>OX457139.1:1295901-2574302 GCA_949752895.1 Dendrolimus pini | reverse complement strand
ACAAAGTATTCTCTTTTCGTTTGAGAAACAGCTTACGTACATAATTCCAGTACAAAGAAAATCACGTGAACTTTTTCATTTAATTTTTCAGGTGCGTTTAGAAGTAACAGGTTGTCACAGTGATGTGGAGGATTCTCGTCGTATTATTATCGGAAACCTCCCTCTAATAGGGCCAGGTCAAGCTATGGACCAAATGCAGCAAGGAATGCCATACGTCCAGCCATATCCCACATCACCCGTGGCATATTCCGCCCAACCGCCCTATAACCCTCAAGTTACACAGAATTTACTTCCCCAAGTCACGGCCATGCATCCTCCTTTTAATTATAATTGAAGAAATGACTGCTACTTATTTCTATGACTATTTATTCACTTGCATTACCATTGAGAGAAATTTTATATCGCTTGTCATCATGACAATATGTATTCAAGTATTTATAATAATTGTAACCAATAGTAAGACAAATGCAGTTTGTACGATATACATACATACATAACTTCACGCCAGGTCCCTTGCAGGGTAGGCACGAACAACAGAGCGCTATTCAGGCTTATTCCTACATTCTTCTTATCTGTACGATATAGAAAATGATATACTTAACTGCCAATTTTTCTGTCCGAATAATGAATGATAAGAAGTTGTCTGGAAGAATTGATAGCTTTCTAATGATAAGGCCGCCCCTTTTGCATAATTAGATATAGTGTAAAAGACAGGGAAACCAAGCCGTTAAGTTTATGGTACAAGTAGAGGAGAGTTAACAGGAAGCTGATTTATGGTTTTTTGACATGAGTGTGTGCATTGAATTTTTGAGAGGCGAGCTATAATAAAAGCCGCAATAAGACCTTTCAGTTTTATTTATTGACAGTATCAATATTCAATAATAACCCGTTATAATAGTTTCAGTCTGGAGGGTTATTTTTGTATTGGTGTACAATAAAAAGTTATCTATCTATAAAAGCTCAACTCGCCACTTTCACAACTTAACTCTATTCTTAAGTACTGCAAACCAGACATTACATCTTATTCCTATATGTCACTATTCATTAAGTATTATTCATATATAAATGAATGATTTTGTATAGGAACTTAGCATGAATATAATGACTAATGCAAAGCTGTTATTCTCAACTTAATAGTATTCCAAGTGACTTATTTTGCGTAGGTTTCTATTGCCATATCTCAAAGAATCTATCCTCTTTTCTGGGATATAAAATAATAGTCGGGCCATTGATGTAAAATCAATGAGTCGGGCCTAGTTTGTAAGTGGTTGTAACGAAAATTTACCTGTACGCAAGACTTACAAATATGAAGTAAACATTATAATGTAAAATAGTAATAGGTATATATTATTACTAAAGAAGGAGCGACAATTGTCCACTAAAAAAGTAACTCGTTATATATGTGTGTTATAATTTTAGTCTGTGGACATAAGTGAATGTGACCACAGACTAGTCTATGTAAATATAAATGAGTCGTAGAAATGTATGTACGCGCGTAACTTGAGAACGACTTTACTGTTTTTGATGAAATTTTTTATGTGTTTGAGTGAGTCACCTGATGGTTTAGATTCTCAATTGGAACCGGTAGATGGCCATGCAGCGCATTCGATCAGCGTGTGAACCGCAATGTCTAGCGCGGCTTAAGAGAGCAGCAGCGCATTAGTAGCACCTTTAGTGGTACAAATGTCCATAAGCGATGGTACCAGCTTTCCAGCAGGTGGGCCGTCTGCCTGTCTGCTGATCTTATACAATTAAAAAAAAAACATTCACTAGCTGCGCCCCGCGGTTTCACCCGCGTGGTGATGGAAAATCGATCGATATTTTGGATAATTCACTCTATATCTTTATAAATTATAGCCCATGTGTTATTCTGATGTGTAAGCTACATCATGGTTAAGTTTCATCAAAATCCATTTAGTAGTTTTTGCGTGAAAGAGTAACAAAAATTCTTATAAACTTTCGCGTTTATAATATAAGTAGAATAAAACGGGTCATATGGCATTACTCGTTTTGCCGCTTCCTTTTTATAAGAGTTAATCATCTAAACATTCTGGTTTATGTTTTAAATTTGTTTGATTTGCTCTCACTTGTCTTAAATAATAAAACATCAAGAAGCGAAAGAAAACATCCTTTTAGTGCCATCTAGTCCGTTTTAATAGGTGATTGTCTTCCATGGTCCCATATTTTTATATCGCAAAATTAAGCTGGGTAAGCAACAGGTAATACACGTTTATAAGTGAAAAAAAATATTCATTGATTAGGGGCTTAGTTTTGCTAGGCATAAGGGTTTAGATTCTCTTATTTAAGAGATGGCTAATCCTTTCTCAACGAGATTATTATAAGTAAACCCGTAAGTTTTTAATATACTTCTATGAAAATGCCAAATATTTTAAGGAATTCTATGATGTTAATACAGTGGAACGCCGATAATCCGACACCCCATGTTATACGACATGCCTATCACTACATAGAATTTATTTCTGTTTAGTAACACAAATAAGTAAGTTACTACTCCACTATTACTACTTTGTAAGTTCTATAGCATTAATGATGTTAGTTTTATAATAAAACGTAAGCTCTCTACTGTGTTGTCTACTTTACTAAATTATTTACCTATATGTAGTACGATTTGTAGTTCAGATAGAAATTTATCACTGATTTGTAATTTTTCGGATTATAACATACCGGACTTTAGGGGTCTTTTCTTGATAACGCAGTGGGAATTCGTTTCGAACTAAATCTGGGTCATTGGGGGCAACGGACCAAATGCGGTGAAGATATCAAAAACAGACTGCTGAATAAAAATATAATCCGAAAAATTCGATAGTGTAAAACGTTTGTCGAATTACCGAGGGTCCACTGTAATATAACTCAGAATCTGTGCCTTAGTTTTTAAATTTGACTATTGCTGGTGTGTATTTTTTACATACCATTCATTTTTCTTCCCATTGTTAGAAAATTAATATGACTTGCATGAATTTTATTTCAAATTTTAGCCTGTAGTAAAGTCTGATTTACATCTGCTTCAGTTAAAGAGTCCTTGTCTTCATTTGGACAAATGCTTACTTATTATCAACTTTTAATTACTTTACTAGAAACATTTCTGTCCAAACGACGATAAGGTAACTCGCCAATTTCCCAAGTTATTTTACTACTTAACTAATATACGCGGAAATCAATCTTATTCAAATGGATGGGATAGTAAGACCAGCTGGCAAATAATTATGGTATACAATTTTACAAGTTTTTATTTGTTTTATACTTTTGAAATGATAAATGTGTATTCAAATTATGATTTGTAATAAAAGTATCAACTGAAAAAAAACTTTTTTAATTCCATAACCATTTTTGGGAAAAAATTATAATCCCTATGTCGCCGCACGATGTACCCAAAAAGTAACACGCCGGTCCAGCTGAGTATGAAATCGGTATGCTCGCGCCGGTGTGTACGCGCAGATCATAAATTGACTATGAAAACACTTTACGGCTGGCTTAAAGGCCTAGTTGCCAAGCCATAAATCTTATATAAAACACTTTACGGCCAGCATATAAAAGAAACTAGCTGTGTCTCCATATATTCAATGTACCCTGTGTAGCTGTGCCCGCGACGTCGTCCGCGTGGAGTTTGTTTTCAAAACCCCTATTTTGAAATATTTATTCATTGGTGCTCCGCTCCTATTGGTCTTAGCGTGATCCGATATAGACTGTAGCCTTCCTCGATAAATCGGCTATCTAACACTGAAAGAAGTTTTCAAATCAGACCAGTAGTTCCTGAGATTAGCGCATTCAATCAAACAAACTCTTCAGCTTTATATATTAAGTACTAGCGGCCCCAGCAGACGTTGTCCTGCTTTGAAAAAATAAAAATCTAGAACCCGATCCCAGCGCCACCTACCGGTTCCAATTGTGGATTTAAACCATCCGGGGACCCACTCAAATACACAAAACAAAATCGCTCCCGGTGATTAGGAGGATTCTAGAATCCGATCCCAGCGCCACCTACCGGTTCCAATTGTGGATTTAAAACATCCGGGGACCCACTCAAACACACAAAAACAAAATCGCTCCCCGTTGTTAAGAGGATTCTAGAACCCGATCTCAGCGCCACCTACCGGTTCCAACGGTATAAAAACTATCCTATCTTTTAAGTTGGATCAAACTGCACACGGTGTGCAAATTTGATTAAAATCGGTTGAGTAGTTTAGGAGTCCATCGCGGACAAACATCGTGACAGGAGATTTATATATATTAAGAAGATAAGACATTCAAAAATACTAGGTGGGTATAATAAATACCTACTGAACGCACATCCACAGCACTTTACTTTTATATAGGTACTGACCACAGAGTACTTTATATATTGGTACTGACCTACAGTAAAGAGTACATTGTCGCAAACCGATTATTGTATACGCGGTGCGCGCAAACAAATTTTATTATAAATAAATTTAATAATTAAAATATACCCAATATTCAAGCAAAAGCGTAGGAAGTCTTTATTCAAAACTCCTAGACAAACAGCACGAATGTATAAATGGATCTTCTTATTCATCTAGCTATTATTTCATTCTAAAAGCTTCCTTACTAGAGATAACATATACCTATAAACCTTTAAAGTGTAAAAACAACATTTTGTAGCAAAAAAGAAACTGACTTCAAGATTACTCACTAAAAATTAAATAGATTTACATGGAGTGGACGCCAAGAATAATATTAAAATACTACATATACATTACCTATATATTGTTAAAACAACCAGATATTGAATAGTATAATAATTTTCATGTTCATAATATTTTAATAATATTATTAAATTAATATTCATATTATAGACCTTAGGGTGACCATATTTTTTTCGTGGCCAATTCTCGCTCTGAGTAGCCTAAAGGGAAATAAATTGCCAACGTTGGCTAAACTGGTTATCCTATGCAATTTATTTTCTAAAAATGTGTAATATTACTTTGGGCTGTTATTACTACAACTAAATGAATAATAGTTGTATTAATAACAGTCCATAAATGTCCCACTCTTGGGCTCGGGCCTCCCACTACAGGGGAACGGAGAGTATACCCGCCATGCTTGTCCAAGGCGGCTTGGCAGGTTTGACACATCGGTTATCTCGATGTGCAGGTTGCATCACGATGTTTTCCTTCACCGTTATTAGCACGTGGTAATTGTAATAATATGCGCATTAAGTCAGAAAACAGCCCAAGTGGTGCATGCGTTCCGGTCAGGATCGAACCCACGTCCTTCGAATTTGGGGCGCGTGCGCTAGCCATTACGCTACCACGACTTGTTGCGAGTGAATCATAGTTCAATTCAATAGTTCATTTTAATAATTCAATTCATTCGTTCGTTCATTTACATCATTAATTTAACCTACCTATTGACACGGGTCGTTGTTACCACCCCCGGTGAGCGAAAATGATGATGTCATTAGTGACGTTTTCGCTACGACGGTAGTTTTGCTTTTTTATTTCCCTTTAAAATAAGTAAAAACTGTTTTGGGGTGTTTTCTCAAAAAGCTTATATCTGGGAATTTTTAACAAAAAATTGGGATTAATTGACATGGTCATCTGGCAACACTGTATGTATAAGCAGTCTATGATAGGAGTTTTTGGCGGGAACTGAAAGGAGACGTTGTGCTGTGCAGTTTTATTTTCTAAAAATGTGTAAAATTACGCTAAAATGAACAATAGTTGTAGGATATTGATAGTTTTTGAGTATTAATTATGTGTTTTATGAGAAATGTGAACTGTATAGTCAAATGTGGCCTTTTCAGTTGTCACAAGAACTCCGCTGAATGGCACTAGCTGATTACCTACAGTTCAGCTTTGCTACACATAGGCTTAAGAAAATGAAGAAGCTATATTGTAAACTAAGACCTGGCTTAAAGGCCTAGTTGCCAAGCCATAAACCTAAATAAATAACAGTCTATGATAATGACGTATCCATACTCGTCGCGTGCGGCGTTCCACAGGGGTCGGTCCTCGGGCCGATTCTTTGGAACGTAGGCTATGACTGGATCCTTCGGGTAACGGTCTGGCCCGGGGTAGGGCTGATCTGCTTTGCGGACGACACCCTACTCACGGCACGCGCTGTGTCTTTTGCGGAATCTGTGGACGTCGCCAACGACGGGTTGGCGATCGTCGTAGATCGAATAGCTAGGCTGGGCTTGTAGGTCTCCCCCGCGAAAACGGAGGCCATCATGTTCCATAGGAAATTCCGGAATCCCCCCCCGGACCTGTCCGTTACAGTTCAGGGGGTGGCAGTCAGAGTAGGGCCCAAGATGAAATATCTTGGGCTAGTTCTAGACGGGAAATGGCTGTTCAAAGCGCACTTTGAGCAGCTAGTTCCCAAACTCGTGAATTCCGCGGGCGCACTCTCCAGGCTTCTTCCTAACGTGGGGGGCCGGGGGGTGCGACGCGGAAACTTTATTCCGGCATCCTGAGGATGGCGCTGTACGGTGCGCCCGTCTGGTCCGATTCGCTTCACCGCCACAACCGAACCCTGCTGCACCGCGCGCAGCGGGTCCTGGCCGTGAGGACCATACGGGGGTATCGCACAGTGTCGTGGACGGCGGCGACTCTCTTGGCAGGCGAGCTGCCCCTGGCATCTCCAGGCAGACGTCCTGTCCAGGGTTCGGCGTACCCGGCAGGATGCCCTAGCTAGAGGACTGACCTTCTGTCAAGTCGAATTAGAGACGGTCAGGAAGCGGGAAACCACTTGCTGCCTCGTCGAATGGTCTCGTGACCTCGAACACCCTGCGGCCGGCGGCTTTACGGTGGATGCAATCAGGCCGCAGCTGGATAGATGGGTCACCCGCACCAGCGGAACCCTGACCTTCAGGACGACACAGATACTGACCGGACACGGTTGTTATGACCAGTATCTGTTTCGCATTGTGGGCTGCTTGCCTTCTCCGGACTGCCGCCAGTGCGGCGCACCCGATACGGCGTTTCACACGCTTGTCGAGTGCGCTGCATGGACGCCGCAGCGTTTCGAGCTCGAGACGCACGTAGGAGCCGTCGGATCGCTTGGCGACTTGGTAACGGCCATGATGCACAGCGACGACCGCTGGGAGTCTGCGGTTACTTTCTGTGAGGCAGTAATGTCTCTCAAAGAGGCCGCAGAAAGGGACAGGGAGCGAAGTCCTGCAGCGCGTGCTAATGTCTCTACTCGAGGTCGCCGGCCTTCAGCTGGCACCCGGAGAGGCAGGTACGTGCATTACTTCCCTCCCTGAGTTAGATTCCGGTACGGGGGGCCCTTGCTACTAGGCAACGCATAACTAACTAACTACTGCTACATTCCCAGCGGCCTGGAAGGAAGCACAGATAATTCCCTTACCCAAAAAACCTAATCCTATTTCCTTCTCTGAATTCCGACCAATATCCATCCTTCCATTTATGTCCAAAGTCCTTGAACGCTTAGTTCATCAACAACTTACTGTTTTTCTAAACACGAATTGTCTAATGAACCCATACCAATCTGGCTTTCGTCCAGGTCACAGCACAACTACAGCCCTGATCAGAGTGACTGATGACATCCGTCAAGGTATGGATAGGGGTCTTTTGACAATACTGTCACTGCTGGACTTCAGCAGCGCATTTAATAATGTAGATTTTGAGATTCTCTTAGCAATTCTCCGCTCTCTCAACATATCTCCAACAGTTATTGATTGGTTTCATAGTTACCTGTATGGACGTCAGCAGCGGATACGCATTGATGAGACGTACTCGTCATGGCAAAGCCTGTCTGCTGGTGTCCCTCAGGGCGGCGTTTTATCTCCACTTCTGTTTGCTATTTTCATCAATACTATTTCCAACAATTTATCTTCATCCTATCATCTCTATGCAGACGATTTGCAAATTTACACTCAAGCGCCCAAAGATAAAATCAACGACGCCATAATAACCATCAATGATGACTTGGGCCGCATACTCGACTGGAGTCGAGCACATGGATTGAAAGTAAATCCTAGCAAAACCCAATGCATCGTAATAGGTAGCTCACGTATGACTTCTAAAATTGATTGGTCATTGGTGCCAGATTTACTATTTGATGGGACTCGCTTACAAATCAGCGACAAAGTTAAAAATCTTGGCGTAATCATTGATAAGGAACTGTCTTGGTGGCCTCACATCACAGAATTAAGTCGAAAGGTCTTTGCTTCTTCGGCGTCGCTTAGAAGGTTGAAGTACTTTCTACCGACTGCTACCAAGGTTGTGCTTGCTCAATCGCTCTTACTATCGATCCTTGATTATGCGGACGCCTGTTATCTTGACCTTACCGTAGAACAACTCAATAAGCTAGAGCGCCTACAAAACTTTTGTATCAGGTTCATATTTGGTTTAAAGAAATATGACCATGTCACTGAATATCGTAAGAAGCTAAAGTGGTTGTCAATCTCATTTCGCCGGAATGCTCACCTTCTTCATTTACTGTATAGCATACTCTTTATTCCCTCTACCCCTTCCTATCTTAAGGAACGTTTTGAATTCCTCCATACTTCTCACATCCATAATTTGCGCTCCTCTGATAATCTTACTTTAAAAATACCTGCACACGCTTCTACATTCTACACCAACTCCTTCGCTGTGCAGGCTGTTCGACTGTGGAACTCATTACCCGAAAACATACGACAGGCAAAATCACTCCCGACTTTCAAAAAATTGGTAAAAGAATATTATCTCTCACTTTAATTAATATTTAATATCAAGTTGTATGTATTTTAATTTCTAAATATATTTATTAATATTGTATATATTATATTAATATATATAATATTGATTTATTGTTTTATTGCTATTATTAATATTGTATAGCTAAACTTGTTGCTATACACATATTAATAATGTATATATTTGGATATATATAATATTAATATGTGTTATTGTCTATTTTCTTTTTCGTAATTATATGTATTGTGTAATATCTATGTATCCTATTAATTACATATTTTTATTTGCACACCACCGTCATACACTTTAATTCCTTTCATACAATCCACAGCCCGGGTTGTCTGGAAGAGATCGCTCTAAAGCGATAAGGCCGCCCTTTGTTCCTGCCTTGACACGAAATTATTGTAAATGATCTACTTTATGTGTATGTGGTGAACAATAAAGTATTTTCTATCTATCTATCTATCTATCTATCTAACGCATGGGATTCATCTGCCCCCGTTTCGAAGTGGGGTGTGTTCTCCCAGGGCACACTCCAGGTACTTTATTGCACTGGATCGACTGTTGCGTAACTATGTTCTATATCTCAGTCTTTCCATCACAAACAAAGCGCAGGGTCGACAGGGAGGAGGGGGTTTTTAGTGGGTATTGAGGTTGCTCGCCCGTGCGGCATCGTTCTGAGTCACACTCCTCTGTGTCACGCCATCGCGAACGGAGCGCAAACAAAGCATACTATTGCTAGCGATATCGCCCCCGAGGGTGGCGTGCCGTTTCCTAGTGACGGCCCAGAGAGTGCGTAAATCGGTCAGCATTTTCCCTCGCCTAAAAAAAAAATAAATATGCCTCAGTGCCTCACGCCCAGTGTTACCAGATTGGGGGATTCCCTGCAAATTCGGGGAGTTTTTTGACGTCGGGGGGAGATTTTGGGGTAAAGATTCTTTGGGGGGACATTCGGGGGAAATATTTTGTTGTCAGAAATTTTTGGCGATATTTTAAGTATTAATAATTCATCTACAAACACAATTATCATCACTACAATTATTATATCTAAGTTATAATACGGTATTATTACTTTATCTTAAAATTATACTCTACTAGTAAATCATACTTCAATTGAATAGTTCATTTTAATAATTCAATTCATTCGTTCGTTCATTTACATCATTAATTTTATTTATTATGCCGTCTCTACTCGTATGCGTCGTATCTTATAAGCTACTTTCCGTTAGACTCACAACGACTACGATCACAACCGCGGTTTTTCCCGTTCCACTTATTTGCTGGCGTCACAATCGTAAACTCAAGTGGAACGGTTATTTAACCCACCTATTGACACGGGTCGTTGTTAACCCCCCCCCCCCCCAGCCCCGTGAGCGAAAATGATGACGTCATTAGTGACGTTTTCGCTACGACGGTAGTTTTGCTTTTTTATTTCTCCTTTAAAATAAGTAAAAACTGTTTTTGGGGTTTTTTTGTCAAAAAGCTTATATTTGGGGATTTTTGACAAAAATTTGGGGATTAATTGACATGATCATCTGGCATCACTGCTCACGCCTAATCCATAGTAGTTTGTGATTTGTGATAATGACTCCAAATAAAAAAATCTACAAATATTATTTTTAAATATTCTATTTTTTTATTTTACGCATTGTAACATATATATTGTAGCACAGAGTACTTTATATATACTGGTATATTGTAGTGACTGTAGTGCCTTATATACGCTACAAGCACTATGTCGGATTTTAGAAGTGGTGAAATTAAACTGGACTCGCCAAAAGCAGTGTTTTACTCGGGCCAGCAAGTATCGGGGAGTGTATTTTTCACCTTAACCGAACCTCTGAGCTTTTCTGGTATGTTTTCATTTATTTTCTTTTTGTGTTGCCTATCTTCTATCAAATCTATTCAAAAGTGTGTAAGGACTGGGCTCGGCCCGTGTCTGTCACACAATGAAATTGGCTCAACTCTCAAATATTGTACACCCTACGTCATTGAATGCTCGGTATTACTACTTCATACCGGTTAAATTGCAGTGCAGCTCATCTGCACACCACCTAGTAGGGTAATTTTATTTATCCCACCTTAGCCTTCTAACTTACACTAAAAAATTCGGATCTGTTCATAATAAATAAACGCGCCCTATAACTATACCCCACCCGTTTGCTAACTATTTATTTAATAATGATTATTTAAATTATGAGTTGATTGCCGTCACTTGTAACCAGTTTTTATTGATTGAGATTGTCTGTTCTGGCACTTGCTGGCTGCTGCCGTAGCACTTATTGCTGTCAGTGAAAATTTTATGGGTAGGCTTGAGACAGACCTCCTTGACTCTCTTGAACACTCTTAACCCCTTAAATTCAGGCAATTTAGTTTAAGATCTAACCCATTATTAGACTCGAGTGTCTAAATAGCTTATCTTGATATAGGTGTATTTAAAATTCTAAAATATTATAGGCTACCAAAGATGGTAAGAGGCTCATCTGCTTCTTTGCCTATTTTTCTCGCATAAAATTATACTGATTTTATTTCTTGCCTTGTAGTGCTTGGCTTGTAGCCAACCTGGCTAACAGGGTAAGAGGTCTACTTGACACCAAGGGAGCCAAAGTGTTGCTTACCGAATCTGGTGATCGTTAATACTAGTATTTTTCTTTCACTGTACTAGATGTTTTTTAATTTTTTAGGACTAGTACCTACACATATTTAAATTGTATAATGTGTAGCATTTTCTTTCATATAAATAAAATGGCCAATAAAACATAAACTGATGGACTCATAAACTGCATCAAAGTTCAGGATTACTTTGAAATGATTTTTTTAAATAAGTATGCAAACTTTTTAGATTAAATTATATAAATATGGAGAGACTGGCTCTTAATCTCAAAAAAAAGGAAAATTTAAAAATAGAACTGCAGTAAAACAAATGAATATAGCCGGGAAAAGGAAATTTACTCATAGTATCAGATTTGCGTGTTATTTATAGCAAAGTTTTAAATTGATTCTCATTGATTTTGTATTCTTTTGTCAATTGAATTATTGTTACCAGCAGAATTGTTGGGTTAGTTGTTCAACTCATCGAGAGTTTTTGAACCATAATATGGATACTTCGTCCGAACAAGTGGCTCAAATTGTAGCATTGGTGCGGGAGGGCTTGGATCAACGAACGATTGGTATAAATTTAAATTTAAACCAGTCAACGGTTTCTAGAATATACAGAAGGTTTCAAGTTAAGACAAGTTCTTACAGAAGGAGACGTGGTACAGGCAGGACTCGAGCAACCACCGGTCGTGATGACCGATTTATTGTTACAACTTCCCTGCGAAATCGTTTCCTCACGTCTGTTAACATCAAAACAGAGCTTAATGTAGTGCGTGGAGTAAACGTGAGTGCACGAACAATAAGAGGAAGGTTAAAGGAAGCGGATATCACCCCTTTTAGACCAGCAAATGGTCCAAAGTTGTCTGTAGCTCACAGACAAGCTCGCTTAAGATTTGCACGTGATCACCTGAATTGGACAGAAGAGCAATGGACCTCCGTATTGTTCACAGATGAGTGTAGGACATGTTTATATGGTGCAGATGGTCGCAGAAGAGTCTATGATCAACGTGGGGAGCGATATGCTCAAAGTTGCATTGAGGAGCGTGTTCCTTTTGGAGGCGGTTCGTGTATGGTCTGGGGTGGCATATCGATGAATGGGCGAACAGAATTTGTGTTCATAGATGTGGTCCGTCAAAACGGTAATAGAGGGGGTTTGACTGCACATCGCTACATAACAGAGATCTTAGAAGATCACGTGGTGCCTTACATGGGATTCATAGGCGAAAATTTTACTTTAATGCAGGATAATGCCCGGCCGCACGCTGCACAAGTTCAACAATATTGCGAAGAGGTTGGGATACGTACAATGAATTGGCCAGCACGCAGCCCGGATCTTAATCCCATTGAGCATGTTTGGGACAATTTAAAAAGAGCTGTATATGAGCTGTATGAGAAACCCTTTGCCCACGACAGTGGCAGCACTAAGAACAGCATTTCAGAAGAATGGGACAATATTCCGCAATATATCTTTTAATAACCCTAATAAAATCTATGCCGAACCGATTAGAATCCGTAATAAGGGCACGTGGAGGTAATACACCTTATTAAAACATAAATAAACCCTTGCATAAAGTTTGTGTCTATTGTTAAAACCAATTTTTTAATTAAACCAATTTTCCTTAAATTTCTGTTTTTTCTTCAAAAAAAGTCTTAAGGTCCTTTCCAGTACACAAACTTAAACTTAAGGATATGACCCTACGCTGTTTTAAATTTCACAAACCAATCTAGAGGTTTCAATTTAAATCTGTATAGAAAGTTTGCCTACTTGGTTAAAATATTTATTTCAAAGTCGTCTATTACTTTGATGCAGTTTATGAGTCCGTCAGTGTAGTTGTAATTCCATTGCACTGGTTAATAATTTGTATTCTCTTTTTCTAGCAATAACCATTGATTGCCTCGGAGAGGCAGAGGTGCTATGGACAGAGAACATGAAAGAAGTCCATTTTGGCAGAGAAAGGATCAAAGTTGTGGAGTATAAGGGAATTGAGCAATACTTTAAATACTCTCAGTGCTTAGTTGGAGACACCATTGGCATGCTAAGTACTGTTATGTTTTTTATCTTGCAGAATGCAATAAGTCACACTTTTAAAGACCAGATGTTACTAGATCTAAATATCAAATTTTACAGGAGATTTTTTTTATTAATAAACAAAAAATCTTTATTTCACTGACCAATATTTTAATCATAATGTTTTAAAACATTAATAGTGTTTGCTTTCAGTTTCTCTTTTTGGTATAGACCTTCTTTAAGATTTGCCATTGTTTGCATCTCTCCCTAACCTTGTCCAATTGTTTAAAAAATATATTAATGCTTTTCATTCAATATTTTTCTGTACTGCTCAGTCATTTATTAATACTTAAATTGCCTATAAATATAATAATAATACTAATATATATATCTCATGTTGCCCCTGTCTTGTATGGCATTTTTGGGGGCTCATGCAGGGAGTGGCGAGTCACTGTCTGCCCATTTTACATGTTCCCTTAACATTGCGACGGGCAGACGCCATAGTTCTCATATTCCCAGACCCCTAGTACCACTAGCAGTTCACCCCAATAGCCCAGTACTATTTGTCCCCATTTCCTACAGTAGTCCTACACTGACTGGGGCTTGTCCTTGGGTGTTATATGGTGTAAACAGGAATAATCGCTGGTCAGTGTCAGCCACATTTAGATTTAAGGGGCCTTCCTATGGCCCCACGCAAGCCCTCCAAATGTCCAGGAATTTTTATGGCTTCAAAGAAATAGTAATATGGAAATTGTTTGATACAACCCAATCAATATAATGTTTAGAATGTATATCGGCCGAATTTATTATACTACTGTTGTTTTGTCATTTGCAAACTGACTTAAAACAATCACGTACCTAACATGCATTGCTATGTATATATCCTAACCTGATCTTTAATTTTCAGATAACGCTCAACTCCCGATTGGTTCTCACTCCTTCCCCTTTAAATTCAACATACCATACTCTGCTCCCTCTAGTTTCAAAGGTGAGGTTGGCAACGTGACATACAGCATCACAGCCACCCTGATCTTCCCTGACCCAAATGTATTGAATGAGGCGTTGTTTAAAGAGATTAAAGTAGTGGCACCTTTGGATTTGAATACTGGCAGTCCTGATATCAAGGTGAGGCTAATGCATATATTTAATATTATAAAATTCTAAAAATTCTGGACATGTCCTATCTGTACATTGAAGTTTTTTACAAATAAAAAACAACTGGAATATATAAGCATAGACGTAGGGTTTATTTACATAAGACACACACAAGTACAACTTTTAGTGATCAGGCTTGTTTGACATTGAATTACTCACATTATACATTATTATATCTTAGGTAGTACACTGCAGCATTGTTTCTCAACTGTTTTTATGTGGCAACCCACAGTGAAAAAAGCAAAAAGTTATGTAAAAAGTAAAAAGTTTTGTGACTTCTTCACTACTAAATTATAATAATACTTTATTTATATGGTGATGGTAATTTTTCGATTTTGGTTTTAATTTTATCCAAAACATATTGCCTAGGTGCATGTACATTTTATAATTTATTAAACTAAGATATTAAATATACTTTAAAAAGTACAATTAATTATTAAAAATAATATAAACTGTGTAACAAATCTCTGCCAGAGGGAACCGTGACCAGAAGGCTGGTTGTATGTTTGATTGAATTAAACTTTTTGTATATAGACATTTTTTTAAGTCTGCGACCCCCGCCAGGTTTGCGACCCTCAAGTTGATAAACAATGGCTCTACAGGTACTATCTAGGATTGATTCTTTCTTTAATCGGCTTAAGAATCACTTTCTTGGGAGCAATTATATTTCTTGTCATCGCAATAAATCATATAGATTCGGTGTGCCTGCGAGTATAGCCATGAGTCATTTCTTATTCAACAGAACCCAATAAACCTGGAGTTTGAAGAGGAGTACGGATGCGGCTGTGTAGGCACCCCTAAGCCCATGCACATACAAGTCCATCTGCCGGTCACAGGCTATTGTCCCGGACAAGACATCCCAATCACAGTGGACGTTGATAACGAGAGCACCACCGAGATCACTAAGACAATATTAGAGCTTGTTTGTGTAAGTATAAAGAACTTTTTGAATTTGATAAACATTATTGAAGTCAATTTTATAGAATAGAATACTTTATTGTATAACTGTGTACATAAAGATGGTGGTATAAATGTAAATGAAGAGTAACTTCATTTAATTTGAATTTGGCGCGCATGATTATTATATACGTCAAGTGTCAATGTTATGTCATTTGTACATCACACTTGTCAGAGTTTGAGTCAGTTAGAAGTATAAACAAATTAAGTGCTATTTTAAATTCTTAAATAGATTGATTGAAATTGTAAATTAGTAGCTTGAAATGTTGTTTTATAATGTGGTTTACTCTTGATATGTAAATTAAAAAACTAACGGTTGCTCTGAAAAGAGAATTTTTATTATTAAATACAATATGCTGTTATACACTGTGTTTTGTATGTGAATTTATAGCTACGCAACTCACCTGAAAAGAGAAACAACATTTCAAGCTACTAATTTACAATTTCAATCAATCTATTTAAGAATTTAAAATAGCACTTAATTTGTTTATACTTCTAACTGACTCAAACTGTGACAAGTGTGATGTACAAATGACATAACATTGACACTTGACGTATATAATAATCATGCGCGCCAAATTCAAATTAAACGAAGTTACTCTTCATTTACATAAATAGAACGAAGAAGCAACGTTGGCCCAATGAGGGCGTATAATAACATGTGCTAGCTACATGATTACAATTAATATTTATGGCATAGGTTAATTAATCATTATAATTTCATAAACTTTTTGAAGTTTAAAGGTACATATATACATATTATCACGCCTTTTTCCCATAGGTGTAGGCAGTGACTATAGATCTCCACTCGCAACGATCCTGACAAACACCTTTCGCTTTAGCTACTTCCGTTAACCTCTTCCTACATGCACGATAAGCTTTTTACCTGACCTCGTTTTAACACTTCTGTTATTTGATCATGGTGTGTACGTCGTGGTCTACCAGTAACAACTCTACCATTCACAATACTGTCATACACTTGTTTTGCGATTCTATTTTCATCCATCCTCTCTACATGTCCAAATCACCTGAACATTCCTGTTTCAACTCTTGCTATTACATCTTCTTTCAATCCACAACGTTCCCTTATTACACTATTCCGTATCATATCATTCATGCTTACCTCAAATATACTTCTCAAAGCTCTCATTTCAACTACATTTATTCAAGTTTGAAGGTGTGAGTTAATACAGTTTTTTTTTCGTTCATAACCAGTATATTCAACAAAACCTATTTAATAAAAAATTGTTCTAAATAACCGTTTAACTGAAGTTAAAGTGAGAACAAAACCAAAAAGAATAGTTCTTACGTACTAACGTCTAACAGGTTTGTTCATAGAGAGTTAGTATAAGTTTGAACACTTCTTTATGGTTTTTAAAGAAGCGTTCAAACTTACACTAACTCTCTATAAATAACACCGTCATAGGCTATAACCGGTTCGACTTTTTTTACCGGTTTCCAAGCTACGTTACGACATAAATACCGATTGCAGACTGAAAACTAAGCTAGGCTAAGCTAAGCTAGAAATGAATGGCGTGCATAACAAGAGCTAACTAAACCAAAGTTCAGTGAGTGTTGCAAAGTTGAATTAGACGGACAACGGTCGCCGTGAATATAATCGATGAAGAAAGTTCCGATAATGAATACGTTACACATAGAAAAAGAAGATTAATACTGACTTATGATTATTTAAGAAAAGGACATTCCAGATCTTGGATATGTCAACACATTCAATCTCGGCACACGAGTGGAGAGTTTAGAACTTTACGACTTAGATGATGAACATTTTCAGTTATATTATCGTGTTACAAGAGTTCAGTTTTATAATTTTGACAAAGGACACTGGACAGCACTGGCGAAGGATGTGCGAAAGGCGTGCGGGGAAGGCGAGAGGGGCTTACACAACTAACTTAGTTTTGCATATTTTAGTTAGCTCGCATAGGTTTCGGTCTGCACACAAGTATGGAAAACTGCGTCAGCTATGCGAGCTAAGCTAAACTAACTTAGCTTAGCTCTTGGTCTACAACCCGTATGAAAGTCCCATGCTGGTAAATTTCCAGAGAGAAAAATATCGCAGCCAACGGCTTCCCGGTGAATATTCGCCTCCAGAAGTAACCTTGGTGAAGGCGAAAACTGGGGCAGTTATGGGTAAGAGTAAGAAGTCAATTTCGTTGAATCTACGAGTTCCAGACATTTTGCCAGCGTATTTGGACAACTGTGCCATTATCGATGTTGCCTACTTTTTTAAGGTGAGTTGCATAGATATCTCACACACAACTTAAAAACCTTAAATACATTAAGAAAGTACCAAATATACCAAATATTAACTATTTGGGCAGGGTTTCCCCTTTATTGTTCAGCCTTTGATGTGACTATTCACATCGCACACCGTCTACACGCCACTCCGTCTTTTATACGAAAATGCTACCCAATAACATTGCATCATTGCTAAAAATAGCAATGACATCATAGTGTTGCCAGGATCATAAATACAATTATAATAATTAGTTACTGATGCACTAAATTATCCAGACGATAATTTGTGTGTCTATTCAAACGTTAATCAGTAATTTGTTTGTGTGTTTTAATAACACATACAATTGTGAATTTGTTTTTATGCGGCCTAAATAAAAAAAAAAAACAAATTACAATAATAACATATTATCTTTAGGCCTAATACACATTAAGGGACTTACCAGATTACTTATAATATTAACTAACCGGTAGAAATAGTAATTTCATTATAAATCGAATTATCTGATAAATCGATTCTGTTCAGGAAAGATGATTAGATTTTGTATTTGAATAATTTTGACCTAAAAAAATCCATTTTTTTGTGAAGGTTACCAAAATTGTATTTTTTTTTTCAATTTATTTCATTTCATTCAATGTTTATGGCAATTTTTAGAAATTTCCTTTAAGGGCACTACGTGGCCCCACGTGCCCCCACAAAAAAGCCCTGAGTATAACATTTCTGTTATGAAAAAGAATGCATACATTACTCACATAAAAAAATATTTTCAGGTAACATTTAAACTATCAGGTTGCAGTAGTGATTTAATCGATGAAGCTGAAATTTGTCTCGGTTTGGTTCCATTATCCGGTTTTACAAATGGCCCGTATATTCATCCGCTAAAAGACAGCTTACCAGATGGACCCATACCGGATATTGTGCAAATCGTTCAACCACCAGAAAATCCGTTCGTTAACGAAAAGAGTCAACTTGCTTCTTTAAATTCAGGTTTTAAACCAAATATTCATATGACGCCTTATCCAACACAGCCGAATACTTATCCCACACATCCAAGTACTTATCCAGCACATCCAAGTACTTATCCATCACAACCAAGTACTTATCCAACACAACCAAGTACTTATCCAACACAACCAAGTCCTTATCCGTTGCAGCCTAATATCAATTATAATGCAAATAACAATTCTAGACCATCATCTGGTTCTTACGGGTTTGCGTTGGGACCAACTTTACCGGGGTGTCCGAATCAAGATTATGGGAACGGTAATACTAATGTTAATCGTCCAGGAGGAGTAAATCCTTCTGCTCCACTGCCTTATTCGTAGTTCTACGAAAGTTATCTGCACTTTTGAATATTCTAGAATGGCATGAAACTATGTAGTTTGGTTAACGAAAGTAGAGATAGACTGAAAAAGCGAGATTAATTAAAAAAATCAGTGTAGTTGTCCCAAATGACCATAGTTTTTACACATAATGTAAACAATCTTATTTTTCTTTGAATTCAGTGTCTTTCTGTTGCTTTTTCTCGCATTTGGAAATTATACAAAATAATAACTTCCGCAGTTTACTTTCAATGGTTTTATTCGTGTTTTAAGGTCGTAAATTAATGATAAAATACAATTACATTATTTACACCTAAATATCATTAATGACGACAGTGTTTTAGTAAAGTTACTGATATTTGTGTTAGCATTGCCATGTAATTTTTTTTATGAATAATTAGAGTATACTTTTTTAGCCAAACTATATGTCTAAGCCTAACGACACACCTGCTGAACGTTCGACGCCGGAAAGTTCGGTTAATTTCAATTTTTTTAATAGCCTGTGAAATCAGCGGAATATCCGCCGTGTAAAGATTAACGCCGATCCTTCAGTCGCTGAACTCCGCGTGGTACGTTCTGCATGTGTGTCGCTATACTTTTTTATTTTTAAACGTAACTTCGCACTGTCTGTAGGTTTGGCTTGCGGAAAACGATTGATAGTGTTCTGACTTTAAAATATATTTTTTATATGAATTGGGTCCCGGTTTGGCCGTTTCCTATATATTTTAAATGGGTCATTCTACTCTTGACAGAAAAAAGTGAAAAATAAAAAACATCACATGTTAATTTTTTTAACTTTTATATTGCTCAATTATAGCAATTAAAATCAATGTAATTAGAATCATAGATGTTTTCTCTTTATTTAAGAAAAAAAGGTGATAACAGAAATGATGAATTTCCAAATTATTTTCTTACAATTTCTTCGTAATCACTTTCATGGGACGAAAAGTCGCAACTAGAATTGGCTTGTAATAGAAGTTGCAACTGCGGTTGGCTTATAATTATATCAACAAGTTTCATGTGGATAACACTCAGTGCAACTCAGTTTTCGAGCATGTAAAATTCCCAGGCTACCTTTAGTTCCAAGTTTTTGATGATTATATTATGCGTACTTTTGAAAGTCTGTGTCGAACTTACTGACGACAAATTTTCTATGGTCTCAAAGTTCTCTTCGTCTTTAAAGAATTACTTATAATGGCGACAAATTTCATGTGGATGACACTCGGTGTAATTCAGTTTTCGAGGATGTAAAATTCTCGGGCTACCTTTATTCCAAGTTACTTGATGAATATTATGCGTACCTTTGAAAGTCGTTGTCGAACTTATTGACAACAATTTTCTACGGTCTCAACGTCCTCTTCACCTATAAATAATTACTTGGGAGGCTGATTCCATCAGGCTCAGTATTAATGACTCCTATTTACTAATGTCGACCAATTTTATGTGGTTGACGCTCGGTGCGAGTCAGTTTTCGAGCATGGAAAATTCCCCGGTTACCTTTATTCCAAGTTATTTGATGAATATTTACCTTTGAAAGTCGGTGTCGAAATTATTGACAACAAATTTTCAATGGTTTCAACGTTCACTTCATATACAGGTATAATTTTTATACCTTTTCAATTATCAGGCAAACACTGGATCAGTTGTTTGTAATTTGCTAGATCATGGCCCCGGGCTGCCGACTGGTCTGCTGTTCGCTTCACTGGTGCGCCAATTCCATCAGGTGCCCCTTTACCGTGTCCAGCTTCATTATAATGCCAAATCAGATTTTGCACGTCCACATTTACTACGAGGAAATTATCATTTCATTATTTCGGTATTGCGAAGACGGTCCGTCAGTCACTAAATGCATTGTCTTTTTACTTAGGTTGTAAATATTTAATTATCTTATTTACTGGAAGTAAATGATTGCAAATGCACACAGAGCCATGCCGGAAATTTTTGGAAATTGTGCAAAATGGAGATATATTTGAGTCAAACTGTCAAAAATGATACAGCACTGCTGTGTAAAGCAATATCTGAGATTTGACGGCTCAAAATGAACGGCTGGCACCCCTTCTGCATATTTGCAAAAATAATTTTCTGCAATCGTATGTGCAATAAAGCATCATTCATCGACCTGCTTTTTGACATAGTTTAATGCCTGGTATTGGTGATTTATATTATTTAAATGCACCATAAAATCGGGTACTTCCGAGAGCAAATCGTTGATCAAGTCTTGTTATGAACTGAACACTTTATGATTTCTGACATAAGTTATTAGTTCCTCTAATAAAGACTGGATATTGTTTTTGATCCATCGAAAATTGGGGATTGGATTTGTAATGTTAATGTCATTAAACTGTACTTTTTTGTTTTTACAATTTTTTATAAGTATTAGTTTTACATTTTTACTTTTAACCTTCCTTCGCAATAGATAGTTTTCACAAGGGTTATGGGGAGGTACCTTCATTAATCATTTTCGCCGTTTTTAATGCTGTTAGTGTTCCATATTTGTGTGATGGATCTATAGACATATATCACGTTATTTAGTTAGTGAAAAAAGGACTAAAGCGACAAAATAATGAAAATGTTACCTTATTATTTACTGTAGTTTTAAATTTTGCACACAAATTAAGTATTGGTGTTCTTCTAAGTGTACTTTAGTCTTGGGATCAGGCCTTTTCAATTACGCACAATAATTATTGAATTATCATTTATTATATTTTACACGTTTAATACAAGGTAACGAGACGGGCGTGAGTAAGCGACTGGCCTGCTTCGACTTGACCCCGCGTCGATTGCTATTTTTCTGATTCAGCAATTCCAGTCGCAACATCACACCCCCCCTTTTTCAAAATTTTTGTTGTACAAAAAAATGTTTTCTAACACATATTTATACTACACAATAAGAGAATAATACAATCAGAGAACCGGACACAAACACAATAACACGCATATAATAATAATAGACAATTTTAGATACACAAGAAAATATTTAAAAAAAAATTGTAAAAAATATATCGCAATCAAGTTCCTCAAATAAACACAACAAAAAGAAAAAAATGGTATGGTCTTTCATCACTGAACTTTTGATTCTGATCAGGCGTAGCCTGCTGTACCGTGTGTCTGCGTCCCGCCGCCGACTTGCGGGGCAACCTTGGCACCTCCTTGCTCAGCCATTTTCTCGCTCGCCCGATACAGCCCCGTCTTATGGCATTAACTAACAATACCGTGAGCATAACAGCGATTAAAACCAAAATCACTGCCAGATAATTTAATTTATTTTCCAAATTTTGTCCCGTTGTTGCCTGAATTTTTGTTACTTCGTTAATTTCCTTATTTTGGTATTTTCCCATTTTACTTGTTTCCCCGAACGCGGTAAATAACTTGTATGTAAAACCGTTGGTAGCTCTTCTACCCACGAAGTGTTGTCTGTTAGCCTGGTTTTTAGTGCTACTTTCATAGAGCGGTGTAACCTTTCCACCATGCCGTTGCTCTGTGGGTGATATGCGGTAGTATGGATTCTCTTGACTCCTAATAAAACCATTAAACTATTGAATACTTCGCTTTCGAACTGCCTACCCTGATCACTTGTCAAGGTTTTAGGACACCCGAACCTACATATCCAGCCTTCGTAGATAGCCCTCGCCACCGTTTCTGCCGTTATGTCCACTGCTGGTATAGACTCCGGCCATCGCGTGAACCTATCTATAATAGTAATGCAATACCTATAGCCCTCCGGTGATGTTGGCAGGGGGCCTACTATGTCCACGTGTATGTGCTCGAACCGTTCCGAACCTGGAAACTTTCCCAGATCCGAGACTGTGTGCCGATGTACCTTACTCTTCTGGCACTTAATACACGTCCTTGCCCACTTGGTGATATCTTTTTCATGTCTGGCCAAAAGTAGCGTTTCGCCACCATCTTACGGGTGGTCCTCACTCCTGGATGACTTATGTTATGTATCAGGTCGAAGGCCAGTTTCCTAAAACCTAATGGCATATATGGTCTGATATCCCTATCCTTAATATTACAATATATCATCCTATTACATAAAGGTGAGCGTAACTTTTTAATCAAAACCTTACCTTGTTGTAACAAACCTGTAATTTGATCGTCGTCTTCCTGCGCGCGTGCGATTTCCTCGAAATCCAGCGCCGCTGGGCAAACAATTGACTCCACTCTAGACAGCGCGTCGGCACATGTGTTATCGCTTCCTGCGATGTATCGTATGTCGCTTGTAAACTCGCTGATATACAATAACTGCCTCGCCCGTCTGGGTGTTTCTCGATCTGTACCTATTTTAGAAAATGCAAAAGTTAATGGTTTATGGTCCGTGAAAACGGTTAATTCCCGGCCTTCGACCATGTTTCTGAAATGTACTATGGCTAAATATATCCCGCATAACTCACGGTCGTAAGTGCTGTATTTCTGTTGTGCTTCTGACAGCCTTTTGGAAAAATACCCTAATGGTTTCCATTTTCCTTATATACTCTGTTGTAGGACCGCCTCTACACAAGTATTCGAGGCGTCACACATTAGTGATAACTTCCCCGACTCCGTCGGGTACGTTAACCTGACCGCGCCGTGTAAACTATCTTTACACTGCTCGAACGCAGCGATCGCCTTGTCGTCCCACTTAATTTTCGTCCTGTCCCTCTTTTTAGCTCCATGCAAAAATTTATTCAGTTCAGCCTGGCATCCGGCAGCCTGTTTTAAATGCGACCTATAAAAATTTATCATACCCAAGACACGGCGTAGCTGTTCAATTGTCTCGGGCCGGGGATAATTTTGTATCGCTTCGACTTTTGACTCCATGGGTTTGATTCCTTCTGAACTAACATTATATCCTAAAAACTCTATTTCCGGCTCTCCAAAAATACATTTTGCCAAGTTAATTGTTATTCCGAACTGCTCAAACCTACTAAAAACCTGTCTGACGTGTTTGCGTAACACGTCCGCAGTTGTTCCGGCTATTATTACGTCATCGATGTAACAGAATAAATATGATTAATTTTTCTCTGGCGTTTTAAAATGTTCCAACCCCTGTAGTACCGAATTGTTCATGAACCTTTGAAACGTTTGGGCCGCGTTACGGAGTCCGAAGGTCATCCTCGGGAATTCGTACAGCCCGAATGGCGTAATAATAGCCGTTTTTTCTACATCTTGCGGTGCTACCGCTATGTTGTGGTAAGCTCTATTTATGTCTAAACGTACAAAAAATCTCTTACCTTCCAGTCCATACGTGAAGTCCTGGATTCTAGGGATCGGGTACCTGTCGGGCTTCGTGATCGAGTTGAGTGCACGATAGTCGCCGCAGGGCCTGATCTGTCCATCTTTCTTGGGCACCACATGAAGAGCGCTGGCCCAAGGGCTCTTAGACGGTCTGCAAATGCCTAATTCCTGCATTAGCCTAAACTCATCTTGTACCTGTTTATATCTATGGGGTGGCAACGGTCTGGCACGCGTATATACGGGGGGGCCGGTGGTTTCTATGTGATGGCGAGTACTATGGTTGGTTGGTTCCCTATATGAGACCAGCCTTGTTATCCCGGGGAACTCCTCCAGAATATCCCTATATGGATTATCTTTCTGTATACTACTGACTGAGGGTTCCGCGCACTTGACTACCGTCGCCCTTCTACTCATGTTGGTACAACCGTCAATTAATCTTTTACCATACACATCAACAACCAATTGATGGGCTTTTAAAAAATCCGCTCCGATAATTGGTTGTTTTACATCACAAATAATAAAGGTCCATATACAATTTTTACGTAATCCTAAATTTAATTCTAATCTAATTACACCATAGGTTCTAATTTCCGTATTGTTTGCCGCGAAAAGTTTATAACTACACTCACCTCTGACACTGCTTTTTTTGACCTTATTCACAGGTATCACTGACACATTTGCTCCAGTGTCTACTAAAAAATTTAAGCCATTCTTGAAGTCGCGCACGCACAGTCGGTGGTTTCCTGCGGTGTAGCCGTCCACCTCTGTTGACTCCACCGCATTTAGTTTCCCAAGCTCTGCCGATTCCTTTGCCAGCTGCATGGCTCCTCACAGTCTCGCGCCCTCTCGCGGTATCTGTAATGATGTCTGCACAACCAGTCCGGGGAATTAGGTGTCCTTCTTCTCGGCGGCTGGTTTCTGGGCCTGAAACGGCCCCTATTCCAGCCTCGGCTCTCCCTGGGTGGCCCATTCCTTTGCTGGTCTCTTACCGCGTCCAAGTCCCCTCGTAGGCCTCGCACCTCCCCTGCCAATTCTTTAAATTGGCTGAGCAGGTCTCCGTTCGTGGTGTCCACCGCCGCTGCTGTGCTAGGCTGCACGGCTGCAATCTCACTCCTTCCCAGGTTTTCTAGTATTTTGTCTGCTTGCCTGGCCATTTCCTCAATCTTCGTGTCCGCGCTGACTGTAAGGACTGCCCTCACCCCTGGTGGTAATCTATTTAACCAAAGTTTTTTTAGTGGCTCCTCCCCGATTCCACAATTTTTGGCGAGCGCCGCCATCTGTCTGAGCAGCTGCGACGGCTTCTGTGCTCCTAAATCCGTGTCGCTAATTAGCTTTTGTAACTGGCTTTCACTGCTTTCCTCGTAGACCAACAGCAGTCTTCGTTTGATTTCTTCATATTTGTCGGGGGGCGGGGTCTCTATCAGGTCCGAGACCTGCCTGAGTGCTTCCCGGGGCAACCTCGCTATCACCAAATCGAACTTCTGAGCTTCCCCCTGTTTCTGTGGCCCCATAATGGCCTCAAACTGGGTGAACCACATTTTGGGCATGTCTGCCCAGAAATCAGGGATCCGCATCTGGAGTGCCACTCCGGCCACCTCGGGATTCATTGTTTAGTTTTATTTAGGTCCACTAACCTCCTCTACTACACGCGGTCCGCGGTGCCACGCCTCGTCACTACTACACGAGTCGCCTACTTTCTAAAAAAAAATTTAACTTGATTCCCAAGTACACGTCGGGGTAACCACTTATTGGTGTTCTTCTAAGTGTACTTTAGTCTTGGGATCAGGCCTTTTCAATTACGCACAATAATGATTGAATTATCATTTATTATATTTTACACGTTTAATACAAGGTAACGAGACGGGCGTGAGTAAGCGACTGGCCTGCTTCGACTTGACCCCGCGGCGATTGCTATTTTTCTGATTCAGCAATTCCAGTCGCTACATAAGTAATGAATCACTTAGTGACCGTACTTGCTTTTTGAAGTGATAACTTCTTATGGGAGGGTAAACCGCTTCGTTACGAAACGCGTTACGACGCTAGACTGTCTGGCTTCTCTTTCTCACACGCATACAGCAGCGGTAGGCCAGCTACGTTATCACTTCTGTTGGGCGTCCCGAGACGTGCTTTTTTTAACTTTATTCCTCGTTATAGTTTCTTTAATTCCAGTCGTTAATCTACTTTTTTTGGTAGGGTTTATATTGCTAACGATAGTTGTATCTTTGTCAAGTAGAGCTTTGAGACAACGCGAATTCGGTAGTTGACATTTTTTGAGAAACAGGTTTATTTTGACCCTTATGGTCTATTTTAGAAAAAATATTAATATTTCAGCAAAAAAAACAACATTAACATATTTTATTTAGCAATTTTATAAATATTTTGACATTTCGTCACAAAAACGCGTTAAGCTGTCATGGGGTCTCGCATGACGTCACAGTGTACAAAACAAACATCTGTTTCATTGAAGTGTTATTTGAGAAGTCATTGATAACTTCTTATGTTTTGCACACTATGACGTCACGCGCTCTGAACGGCGTTCATTGTCACGTGGCTAATGACTGCAATATAACAATTTTATTTCTCAAAAATATCAATTAATATTTGATATTTAAGTTAAAACAATTTATTTTTGTCATATTTAAACCGTAATCTACGATATATATTAAAATCAGCCTATATTTTTCATACTGTCATGTACCGTATTGCACTTTTTCAATTTATTTTCCATAACATGCAGTTTTTATTTTAGTTGTGAATTTTCTAATTTTAGATATTTCCTGTTCCGCTCTCATATTTTCTTGCCGGACTCTGCTCTCGACGTAGAGCTGGAAGTTTCAGGACTGGTCGGGGGTGATTCATTTTCAATAAATCGTTCAGTCTGCTCGTGAATGCGTTCCGTTTGATCCGTTTGATTTTTTATTTTCCCAATATTTCTTCGGCGGTTCCTTCCGGTTAATGGTTTTTTGAGTTCAATATGTCGGCTCATTAATACTTTTTACCTCACCTTGCTCCCTTTTTTAGCTTGTAGCGTTCTCTATCTTCTTTTTTCCAGCTGATTTTCTGACATGCCATCACAAAGCACTACTACACACACACACACACACACACACACACTACTAAACACAGATAATAGGACGTGACATCGGCACATAAAATCAAAATTTTAATGGGGTTTCTTTTACTATCCTGTTTTATATATTATAATGAATTAAATTAAAGGTCGACTTCTAATTTTGGAGACAAAAATTCTAGCGAAAATTGAATTATTTTGATTTGTTTTGCAATGCAAAGTTTTTATTGTTGTAGAATAGAATGACCCAAACCTTTTAAGTCAAATTGTAGATTCTTTTAATTGAAAATTCAAACTAAAGAACTAAATTAAGCATGTTGCGAAGTCGTATTAAAAACAGAAGAAGGAAATCAATCTCATAAATATACCATATTTTTTTTTATTTAATCCCAGGTTACACGTAGAAAATGTGCCTACAAATTATACCCAGAATGGAACAAAAAAGAGTCAAATTCATTAGAAATTGACAAATTGATATATTTATAGTCTATTTTATTGGAACATTGTTAAAGGCCATTATATTTGTCATTAATATAGAGTTTAAGAATTTATATAATAACTTTTTTCGAATAATATATTGAGTGTTTTATATGATGTATTTACTAACATCACATTAATTATAAGGAATGAATATGGCAGCTCCTGTTGTTGACTCGTCTAAGTCTGCTCGCCTAACCCAATAGATTGCAGGAGTCCCAGGTACGATTCTTGGCATGATAAATTTTATAAACAAGCTTACTGCTACTTACTAGGCTCGGCCCCAGAGGTATCCGTTGTATATTACCACTTTTTTGACGAGGAGAAATGTGTTTACGGTCTTGTCACTGGGTGATAGTGTTTTGCTCTCACTCACTGGGTCCTATCCTGATGGAGATAAGTTACCATTGACTTGAATACCGACTTCGCGAAGAGCAGGCCAGGTAATCATGTGGGATTTATTATAGGAGCTTTCTGGGCCCTATTATTACTAGCGTTTTTTTCAGGATTGTTATGTACTAGTTTAAAAAATATTAGATAGTTGTTATTTGACATAGTCGAAAACAAATTTTAAAATTTATTCATAAAAGGAAAATAACTACCTACCAAAAGACAGGACACTTATAAGTGGTATAATATATAAGGTGCTGTTTTCTAAAGAATTGCTTTCATACCTATTTTTGTATTTAGACTAAGATGTTGATATGTCCTAATTAAATTAGGGTATCAAAATATGGCTTAATATACCAATACTAAGTAAGTAGTAAGTTAAGTATTGATAGAATTTGCTGTTACGTGTAGAAAATTATCTTTACCCTAAATATTTACATAAACTACCGAATATTAGCAGTACAGCAGATTTTAGATATAAATACGCAATCAATTATTTAGTAAGATGTATCGTTGCCGTCGCGTGCGATATTAAACACAAGGTGCGTCTTAGGGCACTAAACTTACCCATAGTGTGACCTTAATAAACGGTGCTTACCGTAGTGTTACCTTCATAAACCACGCAATCAATTATTTAGTAAGATGTATCAAATTGCCGTCGCGTGCGATATTAAACACAAGGTGCGTCTTAGGGCACTAAACTTACCCATAGTGTGACCTTAATAAACGGTGCTTACCGTAGTGTTACCTTCATAAACCACGCAATCAATTATTTAGTAAGATGTATCAAATTGCCGTCGCGTGCGATATTAAACACAAGGTGCGTCTTAGGGCACTAAACTTACCCATAGTGTGACCTTAATAAACGGTGCTTACCGTAGTGTTACCTTCATAAACCACGCAATCAATTATTTAGTAAGATGTATCAAATTGCCGTCGCGTGCGATATTAAACACAAGGTGCGTCTTAGGGCACTAAACTTACCCATAGTGTGACCTTAATAAACGGTGCTTACCGTAGTGTTACCTTCATAAACCACGCAATCAATTATTTAGTAAGATGTATCAAATTGCCGTCGCGTGCGATATTAAACACAAGGTGCGTCTTAGGGCACTAGACTTACCCATAATGTGACCTTAATAAACGGCGCTTACCTGTAATGTGACCTTTATAAGCAGCATTTATCCATAGTGTCATATTAATTATTAACGATACATACCCATAGCGTCACCTTAATAAACGGTACCCATAGTGTAGTCATCTTTATAAATGATATGAATTAATTCGAAATAAAATGATTATTATTATTATTTATACCGCCTAAACAGATTAGATACGTCCTCACTCCGCGCGTGCGATTCCATTAAAAACGAAGCGTTGTGCGGGATACACACCAGTAATTCAACTATTTTATTAAAATTAGTTCACTGAGAATTACTGATAATAATTGTTTACCAATATGAATGTATACCAAATTATTGCTTACTCGATTATTTTTGAAGTGATAACTTCTTATGGGAGGGTAAACCGCTTCGTTACGTATCGCGTTACGGCGCCAGTCTGTCTGGCTTCCCTTTCTCTCACGTAGACGGTAGCGGTAGGCAGGCTAAGTTATCACTTCTGTCGGGCGTCCCGAAACGCACAATTCTAAAGATACTTATGAATGAATAGACTAGTCTATTGCATTTTTAGTTCATAAGGCAAAATATTTTTTGTAATGTTTCATATTGTGTTTATAATAAATCTTTATACTATCGCTTGATGTTTCATTTCGTTTGATCATGAATGTTATTAAATCGGAAACCATACGCAGATAATTTCGATGTGTTTGTTTCCTCACGGTTTACTTTTGACAAATGTTCAACGATGCAGTCTCCGACAGGCCCCTGCCTGTCGAGGGTTAGGCCCAAGAAATGTTGGGTTGACGTGAAGGATCACTTGTGTAGCAATGCTCTAAATAAGGGATTTTATTATATTTCTTTATTTTACAATTTTTGGATGACTATCAGCTATTCATAATTATAATAATAATACATTAGTGATAGTGAGCTATTTATTATTAGCTATTAACGATGCTGAAGATCACGCGAAGTAGGGAGGAAAGCGGACCTCGAGCAACTAAGCGAAGCTTACACATCATATATCATTTCGTAGCCCACATTCTAGTTTGCTGCCGTGGAAGTATGCGTTATGTAAATAAGGAGGCCGGCCTTTACTATAGAATAATACTCGGGTCTAAATAGACGTTGGGTAACCATCAAGCGTTAGTGTATGGGTCGAGGCACAATGACACAAGGTCAAAGCGTTAAGTTGAAAATTTACGCAGCATATTGACCCCTATCTCCACAAAGTGAAGACGGACACTTCTACAGAGACTTAAAATAGTCACAATAGCATTTTTAATTCATAATATAACCCTACCATTTCCAAAAAAGACTTCGCTACTCGTCTGCTTATGTACTTACGAAGTCAAACTCATAAAATCTTAATAAGATATCAAAATAAAACACCTTACCGCGATGTGTCATTTTTAATTAGAAAATGTGAGTCTTATTATCCCGCAAATTGCTATTGCGCCTGGCCGCCATTTTGGTGACGTACCCGTAGCCGAATACTCAGTACTGTTAGCATCACTGGCCGGCGAGTACGCGTACATATCGAATTGCGGATGACGTCAAGTGAATGTTCATTTTTGACAAGGTTCCAGCGCATTAGCAATTTGCGGGGATAATACTGATGCTAGACTTATATGAAGCTATCGAAGGAAAAACAGCAAATTGTGTAAGATTTTTGTGAATATCGTACTCTTTTATTTCATATATGGTATTATTTCAAAGAAGTGTGGTCTTGTAGTACAAGTCCATGGTCCTTCGAGCCGGATGATTTAAAGGAATACATTTTCAAAGAAAATCCACTTTAACATAGTTTTTAATTTGATATAAATGCATAATATAAAAACCAACAATAGAAATAGAAAAATCTTATATCTAAAACAATAAACTGTCCAGTAATATTTTTAACTTACTAAGCAGGTTATTCATTACAATTATAAATTTATATATAGGCACAATTTTAGGCCAGTTAATATAATAACATGTTTCATCATAATATTTTAATTTCAACACTGATAAGACAAAACTTTATAAAATAGAATTCATAATATACTTTTTTGCTTTTAAACAGCTGCTAATAAAGAATATTTTTGTGCAAATCTTTGTCATATAACAAAACTTGAACTAGTCTTAATGGGTAGGCGGGTTTCAGTACTTTTAGTAGCCCTAAAAAAGAAATCAAATTCAAAATATGATTCTTTACAATATACCGTGCAAAAAAGTATATCTTTGAGTAAATTAATGTTAATTATTTAAGTAAAGTTACTTCAAATATTTCACAAAATTCATAACATATAATTTTATCTATGTACTTACATGTAAAAATATTCTCGTATCAAAAAGTAAATATTCATACAAAAAAGAAATAAAATAGCACCAAACAATTACTATGGTATACTAAGGATTACAATTACAGCACCTTTCCTTGAATAGGTACTGAAGTGAATACGCGACCAAATTAAAAAGTCATCACGAATACATTAGACAATTTGTATTTCAATTCGACGGATTACATGCTTAAATAATTACTCGAGTGATCGTTTGCTTTATTATAATAGGTACCAAAGTCACTTGTATAAGATAAAGGTAAGGCTGCGGTCATACTAGAAAGGCCAAACTGCTTAGTTGCAATTTCAAAACCTAGCAACTGACATTGTAATCATTTTTTACTAAGGTATTTGCGATGTATTGTGTCTATCAGAAACTGACTCAAAATAAAGTATTGCTCCCAATGAGCTTAATAAATCATTAACAAAATGACAGGTCGTTGAAGTTGACATTTGCTAGGTTTTGAATTTGTATATCTGATTCTCGTTTAAAGGCGATCGAGACCTTATACTCCATGAAAACATTAATAAAAATTCTCCTAAAATTATAAATCAACCCGAAATAAGATCAATTTCAAAATAGTAACAATGGTTATAAAAATCTTACTCTTATTATCTAAAAAAATAATTCTTAATTCTACTTCACATGTATAGATCGCTTTGCGTGTTAATATAATTATAGTGTTCCATTAATTAAAAAAGAAAATAGATGGCGGGTTTGTATGAGCTTTTGTATAGTCTGCGCCAAACTTTATGTCGCTCTTAGCATCAGATGGGTGCGCAATAGACACTTTTTCATAAACGGTAATTAATAATTCCTGCCGATGTACCTGCGCAATAAACCAATTTTAATACACGCAACAGCGTGCAAAATCGTGTAAGCGGAACAGAGCTAAAAATGCATAGCAAGCAACACAATGCCTTTTGACAGGTAAATAAGGTTCAATAGAATATTTAAAACATGTCGGAAACCAATCTTATTAATTTAAGGTTATAAGTTACTAAGACATGCCTGCAAGTTTATCCACGCTTGACTTGAAATTCCTGCAAGATTCCCGGGATAAAACACATTTTACTACATAAAATTTTCTATCGACCAGTGAAAAAACCACAAGAAATTCGATTTTTTTTCAATCTGGCGATTTCAAATCATTTCCATAAAAAAATCCACGGGATTCCCGAGATATAAAGTAGCGCAGATTTTAAGTTTAAGAATTAGCTGTCGACCAGTGAGAACCGCAGCGAAATCGGCCCAGCAGTTTTTACGTGAATTCCGAATAAACAGACAAGCAATAGAAACTTGCATCGTTTATGTAGTCTATTCCAGTTGTTTATTTTAAATACCTACAATGTGCAGACATGTGCGGCATGTTTAGAATTTTATATTAATATAGATTAAGCAGCCGTTTGATACTAATCTCAACGAGACATTATTTTTGGCGCAGTCAACACAACATTGAGGTAGATATAAAGAGTGATGGATAATTAGTAACAGTCATATATTATCATAATTAATTATATTATTTGAAATGAAATAAAACACATTAAAAACTAACTTAATCAAGTACGCATATAACTTGAATCAAATATGGCGGCTATGTCCGCATGGTCAAGTTATACGCCGAGAATTATGAATTTTAAAAAGAACTATTATAACTTCGGCCATATTAGCACACTATTATTGACTAGATTTTATCCAAGAACAGTCCGAAGGCACATTTCCAGTTACATCACTTAATGGCACACACCGTGATACTTAAAACGTAAGTAATTACATTTAGTATAAAGGGATGCGATTGGTTCTCACAAATAGATGGCGTTGTTGCCGGTAAATGTATACTTGCTTCTTAATATTGAATAAAATTAAAACACTGCCTTATTTATAAAATTTCTCTAAGAACTGTTTAACTGCATCTTAGCTAAGAAGCTCTTTAGTCCCTAAGCCGTTACCTTACACGTTGCGAAGCGGTGTACATAGACTAGGAAGTAAAATTAAATTTTAACCTATATGTATGTATGACCTTCAAAAAGTGTTCTCCAGTGGAACTTATTTTGAATAAAAAATTTTGAATTTGAATTATATTATCTATTTTTCATATATAAACTTGAGTTAGCTGTTGCTTATCTAGCATGCGTATATAGATATACGAAACATATCTGAACAGTAAACATGTTTCGGCGTTGTTAAATTTTGACAGGTATTCAAGCATTAATTAGCCATCTCTTATCCCTGAGAGGTGTTTATAAGTAAGATACACATGGCAATGATTTAAGAAAAAAAATTTTTTGTACAGACAGGTAGCGGGACGCGGGTTCGAACTCTGACCTAATGTGCATATTGTTACAATTACCACATGCCAAGAACGGTGACGGTAAACATCCTGATGAAACCTACACATCGAGTTAACATATATGTCAAACCTGTCAAGCCGCCTTCGACAAGCGTGGCGGGTACACTGACGAACTCATAAACTGCATCAAAGTAATAGACGACTTTGAAATAAATATTTTAACCAAGTATGCAAACTTTCTATACAGATTTAAATTGAAACCTCTAGATTGGTTCGTTAACTTTAAAACAGCGTAGGGTCATATCCTTAAGTTTAAGTTTGTGTACTGGAAAGGACCTTAAGACTTTTTTTGAAGAAAAAACAGAAATTTAAGGAAAATTGGTTTAATTAAAAAATTGGTTTTAACAATAGACACAAACTTTATGCAAGGGTTTATTTATGTTTTAATAAGGTGTATTACCTCCACGTGCCCTTATTACGGATTCTAATCGGTTCCGCATAGATTTTATTAGGGTTATTAAAAGATATATTGCGGAATATTGTCCCATTCTTCTGAAAGTGCTGTTCTTAGTGCTGCCACTGTCGTGGGCAAAGGGTTTCTCATACAGCTCATATACAGCTCTTTTTAAATTGTCCCAAACATGCTCAATGGGATTAAGATCCGGGCTGCGTGCTGGCCAATTCATTGTACGTATCCCAACCTCTTCGCAATATTGTCGAACTTGTGCAGCAGCGTGCGGCCGGGCATTATCCTGCATTAAAGTAAAATTTTCGCCTATGAATCCCATGTAAGGCACCACGTGATCTTCTAAGATCTCTGTTATGTAGCGATGTGCAGTCAAACCCCCTCTATTACAGTTTTGACGGACCATGTCTATGAACACAAGTTCTGTTCGCCCGTTCATCGATATGCCACCCCAGACCATACACGAACCGCCTCCAAAAGGAACACGCTCCTCAATGCAACTTTGAGCATATCGCTCCCCACGTCGACGATAGACTCTTCTGCGACCATCTGCACCATATAAACATGTCCTACATTCGTCCGTGAAAAATACGGAGGTCCATTGCTCTTCTGTCCAATTCAGGTGATCACGCGCAAATCTTAAGCGAGCTTGTCTGTGAGCTGCAGACAACTTTGGACCATTTGCTGGTCTAAAAGGGGTGATATCCGCTTCCTTTAACCTTCTTCTTATTGTTCGTGCACTCACGTTTACTCCACGCACTACATTAAGCTCTGTTTTGATGTTAACAGACGTGAGGAAACGATTTCGCAGGGAAGTTGTAACAATAAATCGGTCATCACGACCGGTGGTTGCTCGAGTCCTGCCTGTACCACGTCTCCTTCTGTAAGAACTTGTCTCCAGAAACCTGTATATTCTAGAAACCGTAGACTGGTTTAAATTTAAATTTATACCAATCGTTCGTTGATCCAAGCCCTCCCGCACCAATGCTACAATTTGAGCCGCTTGTTTGGACGAAGTATCCATATTATGGTTCAAAAACTCTCGATGAGTTAAAAAACTAACCCAAAAATTCTGCTGGTAACAATAATTCAATTGACAAAAGAATACAAAATCAATGAGAATCAATTTATACTTGCTATAAATAACACGCAAATCTGATACTACGAGTAAATTTTCTTTTCCCGGCTATATTCATTTGTTTTACTGCAGTTCTATTTTTAAATTTTCCTTTTTTTGAGATTAAGAGCCTGTCTCTCCATAAATATTTAATCTAAAAAGTTTGCATACTTATTTAAAAAAAATTCAAAGTAATCCTGAACTTTGATGCAGTTTATGAGTCCGTCAGTTTATATTGTCCGGTCCCTTATAGCGGGAGGCGCGATAATAGCAGCGGGATATTTCTGGGCTGTTATTATTATATTGTAAATGTCCATTTTTGTTATTATTTATTTTGATGAAAAATAAATTGCAGAGAATACTCTGCCACCTGAAGTATTATTTAACCTCTACCCTCCGCTGCTACAAAATTATTACATACTGACAGTAATTGCTAAATATAATAATTTCATTGAAAAAACTATAGACAGTTAAACAAAGATTCGCTCTTACGACAACCTTACCACAACGCCAACTAGTTAAGACGCTACTCGAATCCCTTTAAAAATTAAATCGTGAATTTTCTGAACCTACAAGGCAGAATATCTTTCTGTGATAAGTAATTCCTTTATTTCATAATAATTGATAAAACAAAATAAACTGCTTCGACTTGCAATTCAAAGGATAAAAAACCACATCCCCCAGTACAATACAACTTATAGTTCGCGCGAAAAATGTTACCTCTTCTCTAGGCCAGCAAAAGTTTGCGCAATAAGGGCCTTTCTTATAATCGTTTCTTAAATTTAAAGAAACTGCTCAGCAACTGATTAGTGAAAATCTTACCCATAAACTCCTCTTTACTCGAATATTTTGGGTACAACTTACGTTAAACGTGTAATAATAAACAATAAGTATTACACGTTTATAAGTGAAAAAAAAGATATTCATTGATTAGGGTCTATTTATGATTCTCTTAGTTAAGATATACCTAATCGTTTCTTAACGAGATTATTATAAGTGAGGCCACTGTTTAATTCAACTTACAACGGCAATAACTTTTGGCGCGAACTATACACCAACAATTCCAAATGGCGTCTGCGCAATATTTTCGCCAAGATTTTTAATTAGTTTCACACCTATAAAACTTAATCAATAATAATTCTCTTATTAATGATTATAAAAATATGAACGTATTTATGTTTGTTTATCGTCCTTTTCTTTCGGACTCTCCTCCTTTGTCTCGTGGTAATTGGGGTTGAAGGGATAAGGCGCGTTTGGACTAGAATCGACGTTATCGGGAGTGGCTTCTGAAAGTTATTGAAATAAAGTCGTTAAAACCGCTCGTGATGTCCAGTTCCACTTTCATGGCAGTAAGCAGGAAAGTGGCGGGGAAAATGGGCAGCACGAGTACGCAATGTTTTTCCTTTCAAAGCTGGCAAGCGCATAGACGCCCCACGTAATACATAGAGAGTTTACCGTAATCACGGCTACTGGGAAGTGGCCTAAACGTTGGAATAATTACACGGCACCGACTTCAAAATCTTGTAGATATTTTTTTTTTGGTTTTTAGTTACTCTTGAAGTCGGTCCCTTTTTTGTTAAACTATTTTTATATGCAGTATATTTTTTAACCAACTTCCAAAAGGAGGAGGTTCTCGACTAGGACGGTATGTTTTTTTTTATGTAGGTACATCGATTACTCTGAGATTTATGATCCGGTTTACGTGATTCTTTTTTAATTTGATGCACAATAGTTGCCATTTGGTCCCCTAAAAATTGAACATAGTTCGGCCCCGTAGTATTCATTTTACGAAATTTTTTTGTTCCCGTTTCTTAGGACCTATATTTTTTAAGGCGCGCGGCACCTTTCGTAGGCCGGCCTACCCATAGCTAGACACTAAAAAGTAACAAAAAAAAATAACTTCGTTTAAAGAAACCGACTTCAAAAACTAAAAAGTATAAAATAACTTATTTCTAAAGCTATTTTTAATTACAATATCTTATTTTTAACATATATTATTATCTTAAAAATCTTGAAGTCGGTGCCAAGTAAAACATAAAAATTACTATATTTTGAAAATTACTAAGCACCAACTTTAAGATGTTTAAGATAATATATATTAAAAATAAGGTATTATAATTAAAAATAGTTTTAGAAATAAGTTATTTTATACTTTTTGAAGTCGGTTTTTTAAAGGTTTTTTTTTTACCGTTAGTTTTCTAAAGAAAATCCACTTTTTAGTTAACTAGGTTCTGTACGAGCGTAGCAAGTTAAGACATTTTTAACGAATCTAAGGCGCCGTCCTATTGTCATCGCTCGCGCGATTGGTGCGATGCGATCAAAAAATGATCGTGCGACCGTGCGTTCAAACATACTGATCACTACTGAATGTCCTATTGAGGGTCGCGCGATCATGCGATGCGTTCAAATTGTCTTAATTTCATCGCGCGACTATCGACACATCGCAAACATACTGATCAGTACTGAATGTCCTATCCTATAGCGCTCGCCGCTCGCGGGATCAAATGTTTCTGTTGACATAAGACAAATATTCGTAAAAATCTTCTTTTTTCCGTACATCGAAATACTGATTGTGAAATTCACCGCGCTGATTTCTGTTTTTATAAAGTAGATATATTATGTCGTCCACGTTTTCTTTTTTCAATGTTATTTATGATTAAAGAAATATGGCTCGATAGCATAAACTGTGCATCTCTGTTAAAAGCCATTTCGAGTGTGATCGCATCGCTCCAAAACACGATTCTAAACCGGTTTCATCGTACGATGAAATCGCATCGCAACCATCGCGCGAGCGATGACAATAGGACGGCGCCTAACAGCATATGTATAAACAAATTTTAAGATTTAGGGCGGCTTGCATGACGCTCCTTAATTTTATTTAAGAAACACTAAACGCATTTACCACCCTTAAATACGATAAGCGTCTTGCACAACGCTAAATTTACTGGTAAATACGTTTACAGAACTGTCAAAGTTAATCATCCAAAAATGGCTATTTAATTCCTTAAACGCGTTTAAACATTGTCACTCGTATGTCTTTATGAAATTGTCACTTATAAAAAGTCAATTACAGATTGTCACTCGTATATGATTTGCTTTAATTATTTATCTCAATTCTAAATACCCATTATTCGTACAAACTAACATGGTAGCAGAGTAATAAAGTTAAGGAATTGGATCCAGTAAAGATATTTTAACTAGCAAAGAATGAATACAATATTCTAGCATTGTATTCGACCTGACGCTCACAATGGATAAGGCGATCGCAGAGGCTTCAAAGTAAAAATAATGCACCTAGATGGTAACAATTATAAGCCTTGGCGGTATCGTATTGAGACAGCGTGCAGGGCAAAACCCGGCACTGAAGAAATTTTGCAAGGAAAACTTCAAAAGCCCGATGAGCCTGCAGCATCTGATGGTGCAGATACTAAAGCTAAATATGAAATAAATTTACAACAATTTCTAAAAATTTACTGTGATGTGATCAACCCTGATGACGACAAACATGACGGATTAGATTCTAAAACAAGTTATGCGATATAAAAGCGCTAAAGAAGTATGGGATGAGCTACAAAGCCTATATAATGGAAGCAGTGAAGACAAACTTATGATCTTTGTCTACAATTCTTTGATTATAAAATGGACCCTGAACGTGATATGGGAAAGCATATATCTTCTGCATTAAAGAACATTTTCAACAAATCTTTTCGTAAATTAATATTCATTATGAAATTGTAATTTATTAAAAAGTCAATTACAGATCGTGACTCGTATTTTATTTGCTTTATTTATCTCAATGCTAAATACCCATAAAATCGAAAATAAAACCGCACAGCAAAAGATCACTCTTCAGGTTGCCGCTAAAAAATCCGAAACAAACTTAACCAAACGAACAAAATTTCAAATGTAAATTTGAGATTGGCCAACTAAAATCCTTTTTACGCAGGAAATAACTAACATTTAAGCTAAATTTCGTGTGTTTGTTCGATAAAACGTACGGCCACGTGAAATGAAACACATCTGGCTGTTTTACCGATGGCATAAATACATTTTACTAAATGACATGTGAGAGTGCCTCGTGCAAGACAACGTAAATGCATTTACTATTAAACGCGTTTAGAGAGTAAAATAAAATTAACTAATTTTATTTAAAGACGATCGTTGTGCAAGCGGGCCTAAGACAGTATATTAATGCGCGCTAAATATACAGTGTGTCTATTATCGTGACATTAATGTTTGAAGAACTAAAAATAATCATGTGTTTTTTTTTTTTTTTTTTGAGGCGAGGAAAAATGCTGACCGATTTACGCACTCTCAGGGCCGTCACTAGGAAACGGCGCGCATCCACCGGGGGCGATAACGCTAGCAATAGTATGCTTTGTTTGCGCTTCGTAAATACCCACTAAAAAACCTCTCCTCCCGTCGACCCTGCGCTTTGTTGTGAAGGAAAGACTGAGATATAGAACATAGTTACGCAACAGTCGATCCAGCGCAATAAAGTGCCTGGAGTGTGCCCTGGGAGAACACACCCCACTTCGAAACGGGGGCTGAATCCCTTGCGTTGCCTAGTAGCAAGGGGCCCCTCGTACCGGAACCTAACTCAGGGAGGGAAGTAATGCGCGTACCTGCCTCTCCGGGTGCTAGCTGAAGGCCGGCGACCTCGGGTGGAGACATTAGCACGCGCTGCAGGACTTCGCTCCCTATCCCTTTCTGCGGCCTCTTTTAGAGACATTACCGCCTCACAGAAAGAGACCGCAGACTCCCAGCGGTCGTCGCTGTGCAACATGGCCGTTACCAAGTCGCCAAGCGATCGGACGGCTCCTACGTGTGTCTCGAGCTCGAAACGCTGAGGCGTCCATGCAGCGCACTCAACAAGCGTGTGTAACGCCGTATCGGGTGCGCCGCATTGGCGGCAGTCCGGGGAAGGCAAGCAGCCCACAATGCGAAACAGATACTGGTCGAAACAACCGTGTCCGGTCAGTATCTGAGTCGTCCTGAAGGTCAGGGTTCCGCTGGTGCGGGTCACCCATCTCTCCAGCTGCGGCCTGATTGCATCCACCGTATAGCCGCCGGCCACAGGGTGTTCGAGGTCACGAGACCAGGCGACGAGGCAGGAGGCGGTTTCCCGCTTCCTGACCGTCTCTAATTCGACTTGACAGAAGGTCAGTCCTCCAGCTAGGGCATCCTGCTGGGTGCGACGAACTCTGGACAGGACGTCTGCCTGGAGAGGCCAGGGCAGCTCGCCTGCCAAGAGAGTCGCCGCCGACCACGACACTGTGCGGTACCCCCGTATGGTCCTCACGGCCAGAACCCGCTGCGCGCGGTGCAGCAGGGTTCGGTTGTGGCGGTGAAGCGCATCGGACCAGACGGGCGCACCGTAGAGTGCCATACTCCTCAGGATGCCGGAATAAAGCTTCCGCGTCGCACCCCCCGGCCCCCCCACGTTAGGAAGAAGCCTGGAGAGTGCGCCCGCGGAATTTAGAAGTTTGGGAACTAGCTGCTCAAAGTGCGCTTTGAACAGCCATTTCCCGTCAAGGACTAGCCCAAGATATTTCATCGTGGGCCCTACTCTAATCGCCACCCCCTGAACTGTAACGGACAAGTCCGGGGGAGGATTCCGGAATTTCCTATGGAACATGACGGCCTCCGTTTTCGCGGGGGAGACCTTCAAGCCCAGCCTAATTATTCGATCTACGACGATCGCCAACCCGTCGTTGGCGACGTCCACGGATTCCGCAAAAGACGCGGCGCGTGCCGTGAGTAGGGTGTCGTCCGCAAAGCAGAGCAGCCCTACTCCGGGCCGGACCGTCACCCGAAGGATCCAGTCATAGCCTACGTTCCAAAGGATAGGCCCGAGGACCGATCCCTGTAGAACGCCGCACGCGACACGTCGCCGACCTAACACGTGGTTGGCGGACTTACCGCCCTCCCAAAGGATGTGCCGATCTCGCAGGTACTCGCCCAACAGCCTCGTGAGGTACGGGGGGACTCCGTGCGCGCGGAGCCCCTCCCTGATCGTCTCATGAGGGAGGCTGTTAAAGGCGTTCGCTATGTCTAGCGACACTGCAAGAACGACGTCCTTCGCTTGGACGGCTTCGTCCGTCAACGTTCGCAGCGTCTCGAAGGCGTCCATCGTGGAGCGCCTCCGCCGAAACCCGAACTGCGTATCTGATAGCCCCGGCTCCACAGTGTCTAGATGCTTCACAAGCCGCTCCGCCAAGATCTTCTCGAAGACCTTGGCGACCTCGTTCAGCAGCACTATGGGCCTGTAGGCGGACGGATCGTTGGGAGGCCGACCTCCCTTGGGAATTAGGCACAAACGCCCCTCTTTCCATTGCGACGGGAACCTACCTGCGCGAATACAGGCTTCGAAGAGGTCCCGCAGCTGGCTGCGTAGGTGTTTTGCAGCCAGGAAGAGGAGTCGACCTGGAACCCCGTCGGGTCCCGGTGCCGTCTTCCTGCCCCGGAGCCGGTCCAGGGCGACGTCTAGCTCCCCCTCGGAGATGGAGTGAGGCTCCTCGTCCGTGGGGGTGTCGGGAATGGAAAAATAATCATGTGTGTGGCAACACCAAACAACAGTACATCTGTTGTCAATGCTGTCATCGAGTTTGAGTTGCAGAAAAGTTTTCCTTTTATATTAGTTATTGTTATTATTAAACTACAATAAATTAAGACAAAACTACGCAGAAAGGTTGAAAAAATGAGTAAAGTAAATAGGGGTGGAACGCGGGAAGTGATTTTCAAAGTTTTCCAACGATACTTAGCGCAGTACGAAACTGGACGAATTTTGTGTGATTTGGACGATATTTATGAATGAACAGCATTTATAACTGGTATGTAATCGTGTTATTGTTTGTTTTTATTCTGCCTGAAGTTAAAATTTACTGAATTTACGGTTTGGAGAGCGAAAAAAGGCATTGTTTACATTGCAGATTTTTAGGTTAGATTGACATTGTAAGTAGGTGATAATTAAAGTACGACCATAATTTTTGATACATAGGGATGATACAACTCAGTCCATTCAGTTTTTCTACCAATTCTGAATTTGAATTAATTGCTTCATGTCAATAAGTTATTATTCCATTCGTTTATGTACATTCCTTTTTACTACTTATGTGGTTTATTCTATTTTTACTTCTTTTTTCAGGAAAATCGGTGAGTATCGTTAGGCGGATAGTCAACGAAGGTCTTAGAAATGATGGAAAGTTTGAAACTCCCGGGAGACACAGGAAAGGCCGGCCAAAGAAAGAAATGGATGATTTTAATATTTGTGCACTGCGGCAAAAAAATTTACACAGTGCAAAAAGAGATAATATTTTTTGTCTTTAGTTGCGTGTTTTTGTGTGTATGTCTAAAAAGGCAACATTTAGCATACCATCCCAGAAAATTGCAGGTGATCGCCAGAACTGACCTGGACTTTGATTGTACACTTGAAGTTATAATAATAGAACCTAGCCGCATCTATGCCATTGATGAACTTTTAGGAGAATATGATCACACAGTGGTACGGCTTCCGCCGTATCACTGTGATTTAAACCCTATTGAGCTTATTTGGGCTAACCTGAAACAAAAAGTAGCAACACGAAATGTTGGGTCATGTGACGTGAAGCAGCTTACTGAAGAGGCCTTCAACAGCATCACACCTGAGATATGGAAAAACTGCTATCATCACGTCGAGACGCTGGAAACAGAGTACTACGAGCGAGGACAACGCCTGTATCAAGACACAGACGAATTGATTATTCGCATAGGCGATGATAGCAGCTGCTGTAGTGATGACAGCGCTGCTGATGAAAGTGGCAATAAAATATTCCTTGATATTGAATATTTGGAGTCTGATGAAGAGTCAGATGAGAGAGAGTGATTAATTATTTTTTAAATATAATAATTTTATTTTGGTTCTGTGAAAAATATATATATGTATAACTAATGTCTTATTTATTTACTCATTTTACTTCGACGGACTCCCTAGCCTTTGTCCCAACTACGTTGGGGTCGGCATTTAATCTAACCAGATTGGGCCAAACATCAGTATCTTACACGAAGCGACTGCCTTCTGACCTCCACAACCCAGAACGAGGCTATACGATGTTCAATGGTTAGACCAAACGTCAGAGATTTTTGGCTACTGGGACTCTGACTACCCGTAAGTTACGGGTAGGTAGGTTACTTTGACAATCGTTACGGGTCGTAACGATTGTCAAAGATGTTCCAAATGACAACCGGGACCGATGGCTTAACGTGCTCTCCGAAGCACGGAGGAAACTCAAGATGTTAAGGCCACCCATCCCAGACCAACCACGGCAAGCGTTGCTTAACCTTGATAACGACGGATCTTTCTGGCCGTAATTAATTAATATTATTATTACCTCATACATATTATATTACTTAAATGAACTATTAGTATCAAAATCGTTTTGTAACTCTATAAAGAGTTGCTACATGCACGACAGCAGCGCCATCATTTGTTTTCACGATTTAATAGACACACAGTAGTTTATTGTATTTTTTCTTTATGTAGATTTTTTGTTTTTCTACTAATTATAACGTTTCGTATACCAAATTACAATGGGGTATTTGACATACATTATAATAAATTCTAAAACTAAAAAACTAAACTAAAAGAGCATATTTTGAGAATTTGTACGCCGTATTTTCAGCGATCAAGGTTTGCACTCAGCATATTTCTGTGCCGAAATTACATCCGATACAACACTAATTTTCAGTGCAAACTCCGTTTGGCGTAAAACCAAAAAGATCCAATTTTGACAAATGATAAAGAATAATAATTATTAAAAGTTATCATACTTGTGTCATATATGTATAATTTCGTTACTTACTCTCTTCCTTGTCGGGAGTACATGGCGCTGGGGCGCTGGCACTTGCATAAGGGTTCGGAGAACTTGATGGAGGCTGGAAAACAACATAAGATAAATGGATTAACTAACACTGAAAGAATTTTTCCAATCAGACCAGTAGTTACTTAGATTAGCGGGTTCAAGCAAATAAACAAACAAACTCTTCAGCTTTATATATTAAAGTATAAAATGGAAATTATGAAATTTGTTCTATTTTAAATTAGGCATGTATAAATTAACATCCGAAACGTACGCTATTTTAACCTAATCAATCAATTAGTAAATATTAATTACTTTCAAATGAGGTGCGTCATATGACCGGCACAATTTGATGTTTAATTAATATACGTAATTGAATATTTTTATTAAAAATAACCCTTTCTTTTGGTTTGCCGATTGACATTTCTTCACAGAAAATGATCCCTATAAGCTTCCCTGTAAATTGGTATAATAATACAGGTGCGTTATTTTTTTCAAAAATAAGCCGATTTGATTCCTGACTAGAGTAATTGGTTTAAAAAAAAAATCTAGTGATACCACTTTAGTTTTTGGCCTCGAGACTCCTTTGTGTGTATTTCCTATAATTTAGGATTCGGCCCAAAAGGCCCATTTGAAAAATTCACCTTGTATATTTTTGATACTAGCTGCGCCCCGCGGTCTCCCCCGCGTGGTGATTGAAAATCGTCATAATTCCAAAATAAAAGAATTTTTCTAAAATAAAAGTAGCCTAAGTTACTCCTTATTACATCAGCTACCTGCCAATAAAAGTCCCGTCTAAATAGGTCCAGCCATTTCAGAGATTAGCCGGAACAAACGAACAGACACAAAAATTTTAAAAATGTTATTTTGGTGTATGTACCGTATATATATTCATATGCATGTAGTAAGCGGTTATTTCAATATTACAAACAGACACTCCAATTTTATTTATATGTATAGATAAGAAACTTTTACTATGAATGATGAGATATTCCCTATATAATAAACGGCCTTACTTATAATAATCTCGTAAAGAAACGATTAGGCATCTCTTAAGTAAAAGAATTAGAATCAGAAAGATATTCATTGATTAGGGAATCAATGAATATCTTTTTTTCACTTATAAACGTGTATTACTTGTTGTTTACCTAAGAGGAGCACAGATAAACGAGATTTGAATGATTAACGTAGGTTGTACTCAAAATATTCGACTAAAGAGGAGTTTATGGGTAAGATTTTCACGAATCAGTTGCTAAGCAGTTTCTTTAAATTTAAGAAACGATTATAAGTAAGGTCCAAGATGTATAATATAGTTCACCTAAGAGAAACCACAAGTAGAGATCTAGTAAAAATATTATGTTTTTTTACTCACATGAGGAACCCCAGCTCCTGGTGGAAGTAGAGGCACAGAAGCATCATCAACGGCTTTCACGTTAGACTGTACTGTAAAACCAACAGTTCCAGTCTTCAGGAATGTCCCTTGGACATTTGGACTTGGGCCAGTTGGGTACGGCAGTGGACTTGGTCCTCTGCTGTTGTATGGACTTTGGCTGTTTGGATATGGAAGATTGGCACCAATATTCGGAGGACCCATTGGGTATTGAGGATTTGGACCAACATTCGATAAATTATTTGCACTTCCTCCATATGGGTTAGGTCCGATATTTGGTAGATTTAATGTAGAACCAGGGTATTGATTCCCTCCAATGTATGGAGAACCTCCTGGATAGCCCACGTTGGGTGCAATGTTTGACACATTCGTGGCACTTCCTCCATATGGGTTAGGACCAATCGGACCAGGGTTTCCTGATGGGTAAGGAGCTTGGTTAGGATGAGGATAAGAACTGGGATAAGGAGACCCATTGGGATAGCTCGGAACGGGATAAGGGGTATTGGTTGGCAATGGTTGGTTTACGATGGGATATCCCGCGTTCACGCCTTGAATATTCTGTGGTATGTAAGGCTGTGACGGCATTTGGTCTTTCATGGGATTTTCGACGTTATCCTGGAATCCTCTTAAGGGGATGCTTCCTATTATAATACGATTAGAACCTTCACCGTCTTCGTGACAGTTTCCTGTTACAACGGTGACCTAAAACATAAATAATAATATGATAATAGATAGGCTCTTTATTATTTATTATACACCGATAGAAAAATGAACCATAAGACTAAAATTATATCTACTTATGTACAAAGGGCGGTCTTATCGCTAAAAAGCGATCTCTTCCAGACAACCCCAGGAATGAATTGAGATGATAATGGCGATGGTGGTATACGTAACATATAGTACTATACGTAACAGATACACTCTACATTAGTATAAGTTTAGTATTAAAATTAGAAAAATAAATTTATATAAGTTATTCTTAAGGTACACAACACAACATAAATACCACAATATTAATGTCACACCCAGTAACAAATATAAACAATAAGCGTGTATGAACTCAAAAAACTCTAACAGTAATTAAGTAGTAAAAAGGGTATGGAACTCGAGTCCGTAGATTTGTTAATAATAAAAAAAAATATAGTACTACCTAGTTACTTTTTAATAATAAATCCATAGTATATATATATATATATATATACCATACAAACATGCATACATAATATCACGCCTGTTTCCCATGGGGTTAAGCAGAGGCTATGGATCTCCACTTGCGACGATCCTGACAAACAACTTTCGCTTCATCTACTTCCATTAACCTCTTCATAGATGTACGTTTATTTGAGATGCGTTATACCGAACCTCTCTTTAACGCTTCTGATATATGATCATGGTGTGTTCTTCTCGGTCTACCGGCAACAACTCTATCATTCACAATAATGTCGTACAGACCTTTTTTTGTCACTTCTTTTTTGAGGGCACGCTAATTCTCGAAAGTTGTAAGTCCATAATTTTTTGTAACCCATTTGAACCACATATTCAATTTTCTGATTAACACTTATTAAGCTTGTTTCACGATTTTGTAAATCTAAGCTCACTTAGAGCATCGCACATTTCGTATGAAGCAACGCGGTAACTATTCAGGAAAGATAGATTAGATTTTGTATTTGCATAATTTTGAGATATTAAAAAAATCCATTTTTTTTTAAAGGTTATCAAAATTGTTTTTTTTTCTAATTATTTATTCAGTGTTTATGGCAATTTTTTTGGATATTTTCGAAATTTCCTTTAAGGGCACTGCGTGCCCCCACAAAGAAATCCCTACAGTCATACACCTGTTTTGTGATTATACTTTTATCCATTCTCTCTACATGTCCAAACCACCTTAATAATACATACATATCCAAATACACATGAACCCAAATAAATATCTACACAATATATAAATAATAATAATAATCGGCAAACAAATATACACACTGTAATAGTATATTCCAAGTTAAGCAAGTTACACGTGTGTTATGGGTAAATTATCCGTGCAGGACCAGAGAAAGAACACAAATTCCTGCGGCCAGGCGGCCTGTTGTAAGAGGCGACAAAACAACCCAGGTGGTAGGATATTTGTGCGACTGGATGGCTACCACCCCTAAAGCATGTTGCCATAACAACATTGAGTTGCGTTCCGGCATTAGTGACCAGGTTTCAGTCTCCCTTCAGAGAGCAGCAGCGCATTTGTTAGCACCTTTGGTGTTGCAAATGTCCATAGGCGATGGTAACCGTTTTCCATCAAGTGGGCCGCCTGCCTGTCTGCTGAACTCCTTCAATAAAAGTACTTTCAAAGAATTTATTACCTTAAGTGTTTAACGGCATTATTTTACAGCAGAGTACACTTTTTAAAGTTTTTACACCATGGGTTCGTTACTTGTCTTTTACCAAGGTGTACGGGTAAATTAGCTTCGAGACGTGTTGGCGTTCGTAGTAGTGTACTGTCTGCACATAGATAAATGAACTAATACTTTTTATATATTTTTATAGGCTGGTACTTAATATGAAACTAATAATATTAAACGATATTAAAATAATAAATATTAATATTAAACATAACTTTTAGTAGGTACTGGATTTCAAGGAAATTTAAATTTCGAGTTTAGAAGTCCTGTTAGTTACGCGCTGGTTTTTTGAAGTCTCGTCGCGTTGGCAAAAATGGCAGAATGGATCACGCAAAAAATATAAGTAACCCTCTATTGAGAGGACTGACCGATTTTTTTGTCTTGATGCCGATGACGGAAGCCAGGAAGCACAACACCTTTTGATTTGTATAGTTTCTTAACCATTTGCACGGCACCTTGGTAAGGGTAGCAAAATGGTGACGCACGCGCACGATACCGTTCCGGCGTAACAGATCGACCACTAGGCCGTCCGCTAGGTGGCGCGGCATTTTCAATTGGCGAATTATGGGATAAGGAGAGCGTTATTAGGAGTTGTAAAGGTGTGAAGGAAAGACACATAGACGGCACTCACATTAGTACGTGATACAATTGGTTAACCTATAGCCAATACACCTGTAAATATACAAATACTACTAAAAGCGCAAAAGCGTCTTAAGGTCGTATTATCGGAAAGGCAGGCAAACAACAAAGGAATTTTCAAATCATGCCCAAGAATCACTCTTAGAATTATTTTGTGAGGAACTAATGAAGATTTAGCAAACAGTGACTGCATTTAAGTTTTATTTCATACTATATGATTTTTCATATTGATCATTACTTACATTGAAAGAATAATTAACATCAATATATCGGCAATTGTCGAAGTTGTATACATCCATGGCCGGTACCTCCATTTCGATGGTCCAGCTCCTTTCGGTGTTTCCGGGCACCTCCCCAGTTTTTATTTCAGCTATCTCGTCCTCCACCGTGCGGTGACTGGGATGATACTCCGCACGGAAATAGATCTCCTGATGTAATCAAACCACATATTAAGGTTACAAAAAATTGACACTGATGAAGGAATGAATGAATGAAAACTCTTTATTGTTCATTATAACTTAAACCTAGACATTTAATATACTTAAATACATTTCCATTAGAATTTACCTGTACTTTCCATTCCTGCGGTACGGGGCCTTTTAGACCTTGTACTTAAACTACTATTGTGGCGGCACGAGGCCTATTGTTGGCGCTGTATACTCAGAATTGCCGCGCGCTAAGTAAAAAAAAAATTCCTTCTATTGTCATCTTTCCCCTTCTTTCTAATTCTCAACACTCGCGGGAACGAAACGGACAATGGGAAGGATCAAAACGCTCTGTCTTGCATCATTACTGCGGCAAACAGTCGTTACCGCTGATAATGCACAAAAATCATGAACCGTACGTATACCTTTACTACATTAAATAAAAACGGAACTCCAACGAAGCAGCAACCCTAATAAACACGTGAGTAATACAGCATATTCCATAACCGCTTTACCACATATCGAGTTTTAAAAACAAAAATCCTCTTTTGGCTTATATATAAAACAGTTTATGGTTTTTTGTTTTGTGTTATGTGGTACTAGGTCTAAGTAGCCCCGTATTAAGGTAGGTATATTCTGGTTTAATATCTATCTTTTTTCTACACTGAACCAAATTGAAGTTACTCTCTCCGCACCACAGACAAGTCTTGTTATTTTTAAAACGAGGTCTACGTGACCCCGAAAGTGTGTCGCTTTTGGGGCCACTTAGACACCGTTTCAGTGAATCCTTAAAATATGCTAATGCATGTTCGTTCATTCGTCTTTGTGTTTTTTAACGATTTTTCTCAGTATCTATCATGAAGTTAATTTTTAACACACGATTAATTTTAAATCTTGCAGATGTAATAAGAACCGATGACAATACAATAAATTCATAAATTTTCCTGCTATAGTGACCAGGATTAGGTCTGAGTGACCACACAAAAATTGCAAACTCCATTGATGACCATGTTATTTTTATAAACAAATTAGTCATTAACAAAACAAACACTTGTAATGGCATTTACCTTCTTTTAATCAAATTAATCAGAATCATAAAGCTCTGGCTTACAAAATTAATAGCCAATATCATTAAAGTAAACATCATAAGCTTACGTTGACAAAAAGGGGTGGCCCATTGAGTAAAATGACGCCCCTAATATTTTTTACTTTATTTCTCCAACCTGTTGTTGCTATTAACTGAATTATTGTTACCTTTAACGTATATAATATGACATACAAAATCTCACCCGTTTAATGATTAACTTGATCTTATGGATGTCAAAACTGCTGCTGTTCTTGCAGTACACCTCACAGGGGATGACCTGTCCTGGACAGTAACCCGAGACTGGGAGCTTCACAACCGTCTCCGATGACCCTGAGCTTATGCACCAACAGCAGTATGAGTTGGTTATACCCATTTCAATTGGTTCCTGAAAGGTGCAGTAATCTATATAACTGTCATAGCAATCTATAAACAACACACATATGGCACGAGCCTTTCCATTTTAGTGCATTTTAGTGGTTTGTCTATGGTGGATTAACATGTTTCATACATCGCATCCCAATGATTCAAAGCTTGCAGTTTTAAATATTATTATATGTTTGCAAGTCGTAATAGCGCACGCGTCTCAAACTCAGAGGGCGCGGGTTCGATCCTGGCCAGAACGCATGCACCACTAAGGCAGTTTTCTGACCTAATGTGCATATTGTTACAATTACCACGTGCTAACAATGGTGAAGGAAAACACCGTGATGCAACCTGCACATCGAAATAACTGATGTGTCAAACCGCCTTGGACAAGCGTGGTGGGTATACTCGTTCCGCCCTATAGTGGGAGGCCCGAGCCCAGCAGTGGCACAGCTATGTTCTGTTGTTATATATTATATTGTTACGAGCTACAGGACTCGAATTAAAATAAATGCCATTGGAATTACTATAGAGTTTATTAGAACTGTACAAACACGTATAAAAGAAGTACAAAATAAAACTGGATGCAACCAGTTCACACTGCACGATTCAATGCAATTCAACACGCGCTGTGACGGTACGCATCATCATGTATTTATTATTTTTCACCCTGATATAATCTATTAATTTTTATTTCCTTATAAAGGTATGGCAGTTCTCCATATAATGTATTCTCGAATTTATTTCGGATAATGTATGTAATTACTATTAACCTCTTTGTATGTTATAATTGAATTTTTCTTTGTTCGAAAATTTGACAGAGAAAAAGGGACTTGAATATTCGTGTTTGACAGAACAAGACATGATAAAAATTATTCTCGAAAAAAAATTGTGTTTTATATTTTTACAGATGGAGAAAAACTATCTATGGACAAAATGATCAATATTAACCATAAATTACTATATCTTCGATATGTGCGCTACAGGCTTCGATGATGGATTCCATCCAAGGGCTAGTTCACATCTTCAAGTCATCAACTAATACATTAATAATTTTACTAATCATGTAGATTTATCGAATATCTTGTTTGTTATGTTTATCTATGTTTTCAGATGTTCTCCTGGACTGTTGTAATATATAAGTACTAATAATACCTATATACTAATAATCTACTAACATTAATCTATTCTGTGTTTGTTGCTTTTATTTTTGTTTTCAGATGATCCAGAGGCTGCTTTATGTTTGTTTGTTATTAATGATATATCTAATTATGTGTATTAAACTAATCTGTTCATTGAATATATATTTTGTATTATGTTCTTTAGCTTTTCTAGATTTCTAACCCATAATTATATGTGTTGATTGTTGATATTTCCTTTGTGTACTAATTACATTATTTTGCAGGCAAATCTAATGCCCTTTTCTTGCAGATATATTACTAATAATATTTTTTTAATTTTTGCATTTAATGAGTGTCTGTATGTATAAACCTGGAATTATTTTTAAAACTTAACTAATAATGTGTAGTTAGTTATAGCAGCATATATTAATTAGTTATCACTGACTATGGTATAACTTGTTGTTAGTCTTTACACATGTTGAGGCCCGTGGCTCCATTTCTTCAGACTTTTAATTTAATAGGAACGTTCCTTTGACTTATATGGCCATATATGCTAAGGAAATACATAAGTATTTACTGTGGAGACCTACATGATAATATGTAATGATAGACAGACTTGTTTACTATCCACTACTGACCTACTTGTTTTTGGAACTTAACTAATTACTGTTCTTAAATTTTTAAATTATATAGAGAATGAGCTACATACATACATACATATTGTCACGCCTGTTTCCCATTGGGGTAGGCAGAGACGATGGATCTCCACTTGCTACGATCTTGACAAACACTTTTCGCTTCATCAACTTTCATTAATCTTCTCATACATGCACGCTTATTTAAACTACTTTTTATCTGACCTTTCTTCAAAATATCTTTAATTTGATCATGGTGAGTACGTCTTGGTCTACCGGCACCGACTCTTCCAGTCACATTGCTATCATATACTTGTTTTGTTATTCTGCTATCATTCATTCTCTCTAGATGGCCAAACCACCTTAACATTCCCTTTTCAACTCTTGTCACTACATCTTCTTTCAATTCACAATGCTCCCTTATCACACTGTTTCTTATCATATCACTTACATTAACCTTACATATACTTCTCAAAGCTCTCATTTCAACTGCATTTATCCTACTTTCATGCTTCTTCTGCCACACCCAACTCTCACTGCCGTACATTAGCGTTGGTACTAATACCCCTTGATGGACAGCCAGACGTGCCTTTACAGAAACTTTCTGGCTGTTTACAAAAGAGTTCAGCGCTCCATTCACCTTATTACCTGCCATTACTCTCCTTTCAATATCACTTTCATGCTTTCCGTCTCTGGTAAACATGCACCCTAGGTAAACAAATTCTTTAACTTGCTCTAGTCTTTCATTTCCTATCTGTACGTTACACATTGTCATACTTTCATCTCTTTCAAACACCATAACTTTCGTCTTTTCTACATAAAATTTTCATACCCTTAGTCTTAAAAGATTCGTCCATAATCGTTACCATCTCCTGTAACTCTTCTTCCGATGATGCAAGTATAACCTGATCATCGGCGTAGAGTAGACATTTGATGAGTAACCCATTCATTCTTAAACCACTTTCACTTTCTTTCAAACCATCCAGGCAACTGTTCATAAAAAGGTTGAATAGCCACGGCGATGCTACGCAACCCTGTCTAACACCTTTTTCGATGTTAAACGATTCGGAGTAGGCCCCGTTGATCCTAACACAAGCACTGGAATCGTCATAGAGAGACTTTAGTGATTGTATTAGGTTGTCTGTTACCCCACATTTAGATAACGCTGACCACAGTTCTGTTCTTATCACTCTGTCGTAGGCTTTCTCCAGATCTATGAATGCACAAAAGACATTTTGGCCCTTGGCCAAAAACTTTTCAGTTATGCACCGTAAGGTGAAGACTTGGTCTGTACATCCCATTCCCTTGCGAAAACCCGCTTGTACATCCCATACTTTCTCATCTGTCATTTCGAAAACCCGTTCAATCAATACTTTAGCATACAACTTTCCGACAACGCTGAGAAGGCTAATGCCCCTATAATTTTTACAATCTTGTTGTGACCCTTTCCCTTTATAGAGTGGAACAATTACGGCTCTACACCAATCTTTTGGTACAGAGCCTCTCATCCAGCACATGTTGAAAAGGCGGTATAATTGGCTTGCGACCAGACCTTGTCCAGCTCTCAACATTTCTACGGTAATGTTATCACACCCCGCAGCCTTTCCTAATTTCATACTATTTAAAGCTTTCACTATTTCATTCATATCTATACTATCACTATTATCCTCTCTTTCCTCCCTTACATCAGTCATACTGTTTACACTTGATATCCCTTTTTCAAATAATCCCTCAAAATATTCTTTCCATCGGTTTAGTATACATTCTTCTTCTTTTACAATACATCCATTCTTATCTCTAATTACATTGAGCTCAGAATTTAGAGTCTTTCCTCTGGCTCTTTTTATGGACTTCCAAAAGTATTTAATATTACTCTGGAAATCTTCGGAAATTCTTTCATCAAACTCATCTTTTTGTTCATTCTTTTTCCTTTTGACCATTTCTTTCACTATCACATTCATTTTCTTATATAGATTTCTAGCTTCATCTACATCTTCTTTTCTTGCAATATTCAATCTTAGATCAGCTCTTAAAGCTAACCAATCTTTCCATGCTTTCTTTTTATCATCCACTACGCTCTGTACTTCCTTATCCCACCAAACATTCTTCACGCATTTGCCCGTTTTTCTTTTAGCTGTACCACATACTTCAGTAGCGACACTCACAAGTTTAGTTTTAAAAGCCATCCATAAGTCTTCTAACTTGCATATATCATTGATTCCAATAATTTTTTCTTCTAGTTTAGCATTGTATTCTATTTTCACCTCTTCCTCTCGCAACTTTTCAACTTTTATTCTTTGTAGTGTACTAGATCCAGATTTACTCAAATTTTGGTGCCTCCAGGATTTGTGAAGATTCTTTATGCGACATACTACCAAAAAGTGATCTGAATCGATTCCTGCACCTCGAAATGATCTAGTGTCTACAACATTTTTTCTTAGTCTTTCATCCACTATTACAAAATCGATCATACTTTTCCCTTTCGCATTTTCCCATGTATACATATGTATATTTTTGTGACAAAACATTGTATTAGTTACGCACAAGTTACATTCTAAACAGATCTCAAGCAAATTTTTCCCATTCATATTTATTCTTTCATCTCCATATGTACCTAACACTCTTTCATACCCATCGCGTTTCAATCCTACCCAGCCATTAAAATCACCTAACACAATTATTCTTTCGTTTTGTTTACACGTAAGCAGGACATCTCGCAGACAGGCCCAAAACTTGTCTTTCTCTTCTTCACAATTTTTTCGTGAGCGGTTATTCGAACTTGTGTCTGTTGGTGCATATACCCCTACCACGAAAAGTCGAGTCAAACCAATTTTCAATCTTACCCATGCAAGTCTTGGGCTGACACATTCATACTCTTTCACACATTCTTCCATTCTTTCTGAGAGGATAAGGCCAACGCCTTGACTTCCTCTGTCTGTAGCTTGCACTCCTGACCAATAAGCTGTATAAGAACCGCATTTAGTAGTCTCACATCCTTTCTGTCTCTTCTTCTCTTCCTCTTCGTCTCGCTCACACATAATAAATCTATTTTTCTTTCATTCATCATCTGACATACCTCGTCTAATTTACTATCCATTCCTCCCCTAACATTCATCGTAGCAAAGCGGCTCTCCATAGCCCGCGTTTCGCGCCCATGACGCGACGAGTTGCGAACTACGTCGCCGCCATTTGGATTCTTACATAATTCGTGCTCCATCGCATTTCTATGGGCAATTTTAACCTAGATTAATACATATGACTATATAATACGAACATTTTAACTAAACTTTTAACTTAAAAATCTAATTATAATACTAATGACTTGCATATAATATTCTTCAAGTCCATTCTGGCAGTGTTGTTGAGGCAATTTCGATATCCAATATCCAATCTCTGATAGGCGAAAGTAGTAAGAAACTGGTTTTCCTTGACTGTCCTTTTTTGTTTCATAAATTCTCCAGAGTTTTTGATGTATTAATAAATTCCGAAGGGCTCGATACATCACACGGCGAAATCCTTAAGAGTTATATATAGAAAATGGTTGAGAAACAGACATCGTTTTCCCAGTTTTTCGCTAATATCTTTTAGGTCTTTGCAGTTACAGCCAAAACAAAATCACCCAAATATAAACAACGCCGAGGCGCTTCGAAGTATAGTGGAAATAGTATTGGTTGCTCGATAGGAAGTTGGTCGAAATTCACTTTTAAACTTCACAAATATTGTTTACAACAGCTGTTTTGTTGATATCTCACTCAAAACACATTTTCAAAAACCGATTTCACTGTAACTACCAGGAACACACGCGCCTTGCTGTTACGCACATGTTGATATACAGCACTTGACTATACGCGCCAGAAATCCCATTTTTAGTTTTTTTAATGCGGAGCTACTTTTAAACGACGCTAACGGTTTGAATTTCAACGGTCTTACTATAATGAGCTATATGGAATTAAATTAATTTGATGTATGTCTTAATTGACTTGTGCGTTATTAACAGATAAGAATTGTTTGTACATTGTATTAGTTTCATAGACAACTAAATTATTAATTGTAAAGCCTGAGTGTGCTACTATACTACTTAAGGGGGTACATAGTCTCTTGCGGATAAAAATACTAATTATATTAATTTAAGTTGAGGGGTTCTTAAATTTAATATTGACTTTAGGAGCTTAATTAAATAACATTACTACTCATAGTCGGGAACTATTGAATGGTTTCCATGTTTTTTTTAGGCAATATAATTATTTATTAATTTTATGTCAATGGAGACTTACTTATAAGAGTTCTTGTCTTAGTGTTGCATACATGTTGTTGTTCCTGACTACGGTTTCTTGCTTGGTGGGGAGTTGATTGTTAATGTCCATCTGGTCTTGTCGCAGTGAGCTTGGGGTCAGACGTCGTATCGAGTTTTGATTGAATATAGACAGGTTTATTACTAACCTAAGTTTGTGAGGTCGTAGCCCTGATTTGTAATCTATTCATATATGTATATATATATGAATAGATATAACATATATACATATAGATTCATATATGTATATATGTTATAAAAGTATATATATACTTTTATAACATTACGTTATTACACCACACTCTACAAAAATCATGCGACTTGTTTATGAAAGCTTGACGGACTTTAAGAAATTTAACGCTTATTTGGTTTTATGATTTAAATACTTTCTTGTTTAAGAAGGTTTCCCTTCGGCATTTGGCACGGTTTAGTGCAATAGAGTGGATTATTATAACTTTAATTTTATTAATGAGGTTTACTTTTGAAATTATTTGTTTGGACAAATTTGCAATTCAGATACTCATTTTAATTTAATGTTTTCCAATATTTTATTTCTTTGAAATGTATATCTACAAGCAAGTGACTCTGTTGGCATTGGATATATTATGCTAAATAGTAGTTGTAACGAAACAACAATTAGTTAGGGGGAAAGCACATATTGATAGTTTCCATGAGAATTCAGATTAGAGCCGGGATTTATAGACCTTGTAATCTTGGGAGAAGGAATTCACGACTGCTTTGCTTACTGGGACGACCAACCTAGGATGGTTATTCGACAATTATCCAGGTTTTCTTGCGTGCTGCTTTTAAGCAAATCTAGCTGGTTTATTTATAATATGTGTATTCATCAGACTAGGATGATTTCACATATTGACTTAATTTACTTCTTTTCAAGATATGTGATCTTATGAGAGTCTTTGATGTAGATAGGCCAGGCAAATCTGACTGAATTGGAAAGGATAATTATAAAATTATTAAAGAATTATATATAAGCAGTATTACCCTTGATGTAGAGTATCACCATTTCATGATTATTTAAAATTTTAAACTTTACTTTACGGTGCTATGCTCTCATCTCTTGGGTTTTAGAGTCATTAGACGGATGTAGGGCTCTGCCACTTTACTTTAACTTTCATTTTAAACTTTACGGTGGAATCAGAAACCAGTCTTTGACAAATAGGTAACAAACAATACGAGCGTAAGGGAATACGCCCTTGGTTTAATGCCAATTTAATTGCACCTTTACTTTACGGAGAACTTTCCCTGAAACTCTTACACTGAAATCTGTCTTTGACATAGGGAAACAAATAATATGAGTGAAGGTGTCCTCCACCCAATTTTATCTTCTAATATAATCTTTTTATTATTTTACTGTGATATTCTTATCTTGCATCAGGGGAGGTCGCTGAGGTATTATTCCTCATATTTACAAATTTATTTGATATTTTGGAAGAGTGACTCTGATGTGATACGTTCACTCAAGTCTTATGGCTTTTTCAACTCATTTTACACTTAAGGCACTCCAAATGTGTTTTTCTAAATTGTTAGGACGTACTGCTGGAGAGTTTCTTGTCGGCTCTTCTCGCCAGCGATAGTACGTTGCGAACCGACATAGCTTTAGATGTTTATAATCTATTCAATAAATTCTAAATTAAATGTTTGGAGGTTCTTCCTTTGTCTTGATGTGAGTGCGATTCCTGAATACTAATGCTGTGGCATAGCATCAGCCGGGTGGTCAAGGAGGGGTGCCTTACACAAAATTATATAATTTGTTATGAAATGTACATTAAAATTCCTTTTGGCTAAACAAAGGCACGGCGTACTCAGGTGATGAGCTTATCTCATGATTTGATGCATTTGTTATTATTCATAAAATGCATAAAATTTTACACTTACAACATATTACTACAAATTATTATTTTATATAAATATTATACACCGATCTTTGAGAGTCTTCCTGTTTCTTGATCAACACTCCTATATAACCTACCTTGTGAACATCGGGTTAACGGTATTACGACGAGGGGTTCCTATTACTAGATGATCACGATTTATGGCCAATATTATAATTATGTTTATTCACTTAATAAATGTTATTAAATTTCACTTTATAAATTCTTTTATTCCATATCCCACTCTATGCTTCGGCTTGAGTATGTCATACCTGGACTTTAGGGTCACAGGGGATGTCACAGCGCGAAGTCCGTCACTATGTCGCTAATTGAAAGTACTACACGTCTTAATCGTATCGTAGTCGTCGTCTGACTGCTTCACCCCTCCGTTTGGGAATTAATTTATATTAACTATACAGTACAAAAAAAAATCGACCGCGTGCCAATGCGCCGCTTGGCAGTCGGAAACACCAGTGAATTTCCGAGAAAAGTAATTTGTACATCTAGCAAGCTTCGGCGCAATGCAATAAAAATAAGGATTAAGTCGTTCGACACTAATTACTGCCATAAAATAAGTACGATAACAATATATATTTTTAAAGTTTAAACACGAAGTAAATAAAAGAATTCATTTTTACAACTTGCCAGATGTGCGGTCTTCTCGGTATGGTGTAATGTTTGCAGGACTAAATATCAGTTTAAACTTCACAAACTGTTCGGTCCTTGCCTAGTATGAGGTAGGTAGAAAATCGCTCCATCAATTCTGTTGTCTACCCTCTTTCTGTGTGAGGTGACGTCCAATGCACAGGAGGGTGATGCAGCCATTTTAGAACTTGCATTAGTCAACGTTGTGACGAGATATCGCGCCGTGCGTTTTACTCTTTTATATATATTGAATTCTAATAGTCATTACTGGCCGTGCCAAGAACTTATTGTGTGATACTAGTGAACAGAAGTAAGCACTCCAAAGTTAATTTGGTGCCGTGCGCTGTTCGTCTGTGTACTGCAACCAGAACCAAGCCAAAAGAGGTCGGATCTCAAGGTTGGTGGAGCTTCTACTTTTACTTTTCTAGTGCAAGGATCTAAGCCAGATATCTATATTTCCCATACAGTCCATAATTATAAAACCAGCGTTATTTGACCGAGGGCCACCACACTACTCATGGGCTACAGCGCCCCACATAAATTTTATTAGACGTGCGCGTACGTAATATACGTAATTAACAATTCTTACAAAGATTACCAAATAAAACACCGTATCCGTTGTATCCGTGCAGGAACGCAGAAAGAATACAATTTCCAACGGCCGGGCGGCCTAAGAAGCGACAAAACAACCCACAGCCAGGTGGTAGGGCATTTGCCCGACTGGATGGCTACCTCCCCTGGTCTAGAGTATGTCGCCATAACAACCTTGAGTCGTGTTCCGGCATTAGTGACCAGGTTCCAGTCTCCCTTAAGAGAGCAGCAGCACATTTGTAGCACCTTTGGTGTTGCAAATGTCCATAGGCGATGGTAACCGCTTTCCATCAAGTGGGCCGTCTGCCTATCTGCTGTCCCACAATAAATAAATAAAAGTAAAATAAAAAACATCAAGTCCAGACAGGAAGGTAGAAGAACGTAAATAATTAGGTCATCAAAACAAATATTACATCAATCAGAAGTGACTACGTTAGGTTTGTTACCACAACACTTATTGGATGTAAACTCCACTTACCGAACACATTGGATTAAGGTTCATATCAATAGGAGCGACCACCCTGATAGCAGCTTTCTTCTCCTGATCGAACTTGAATGCTCTGTCAATGACCGCTTTCGCTTGGTATCGGATACGGCCCCAGGAGCCCTCGAATGAGGACGGGCAGCTCACTGGAAGATGGTATTCGAAGGGGAACGAATAGTGGCCCGGCTGGAGGTGGTGTTCACCTGGAATTGACGTTACGAGTTCTTAATCTTTATCCATGCAGGAATGGAGAAAGAATACAATTTTCTGCGGCCGAGCGGCCTGTCGTAAGAGTCGCCATTCAAACCCACAGTCAGGTGGGAGGGTATTTGCCCGTCTGGATGACTATCTCCCCTGGTCTAGAGTATTATGTTCCGGCATTAGTGTCCAGGTTCCAGTCTCCCTTTAGTGTGGCTGCACACCGGTATCGCCTTTGGTGTTACCAATGTCCATAGGCGACAGAAACCACTTTCCATCAGGTGGCCCATCTGTTTCCTACTCATGCAACAACAAAGAAGAAGTTAAATATACAAATAAATAAGAGTACACTGAACTAACAAATTATAGTTTTAATTGCTTTAATGAAAAGTAAATCGTCTTAATGAATGTAGCTATGTAGTTCAAATAGGTATGACAGCATTAAAATATTTGCTATTGCTTTACAGTAGTTGCATGGAATCGTCTAGAATTATAAAAATCATTGGGGGGACAAGCAGAGTCGTAACTGAAGCTTGAAAATAACTGTATTTCAATCAGAAAAAATATTTATTATTATTATTATATATTAATATGTTACGCAAAAACTTTGAACCCTTTTTAAATAGGTGTACAACATTGCTTCCGCCATTTTGCAATAGATGGCTGTAGCGGTAAGTAGTAGTCGAAATAAATAGATCGTAGATGTCATACAATAAGCTTAGGTATTTGTTAACATAACGCCATCGAAATATTAATCGATTTCTGTCTGCATCATAAAATTATTCTCGATTGAACATGTCAGCTTACGAGCCAAATTCTCGTCATTTGCGGGAGGTTTTAATTTTCTGCTTTAATATGAAGAAATCTGCGGCTGAGGCTCATCGAATGCTCTCAAATACCTATGGAGAGGCCGCTATTAGTGAAAGAACGTGCCGCGAGTGGTTTCAACGATTCAGGATCGGTGATTTTGGCGTCGAAGACCAGCATGGCGGTGGAAGAGAGAAGGTTTTCGAAGATGCAGAATTGGAGACTTGATCAAGACTCGTGTCAAACGCAACAAGAATTGGCAGGATCATTAGGAGTGACGCAACAAGCCATTTCAAAACGCTTGAAAGTTATGGGAATGATTCAGACACAAGGAAATTGGGTGCCGTACGAGTTGAAGCCGAGAGATGTTGCACGGCGTTTGTTTGCTTGTGAACAGCTGCTTGCAAGGCAAAGACGGAAGGGATTTCTGCATCGCATTGTGACTGGGGACGAAAAATGGGTTCATTACGATAATCCCAAGCGCAGAAAATCATGGGGATATCCCAGCCATGCTTCCACAGCGACGGCCAAACCGCATATTCACGGTTCCAAGGTCATGCTCAGTATTTGGTGGGACCAGCTCGGCGTTGTGTGTTATGAGTTGTTAAAACCGACTGAAACAATCACAGGCGATCGTTATCGAACGCAATAATGCGTTTGAGCCGAGCATTGAAAGACAAACGGCCGCAATACCACGAGAGACATGATAAAGTGATTTTACAGCATGACAATGCTCGACCCCATGTTGCGAAAGTGGTCAAGACATACTTGGAAACGTTGATATGGGAAATCCTACCCCACCCGCCGTATTCTCCAGACCTTGCTCCCTCGGACTATCACTTGTTTTGATCAATGGCACACGGCCTGGCTGACCAGCACTTCCAAACTTATGAAGAAGTAAAAAAATTGGATTGATACGTGGATCGCTTCAAAAGATGACCAGGTTTTTTAACGCGGGATTCGTACGCTGCCCGAAAGATGGGTGAAAGTAGTGGCCAGCGATGGACAATACATTGAATGAATCATAAATGTATAACCAGTTTTTTACAATAAAGCCTCGAATTTCGGAAAAAAACGGCGGAAGCAAAGTTGTAAGCCTAATTCGAAAATTGCGCAGACGGAGGAGTATGAAATTTTGCACACTTTATAGTTTATATAGAGAAGAAGCGACGAAAGCTAATATTTTTTAAATAATGCATAAAAAATACATTAAATAGATAAAAAAACATTACACACACTACCATGTATTGGACACACACACGCATATAAACTCTTTTGTTTATTGTCCAAGTAAATTAACAGTGTAGCCGTGGCGAAATCTGTGATTATACGAGGGTGACGCTGAAAGTTCTTAGAAAATCAAAAACTGAGCAAACTAGCAAGTTATTATTTTTATTATATCTTTTCAAAATAGTTTCCATTCACATCAATACATCGCTGCATTCGATAGAACCACCGAGAAAAGCACTTTGCCCACTCGGCCTTAGGGGTCTCTTCGATGGCCTTCTGGAACGCAGCCACTGCTTCCTTGGCGTCCATAAAATGTTTTCCTCGAAGTTTTTCTTTTATTTTCGGGAATAAATAAAAATCGTAAGGTGGGAGGGCGGGGCTATATGGCGGGTGGCCCAGCAATTCCACGTCTGACGACGCCAAATAGTTAATCGTTCGCCCGGCGGTGTGGGAGGCGTTGTCGTGGTGAAGGAGGATCCTACTGCGAGGTCGTTTCTCTCGAACTTTTTCCAAGACGAGTTTACTCTGCAGTAACTGAGTTTTGATATTCTAAAACAATTCGGTAGTTGACAGTATGAAAAATATAGACTGATTTTAATATATATCGTAGATTACGATCTAAATATGTCAAAAATAAATTGTTTTAACTAAAATATTAAATATTAATTGATATTTTTGAGAAATAAAATTGTTACATTGCAGCCATTAGCCACGTGACAATGAACGCCGGCCAGAGCGCGTGACGTCATAGCGTGCAAAACAACAACAAGTTATCAATGACTTCTCAGATAACACTTCAATGAAACAAATTTGCAGTTTTGCACACTGTGACGTCATGCGAGACGCCATGACAGCTTGACGCATTTTTGTGACGAAATGTCAAAATATTTATAAAATTGCTAAATTAAATATGTTAATGTTGTTTTTTTGCTGAAATATTAATATTTTGGCTAAAATAGACCATAAGGCTCAAAATAAACCTGTTTATCAAAAATTGACAACTACCGTATTGTCGCATAATGACCGGTCCTTCTGAAGAATGAGGCCACCATCTTTTTTCATACACTTCGACCTCTCTTCAATTTAGTTGGCAACTCCTCGGAAGGAAACACCCACTGAGCAGATTGTCTTTTGGTTTCCGGATCATAGCAATAAATCCAGCTTTCGTCACTCGTAAGTAAGTCGAACACAGCTTTTGAGTCACCTCCGTTAAATCTTTGTATCATTTCACGGCACCAATCCACACGACGGAGTTTTTGGGCCTCGGTCAAATAATGAGGTATCCACCGGGCACAAAGCTTCCTAACGGCTAAATGTTTGTGGAGGATTTTGTGTACTTGAGTCATACCGATGCCTAAGCTTGTCCGAATCTGCTGATAGGTTACTCTTGGATCAGTCTCCATAATCCATCGCACAACACTGATGTTATCTTCAGTCGTCGCCGTAGAAGGCCGTCCCTCACGCAAAGCATCGTTGAGATTGGTGCGACCACGTTTAAAGTCATTAAACCAGTTATAAACAGTGGCCCGAGAAGGGGCTTCATCGTGAAAGGCCAATCGAAGTCTGTCATAACATTCTTGTTGACTTAAATGACACCGAAAGTCTTAAAAAATTATAGTACGAAAATTTTCTCACGTTAAATTCATACTGGCGTGACACAGACAAATTTCAATTTCCCGTCAAATCGTAAAACAAATGACATATGAATGAAATTAGTAGGTACTCAATAATATTAGCAGAGTTCTATTTTGAAAATTTAAACTTATTGAAGTTATACTTCTTTACGCGTTAGGGAAAAATGATGATGAATGGGAAAATGATGAGAGTAAATTTTTACGATGCGCGCGCACACCGTCACACGAAAAACCTACCATGAAGTTAGCTATAGTCAACCGACACCCTGAAGTTAGCTATAGTCAAATGACACCTTGAAGTTAGCTATAGTCAAAATTTTAGTTTTTCTATTGTTAGTGACGTTTTTTATCTTGTTAGGCCAAAGAAGTATAACTTCTAACGCGTGTACATAAGTACACACACTTTTTTTATTATATTCTTTAAAAGTGGCCTGTTCTAAAAATTTTCAGTGTCGCCCTGGTAGAAGTATAGTCTTTGACATTAATTATTATGGTCGAATTTCGACCACGGGCGTCCTAATATATATATATAGATACGTATATAGATTACCTGCATAATGCATCACATAGGCAGTTTTCTGACGTAAGGTGCATACGAGTATAGTTACAATTACCATAAATTGTGCAAGAATTGAGTGCCGCGTCGAAAGACGCTGCGGCACTCGTGCACCAAATTCCCTTCCGTAATTCCTTTCGCTCGAGACTGACTCCGTTTATTTTTTTGTTTGACTTGACTTTATGTTGCTGGTCCGAAGACCTCACAATTTTACCGGGGTTTCCGGGGCGAGTGCCTTCGCCTCGCGAAGGCACTCGAGCCCGGGGCAACTTGCTCGAGGGAGCTCCCTAGGGAGTTTTACCTAGGCTGGACTGTTGCTATGAGGGGGATTAATCTGATGATGCCCACCATAGGGCGGCACAACGAACTAATTGAGAACGGGCGACTGACTCCGTATGCAGATTGTCGCGCCTATATATACGGTCGACATTCTAGAATGAACACTACGTTATTCAATTATATGTCTATCTTTTTCCAACAAATATTCCCGTTCTTGTTACTTACTACGAGTTTGTTCCCGAGTATATCTATCTCGTTTTAACATTTGTCTTCTTTCGTGCTCTTTCGTGTTACTTTGTATATGGAACATTGTATTGTGTTATTTTTAAGGCGAATTCAGCTGCGTGTATCCGTTACAATATAGTATTATAGATAGATAGATGCACTAACTGCAAATAATAAAATGAATCTACAATATAGAAATATAATGAGGTTTGAAAACGGAACTGAAACGTTCCGCTTGCTTTAAAAGCCAAAGTCAGGAGTGAGGGGAGGTTAGGAGGTTTTGCAAATGACAGACACTCACCATCCGTTGCACCAACAAGATATATTTTCGTATTGAAATATTCTTCGTGAGAATCGTGGCTAACCGTGTATGTCTCTCTACGATCTCGGACGCGACGCGAGCGCGTCGAGGTCCAGTGAACTTTGCACCATCCCTTCAGCTCCATGTAAATACCTGAAAATATACTGACATTATTGACAGTTATCATATCGAGGGCTTCATAACATATAGGAGTATACAGAAAAAAACCATTTTTTGTTGTTTACTTAGAACTATGCATGTTGCAATTTAGAAAGTCTTACCAGCATGCACAAGTGTACCTAAAAAGAAGGGTATTACAAATTTCAGCCTTATACAATCAACTAGTTTTGTTTTATTCACAATTTTGTCCCTTGTGTAAAATTGCCTACTTTTGTTTGTACGCCCATTTTTTATGAAGCCCTCGATATAGTAGTACCAGTTTTAGTTATTACTAGAGTTTGCCCCGCGGCCCCGCCGCGTGTGAAACCCTCAGCAGTATATTTATTTTACTTTAAAAAAACTTGATTCGGTTCTTTACATATAATAATAAAAAAGAAACGCAGTCTATATAGTCTAGAGTCTAGACAGTTGTCTAGCTAGCTGGGCAGTTGCCCAGCAAAACAGAAGTGAGTCGAAGCCAACCTGTTTTTTTTTTTTTTTAGTTTATGGCTTCAACGCATCCAGCATTGATTTTGCCAACGTCACAGTTAGGTTAGAAACGACAGGTGAGTAAAGGGGCATTATTCTGCTTATATAGGAGAAATTTGGTCGGTATTCATAGTGTATCGGTTAACCTGTGAACAATACAGATATATGTTAGAGTATAAATATATATTATAGATAGATATTATTAATAGATAGAAATTTGCTTAATATATATACATGTTCTTTATTAGATAGGGTTAGAAGGTAGTTAAGATTGACAGGACGGGGGAAGTCTTTGGGTAGGATTTCATACAGAGGGGAAACAATATTTGGGCATTCTAAAAAAATATGTTGCAATGTCCCTTCAGCCATACCGCACTCGCACAAAGAGTGATCGCGGATTCTTATTTTAGCAAGGAAAACCGGTGAGGAGCAGTGGCCAAGACGCAGACGTATTATGCATGAAATGTCCTTTTTGGGTAATGTGCGGTGGGTGAAAAACCAAGGTTTGGGTTGGACTGTTGGTTGTAGGGAGCCATAGTGTCTTCCCACAGTTTGGCGAGAGACTTGCCACATATCGTTCCAAGATTGAAGCATTTGGGGTCTGGATAGTGTGCGGAGATCATGAGGGAAATTCTTACTATGTTTAACAACACCTGTGTGTACAGCATCCCTGGCGCAGCTATCAGCAATCTCATTGCCCCGGATTCCTGAATGGCCAGGTATCCAGATTAGTATTATTTGAAGGCCAGCAGTTAGACATCGATAGAGAGCTTCTCTGATTTTGATTGTGATATGAGAATTGTGTTTAGAATGGAAGGGCATCTTTATTACATCCTGGAGACAACTTAAGGAATCCGAAGCAATGATCGATTTCCTGATGCTGTGAGACTCAATGTAAAGTATGGCTTCCAAGAGCGCAATGGATTCACCTGAGAAAACGGAACTGGATGGGGGGATTTTGAAATTCAAAATGATTTTATACTTGGGAATCCACACGGCGGCTCCGACATGATCACTGGGATTAATTTTGGAGGCATCAGTGAATAACTGGATGTGGTCTGGCCAGCGATTCTGCACAATAGACTGGAACCGTTGATCAGCATCGAAAGAATTTTTGGAGATGCCTAAGTCAGTTATGACATTAGGAGTAAAAATAAGGCAATCAAATTTAGTTTCAAATAAAGGTAGCATATATGTTTGAAAAATACCTGAAGGGAGGTCAATTACTTTTTTGTAGGAATGGATAAGGAGAGGAAGTGTCTTATGAGCCCAATAGGGGGAAGCAGTGAGATGGAACAATTGGTCAAGAGTATCTAATAGGGGGTGGGTTGAAAGTTCCATTGCTTTAAAGAGAAATTTGTCAGATAGAAGCTGTCTACGCAACCTGATTTGAAGTAATAGAAGAATGACATGTTGTTTATGACAACAAAGGTATTTGTTATAAAACGTGATAGCAGTGCCATCTATTTTGCTAATCTGTCCATTTGAAGTTTTCTAAGGAAACGACGTTATTTGTCAGAATAATAATGTAATAGGTTGGGGAAAAAGTCTTTTCGCATATAGTATGTATGAACTTGTAATAAGATCTCTTTGGCTATACCATTTGTATCTGGCTCGTTTTGGTATGATTAAAAAGTTTTAATTTTAAAGAAGACAATTCCAAATTCAATTTAGGGAAATTTGTGAATTTCATTTGTTTTTGCTTATTGTTAAAATGAGTGAATTTAATGAAGAAATTCGATACATTTTAAAATTTTACTACAAAACAGGTAAAATTGCAACACAAGCCGCGAAAAAATTTGTGATGTTCATGGATCTAATGCAGTATCTGTGAGAGTAGCGCAAATTTGGTTTAAGCGTTTTCAATCCAGAAATTTTGATATCAAAGATGCACGTCGCTCTGGTCGCCCTTTTACGGACAAAATTGATGCCATTTTTGAAAAAGTGGAGTAAGATCGGTATATTAGTAGTTACGATGTAGCTGGAAAACTGGGAATTGACCACAAAACGGTTTTGGCGCATTTGTAAAAAGCTGGGTACACAAAAAAGCTCGATACTTGGGTGCCTCATGAGCTCACTGAAAGAAACCTAATGAACTGTGTACTCATTTGTGATTCTTTATTACGACGTAATGAAACCGAAACATTTTTGAAGAAGCTGATAACTGGTGATGAAAAGTGGATCACGTACGACAAGAACGTGCGAAAAAGATCGTGGTCAAAGGCCGGTCCGGCTTCACAGACCATCGATTCTGAACTGTAATGCGAACAACTGATGAGATTAAAGCAAAAAGTTGAGAGAAAGCGGCCGGAATTAATCAACAGAAGGGGTGTGATTTCTCACCATGATAACGCTAGACCTCACACATCTTTAGCCACTCAGCAAAAATTACGAGTTTGGCTGTTAATGCATCCGCCGTATAGTCCTGAGCTTGCACCTTCAGATTTTCACCTGTTTCGGTCTCTGCAGAATTCCTTAGGCAGTGTCAGGTTAACATCACGAGAGCACTGCCAAAACCACTTGTCGCAGTTTTTTGATCAGAAGCCCCAAAATTTTTATAGCAATGGGATCACGTCTCTACCTACAAGATGGCAAAAATTTATCCAACAAAATGGCACCTACATACTTTAGTCAAATGTAAATAAACTTCATAAAAAATCCTTTTGAATTTTTATATCAAATGCGAAGAAATTTTTTCCCCAACCTAATATACTAAGTGTGAACTCTTGTTATAAGCCAGCACTATGTCGAGTTTTAAAAGATGCGATCGAAGCGCCATCTTTTTCGCTTTGTTTTGTCTATCCCACGGAACAGACGTCATTTATCGGGATAAAAATATCTTAAGTTCGTACACCCCGGGATATAAGTTAGCTACATGTCGAGTTTCATTTAAATCCGTTCATTAGTTTTCAAGTGATGCTCTACACAGACAAAAATTCTGAACATTGTATTTTCGGAATCTCCTGGTCCAAATTAGCCCCTTGATTATTTTTTTACATTTTTAAACGCATTGTATAAAATATTATATAAAGTTATAACTTATAAGATGTTTGCTGAAGAGTTTCTTGCGCCGCTTCTTCACTTCAAGCCACAACATGTTGCAAAGCAGTGGTAAATTAGATTAGGCTCCCATGGAGTAAATAATAACTATAAACAAAACAAAACTAAATAATTAAAATGAACAAGTTGGCGGTAAGCTAAATAAAACTTTAACAGTACTCATTGACACTTGGAAGCTTTGTCTTCCGTCATCACGGCTACTGAAAAGTGGTTGAAACATCAGAATAATAAAAATCAAATAAATTACCGCGCTTAAAACCGGTAAAACATAGTTTTATGATGCATACTAGTAGCGAAAATATTATACAATAGGCTGTACTATTGTGTTAATGTAAGAAATAAAAGGCTTTTTATTTTTAACCGACTTCGAAAAAAGGAGGAGGTTCTCAATTCGTCGGGATCTTTTTTTTTGTTGCATTTTTTTATGTATGTTCGCCGATTACTCAGTCATTTATGATCCGATTTACGTGATTCTTTTTTTGTTCGACGCGGAATAGCTTCCAATTGGTCCCCTAAAAATTTTACATAGTTTGGCCCAGTAGTTTTCATTTTATGAACATTTTTCATGGAAATAATTTTCACTCCGTTCCATATGTTCGCCGATTACTCCGTCATTTATGATCCGATTTACGTGATTCTTTTTTTGTTCGACGCAGAATAGCTGCCATGTGGTCCCCTAAAAATTTGACATAGTTTGGCCCAGTAGTTTTCATTTTATGAACATTTTTCATGAAAATAATTTTCACTCCGTTCCATATGTACACCGATTACTCTGAGATTTATTATTCGATTTACGTGATTCTTTTTTTGTTCGACGCGGAATAGCTTCCAATTGGTCCCCTAAAAATTTTACATAGTTTGGCCCAGTAGTTTTCATTTTACGAACATTTTTTTGTTCCCGGTTCTTGGGACCTATATTTTTTAAGAAGCGCGGCACCATTCGTAGGTCCACCCATACATAGCTAGACACTAAAAAGTAACAAATAAAAAATAAAAACTTCGTTTAAAAAAAACCGACTTCAAAAACTAAAAAACTAAAATGTATAAAATAACTTATTTCTAAAGCTATTATTATTAATATATATTATCTAAAACATCTTGAAGTCTACTAGTCTACTAACAAACAGAGTAATATAATATTATATATATATATATATATATATATATATATATATATATATATATATATATATATATATATATATATATATATATATATATATATATATATATATATATATATATATATATATATATATATATATATATATATATATATATATATATATATATATATATATATATGTATAGACAGTCTCTAATACATATTTTCTCTGTAAATATTAATCTTCATGAATGCTAAACCAATTTGGATATGGTTTTTAGTGATGCACAGATATAATCTATTGTTGACATTCAAATATATTCATACTCGGTGTACTTAAATTAGACTCGGGTAGCTTATCATCTATATATATTTTTTATTTATTTACTATCCAATATGCTTACATTCATATACATTATAAATCACATTTGAACTGTGGCATAGAAATCTCATGGGTTTATTTGTGCCGCAGGGAGCACAATATTGCTATTTTAATAAATAGGAGCAGAGGCCAGTAATGGATATCATCATTGTAGTGTTTAATTACGATTTGAATAATCGGAATAATAATAATAATAATTAATATGTACAGTATATATTTGTGCTTATAAAAGTCAAGCTGAGAATACTTGAGTTAAATAATTAAATATATCAAACAAAGCGCAGGGTCGACAGGGAGGAGGGGGTTTTTAGTGGGTATTGAGGTTGCTCGCCCGTGCGGCATCGCTCTGAGTCTTCCACACTCCTCTGTGTCAAGCCATAGCGGACGGAGCGCAAACAAAGCAAACTATTGCTAGCGTTATCGCCCCCGATTGATACGTGCCGTTTCCTAGTGACGGCCCAGAGAGTGCGTAAATCGGTCAGCATTTTCCCTCGCCTCAAAAAAAAAAAAAATTTTTTTTATTCATAATTAATTTCTTTCTTATTTTCATCTGCACAAATTCCCCTTCGTCTATTGTCTTCAGCAATATTCTTAATTGTTAGGATGTATTAATGCTCTTAAGATCTCCTAAGGGCAATGAATTTATTCAACGATATTACTATTCTTGTTTTCCAATCTGGTGGGTTGTATTTCCAGCTTCACATTCACATTGTCCTGCCATTAAGTACTCACAATCAGAATTTATGAGGTATCTTCTACCAATGTAGTGGTTGAGGCTTAAGTAGAAATAAAAATGCCTAATCATTATCTTGGTAATTTTGATATTGTATGGTACAGACATTGGCTGCTACTCAGAGATTGGTACAATTTGAGTGGGTAGGGGGAAAGGTGTACTACCCTATTTGCAACCCCTTTGGTTTGGAGTTCTTGAAATATTACAAACTTAACATCACCTATTTTTACACTAATATGTTGTGTAGTAGATGAAAAGTCACGACTAGTTACTAGGACAGTTATTTGGGTTAGGTTAGCTTTAGGCCAAACCTGACTATAACCATTTACTATTTATTTAAAACAAATGAACAGTCCGTAGGTTAGGTTATCTGCAGTCCAAAGTGCACGAGCTGAGCGAGCAAAGCGAAACTGCTGTGGTAGTGCCCGGCAAGTGACAGAACTGACTGACTGACTGGTAACCATTTACCTACTATTTATTTTATACACACAAATAGTTATGACACATTAAGAAACATTTACTTTGGCTTACACTGCTTTTTAGTTATTTTGGGGCTATTTGTATTGATTACTAGCTTACTTTTAGGAATTGAAAGGATTGTTGAACTTTGGACTTGTGATAAAATTATAATATTAATGAAAAAATAAGTGATAGTAAGTACGTAGAAGTTGTTTATAAAAAAAAATTCTAGACCTACAGACCATAGGAATTGTATTAGGGGTAAGTACGCTTCCCTCCTCCTCTTCAATGCACCAACCCGCTACTTACAATTCATATCAAACATCTATTTGTTTATTTTTTTTTCCATATTTAACACCATTAATTGATAAATATAAAATCGTGTTGGTTTAAATAATTACACTTTAGAATTTAAAGCAGCCTATGTCTAATTTTAGCATGTACAAATAAAGTGTAATTTGCTTATTGTCTGCGAGTTTCATATATGCATACAAAGTAACAGCCGGCGAACTATAAGATCAAGGCGCCACGCGCCACCGCGGACCGCGCTGGTGCGACCTTCACCTCGGAATAGCCAGATAAAAGCATATAGGTACGTATTATATTGTTTTGTATACTAACCGCGAAATTTTTTAACTTTTTCAAGATCAAATTCTAGTTTTCCTCGCACTGTTTGTCCCGGATAGTAGGCACCGTTGGGGCTATCTAAAACTATTTGGCCTTCATCAAAACCCATTTTGTGAAGAATTTATTTAATATCCACTTATGTTATACGTTAAAAACTATTCACCACAAACTACTATGGATACTACGCAGTGTGACCAGATTTTATTTGACGAATCTACTGCTTGCGGTGCGGGGGTTAAAAACTACTGAATTCTACCAAAAGAGAACAAGAAAATACTAAAAATCTATTATATTTTTTTGCTGTCGTGTTACAACGTAAAAACATGATTTTTTCTTGATTAAACGATAAAATAACAAAAAAACCACCATCAATTAAAGAAAACAATGTTTTATTTAAATTAAATTTTAGAATTTAATTAAAAAAACCATTGGTTTCTTTAATTAACTAGATAAAAATATAATTAAAAATTACATTACATTCCACATATTAACGTAAGTAACTTGCATACCGGAGAAGTGTGTGTGTTATTTTTTAGAAAGATGGAGTAACAGTAAAGGTTTGCTAAAGTGATTTGGGCGATACATTGATGTTAAAAAAAACGATGTTTCATTTGCATCGCAGGAACAACCATCAAAAGTTTATGTAAATGGTGATAAAAAAACATCGTTCATATACATCGATATATCGTTCATAAACATCGATGATTCACTTTTGAAAACATAGATATCCTAACATCGATGTTTTTTATGAGCGATGTTGCATCCGTAGATATGCCAAAAAAGTACTAGAATAATTGAAAAGCGTGAATTCTACTAAAATATACCAAATAATTTTTACATACTAAATTCTGTTGCCAGTACCTCAAAATCTACCAAAAAAGTAGAAATCTACTAAATCTGGTCACTGGTTGAAGTAACCCGGAAGAATTTTATAGAATCCATCTATCTATCTCTGTATTTTCTTTCCCGAACCTTCTGTTCGGGAACTTTCGTTTATACATCTATCCCTTTCTAATATCTATCTATTTCTTTCTTTCTTTCGTCGTCTATCTCTTTTTAACATCTATCTATCTCTTTCTTTCGTTTATCGTCTATCCTTTTCTGAATATATCCGTCCTTGTCTTTTCCTTCCACAAATTTCTAGTTAGTTAGTATTGGTTTGCTCGCCGAACGGAGTAGTCACGCGTTTAGTAAGCCACGCTAATCCGATAACCGGTTTTTACTGGCCGACGCGACGCAGCGTGCGCCCGCCGGTTGGTCTTTTGTTTACGTTACAGTGCCATGAGCGAATCAAATAATAGTAATGATTTTACAAGCAATGAATTAAATAACATTGAGGGCATAACACGATTAGAGGATATGACATGTATAGAGGACATGACACGTTTAGAGGATATAACACATTTGGAGGACATGACACCTTTGGAAGACGACAGTTTGTCAAGTCGAGATAGTTATTCGCCAAAAAGAAAGAAATCAAAAGAAAAACAATCATTGGAACAGTGGACCACTGTTACGAGAAAAGGAAGGAAAATTTGGGGCAAAGATGAAGCAATACAATACAACTTAGAAGAAGAGATTAAAATAAGCGTTACAGCAAGTAAAGATCGATTACCAAAACAATTCACATTAGCCAGATTATTAGACGCTAACTCTATTTGTGGAATTAAACGCATTAAATATATTGGTCCCTATAAAATGCATACTATATTTGATGACAGAAATCATGCAGATGCGTTTATGAAACATAAAATATTGACAGATATGGATTGGCGATGTCAGGATACGTCAGAAGTTAACATTTCCTATGGAATAATTAAGGATATTGAAACTGATCAATCTTTGGAACAAATTCTGAATAACATTCATTCGGATTATGAAATAGTGTCTGCTAAACGCCTTAATCGTCGACAACAAGAAGGGGAAATCAGCACTGAGGACTCCAATGGCTGGATACCTAGTGAAACTATTCGTTTGGGTTTCAAGAGTATGTGGCAGACCACCACTAAGCGGATCGCGCAATGAAGGCGTCGTCGGTGAGGTGGGCCGCGGGACGTGTGGCACACCGGTTCTCGCCGCGACGGCTTGCGCGACACACACTGCATCGCGATATCGTGCGCCTACCTGCTTACTTTGTTAATATTTCGTGAAGCGTAATTATATTATTGTAAAATAGTAAACCAGCTTTTGATTTATAATAGTTACACGTGCAACACTACAGTGGTGACCTCAAGAATTTATACGCGTTTTAAAACTTAAAACGACGGAGTATGGCTACAAGTAAAGGAATTGAGACCGACGAATTTGAAGATGCTGCGTCTGCAAGTCATTCTGTGGATCGTGTTTCCGTTCGCTTGCCGCCATTTTGGGCTGAAGACCCAGAAGTCTGGTTCGTTCAAGCTGAAGCACAATTTTCAATATCGGGAATTCGAGAAGATACTACAAAATTTTACCACATAGTATCGCAGTTGGATCAACGCTATGTCAAGGAAATTAAAGATATTATTAAAAATCCCCCTGCAACGGGTAAGTACGAAAAATTAAAACAGGAATTAATAAAACGCCTGTCTATTTCTCGGCAGCACCAAATTACCCAGTTGCTTTCCCATGAGGAATTGGGCGACAGGAAGCCGTCGCAATTTTTAAGACATCTTAGAACATTAGCAGCAGACGGTGTCTCCGACGAATTCCTACGCAGTATGTGGGCCAGCCGTTTACCACCAAATGTTCAGGCCATAATTGTCTCACAAACCTCAACTTGTTTAGAAGACCTTGCCGACCTGGCTGATAAAATTTGCGAAGTGGCCACACTACCCTCGCAGCAAATAGCAACGGCAGGTATGTCTAGTAATAATTTTGATATTTTGTTAAGACGTATCGACGATTTGATAACCACCCGCATACAATCAGAGATAAAGCAACAGGTTGCACAACTGACTTCAAATACGCGGGGACGTCATCCAAACCGTCGTCGCTCACGAAACAGTAGCCAAAAGCGTAGCCGAAGCCGTACGCCCGGTATATGCTGGTACCATAACAATTTTGGTGACAAAGCAAAGAAATGTACTTCACCGTGTAACTATAAATCTTTAAACTTCAACGGCAGTACGTAGACGCGACGAACGACTGCCATAATGTTACAAGTCGCCTCTTTATTACAGACAGAAAAACAAAGGTACGTTATTTAGTGGACACAGGATCCGACCTTTGTGTATTACCTCGTCGATTTCTACCACGCCGACGTGAAGCCGCTGATTACACTTTAACTGCGGCTAACGGAACCGCAATCAACACTTATGGTTCCTTAACATTGCATTTGGACCTAGGTTTGAGACGTGACTTTGTGTGGAATTTTACAATCGCGAATGTGGACAATCCAATTATAGGGGCCGATTTCATTTCTCATTATGGCTTATTGGTCGATTGTAAAAACGGCCGACTTCATGACACTTTCACCAACTTATTTACTCCCGGAACGCTAGGCTTGAGTAATCAGGCTAGTGTTAAGGCAATTTCAGGCAATACTGAATTTCATGTATTATTGGCAAAATATCCAGATTTAAGTAGACCTTCTGGTGTTTTACGTGAAGTCAAACATACGACAGTTCACTACATAAATACAACACCTGGTCCTCCAGTATTTTGCAGACCACGCCGACTTGCTCCAGATCGACTCAAATTAGCCAGGCAACAGTTTGAAGACATGGGTCGAGAAGGAACAGCACGACCTTCCGATTCACCCTGGGCATCAGCGTTGCACCTAGCTCCAAAGAAGAATGGCTGGAGACCCTGCGGCGATTATCGAGCGCTTAATGCTCGCACCATCCCTGACAGGTACCCCATACCACATATTCAGGACTATGCTCATCGTCTCGCAGGATGTAGTGTTTTCTCCAAAATTGATCTGGTGAAAGCTTTTACCCAAATTCCAGTGCACCAGGATGACATATCTAAGACAGCCATAACAACGCCATTTGGCTTATATGAGTTTCCTTTTATGTCGTTTGGACTCAGGAACGCTGCCCAAACGTTCCAAAGGTTTTTAGACGAGGTGTTGCGAGGCTTAAACTGCTGCTATTCATATATTGATGATATTTTAGTTCACTCTTCTAGCAAAACCCAGCACCTCGAGGACTTGGAACGAGTTTTTAAACGCCTTCAAGAATACGGGCTTCAAATTAATGAAGGTAAAAGCGAGTTTGGCAAAAATGAGCTTGATTTCCTCGGTTTTCATATATCTCAATATGGTACACGTCCTTTGGACGATAAGGTCAAAGCAATTCGGGAGTTCGAACCTCCGAAGACTGTAAATGGACTCCGCAGATTTCTAGGGATGTTGAACTTTTATAGACGCTTTATACCAAATGCTGCTACTGACCAAGCCCCTCTACACGAGATGTTATCTGGTCCAAAAATCAAAGGCTCTCATCCACTCACCTGGACACCTACTCTCCTTGAAGCTTTTAATAAATGTAAAGATAGTATTGCTAAGCATACTCTTTTAGCACATCCTGTAGCAAATGCACCGCTTGCCCTCGTGACTGATGCTTCAAACTTAGCCTTGGGCGCGGTATTACAACAGTTAGTGGATAAGGTATGGCAACCGCTAGCTTTCTTTTCAAAGAAATTAAATAAGGCTCAACAGTTATATAGTGCTTACGATCGAGAACTGCTCTCAATTTACGAAAGCGTAAAACATTTCCGATATATGATCGAAGGAAGACATTTTGTTATTTACACCGATCATAAGCCTATCACTTTCTCTTTCCACCATAATAGGCAGAAATGTACACCGAGGCAGTTTAATCATTTAGATTTTGTGTCGCAGTTTACCACGGACATTAGACACATTTCAGGGAAATATAATATTACTGCCGACACTTTATCCCGTGTTGAAGCCGTGTCATCACCATTGGACTTACAACGGTTAGCATTTGCCCAGAAACAAGATGAAGAACTACAAGATCTCCTTTCAAATCGTTCTTCGTCCTTGAAGCTAGAGCAAACGCTCATACCAGGTACTGACATTTTGATATTTTGTGATGTCACTCTACGGAAACCTCGCCCTTTCGTAGTCAAGGAGTTGCGACGACACATCTTCGATTCCATTCATTCAATGAGCCACCCCGGAGCGAAAGCTACAATTAAAATGGTAACTGACAGATTTGTTTGGCCCTCAGTTCGCAAAGATTGCCGCTGGTGGGTGAAAACATGCCAATCTTGTCAAAAGTCAAAGATTCACAGACATACATCTTCACCCATAGGTAATTTCCAATTACCTAAGTCACGGTTCAGTCATGTGCACATTGATTTAATAGGTCCTTTACCGCCTTCACATGATTTTAGATACTGTTTAACAGCAGTTGATAGATACACTCGCTGGCCAGAAGCACAACCTTTACGAGATATTTCAGCAGAGTCAGTGGCGAAGGCTTTCTATGAGATATGGATAGCACGCTTTGGCTGTCCTGAAACACTCACCACAGACCAGGGACGCCAATTTACCTCTAACCTGTTTAAAGCACTTTCAGATCTCTGCGGAATACAGCTTCGACATACGACTGCATATCATCCGGCAGCAAATGGGATGGTAGAAAGGTTCCACCGCACTCTTAAAGCAGCGATCATGGCACACAACGAGCAGAGTTGGACAGATATTCTTCCCGTCGTTCTACTTGGTATTAGAACAGCTTGGAAGGAAGACTTGCAATGTTCCGTCGCAGAGATGGTTTATGGTGAGCCATTGCGGATTCCCGGTGAGTTCTTTTGCTCATCTAATATCAACACATTGCGACCTCCAGACTTTGTATCACAACTCAAAACATACATGTCAAATCTAAGACCTCAAGCTGCTTCCAAACATGGTACAGCGTCCACCTTCATACATAAGGATTTAAATGCTAGTAGCTACGTGTTTATTCGTAAAGATGGACTTCGTGCTGCTTTAGAACCAACCACCTTACTCAGGACCTTACCGTGTTGTCAACAGAACTGACAAGACTATCACTGTAGAATTAAGTAGAGGACCAGTGACAGTCTCCATTGATCGAGTAAAACCCGCTTATATTGAATCAGATGTCAACCAATACCCATCTGAAACAAACACTCCTGACCCTTGTCCTACCAAAACTACAAGATCTGGTCGAGTGACTAGATTCCCTAATTATTTTTTGGCAGGTCTTCCAATCTCGAAGGGGGGTGGTGTGGCAGACCACCACTAAGCGGATCGCGCAATGAAGGCGTCGTCGGTGAGGTGGGCCGCGGGACGTGTGGCACACCGGTTCTCGCCGCGACGGCTTGCGCGACACACACTGCATCGCGATATCGTGCGCCTACCTGCTTACTTTGTTAATATTTCGTGAAGCGTAATTATATTATTGTAAAATAGTAAACCAGCTTTTGATTTATAATAGTTACACGTGCAACACTACAAGTAGTTCACTTCCAAGATATATAAAACTTTTTAATACAAATATCAGTGTGGATAGATATATCTTTCCCGTAACACAATGCTCTAAATGCTGGAAATTCGGGCATACATCACTAAAGTGTGGAGCACATAAAACTACTTGTCCTAACTGTGCTCAAAATCACCCAGAATGTGACACTAATTCATACATATGTGTAAATTGCCGTCAGAACCATAGGGCTGTAGACAAAAACTGTCCAGTTTATAAGAAAGAAAAAACTATCCGTGAATTAATGTCCGAATTTAATTGTACATATCAGAAAGCACTTTTGTTGTTTGTTCCCGTATCCCCAGCACCTCTACGTCCAATTAACAAAGCTAATTACGACGATTTCCCCACAATAAACAACGTTACAACGACAAGCATAGATACAAACTGTCACAAAAAAGATTCTACGTATGCCGAAAAAGTTAAATTAGCTGTATCTGATTCAAACAATGTACCTTCGACTTCAACTAATATCAAAAGACATAAAATAACAAAAAGGAAGAATACAAATACGAATAAAAATCAAGAACGCGAACAAGAAATTATGGAATTCGAATCATTTGATACATCTACCTCGACGCCCCTTGATCTCAATCAGCCAACTGCTTGTGACGATAAATCTAAAGAAGAACATAAGAAGAGAAAAGGATGTTTATCATTTCTAAGTGTAATGCGCAGGATTAGTGAGATAATTATATGGGACAAGTGTTCTCTAGCTAGTAAAATAGAGACTGTTATAAAGATAATTTGGGAGTGGTTAATGTCAGTAGCGATGCAATATTTAGCGGACGGTTCTCTTATTATGAATTTTTTTAATGGATCACAATCTTAAATCATCCTCGTTGAATGTACTTCAATGGAACGCACAAAGTCTAAGACCTAAGTACGTCTCGTTTGAACAATTATTGACACAAGAAAAAATTCATGTTGCAGTCATTTGCGAAACGTGGCTCGAACCTGAGAGCCATTTTAATGTCACAGGATACAACATTTTTAGATCAGACCGACCTGATGGCTATGGAGGTATTGCTATTTTAGTACACATTTCATTAAAGGCTCAACCCTGTAGTATACATCCGTCTAACCCAGGCATTGAAACTCTTTATGTAAGACTGTCTAACTGTGAATCAGTTGAAAACATCGTTGCTTTATATTGTCCCTCTAGTGTTCAAACACTCCCTAGAGATTGGGATTCGATTTTTTCAACTACCACTAGAAAATCCCTAATTCTGGGCGACTTCAATGGTCACCATACTAACTGGTCTTATAAAAATGACCATCGCGGGTCTCAGATATTCGATTCTATGATAGACAACAGCTTTGTCTCGGTAAATGATGGTTCTGTAACTCGTATGAGATTAGTGAATGGATCTATGCAACAATCATCCCCAGATGTTTCATTTGTATCCTTAGACTTGGCATTAAACTATGAGTGGAGAGTATTAAATGAATCATTAGGTAGCTATCATCTCATTATTAAATTAACATTTCACTTTCATGAAAATTTTGCAAATGTAAGGAAAAGAAACTTCAAAAATAGTGATTGGTCAAAATTTAAAACTTCTATCGAAAACATCTTAAGCACATCTTCTAGTCCTACTGATCCGCAAGCCTGTTATGACTTTTTCGAATCCTCATTGCAGAAAGCTGCAGATCGCCACATCCCTTACATAGTTATACCCCAACGTATTGCCACGAAATTTAAACCAAAAGTGTATTGGACTCCTGAACTTTCTAAATTAGTGGCTGAAAGACGATTAGCACTCTCTAGGTTTAGGAGAAATCCAACACCTCATAATTATAAAATACTTCAAGAACGTATACAGATATCTCGAAAAATAATTCGAGATGCGAAATGCAAATCGTGGCAAAATTTTTGCACTTCGATTGGGGAAGAAACCTCTTCTTCCCATATGTGGAATAAAATGAAATGGGCGAAGGGTTACCGATGTACTAAGCAACATATTGGCTCTGAGAACGCTGAACAACTTCTCTCTGAATTAGCACCTGATTTTGTTCCTCCTGTTACTCCCATATTTAAATCACATAATGCACAACTAGAAACGCAAATAACTCTATATGAATTTGACAACTGTATCAAAGATAAAGACACAGCACCTGGTGTGGATGAAATTTCTTATTCTATGATTAAAAATCTCCCTTTAATAGGCAAAACTATCCTGGTGCATATTTACAATATGTGTCTAAGTTTAGGATTTGTTCCCAAGCAATGGCGCAATATTCGCGTTATACCTATACCCAAACCAGGTCAATCATCTTTTAGACCAATTTCCTTAATATCTTGTTTATGTAAAATATTCCATACTATTCTGAATAGACGTTTAGAATGGTATGTGGAACGCAATGATATTTTCTCTGTAGACACTGTTGGTTTTAGAAGGGCACGCTCTTGCTTAGACAGTCTTAGTTATATAACAACTAAAATTCAACTCGGATTTGCTGAAAATATGACTACGATAGGATGTTTCATTGATATTAGCAATGCCTACAATAACATCGATTTAACAGCGCTTTTCTCTATTTTAGATAAGTTAGGAATAGGTAGCAAAATTTGCAATTACCTATGGAATTTTTTAAATGAAAGGTACCTAAAAATTACAATGGATAATGACAATGACCTTAGTAGATTAACTCGTCGCGGCTTAGCACAAGGTGATCCGATGTCTCCGTTACTTTTTAATATTGTTACCTCTAATATTTGTAAAACTATTGTAACGGTTGATATATCACAATACGCAGACGATTTTGTATTATTCAAAACGGGAAAGAATATTTTACGTTTAGCAGAAGACTTGCAACATGCTCTAGATACGTTCAACGATTTAATAATGAAGTTAGGATTAGAAATATCAACCGTAAAGACTAAGGTGTGTATGTTCAAACGAGGTATGTGCAGAGATTCATTAAATCTAATAATCAATGATAGCTTACTTCCAGTAGTAAACAATGTTAAATATTTGGGATTGTGGCTGGATCAGTCGCTCAGGTGGGGCAAACACATTAAAGAGTTGACTGAAAAAACTAGTAAACAGTTAAATATTTTAAAAGTTTTGGCTGGCTCAAATTGGGGAGTGCATCCCAAACATCTCCGCCGTTTATATATAACATTAATTCGAAGTAGATTAGATTACTCATCTTTTTTGTATGATTCTAGTTACAAAACAAATTTGTCCAGGTTGGACAGAATTCAGAATCAAGCCCTCAGAATTATAGGGGGATTTATACGCAGTACTCCCCTACATGTGATGGAAGCTGAATTAGGTATTCCTCCTTTGTACATACGTCGTAGATATTTAGCCGGAAAATATGTTCTGAAAGCTAAAGCATTTAGTCAGAATAAAACTATTAATTTACTTAAATCTAGTAATGTACAGAATATAGATAGTTATTGGAGAACGAGGAAGCAACCATTAATGTTCGCACTTCACAATTATTTCAACACTACAGAAGTACATGCAGTTAAAACTCTTGGTATGTTTTGTTTGAGCACCTGGGTCAGTAATATTGAGGTACATAATATAATTAAACCTAATATACAATATATTAAAGAACCTAAACGAACATATAGTATAGATGTGCTGAGACAAACTTGTTTAAAACTATTTAATGATAAATATTGCGATTACTATAAAGTATTCACTGATGGCTCTAAAGATGATATAGATGGCGGTTGTGCTTTTTTCGATCCACAGTGTAACACCTACATTAAGCTGAGCATAAATTGCAAGATATCTATAATGCATATAGAACTGGTTGCTATAGCAGAAGCACTTTCATATATAAAGTCTTTAAATAAGGAGAGATTTGTAATCCTTACAGATTCAAAGAGCGCTCTCCAACACTTGGCTCGATGCTCCTTGTCCATACAAGGGATACCGATAGCCTACACAATTTTGCAACTTATGCTCGAGTTGATAGCTGAGTCCAAAACTATTATTTTACAATGGATTCCATCACATATCCAAATAAGTGGTAATGAAATAGCAGATGCCTTAGCTAGACAAGCTACCTCAGATGGTACCTCTTTTACGGTTACGCCACTTCATTCTAATTATTTATATGACATAAAGGAGCAGTGTATTAAGATTTGGAGTGAATATTTTGATAGAAGATCCGTAGAAAAGGGAATTTGGTTTAAGACAATCCAGCCACAACTTCCAGCCCAGATGTGGATAAATCAATGCTCTATGACGCGAAAAGATGTTGTAACATTGTTCAGATTACGTTCCGGACACATTCCCTCAAACAAGTTTAGATATCTCATTAAGAAAGTTAACTCCCCCAACTGCGTAACATGCAATGTGACAGAAGATGTCCAACATGTTCTGATGGAATGTGTTCGGAACGAGGACCTACGAAAAGAGTTAATTCGAGAGCGAAATTTATCCGCCGTGGGAGAGTGCAATAGCATTTTGGCATTTCCGTTATCGAGAGATGCCAAGATGTTTTGCAAACTATATGATTCTATTTTTAATACAAATTAATTAGACAGTATATTAGAAATGTTATTTAGGATTTGGGTACTTTACGGGGTGACATGGCCGCTAAGCGGCGAAGCCCTTTCTAAATAAAGATTTAAAAAAAAAAAAAAATCTAGTTCTTTCTAAAAGTTCTAAAACTGATTTACGCTGCTGGGCAGTTCCACCCTCGGTCGCCGCACTATTAAATACTTTTTATGGATTTAAAACCAATGATGGAGATCACAAACTACTATGGATACTACGTATGGATATATGTAATTTCCACGGTTCCCCCACTTCACACATTTTTTGTATTGACCGTTACCGAATCATGTAGTGATTTTCCAGTTTATGTAGCCGCGTAGCGCTCTATATCTTTTACTACTTAGCGCTAAATACTCGTAAATAGGTGGAAATGTGAACTGTATACTCAAATGTCACCTTTCGAGTTTTCACAAGAACTCCGTTGAATGGCGTTGGTGTTAGCCTATACAATACTTCTCTACTCGAGGTCGCCGGCCTTCAGCTGGCACCCGGAGAGGCAGGTACGCGCATTACTTCCCTCCCTGAGTTAGGTTCCGGTAAGGGGGGCCTTTAGCTTCGACCAGTATCTGTTTCGCATTGTGGGCTGCTTGCCTTCCCCGGACTGCCGCCAATGCGGCGCACCCGATACGGCGTTACACACGCTTGTTGAGTGCGCTGCATGGACGCCTCAGCGTTTCGAGCTCGAGACACACGTAGGAGCCGTCCGATCGCTTGGCGACTTGGTAACGGCCATGTTGCACAGCGACGACCGCTGGGAGTCTGCGGTCTCTTTCTGTGAGGCGGTTATGTCTCTAAAAGAGGCCGCAGAAAGGGCTAGGGAGCGAAGTCCTGCAGCGCGTGCTAATGTCTCCACCCGAGGTCGCCGGCCTTCAGCTAGCACCCGGAGAGGCAGGTACGCGCATTACTTCCCTCCCTGAGTTAGGTTCCGGTACGAGGGGCCCCTTGCTACTAGGCAACGCAAGGGATTCAGCCCCCGTTTCGAAGTGGGGTGTGTTCTCCCAGGGCACACTCCAGGCACTTTATTGCGCTGGATCGACTGTTGCGTAACTATGTTCTATATCTCAGTCTTTCCTTCACAACAAAGCGCAGGGTCGACGGGAGGAGAGGTTTTTTAGTGGGTATTGAGGTTGCTCGCCCGTGCGGCATCGCTCTGAGTCTTCCACACTCCTCAGTGTCAAGCCATCGCGGACGAAGCGCAAACAAAGCATACTATTGCTAGCGTTATCGCCCCCGATGGATGCGCGCCGTTTCCTAGTGACGGCCCTGAGAGTGCGTAAATCGGTCAGAATTTTTCCTCGCCTCAAACCAAAAAAAAAAAAAAAAAAGAGGGGCCTTTAGCTACTAGGTAACGCAAGGGATTCATCTGCCCCCGTCTCGAAGTGGGGTGTGTTCTCCCAGGGCACACTCCAGGCACTTTATTGCGCTGGATCGACTGTTGAGTAACTATGTTCTACATCTCAGACTTTCCAACACAAATAAAAGCGCAGGGTCGACAGGGAGGAGGGGTTTTTAGTGGGTATTGAGGTTGCTCGCCCGTGCGGCATCGCTCTGAGTCTTCCACACTCCTCTGTGTAATCCATCGCGGACGAAGCACAAACAAAGCATACAATTGCTAGTGTTATCGCCCCCGATGGATGAGTGCCGTTTCCTAGTGACGGCCCAGAGTGCGTAAATCGGTTAAGCATTTTCCCTCGCCTCAAAAAAAATAAAAAAATAGCCTATACAATACAATACAACACTACGAAGACTATATTGGTTGTATGGACTAAGATTCCTTTGCCTGCCTTTGTGGCGAAATCTACTACTACACTACAGTGCTGCCAGATGGGGGGGATACGCTGAAAATTCGGGGTTTTTCAACGTTGGGGGTATTCAATTCGGGGGTAAAGATTATTATATCTAAGATAGAATATTGTACCTGTACTAGTAGTGGTTTACCTTAGAATTATATTCTACTAGTGAATCATACGTGAATTCAATTCAATCGTTCATTTTAATAATTCAATACATTCGTTCGTTCGTTATTTGTTTTTTTTTATTATTATGCTTGTAGTGTATGTGAATGTGCTCTATTGTGTTTTTCTTCAATTTTATTACTAAAATTTTAAGTTGGTTTTTGGTCATTTTGGTTCTTTTATGTTGATTACTGGCGTTTTTTTGGACTTAGAAAGAATTTTTCAACTTTGAACTTATTATAGAAGTGCAATATTAGCGAAAAATAAATGAAATTACGTGAGGTTATGTTTATTAAAAAAATATTATTTCAAGATCTCCGGACCTTAAGGGTTGTAGTAAAGGTAAGTATGCCTCCCCCCTCTCCACTACACCACCCCGCTACTTAAAATTCCTGGACCGGAGTGCTAGAGCTTTACTAAAAACTGTTTGGGGTTTTTTTCAAAAAGCTTATTTTTGATAATTTTCGAAAAAAAAATGGGGGTTAATTGACATGATCATCTGGCAACAGTGCTACACTACTTTTATTTTAAGGAGTTTTTTGGCGGGAACTGAAAGGAGACGTTGTGCTGTGCAGTTTTATTTTCTAAAAATGTGTATAATTACTCTAAAATGAACAATAGTTGCAGGATATTGATAGTTTTTGAGTAGAAATTATGTGTTTTTGTGAGAAATGTGAACTGTATAGTCTGTAGACTGTAGATGTGATCTTTCGAGTTTTCACAAGAACTCCATTGAATGGCGTCGGTTGTAGCCTGCAATACAACTGCGCTACTATACGAAGACCTATTAATTAACATGTTTCCGACTGAAAGACTTAGATTCTATGGTCATGAAAAAAAACAAAAAAAAACAAAAAAAAACTTTTATTTTAAAATTTTACTAATATTTAGTTAGTTGTCAAACTGCTGTTGTCGAGTAAAGATATGTTAGGGTTTTATTTTCAGTTTGTGTTACATTTTATTCCGTATATTTCTTACTTCGTAATTTAAATGAAAACATATAAAAAAAGTCACAAGTGAACAGTTTCCAATATTCTATTACTGTATACTTATTTCATTGATTCTCAAGTTAATTTAGTTCGTTTATTAAACGCCGCAGTCACGACAAAATCCGAATCATGTATGAAAATTGAGATAGTAAGAAGCAAAAATCGTATAAATTATTAAAATGAGTACGCCGCAGAAAGATATGGAGTTGAGCCCTTTGAAACCTGAAGAGAATGCGAATAATGCCTCCAACACCTTACACGCTCCTGTTGCCGATGAAGAGGATGTCATCATAGGAAGATTTAGAAAAATAAGTTCAGCGAAGTCTATGGCAGCGACTAATGGGAATATTCAATACCCTGCAGAAGTTTCTATGCGAAATGACGATGTTGAAGCGGGCATTCAAGTAAAAACGAAAGATGTTGGAGAAAAGGATAAATTGCTATCAGAACTGATGACAAATGGAGGTGCTTTCGTACAACCTAAATCTCCGGTTACGAAGAGTAGTTTCCGTGATATAGAAAAACCTTCAAGATTCAAAGACCAGCCATCAGCAACTAGATTTCAGGTAATTACTTGGTTTCTCTATCATACACTTTTTAAGATCCAAAGATATGATCCGAATGATTAAAAGTATTCATCATCTTATTGAAAGTATACTTATATAGGGCAACCCCCTTTTGCATCCCCCCAGCAACAGGCAGCCTGCCAGTTTATGAGTAGGTATTAAGAAATCTTACTATTTTTTATGTTGTACTCATTCAATAATTATATTACTATCATTCCAAGAAAAAATATTTTGTATATTTTTTAAATCTTTTGAATAAATTAGTATGAGGTATCTCATTGAGGCGAGGGTGCCATTACTGATGTTAGTTGGATATTTCCATCATCCTCACTTATCTAGAAAACTATTTTCTTTAGTTCACTGATGCCCTTTTATTTGCATGCCTTGCATAACTGGGTACTTTACCAAGGTAGTAAAGTAAACAGGTTATCACTCTTTAACATTCCAACAGTATCAGGGTGTATCTTTATCCACCAATTAAAGCCGCCCAGTTTAACACTCTTCACATTTTAATACTTTCTCATTTTATGCCTATAATCTTTTACCTCTCAAATTGTCAGTCACAGGCAGAACTTTTAAAAATCTATTTATCTTATACTAATATAAAGCTGATAAGTTTGTTTGTTTGCTTGAACGCACTAATCTCAGGAACTACTGGTCTGATTTGAAAAATTCTGCCAGTGTTAGATAGTTCATTTATCGAGGAAGGCTATAGGCTATATATAACATCACGCTAATACCAATAGCAACAGAGCACCAATGAAGAATGTTTCGAAATGGGGGGTTTTGAAAACAAATTCCACACCGACGACATCGCGGGCACAACTAGTAATATTATATATCTATCTCCACAGTTTCATCTTGATTAAGCTTTGAGTCCAACTTTATCACTCACCCAAAATGTCTATCCTGTATAGTGTATCTACGTTTTATACACATTTATATATCTGCCCTTTTAATTTACCATACTTTTTTCTACTTTAGACACTCTATGTTTACTCTTCTCACATCCCTTTGTGTCTCATCTCTTCTCTTTTTATGTGCATAAATTTTTTTATAATAATAGCTATGATTGGTTAATTGTGTAATCAACTGCAAGAAGCAAAAATGTTGACCATTTAGCAGTTCTTTTTTTTTAACAGGCCATAAACATTGCCCTGCTGGCTTCAGGCCAGCCGTTTATAGGGAAACAAATGGTATACCCACCATGCTTGTCCAAGTTGGATTGGTGGGTTTCACCTCAGCACAGGTTTTATCACAATGTTTTCCTTTACTGTTAATATTTGGTAAATAAATGTAATAATAAGCACTTAGCTCAGAAAACGGGTGGGGTATAGTTACATGGCACATTTATTTATTATGAACAAATCCGAACTTTTTAAATATAGGTTAGAAGGCTAAGGCGGGTGCGAATCAAAGCAGAGCATCCACCTTAGCTTTCGTGGTTATTTTTTTTTATAACCACCCAAAATTAATTTTATATCTCAAGTAATAAATAAATGTTGCATATATCTATACCGCACCCGTCCTCTTGGTGCTTTACACGCCCATATGTGGTGGTAACCACTTGCCATCAGCTGGACTGTCAGCCAGTTTACCTACCTGCAAACACAAACAAGGAAACCTGCATGTTGATATTATTCATCATCTAAATTTGTCAATCCACCTTTGACAAGTAAGGTGGGTTATGCCATCCTTACTTTAGACATAGGTAGGCCCAAGTTCAACAATGAGGTGTTCGTGGCACAATACTATAATATAAACAAGAGACTCCTTACAACCATTCCATGTATTATGTTTTCTTAAGTTTTCGCGACTTGTATACATAATAAAAGTACTTTTTAACGGTTTTAAGCGTGGTAATTTACGTAGTATTTTCTTAAGTATTCGCGACTTGTATACATAATAAAACTACGTTTTAACGATTTTAAGCGCAGTAATTTACGTAGTATTTTCTTAAGTTTTCGCGACTTGTATACATAATAAAACTACGTTTTAACGGTTTTAAGCGCGGTAATTTACGTAGTATTTTCTTAAGTTTTTGCGACTTGTATACATAATAAAACTACGTTTTAACGGTTTTAAGCGTGGTAATTTATGTAATCAAATTAATTACCACGCTTAAGACCGCTAAAACGTAGTTTTATTTCATTTTATTTTTAACATACGACATCGATGTCAAGATACTGGCAAATAAAAACACGTAAAAGAAATTGAGTGTATATATGGATGTATGTTTGTGAATGGATTTGGATGAAACTTTACAGCAGAGTTCCCCAAACTTTTTTGTGTTGTAGACCCCTTGCCATGTTTTTCCGTGTTGGGTAGACCCCCAACTTACCTGATATTGAATTCCTGTAAATTTCTAACTGTAGTGAAGTTAGTGTTAAAAACTTAAAGTAAAAACACATGTTAATTTATACATTTATTCATTGAATTTAAATTAAAACTACTCAAAATAAAATGTTGTATCTGTTATGTAAAATATACGTAACATTAAATAAACATAAAATAAACTATAAATAAAATAACATAAGCAATAAGTCAATATTTTTAGTGAGAAGGATGAACCTGATGCTTTAATAATAAATTATCAACATTTGGCGTCAATTTTGTAAGGGTTAATCTTAAATCTCCTCGGCTAATGATGTCCAGTCTGTTTCTTTTTTTCGTTAGGAGATTGGTAACAGCGCTGAACCCCCTTTCCACTAGGTACGACGAAATTAAAAATTTCCTCGCTATATTCCATAATACGGGATAAGTAACGGGTATGTTGTTTTGCAGCCAGAATTGCTGATATCCGTTTTTAAACTGAACTTTAAGTTCTTCGTTTGTACTTAGTTCAGTAAGTTCCTCTTGTATTATGACATTCGTTTCTTCTATGTCACCATATGGATTAATTATCCACGGTGGTATTATCATAGTCAAAATATCCTCAAACCTAGATTCAAAATCTGAATAGAGGGCATTTAAATGTTGAACGTAAGTTGAAACGTCGTCTTACTGGCAGCTTGTCTGTGACAAATTGGGGAACTGAGAAAATTCGCCCCGTCCAATATTTTGCTTCATTAGTTTAACTCTGGCAAGAAACGCTGATAAGATGGACTTTGTTTTAATCAAATTTAAACTGTCGCCTTGTAATTGCAAATTAACCATATTAAATTTTGTAAACAAATCTGTTAAATAGGCGATGTCTGTTTTCCTCTTCATAAAATTTTCTTTTAAAATTTTATCTTTAGTATCCAGAAATTCTAAAATAGTCTCAGAAAGTGCAAAAAATCTTATCAAACATAAGCCTTTCGACAGCCAGCGTACTTCAGTGTGAAGGAGTAATTGATGAAAGTGTTCGTCATTTTCTTCACACAACTGCGCAAATAAACGCGTATTCAATGCGTTGCTTCGGATTCGGTTTACTGCATCAATGACTAAATGTAGTGATTCATGCAATCTAACACTAAAATTTTTAGCAACTAAATGTTGTCGATGGATGACGCAATGTATTGCTAACACCCCTGACACATTTTGTTTTAAATAGCTTATAAATCCACGATAACGTCCAACCATGGCAGGTGCTCCATCTGTAGCTACTGATATTATATTTGATAAAGGAATTGCTTTTTGAATGAAGTAATCCTTCAAAACATGAAATATTGATTCACCTTTAGTGTCGGTTATCAAAGTTCTTGCGAAGAGCAGTTCTTCGTGGATTTCTTGATTCATAATAAAACGAACATATGCCAATAATAATGCTGCATTATCAGGTAAAGTTGACTCGTCCAGTTGTATAGAGAAATGGGTCGTTTGCAAATAATTACATAAGAAGCTTTCAATATCAGAACTCATTTCATCAATACGTCTTTCAACAGTATTGTTGCTTAAGGGAATTCTTTTAATGATATCAGATGCAGGTTTGTGTAAAACAGTTTTTAAAACCTCTTCAACGGCTGGCAAAATTAACTTCTCTCCGATAGTATACGGTTTTCCGGATTTTGCTATAAGTAACGAGATATTGTAAGACGCCCGCAAACCATCATCATTTCTTTGTGACGTCGAAGCGAACATTCTGTCCAGTGTAGGTCTCTTCTGAAGTTTATCTTTGAGTGTTTGAAAGTATTTCAAATCTTTCTCTGTTTTATCAGGGTGGCATCTTCTCAGATGATCTTGCAGTTTAGATGGTTTCATAGCGTCATTGCCCAAAACTTTGTTCCATAAAAGGCACATAGGCGATTATTTGTCCGGCAATAATGGAATGAAGCCAAATTTCAAATAATCAACACTGTACAGTCTTCATTTCTTTTTAGATTCGGACATGGCATCAGTCATCTGTGGGCAAAATTAAATTATTTAAATAAGACAGAAAATCCAGCAGCTGTATATTAAAAATATTTTTTGACTTTTCCGAAAACATTCCATAATTCGAACATCTTCTTGCAACAATTAGCTCGAATTACAAAGATTGCACTGTAATTATAATACCGATTGCTAAAACTTTCAAAAAGAAACTATTACACGAATTAACGACTAACGCAAAATTACACGAATACTCCTCGTATTCGTGTAATTTTGCATGATTGAATATTAAACTACTAATAACTAAAGTCATGATTGGCGTAATTTATCTATCTTTGCTAACTACGAGTACAAAACTAAAATTTAATAAAAAATAATATACTTACTTTTCTCCAGCACTCTCAAACAAAATAACACTGACTCACTAAAATTTGTGTGATATACTATCTGTTTATATTTTTTAAAATATTTTCTCAGCACTTTCCTTTTCAAGATTCAGGAAACGAATAAACGTATTTGTCCCACATTCGTATTTATAGAGTGGCGAATTGAACAAGTCAGTGCAAGGTAGCGAAGCTCTGAGACTGCGACTCTCAGGTTTTTACAAGTTCAAAATGTATTGCGACCACAAAGCCAATACCAACATCCTACAACTTACACAATTTTATAAACATATATAATAAATTTTTTACTTCATAGGTACTTTTATAAATAATGTATATGTTTTGATATTATAAGATAGTATGATGTAAGTAAATAGGTACTATCAGTGTATGTGTTGAGATCCACTATCGTGGACCCCCATTTTCATTTCATGGACCCCCAAATTTTTTTTTCGCTGACGTAGACCCCTTGCAGGTTGTCATAGACCCCTAGGGGTCGATATAGACCACTTTGGGAATCACTGCTTTACAGTAATATAGCTTACACATCAGAATAACACATAGGCTATAATATATAAAGATATAGTGTGAATTATCTAAAATATAACGTTTTTCTATCACTTTTTATCTGTGCAGGAACGGAGAAAGAATACAATTTCCTGCGGCCGGGCGGCCTGTCGTAAGAGGCGGCAAAACAACCCACAGCCAGGTGGTAGGGCATTGGCCCGACTGGATGGCGACCACCCCTGGTGTAAAGCATGTCGTCATAATAACCTTGAGTTGTGTTCCGGCATTAGTGACCAGGTTCCAGTCTCCCTAAAGAGAGCAGCAGCGCATTTGTAGCACCTTTGGTGTTGCAAATGTCCATAGGCGATGGTAACCGTTTTCCATCAAGTGGGTCGTCTGCCTGTCTGCTGAACTCCTGCAATAAAAAAATAGAAAGCCATGCGGCCGAAACCGCGGGCGCAGTTAGTTACCCATAAATTGGTTAAGTTCTGTTACTTCCCGCTGTATTAGGTTTCAGTCCACCGAACCGAAAAAGGCAGTTACAGTTAATTCCACCACAATCGCGCTCGATCGTTTAGCAATTGCTCAAGTACCATGTGACCATTGGGTGAGACAGGGGCATGGCAAGATGCCGGCCGAGGCTATAGGAAGCTTACCGGCGACCGTGCACTTATCCAATTCGCCGCTATTATGATTTATTGGTCGGGACAAGTAGGCGCCTCTAACCTGTACCGTAGGATTGGAAACTTAATGTTTAGGATGAGCCCTGGTGAGGTCTTAGACCTACATTACGTTCCATTATGGACAACCAGACGCATGTGACGGACATACCACCTATACGAACAAAGCGCTTTGAGTCCACCTTCATTATGCGCACCGCAAAGGAGTGGAACTCGCTGCCGGAGTCTGCTTTTCCCGAAACCTATAAACTGGGTGTCTTCAAGTCTCTTGTGAATAGGTACCTTCTAGGTAAGGGTGCTCGATCTTAGACCACATCTCCGCTCAAATCGAGCGAGATAATGGTCAATCGCAAACCTATACAGTGATAAAAAAACCTATTTTTATTTACTCACATTACTTACTAGCTGTTAGCAACGACTTAGTCTGCCTGGAAATTGATTAATTTTAATTTGCCTTCCGGTGCGGTAATGGCGGCGGCGTGCGCGTGGGCCTTTCAATTTTTTTTTCTAAAATTAAAGTAGCCTTAGTTACTTCTTATAACATCAGCTATGTACCAGTGAAACTCCTGTCAAAATCGGTCCAGTCGTTTAAGAGGTCAGCCGGAACAAACAGGCTGTCAAAAAATGTAAAAATATTTTTTTGATATAGATACCGTAAATATATAGTTTCATATGCTGCATTTAGTAAAAAGCTGTTATTTTTACATTATAAACAGACATTTTAATTTTATTTATTTTTATAGATGCGAATTGCTGACACGTAGGTATAGCTCATAGGGTTGTATAATAGTTATATGAATATTCAGGACTGGATATAACTAGTCTGGCCATAAATACTGTTAAATAAAAACTTTTCTTTTTTTCAACTAATTAATTTTTTTAATTTGGAACACATATTATTTTAAAAACTTCTTTAGATTTTGCGCTATATCACATATTTTTTCGTGTTCATTATCAAATTACAATATGGAATGGGGTGTTAAAGAAAATAGGATTGCAGTGATCGCCTTGCACAAAATAGGTATGGAGCCGTCGGTCATATTCCAGACACTTCAAAAGCTTGGTATCAGCCGTATGTTCGTATATCGTATTATCAACAGATACAACAACACTTCGTCTATCGAAGACCAGAAAAGATCGGGCAGCCGCGAGCTGTCAGAACTACAAAGGCTGTTAATACTGTTAAAGCCAGAATTTGTCGAAACCCAATTAGGAAGCAAAAAATCTTATCTCGAGAAATGAAGATTCCCGCTAGGACTCTGTCGCATAATATAAAACAAGACCTGAAGCTCTGTGCTTATCGTCGATATACAGGACATGCCCTAAACCAATCTTTACAATTAAAGAGAGTGGATCGATCAAAACGCCTTATATCGCGATACGCAGATGAAAGGCACAGAAATATCCTCTTTACCGATGAAAAAAATTTCACGTTTGAAGAACACTACAATAAGCAAAATGATAAAGTGTACGCTCACAGTTCTAAACAAAGTGGACATCATCCTTCGTCAGTGATGGTTTGATGGGGCGTGTCTTATCAAGGAGTCACAAAACTACTTACTTTTTTGTGAAAAAAGAGTGAAAATTTCAGCCAAAGTGTATCAAGATACAGTCTTGGATCATGTTGTGAAACCTCTCAGCAATACACTTTTTAAAATATACCGTGGACTTTCCAGCAGGACTCTGCACCTGGTCACAAGGCACGAACTAACCAAGCATGGCTTGAAACCAACGTTCCGGACTTTATAAGGAGCTGAAGACTGGCCCTCATCTAGCCCAGGCCTCAACCCTTTAGACTTGAAACTATGGTCAGTTTTAAAGGACATGGCGTGCTCTAAACGACACGACAACATTGAGTCTTTTTCAGTGAGTTTATTTTATTTTATTTGTAACAGAACTTATGGCTGGACTAGGTAGAGAAGGAGAAACGTGAGGTCAGGCAGCTACTCTGGCGGTAAAGATTGGGAGGCACTCAACCACCAGCGTTGTAATTTTTTGCTTCGAGAGCTATATAAAAACTGTCTGCAAAAACTAAAAGATATGATTCAAGCTTAGAGCGTAGTGTGGAAGTCTGGACTTTGAATTAAACCAAATGGGTCCTCATTCAGATCAGTCTCTAAGTCGACTGTGGTCATCAGTCAGATTGTTCTAAATTCTTGTATACATCTTGCATCCCGTCCAGTTTTTTTTATTGAAAACATTTACACTTGGCATAAGAGTTTATGATGTTATTACCATGATGCACAAACAGTCATATTTCACTGGATTTGCATCGATCTTACGTTACGTATGAGCGGGAAGGTCGTCTAAATATGTTCCTGCATTTATTCTATATAAACATGTGATAGATATTACTGCTTCGCCGTTTATATAGTATAGCATATAACATCATTTCTATTACAAGAGTACAGAGGCAACGAGTACAAGCCAGATTTTTATATGCAGCACGAATAAGCGATTTTATTTTCAAGTCCTAAATAAATTATTGAATAGCCGAACAACATCAAAAGGCTTAATACGTAGAGATAGACAGAAAATTAGTTATAAGAAGAAGTTATTATATTATTATATTACCGCCAACTTGTTAATTTTAATTATTTAGTTTTAATTTAGTTTATGGTTATTATTTACTCCATGGGAGCCTAGTCTAATTTACCACCACTTCGCAACATGTTGTGGCTTGAAGAGAAGAAGCGGTGCAAGAAACTCTTCAGTGAACATGCCTAGCTCTAATAATCTTATATTAATACTAAAATGGGTAAAAATAAATTGTAAATAAAATTATAATTATAATTTTATTTACTTATAAATTGTCAATCAAGTTGGTTTGCGTTCCGGTGCTCGCAGAAAGAGCTCACAGTGTCTTGAGGTCTGGCAGTTAGTTTTTGCTGGGTAAGGGTCTTAATAGTTTTGATGATCGGTATTTGCCAAGCATATTCTCTTGAAATTTAGGTGTTTTTCGATTTCAATAGGTTGCTTGGCATCTTTGTCTTCCGTGATTACGGCTACTGAAAAGTGAAATCCAGAACTATCACAGACGGAACTCTTAGTTTTTGAAGCTGTTGTGGTGTTACACCACCCATATTAATAAGTATAATACTGTTACGACCGACAAAGACAAATTCACACCTGCATACCTGTAGAACCACATTTTTTATTACCTTTCGGCATTTGGACTTTTTTTGTTTACTTTGTGTTTAAAATTTATGATAAAAAAACAGCCCATTGTGTATTGCAATCTTTTACGGCCTATTGTTGTATTGTGATCACTGCCAGGTGTCTCGGATTTAAAATACAAGCTGATTCTAATAAATGCGGTCCACGCAGCCGGGAAGACATAGCATCTGTACAGTATAAAGCAATGCCCCAATTGAAAGATGAGGCAGTCAAGCGATAACCATGAGCGAAGCAAGACTTGTGAACATTCGGTAATCTATTTATTGACGGACTTTGCGCGTGTTATTGAATCGTACATTACGTTTGGACTGGTTTTGTTCAGTTATATTTGTACCTGTGTTATACGTGTTTGTATAGTTCTAATAAGCTCTATAGTAATTCTAACGGCATTTTAATTCGAGTCCTGCAACTCGTTACAATACATTAACATGGTACTTAGTTTTGATAAAATCGCTTTTATCCATCCGCTTGGAATAACAGAAGTTTGTCTGACAATATAATCTTTTGTTAACCTTATAACATGCAGTTTTTAGAGTTATGAACAAAGAAGAGCCTGTCGCAATGAATAATGTTTAATACTCGATTAAAACTAACTTCCTGGCTGGACAATGTAACTGAAGCAGTATTTCATAGACCAACTAAACGGATTATTATAGGTACATACCTATTATACTTACATAGTGTGAAACATACATTGTCTTCGGTACTAGTAATATTGCGAAATTTACTGTATACTTTTTAACAATATCCGCCTTGTACTAATGTAAATATCCTCCTGTTACGTTAATAGAGTTCTCTACTACCTTGACGTTAGTATCATTGGTAAAGAAAATGGAATTAAAAGATTATGAACTCAATAATAGGCGCTAAGTCATGGCGAGTTAAAAGCAAATGAAGTCCACAATGGTCATCAGACGGGTCATGAAATAAGTTTAGGGTTATGTTCATTATCCGAATTTTGTTTGGCATTTAAAAAGCGTAATTCTTTTTGAGGCACCAATATACACTAATGTGCAAATGGCTTAATAGTATTTCGAGTGTCTTAGTAAATTTTCCGGCTTAGGTAGGTATCTCATCTTATAAATATGTACGAATAGGTACTTCAAAACGCTTCAGCACTTGGTCGAGAATAGATTATATTGTAGTGATCTTGTCTATTGCTTTGTTAGCTTTTCTCTCGTGGCTACCGCTGTGTACACTTGAATTTATTTCTGTTATAATTGTAATCCACAACATCTACTCGGGTGCATTACGATCTTCATTGATCTTCCTTAAAAGCAGGATCAAGTAATTTTCTGCTTAGTACGCGTCATCGCCTAATAACTTCAAAGAAATGTTAACGCCGGTCATCCACTTAAACACATCCTCATAAGCCAATGTTAAAAATAACTCTGGAAAGATTCACTTATGCATGACGGAGGCGTGTGTGGCTAAATTTAGATGTGGGAATTCTGCCAAGGGATAATAAATCATGATTTGATGAGTAGAGAATTGAATTTTGCAAAGCAATACTTTGTGTAGGGGTGACCACGAGTCATTTGATACGCAGAGATCCGTAAGATGAGAGTCTGATGAAGGATATCTTAATCCTTATTGTTGATTGTTTTCATTAGTTTTTAAGCTCTAAGGCATTAAAGTATGAGTGTTGATGAATTCATGAATGTAGTAAAACATAACAGAAATTGTAATCGAATCAACAGTCCGATTATGATTTTCCGTAAGCTTAGCTTGAGGAATTAAGGCTGGCTCATACAAATTTTCATCCACTATTTCAACTGCTTTAAGACCTATGCGTTATTTAAGATTGCGTTACAAAGAAATTTGTGGTCACTACCACTTTGTTGATGTGCTACAGCTTTGGTACAATCATTATCTTGACGAGTGAGAGTTCCGACAGCGCACTTCCCCCTCTCTTTATCTCATCACCTATTCTATTCTCTTATCTCATCTCCTCCACTGTCACGTTCGTTCTGTCTGTTTCCTCCATCTCGTTCCCTTTTGTCCCATCCGCTTATTTTATCCATGATGTAGCAAATGCCTATAGGCGACGTTAACCATCTTCTGCTAGTTGGGTTATCAGATTTTTTGGCAGCTTCACAATATACAAAACAGTACTTGAACTTTATGGTTTTATTTAAATTACAATGTAATTAAAATTCTGAACTGAACTGAAGAACTGGTATGACCTGGCTACTCACACAACATCTGCTTAACGCTGAGTTTCGGGGCACGCTGTAAAGAGTAGGAATCTTCCTTGTAAAGTTTAAACAACGTACGTAATATAAATATAGCCAAGGTATTCACTGTTTATTTAAAGTTGTTATCTATTTATACAGGCTTATATGATATAAGCTTTCTCTTTTAAATGCTGACCAGACCTCGTTTCAACTTGTCATTAGAACAACATTACCCGCTGTTGCCATATTCATCGAAGTCACGTTTCGTCTTGGCCGGCTTCCGTTAATGTCCCGTGCAATCGATACCATGAATCAACTGTATTATACTCGACCCTTTAATGGAACTCGGTATGATTTCAAAGGGCTATTAGAAGTAACGAGTTTATAATGTTAATTACTTATTAATTAGTAAAGTAAGTTTTCTCTTTCTTTTTTTTATTTATTGCTGGAGTTCAGCAGGCAGGCAGACAGTCCACTCGATGGAAGGTTACCATCGCCTATGGACATTTGCAACACCAAATGCGCTGCTGCGCTCTTAAGGGAGACTAGTACTTGGCCATTAATGCCGGAACACAACTTAAGGCTGTTAGGGCGGCTTACTCTAGACCAGGGGTGGTAGCCGTCCAGTCGGGTAAATAGCCTACAGCCTGACTGTGGGTTGTTCAGTCGCCTCTTACGACAGGCCGCCCGGCCGCAGGAAGTTGTATTCTTTCTCCGTTCCTGCACGGATAGGCAGGCTTTCTGTCTTCATTCTCTGTCTTAGGCCCGATTTATCAATCGCCAGATAAATGTTAGTCATAGAATAAATCACAGATGCACGAATTTATTATTATCTATTATCGAATCAATCCATCCGTGCAGGAACGGAGAAAGAATACAATTTCATACGGCCGAGCGGCCTGTCGTAAGAGGCGACAAAACAACCCACAGCCAGGTGCTAAGGTATTTGCCCGTCTGGATGGCTACCACCCCTGGTCTAGTGTATGCCATAACAACCTCGAGTTGTGTTTCTTTGTTCCTTCATTAGTGGCCAGGTTCTAGTTTCCTTATAAAGAGCGGCAGCACATTGTTATCCTTTGGTGGTACAAATGTCCATAGGCGATGGTTACCACTTTCATCAGGTGGGATGTCCTTTAGTCTGCTGAACTCATGCAATAAAAAAATATATTAAGTATATATTAAAAAATATTTATTTATTATAAATATTTATGTTTTTATAAATATTTACTTATATATAAATAACTTAGAAAACAAATATATGTGAAGCAAAAACTTAAGGATGCTAGCAGTGCTATCTGTCATGTAAAAGTTTTGATCATTCTACGAATAACCTGACTAAATTAAAAGGACCGAAAGATCTAAGCACTAACAGGAAATTGAAAAAATTCTTAAATCTATAAGTTAATAGCGATTAAAAAAAAATTCACACTCCTTTGTTTTTTAAGTTTAAACCACATGCTTCAAACGAACGTGGTTTTGTTGTTGATATAGCGGTTATTTTATTGGAAATAATGTAAAAGATAAGCTTTTATTTATAGATATTCCTTAGTCATGCGCAAAACAGTACTCTATGAAGTCATGCCATATGGCATGACATTTCGCACCGCGTAATATGGCATTCGAACAGTACTCAGTACTCTAAACATGACCTGTCAGAAATATGCCTGTATTGTATAGCCTGCTAACAATTACGTTTGTCTTATTGTACTGAATGTTCGGGTGTCAATAAAAGTTTAACCCATATATATAAACTGCATTTAACAGTGACGGCGTAAACAAATAGCTATACACACTAATGAATTTAATTAACAAACAAATAAATAACTTTACTAAAATTACATACTATTGAATAAAATGTAAGAAAACTTCACTTATTTGTATTGTATTCTAATGAACTTCAACTTTAGTTAAAAAATTTGAATTTTGAATCAAAATATTTACTACTACTATACTTTTTTTAATACATCTCCTGACTAATACACACACATTCTATATCCCCGAGCTAAGTAAGTTACGCTTGTGGTGCAGGTAGGTATTATACAACAGGCAACTTTGGGTCTGATCCCAGACACTCAGACTACAATAAAGAAACGTCAGTTCGCTTAAGAAATTTACTTTGCCAGGAATCGAGCCCCGGACCTCAGCTTTTCAGTGAACTATGTCGACAAACGCTTACACCACTCAACCACAAAACCGGTCACCTGTAGGCAAGTAGGTGATATAGAGAATTGTTTTTACTATTCGTGACCACATAATTTAAATTTTATTGGAAACCGTAAAATATCTTAACACGATAAAATTATCGTTTGACCTTCGTGTATGATGTGTGAAAAACCTGCCTTTGATAAACATTACTTTAATATTACATTTAGACCATTTTGTTTTTTTTTTCAAGATGGAAGAAGATAACCATGATGATGTCACCACAGACGATGATTCAGACGCTTCAGCGATGGACAGTGATGATCCTCTTACAGTCACCGACACTAAATATGGCAAGAGTTTTAGGTATAAAATATTATTTAAGCTACAAACAAAACTTATTTTAATAAGAAATTTTCATGTTGTACGTGGTAAGCAGGTATTGTGTCTAGAGGTAAATAATGATGATAAATTAGGCTGGAGACGTTTTTACCACTGCAGTAGTGTATACAAACATCATACATACAGCGATTAAATGTGGAATATACCAGTTGCTCTAGCTACCACGTAGATAGCTCAGATCTTCACGTCACTTCACTTCTTCACGTCAGTCGCTTATGTTGTTTCTCCATCTGTTAAACATTGATAGATAACGTATGTATATATACTAATGTGTCTAGTCTTTAACGGTGTTATTTCGAACGCTAAAAACAAGACTCATTTGAACTAACAGTATCCCAGATGGAGCAGGAACATTACAAGTACAAGGGCACATTAGCAAAAACGCCAAAACGTCTCCAAGCTAATTGTATTACGAAACCGTTAAAAAGTTTCGCTAGTTTAGAATTTGCCTAATTTAAAGTTCTTTACATAATCAGGCAGTAATTATTGACATTTCTATTAAAATTCACGACTGGATATTGCCATAAATGGGTTCGTGATACAAAGTAATGTGTAAGTCCTGAGCATATTTCTGTATCTAGCAATAGGTATATACGTTTCGCAGAATCAAATTACGAATCTGGCTGGCGCCAAAGTGACATAGAACTCTGTACCTAATACATCATGTGGTTACTGTATCTAAACACCACAGGCTCTCAAAACGATTGCAGCATAAATGAATATTTACCGCTGTGTTCGTGAGTCACTGTAATATATCCAGCGGAAGACCAAACCAGCGCTCGTTGACTCAACCAGCAAGGGGCCATCCAGAAATTACGTCACATGAGTCGCATGATTTTTTGACCCCTCCCCTCTTCTGGTCCTCCTCCCTAATGTGACATATTTTGTTACATCAATTTTGTTACATCAATTATTAAATTAAAACAGCTATTCTATAATTAGCTTAAATATACTAGATTTTTAAATGTGAAGTCACGCCCCCCCCCCCCTCCCCAAATACATGGATGGGCTCCCAATCTACTGAATTAAGAACTTCATTTAGTATTCTTTGTTATTGCTACAGCACATTAGATAGGCTAAAGGCCTGATGTAAAACGGTTAACCGGTACTCTGGCCTATGGACATTTGCAATACCAAAAGTGCTATCAGTGTACTGCTGCCCTGTAAAGGGAACTGAGACCTGGCCGCTCAACACACACACACAACTCAAAGTTAATATAGCGGCATACTATAGGCCAAGGGTGGTAGACATGCAGGGCAAATGCCCTATCACCTGGCTGCGGGTTTTTAGTCGCTCTTACGATAGGCCCATGGAATTATTGGTACAGATCAGCACGGAAAGAATTGAACTGTTTATTTCAATTTTATACACAGTAATTCTAAATCGTATATTTCTTTCTTTATCAGCCGTATTAAGACTAAATTTTCTTTTATTCAGGCATTTCACCCGAGAGGCGTTACCAAGGCTGGATAACTATAGGAACGTGTTGTCACTCCATGCGGCCCCTCGGCCGACTTTAGATGAACTGCACAACGCCTCACTCTCTAGGAAGGTAAGGCTCCATTTTGTTTGATTTTTCTTAGTATCCTACTCAAAAACTACCAACAAAAAGGTGATTACACAAGTCTAGATTAATAAGGAAAATACGTAAAATATAGCCTTCTATTTGTTTTGCGACTCTGTCGTGTGGCCTTGCCAAATTTATTTTTAACACTAATTATAATGTAGGTACTGCTGTATAAATAATCAAAATTATTGATATTAAATTAGCTTCTAGTCGTTTCTGCGTTTGTAGTAGTGTACTGTCAGCACATAAATAAATAAACTAATATTTTTTTATAGGCAGGTACTTAATATGAAACTAAGAATATTGAACGATATTAAAATGATAAATATCAATATTAAACATAATTTTTAATACTAAATTTAAGGAAATTAAAATTTCGAGTTTAGAAGTCTTGTAAATATACAAATACTATACTACAAACGCAAAAAGTTCTCGAAGCTAATCTACTTGTAATATTAATTCGTGAAGCAAAAGCTTTGTACCCATTGATGTATTGCTACATCAATGTTTGTACCCCTTATTATGAAAATTCCGAGGACAGAGGTGTATGAAATTTCGCACACTTATACTAATATATAAAGCTGAAGAGTTTGTTTGTTTGTGTGTTTCTTTGATTCAACGCGCTAATCTCAGGAAGTACTGGTTCGATTTGAAAAAATATTTCAGTGTTAGATAGCCTATTTATCGGGGAAGGCTATAGGCTATATGTCACCACGCCAAGACCGATACGAGCGGAGCACCAATGAAGAATGTTTCAAAATCGGGGGGTTTTCAAAACAAATTTCACGCGGACGACATCATCATGGGCGCTGCTAGTAATTTATCTAGAGAAGAAACCACGCAATCTTTATGCATATTATTATGCATATGCATGCATTATGTATAAAAAATTGGTACATGAAATCAATAAAAAAAAAAACATTACACACACTACCATGTATTTGACACACACGCATTTATACTCTTTTCTTTATTGTTCAAGTCAAATTAACATTGTAGCCTTGGCGAAATCTGTTATTATAGAATTATAGTCTATGATATTAATTAATGAGGTCGAATTTCGAGCAAGGGGGGGGGGGGGCACTAGTTCATTTAAAATGGGTAACATAGTGTTTGAATAGAATAGAATATATATTTGAGGTACCTCATTTTCATTATAATAATGCGAGTTCAAATCCTGACTGCATTGTATTCATATTTTTGTTGAGATAAGATAAGTGATATAATAAGCAGTTATTATGGCAAGGTATAGACAAAAGAATAAGGAATTCCCACACGGATTCTGCATAACGAAGGTGAAAGGTCAGGTATGGTCTCCCATGAGTGCGTAATAAGCGGCTAGACAGCCTTTTGACCTTAGGTCAAATGCCTTGTTGTTCTAGTCTATTACCTATTACTAGTAGTTGTATTTTTTCCATTGAATTTTCACTTCTACTTTGTGTCCCTGCACACATTTCGATTTTTTTTGTGTGTGCTTGAGTGGGTCCCGGAATGGCTTACATTCGATTTACTAGTATGTGGCACTGTTATCGGGTTTAATAATTTTTTTCAAGGCAGGATAAGGTCTACCGGGTTCGCTAGTTATTAATAAATATAATTGCATTAACCAGTGCATTTAAAATTGCATTATCCAATCAAATCCAATTAATTAAAATTAACATTGGATTGTGTTGGCACATTATGATTGTACAAGTCTTGTGTCACGTTATCGTGTCAATCGATCCAATTAGGTGTCGAGGTAGCAATTACTTGTAATTGCAATTAACCTGACTTCAATGATACAAGGACCCCTATATTAACTTCAAAGCATCGTTTATGTAGTATAAAAGGACTTTTAATTGGTTGGTTGTTGGAATACAACATATAGGCTAACAATCTACGTGATGAAAGTGATCCTCGTAGCCTACGTATAATGATAATCTATAATATTATAAAATTCTAATTAATAAAATTCTATAGATCCTGTGTCTGTACATTGAAGCTATAAAAAAACAACTGGAATACACTACAACTCGCAAGAGTTAACTTGAGACTTCGCTCGGATGACGTAAGCGTAAGGTACTGTCTCGATCGTACGTGTCGATGGCGAGAGCGGTAATAGACTGGTAAACAAGTGCCTTTTGGACCAACTTTTTTGAGCAGTCTCCGAAAATTATAAATGAGGTGTCATTCGATTCGGAATGGCATCTAGATGATTTTTGAAAAAAAGTTCCGCTTGCAAAAATTGTAAAAGTTATTAACAATTAACTAAAAAAAGGGGGTTTAGTTTTTTGCAAATATCTCAAAAAGTAATAAAGATTTTTCAAATTTGAAAAAAGATTCGAAAAGAGGAGGAAATTTCCTAAAAAAAGTCTTGACTCCCGAAACTGTAAGATCAATATTTATAATTTTCCCAGAGGGATGTAAATACGGCCGAAAACGGGTACTCTGGCTTACGCAAGCCACACCCACATCGGCCCTTTGATGAATAAATATTATTTAAACATACTAGTTATGAAAAAAAAAAATTGAAAAAATTCAGGCACTAACTGAATAGATGAATGAACAATAATCTGCTTATAATAATTTTTAATTTAGTCATTCAATAGTTAATTATATATAATAATAATTATAATATAATATAATTATAATATAATATAATTATAATATAATTATAATATAATATATATAATTATAATTTTTCCAACGGGGTTCTATTCTAAAGCCTTTCAAGAATTGCTCCAAGAAAGGAAAAAATCTTAAATTTATAGTTTAACAATTATCACACTTGCAATGTTCATGTTCAAGCAATTTTTTTTTATTAATTAACTATTGAATAACTAAATGAAAAATGGTTATAAAATTATTGTTTATTGATTATTGTTCATTCATCTATTTAGTAAGTGCCTGAATTTTTTCAATTTTTTATTTTCATATTTAGTATGTTTAAATAATATTTATTCATCAAAGGGCCGATGTGGGTGTGGCTTGCGTAAGCCAGAGTACCCGTTTTCGGCCGTATTTTCATCCCTCTGGAAAAATTATAAATATTGATCTTACAGTTTCGGGAGTCAAGACATTTTTTAAGAAATTTCCTCCTCTTTTCGAATCTTTTTTCAAATTTGAAAAAACTAAACCCCCTTTTTTTAAGTTAACTGTTAATAACTTTACAATTTTTGCAAGCGAAACTTCATTTTTTTCAAAAATCATCTAGATGCCATTCCGAATCGAATGACACCTCATTTATAATTTTCGGAGACTGCTGAAAGAAGTTGGTCCAAAAGGCACTTGTTTACCAGTCTATAAGAAGCCCCCGCCTTCTTACCGCTCTCGCTATCGAGAGGGGAGGGAAGCGCGCATTCCGCTCGGGTCACAAGTTAACTCTTGCGGATAATATATTAACGATGGAGAACACATTGCCATTTTTTTAAATTTCATTTTTACTGATTTAAAAAAAGGATGAGGTTCTCAATTCGTCGGAATCTTTTTTTTGTTTGTCGGTTGGTCTGTTTGTTCGGGATTCACGTAAAAACTACTATTATGTAATCTGTATAAAAATTGTTAGTGTTATTAATTGTATAATAAATTAATTTATATATTATACCTTGATCAAGTAGTGGGTAAGTATATTTAGGAACTGAAAAATTACTAATGTAATGTTTTTATTATTTTTTGCTGCCGTTATGATAAGGAATTAGCCATTCTCGAAGATATAATGGTTGGTTTTTAAACTTTTGAGTAATGTAAGACTAGACCATACTAACCCGCACTAGATACTTAAAACTGAGCTAATGTAACGCTAGACATCTAACATAGTATGTAATGATAGTTAAAGAGGTGGTTCATATATATAACTCGATTTTACAACATGCTAGAACTCCTCGCAGGCAAGATAATCCACGAGCGTCATCTAATTCCAAACGTTTGATTTTCAGCCAGGTCAAACGTTAGAAAAGGATATGGATCCACCAACAGCGTCGGGATCCAATGTGAAGTTCGGTTGGATCAAAGGCGTTCTGATGCGATGCCTCCTCAACATTTGGGGGGTGATGCTGTTTTTACGCTTGTCATGGGTCGTCGGACAAGCTGGTGTCGGTTAGTCACGATTTTACTGTGTCATAATTCATAAATAAGGTACTTATTCCCCGTGAGCAATCGGACGTTGATTTATAAAAATGCAAAATTATTGGTATATTCCAAAATTTTAGTTTTTGCCACAAAACTTTAACCACTACAATGGATTCTTGCATGGCGTAAAACATGGTAAACATAACGACACTTGTCGTTTGTTATAGAGTTCAATTCGTTAACCAGCAATTTTTCAAGCGGTTATAGTAATTACCTGTTTTGTATCTCGTGTATATTTTTTAAATATAATACAATGGAAGGAGATTTTTTACAATTGACAGTCAATTTGTTAACTATCAAGTCATGCCATGAATAAAGAAGCTAGTCTTAAAATTTAAGTTCTAAAAATATAAAATCCCATTTTAAGTTTTTTTAAGTGCCCTTACCAGTTTTATAAAATCTATTTAGGGTACGCGTAAAACTTAAATGTGTTTCGAGTGAAGTTAGTTTCGGGAGTTTGCACAGGTCCGGTTAAGTATTGTCGATTATTACATCTTGCGGCGTGTGAAAGAGATGGCATGCGAATCCGGATAGCGGTCGAGCGAGACCGCAACACTTCCCTCTGCTCTGCCTGGGAATCTTATATTTGTTTACTGCGCAATGACGCGTGGGAACTTCAAGCACGCATTTATGTTTTGCTCCAAAGGCAGCAAAGGCACATTTAAAGCAGTGGTATAATAATAGCCTATTATCGTCTCCTGATGTTTTGAATAATTAAGAAGTATCATGTTTTTGGCAGCGCAGGCAATCCTCCTTATATTGACAACATCGGTAGTGACAACTATAACTGCGCTCTCCATGTCCGCTATCAGTACCAACGGAGTTATTAAAGGAGGTAAAAATGTTTTTTCATATGAAATAAAATATCTAGGCGAATTACAATCAAGCAACCACTGTAGGTTGTGGAAAGTTTATAACATGTCAAAGATATACGCAGAAGTTGCAACTGTTTAATATATTTAGTTCTTTATATATCTTCTTATATATAAAAATGAATGTTTGTCGGTATGTCATTTTTAGAATCGTAAACTATATATTTCATCATGTGATGATCTTTAGCAATGTTGTTGTGCATGAGCCAGAGGTTTCTGAGTCTTTTTCCGGGCAGGACGACGCGACGTCTGCCAGAACATCTAGTTAGTTATATAAAGAAGAAAAAACAGAGAAAAAGTACTGGGTGCATTGTTATTTAAGTTCCGTAAACTGCGTCGTATAACTGTCAACCGTACGTGTAGCAATTACGTTGGCCTAATAAATGGCCCTAAATGCCCTACCACTTGGCTGTGGGTTTTTTTGATAGCCTCTTACGACAGGCCGCCCTAACGCAGGAAATTGTATTCTTTCTTCGTTCCTACACGACTAAAAATAGTTACTCTGGACTAAGTTACATTATATGATTTCAGGTGGGACATATTACATGATATCTCGCTCGTTAGGGCCAGAATTCGGTGGTTCGATCGGTTTGATATTCTCGATGGCGAATGCTGTGGCATGTGCTATGTACGTGGTTGGATTCGGGGAGTCCCTTATTACCCTCATACCAGAATCCGCTTACATGGTCGACAAAAGTTGGGTATGTCTCTCAATATTTGTCCCATCTTTTTTACGTTTACAGGTAAGCAATCTGGCTAATGGCCCAGCTCAGCTGCCATTTGATTGATGGTAAGTGGTTACCGCCGCTAATGGACAACAAAATCAAACGAGTCATGCGTTGACTGCCTTCATGGAACATTGAAAATCTGTTTGCACCGTTTTTGAGGAGTTCCATATTATAGTGCTCCGAGGAAACCGTGGAGGGAATGAAGAGGGAAAAAAATTGCAGATCAGTGATGAGGCTTTAGATATAATATCTGAACGAATTAGAATTATTAACCCAAATGATTGACCGGTTGTTAGTGGAGAATGAGTATGAAATATTTGGAATTGAAGAAATTTAGTAAATTATGTTTAATATTAATATTTATTATTTTAATATCGTTTAATATTATTAGTTTCATAATAAGTATCTGCCTATAAAAATATAAAGAATATGTAAAAATCATAAGTTTATTTATTTATGCACTGACCGTACACCACTACAAACGCAAAAATGTTTCGTAGCTAATTTAGCTCTACTTGTTGTCTTGATCTTTAGTCTGAAGACCAGTCGAAAGTTATATTTGTTCTCTTGCAATTTTTTTCTTTACAAAACATATTCGGTTTTGTAAGGGCTCTCCACGCTCGGGCCCATATTAGACAATCATAACAGATTTCGCCATCTATGGACACTTTAAGCGAATTATCATTTTTAATTTGATGATGAAGTTTCTTCTAATATGATTGTGATTTTTGTATAGACTGTGCTTGACATTGTTTTCAGGATCAAGCAATATACGGTTGTATAACAATAGTTCTTTTGACTGGCATTGTGATGGTTGGGATGGAGTGGGAGGCGAAGGCTCAGATTGTGCTATTAATAATACTTTTAGCAGCCATTGCTGATTTCTGTATAGGCACGTTTATTGGGCCAAAGAGCGAATTGGAACTCGCCCAAGGATTTGTAGGGTACAACAGTAAGTTTTAAACATATTTCCTTCTGCCAAAACATGTAAACTGGTAACTGACTGCGTAAAGAACAGACATCTCGATAGGTCATTTAGTTTTTGTTTTTCGGGTAGTAAAACATCCGGCCTAATGGACCAATGACCTTTCCAAGATCCTTGGTCCATTTGGAGGCTGGTTGAGAAATAGCGACCAGAGACGCTTGTCCCCAATTTTTTGCCAATATTCCGGTTTAAAATTTATAACAATGCCAGAAAATATACTTGGCTCGGTGTGTTCGGAATTCTTGCACGACTGGCATCTCTAAAAATGTATTTTTAGTTTGTTAAAGGTCAAACCGATAACCTTGAGCCCTAAACAGGAATAAATGTTAATTCAAATAGTAGAGAGTCGATAGAAAATTTAATTTATTTGATAACTCAAAGATTTATTTAGATTTTTTAGTATAACATAACCTTATGGCACTTCTGTAGTAAAAATAAACAGAGATTTTGAGATAAAGCTGTTCTAACATTCATACAAAGAATTTTATGTACTGATATTGTTTTTTTTGTATTCTGTGATACTGACGAAGTTATATGTTTATTAGTTTACTTTTTCATATTTTTCCAGTGTCTGTGTTACAAAATAACATGGGACCAGATTACAGAAAATTTGAAGGGGTCGATCACAATTTCTTTTCGGTGTTCGCCATATTCTTTCCAGCCGCAACTGGAATATTAGCCGGTGCCAATATTTCGGGAGATCTCAAGGTCAGCTTGCTTGCTAAATCTTTTTCTAATGATGTTAATGTTATTATTTTTTCTTTTGAATTGAGTTTTCACAATTTATTGATTTTTTCTCTTAATATTTCATTGATTAGGAGTATGTGTGTAGTGTTCGTATTCACTGACTTTGCTTAAAAAAAAATGAAATCTATATACGTGTATCTTAATACATGAAGCAACTTTGTACCCTTTTAACGAAAATTTTGCGGACGGAGGAGTATTAAATTTCCCACATTTATAGTTTATGTAGAGAAGAAGCGACGAAAGCACATTTTTTTTTAAATTATACATAAAAATACATTAAATCAATAAAAAAAATATACACACACTACCTGTGTATTTGACACACACACGCATATATACTTTTTTGTTTATTGTTCAAGTCAAATTAACAGTGTGGCCTTGGCGAAAACTGTGATAAGAATAGTCTTGGACATTAATTATTATGGTTGAATTTCGACCACGGCCGACCACTAGTTTATATAAATATGAGGCAAAGTGATTTATTACCTTTGCCTCAACTTAAACACTTGTCCACTCCGATGGGGGTAAAACGTGCTATACTTGTTCACTTTAGTTTAATCTACGCTGTTACCGTGTTTTATACAAATAAAATATATTTGAATTTTGAATTGTATGTATGTAATAATTGCAGGACCCACAAAAATCGATACCGAAAGGGACGTTATTAGCGATTTTGCTAACGACAATATCGTATTTATTCATAGCTGTGTTGGCTGGTTGGACGGTACTGCGTGACGCTTCTGGCGATATAGGCGATGTGGCCAATTGGACGATCGACCAGTGTGCTATAGACAACACATGTAAATACGGCTTACAGAATAGTAATGATGTATGTATAAGAATTATTATTAAAATTAATAATAAAGAGCCTGAGATAAATAAATAATTATGATGAAACTAAAATCTTTTTTAGTTAGATGTGTTGCTGGGGAGTTTCTTGCCGCTTCTTCTCCTATGAACAGCGATAGAACATAACGAAGCGGTCTACATAGAATAGGAAGTAGATTTAAATTTTGACTTATATATATTGTTACAACTCAGGTCCCGACAAAAACAAAACCCACTTGCATATCTGAAACAAGCACATTGATTACCCGTCGGTATTTGAACTAATGTCTTCCTTTGTTTACTTATTGATTGGCATATGTGTCTAGAAAACAGCCTATTGTTTTATTGTACTCTTTAATGGTCGTATGCGGCCGAGTCATTAGCCAGGTGTGGCGGATTAAGTTGACTGCGATACGGGCACATTGCATTTGTGCAGTATAAAACGCTGGCGTGAATGAGGGAGGGGGCAGTCGAGCGAGAACCACAATCAAGACGATACGTGTGTACTACAATCGGCAATCTAATAGTGACGGACTTTTGCGCGTTTTATTTAATTACGACCTTCCGCATTACGTTTGGTTTTGTTGTGTTCGATTATATATGTACCTGTGTTAAACGTGTTCGTATAGTTCTAATAAACTATAATAAGTCCAACGGCATTTTTAATTCGAGTCTTCGTAACAATATACAGAGTGTTTGGCGCATGGACCGACAACAGTTTTTGGGGGATTGGGTGGATCAAGAGCTATCTTTAACCCATAGATCCTAAGTGTCACTGCAATCGAGATACGATTGTTTTTGAAAATTACCTGGTTCATCGTCTTTAAAACATAACATATTTTTCTAGTTTGTTGTTGTAATTGAACCAAATAACTTTTATTGCAGTCTTTAATGTATAATTATTCTAAATTAAACATTAATTCTTAGCATTAGGTAACAAAAAATACTTGACGAGCTTTCAAACTCTTAAAAATGAATTTATCTATGACAAACGTCAAATTCAAAATGGGATCAGATTTAACCCATATATTCAGAGTGGGAGCTATGGGTTAAAGATAGCTCTTGACCCACCCAATCCCTAGAAAATTTTTGTCGGTCCATGCGCGAAACATCCTGTACTATATACCTTCAAAAAGTGGAATTTATATAAAAAAATGAATTTGTATTTTTTGGTATGGTCTTTAGTCGTGTCTAAAATATGATTACGTAGAATTATGGTTGATAGTGAGCAGAAAGATATATTTTCAGGTAATACGTCTAGTATCGGCTTTCGGGCCGTTGATCTATGGCGGTTGTTTCGCAGCAACGCTATCGTCTGCGCTCGCGTCTTTGGTTTCTGCCCCGAAAGTGTTCCAAGCGTTGTGTCAAGACAAGTTGTACCCCTATTTGGAGTTCTTCGCAAAGGGCTATGGACACAATAACGAACCGGTCAGAGGATACGTGCTCACGTTTATTATTGCCACCGCTTTTATATTGATGGGTGAGTTCTTTTTGTGACGATTTTTTGTATTATTTTTCATCTTCGGATCTTCGGATGACGTAAGGGCGGGGTACTGGCGCGTCGATGGCGCATTTTGCTCAGGACTCAAGTTAACTCTTGCGGACAGTACATTTTCAAGATGAGCATACTCCACCTTTAACTACATCAAACGTTAGAAACATGTAGCAATGGACAACTAACAACCCACAAGAGTTAACTTGAGACTTCGCTCGAATGATGTAAGCGCGAGGCACTGGCGCGTCGATGGCGAAAGCGGACAAGGAGGGTCGAGAGGGGAGCGCGCATTCTGCTCAAGCCTCAAGTTAACTCTTGCGGACAGTACATTTTCAAGATGAGCATACTCCACCTTTAACTACATCAAACGTTAGAAACATGTAGCAATGGACAACTAACAACCCACAAGAGTTAACTTGAGACTTCGCTCGAATGATGTAAGCGCGAGGCACTGGCGCGTCGATGGCGAAAGCGGACAAGGAGGGTCGAGAGGGGAGCGCGCATTCTGCTCAAGCCTCAAGTTAACTCTTGCGGACAGTACATTTTCAAGATGAGCATACTCCACCTTTAACTACATCAAACGTTAGAAACATGTAGCAATGGACAACTAACAACCCACAAGAGTTAACTTGAGACTTCGCTCGAATGATGTAAGCGCGAGGCACTGGCGCGTCGATGGCGAAAGCGGACAAGGAGGGTCGAGAGGGGAGCGCGCATTCTGCTCAAGCCTCAAGTTAACTCTTGCGGACAGTACATTTTCAAGATGAGCATACTCCACCTTTAACTACATCAAACGTTAGAAACATGTAGCAATGGACAACTAACAACCCACAAGAGTTAACTTGAGACTTCGCTCGAATGATGTAAGCGCGAGGCACTGGCGCGTCGATGGCGAAAGCGGACAAGGAGGGTCGAGAGGGGAGCGCGCATTCTGCTCAAGCCTCAAGTTAACTCTTGCGGACAGTACATTTTCAAGATGAGCATACTCCACCTTTAACTACATCAAACGTTAGAAACATGTAGCAATGGACAACTAACAACCCACAAGAGTTAACTTGAGACTTCGCTCGAATGATGTAAGCGCGAGGCACTGGCGCGTCGATGGCGAAAGCGGACAAGGAGGGTCGAGAGGGGAGCGCGCATTCTGCTCAAGCCTCAAGTTAACTCTTGCGGATAATATAATTAATTTTCTTAAATCTTGTATTCGTTCAAAATTCATTAAAAGACCAAGAATATATCTTTACCTAACTATAATTTTATATCATTCTAAGCATGCCATATGTGTATATTGAAGTTATTCAATTTCTTTTAGATTTATTCTCTGTTTTTCGCATTGTCTGTTTGGATGTCAGGATTCACATAAAAACTATGAGGCCAGTTTCGATGCGGTATGTGCGTGCGCGTGCGCGCGTGTTTGTGTGGGCGTTAAATAATTTTGAGTACAGAAAAATGACTAGCAAAGCTGATAATTAGTATACTATAGGAAATAGTTCATTGATACCTCAAAATGTTCCAGGTGGTCTAAATCAAATAGCACCCTTGATCTCGAACTTCTTTTTGGCTGCATATGCTCTGATCAACTTCTCCACTTTCCACGCGAGTCTTGCGAAGCCCGTGGGCTGGAGACCAACGTTCCGAGTAAGTACTATATAATATTTCTCTTAGGTTTCTAATAGGTTTTTGAATTTGATTTTGTATTGAGTTTTACTTTGGTTCCTCTCGTAAAGCACTAGATTCGAGCCTTCATATCACAGCGGTTAACATACCTTCCACCACTGTACAAGACGTGTTATCAGATTTCCCAAGTGGGTAATCTTGTTATGTAGGGTACCTCGCTATGGTTTATAGCGTCTCCAGGTTATAGTAACTAAGATATGCCCTTGTTCTTCTCTACGGGATATATCCGTGCAGGAACGCAGAAGTAGTATGTATAAGTGAGCTTGCCAGGTTTCGTAAGAGGCGACAAAACAACCCATATGGCCAGGTGGTAAAGCGTTTGCCTGTCTGGATGACTACTTGCCCCTGGTCTAGAGTATGTCACCATTGAGTTGTGTTCCAGCATTAGTGGCCAAGTTGGAGTCCCCCCCCCCCCCACTCCATTCGAATCCAGCAGTGACACCTTTGCTGTTGTAAATGTCTATAGACGACGGTATACACTTTCCATCATGTGGGCCGTTAGGTTATCTGCTGTATTCGACTAATTAACAAAATGACTTTACCAGGTCTAAAGTCATTCACCATCAGGTGATTGTTAATCGAACAACTTTTTTTTTTACAACTCTATGCACTAGAGTTCCGTACCCTATTTTAAAACTTAATTGCTAAGTTTATACACGCTGATTGGTTATTTTTGTTGTTGTGTGTGACAATAATTCAGTAATTTTTGTGTTGTGGTGCACCTTACGAACAACGTATTATATTAATTTATTTTAATTTTAATACTAAACTTATACTAATGCAGAGTGTAGTTGTTACATGCTGGTGTTGTGAGGAAGTGCATATGCAGTGTTTTATGTCTATACCTATATATAATTATTATCCAAACTAGTGCCATGTGTGTTGTTTTTTCCTTTCTGTGTCCGAGTTATTAATTTTTAGCCTCTTTGTGTGTTTTAGTTTGTTTGTTTGTGAAGTGTGCGTGTAATGCAAATGTGTAATCAAAATTAGAAATATTAATATTTTATTTTTCAGTTGTACAATATGTGGCTGTCGCTACTTGGTTCGATGTTGTGTGTGGCGATAATGTTCGTGATATCTTGGATCACGGCGCTCGTCACCTTCACATTCCTACTCACGCTCTACCTAATTGTCTCATACAGGAAACCAGGTAAATGGGAGTAGACAATATTAAGCCCTCTTGAAAACTTTCATACTCGAATTTCGGCTCGAAGGACCAAAAAGTTTACTTAGAACCGAATTTAATATAGTATTTAGGGGTGGAAGTGTTTTAACCCTTAAGACGGAACCACCACAGATTTGTTGCTCGAACTGTCACATACGGTTAATTGCGAAGCACCAAATACATGTGTGGTCGAATACAGATAATTGAAATGAACGTTGAACTCATGCTTTCTCCCTCTAACTACATAGAATTTTTATTAGAATAAAAGAGACAATATAATTCTCTTGGTTTTGGCGCCGCAATTTTGTAGGCAACTGGCAGTTTGGGAAATATATATTAACATTGGTTAAAGGTTTTAGGACATCTTGTGTAGTTTTAACTTGATGGCTTTTTCTATGGTGTTAGTGCAATTTTGTACAAAAATAATGCCTTAGTATTTTTTAATCTGTAACTCAACTGCAGGCAGTCGCTAATAAAAATTGGTAGCAAACACACGTTTGTTTTACTCAAAACTAGTTACCCGATCGAAGAAATTAAAGTGAACCCTAACAACCCGTATACATTATAATATCTCTAACTTAAGAAATATAATGTAGGGGAAAGTGGGTATATTGGAAAGACTTAACTTCCAATGCTTCAAAATGGCAGAAAAAATAAAAAGACAATCAAATTTTATTGGAACACAAACTTTGTTTATCTCTCTGCTCTATACTTTCAGTGACAATTCCTAGTTTCTAATTAAAATATATAAATGTTTTTATTTCAAAAATAGTGCAGTAGTAGTTATAGTGTAGTGGTTTGTTAATTATATCTATTTTGGATTATTAAAGGCTTTCCCAACCCATTTTTCAAATATTGCTAAAAATGAATCTTTTTTCGCCTCTCTTATGAGTATCTCCATTAGGAATATTCTGTGTACTTACTCGTATGTAAATATTTTATGGTTGTTTAAAAGAGAATATACCCATCGAAGAAAAACAGTAGGGAATGAAAAATTTCTGACGTAATAAGTTTGCACACTCGTACAAAATCTGTGAGGTTGCGACGTGATGTACCGCAGTTGACTCAACTGTTCATACATACGTACATAACTTCACACCAGGTCCCTTGCGGGGTAGGCAGAAACAACAGAGCGCCATTAAGGCTTATTCTTACACACCTCACTTGATTCTTTGACATTCATAGCTCTTGTCATGCACGCTCGTCTGTTCTTAAGGCTCCTGACATCACCTTCTGCTGATACACGATCAATTTGATCATGGAAGGTGTGTCGTGAATTAATAATCGATTGATTAATAAGTAAATAATCGACTGTCCACTCCCCTATTAACGTTTATTGCAATTTTATCAATAGACGTCAACTGGGGCACTACAACTCAAGCGCAGACCTACAAAACAGCGTTATCAGGGGTACATCAGCTGAACAGGGTCACTGAGCACGTGAAGAACTATCGGTGAGTATAAATTGTAATTTTGTTTGCTTAATAAAGGGCAAATGCCCTTTCATTGAAGCATTGTAACGAATTCATTTAATGTGTAATCAATAATATGGTAACATTTTTATGGTCCTTCCAGGCCTCAAATATTGGTGCTAAGTGGATTCCCCGGAGAGAGGCCAATCCTGACGGATTTCACGTATCTGCTGACAAAAGGCTTGTCTCTCATGATATGCGGCCACATCGTGCAGGTAAACGAGATGCTTTTACCTTTCTGAGGTTAATTATGATATTATCTATGTCTGTCTATCTATTAATATAATTTGGGAGTGTTGAGTTTGAACAAGAAATTTGATGGATATGTAATTCTTTAATGTACACCATTACGGAAAACTTACGAACTAGTGTTATTCTAATTGTGTACAAAGGGCGGTTTTATCGCTAAAAAGCGATCTTTTCCAGAAAACCCGTGGCAAGAATATTGCTGATTAGGAGTGTCGGTGGTTCTATACATAATTATTGTACGTTTACTTACATTTTAATAATAACTAAATATATTTGGGCGGCTGACCAGCAGATTCTGAAAATTTAACTTAATTTTTTTTTTTGGCAGTCAGGTAAACTGCTGATGGGCTATGGTAACCGCTTTACATCAGGCGGCCCGTTTGTCTGTCTGCTGAACTTGCTACTAATATTATAAACGCGATCTAAGACGGGCTATTAATAAGCTTCACAGATAACCGTAAAAATAAAACAAAATGAAAATTAAACGAAGAGCAATAAAAAAGTGCATAGATTTTGATGAAATTTTACTATAATAGAGCTTACACATCAGAATTACACATAGGCTATAATTTATAAAGATATAGTGTGAATTAATTATCCATTAACACGCGGATGACACCGCGGGGCGCAGCTAGTACACAATAAAAAAATATAAAAATCTTCCCCGCAACATATCTTAGATAGTTAGATAGATAACACTTTATTGCTCACCAAAACAAACAAATACAAAACAAAATGCATAATTACAATACTTCTTGGCTAAACAACAGGCGGCCTTATCGCTAAAAGCGATCTCTTCCAGGCAACCCAGCTTAAAATAAATTCTTAACTAATCTGGCGATGTAGGTGGAGCAGAAAAATGATCGGACTGTACAATTTAAATATACATACTTACACTAATTTATAAATTTAATACATATAAATATATATATATATATGTGTGTGTGTGTGTGTGTGTGTGTGTGTATATATGTATATGCATAATAATCTAAATAAATAAATTTATATATATGTTAAAATTATATGTGACAATTTATATATAACAATAGATAAATACGTAAATGCGTAATATATTAGACATACTTATTTAAAGATAGATAGTACTTTCTAAGGGAGTTCCGGAATATAGGTAATGTTTTGGCCTCTCTGACAGTAAGAGGCAACGCAATCCATAGTTTGACAGCCTGCACTGTAAAAGAGTATATCTTCTACTTCTTTATTACTATTCGTCCTTTTTTAAATGTACTTTCTAATACAAGGTTTAATAAATTGATTTGAATGAGTGATTGCTGAAAGAGCTTGGTAGCGGTAACATATAGACCCCTGAATGTCAATATTTCAGGGTCAAGTGAGTTACCGTGGTCGTGAAGCCCTAACCAACAGGGCGTACCACTGGTTCAACAGACGAAGGATGAAGGCTTTCTACAGTTTAGTGGACGACGTGGGGTTCAAGGAAGGCGCCAGCGCGCTCCTCCAGGCCGGCGGGTTGGGCAAGCTGAGGCCTAATATCCTCATGATGGGCTTCAAGGAGGACTGGCAGACGTGTGACAGGAGCGAGATAGTCGATTATGTTGAGGTTATGCAGTAAGTATGTTTTTTTATATATTATACATCTATGATATATACTACACATCTATCATATAAACTACACATCTTCATATACACTACATATCTAATATATATACTACACATCTATGATATATACTACACATCTTCATATACACTACATATCTAAGATATACACTACACATCTATGATATATACTACACATCTTCATATACACTACACATCTTCATATACACTACATATCTAATATATATACTACACATCTATGATATATACTACACATCTTCATAGAAACTACATATCTAAGATATATACTACATATCTAAGATATATACTACACATCTATGATATACACTACACATCTATCATATATACTACACATCTATTATATATACTACACATGTATCACATATACTACACATTTATGATATATACTACATCTAAGTTGTACAATTTCATAACCTATCAAGTGCATTCCAAGAAAGAGATAGCCGCGTTTCGAAGAAAAATCTGCCCCCGCGGCGTTTTTTATTTTTAAGTTAGGGATCGCCTTTGTTACCAATTAAAAAAACTCAGCCAGCTCAGCTTTTTGTGTTTGTGTTTATGAGTTTTTTAAAAACCTCTGGTTTTTACTTTTTTTCACACATCACAGAAAATGTCATGAACTTCAGTGATATGCAAGTTCTAGATGCAAGAATATTTATTAAACTCGTAGGGAGCGATAACACATTTTTATTTAGTTTTAATTTTTTTTTGACAAGACCATGGGGCAATATTTAAATTATTGAATTAAATATTGCCCCATGAAAAATTAAATTATTGAATATGCACTGTTTGCTACAACTCCATTAATTCTTCAAAAGTTATTCTGTAACATAATTCTGTATAAAATCTTTTTAAAAAAAAGTACTTAAATATAAAAAATAGAACAAGAAATATAAAGAAATTTTTTTTTTAGCTAGACGTGTTGCTGGGGAGTTTCTTGCCGCTTCTTCTCCTTAACAGCAATAACACGTTGCGAAGCGGTGTACATAGACTAGGATGTAAAATTAAATTTTAACCTATATGTATGACCTTCAAAAAGTGTTCTCCAGTGGAACTTATTTTGAATAAAAACTTTTGAATTTTGAATAGAGCCAGAAACATTAATTTAAACAATAATTTCAGTTGCCGCAAATTCACTATTAATGTGCTGTTTTATTTACCAGAGCAACAATTTAAAAATCAACATCCCTGTATCCGTCTGTTCGTGTCTTTTTTTCCATTAGCCGACACGCACTTGGCCGATTTAGTGTGCCTCGCAGATAGTCTTTTGATTTAATTGGTGCACTACTTGTTAATCGGTCACTTTCTTGAGTTGTAGTAATGTAATAATAAAATGTACTATTATTATACCGTTTCCAAGCCGATATTTGACATAACCGACCGAAATCCCCCAAGTAGATCAAAAGCTAGAGAAAGAGAGAGTCTCTTCTGTACATGGAAGAATGAACGGATATGAAATTATAGTGATTCTTTTTTCATTTGGCTATGAAATCCTTAAATATATTCTTTTGTTTTTTTTTAACGTACAGTAAAGCCTTGGATGTCCATTTGGCAATAGCCTTGTTGAGAGTTGAAGGAGGCCAATACACTACTGAAGCTCTGGATGAGGATCTGCAGGCCTACCTTCAGGATATGAACGTGAAAGACCTCACGGCGTTCTCACGTATGTAGAAACTTGTTATTTTTACTTCTTGTTACTAATAACGGGAAGATACTTTAATCTTGTTCATTGTTTGTATGGAAGAAAAGTACCAAAAAACATTTTCATTCAATTTTGTTTTCAAGATGGCCTTTATATTTGTTTAGAGTCCCGTAGGCATTCTGACAAGATCAAAACATTTAGCACTTGTGTTAATGGCATCGTTGTCACGCCGCCACTGCGCTGCTGTTTTGTGACTTTCTGTTATCTATTGATGAGATTCGTATATCTATGGGTGTGCCGCAGGGCTCTATACTAAGTCCATTTTTATTTTTTATATACAAGCGAACTATGCTCACCCTCCCATACTGCCGCCTCACCGCAGGCGCCCGCTTGAGAGCGTTAAGCCTAGTTCACACTACGCTAGTAATTTAGTCGAGAACCGAGTAGTTTAGTAACTAAAATACTCGCTACTGCCCTAAAATCGTACGCACTACGGTCGAGTACAGTACACAAGTGAGTGGTGTTTTTCAAAATGAATGTTCAGCACAATAAAGCAAATAAAATAATAAATCTACTGGCAATCGCTATTTTAAAACTTAACATTTCATAAGCATTCATGTTGTAAATACGCAAAAACAAATTTTAAAGTGGTTTCTTCGCTCCAGTGAAACGGACATTTTGCGGCAGCTAATGAACTCGACTAAAAAGATGGGTTCGTACTTGTTTAAAACAAATGAACGAGTAAGCAGGTGGTAGGAGGCGCTACTCACCGACAAAGATACAACGAAATGGATCGACTCGACTAAATGGTTTGCAAATCTATTTGACAAAAATTTTGTTGTTCAGACACGTTTAGTTACTAAATTACTCGGTACTCAACTAAATTACTAGCGTAGTGCGACTAGGCTTTAGTGCGGCATCGGTGCGGTCGCACTTAGTCCACTCAGTTTGGCGGTGCGGCAGTGGTGTGTCATGTCAAGTACATGCATTTTTATTTCCATTATGTTTCTCAGTCCGCCTGTCTTTACAAATTACACATATTATTCTCAGAAATGACTGGGTCTATGTAGATGAAAAAAGATTATATGGGTAGCCGCTAAATGTGTATTATTTGTTATTTCTTCTTTCTGTGTAAATGAAGGTTGGTAAAAATGTTTTCCATAATTTTTTTGGAGTTTACTTGTTAAGAATCGGTTTTCATGCAAGGCCCTCGGTATTAACATTTTATGATGATAATTTCATCATCATTCATACAAGAGTTAACTCAAAAGCGTCACGTTTTACTGGGCAAGGTTCCTTGCGCATCTTGCACTTCATACTTAAGGAGTAAACTTTAGTCGTGCGTCGGAGCTAACAAGCACTTTTTATGTATAGTTTGTATTACTATCTAACCGAATATCGTTACTAATATGGCGCTTGGTTTAATACATGCTTTCACGAAAGGATTCGTTCCACCAGGTTCGATGGGCGACAGCTACAAGGAGTCCAAATCCATCGAGAGTCTTAACACTCACTCAAGAGGTAAGTGTGGGTTTCGTTAATAATGTATGTATGTATGTATGTAGTAGAGCCATATTGGAATCAATGTCTTGATTATATTTCATCTACCTACTAAATACGTGAGGCGTTTATAGGGTGGTGGGGGGTTGAGCCAAATGTGAATTATTGTATGTGGCCATAGACATGTTTCATAGACTTTTCTTATTTTTATTTTATTTTATCGAAATGCTTTCAGGCAGTAGTATGTCAGATGTGTCAATGGGGTCGCCACAGTTGAGGAGAGCCGTCTCTGCTGATCCATCAGCAGTCCTTAGCGTCAAAGATCACCCGAAATCCGATATGAAAGAAAGGTATAGTACACACTAGTATGCGTTTCCATAAAGACGCCATATATGTTGACGAATTGTGGCGACACCATAGAATGCAGACGGCAGCGCCACTTTTTGGCTACATTCGTCTATCCCGCGGAATATTCGTTTGTCTATCTAGCGCCTTATCGAGTTTCGTTTAAATCAGTTCAATAGTTTACACACGAAAATTGTATAATTTGCATTTTCGGCTTATTTTTTTTTCTCATTTTTAAATTCATTGTACAAATTCAATTCCTCTACAGATTTATTTTATATTAATTATAGATAGATGAGTCATCAACCTAATTGACCATATTGTGTAAAGGCGAAAGGAGAGATGGAGGACGTATATGATGTTCTTGAAGCAGATTTATTTTATTCGTGAAACAAACAGTTTATAGCTAAGTACATACTACTAAGATATACAACAAAGAAAGAATATTTGAAGAAATAGCGACGTACTTGCATTGATAACATGTACCTTAAAAATAAAAACATATTTTCAGAATTTGTATGCCGCATTTTCAGCAAACAAGGTTCGCACTCAGCTTATTGCTGTGCCGGCATAATATCCGACACTGATTGCCTGATTTTCAGTGCTAACCTTCCTTTTGGCGTAATACTAAAACGACCCGAATATTTTAATGAGTTCAATTTAAAAACTATTTAATTTTAATCTATATATATATAATGAAAATGGTGTTCGTTTGAGGCTCAATCACGCTTAAACCACTGATCGTATCGACATGAAACTACCACCATTCGATGCGAAATTTTTCCTAGATGGTTTATGGCTATTTATCTATATATATCTATATACTCGAAAACTACTGGACCGATCATCATGAAACCACAACCAGTCGACGCGGAATTAATCGTAGATGGTTATAGGCTATATATTTTTCAAATTCTATGAGCCCTTTCCCATGTTTTCTCAATTTGTTTGTTTATTAATTTATTTGAATAAGGCGGTACGAAGTTCGCCGAGTCAGCTAGTAATATATATGTACATATTAATACAGTATAAATATTTTGTTAACTTTATGATTTAAAAAAATATATATAACTCATTCTTGTCTATGTTGTTGTGTTAACAGTATGTAATCTGTACAATAAACGTCACTGTCACTGTTTGACAGCAATGCCAGATGACTTATTACCTACCTCCTCGCCCCCTTCTACGAACGAACACAGAGACCGATTAACGATTGCTAATTCTAAGATTCAAATCAAAAAAATAATAATTAGGAGCTACCTTACTGCGTAAATAATATTAAAATAAACGTAATAAGTAAAATAATAAAAAAAATGTTTGAACAAATAACCAAACGACAATACTGTTGTAACGCACTTGTTTATATATTGCGCATAACAACGTGTATCGATTCATATATTTATCTAATATCTATAACCATTTAATTGTTTCCACGTTTAGATATTGACCACGTTTGCTAATAAATACTATCCACTGGATTTGTATTGGATCTTTGTAGCAACTTTAATTCAACAGCAAACTGGGATTAACGAACGCAGTTCGTCGTGCGTTGGGTTCGGCGGCTGCTAGAAGAACCTCCTCGTTCACTTCGGTGGAGCAGTTCACCAAGCGACAGGCGGGGACTGTCGATGTGTGGTGGCTGTACGACGACGGAGGTTAGTTGCACCTTTGTAGACAAATGGTCTTGGGGATGAGTCTATCTCCCAATAGAAAAAAAAAAAAATTGGTACCACCAGACTTTTCGGCATCCGTTCATTTTATTTTATAGAAAATTCTAACAAACTTCCACTTCTAACAAAGGTTTTGTTTTATTTTTAATTTAATTTATTGATGCACAAAACAAATTACAATCATAGAAATTACAATATTTAATTGGTAACTAAACCAATCTGGATTGCAATCCAAGACAGGTGCATACAGAAAAAATATAATTTAACTGATCATGTGTAAACACTTGTGTGTATATACATACACACATGCAAACGCAAACACGTACTCTCACACACATACATAAATTTTGATTTGTACCAAATTTATTTAATCCTTATAATCCATAGGTCGCTGGTTCAAATCTGGCTATATATTGCGTTAAAAGTTTACACGTAACGGGCTGAATACAGATATAAGATGTTCACTTAATGCAAATATAATGAATGCCTGTAGAAATGATATGGCAATCCTGTTGGCCCGTATATCTTAATTAAAAATATCAGGCTTCATAACATATCTTGTACGTGCGACTGCACTCGCAAATCCTATACCAGTCGCGAATGAAGGCCGTTGCAACCACAGAAATAATATCTAGATGGAATGGTTATGACGTCTTATTCGCTTGCATTACGCGCGTGTCAGTTTTTAACAAGCCCCGCCCACAGTGTGACGTCAATATTATTATTTATTTAGGTTTATGGCTTGGCAGCTAGGCCTTTGAGCCAGATCTTAGTTTTTAATATACATTTTAGTTTCTTCATTTTCTTATGCCTATATGCAGCACAGCTGAATGTAGGTAATCAGCTAGTGCCATTCAACGGAGTTCTTGTGACAACTCAAAAGGCCACATTTGACTATACAGTTCACATTTCTCACAAAACACATAATCACTACTCAAAAACTATCAATATCCTACAACTATTGTTCATTTTAGAGTAATTTTACACATTTTTAGAAAATAAAACTGCACAGCACAATATCACCTTTCAGTTACCGCCAAAAACTCCACGTCAATATTATTTTGTGCGCGGGCACTAGTGAGGAGACACACTCATTAGATTATCGATAGTCATATCTGCAGCGTTATTTAAATAAATATTAATATAAAATTATTATTATGTATATAAAAATAGTGAAGCTAACTGATTTTTGAAGTGAAACTTCTTTATTGGCGTGGGAAAAAAAATTACCGTCACATTTTTCGGTTACGCGTCACGTCACATTTTTCCACAATCACCACATGGATTGTGAGACGAGCATTGTAATATTTCTTTACTTTATTGTTTTAATTAATATACGAGTTTGATGATTTATAATCATTTATTTAGTATCCTACACACACACACACACACACACATATATATATATATATATATATATATATATATATATATATATATATATATATATTAAAGTGATCAGAAAAACATAATTTAACTTTATTTAACCAATTTCTGTAAAGTTGCATATAGTAGATCATTTTTCGAAAAATAAGGTCATAAAGAAGTTTCACTTCTTACGTGTGTACACTAGTACACGCACACATGTTTATTGTGTATATTTTATACGATTGAATTTATCATAATTATTAAATCATCAAGGTCATCACTTTAATGATGTTTTGGGTTTTTAGGTATGTTACTTATTCGATCTTTTTAGAATTAGTAACTTTTTAATTTGGTATTTAAATAGTGTTACAAATAATTTGTAAGAAGAGGGTAGTCTAGCGGTGACATATTGGTGTAGCATGTTTAGAGTGGTGGTCGGTGTGCTCTAATATAAAAAGGGGCGACCGTGCTGTACGTTCATTTTTCGTTTGCCCTCCGAACTAGTTGCACGTCTATTAGGCTTACTGTACCGATAGCCGAATTAATTTGTCTCCATTACATCCTAACTCTTGTATAAATCTAATGTATACTTTGTTCAAATCTTCGTTGATTGAAGTGAAACTGATATAACGGCGTTGGAAAAAAAATTACCGTCACATTTTTCCACAATCCATCATCGTAGCAACGAGTTGTTGATAGATGGATTGTGAGACTAGCATTGTAATATTTCTTTACTTTATTGTGTTTTAATTAATATACGAGTTTGATGATTTATAAATCATTTATTTAGTATTCTACACACACACACACACACACACACACACACACACACACACACACACACACACACACACACACACACACACACACACACACACACACACACACACACACACACACACACACACACACACACACACACACACACACACACACACACACACACACACACACACACATATATATATATATATATATTACTCAATTTGTGAATATAAGGGGTGTTGTCTATTTTTTAGGATTAACCCTCCTTCTCCCATATATTTTGTCAACGCGTCGCGCATGGTCTTCGTGTCCGCTGCGCGTGTTCACGCTCGCCAATAAGAACACGGAGTTGGAAATCGAAGAAAGGAAGTAAGTGGCATAAATTACACTTCAATTGTAATTAAATGAAATGTAAGTGACATAAGTTACACTTCAATTGTAATTAAATGGAATGTGAGTGACACAAATTACACTTCAATTGTGATTAAATGGAATGTAAGTGACACAAGTTACACTTCGATTGCGATTAAATGGAATGTAAGTGACACAAATTAGACTACAATAGTAATTGAATGGAATGTATGTGACACAAATTAGACTTAAATTGTAATTGAATGGAATTTAAGTGACACAAATTAGGCTTCTAGTCTGTGAGGTGTATTTATAAGAAACTCCAGAAAGTGTGAAGGAGACGGGGAAGGTCTTTAAAATACCAAGTTTTGCTTGTTAAGTTAGCTTTATGAATGGCTAAGCTAAAAGCTTTTTCTTATTTACGTATTTTGAAATCTAGTTATTATTATAACTGTTAGCTCCCAAATAAAATACAATGAAAACAAAAATTACATAAATCTTGATATTTTTTTATAGTATGGCATCCCTATTATCAAAATTCCGGATAGATTATTCCGCTTTGAAAATGGTCGCCGACATCACGAAGCGGCCCAAGGACTCCACCCTCGCTTATTTTGACAAACTCATAGCGCCCTTCAAGACCTCCGACGATAATAGCGATCCATGTAAGTATATCGCATTCAGTGCGCAATTATTAAGAACACGTTTTTTTTACTCTTTTCAACAAACCTATAAATCTCATATAAATATTATAAATAAGATGGTTAGTAGAATGTATTTTAATTTATATTTATCAATTTAATTTAAACATAAAAATACATTATTGGACACATCTTTAATAGTCCGTTCAAATTAAACGAAAAAAAGTGAAGTTACATTAATTCGCACCGAGCTGAAACTTGGTAGGATTGTTCAAAACACCATTATAAATGAAATCCAAAAAGTCCACATTGATCCGATATCTGGGAAAAAATATCAAATTTAACTTGAAAGATTCCGTTACATACTAACATACATACATACTAACATACGTATGAAGCTAATAAAAGTGTATTAAAAATTGTCCCAATAATGACCACATCGTATGTCCCCTCGCTGGTATCAAATGAATCCTCAATTGTTAGTGATCCAACATTGGAGTACGACGGGCCTTGACAATTTGTACATGCTGAAGAACAAAACAGTCCATCCTTTTAACCGACTCCGAAAAAAGGAGGAGGTTCTCAATTCGTCGGGATCTTTTTTTTTTGTTGCTTTTTTTTTATGTATGTTCGTCGATTACTCCGTGATTTATGATCCGATTTACGTGATTTTTTTTTCGACGCGGAATAGCTTCCAATTGGTCCCCTAAAAATTTTACATAGTTTGGCCCAGTAGTTTTCATTTTATGAACATTTTTCATGGAAATAATTTTCACTCCGTTCCATATGTACACCGATTACTCTGAGATTTATGATTCGATTTACGTGATTCTTTTTTTGTTCGACGCGGAATAGCTGCCATGTGGTCCCCTAAAAAATTGACATAGTTTGGCCCAGTAGTTTTCATTTTACGAACATTTTTTTGTTCCCGGTTCTTGGGACCTATATTTTTTAAGAAGCGCGGCACCATTCGTAGATCCACCCATACATAGCTAGACACTAAAAAGTAACAAATAAAAAATAAAAACTTCGTTTAAAAAACCGACTTCAAAAACTAAAATGTATAAAATAATTTATTTCTAAAGCTATTATTAATCTAAAACATCTTGAAGTCGGTGCAAAGTAAAACATAAAAAATACTATATTTTGAAAATTACTAAGCACCGACTTTAAGATGTTTTAGATAATATATATTAATAATAATAGCTTTAGAAATAAGTTATTTTATATATTTTAGTTTTTGATGTCGGTTTTTTTAAACGAAGTTTTTTTTTTACATCCACATTAGCACTACATCCCTTTTTACAAGCTTTTATTTAACTTGCAAAGGGGAGTTTTTGGCGGGAACTGAAAGGTGATGTTGTGCTGTGCAGTTTTATTTTCTAAAAATGTGTAAAATTACTCTAAAATGAACAATATTTGTAGGATATTGATAGTTTTTGAGTAGTGATTATGTGTTTTGTGAGAAATGTGAACTGTATACTCAAATGTGGCCTTTTGAGTTGTCACAAGAACTCCGTTGAATAGGCTTAAGAAAATGAAGAAACTAAATGTATATTATAAACTAAGATCTGGCTTAAAGGCCTAGTTGCCAAGCCATAAATATAATAAATAATAAATAACTTGCAAAGGATGTACCTATGTATGTATGCAAGTATGTATGTGAGTTCGGGTGGAATCTTGCAAGTTGAATTTAACCAACTTCCCGGTTTCCGATTGTGCTGAAATTTTGCACACATATGTATATCGCGTGACAATGCAATAATATGGCACCATGGAGCTGATCTGATGATTGAGTCGGAAGGTGGCCATAGGAACTCATGTACTAAACAAGATAGACCCGTCGTGTTTGGGCTCGTTTTACTTGTCTTGGCTAGCACTCTGCTGCTACATGATATTCAAGATCTCAAAAGCTTGTATTTAAAAACCTTTTTACTTGTACTTCGAATTATGCACACGCTTTGCTCGATTGACTCGTGTTCCGATCCGTTCGATTCGACATTCCGGTGTCGTGAACAGAAACGTACACCGTGCCATCCAACGTTGCGTTAACTCGGAACTAGATCGAATAGTAAAAAAATGTTGCAAGAAAATTACGTAAATAACTAAGAAAAACACCGTGAATCCTATCTTACTTAAATTATAAACGCGAAAGTTTGTAAGAATGTATGGATGTAAGTTTTATTACTCTTTCACGCAAAAACTACTGAATAGATTTTGATGAAACTTTACAATAATATAGCTAACACATCAGAATAACACAGGCTATAATTTATAAAGATATAGTTTGAATTATCCATCACCACGCTGGTTTAATTATAATGTCGTATTCGAAGCGGTGTACATAGACTAGGAAGTAAAATTGAATTTTAACCTATATGCATGACCTTCAAAAAGCGTTCTCCAGTGGAACTTGTTTTGAATAAAAACTTTTGAATTTGACGGCAATTGCTCATATTCCAGCTGGTATAACGGAAGCCGATCTGTTGGCGGCAAAGGACAGGACACACCGACACCTGAGGCTCCGCGAGCTCATATCCTCGCATTCGAGGGGCGCTCGTTTGGTTTGTGTCACGTTGCCGATGCCGCGGCGTCGCGGCGTTGTGCCCCCGCCCTTGTACGTCGCTTGGCTTCACGCCATCGCCACGTCGGCCGATAGGACTTTGCTAGTTAGGGGCAATCATGCTGCCGTTTTAACTTTTTATTCATAATCGACCTTGTATTTAAGCTCTACGATATAAGCCTATTCAATAAAAGAGTACACTGAGAAAACAGCCACCTTCGCAGATTCATTTATGACGAATGTCAATGTCACTTGTCAAAATAATCTGACGTCTTGTGTCATCTCTTATATTTACCAGTATATGTATATTCCCTGTTCACGATAATTTGACGCACACGGTTACCGACAATCGAAAATATTAACAATTAAAGCTACAGTAAAAAACACCCAAAATCGGGATATACTAGAAAATTTCAACCAACATTAATAATAAAGGTTGCCCATTGTACTACCTTTTAGTAAGTAAGCTTTTTGTGTATTTGTATTTTTTCCATGTAATGTTGGTGTACAATAAAGGGTATTGTATTGTATTGTATTAATAATAATTTACGTTTTCGTAATAATTTCAATGTATAACTTAGTTCATAACATACGTGATATTAAGTTTTGAATTTGGTAACCCTGCGCGTTAGATATCGTGAACGTGACTGATGGCAAATCTCTAGTGATTTGACGATACCATTGTTGGCAACACCCCTATATTATTGGCACTGTATTATTTTATTGATTACATTAGGAATGTCAATATATTCTATTTAGTAGCCATACAATATATACATTTATGTATTTTTGTAGATATGTATTTACATGGTATATATATGTATATATATTCCTAGGTTTGTCTGGAGGAGTTCGAGTATTGTTGCGGGGGGGGGGGGGGGTCGAGGTTGTTAAGTTTGTAGACTTCTTTATGGTTCTTTAAAAGCCTACAAATTTAACTCTATATTAATAAGGCCGGTAGTCTCTAAGTCAAAATATCATCAAATAATAATATTATTGTATGGCTGCAGAATAAATAAAATATTAGTATTTCTTAACATATTGAATAACTTTGAATAATTTGACTGGGTGCCAATGATATTAACAATCGTCTAGTTTATTACCCTAGTATTCTTATTACATGTCCAGTGATATAAAAGTATCTATTACTGCGTTTAAGCTATGAAAGTACATCACCCAGTATACGATACCAAAGTTTAGTTTTTATACCATTTTATTTGGTTAATGATTAAATCATTCCATGAAGTACAAATTAATTTTAATCTGATCGTCTATATTTATTATCACTATTAATACCATTTACAATTTTTTGTTCTTATAGCAATATAATTTTTTGTTTTTGTATTATTTAAATGTTTTATTTGACATTTATTTTGAACATACCATTGACATTTTTGTTTTTCTACCAATATAATCTCAGTAATCTATTTATTGATTGAAAGATTTATTACCAGTGATTTTACGAATTCTTATACTAATGATTGAACCGAATAGAACGGTTGGCTAACTATACATTTTTATCGTCAACTTTTTATATGACTTTTACTGGTTTTTCCTGAATTTATATCACAAATTAAAACATGAGCGAATGAAGGAGACATGTTACATGTGGTAAGCATTTATTGATTGAAGAGGAGACTAAAGTTTTTTTAACTATCCAATAACTCTTTCATCACTTGCTGTTATTAAAAATAAACTCAGAGTTGTTTTAATCTATTGTACTATTTATGCGTATGCATATTATACATGTACTATAGTGATTTTCGATCCAAAGTTGCCTGGAAAAATCGCACCAAGCTACAAGACCGCCAATTGCACTATTTTTTTAAATATATTGAATATATTACTCACCACCTTTATTCGACATAAAAATATCTTTAAAATGTTTCATAACTCCTTCATCCATTCATGTGAAATTGATTATGGCCTGGCTATGATTACCCGTGTAAGTTTATGTCATTCGTAATGTTTATGGTTTGCTATATGTCAAGAATTGTTCTAATGACGAATCGAATGAAAGTGCCTATTCTAACTTACAATTTTGGTACGAATATTAAGATATATTGAAATGTATTTTTCTAATAATATTTAACTGGTTTTTTAACAAGCTGACGGCATATTGGCAACTATTGCTTTTGCAAGTCGCTTACGTATTCTTCAGTTTCATAAGCGAAAATTCTATTGTAAATTTGAGTGACATTTTTGTTGCTTAAGCATCTCTAGATTTATTTAGGCGTAAAAACATTATTTTCAATGTAACAAGTTAAGGAAGGAAGGAAAAGTAGTATTTGACCCCGGTTGGCTAAATGCTAAATGTTGAAAAGCCTCGGTTAATTACTTTACTAGGCATTCTTCGACCATTAGACATACTTCTAATGATTATGATCACTTGTAAGAAGCGATTACAACTTCAAATTGCCCTGGAAACAGTTAGTGTGGTTTTAATAAATGTAATAATCACATTGGAATTAAATATGTATTTTAATAAAGCACCATTATAAAACTGTCAGCTAAGCAATATTCAAGGTCGAATATATAACCTCTTATCAATTTATATAAAAAATTGATTTATTTTGTTATTATTTAAATCATTAAAGAAAGAAAGAAAAGAAACAAAGAAAGGGTTTATTTAAAGAAATAGCGACGTGCTTACGTTGCTTGCACATATGTCTCTAAAAAAGTTGTCATGTAATCGCAATAAATTCCGAAACAATGTTCATATAAAAAAGCCGGCATTGAAATACCATGTCATCAATTAGAGTACTCCCTTTGTTAACTCTAAAATAAAAAAAGGCAAAATATGAAATGTCATGAAAATAAAAATCTCTGAGCTGATTGGGAAGGTTGAAAAAAAATACAATGATAGTCCAAAAAACAGCACATTTTGAGAATTGCTTTGCCGCGTTTTCAGCAAACAATTTTGCACTGCTTATTGCTGTTTCGTAATTATATCCGACACATCGATCCTTTTCATAACAATCCTTCCATTTGGCGTGATACCAATACGACCCTAATTTTTATTGGAAACTAAAGCTTTGCTTGCTTCTTAGCGACAGTAGCCGATATGTAATCGGCCTAAACTTTGTGATATGAATTATACTCGTATGATGAACAGTAAAAAGAAAACTATACAAAATTTCTGAATCTCCACCAGTGGGTCGCCACTGGTAGTTGGGAAGGCCCTAGAGCCTTGAAATATATTTTTATTGTAATGCTGGTATTAGACGGATCAATTAAATTCAATCATGAATCATGACGGCCTCTGTGGTTGAGCGGGCTAAGTCTTTGACGGCCTACCTAACTGCAACCCAGAGGTTCCGGGTTCGATTCCCGGTATAGTAAATTTCGGAAACGTATTTTCTCCGTTATTTACCATGGTCTGGGATCGGCCCCAGAGTGGTCCGTTGTATGTTACCCATAACACAAGCGTAACTTGCTTAATTTGGGGATATACAATGTGTGTGTTTGTCTGCCGATTATTATTATTATTATTAATCAATGTGGTTGAAAGGCATTGAACAACACAGACAACGATTTTCAATGACATTGATAAAAATGAAAATTATTTTTACGTTTGATTATTGACTGCCGTTATAGACCGTTACAAAGTATTATAAGGGGACGTACCTATACTACGTGATTCTTTCATGGGAGGGAGGGGAAGGTAGGTCTTCATATACCACGCTTAGTCACAGGGGCGAAGGGGGCTTAGGTTTTCGTCATATAGTCAAATATCCTCTGAGGAAATCTCGCATTTTTTAGAGCTATATTCAAATATGGCGCAAAGCTTTTAGCTCTTTTAAAGCGACTATAATGATGAGGCATTACTGTTTTTTTTTAATTTTCTGTTTGCAAAATATGTCTATTTATGAATTACTACGTGAAAAATACAAGGAGATTTGGCATGTACTACGGGTGGTCACCGAGTGGGGAGGCGAAAGAATGGGTCACGTAGTATGGGTACGTTCCTTAAGCACTAATAGAGTTGAATGCTACCCGGTTTCTATATCTTAAAGACCGTTCATTTACCTTACTATCTGTTAAAATTTGACATAAGCTATGTCAAAATTCAACCGATGGTAGGGAAAGTGAATGCGTCTATTAACACCTGCCTCTTTTACTATGACATTGGCAAAATCAATGCCAAAGGAGTTAGATCCAGCAACAACAAAGATAGAATAGAATATAGCAAAGGAATGAACAGTAAGATTATAATTTAATATTTTGATAATGAATATTAGTATGTTAATACCATTTATAAATTGTTAATGATAATTGCTGTTAATTGGACTAACTTGAAGTGCGGTATGCGGGAGTGCGGCGGGAGGTGACGGCATTCTGTGAACAAACAGGCACAATTCACGACTTTAATGGTCTTTTGACCCCACCCTCCTCCCTTACGAATGTAACCAACTGTTACAAGGAGTCACAGCTTGTTACATTCGTGAGCCCTCCTTCCTATACATCACATGTTTTGTAATTTTACATCGCGAAATTATTTATTTATTTATTTTATTTATTATTAAAAGTATCTCACAGTATATCCATAAATTTAGGTCTAACAATAAAACTAAACCAAAACTTGATACTGATAATCTAGAAATAGGAACAAAAAGAAATAGCGAGGTACACTACACTAAAATAGACTACTCAATATATCTAATATCGTGAAACTTCTGACGGGAAAACTAAACACAACTAAATTATTAGCTCTAAATACAAACCTTACATTCCTTTTCAATCTTATTAATAAGTTTACTAATTACTGATGACTTGAATACTTGTTTGTTTGAATATTATTATTTTAATTAAAACAGCAAGTCCGTTATTAGTTTTATTTACATTTAAATTATTTTTTATTCATTTAAACACTATGCACATATAGAGTTGGAAATATTTATAAGTTTTTGGTTAATTAAAACTTCAAATTCACGAAAGTCACGAAAGTTTTAAGTCACGAAATTTAGAACCCTTCCCCCCCTTGTCACATAATGTCACTTCTTGGATCCCCTCCCCATTTAATGTGTGACATAATTTTTCGATGGCAACTGACCAACCGCTTTCCATCAAGTGGGCCGTCTGCCTTTCTGCTAAACTGCAATAAACAAAACCACTGGTAGATTCACCCAAATTGAATGGCAGAAATGAACCGTCTAGTACCGGCTTCATAAACGCTATATTTGTATATTAGTAGGCAATGTGTGGTTGTATGTTGTGTGTGTGTGTGACCGTATACTGCGTGCTATTTATTTTACTATACTGGTTTATATAATGTTAACATTAATTTATTATGAATATTAATTTTAATTTATTCGTCTTATAGTCTGAGATTTAAACTTTGATTATTTTACTAACTTTTTCATTTGACTTGGTTTTTCTTGTAAACTTTATTTGGGGAGTTTTAATTTGAAATGGACTTCTTTTTGCCAGAATCGTTACTTTAAGCCACTTTAAATTATCTAATTAGTTATTAGTATTTTAGAATAGACTTGAGGAACCGTTAGTAAAATATCGTCAAAGTATACGAATATGTTGTAACTTATTTGTAATTTGTGTTTTATCTGTTGCAAGCAATTGTACCTAAACAGTTGTTTGAGATTAAATGAATGAGTGATAATTTTGTTGTTTTATTTATATTTCTATTACTAGCTGTGCCCGCGACGTCGTCGGCGTGGAATTTGTATTTAAAACCTCCCGATTTTGTAACATTCTTCATAGGTAATCCGCTCCTATTAGTCATGGCGTGATGATATATAAGCCTATAGCCATCCTCAATAAATGGACTATCTAACACTGAAAGAATTTTTGAAACCAGTAGTTCCCGAGATTAACGCGTTCAGTCAAACAAACAAACTAACAAAGTCTTCAGCTTTATATATTAGTATAAGATTTAGGTATAATTGTTTGAACTATCCAAAATTGTTAGCGAATAAGAAAAAAAAACTCATCAGAATTTTTGATATCCCATAAATTCGAAAGGCTAATATAATCGGTGCGGCTCATTTTTTATAGCTATTGTGTATTATTGGTCTCGGTCCAAATTTTATCTGTTATAAATAATTTGAAATGTCATTGTTATACGCCAACACTCGTTATTTCATTGATATTATTTTACTGTGGGTATTTATTTATTTCTCTGTAAATAGAAAACACGTTATGCCACATGTATTTGGGTCTTTATTTATACTTAAATGATGTATCTAAATACGGGAATCGGGGTTGGTCTTATTTGTAGTTATTGAGCGGTCTTTTCCAGTAAAGTAAAACGCAGAAATCCGAAAAATAAAATATTTCTAATGTGGACGCTTGTTTAATGACAAAATATAGAACTATAAAACAACAGCCGACTACATTGCGATGCAGACTGAAGGCTTTGTATCTTTCCAATATTCTACCTTTTTGTAAACAAAGAATGCTGGCTATTTCAGTTTGAATTGGTAAGCCACGGTTAAAGAAATAGAACAACGACAAAAAACAGCCGTCTCTGAATTGCAACAATATTACTCACAGAAAAGGTAACAGTACATCAAATAAATATGCAGTATCCATGTGATTTATTCGTTTTCTAATTATCTAGTTCTTTGCTCAATGGTCAGTCGCACTCGCCAGTCCGACTGCGCGCGTCGTTGTTGTCGCACGCGCTTTCCCGCCAAAACGAACTGTCAATCGAATACGTGAAAATAACTCCCTCTATAAACTTCCCTTCATTGACAACGAAGTGAAGCCACTGTGTTAAAAACTAAAAACAATTTTAGTGTATGTGATAGTGACTGAGTTTATTTTGGATTATTTTATGAATTTAAAAGACCATTGAAGCCGGATTTAAGGGACCAGTGAAGGTAAACATGTGATAATGTTTCTGATTTATCTTCTTTCATCAAAGTTGTTGAAAAGTTTTCTTGCTGTTATTATTTTTACAATCTGTTCTCTATTACTGGACAAGTATTCTCGTATTAATTATTTTTACTTCTGCTGTCGGATGCGTCTTCATTATCATCATTTAATAAAGCAAAGTACGTGTGTTAGCTGAGAAATGTAAAGAGAATATTATGGGGGTGTTAATTATTGATTTATTTGTTGTTACATTTTTTAAAGAAAATTCTGGTGTTTATTTAGAAAATTAATAATCCAAGTAAAAACAATATTGGGAAGTTATTATTTCCGATAAACTTAAAACACTACCGGTTTTTAATTAAATCACGTTTTTGTAAATGAAAACAACTTTTAATTTATACGTGTAGCAATTTAAACCTTTCGGAATTTTTATGCTAATTTCGAACTAAAAATGCAAATGCATATTAATTTATTACCCAAATTGATTTTTTTCTCATAAACTGTTTTTAATTTTTCAATAGGCAGGTTCTATGACGGTATTCTTTAATTTCTGTAAGGGCCCAGATTGAATATTTTTATTTAATAGTTTACGTTTCTAGATAGATTGGTAAGTTTCACATATCCTCAAACTCAATATATAGTTTTGACGATTTTTGTACCGTACGTGTTTATTGTTTGGAGATTAGACCAAGCGTTCCATATCCGTGTTGGAAATGTAGGCAGTCCATACCTCAGATAAATATATTCAATGTTTTTTGAGATTATTTTTCTGTAAAATCTGTAACGTATGAAACTCCATAGAAGCCGACGTATCACGGAGTTAATCCTGCAGGAGATCTAAATTCAATAGGTTGCTATAAGTAGATTAAATGCGTGTTAGGCCTAATTTCAAATTAAAAAGTAATTCGGCTCTAATGTATTGTATATTTAAAAATACATTTTTAAATTAAAGACTTACTATCACTAATATGTTTCGTTCTACATATATATTAGAAAACTAGCTAGAAGGTTTTTATAGCTAAACATATGTGTTTAAGTTAACTAAAAATAATTAATAAATCATGTCGAACAACATTTATAATTAACTTTTATCTTAAAATAACTTGATCATGGACGGAAGAATCATTGGAAAGTCCAAGTGTTTACTAGTTAATTTTCATAATTTTATGCTAAGACTGGCGGTGCCGACAGACGTCCTGCTCTAAAAAACTAAAAATCTATGTCCCGATTCGAGTGCCACTTACTGGGTCTAATTGTAAATCTAAACCAGCCATCTATATGCAACCCACTAAAAAAACATCTTTTTTGTTATTACTGCATAGTTTCGTGTTTGACCATTATCTCGCTGGATTTCGAGCGGAGATATGGTCTAAGATCGGGCACGCTTGCCTAGAGGTACCTATTCACACGGAACTTGAAGACACCTAGGTTGTAGGGTAGGTTTCGGGAAAAACAGACTCTAGCAGTGAGTTCCACTCCTTTGCGGTGCGCATAATGAAGGTGGACTCAAAGCGCTTTGTTCGTATAGGTGGTATGTCCACCAGCGGTGACGCATGCCAGTGCGTATTGTTGTCCGATGGTGGAAGGGAGATGGCGGGATCAGATCGAAGAGCTCAGTTGCACACTCTCCAAAAGTATCCGATAGAAAACTGATCAGCTAGCAACGCTGCGTCGATGTTTGAGACTTTGAATTTTGTCATTGCCTAGCAACTTCCTGGCTCTCCGCTCCATCGATTCTAGTGCCTTGAGTTGGTATTTAGGTTCGCCATCCCAAAGCCGAGAACGGTACTCCATACATGCTCGTATATGTACTTATACAGCGTCAGCAGCTGTTTTAGAATGAAGTACAGCCTCACCTTTGATGGTATGCCCAGCTTTTTAGCCGCAGTTTGGGCTATAGACTCATTGTATGCGCCGAAATTGAGACTTGATGTTAGAGAGATACCAAATCATCATCATGAAAAGAAGAATTTTATAAATCTTTAATTATTTCGATACCGTTATCCTTTGCCTGCCTACCATTGTGGTGAATTGTATTACTACTACATACTACTCTGTGGTATTTAGATTCAATATTCAAAAAATTCAAATATTTGACAGGAGTCACGTACGCCTGCTGCGCTTTCTATTGTATTATTCGAAATTCAAACAGATTGATTTTTTTAATTTTATTTATTTTTAACTGTATTTTGTTTCATCGGAATTCAACGGCCCCACCTACCGGGTCCGATGGTGAATCTAAACCCACTCACATATACACAAAAAATTCCATCAAGATCGGTCCAAGGTTTTCAAGGAGTTCATTGACTAAGAAATATGTAACTAGATTTTTATATATAAAGTTGTAGTAGAATATAGAATGTTATCTGTACTTCTATTAAAATTATATCTCTATCTACATTTTAAACATAAATATACAATTCAAGTCTAAAAAAATGCAATACCTTACAACTACTATGCATTTTAAATCAATGTTTTGTTCATTTTTTAATAAACTTGCACAACAATCTCATTCAAATACACTCAAAAACCTCCTCCAAACGTCTTTCTTGACTATGATTTCACTTCCATAGATTCACATATAGTTTGAATATGGAACAAAATATTGATTCAGAGGGTATTTATGTTTAAATATTTAAAAACGAACATTGAAGTTAAATATTTGAACAGAACTACAGCTGTGAAACCAATTAGGATGAATGAAAGATATTTTTTTTTTAAATTTAATAATGTTACTTATTCGCACGTGTATAATCATAATAACATGACGGACTCTGTGGGAAATAGTAGTGAGAAATATAGTGTTGTTGTGCCAAGTAGATTGGCACAACAACACTATAGATTAGGGTTTGATCCCGGTAGAGTATTCGGAAACGAGCTGTCCCTTATTATACATATTCTAGTCTGAGTGTTTGGAATCGACCCCGTTTTTTGCTGTATAATAATGTGTAAATTATCTAAATTCTTCTGTGCGTGTGTATGTGACTGAACACCTAAACGTTTGGACCGATTTCGATGAAATTTTTTATGTGTATTCTGGTGGATTCAAAACTGGCTTAGATTCACAATTGGACCCGGTAGGTGGCGCTGCAATTGTAAATTTCATTTCTTCAGTGTAGGACAACGTCTGTCGGGACAGCTAGTATATTATACAAGCGTAACTTGGTAACTTGGGAAATGCTCATTATATCATTTTATTGTTTCTTTCAATCTTCGACCATTAACTTAAAACAAACGTTGTGTATTCTTCTATAAGATTTATACCAAAAACCGTGTATCAAATCGGTAATAATACCTATAGTAACACATATTATTACCCCTAGATTTTATTGCACTTGTCTGGTTTATATTATGACTAGCTTCTGCCCGCGACTGCGTCCGCGTGAAATAGTTACAAAAACAAGTAAGTTAAAAATAAAACCCCGATTTTGGAACATTCTTCATTCGTGCTCCACTCCTATTGCTCTTAGCGTGATGATATAAATGCCTTCCTCGATACATGAGCTATCTAACACTGAAAGAATTTTTCAAATTAGACCAGTAGCTCCTGAGAATACCTAGCGCGTTCAAGCAAACGAACAAAACAAGCAGACTCTTCAGCTTTATATATTAGTATAAGATGTATGCACTACCGCCTTTTATATTTATACACTTCTAAGCCTTTTTGGCTACAATTTTAGCAGTATCATTGAAATGCTTTACATCCCTGTACTGTACGGATTCTGGCACAGTGTCTATAATAATCATGTATTTCCGCGTATTTGTGCAATTAACACGAGATGCATCTGCAGAATGCGTGCGATTAATTGCATGTAACGGAATCGAACCCCGGAACAGTTTACAGACCATGACAGTATTGGATGCCTACGCACCGGTACACTTTTCAAAGATAACTCCTTATTGTTAATTTATTACCGCCCTCAAAGACAGATAATTTTCCATTTATCTTATATTGTGGTAATATAAGATTTTTTGTTTTACTGTAATAATTTTGTATATCCTGTTAACTTTGTCACACCTACTTATATTTTGTAATTAGAGGTCCCGGCGGACATTGTCTTGCCTTGAAAAAATAAAATTCTTGGACCCGATCCCAGCTCCACCTACCAGTTACAATTGTGAATCTAAACCATCAGGGTATCCACTCTAAGACACACAAAAAACATCAAACAGTTCAAGAGATTAGGAGGCTCCTAGAACTCGATCCAAACGCCAACTACCGGCTCCAATTGTAAATCTAAATAATCCGGGGACTCATTCAAAACACACCAAAAAATTTCAACAAAATCGGTGAAGTCGTTCTCAAGTTACGCGCGTACATACATTCGTACGATTCATTTTTATATATATGGATTATCACGCTAAGACTATACATACATGGTTTGTGGACAATCAAATATATTATACATGCTGTGTTTACATAAATAGAATATAGTGTTAAGTTATGAAACGGTTTAGTTAAAAAAAAACTAGGTTTTATAATCTACATTCAACTTTTGCAAACCAAAAGAAGCGAATATTGTAAAAAAATATATTTCTTTATTATTGCGTTGTTTTGTTAGGGTAAAATTATTGTATAATTCTTATATATATTTTGTTTATTAATGTATTGGTTTTAAGTTACCTACATAGTTGGGGTCTTAGGACATATGAGGTTATGGAGGTGGGCACTGAAAACCAGTGCTGTGTCGGAACATGTTTCGTCACATCGAAAGACAGTGCCAACCTCATTACACGCTTTATTTCATATATTGCGGCTTTCTTCTATTGTAATTTCCTTATGAGTTTGTATTGTGTGAGACGTAATTTGAAATAAATATTTTCTTTCTTTCTTTCCTTTGTAAGAAAATATCGTAGTCAGTATAACACTAATGCATATGAAGGGTTCTGTACAAGCGATGATTTCACTGGTTTTTTATGCTGCCACGGAACTCTAAGAGGGTACCTATATTAGTCTACATCTTTATAAAAGAGAGAAAAATATTTTTAAATAATAATTTATATTATTCACAATAAAATAATAATGCGTCTGAAAAACGACCGCATCCATGGAATACCCGTTATCACCCGAAAACTGCTCAAGGACGATGGCGTTGCTACAAGCTGTAATAAAGGAAACAATTAAAGTATTTCAACAGCTGGTTAGCGATATTCCACACCATCTAACTTGTTTTCAACTTAGGTTACTTATTAACTTAGGGCCGATTTTTCAATCGTCAGCTAAAAAATATTCATACGATAAAATAAAACACCAACAAATTAGAAATGGCAGTTGCACGGATAAAATAGTTTAAATGTCTGACTTTTACATTCAGTTAGGTTATTTATTCGATGGACAAATTCTATATGATGATTGAAAAATCGACCCTAAGTTTATCAACAGATACTTAGGGCCGCTTGCATAAGGTTGCTTAAATTTATTTAAGAAGATTAAAACGTGTTTAACATCCTTAAATTCAATTAGCGTCTTGCACAATGCAAATATGTTTAAAGAACTGTCAGTATTTTTTGTGATAAACGTATTTAGGCAATTTAATATGATTAATTAATTTTATTGAAAGGTTATTATTGTCAGTATTTTTCGCTGTAGTCTGTAGTCTGGATACAGTTTTTTTATTGATTTGTCTTATTGCTATTTCTCTACGAACTCTTAAAAACACAAGTCAAAAAGACGAGAATGTAATGTTTTGTAGCAATAGTTACATACCACCAAGTACGTGTTATACCTACGGACTCAGAGGTCAACAACATATTGTCATTGCAATAAAAATAAGAATGCATTGATAATAATGTAAAGATAATAACAATAATTCTTATCCTCATTAGAATAAGGGAAAATACTAAATTCAAAAAGGTTAAGATGCAACTGATAGTAATATAGATTAGTTAGATTTTATAATCGGTTACATCTCTACTGAGTAATGCTCTAAGCTGCTTCAGTACACGGTTTAACCAAATCGATTGGTTGAAAGTCACAGAAGTGATAAGATACGACGATATTCAATTTCATCGAATGACAGAATTTATGTTTACATGGCTCATTTTCGTTGCTTCATCGAAATTCGAAGACTGAACTAAACTATGTTATGTCTGCATTGTTGTCGTACATTAGTTATGTACGAGGAATTCAATATTTTAAGCCAAAACAGTGATACATCACTGTCACTTTCCTTTGAACTAACGATAACTACACGAAATTGGTCTTAATTCTATTCTACAAATCTGGAAAAAAAATTCAACTCCCAGTTACTTGTATGTCGGTCTTTAATTCAACCCTCAGTTCTGATCTTTACTTGTTTCGCGATTTCAATGCAGCATTGTGTAGCGGCGTATAAATTATATATTTCTACAAAATTCATACATATTAGTAATAATACATACATACATACACACATAACTTCACGCCATGTCCCTTGCGGGGTAGGCACGAACAACAGAGCGCCATACAGGTTTATTCTTACACACCTCACTTGCTTGCTTCTTTGACATTCATAGTTCTTGTCATGCACGCTCGTCTGTTCTTTAGGCTCCTGACATCCTTAGCAATAATATCTGAGAAAAAGTTACTGTGACATTTATATGTAAAATAATAATAATTTATTGAAGTTTCTGTGTTATCTTTAGATACATTAGTCACGGGAACCTTCGTGTTAGTGTGAAATATTTGTATCAGAAGATTCCACTTTTCACGTTATGTTTTACAAAAACAGACGGACGGGCTTACATGACGATAATACTTATGAGGTTTCTGTTTTTCCCAAAATGGTCAAGGAACTCTAAAAAGTATATATTGTAACTTTAAAAAAAAAAACTAAAGGACTATAAAAACTGCATCGTATAACGCAAGGCAAATAAGTACTTTTTCAACACACTTGCTCATAAAGTGGCTCTATGGTCACCGCAATTAGGCACAGAATGACACCCATAATCAAACTGTGACTAAAAAAATTATAACTCACTAGTGAGTTATAGATTTTTTTTTAAATTTTATTGGTTGAGTTGCTTTGTTCTTAAAAAAGTTTTTATTAAATAAAAAGATCGTGTTCTATAGAACAAATAAATTAATGTTCCTATTGCTTGCTCATTTCATGCAACTTCTTATTTAAATAGATAATTTTAACTCGTACGTGTTTAATAAATAAAACTTTCACTCATATATAACTTTTTTTTCTCTGTAATAAAAGAGAACTTTAAATTCCCCATTTTGTACGTGGCAGAATAGGCGCAAACCCTATGCGCGGAAAAAAAACCTCACCCTTTAGTTTGTGGCCGATCGCAATGCGCGCGCATAGGAAAACTGTTATCTACTAAATAAAATGAGTTTTTGTTGTTATTTTATTCACAAGTGTGTTGAAAAACGTCGTATGATACACGTGTGTATTGATGATTACCGTCCTCGGCTCTCTTAAGACCCTCGCCTACGGCTCGAGTCTCAATGGCGCCTCGGCGGTAATCACCAATGTTACACACTAGTACCATAATGTACTATTAATAATATATAAGTAATAATAAATTGTGAACATTTTCTAAGAATTTACTAAAATATTAAAACGCAGGACACTAAATGATTTCCGTCACGTGCATAATATACAGTTACATGATAAATATTGAGATTCTCAGAACAAGCATATTAAGTTTTTGCGTCTAAAAATATTGTATAAGAGGACCAACCGGTTTAGCACGTCTGCCACGGTCCATTGTGAGATAGTTCGGTACCATAATTGGTATTCTATTATGATAGTTGTTGCAATTTAGTTACACAGTGGTATATTGGTGCCTTGTTGTGTAACCTTGAATTGAACTAGCCTGGAGTCGATGAAGAAATGCATTCATGTTTTTTATTGTAATATTTTTTAGTACTTACCTATGAGGAATTTATTAACGTGAGGATAATTTATGGAGTACTTTGATATGGCCGAATATTCTTTCACTATTTCATACTAAACCAAGCTGGTTGATATATTGAATTTGGTTTATAACTAAATACATTAATAAAAAAAGAAAGACATGGAAACTAAAATACATTATGTAGCAGATCACTGCCAACGGGGAGCGTGCTCAAAAGGCATTGCCGCGCTGTATGGCAATGCTTATTTGTTGTGCGAAATATGAGCCAGCCTTCTGATCACGGGTAGTGTCAAAGAGTTTCTTACATATGTCTTTAAAGAAACTCTTTGCCGACGGACCCCACGGGCCTAATGTTTCAACCCCAAACGGCACAAATGTAACCTCTTCCTAAGGCTACATATTTGCGCCGTTAATATTCCACTAAAACCCCCTTCCTCCCATGTGCCCCGCGCTCATGGTAGAAAAGCGTGAGACTTAGAACGTAGTTACGCCCACACTAATCCTGCGCATCAGTGACTGAGAATGACCCAGGAGAGGCAAACTCACTTCGTCAACAGGGGTTGGTTCCTCTGCTTCCCAGATGCTGGAGGACCCCTGGATCACGGGATCTTGCGCTTATCTGCATCTCCGGGGTCCTCGACTGACGTCGGTATCCGCGGCACGCATGTCTTCTAATTGATCGTCGCTGTGCAGCATGGCCTGGACCACTACCTTCCCGTCTGCCCGATCCCAACCCCCTATCTCAAGATTTTGACTTACGTAAGATTTTGGGTCCAAAATCTTACGGAGAATCTTTCTTTCCGGTACTAAAAGCTGGTTATCTTCTTTATACATCAGGATGGGCCGTGAGACGGTTTTATATGTCCGGTTATAAACGCATCTAACTTCTGGGTAGAAATTGAAACTCGGTGGAGTTTTTGTAGTTGGTTTCGGAAAGAAAATGTATAGGATTTTTTCTGATTATTGGGTAATCACTTTACGCAACTAAAATCGGTATAAAATCGATTCGCTTCGACCCAGATATCGTGTCGATTCGATTTGTATTTCCGACAAGACGCCACTGCATTTTGTACGAAAATTAAAAAAAAAACAACATGCGTTTAATCATGCATTGCTTGTTAAAAGGCGTTGGTACGCATTTTTTACACAATATGAAATTAATATCAGTTTTTTTTAAATTATTTATGTCGCGGTAGCTCAGAGGCTAATGGTACTAGCGTTTCATTTTAGTGACGTAGTGTAACTAGAGTAGTTAACGACCACTTAGCGGACTAGTCTTCTTTAAAGAAAGATTGTTTATGGAAAGAATTACTTATATACTTTTTTGACTTGAATGTAATAGACAAAACCTGGAAATACTAGATCTCACATTTTTATGTATATTTATTACTGTAATGTTTAAAGTAATCAATAATTATCGAAAAGTTCGATTTTTTCAGTTCTCGGACACCTGCAGCCACTTTACGACCGCCTTTATGGTTAGTTCTCGATCATTAAAAAGCCAGTAGAAAAAGGACTTTATAACGAACGATTTAAGTGGTAAATTACCAATAAACCTAAACTTACTTAAAAAATAAGATTAAGTACTAAAATAAACCAAGTTTAAACAGTTTTATTTAGACTATGTAAAACATTGCTCCCAGATGAAAAAACTCTTGGTCGTAAACAAACCTGTTGACGACCACTACATACGGAATGTTTTTGTATAGCATCAACTTAATAGTTTAAAATTACTCGAGTACAATATGCTGATCGTCAACTGATGTCAAAATTAAAGAATAGAATATACTTTATTGCACACAATGCTACACAATAAATTCGAACATACAATAATAATGATAAGAACAATGGGCGGTCTTATCGCTGGGAGCGATTTCTTCCAGACAACCTTTGGATAGTCAGAAACTCGGTATGGATGGGGTAGGTATGCAATAGAAATAATATACATACGTAAATATACGGAAAATGTCACTACATTATAATATAAACATACATATTTATCTAAATGTACAAGTTGTGTGTCTTCAAACAACACCATCCCAAGCACATAACTAAATAAAATTATTATTCATTTACTACTTTGAGATAGTGTTGTTTGACGAGGTCTTTAAACGAGGTCATTAAACGAATGCACAGACCTGGCTTGTTTTATGTTTTGAGGTAGTACAGCTTGCGCAGTGAAAGAAATCCAATGAAATCAAAATGACAAAACATTTCACGCTAATATGTGGTAAGTTGAATAAAAGTAGAAAAAAACTTATCTTTATTTTACTTATTGTAGTTAGTTACCTACCAGGTGGTCTTAAGCTAAGCTAGCGTTATTTTTGTCAGTTAGTAGCTCGACCACCTTTTATTTCACTAAAATATGTTTAAATTTAAATTTTAAAAATGTTTAGAGTTAAATACAATTATATGTTGACATCCCAAGCATAATATTTATATGTGAAAGTAAAGAAAAACATGTTTTAATTGTGGTGCAAAATGTTCCCAGTCATTAATGCAGTATGGTTCTATTTGTTCAACCCATTTATGAGACAGAGTAATCATAGTAACACGTGCAGTGAAGAGAGACCACTGGAAATATTGATTGTGTTTTTATATATTATGAAGTATTACGAACTGTTAGTCTCGAGCACTTATATATTAAAAAAAAACACTTTTATTTTGGCTATTAGGACCCTTTTGGAACGTAGTTCCTTATCGCGCGGTACGAATGGGGGCTAGACGGAAAAAATTCTTACGAAAAAGTTGTCAACGACACTTTTTGAACTTGCCAAGATAAAATGCAGTTGCATAACCCTTTATGCCCACGCAGTTAGAGTTTAATTTGGAGTACATTATTTTTAAATGTCATGGGTTGCTGACGTACAGATAGCATTTGCGGACATATAGAGTCTTAATGTCATTAAAATAAGGAGCAATATCGCGAATCTGGTTTAAAGTTAAATTTGTTTCAAGAGTCGAATTGCAGGATGTGATTCGATTTTTAAATTGTTTCTTATATTGAAGTAAATAGGATTCAAACTTACTTATTTACTATTACACTTCGCATTGAACAGTGTGGTGTCGCGACGATTATTTTTGTTGAGTGTATACAGGTTTTTTGTAAATAATCGAAAGGAACTTCGTTCCATCCGGGTGTCCCTTGACACCTCTCAAGTTTTTTTATTTCACTATTACGAATAACAAGTGACTTGGAGTCTCAATATACGGGACCTCAAAGGTCTACCGGACCGATATGGTATTAGTTTAAGCAATGCAGCCGGCAGGCATAATCCAGGTCCGTTGCTGTAGAGCTGTGGCTAATAATCAAGAGAACTCTGTGAATTTGGAAAAAGATTTGGTATTTATAGGCAATTACTGCTGATCGACATTTTGTCACATCTATTATCACATCTATGTCAATGAAATTTTCGACTCGGCAATAAGTGCTTACTGAATAGGGTTGTAACAGAACGCTTTTCGTGGTTAAGATTGACTATTTTTACTCGATTTACATAAATGGTTGAGACCTAGTGGTGGTCGGTAAAAGTAGTATATTTTTACAGGTTAAAAAGTTTACGCGCCAAGAATGCGGCGGGAACGTTGAGCCCGCGCTGTCATATGACGGATGTTTTGCATGCTACACACTTGTGTGCTTCCTTATAATGTTGGCATTTATGTCGCCATACTAAAGTACCATATTTTTTCAAAAAAGGCTGGCAACCCTACTTAAAGCGTTCCTGTCGGCACACATTTTCCTTTCTCATTGTCAAGGGTCTTCGTCACCTATAAACTATCAGTGTCACAAACAAACTTACCGTAGTGTGGATGAGGAATTATCGATAAGATATAAGGATTAGGAATGTTTTAAATTAATCTACATTGTGTAAGTACATATTTATAGTGTACGCCTTAACATATCAATCAATCGATTAGTTTTATGATTCGCATATTAAAGATAATCCTCATTAGTCATTACATAATAGTGCTGACAATATTTTATAATCGATTCCACGTGCTGGCGTGAATAAATAATTATCCTTAACTACGCTTTAGTTTCATTTACAACTGCCGTTTACAATGGCCACCCGGTTATTGCAACACCATATTAGACAACCGCCTACGTAATTTGTATCCTTATTGAGTATTGGGTTTGTAGGAATAATTAGCAGATAGAAGAGTTGCGTATTCCATAATAATAACTATGGTTAGTTATTATTATGGAATACTACTAGTATGTGTCACTAGTACTAGTAAATGTGATGTTGTTAAATATGACATGCGAACTAATGATCTCAATAGAAGAGATGCCAAAGTCCGCGTGAAGTGGAGAAGAAAAAGTAGGTTTTTTTTATCGCACGAGTTCAGCAGACAGGCAGACGGCCCACCTAATGGTAAGGCGGCTACCATCGCCTATGGATATTTGCAACACGAAAGGCGTTACAAATGCGCTGCTGCTCTCTTGAGGGAGTCTGGGACCTGCTCACTAATACTGGAACACAACTCATGGCTGTCATGGCGGCATACTCTAGACTAGGAGTCACCAATTAGTTTCGCTCGGGGTCCGTTTTAAGAAATGAAATTATCATCGCGGTTCGCAAAACATTTTATAGAAAAGCATATTTATCAAACAGATGTAATTACGGAAATAAAAAAGGTATTCTAACATATCAATGAGTAAAATGACATTTTATCGCGGTCCGCACAAAATGGGTCGGCGGTCCGGATGCGCCATTTAGCCATCCCTGCCCTAGACCAGGAGTGGTAGCAATCCAGAAGGGCAGATACCATACCACCTGGCAAATCGGACCCTAGGCCTCGAGGTAGACGTATCGAACGCAATATTTAGATTTTGCCCGCAGCTTCGCTCGCGTTAAAGTTATCCCACGGGTACTGTACATTTTCGGGAACAAAAAGTAGCCGACGTGCTAGCCAGACTATATATTTTTTTAATTTTTATTTATGTATAGGTTCGCGTTTCACCATTATCTCGATCGATTTTGAGCAGAGAGGTCTAAGATCGAGCACGCTTACCTTGAAGGTAGCTATTCACACGGGACTTGAAGACACCCAGGTTGTAGGTTTCGGGAAAAACGGACTCCGGCACTGAGTTCCACTTTGCAGCGCACATATTGAATGTGGATTCAAAGCGCTTTGTCGTATAGGTGGTACGTCCACTATATACCGGTGCCGCATGCAAGGTTGTCTGGTTGTCCGATGATGTAAGGGAGACGGCGCGATCAGATCGAAGAGCTCAGTTGCACACTCTCCAAAATGTATCTGATAGAAAACCAAAATAAAATAAAAAATAGGGTATTTGCCCGCCATAATAACCTTGAGTTGTGTTCCGGCATTAGTGGCCAGTGGTTCCAGTCTCCTTTTTAACCGACTTGAAAAAGGAGGAGGTTCTCAATTCGTCGGGATCTTTTTTTTGTTTTTGTTTTTTATGTATGTTCGCCGATTACTCCGTGATTTATGATCCGATTTACGTGATTCTTTTTTTGTTCGACGCGGAATAGCTTCCAATTGGTCCCCTAAAAAATTTACATAGTTTAGCGAAGTAGTTTTCATTTTATGAACATTTTTCATGGAAATAATTTTCACTCCGTTCCATATGTACACCAATTACTCTGAGATTTATGATTCGATTTACGTGATTCTTTTTTGTTCGACGCGGAATAGCTGCCATGTAGTCCCCTAAAAATTTGACATAGTTTGGCCCAGTAGTTTTCATTTTACGAACATTTTTTTGTTCCCGGTTCTTGGGACCTGTATTTTTTAAGAAGCGCGGCACCATTCGTAGGTCCACCCATACATAGCTAGACACTAAAAAGTAACAAATAAAATTTAAAAACTTCGTTTAAAAAGACCGACTTCAAAAACTAAAAAACTAAAATGTATAAAAAACTTCGGTTAAAAAAACCGACTTCAAAAACGAAAAAACTAAAATGTATAAAATAACTGATTTCTAAAGCTATTATTATTAATATATATTATCTAAAACATCTTAAAGTCGGTGCTTAGTAATTTTCAAAATATAGTAATTTTTATGTTTTACTTTGCAGCGACTTCAAGATGTTTTAGATAATATATATTATTAATAATAGCTTTAGAAATAAGTTATTTTAGACATTTTGTTTTTTCGTTTTTAAGTTGGTTTTTTTAAACGAAGTTTTTAAATTTTAGAGAGAAGCATCGCACTTGTAGCACCTAATGTTCATAGGCGATGGTAACCGCTTTCCATAGGTCGTCTGCAGCTATAAAAAATGTACCGTCTCATATCGGCTTTAGATGTTTACAACAAACGATTCCTTGAACCATACCGTATTAAAAGGTATAACAAAATAACAACAACAAACCTCGCTTACCTGAACCACTTGATTAAAATTCATCGCAACGTATTACAGCGTCGCTCTTCGCGGTAAGAATACCTACTATTGTTTACAATAAATAAAAATATTTAATTAAACCGTAGTTTTGAAATTTCTTTTGGTTTTTCCCTTAAATTAATATTTCTTATTTATTTAACACATATAGTGGTGACCCTGTGGTCGAAATTCGACCATTATAATTAATTTAAATTATAAGTTTGAACATTATTAAGGTTCTGTTGTCAAAGACTTATGCTTCTATAATCACATTTAATGTCTGTTTTATGCATAATTTAAAAAAAAATTATAATGGAATCATCTTTATGGACTACACTACTTTTTTTTCTTAACGCAGGGGAATGTCTTTTCTTGCGACATCATAGTCGGACCATTACAGAGGAAGGCCAAATGTAGCGCTTAGAGCCGCCTCCGCGTGTGTGTTTTTTTATTTTTTTTATTGCAGGAGTTCAGCAGACAGACAGACGGCCCACTTGATGGAAAGCGGATACCATCGCCTATGGTCATTGCAATACCAAAGGTGCTACAAATGCGCTGCTGCTCTCTTAAGGAAGACTGGAACCTGGTCACTAATGCCGGAACACAACTCAAAGTTGTTATGGCGACATACTTTAGACCAGGGGTGGTAGCCATCCAGTCGGGCAAATGACCTACCACCTGGCTGTGGGATGTTTTGTCGCCTCTTACGACAGGCCGCCTGGCCGCAGGAAATTGTATTCTTTCTCCGTTCCTGCACGGATAAAGTCTGGGATTCTCGTGGACCGGGTCGCGCCAATAGATGGAGCCACAGAATTCTGTTCTGGTACCCCACAAAGCAGAGAAGAGGTCGTGGAAGGCCCGTTATAAGATAGTGTGATGATATTGCGTCGTTATCGGGGGGAATTTATACAAGGACCGCGCATAACAAAATTATATGGCAAAAAATGGAAGAGGCCTACACCCAGAAATGGAGAAACTTGAAGTAATAAATGAAATTATGTATAATATCAATAATACAAATATATTAAATTTTTATTTATGTTATTCAGGGAAAATGTAGCATTCTAATAGTAAAAGAACTTTTGAAATGTGGTCCAGCAGTTTTTCAGTTTATTCGTTATATACATACAAAAATCCAAATCTTTCCTCCTAATAATATTGGTATTGATTACGCATTACACGAATTTGAAATTTGGAGCACTTTTGTGACACACAAAACTTTTTGCAGATCGATTCACGAAATCTATACTAAATATTACTAGCTGTATGGTTTCTGATTGTTGCCCGCCTTTTATCTGAAGAAAAACTGAACAGATATACTACTGGTCTATGCTATTACGAACTCTTCATGCAAAATTGTTTTAGACAATTCGAATTAAGAATGACTGTTATTAGAATTTCAAATTGTGTTTTTTTATTTATTTTCTTCATGGTGGTTATCATGAGACCATGATGATCACCATGCTACACAAATCCTAAATAGCCTAAAAATAATCTTATTTTTAGGCTATAATAAGCTAAATTAGGCTTAATAGCCTAAAAATAAGACTATTTTTAGGCTATTTAAGATTTGTGTTACATCATAAAAAATCAGGACTTTTGTTACATTTTCGCGAATTATTTTTATATTAATAATCTAACATGTAATTAATAAATGGAAATCTGATATAATGACCGCGTAAGTGTTTATCAGTTAAGTGGCACGGGCCGGCACGGCGCCATTGCAGTATGCGCAGGCGCATATAACATATGCCCACAATTGTCGCGATAACAACCTGACATTGTTGATGCAGGTCAGTAAACATTTATTTATATGGTGACTTATGATTATGCTTATTTTTTTCATTAACTTTAATAAAAGTAAACACTTAACGCAATTAGCGTTATTTTATTTTTGAAAGTGAAGCTAGACAAAAATGAAAGACTCGTAATCGATCAAAAAATCACAAACAATCGAGTTAAATTCATTTACATCTCAACTGAAATACTGAGATGTTATCATATTGTTACGTGCGAGCGGGGTACGCACTTTTGGATTGGAAGAAAACACCAATTTTTAATTTAACTCTTTTATTGACTTACACAGCCGCACGTAGTACCTCCCTGCAGGGTTGCCCCTATACGCACGACCAACGATGCACAGTCCCGATTATTTACATTATATTTATTTAGTATTCGATTATTTACATTAGTTGATAGTTTCGATTCCGCCTCGGGCATTGTAAATAACGGATACGCCAATGAACCAAATTAACTTCTGAGTATTCCAAATTATCTGTATGGGATACTACACTATTGAAGAATACTTAAATGACAAAACTTCATTTACATAGCAGCTCACTCTAACCTCTTATACCATATTTTGTATAATGTTTTTATCTTGCCAAGCTTGTAAGGAATTTATGGAGTTATTTTGAAACATACAATTTTAATAAGTCATATCATTATTATAAGTTACTATAGTAATATTTTTTCCTCTTAATGTGTCTTTGTCATCTAGATAGACGTGTTGCTGGGGAGACTCTTGCCGCTTCTTCTCCTTAACAGCAATCACACGTTGCGAAGCGGTGTACGTACATAAAATAGGAAGTGAACTTAAATTTTAACTTATATGTATGTATGACCTTCAAAAAGTGTTCTCCAGTGAAACTTTTTTAGAATAAAAAAATTCGTATTTGACTTCATCAATTTATTTGCCTTACTAAACAACCCGCAACCAGGTTGTAGAGCATTTGCTCGTCTGGATGGCCACCACCAATAGTCTTTGATCATCAGCTTGCCTACTGTATCTACAGCAATAAAAACTACTATTAAGGTCATCCACAAGTTACGTCATATATGGGGGGGGGGGGGTAGATGAATTGTGACAAGGGGTGGGAGGGGTCCTAAATATCGTGACGTCACATTTCAAAAACTATCATTAAAAAGCCAATTACGGAACTGCTGTTTTAATTTAATAATTTCTTGATGTAAATTTGCAAAATATGTGATGTCCACATTAGGGAGGGAGGAGCCTCATGAATATGACCAGCTGTGACAAGGACGGGGGAGTAAAAAAAATCATGAAATTCGTGTGACGTAATTCATGAATGGCCCCTAAAATTTTGACATATAATAAATACGCTATTGAACTAATATTAAATTTACCAATGGCAAGGTAAGAAAAAACAATTGTAAAAAAACCTGGCAATAATCTCGAAAAATTTGATATTCTTCCCGGGATTCGTATCTCGAAGCATATCAATCAATCAATCAAATCATTTATTTGCTTAAAAACATGGTAAATAAAAATATTAGATGACAATATATTATTTGTTTCACATGTTTTTTGCCCTTTCAGGCATGCAAATAATAATTAAGCTGAAAATCAGCTAATACACAACACATACACAAAAGACGCCGGGTGACATGGTCTAATTGACGTTATGTGCAAAAAATTAAACACTGCGAACAAGGTATTGATGTTTAAAAATAAGTAGGCAAGTGCGATAAATTGTGTACAAAGCTCCAAATATAGAGAGCATAAAAAAACGGCCAAGTGCGTGTCGGTCCACACAATGAAGGGTTCCGTTGAGGTGAACAATGTTCACAGGTTTTTAATTACAGTACACTAATAAGTATTCTAATTATGTGGGGAACAAATGTCTAGCCATGCCGCCTCCCGGTCCCGGTCGAAGGGGAAGGCCCAAGAAATGTTGGCTTGACGTCGTGAAGGATGACATGCGTGCCAATGGTCTCAAAACGGGGATGCCGAAGACCGCGCGAAGTGGAGTAGAAAAAGTAGGAAAGCGGACCCTGGGCGGCGGAGTGAAAGCTCCGAACGCAACCGGGATTTAACGCTCGGATGATGATGACTAATAAGTATTCTAGTGTTATAGTTCAACTAGAGTTTTTCCCGCGGACAGTTTTTCACATATAATTTGAACAAAGAAACTAAGTCCATATAGTCTACACAACAGCCCAGCAAAACATAGAGACGAGGCGAAACCAACCTGATTTGAAGTAATAGAACAAAGGAAATCTTGCTTTGACAACGTAGGTATTTGTTAGTGAATTATAAAATCGCGCCACTGTAGCGCCATATTCAGTTAATCCGTCTATTTTATGCAATCGATAACATTTATCGGGATAAAATATTATTTCGTCTATCCCGCGGAAATGACGGAATATATCGGAATAAAATTATCCTAAGTTACGTCCCGGGATACGAGCTAGTTTTATTTAAATCCGTTCAGTAGTTTTCAAGTGATGCTCTAACAGACAGACAAAAATTCTAAAAAATGCATTTTCGGAATCTCCTGATCCGAATTATCCCTCCTACTTTGTTTCACATTTTAAACGCATTCTATAAACTCCCATTTACAGATTCATTATAGTATAGATAGATGGTATTTGTTCACACCAATTTTCGTCGATAAAACTGTCATCATTAATGTTTTTTTTTAATTTCCACCTTTTAGTTCTAAAGCCAGAGGAACATACAAATATACTTTTAACAATTTTGAACGCGCATAGATACTCGCGCGCTAATCAAGACAATGATTCCAGCATGGAACTATCACGTGCAATATTATTTACTATGTCAGGCTTCTTAAAAATAGGCATTACGTGTATAAAGCTTGTCTTTAACCTGGTGGGTGTATTCGTTTTTTTTTCGGTATCTTACCTTACGATCAGTTAATGTTTGACATAAGCTCCATGGAAGTAATGTCAAAATTCAACCGATGATAGGACAAGTGAATGAATAGTAAGACCTATAGGTAGGTCCCTGTAGGCCATAAGAGAGATAACTGTGATTTACTAAAGATTTTATAGGGATTTTGTTTTTAGCTGAAATAGCTACAGAATCCTAAAGAGTATTTTATTGTTTGAACGGCTCATTGGATTCGAAGGTTTTTTTAAGAGTTGTATTGAAGGGCTTTGGTGTAAGGAAATTGATTTGTAATTGCTGTTGGAATTAGGAAGTTGATTTACGGCGAGGTGTGGACGTTTGCCGGAAGATTGCGTCTTTATGGGAGTTTCTATATTAAGATTTGACTATCTAGTGGCATACTGTAGTAGTCTCAGCGATGTTGCGATTGCCACTAGATGGTTCAGATTCGATTCTCGATGGAGTAAATGTAGGAAACCACATATTGACTTTCTAGGATTCCGTAGTTGTTTTAGGTGGAGACAGCTGGACTAAGTAATTAATAGCCGATGTAAGAAAACTGGAGGGATTTCGGGCAAAGTAAACTATCACATGACGAAGTTGCTAACTGGCCACGGATGCCTATGCAGAACAAGAAAAGAGGAAAGGGACAGATGCGGATACTGTGATAAAGGGGACCCAGCAACCCATACTGCTGGGAATGCAAGAGATGGGAAGAGCAAAGAAGGACAACGCAAATAAAAAAAGCACTTAGCATTTCAGCAACGACATTGAAAGAAGAAAGAAACCATTTTATGTGGAACAAAGTACATTAATCTAATTGTTACAAAAAACTAAAATAAACTAAACAAACTTGTCCTAAAAGATGTTTGGTTTCAGCATAATGCTGGATTATTATAATCAGCGCTGATCTTCCGCTAAGCCCTAAAGGTATTGTTACGACAGAAATTACATTAGTGCTAGAGATATTTAAAACAAAGGTAATTGGAACACCGTCAAGACTCAAATCATCGATAGTATGTCCTGAAAGTTCGGGAATCTCGAATATTTAAGTCAGCACTGATGCGACACAGCTGTACTAGCTTCAGATCAATTTACACGATCACAGAACTGCGGCGCTGACTTACCTCGAAATTTAAGTCAGTAACTGAATGTAAATCAGCCGTCATATATTTCAATAGCAAGGACAACTTTGTGAAAATCACGAGTTCATAGACAGTTTGTTGAGTTGATAGGCAACGACCAGCTATTCAATGAAAATTCAAAGCCTCGAACATCGACGCAGGGTTGCCAGCTTATACATTTTGGAGAGTGTGCAGCTGAGCTCTTCGATCTGATTCCGCTATCTCCCTTCGATCATCGGACAACCAGACGCACTGGTATGCGGCTCTGCTATATGGTGGACATACCACCTATACCAATAAAGCGCTTGATCCACCTTCATTATGGGCGCCGCAAAGGAGTGGAACTCATTGCCAGATACTGTTTTTTCCGAAACCTACACAACCTGGGAGTCTTCAAGTCCCGTGTGAATAGGTAGCTTCTAGGTAAGCGTGCTTAATCTTAGACCATATCTCCGCTCAAAATCGAGCTAGATAATTGTCCAACGCGAAACTATACAGTAATAAAAAAAAATGCAGGCTTTAGGTTGATATATTTTATTGGTATAGGTTGTTATAATAGTTTTATACGTTGACGATACCAAATAGAATATAATAACTTCATTTCCGCTGTTGTTTTCACGTTTGAAATATCACAGAGGTGTCGCAAGGCCACACTGGCCGCCAATTAGACGCTGATGATGAAAATGATTTTTTTCAATTTGAAGCACCAGACCGTTGTCTCCTTGGACGAAATCGACGAGTGGCAATCAAATGAAGTCGATAGGGCTGCCACCTTTATACAAGCGTTGAGCGCTGTTTAGCTGTAAAAAAAGCGCTATATTCTGCTGGACGATCAAAATATTAAAGCGCTAGTAGACTACGCGGCAATTTATTAAAGGTGAATGAACGTCCAAAGGAAATAAAATTGTTTTTTAAAATAGTTATTTAGGCAGCGCTCTGTACTGAATACGGTCGACACATTCCGGAAGGCTATACGATGGAAAGGACAACATTTAGAGGGAAACATTTAAAAATATTAAAACCGCATCGATTTTATTCAGAGAACTAACTGCGTTGGCTCAACGACCCAAAATGTGTCTTGGCCAGACTTGGCCTCCGAGACGAGAACACGCCACCTGTTTCTGTCCTGTGCGATTTCTTGCCAGTTATGACTTGAAGCTAACACAGATCAGCCTCCACTCGGTCCCTTCACCGGTACTTGGGGTGAACGAACGGGCGTCGCCCATCCGATAGTCCCAAATAGGATCCTCTCCCATCCGTTCCACGTAACCAAGCCAACGGAGGCGGTGAGATTTTATCTGTCCTATATTGTTAGGCTCAGCCACGAGATACTGAATTTTGAAAACTCTGACCTAGAAAATCTGTTCAGAGTACTGGCCTTAAAAAAAGGTGTGTGTGTACTTATGTACACGCGTTAGAAGTTATACTTCTTTGGTCTAACAAGATAAAAAAAAAACTAAAAAAACACGCTTTTATAAAAAATCCAACTAAAAAAACAAAAAATAAAATTTAATATAATATAAAAAAGCGTGGGGTGTATTCAATTAATAATATAATATCTTAAAAAGCGCTTTGAATACACCCCACGCTTTTTTATATTATATTAAATTTTATTTTTTGTTTTTTTAGTTGGATTTTTTATAAAAGCGTGTTTTTTTAGTTTTTTTAAACTATTATTTATTTTTCATTTTTTAGTTGATTTTTGTTTAAATGTTTTTAAATACAAGCTTTTGAGATCCTGCATATCATGTAGCAGCAGAGTGCTAGCCAAGACAAGTAAAACGAGCCCAAACACGACGGGTCTATCTTGTTTAGTACAGGAGTTCCTATGGCCACCTTCCGACTCCATCATCAGATCAGCTCCATGGTACCATATTATTGCATTGTCACGCGATATAAACATACGAGCCCAAACACGAAGGGTCTATCTTGTTTAGTACAGGAGTTCCTATGGCCACCTTCCGACTCCATCATCAGATCAGCTCCATGGTACCATATTATTGCATTGTCACGCGATATAAACATACGGGCCCAAACACGAAGGGTCTATCTTGTTTAGTACAGGAGTTCCTATGGCCACCTTCCGTCTCCATCATCAGATCAGCTCCATGGTACCATATTATTGCATTGTCACGCGATATAAACATACGGGCCCAAACACGAAGGGTCTATCTTGTTTAGTACAGGAGTTCCTATGGCCACCTTCCGACTCCATCATCAGATCAGCTCCATGGTACCATATTATTGCATTGTCACGCGATATACACATACGTGCAAAATTTCAGCTCAATCGGAAAACGGGAAGTCGGTCAAATTTAGGGGTCGGTTACAGACATACTGACTGACATACAAGTGAAGCTAATATAAAGCGTGTAAAAAACGACACTAACAATAGAAAAACTAAAATGTTAAATAGCTAACTTTAAGGTGTCGGTTGACTATAGCTAACTTCAGGGTGTCGGTTGACTATAGCTAACTTCATTATGTAGCTTTTTTCGTGTGACGGTGTGCGCGCGCATCGTAAAAAATTACTCTCATCATTTTTCCCTAACGCGTCTAAAGAAGTATAACTTCAATTTTTTAACTTTGCAGTTTTTTTTAAATTAACATTTGAAATATTAACTTCTACCGGACACCTTTAACTTTTAGTTATAATTTTCTACAATAATATTAATGTTAGACTCTAAAAAGTTGCGAATATCTTGACTGTATAGTAAGGTTAGAATAATAATATGGCGCTTGGACCACACTTAATGTACACCAAGAACTAAGCAATTAAATATTTGCTTAGTATTAAAAAAGTGCAAGCACTGGAAGTTGATTAGTAAACAGGAGAGCTAGATAACCCTAAACGCGCTATATCTAGCTCCGAAAGCGCTAAGGCTACAGCCCTGGAAGTCAGAGCCCGTGAAGGAGACGTCAAGTCAGCGAGCTCCGTTCCTAATGTTATTTTGTAACTTTGCAACGTTGTACTGAAAACGATGTTTCAGATGCGATTTAACAGTAAAGTTTGTTTGATATATATAAGCTATGAGTCACAGTTGTTTGCTGATATATTAATATCTATAATTGGATTTTTTTCTTTATTGTTTTTACAAAATTATTAAATTTTACACGCTATATATACCTATTCTAAAAATATATGTACAACTATCTATAATTATATTATTTAAATGCAGTTCTTCTTTTATTATAGTTTTTGTCGATTTCCGTATATAGCCAGTGTGAAATATCATATATTTTTTTCATGGTGGCCAAGTGCCCACAAATTATTTCAAAATCTTAAAAAACGTCTGGTCGATACAACAGGAGACCGGAAGGCTGGAGCTTACCTCGTTCAAAGGATTAGCCTCTGTATCCAGCGAGGTAATGTTGCCAGCTTTCTAGATACAATGCCCAGCTACAGTGGCCTGGTGGGGCTGGACGGGCATTAATATAGGTTTTTTTACGAGGTTTTTGAAGTGATAACTTCTTATGGGAGGGTAAACCGCTTCGTTACGTAACGCGTTACGGCGCCAGTCTGTCTGGCTTTCCTTTCCCTAACGCAAGTTATCACTTCTGTTGGGCATCCCGAGACGCACACTTTTTTTTTAGTTGTAGTATATTTATAGTTTTTGAATAGTAATTTTGAGTTTTTGTGAGAAATGTGAACTGTATAGTCAAATGTGGCCTTTCGAGTTGTCATAAGAATTCCGTTCAATAGCGTTGAGTTGATAACCTACAGTTCAGCTGAGCATAGGCTTAAGAAAATGAAGAAACTATATTGAAATCTAAGCCATAACTCTAAATCAATAAAATAACACAAACGCTTCTAAATCTAAGTCTAAATGTAGAATAGGAACTCGTCAATGTCGCTCAGACTAGCAGTTTGTATGTGAAAATTGATTTTTATGGTATAAAAAACTTGCTATATCCTTCTATAGCTACCGGAAGTACTACTGCATTTTTCGCTGGTAAAGAAACTTCGAGCGAGAAGTATTGTTATTTATAATAATAGAACAGATATTTATTTTTGTCGCAGGAAATGCAAAAAAGATTGTTATCGTGTTATTGTTAATTAAGATTTAAATTGATAAATACACCTTATCTATCTATCATATTTAATTTTAGATGTTATCAATAACTTTTTGACAGAGTATGTTTGTACTACGTGGTGTAAAATTAGATACTTTTTGAAAAGACTTTGATTTGTGTCCTGACGATTTTAAGATGAATAAAAACGGAAACATTTACTATCATCTTGTCTGTTCGTTCACTGGTTACGAACCGTGTAAGATATCAAAGTGAAACATACACGGGAATTTAAGACAAGAATCCTATTTGTTAAATTGCCCTGGCCTTGTGGTTCAGTGGGGTAAGACTTTGCTGGCCTAGCTCACTTCAATTCAGAGTTCGTGCCGTCCTAAACTTCCGTTATTTTTTATGGCCTGGGGTCGATCCTAGAGTGTTTCATTGTAATAACCGATAGACATTTCAATTTCATTAGTATAGACATGGAAGAAGAATGCTATCTTTTCCATGTTATAGACATGAAAAGATAGTACTTCCATGGTGTAGATTCATAGATGCATGCCAGTGATAAACTATGATACCTAAAGCTTTATATATAATCTCGTTTACTCGTATAAAAAGTTCATTCATTCGGTGATTCCGTGCAAACGACTTCAATTTTGGTGCATAGCATTTAGCGAATTAACTGTACCGAGAGTCTTTTGACACGGTAATGCACGTTTCAGGCGCACTGGGTCACCCGGCGACGGGATTCAGACCGGTTTGGTCACATTGGAATCGCCCACGTGCTTCGCCACTATGTTTAAACTGTGAATGTATACAATGCATTTCCAGTTTTAAAATGAAAAGGACTACCAGAAAATTATTATTATGACGTACAGGTCGCGTTTGACCTTGATCTCGCCTGATGTACAGCGGAGATACAATCAAAAATGGAGCACGATTACCTAGAAAATACCTATTCACACGGGAGTTTTTTTTTATTTGATTTTTTATTGAGACTTTTCGTCATTAGTGACGATATCAGCCTCATAGGTGATGGCAAATTTACATTTTTTAATATATTAAATAAACTTAAGTATAACATTAAACTTAACTTTAACTCACTCTATTTTTAAATATTTTAGTCATGAACTTAAATAATAATCCAGCCTCCTTGCTCAAAGGGTTGCTTAGAATAATATTTATTCCTCCACTATGCAGTGACGAGTCTGGCAAGAATGTCCTTCTAATTGGTTGGGTTTGACCACATTCCAGAACAATATGCATGAGATCCTCAACTTTTTTACAGTGCTCACAACACAGGAGTTGAAAACAGTTTATTTATTGCTGGAGTAAAACGCAACTAATGATGAGTAGTACACGTGTGAGGCAGTACATTTGATCCGTACAAAATAGATTTGTACTGATACGGCTCAAAATTTAAATTTGTACGACAAAAATGTTGTCCCGCTACTACTCACGCGTCAAATGTAAGAGGAAGGACGGAACGAGGACAACAGTACAATAACGCCTCTAGGTATATTCACATGACAAAGAAGTACAACATGACTTGTATGACTGCTAGTAAAATCAGGTGACCGATACTGTTTACATCCGATTCTTATCGAACATTTCCGAACTAGAAGTTTTGTGCGGGACAAATAAGGGAATAACGCTTATAGCCTCATCGGCCTCATTATTTCAACTGCCGCGGTACAAATCATACAAATATCCTCGCCTCATTTGAAATAGTACATTGCACTAGTTCAGTACAAATGCACATATAAATATTTTTTAATGTTCTGTGAATTACAATTGCTATATTTTGGAGGACTCCTATAATTAGTACGGCTGATACAGCTGTAACCACTGGACAGAAGTTTAGCAGATCTCACGGAACGAAGAAAGCGTTCGACAAGGGAAATAAGCATTTCCGATACCATCGGGTTTCTTGCCCTTGTCGCGGCACAAACCGTTCGGTTCTAAGACGGCGGGTACCTCGGCGGTGACAAGAGCCCGGGATTATGTCATTAAGTGCTGCATGACGCATTATTTAAATTATAATTGTTCCATTGAAGATCATTTATTGAAGGTCATACATACATCACTTCGCAACGTGTTATTGGTGTTTTAATGAGAAGTTACAGTAATATACTAGCAACACGTGTAGCTAAAAATTATTTTATTTCACGTTCATCTATCTGAAACTTTTAAATAGGTACATAAATATGTAAGGCAATTGATTTTATGAATTAATGGAATTGCAGCTGTAGTAACATGTAATCTATGGAATAAAACGTCACTGTCATTAGGGGTTGACAGCAGTGTTAGAGGTGACTTACCGCCGACCCCCTCGCCCCTCTTAGATAGAACACGCCATCCATTTTTAGTACATTCAATGAGTTCTATCAATTCACTATCATTCATACTTTCCTGAATTAAGTAATTTTTTTGTTCCTCTGTGCATTTCAAGTTCTGTGTAAGACCTATATATACAATGTATAACTTCATACATATAAGAGTCATCTACATCATGACATTCTTGGTATGAACGAGACAATAAATCTGCGATATACATAAATCTACCTTGTATATATTTAAATTCTAAGTTGTATTTTAATAATTTTAATTTCATTCTTTGTAATCTAGGCGATGATATCTCATGTAAATGTTTTTTCAATAAGCATTCTAAACGTTTATGATCATTAATAATTGTTATTTTATGTCCATAAATAAAATAATTTTTTTTTTGTTGCCCACACAACTCTTAACAGTTCTTTTTCGATTTGAGAAAAATTTCGCTCAGACTGTGTTAAACTACGAGATGCAAAACAAACTGGTTTATTATTTTGTAATAAACAACATCCAATGCCATCCTTGGATGCATCACATTGCACCACAATAGGCAAATTACTATTAAAATTTTGTAAAATAGGAGCTTCAGTTAATTTTTTCTTAAGATTTTTTAAAACATTTTCATGAATTTCAGTCCACTGGCTGGAACAAATGTTTCACCATGTGAATTATTAATGAATAGAAATTTGAGAACTAAATTAATTTCATCTCATAATTTTTTGAAACCAAAATTAAATAATAATGTAGAACAAAAATTTGTAAAACAAGCAATAAGAAATGTAAAAATTATAATAAGACAACCAGATTTAAAAATAATTTCTTTAATGGACATATATTTACATAATATTTTTTGGGAAAAAGGTAAAATAATAAAACATAATTGTTATAGATCATATGATCTGGAAGACACAAATAATGTAGTTTACACTAGAACTTGTTTTCATATTAGACCAGCTTAGCACTTGGTGGTTCACCAGAGGAACGTTGAATGAGTAACTAAAGTAAACATTAAAAAATATGTAAATATAATAAGAAGAAAACCTGTAAATAGATGTAAGAATATGTTTTGTTACTTCATAAGATAAGAGTGTACTCTTTAAAAGGGGATGAGGAAAATAAATAAATTTTAAAAGGGGATGATGTAGTAACATGTAATCTATGGAATAAAACGTCATTGTCATTAGGGGTTGACAGCAGTGTTAGAGGTGACTTACCGCCGACCCTCTTAGATTGAACACGGAGACCACAGAGTACATTGAATATATGACGGAGACATTAAGACATAAGATAAAAGCATAAGATTAATATTTAAAATAATAAGTACATACTTGCTGTATAATATAAAAACAAATATAATATTGATTAAAACTAAAAGTGTTTTCACAAACAATCACACAACAATACTGCAGCTAACTGAACTCGGCTCTTTTCTATACATCAATAATATTTGGTTCACACACATATCTTAAACATGTTCTACATTCACGATGCGAATGCAGACCGCATTTACAGATCTCCATATGCAATGATTCACAAGGAGCTTTGTGCCCAAACAAAGCAAACAACTGTATGTTAATCATTAGCGGTTGTTCTGAACAATGGTATTCTATATTCTTCAAAGAGATAGGTTGTAAGAAGTGCAAGGAATTATCGCTCTAATAGGTATCATTAAAATACTGTGCGAGTGAGGGTACGTACTTAGGATTGGAAGACAACACCAGTTTTTAAGCAAACCCTTTTATTGACTTACCCAGCCGTACGTGATTCCTTTCCGCAGGATTGCCCCCTACTCGCACAACTAACGACGCACTGTCCCGACGATAAAATGTGTTGCTCACAATACCGTCGCCGATATTGCGTAGATCACCCCGATATTGCGAAGACCACCCTGCTCTATTCTGGGGCCGAACCTAGATACCCAGAGCATAGTAAATAACGGAGAAAATTCGTTTACGAAATTTACCATACCAGGAATCGAACCCGGAGCATCTGCGTTGCAGTGAGCTAGGCATAAATTTAAATCGCTCAACCACAGAGGCCGTAAAAAACTATTAATTTACTGAGGCAATATTATATAAATGAAAGTATTTATTTCCAAATGGAATCTTAAAGATTACTTATGGAAAGTTGTGAATCTACCACCGCTTCCAAAGCAATTTTAGATACTGTTAAAGAAGAAGAAGTGGAGTAAAAAACTCTCCAGTAACTTTTCTTTACTTTATTTTTATTATCATTATATACGTGAAGCAAAAACTTTGTACCCTTTTTACGAAAATTGCGCGGACGGAGGAGTATGAAATTTCGCGGCCTTACTTATCTCGTCAAGAAACGATTAGGCATCTCTTAAGTAAGAGAATCATAATCAGACCCTAATCGATGAATATCTTTTTTTTTCACTTATAAACGTGAATTACCTGTTGCTTAAGCACAGATAAATAAAATTAAAATGATAAACGTAGGTTTTACCCAAAATATTCGACTAAACAGGAGTTTATGCTGAGCAGTTTCTTTAAATTTAAGAAACGTTTATAAGTAAGGCCCATAGTCTATATAGAGGAATGAAGAATGCTAATATTTTTGTCAAATTATGTATAAAAAATCAATACACACACTACCATGTATTACACACACGCATATATACTCTTCTGTTTATTGTTAAAGTCAAATTAACAGTAGGTTTGGCGAAATCTGTGATTATAGGATTATAGTCTTTGACCACAGAACCTTAATAATGTTCAAACTTATAATTTAAATTAATTATGGTCGAATTTCGACCACTGGGCGATCACTAGTGTATATAAATTCATTGTCCTTATTCAATAAATAAGTTTATAGATTCCAATGGGATAAACTCATTTAAAGTTATAGCAGTATCTAAACTTACATTTTGTTCGACATAACCAACATTGCCTAAATATGTCTGATCATTTGCAACATTCCATACATACCAGACCATACAACGCAACGGTAATCATACTAACAAAAATTACACAAATGTGTATAAAGTATTAATTTTTTGAATAAGAGCGTAATGTTTTCTCTGGTGTAAATTATTTTATACCAATCTAATTGCCTAAATTACAAGTTACAACACAAACAATTATTCAAGTGTGAAAAATGTTAACAAACAAATTGGAGTATCAAAAAACTATTTTTTTATTCCGCAAGAAAACCATCAGGTGCTAACGGTAAACAATGGTAAACAAAACATAATTGTAGCAATGTTAATTTCACGGTTTGTTTATTGGGCGAACAAGCGCGGTCGCAAGGTTGCCTTGCAATCTCGACACACTGCGGTGACGTTGTGATGTATTGCCATGGCTGGGATGTTTCGGCAGAACTGCCTATGGTTACAGTTAAAGAAACAATACTAATTCCTGCGCTTAGATGGCTTGTAAAGCGCGATAAAAGAAAAAAAATCGGAATGTGTGCTGGGACACATCGTAGAAGTGAAACTTCAACGGACAAGTGGAAAAACGAATGGCAACCATGCAATACCAAAGCTGCTACCAATGCGCTGCTGCTCTCTTAAGGGAGACTGGAATCTGCCGAAACCCAACACAAGGTTGTTATTGCTACTCTAGACCAGGGGTGGTCACCATCCAGTCGAGCAAATACCCTACCACCTGGCAGTGGGTTGTTTTGTCGCCTCTTGCGACAGGTCGCCCGGCCGTAGGAAATTGTATTTTTTCACCGTTCCTGCACGGATATACATCATCGACATCACATCGGCCATCGATACCGACACAATTACGACGGGCACACTACCAGTTCAATTCACAAATTTGAATCATGGGGATGCCAACGTTCAGCAATGAACTTTATTCGCGCTGAGACATCTGTTGGACGGCTCTGTGGCGTGTCTTGAGAGGCGGAGGGGCATTAGTTGGTATAGTTTGTAGTCTGAGGGTCGGTACCCCTTACAACTTCTTACACAAGGAAGATGTGTGCAGAGCCGGCCCCTAGAGGAAGCGGAATTGCATTGCCCCAGCAATATAAAAAGTGGTTTTAATCAGTGCTGTTCCTTTAGCAAGATGTATATTAACTAAAGTAAAACAGCAAGCAATAAGAAACCTTTTAAGAACGAGTTGAGCTAATATTTTTTTATCTTATTTATCTGATCTAACAATAAATGAGTTTGACATCTGAGGTCGACCGGAATTAACGCGGTCAATTGACAGTATATAGCATAGCAGCATATAGCATTCTTTAGTATAGTCAATTGAAGCAAGCAGCCGTAGTTGTAAGACAGTTATATTACAAATATTAAGGATTATGTTCCCCGCTGCTATCGAGTCTAATTTTATGGGATATCTCTTTGAACTGAAAGTAAACCTAATTTAATGTGTTTATGTTTTTACGGATAAAGATTCGTGTTGAAATTTAGCTGCTGATTTGGGACAGAAATAAGCATCACAGCTAGTTCTGAATATATGTACACGAGTCATTCACTCCGCGGCAACGCCTTCTGTTTTAGAAAGCCCAGGTGAGGCTGCATATACCCCGTTATTGCTTACACTTGTGGGCTGGAGCATCAGCCTAGAAGCTTAATCCCCTCGACAGTATTCAGCATAGCCGTTCGCGTTGTCAATGAATCCATACTTACAGGTTTCGATACGCTTGGCTTTCCGAGAAACTTCTTGTCTCTCTGCGAATTCTACCGACTGTACAATGTGAAGTGTTCCAAGGAACGGTTCAGAATGGTGCCTTCGTCTTCTTTCTACCACCGCACCTCTCACTATCGGCTGGCCGTTCATACCCATTCCTTAAGCTGGATCGCTCTTGTACGCAATGGTTCTCGAACGTTTTAATTTCGAATAAGCTCCCTCCCACCTATGGTTTTCCCATAGCACTACGATAAAAGGGTGTCATAAAATTTCTTTGAATTTTGTCCGGCAGCTCGTTGGTGACATCTCTGGTGCTGCAAACATCCACCGGCGACGGTAACCGCTTTCCATCAGATGGGCCTGATGTGGGCCGTGGTCAGCGTGTCCGCTGTACTCCTAGTGTTTATAAAAAAATTGACGAACGTTAAACAATTCTCTGTATATTAAGGGAGTAGCATTTCATACTCGAATCACAGCATTAAGGCTGTAAAGTTATTTATAGAACGGTGACAGACGGTCAAACGCTTAAAGGCGGTGAATGGTCACGAGGTAGTGTACTTAGGTATTTATTTTGTACCGATACCTATATTTGTTCAGCAGAAGTTGTTTTGAGTTATTTTAGTAAAAGGCGTCGAAATAGATTTGTTCGAAATATTTATTTGCTTTTCGGTAAACATATGAATGTATGCCGTGCAGGTTACAAGGTTGTTAAAGAGAAAATTATTTTTAAGTTTCTATCAACCATCTTGACGGCCTCTGTGGTTGAGCGCGGTAAGCTTTTGCCGGCCTACCTCACTGCAACATAGAGGCTCCAGATTCGATTCTTGATATAGTAAATTTCGGAAACGGATTTTCTCCATTATTTACTATGGTCTGGGTGTCTGGGATCGGCAGAGTAGTCCGTTGTATATTACCCTTAACACTAGAATCAGTGATAACGAATTCTTTATGCGGTGCATCAAACTCCCCTAAAAGTGCTACTGCTTACTGGGTCTGTTGCGCCGCTCTTTTCTGTCAGCGCTTCTGTCTCTTCTTCTTTGTAAGAAATAGCATTAAGTACCACTTTATGTTGATACTTGTTATGTTCGCCATGTGCATCGGCGATAGCGGCTTCTTTATGCGGCGCAACAAACTCCCCAGCAAGTACTATTACTTGGTTGGGAGTTTGTTGCGCCGCTCTTTTCTTTCGGCGCTTCTGTCTCTTCTTCTTTGTAAGAAATAGCATAAAGTACCACTTTATGTTGATACTTGTTATGTTCGCCATGTGCATCGGCGATAGCGGCTTCTTTATGCGGCGCAACAAACTCCCCAGCAAGTACTATTACTTGGTAGGGAGTTTGTTGCGCCGCTCTTTTCTGTCACCGCTTCTGTCTCTTCTCCTTTGTAAGAAATAGCTTAAAGTACCGCTTTATGTTGATATTCGTTATGTTCGTCATATAAATCTACAATAACAACCTCTTTATGCCCTCTTGACTCGTCTACTCTATCGGTTTCAGCTTCTGTCTCAAACGTAACAGCTAATTCAGCTTCCGTATATCGCGTAGTTGATACTATTTTAATTAAGGCATTTATCGTCGAAATAATTATAGAAAACAATTCATAATTAAAATGCAAAAAAATATTATTGTTATCTCGTTCATACAGATTTATCTCATTACTTCAACTTTATACTTGTCGACCTTGCATTGTGGGCAGTGGGAAAAGCATTATAATATGGCTGGTAAGACAATTAATAAAATAACATAGAAACTCTAGCTGTAACCGATTACAGCTCTGTTATAATCATCTGTTGTAAACTTGCAATATGTTTTTATTATTATGAAGTAGGCAAATACGCAGATGGCCAACGACGATTCAGATATCACTCAGCCATGTTTAGAAAATGAACAATTATTTTTGTTTAGGCAATATTCTATTTAATCTGTAGACAAGATCAGTGAGTCTTGGAAGTATGTAAAAACAACACATCATACTATATTCCGTTGACAGGAATGTCTGTTTACAGCCAACTCTCTATAAAGAACATTAAATTAGATATATGGTATATTGAATGCAAAACCTTAAGCTTTAAAAAAATTGATAATTTCTATGCTGAAAGAGTACACCTCTTCCCTTGTTTAGTCATTTGTTTAATGCTTTCTTTTTCTTCGTCCAAAATCCTTACAGTGTATCACTAAAAGTAATGTCTTAGATTTAAGTATTTATTGAATCATTATTACTGACATTATTTACATAATTTTGTTTGTGAAAATATATTTTAACACTTATAACCACTTTCCATCACAGTTGAATCGTCAGCCTGTCTGCTGTGTTCCAGCTGTTACAACCTAGGCGCCGACAAAAACAAATTCACACCTGCATATCTGCAAAAACGCAATTTATTTCCTGTCGGCGTTTGAACTAATTGTAATTCTTTTATGATCGTCTTCTTTTGTTTACTTATTTATTAGTATGCTAATTATTCCCGATTCTAGTACATTGTTTTATTGTACTCTTTTATGGATATTTGTCATCAAAATATGCGGTCATTAGCCAGGTGTGGTGGATTAAGTCGACTACAATACGGGCACATTTGTATTTGTGAGGTATTAAACCAGGGCCCGATGGAGAGAGGAGGCAATCGAGCGAGAACCACGATCAAGGCGAAACGTATGTATCGGGAACCATAGTGACGGACTTTGCGCCATTTCTTTGAATTACAACCTTCTGCATTACGTTTCGGTTTGTTGTGTTCGGTTATATTTGAACCCGTGTTATACGTGTTTGTATAGTTCTAATAAACTCTATAGTAATTCCAACGACATTTTAATTCGAGTCACGCGACTCGTACTCAGCAATAAAAAAAGTACATATTCAGTTTTGTACAATTTTTTCGTTTGAGTTTAGTCCTTTAAGTAATTACGTTTCAACCGTAAGTTATTGCTACTTCAAACTATTACTAATGCCTACTAAAAAGTCTTTAAATAGCAATTAACTACAACATTTTCAATCAACAATTTCAGATAAGTCAAAACTTTTACTTTATTTCCGATGGGTAAAGTTCAATTTTATTTGCCCGGGTCAGTCACACTCATTATGTATCACAATAAATTCTCAAAAGCGAACGTGCGAAACTAAACCATTGTCGAAATATCAAGGTGACGCTAAAACAATTTAACAACATATATACAGCTGTGTTTACGTTGATTGTGTAATATTTGACGAAATTTTTAACGTACTTTCGTGCTCTAGAACAGTGTGCCGCAAACTGGTTGTGTTCAAGGTACATCTAGGAAAACGAAATTTTTTGGAGGAACACCAAAAACATGCTTACTTACGTCAAAGCAAAGCTAGTTTTTACATATTATGTTATATATGATATTGTTATAAACAAAGATATACAGTAGCCCGACACTTCCTATGGGCCATAACGTTTGACAGACACTTGACAGTGACAGACACTAAAAAAATGTGGAAACTTACGTCATTTTAGGAAGACTGAATTTTATATATATTATCAAGTATAATATTTTCAAATATTTTCCAATGAGCCAGACAAATCTGACGGGCCAAACATCTTCGCAGACTCATTAAGAGTTCCGCTATGTGAGGAAGGACAAATGCGATGCATGCACTCTGTCGCCTAAATACATATAAAATTTAAGTATAAATAGTATTGAATTGCCTTGAATAATGCTCTCCTGCTACCTGAAAAAAGCCCCCGCTTTCATCTTAGCGAGTATCCATTCCTTTTTAAGTTTATGTTAAACTACCGATCCTAAAAAATCATCTTTCCTAAAACCAGGTAAGTCTGGGGTGAATGGGATCTTGGACTATACTGGCGGCAAATGTACAAATTCGCCACTGTTGCCATCAGCATATTACAAGATACTCCGGAACGTATTTTGGTCTCAATGGCTTTTATTGCGTATAGCTATATAGTTTTATAGCATATAATTTGATTTTTTATGATGTTGCAATAAAGTGTATAATAAACAAATAAATAGCCACGGAAGAAGAATCGAATAAAAACAACTCGTAACATAATGTGCAATCACATCTGGCGCCACAAATCCGTTCTTTTTTTTATGTTAAATCTCGGCTAAAACTTTTAATCAATATCTCACGGTCTAAAGACTGAGTCCCGTAACTTGTAACAATATGACTTATCATATTGTTACGAGTTACGGGACTCGAATCAAAATGCCGTTAGAATTACTATAGAGTTTATTAGAACTATACAAACACGTATAACACAGGTACAAATATAATAACACGCGCAAGGTCCGTCACAAAATAATTACCGAATGTAGTACACACGTCTTGCTCCGCTAGTGGTTATCGCTTGACTGCCTCACCCCTCCGTTGGGGCGTTGCTTTATACTTTACAAATACAATATGTCTGTAGACTGAATTTCTAAGAATCACACCTGGCTAATGGCTACCATAAAGGTTACAATACATAATGGGCTGTTTTTTTCCCCAAACGCAAATTTTAAACATAATGTAAACAAAAGAAGACGGTCATATGAGCGATTCAATGTTATTAGCTCAAACACCGACTGGTAATAAATGTGCTTTGTTTACAGGTATGCAGGTGGCCCAAATTGTAACAATATTATATACGTGCAGGAACGGAGAAAGAATATAATATCCGTTGCCATTCGTTTTTCCACTTGTCCGTTGAAGTTTCACTTCTACTATGGGCCCAGCACAGATTTCGATTTTTCGAATAATAGGTTTATTGCAAATTATGATTTGGTTAGGTCACGTACATTTTAATAAATGCATTATTTATTTAAACATATTTTTGTTTACCAAACAAAAAGCCTGAATTCGAACTGGAAACAAAAAACGCATCCATAGTATACTCTAAAATTATGCCGCCTCTCACCACGTCTAGTCTAAATTTATGCCGCTCCTCCACGCGGCCGTGACGTTTTTTCGTGTCAGAAAAATCCTAAGACCTTATAGAAGGTTCACTTCAATATTAAAATTTCTTGAATAAATTGACAGGTTGCCAATCATGGTATTAGTTTAGTGAGTAGAGATTGAAACCCGAAGCGACGTGAAAATAGTATTGCACTGTCTTTCATTATTGTTGAGGTAATTTGTTGCAGTAGAAAGGTGAAAAGTTATTTTGAATGGGATTTCATAACATGTAATTACATTACAGTTATTGTGCAATCTCCAATGCTGAGATTGTAACTAAGCGGACTGTATTATTGCGAATTATTTTGCAAAGCTATGCGAAGAACGGTAAGTTAGCCAGTGAGAATAAATCTTACAACGAGTAGGTCAACTCACCTTGCAAAGATCGGGTTTGAGTCCAATGGTCGGCGCCGACTGCTTTCTTCGTGAACACAATTTTGTTTCAAAACGAGTAATTTCACCACTCGTGACAACGATGCAGCACTGATGCACTGGTTGGCGACAATTGCGATAATTTTTCACAAAATGCGAAACGAGTCTCTTGTGAGGTGTATTCAACAACGAGCGATTTCGAGATATGTCCGTACACGACGAGCGCAGCGAGTGACTCTCGCCGCAATTTCTACCCTCACTGGCTCACGCGTCAAAATAAATATACTACTATACTTCAAACAAAATTGTCGCTAATTTATCAAATACAAAAAGTGAACCTAAACTATTTAATTTTATTTAACGCTAATTAATATTAATCTACTAATAGTAAAAAAAAGGAAACAGATTGTACAAATCCGCCCACCAAAAATACGATGATGTATTTTAATTATTTAAAGGCAGAGTCTCATAAGAGATCTCCGCAATTCACCTAATTGCATTTGATTCATAATTTTGTCACGTGCAAGATACAGTGAGATGATGCGATCGAACAACGAATATAATGGGTTCAGCCGTTCGGCTATGACTACATCTAATATAAGAATTTTAAACAAGCTAGCAATAGTATGCCATTTAACGCGTACGTTACTAGTGTATAAATATTCCAAGAAGCAACGATTCCAGAAGTTTATATGCAATTTTCGAAACAATTGCCAACGATTACGATAATTTAAAGTAGTGTTTAATTCTAGAATTGTTGTCAGTGGTTTATGAGTATGAAAATATGCCCGAGTAAAGACAGACTTGTCATTCAATCCCGGATATATTAAATGTAAGCAAAATTTCAAAAATATTTCTATTTGTTGTATTAAAGTAAGAAATTGTTTAAGAGCAAAGAATTTGACTTCGACAGTACGAAATTCGATATGACAGAGAAGTACGCGATCTATTATCACGATATGCTAGGCGATGTGCGAAAAATAAATAATGTTTACAAATATATTCTATACATTTAACCAAACTACTAATGCGACGTGATAATAAATTTAAATAATTGAGAATTTTAACGTAGTTATAAACACGAGGATAACGATATTCCTGGTGAATGCCAACGACAACGAAAGAAGGAAAACGGTATTGGCTAGAAAGTGTTGAAACAAACTTGTAGCTACAATCCAAGTCAGAGTGAGCAAAACGACCGCCCACCTTGGCGCGATAATTTTTGGTGAAACACTTATCTAACGTTTCAGACGCGAATGTTTTATACAAGAGCGAACCTTGCTTTAAGACTTGGGATTGGACGAATTTCACGAGGCACGATATCAACTCGTTCAGCTCAGTTTCAACAAGATGTCCTGAATAGTTATACTCATAGTGAATATAATTACCAAGAACTAAATATTTTACAACTACAACGGAATGTGAAATCTTCTTGAATATCGAGCAATCGTTTAAGAAGCCGTCAGATTGTTGGAGTTGTACGAAAAGCGAGATTTCTAGCTCGACTATTGCAAGAGATTTCCAGTGGAAGGATGGCGGTCGACGCCACGAGAGACCGACTGTGTAGTCGAAGCAGCGCAAAATTTGGTTGTTTGTATTTGTCACAAACTTAATAAGATACCATAGCAAGGCTGTGACACACAGTTCAGAACGAAGCATTCGAACTCTTATCTGCGAGACTAATTTTGACTGAGCTGCTTTAATATAATGCTTCAAATAAGTAGCAACGTAATTCGAGGTGCGAGATAGCAACGAACCAATACGCGTGGTGCGAGATACATGTGTCTGATTTTTTGAATTCGAAAACGTTTTCGAAAATGATTTATTCGACAAATTATTTTCTAAAGCTAAGCGAGAGATTTGCGATAAACGAATAGTGCGAATATTTCGAAAGGATGATGCAGCAAGAGTCTCCAACGAACGAATTTCAGGAGCCTTGTGCGAGTCGGACGACAATGAAGTGGGAAGTGGTGGAATGTCTACATTTCCCATCACGATCCAACCGATTTTGGTGCTTAAGGCGATTGGACCTTCAGTGCCACAAACGATATGTTGGCCCAAAAGGATGCGACTAAATATGTCAACACCTATCAAGGCATCAATGGAACCTGGCAAGTGAAAACCAGGATCCGCCAGACGAATCGACTTCAAGTCTGACCAGCGAGAAATATCTAATTTCCGAGAGGGCGCTTTACTACAAATTTCTGGCATAGTAAAGGCCTTGATATCGATAGCGAAACGAGGTTCCCCACCGAATATACGAAAGACGGTGGAGTCAGTAGCGACGGACGACGACCGACCGATACCTTCGACTGGCATGGTAGTCGTTTGTAATGGCAGTCCGAGACGAGACGCACACTCCTTTGTTACGAAGTTGAGCTGACTGCCACTATCAATTACGAGACGAATTTTACGAACTTTGCCGAAGTTATCCAAAACTTCAACAAATGCGGTTGCGAGAAGAGACGAATGCGATAACGAGGCCTGACCAGCCATGAGGGCGACTGGAGGCTGGTAGTGTTGACTGCGCGACGAATCGCAGTCAACTAAAGGCGAGGTTTCTGAAACCGAATGTTTCAGATTCGCAGTTGTCTCAGTCGGAAAATCTATATTTTCCGAGGAAGTAGTCGAACGAGTGGAATCGAAGTGTAGAGTTGTATGATGTGGTAAATTGCATTTAAAACAACGAGATTTCGAAGGACATGATTTGATTATATGCCCCGAGCGAATACAATTTACACACAAGTTATTTTCCTTCACGACACCGAATCGTTCGCGAGGAGATAACTTACGATACAAAGAACACGATAATAAGGCATGGTTTGCCTTACAATGTGGGCAACATAAATCACTAGCGATGGCGTGAGCGACGAGAGCACGAGGAGTCGATGGATTGCTGCTCGCGGCGGCACGCCGAGTGCGCGCCACTGCGGGCTCAGGCGCGGTCGGCTCAGCGAGCTCGAGCGCTTTACCGGCCTTGTTGAGAAAATCCAACAAAGAGTCGAAGGAAGGAATATCGTCGGATTCGTTCTGAAGTTCGAATCGACGTTGAGTTTCTATATCGAGTTTATTTATCAACAAATAAAAAAGTGGAAAATCCCAGTTTCTAACTGGCAAATTTAAATTTTTCAACACTGCAATGTTTTCCTTGAAAGTATCTACTAAACGACGTAACTCACGCGGGGAACTCGAATTTAACTTTACGTTTTGTATTTCTTCCCAATGACGAAATGCTATTTTGCGTTTACATTGATAACGATCGACGAGTGCCGCGTAAGCATCTAAATAATTATTTTCAGACAATGGAAAACCTTTCAATAATTGCAATGGTTCACCGCGAAGCAAAGAAATTAAAATTGAAAAACGTTCTATATTCGACAAACTACGATTTTGATGAACGACTGTATTGAACATGTCATAAAATGTTCCCCAAGATTTCAAGTCACCGTCAAAATTTAATAAGTTCAAACGAGGTAATTTGATCGATAAGTCCGAAGTATCGCGTTCCAAAACACTAGAATTAATATTACAAGATGTCAACAAAGAATGTATTTCGATAACTTCGAAATGTTTGTCATCAAATTTTCGACGAATTTCATCCTGGATCTCGATTTCATCGGGATCCGTGATTTCCGAACATAGTGATAAATGATTCGATTCAAAACTAGAACAAAAACTTTCGAGTTTACTATACCGTGACATAAAAATAGGTATACGCGAGCTATCATTTTTCGCTTCTAAACCAGCAGAGAAACATTCATTTATGCGACTGACCGCCAAGTCGCGTTTTAATTCATAGTTACGACGAGTGCATTTCGACATGTTGAATGAACAAAATCAACAGGTGATTAAAGTTAAAAATCGATAATGTATGTTGTAGTAATTGTGTTAATAAGGTGAAGTTACGAAAGTACCAGAAATTTTAAGATTTTAACTAAATTTGAGTAACATGAAAGCAAACGTGCGATATTTTTAAAGACGAAGATTAAATAAACATTTATACGATGATTACAAAATTAAAAAATATTGATTTCGATACAATTTCTACAAAAGTAATTAAGAAATATATATAAAAAAAAAATTAACAACCACTAGTACGATGTACTTATACGAAATAAAAGGTTGTTTAGGTTTAAAATATAAGAACATTAAACCCAAGTTATAAATTAGAAATATCGAAGTTATAAAGTTTTCATAATATGACTACGACATGCGCGAATCGCTCACTCGATGGGCGAAACGCCGGCGCAGGGGCGATTCAAAGATGGCGATTGTGAATGAACTAGGGAACGACTAATATTATACGAACAAATTAAGAATGGCGTTATGTGGTTTACTATTGCGAACAAGCTAATACTATATTGAAAACGTTTTAATTTGAACGGTTTATGCACGATTGCATCATCTAACCGCCTGCTAACGTTGGAATTATATGAAATTGTATGATTAAAATAAGAAATATTACGAATAATTGACAAATTATATTATGAAAAATGCGAAGTTTAGGGTTCAAACTTGCTATACTAATGTACGATTTTTGTTGAAATCGATTAGTTAACGAGAAAATACGATAGCAAAATGAGCCTACTATGACGATGACGATGCGAATTGTGACAAGTTTTTACGACAATTTGAGCAAATTAGCGACATTTTCGATAACTAACTAGGCGCGGTTCGATCACCACTCTATCAGGGAGCTGAGGCAAGACTCCGACCTCCCAGATAGAAGGCATCCACGGTGAGATGGACCAAAACGTGCAATCTCCAATGCTGAGATTGTAACTAAGCGGACTGTATTATTGCGAATTATTTTGCAAAGCTATGCGAAGAACGGTAAGTTAGCCAGTGAGAATAAATCTTACAACGAGTAGGTCAACTCACCTTGCAAAGATCGGGTTCGAGTCCAATGGTCGGCGCCGACTGCTTTCTTCGTGAACACAATTTTGTTTCAAAACGAGTAATTTCACCACTCGTGACAACGATGCAGCACTGATGCACTGGTTGGCGACAATTGCGATAATTTTTCACAAAATGCGAAACGAGTCTCTTGTGAGGTGTATTCAACAACGAGCGATTTCGAGATATGTCCGTACACGACGAGCGCAGCGAGTGACTCTCGCCGCAATTTCTACCCTCACTGGCTCACGCGTCAAAATAAATATACTACTATACTTCAAACAAAATTGTCGCTAATTTATCAAATACAAAAAGTGAACCTAAACTATTTAATTTTATTTAACGCTAATTAATATTAATCTACTAATAGTAAAAAAAAGGAAACAGATTGTACAGTTATTAACAAACTTATTGCATAAATGTGTAAATTTAATGAAATATTTTATGAAGGAAACTGATAGTGATCGCTTTATTACTCTTTTATGACTAGTCATAAAATAGAAAACTTTATGACACATTAATGAAATTCTTTCATGAAGAAGTACGCAATAATTGCAGGTATAATTGCCTCAACGACATAAACCTTTGTAACCAAGTATCAATTCGTTATGAATACTACTTAATTTCGAAGAAGGATTTATTTATTTCCACCATAACAAGCGATCATATTTGTTATCGTAACGTATGATCACTGTTCATTATTGGTCGATTAAATAAAATTGTTGCATCACATGAATGTATCTATTGCTTGAATATATACTATATAGTATATATCTAATTTATAATATCACCGTATTTCTAATTATATCTTATATATAAAATTATCGTGTCACAGTGTTAGTTACCAAACTCCTCCGAAACGGCTTGACCGATTCTCATGAAATTTTGTATGCATATTGGGTAGGTCTGAGAATCGGACAACATCTATTTTTCATCCCTCTAAATGTTAAGGGTAGTCCACCCCTAAATATTTTTTTTAGCTTTTAGATAATCTTTTTATTATTTTATGATACAGCATTAAAAAATACATACAACCCTAAATTTTCAACCCTCTACGATCAACCCCTATTTTTTAAAAGCGATATTAGTATGTTTACAATTTTCTACTGGGATGATTTAGATTTTAATTTGAACCAGGTAGATGGCGCTGCAATCGGGTACCAGAATTTAGGTGTTTTTTTGTTGTTGTTGTATGTGTTGAAGTTTGTCCCGGAATGGTTTAAATAAACGATTGGACCCAGTAGGTGGCGCCGCGATACTCCTCCTAAACGCTGGGCCTGATTTTGATGACATTTTTTGTTTGTTCAAGTGGATTTGAGAATAGTTTAGATTAACATTTGGTCCCGGTAGATGACGCTGGAATCGGGTTCTAGATTTTTATTTTTTAAAGGCAGGACAACGTCTGCCGGGTACAGCTAGTACTACTATACAAAAAAAACTACAGTTATCAACAATGCACTTGAATTGAAGAAATTGTTTATAATATATAATATTTTAAAATAAATGTGGTTGCGGAAATCTACTCTTTAATGAGGAATATTACAATTAATTTGTCGTGTCAACAAAGAATAGATCTCGAAGAAGCATTTTAAGAATGGCGTGCGGACAGAGAAATCATCTATCTCGCCAGTTATGCATATTTATTGAAACTATGGCTTTCGCTGTCGCATACACGGTATTCACTGGATGATTGTTTTCAAATATGTTTACTTGATTTGTACTGGCAATGTAAGAAAGAAGAAATAAAGAAAAAAAATATTTAGAACAAGATACAAAAAGTCTTACATGGATAATAATATCTAACAATTAATTGTGGTGTCCTAAAAAGGCTCTTGCTAAGCATAGTGCTAGTTTCATAAGCAGCGCTGATCTTCCACAAGTACCTCAAGTGATGCCACGGCTTAGCTCCACAAAGAAAAATTTAAAAAATAAACATATGTTATAAAATTATGTAATTAGTAGTGAAAATGAACATTGTCATAATTACAAATAACAGAAAACGTACAAAATATAAAACAAGAGACAGAATTGACGAACAAGACAGAAATAATAAATAATGGTTTGTTATAGCGTATTAATAGTCATTTTTATAATACTATAAAGTACTTATATCGTATTTAAGGTTAGTAGTAGTAGTTAGTAGTAGTAGTTAGTAGTAGTAGTTAGTAGTAGTAGTTAGTAGTAGTAGTTAGTAGTAGTAGTTAGTAGTAGTAGTTAGTAGTAGTAGTTAGTAGTAGTAGTTAGTAGTAGTAGTTAGTAGTAGTAGTTAGTAGTAGTCAGGTTAATGTCTGAATTAAATTTCCGTTCATAACGTAAGTTTGTGACTATCTGTACCATTTGTGGTCAGTTCCTATACCTGTCTTACAAACCGTTCCTGTGCTTTAGTATCGGTTAAAATTAGATAAAAGCTCCATACATGCAATGTCAGATATCTATTGAATGTAAGACTAGTGGATGCAGTAATATAGGAACAGGCTTTAACAAATCTTGCCCTGATGGGATTATTTATAACTTGTTTTATCTTACAAGAAAAAATATTGAATGAAATTTAGTTAAATTGTATTCAGATTCTTTCTTCTTCTTCTCTTTTCTCCGTTTATATAGTTCATATAGGCGAAAAAACAAACCACAGCTAAATACCCTACATTTGCCCGTCTGGATGGCTACCACGCCTGGTATAGAGTGAGCCGCCATAACAACCTTGAGTTGTGTCCGGCATTAGTGACCAGGTTCCAGTCTGTCTTAAGAGAGCAGCAGCGCATTTGTAGCACCTTTGGTGTTGCAAATGTCCATAGGCGATGGATACCACTTTCCATCAAGTGAACCGTCTGCCTATCTGCTGAACTAATGCAATAAAAAAATATCTATATAAATAAAAATGAATGTCTGTCCTCTACGCAACTCTAAACCATTGATCGGATTGTAATGAAACTTTGGTAGGGTGTTCTGAGGATGCACTGGTGTTTGGCTCGAAAAATCTACAAAAATAAACGTTATTGTGTATAGAGAAGCATTTCAATAAACAGAATATACAACCAAAACATTCTTTACATTACGTGGATTTGCAACTCATGCTGGATACATCTAATTAACTAACTCCGTTGGCTCAGCGAGCCAGTCTTGGCCTCGAAAATGAGAGCACGCCACTTTCCTCTGTCCTGCGAAGTGTCTTGCCAGTTGTGGGCTTGTAGTGCGATCAGGTCAGCTGCCACTCTCGCCCTTCCAGCAATATTTGGTATGACAAGTATACTCTCTTCACTCCCCGATCCTCCTTCATCCGTTCTACATGACCGAGCAGCGGAGACGGTGAGATTTTATCTCCCCTATTATGTTGGGTTCGGCCATAAGGTCTTCTATTTCGGAGTTGGTTTGGACCCTCCAGCTGCCATCTCCTTTTATTGTTGGGCCCAAGATTTCTCTGAGAACCTTCCTCTCTGGATACATCTAGTATAAATTGAATAATCTGTTTTATTTACTTTCTTTTCTGAAATTGGTAAAACAATTAATTTAATCGTTAGATTTTAAATTCGCATGGATTTCCCAACAGCGCCCAAATTATCAATTAATATCAAAGAAAATCAATTAATTTTTTGCTTTTACTCCGTTCCAAGAATCAGTGTGTTATTGCATTTAGTTAACATGATAATTGTATAAGTGAATACTAACTATTCTTAAAATATCACAAGCAAAAAACTTACAAGGTTAGCAAATAAGATGTGTACTTTATGTGTTTTTACTTGTATAATATGGGAATTTTGCATATTACTTAATACACTTTTCACACGAAAATCGTTTAATACTGTTATAAAATGCCGTTGGAATTATTATAGTTTATTAGAACTATACAAGCACGTCTAATACAGGTACAAATATAACCGAATATAATACATCTAAAAGGAGGGTCGCGCGACAGATTGAAAAACACTGCGTTAGAGCAACCTCTCTAGTCTCCGGTATCTCACCCATATGATACCGAAGGGGATAGACATTCATAAGAGAAATTATATGTTTACAAAACTCGCTTACATATTCCGCACTTGTTTAAACTAGGGAAGATTTCGCAGCTGAACTTGACCAAGTGATATTATTTATAATGTTAATTAATTCTAAACTGTTTGGTAACATCTTATTATAATTCTAAAGATTAGAAAATTTGATAATTTACGTGGCGGATAAACTAGATTTTTTGCAACTCTTTCCTCATAGACCTACAAAAGAAGAAAAATTAATTAAATATCATGGCATTACATAAATGCATTAATTTCATATAATTTTATCATTAATTATATATAAATATTGTGGCGAATGATGGTGGAACCATCTAGTTAGTTTAAGAACTTTTAGAAAAAGCCAAAAAATTCTGGAAGGAAAAGACAAGGACGAATATATTTTAGAAAGGCATAGACGATGAACGAAAGTTCTAGAATAAAAAGTTCTGGAAGGAAAAGACAGAGATAGATAGATGTTAGAAAGGGATAGATGTATAAACGAAAGTACCCGAATAGAAGGTTCGGGAAGGAAAAGACAGAGATAGATAGATGTTTAGAAAGGGACAGATAGTAAATAAAAAAATAACGAAATTATGGGTTCCAGAAAATTCTCCGAGTATATAAGCAGCGTAAGGCGCGCCTACCGGGCTGTTTAGAGTTGATTTCAAGACAGCGATGCGACAAGTGCGATACTAAAGAATTGTAAGAAAAGGTTAATACAGTGACGAGCTAAGTGGTGAATTTAGTGACATGTTTAGTGGACGGTTAAGTGAAGGAGGTGTGTAGCGTAGTTCGAGGGAAGAACCAGAAGCGAGCTACACGCGGTAATATCGGAGGTGAGCACTGCAGTAGCAGGAGGTGGTCTACGCAATATCGGCGACGGTATAGAGAGCGAGACACCTTATCGCCGGGACTATGCATCGTTAGTCGTGCGTATAGGGGCAACCCTGCAGAGAGGTAATACGTGCGGCTGTGTAAGTCAATAAAAGCATTTATGTAAAAACTGGTGTTTTCCTTCCAATCCTAAGTGCGCACTCCGCGCGCACGTAAAAATATAATATCAGCCCATAAATGTCCCACTGGTGGGCTCGGGCCTCCCATTATAGAGGGAACAGTCAGTATACCCGCCACGCTTGTCCAAGGCGGCTTGGCAGGGTTGGCACATCGGTCATCTCGATGTGCAGGTTGCATCACGATGTTTTCCTTTACCGTTGTTAGCATGTGGTAAGTGTAACAATATGTACATTAGATCACAAAACTGACTAAGTGGTGCATGCGTTCCGGCCAGGATCGAATCCGCGCCCTTTGAGTTTGGGACGCGTGCGCTAGTCATTTCGCTACCACGACTTACACGTATTTTTAATCATTAATATGTCTAATATTAACCAGTATTCAGACAGATGAATGTTTATTAAAATATAAGAACCGAATATAATTTTTTCACGATATCACTACAACATGTAGTATATAGTTATTACAACATTCATGTAGAATGTATTTTTTATGAATGACTGTGACATTATACATTATTCACATTCTATAAAAAAATAACATCTATAAAAATAATATTCTTGTTATATTTAATGAAAGTAAATTCATCAATTAATCTATGACGTAATTATGTAGGTAACGAATGTTATTGTACGCTCGCATTGGGCCAACTGTTGCTTCTTCATTCTATCCATACCACCTTTATGTACACAGATTAGCAATTAAGTATTCTATTATATTCAGACGGACGGACATTAAGGTCTACGGAACCTTACAAACCCTTCTTCCTTCACACCACTTCAGTTGCTAAATCTTTACCAAGCACAAGTACGTTCTTGATGGAGTACTGCTCTCATCTTTGGGATGGCTCAGCCACTAGCTCGAGACACTCAAGCCAATAGAGAAAAGAGTTTATCGTCGAATAGACTCTCTATTCGACGAGAGGTTTCAAAGCCTAGAACATCGAAGCAGAGTTGCTAATTTGCCGGTATTCTATAGGATACACTTCGGCGAGTGTGCCACGGAATTGCGTGAATTAATTCCCTCACTTCTTTACCACTGGACAAGCAGACGTTCGAGCTCACGCCACCGATATATGCTGGAAATAACAACACTATTACCATATGTACCACTGAAGAGTGGAACTCATTACCGTCGTAATCTATGTGTCTTCAAGTCTCGCGTTAACAGGTAGCGTATTCTATCTTAGACTGAATTTCCACCTCAGATCATGCTCAATGTCAGTCCAACGCGAAATATACAATATAAAAATGGGGGTATAGTTTCTTAAGTTTTTGCGACTAATATACATAATAAAACTACGTTGTAACGTTTCTAAGCACAGTAATTTGTTAGATTTTTATTGTTCCAACGATTCGGTCACTTTTCAGTAGCCGTGATCACGGAAGATAAAGATATCAAGTGTCAGTACTATTGTTATTGTTAACTGTTAATGGTTGTTGTTTTTACATCTTATTCCTGAAAAATGGCCGAAATGTCGGAATAATAAAAATCAAATAAATTACCGCGCTTAAACCGTTAAAATTTAGTTTTTGTATAAAATGTAGTATTGTTTGACGCTCGTATATATTCGGAAAGGAAAAACCGGTGGTAGCGTAATGGTTAGGGCACGCGTCCCAAACTCATAGGGCCGGGTTCAAATCCTCGTTGGACCTAATGTGCATATTATTACAACTACCACATGCCATCAACGGTGAAGGGAAACAACGTAATGAAACTTGCACATCGAGATAACCGATGTGCCAAACCTGCCAAGCCACCTCGGACGAGCGTGGTGGGTATACTGTCCGTTCCCGTATAGTGGGGAGCCCGACCCCAGCAGTGGGTTATTCAGCAGTGATCGCAAGTCCCACACTACCCTACGGTTTGTCCTCGGGCAATGGGGTTAGCCATGATAGCTTAGTAGCTAACACACTTGCGCCTGAAACTTAAACGATGTGGGTTCGAATCCCGGCCGGAGATGCAAGCAGTTTTTTGACCTAATCATGAGCCCAGCAGTGGGACCTTATAGGCTGTTATTATTTATTATATATCCGGAAAAGTACAGCATCATTTAGCTTCAACGTAACAATCTTAATAGGTATCTTAATTATGTTAAATTTAATTTTGTTGTTAAAACACAACATTATTTCCTTTATCATTATTATAACGGTTGTATAAAACCGGTAAATTGAATAGTATGATTTAAATTAATTCTTTTTAGCTTTGTTTGCAAGGAAGTGGTTTCGAAATTAAACACGTGTGGGAACATTCCTTTTTAAATGTTTTGAAAGAAATATATTAATTATGAACATGTTGAAATAACACCACTTAACTCGTCACTAAAACAGTGACGAGTTAAGTGGTGGTTTTGTATCGCACTTGTCACTTCGCTGTCTTGAACTGAAATCTTCTGGAACCCATAACTTCGATCTTCTTTTCGTTATTCTTTTATTTACTATTTGTCCTTTTCTAAACATCTATCTATCCTTGTCTTTTATTTCCAGAGGTTTCTACCTTTTTCTAAAAGTCTTAAACCAACTAGATTGTTCTACCATCACTCGCCACAATATGTAATATCTTGAGGATGTCTGTGTACCAAACTGACCCTAGTTTCGTTATCAGCGGATTGAAATCCACTCCAATAATTCTTCAAAAGTTATTCTGTAACATATTTCTGTATACAACTTATAAGTAAAAGAACTTGAGATGTAAATAGAATAAGAAATATAAAGATTTTTTTTAACTAAACGTTTTGCTGGGGAGTTTCTTTTCCGCTTCTTCTCCTTAACAGCAATAACACGTTACAAAGCGGTGTACATAGACTAGGAAGTAAAATTAAATTTTAACCTATCTGTATGACCTTCAAAAAGTGTTCTCCAGTGGAACTTATTTTGAATAAAAACTTTAGAATTTGAAATAAATAAGGGCCTGGTCAAAAATGCAGACCAGTTTTTATTGTGGGCCAGTGTAATAATCTATAGAATGTAGGCTATTGGTTTGACGTGTTCGATCATATTTAAACTTCATAGTAACATCCGCTCAGACAAGCTTATTCACGATCTCACGTTCTAGTTAGACAAGGATATAATATATGACTTTTGTATTTTACGTCCTTTTCTCTCCTCGATGCTTATACTTGGTAAAGTTCAATATAAGTACTTCCCTAATTGCAACGCAAGTTGCTCAACTTGCTTGGAGTTATGTTTGCGCAATATGTTGAACTTTGGTACTTACCCTCTTATGTTAGCATAGGACTGATAAATCATAGTTAAGTGAAAATTTACCAATTATTATTGTAGATAAAATAATTAATTAAAATAATTATTAATTAAAATAATTAATAAATAATTAGTTAAAATAAATTAAATGTATAGTTTACGATTCTATAAAAGACATACAGACAAACATTGTTTTTTATATATAAGAAGAAGAGAAGAAGAAGAAGAAGATATATTATACACTCTGTTTAATTTTTTTCTGGTACTTAATTTTAGATTTTTTATTATAGTTTATTTTTTAAGATAGTTTAGCTTATAATTTAGTTTTATTTTAATGTCAAGTCAAGGTGGCGAAGTACGTCAATGGGGTAAGTTCATACACCACTCGTTTTTTTACTTTTTTTGAACGGAATTTCACGCCAACTACAATTCGAAAAAACAAAAACTTCGTTTAAAAAAACCGACTTCAAAAACTAAAAAACTAAAATGTATAAAATAACTTATTTTTAAAGCTATTATTATTAATATATATTATCTAAAACATCTTGAAGTTTTATTTGTTACTTTTTAGTGTCTAGCTATGTATGGGTGGACTTACGAATGGTGCCGCGCTTCTTAAAAAATATAGGTCCCAAGAACCGGGAACAAAAAAATGTTCGTAAAATGAAAACTACTGGGCCCAACTATGTCAAATTGTTAGGGGACCACATGGCAGCTATTCCGCGTCGAACAAAAAAAGAATCACGTAAATCGAATCATAAATCTCAGAGTAATCGGTGTACATATGGAACGGAGTGAAAATTATTTCCATGAAAAATGTTCATAAAATGAAAACTACTGGGCCAAACTATGTAAAATTTTTAGGGGACCAATTGGAAGCTATTCCGCGTCGAACAAAATCACGAATCACGTAAATCGGATCATAAATCACGGAGTAATCGGCGAACATACAAAAAAAAAAGCAACAACAAAAAAGATCCCGACGAATTGAGAACCTCCTCCTTTTTTCAAAGTCGGTTAAAAACAGAATTCAATGGTGTCTTAGCTTCACTGACTCGTTTGTTGTCGTAGTAACTGTTCAAACACGGATATAATGAGAGGTGTATGGAGTCTCCCCACTGACGGATTTCGTCACCTTCACTATATATGTTGTTATTATTTGAAGAATAAATAAAATGGTTTTATTGGCAAAATAATATAACTTTTATGTTTTACTAGTTAAAAAAGTTAAAAAAATAATAATAAAAAAGCTGAATGATAATTGCAGAATGTTTCAACTTTAGTAAAAGAATGTGGTGAAAACTGAACCCGAACAAACATCAAACGTTTGCCATTCCAAACCAAAAAAAGAAAAATCCTTCAATTTTAAATTTCATTTGATTTCTGAACGACTTTAAAATTTAATTGATTTCTAAACGACGGGACAAACATCAAATGTATGACAGGTAGGAATAGTTTCTAAGGGAAAGCGAAATTGTTATTTTTACTATATTCCGAGCATTTTTTCATATTTATTCACCTTTGAAACCTTCCCTGGACTTCCACAAATAATTCAAAATCAAAATTAGCCAAATCACTCAGCCGTTTTCGAATTTTAGCGAGACTAACAAACAGGATTTGATTTTTATTTATATAGATTTCGCACCGACACTTCAGGATGTTGTAGAAAATATTTATTGTCTGTTTTTTAGTGTGTTATTGTGGCTTTTCATTTTTTCTATGATACTATTCGACACAAAAATACTTTATTTTCCGATATAGTGTCACATCGCGTGTATTCACATTCTACTCATAAAACCTAGCGATAAAAATGTCATTTTGTTTTGTCCAAGCAAATAGTGTAACGCAATGAAAATCGAAATTATGGTTAATTTCACCATAATTCTATGGCGTTGACCCATCGCCACAAATATGTAGGGCGATTACCTCTGATGGTTTCCACCCTGTATAGGCACTATAATCTTGCTTGGGTAATTTGCACCCTGTTTTTTGGGTTATAGAACTTAAAGTTGCATCAAGATTCTTGTGTTCAAACTAGACATGTTAATGTTGTTTGAAAAAGGTATTTTTAAATTATCTACCTATCTATGCAGATGAATAAAATTGAAGTATCTGTTTGTAATGCCAAAATAAATTACACATATCAAAATTCAATTTTTAAACTTTTAGTCTGTCCGTCTGTCTTGATGTTCCGACTAATCACTGAAACGGCTTGACCGATTTTTATGGGACTTTCACTAGCAGGTGGCTGATGTTATAAGGAGTAATTTAAGCTACTTAATTTTTACTTTTTTTTAAAGGTTTCATGGAAAAAAAATAAGCGGAGGAAGTCGCTGAAAGAGGTAGTCTATAATAAACTATCTCACGTGACTAAAAAGGCTGGTCTATACCTCGGGCAACAGATTAGCGTTGCCATTTAAAGATGGAATGTGGCCAGTCTTTTGGAAACGTTCCCAACTGATAGCTGGTGGTTTGACACTGGATTTTCTATATTAATTTTAATTATTAAATATTTATATATATATAATAGCTGATGCCAGCGACTTCGTCCGCGTGGTGCGGTTTTTTAATTATCCCACGGGAACTCTTAAATTTTTCGGGATCAAAAGTATCCTATATGTTGACCAGGGATATAAGCTACCACCATACAAAATTTCATTTAAATCGGTCCAGTCGTTTCGGAGATTAGCCGGTACAAACAGACAAACAGAGAAACAAAATATTGAAAAAAATTCTAAATTAGTTCTATTTCACTTCTTACATCCCCCTGACTCGGTTTTTAGCATTTTTTTCCATTGTACAGAAATTCGACCTCTACAGTTTTATTATATGTATAGATATGGTTTTCTTTTCGACTATTTTTTTCCTCGGTCTCTACCTGTAATTTTGTTATATATTTCGGGACAAAAATTTACAGCCCTTAATATTAGTTATAAGTACTTTCTCTGACAATGAAAAGATTTTCCATAGAAAGTACACATAAATCAAGATATTCAGTAGCGGATTTGTCCTAAGGCCCAAGAGGCCCGGGCCTAGGGCGGCCAGATATTAGGGGCGGCAAGTTGGCAAAAAAGTAAATTCATTATGTACTCAATATAAGGGTGCTGAGAAGTGTTGGCTGGTACTTACATAATACTACATGGCCTGGGGCCTAGGGCGTCCAAGACTCCAAATCCGCCACTGAAGATATTTAAAAAACTCAGCCGCATTTTATGCTGTCACATCGGGTTTAGCCCTCTCAACCACAGAGGCCGTTCGATGTACGTTTCATGTAGGGTAAATGTGTCAAATGTTGACATGTCATCTGTCACGCAATAGGAGGGTAAAAGGTTATGATTGACATACCTTTGTATCTTGTTAATTACCAAATTTCGTTACAAAACGATAGGTTATTGACATGGGTTTTTAACCTTTAGGGTTGTTAAACTATTATTTTTGATTGATCTTGAGTATTAAGCTTATGTATTTGTTTCAGGATGTTTCAAAAGGAATGACAGAAAAGGAGGTGAGAAATGATTTAAGCAGTATTTAGTCGTAGAATAACGGTGTATCGCGCGGGAATCTCCAGCCTGTCGAGGTAAAAAAAAACAAATACAACAGTAGGGTTATTCACAAACGTCGGGAACGTTTCCGTGTAAAAACGGAAAGATCGCAACGACCTCTGTGGTTGAGCGGTCAAGTCTTAACCGGGCGAATTCGCTGGTACCCAGAGGCGTCGGGTTCGATTCCTGGCACGGTAAATTTCGAAAACAAACTTTCCGTTATTTACTATGGTCTGTGTGTCTGGGATCCGCCCCAGAGTGGTCCATTGTCTATTACCCATAACACAAGCGTAACTTGCTTAGCTTGGGGATATACATTGTGTGTGTTTGTCTGCCGTTTATTACTATTAACAAATCTTGTCGGAAACACATTCCTGAATGTGTTCGTTTCACATTCCGTAGGATTACAAAATTAATTCGGTTCTTACACGGAAACGTTTCCGACGTTTATGAATAACCCAGGTCTCATATATATTTTAATCTAATAGACTGCAGAAGGATGTATTCGCATAAAAGTCGCATTATTAATGTTAGTAATGCTAGCTTATCATAGATTAAAACGTTCCAGCAAAGCTTTGTTCGCGTTGCTATGCAGTATTTGTTAGTGAATTACAGCGGTATGGCTGGCACCAACAACACGCGACCGCAGCGCCATCTTCTTTGCTATATTCGTTTTAATTCGTGTAATTATTGAATTAAATTGAACGTAATTTAATTCGTATTCCATTGCATCGTCGGTGTTTCAAGAATCTTTCCGTTTCAAGTGCTTGGTTGATAGCAATAATGACCGCTAATCAGTTAATTGTAGTCAAACGACTAGAATGATCTAGCACTAGTTTTTAAAAACACCTAGTTGTGGCCAATGATGCGCGTTGGACACATGCTCGCAAACAAAGAGAAATGCCCTTAAGTCTGATAATATGTTCGATGCATATTGAACATTATGTTCGATGCGTATTACATTATGTTCGATGCGTATTACATTATGTTCGATGCATATTGAACATTATGCTGATGTGACGTTTGCTTACCGTGATCGCGGGAATGGACTTGCCGCGACCTCAGGGTGTGTGAGCACCAGTAGACGCCACATTGTGCCGTAAATGAGGGCGGGCATTCTAGCATATTTTAACGTGGAGGTGGAGCCTCTTCCAATATTCTCTGTTATGGGCCAGTTGTTTTACTTCTATGTACGACATGACACCCACTTTTTCTTTTATTTGATCCATGAATGCTCGCCTTCCGTCTCCTTGCTTCCACTTTGCTTTCGATTAACGTGCATAAGGTGTCGTGTCGTAGCAAATGGCCAAACATCTTCCGCCTTCTTTCCTCCAGAGTTTTTAAAATCGTGTGTTTCTCCTTTATCATATCCAATACTGCTTTATTGGTCTTCTTTTCTTTCCTACTTATTCTTCTAATCTATCGCGATCTCTTTGTGTCTTTGTCCATGCTTGGAGCATTGAATAAATACGTAGCCAAAAATAATCTTGTTTGTATTTCTACCAAGTGGCGTCCCGCACATAATACGATGCTAGTCTTCAGTAAAAGGGTCATAGAAACGAGACAAGATGCCAAGATGAAGTTGCTAATTTGGCAAGCGACATTACACATTCGTTCTGTATGAAATGGCAAATAAACAGTAGCCAGGGGAGCGTGTTTCGTGACTACGAGGAATGGTTTGACAGAGAAAGCGTAAAGCTACTCGCTGGACCGCGACACACGCTCGCAAACATCACACCGTAGGGCTGCCACGTGTTATATTATATACTTGATTATTTCCACCGCGATAAAGTAACCACACTTTTATATTAATTACGTGATTAACCATTTTTTACTTTAATCTTTCTAACTTCATCCGTGCAGGAACGGAGAAAGAATCTAACTTCCTGCGGCCAGTCAGCCTGTCGTAAGAGGCGACAAAACAACCCACAGCTAGGTGGTAGGGTATTTGCTCGAATGGATGGACCACGACCACCCCTGGTCTAAAGTATGCCGCCATAACAACCTTGTGTTGTGTTCCGGCATTAGTGGCCAGGCTCCAGTCTACCTTAGAGAGCAGCAGCGCATTTGTACCATCTTTGGTTTTGCAAATGTAAATAGGTGATGGTAACTGCTTTCCATCTAGTGGGCCGTCTGCCTGTCTGCTGAACTCATGAAATAAAATTAAAAAAAAACGTCAAATGTTTCTTCTTTTGTCAAAAATCTTTAAACATATATAACTATGAAATGGTATCGGGATTTTAATAATCGGGTCGAGTTAAAAAGAAAAGAAAACCATTTGCTTGGCTCAAAACAACATATTTAAAAATATTATAAAAGGGGATATCGTATTAAATAACTAACAAAACAGTATATTTTATTATATTTTCTTTAAGCCACTGGAAGGGACTAATATCTAAAAAACAGGCTCGGCCTTGTTTAGGTGTTAGTTAACGAAATAACTTTATCGTTAACGTCTCACGTTTTTGGTGCCCTTGTTGTAATTTACTAACGAACGCCTCACAAAACTCCTATAAAAAAGATGGTGGTGTAAAGTATGAGTTAGTCAGCCCTATCACGTAGCATTATTCCAGTGACACTACTTATTTGCTTCAATTTTGCCCAATTATTACTGAATCGGAGTATAAATTAAATGAAAAAAATCAGAATAAATAGCACGCAGACATGAAAACAATCATATTTTACAAATAATGAAAGTGCAGCGTAGGTACTTTGACTTAAATTTTTTTATAGTTCATATTTATGATAGTCTAAAACATACAGTCACGCAATTTTATCATAACTATTTGCAGCACCCAGATTGAATTTATTAAGGTTTGTAGCCACGCCAACGACCTGGAGGTTTTTCGCTACTGATTTCTCGGGCGATAGCGGGGATTTCATAGAAGCAGTCGTTTTTAAATGCGTTATTATTTTATAGTGATTAAAATAAAGTTTAAAAAAATAACTCATAACGGATTCGCGTTGCCATACAACGCGGGAATGCGGCTAGGATTTTGGGAACTCTCCCCATCGACAGCGATGTGGACTTTTACTTGTAAATATGTTTATAATATTTACTTTCAAAGTTTTTTTGTAGTGTGATTTATCTGTCTTCGATAAATACAGTGTAAACTCTATATAACGACACTGTAGGTCTCGTACATTTAATAGCGTTATAGAGAGTTGTCGTTTAATGAAGAGAAGTCTGTTATTTTTGTCTGACGTCTTTTACTGCACCAGTAATTTTGTTGTATTTTTTTACTTATTTTATTCATATCTTGCGATACTGAGGCACCTTGGTGATAAAGGAAGTACTTAGAAATATATAGAATATTGCTTAGAAAATTTGGTATACATGATGCCGACTAGCGAGTTTATTACGGGCTAGGATAGTAAAGCGATAAAAGAACGTACATAGCTGCGCAGATTTTTACTATATTTGGCATCTTAAAAGATACTTTTTATTTCTTAATTGTTGTCGTTATTGAGAATGGGTGTAATGCTATATAGAATGTGTCATTGTATGTAAGACAAGCTAAACCAACCAAAGCCACGTGATTTCGACGCTTAAGGGAGTTTGTCGTTAACTCGAGTGACGTTACATGGAGTTTACGCTGTATATAGATTTTTTAATCTAGTTTTGATAAAGATTGAAGGAATTATATGGTTTCATGTGGATAATTTGGGAGTGATTTGGTGATGTTTTTACTGAGATTAAAATAATTATAGAAAAATACTTAAAAACCACGTTACGTGTCATATCTTGAATATTTATGCGATTTTTTTAGTAAGTTATTGTTCAGTAAATGCCAAAGTTGTTTCGTTTGCACCACACTTTCGACCTTTTGCAGCAATAGGGGCCTTAAATTTATAATAGAGAAATTTTCGTAACTCAGAATGATTGTTGGTAATATTCACAACTTGATTTTTACCGTTATACTGACAATAATTGAATTAAAAGAATAAAATGAGCAATTCAATCGCTTTAATAGCTTTTTAGGGTTTTGTAGTCACTTTTCTAGACGACTGCACCGAATGGGAATAATGCGTTCGCTACCAAGCTCTTCTAGTAAAGATTTATAAAAATTACTTTGATAAACCTTGTATTAGTATTTAAACTACATAAAAAAAACAAATAATACGATAAAATAGATTTATTATATTGTTACGTACGAGCGGGGGTACGCACTTATGGATTGGAAGAAAACACCAGTTTTTAATTTAAAAGCTTTTATTGACTTACTCAGCCGCACGTAGTACCTGTCTGCAGGGTTGCCCCTATACGCACGACCAACGATGCACAGTCCCGATGATAAGTTGTCACACCCTCAATACCGTCGCCGATATTGTGTGGACCACCTCCGATATTATCGCGGGTAGCTTGCGTCTGGTTCCTCTATCTGCGCTGCGCTACACAGCTCCTTCACGTATCTGTCCACCAAACTTGTTACTAAATTCACCACTTAATTCGTCTCTGTACTCTATTAACCTTCTCTGATAACTCTTTAGTATCGCACTTGCCGTTTCACCGTCTTGGACTGAACTCAGCTTTAAAGTGCTTAGTAGGCACGCCGTACGCTGTTTATATATCTCTAAGAATTTTCTAGAACCCGTCTATCTATCTCTGTCTTTTCTTTCCCGAACCTTCTGTTCGGGAACTTTCGTTTATACGTCTATCCCTTTCTAAAATCTATCTCTTTCTCTATTTTGTCGTCTATCTCTTTCTAACATCTATCTATCTCTTTCTTTCGTTTATCGTCTATCTTTTTCTAAATATATCCGTCCTTGTCTTTTTGTTCTAGATTTTTCTAGATTGTTCCAAAAGTTCCAAAACTAACTAGATGGTTCCACCATCGTTCGCCACAATATTAATACGTGAAGCAAAAACACAGCATAAACTTTGTATCCTTTTTTTTAACGAGAATTGCGCGGTCGGAGGAGCTATGAAATTTCGCACACTTATAAATAGTTTATATAGAGAAGGATTGCAGAATGCTAATATTTTATTAAGACTATGCATAAAGTCTTTATTAAAGAATACATAAAATCAATATAAAAAACATTACACACACTACCATGTATTTGACACACACACGCATATATACTTTTGTTTATTGTTCAAGTCAAATTAACAGTGTAGCCTTGGTGAAATCTGTGATTATAGAAGTATAGTTTTTGACAACAGAATCTTAAAAATGTTCATACTTATGATTTAAATTAAATTATCATGGTCGAATTTTGACCACGGGCGACCACTAGTTATTATTATTTGTATTTTTTTAATGTAGTTTTTAAATCAACTTAAACATTCCAGCGAAATATGTGATGAGACTTAGGCCGCCACCAATGTTCTTAGTACTTTGGTAAGGCATTGCGGAGCGCACGTAGACTGGGTATAGTATAACTGGACGTGAAATAACACGAGTAATATTCTTATAATATTAATATTTATTTGACAATGATACAGCACAAAGCAAGGATGAATACAGAGTGAGTAAAAAGAAAAAAAAACAAAGAATGTTGACAGTGTCAAAAATATAAAAGATTTTTTTTAAGAGGTTGATTCCAACAGGCATGATGAACTTGCTCAATAAGGCGCCGATGACACAGGCCTTGGACAAATGCCCAAGGGCTAACACCCCACTACAACCACCCTCCTCCGACGCCCCGTGCTTATGGCAGGAAAGGCATGAGACTTAGAACGTAGTTACGCCCAGACCGATCCTAGCGCAATAAGTGTCTGAGAAAGCCCCTGGAAGAGCTGACTGACTTCGACAGCAGGGGTGAAGACTCCTCTGCTCCCTTGATGCAAGAGGGCGCCTGAAGCGGTATTATTTAAGGAGGGAAGTCATGCGCATATCTGCGCCTTCGGGCTCCCGGCTGGCGCCGGCGCCCATGTAGAGGTGCATGAATACGCGCAATTCCACTTCTCTCCCTACGATGACACAGGCCTTGCGAACATTGCACAACATATGTCAACAGTCAACAAATTGTCATTTTTAACTGCTTTTTGCCAGGTGGTAGGGTATTAGCCCGACTGGATGGCTACACCACCCCTAGTCTAGAATATGCTGCAGTAACAACTTTGAGTTGTGTTCCGGCATCAGTGGCCAGGTTCCAGTGTCTCCTTCAAGGCCGGCAGCGCATTGGCAGCACCACTGGTATTGCTGATGTTCATAGGCGATGGTAACCACTTTCCGTCACAGTTGGGCCATCAGCATGTCTGCTGAGCTTCAATAAGAAAAAAATAGAAATCATACATACATACACACACAACTTCACGCCAGGTCCCTTGCGGGGTAGGCACGATCAATTTGATCATGGAAGGTGTGTCGTGGCCTTCGCGATTTCTGCATCCATCCACTTTTGCATTGTAGTCATTCTTTCATCATACATCTTTCCACATATATATTCTTTCTAAATATCATATTACTTCTATATGTTATGGTAATTGAATATGTATGTATGTATATATGTTATATCCTGTGACCACGTTATTCTTTGCTTAGCTTGCTTGCTATAGCGATGTTTGTGAGTAAACAAATAAATAAAAAATAAATGTAATAAATCCTTAAAGAGGTTAGTGTTTAATACTTGATACAATCTATAATCTTGTTAAATAACCGACACCCAGATGAGGATAGAGCTACTTGAAAATGTCAGCAGAAAAAACAGGCAATGTCAAAGACCAGTTTTGAAAAACGCTACCGGGGTCGTGACTTGTAACATAGAATATGTAGAACGTCCACTCCGTACAAAGCGCTGATTCTTACCTATACCGACGTGCGCGAATGGATATGTCAGCTATAGCATTTATTTATTACTTTCAGAGTCTAATTAATAGTAAATAGACAAATCATGAGAAACTTTTTTTTATTTTTATTGCAGGAGTTCAGCAGTTAGGCAGATGGTTCACCTGATGGAAAATGGTTACCATCGCCTATTGACATTTGCAACACCAAAGGTGCTACAAATACGCTGCTACTCTCTTAAAGGATACTGAAACCTGGTCATTAATTCCGGAACACAACTAGAGGTTGTTATAGCGGTGCACTCTACATCAGGCGTGGTAGCCATGCAGACGGGCAAATGTAGAGTATTTGGCTGTGGGTTGTTTTGTCTCCTATATGAACTATATAAAAGAAGAAGAGAGAAGAAGAAGAAGAAAGAATCTAAATACAATTTAACTAAATATTATTCAAGATTTTTTCTTGTAAGATAAAACAAGTTATTAATAATCCCTTTGGGGCAAAAATTATTAAAGCCTGTTCCTATATATTACTTTTTTCATCCACTAGTCTTACATTCGAGAGATATCTGACATTGCTTGTATGGAGCTGGTTTGGTGTAATAAAAAATGTGATGGAAGTGTTCTCAAAGAAGATGTACCGACTCAACTCTTTATTGAATTTATTTATGGGCATGTATTGAGGAGGGATGAAAGTCACGTGACAAATATGTAAAGATAGACAAAAATACAATGGATGGTTTGTCTGGAGTCATCCTACATCCATCCATCCATTATGGTTTGTGGTGTGACAAAAGACGTATGTCAGAATAGAGGAGTATGGAAGGAATAGACGTATTTTGTCGACCAATTAATTGAAAGAAGGTGAAAGAAAAGAGAGAAACTTTTTTCGAATCATAATCCTCATTCACACCTAGCGCTCGGCTGTAGTGTATAGTGTAGTATTAGACTCCCGATGGTATTTCAAACCTACCAACTAATCTACCCCTATATTTCTCCACATCGTCTCTATTGATTTTGGTGCCAAAACTGTAATATTGTGGGAGTAGCGCGTTTTAATTTTGTGTGTCGGTTTTAGTACCGTATAAAAAATGAACCTTCTTCCTATATTCTGTGCTCGCGGTTTGTGGTAGTCTATTACCAAAAGTGGGTCACCTCGCGTATTTGTCACAACCGAACTATAAAATAATACCTCTTTATAATAATATTTGTGTAATCTGCATTATGCATGCTATTATATTACAGTAAGAGACGTATTGCGAAAGCCGTAATTACGTTTTTGTGATATGTGCCTTTTATAAGAACGTTTTGCTTATAATTTGTGTTTACGCGAACAATGTACATTGTGTTCAAAATTTGTTTGGATAGTTATAGTTTTCAACGTACGTGTTTCTTTCTTATCTGTGTTAATGACCTTCTTGGTATGTCTTGGGTACTTTAATTAGTAGTACGAAACGAATATACTAAAATAAGTGTAAATATTTGTTAACATAATTTTTATCCTATAGAATAGAATGGAATAGAACGGAGTGGACTAGAATATACTTCATTGTAGAAACTTGCTACGTAAAATTATGACGTACTAACAACGGTGAAGGAAAACATCGTGATGCAACCTGCACATCGAAATAACCGATGTGTCAAACCAGCCAAGCCGCTTTGGATAAGCGTGGCGGGAATACTGTCCGTTCCCCCTTTATAGGGGTATAATGGTAACCCGAGCCCAACAGTGGGACATTTATGGACTGAGATTATATAATGTATAATATAAAAATGAATCGCAAAATGTGTTGGTAAGCGCATAACTCAACAACGCCTGGACCAATTTGACCAATTTTCTTTTTTTTTAATGTTCGTTGAAGTCAAAGAATGGTTTTTACGCAAGAAAAATTCGAATAATTTCCGGGAAAACCCTAAAAACAGCCCTTTTCTTTTTCCAATACAAACGTTTTCTAACTAAAATGTAGAGTCACTTTGAACTATATTGCTATTCAATAAAGTTCATATTAAATTACAAGCTTTCACTGTTGCCTAAGCAATGTAGGTGTGTTGCTAACGCTAAAGAGTCAATTTGCACTTTATTACCGCTGCACAAAGTGCAAATTCAATCACATCTATCAAAACAGCGTGCGTGTGCGCGTTGGAAGATCTAATGTCGCGTGCCGAAACTAAAACAAAAGACATAATATCGCGAAGCCGATCAAATTGAAAATCAGCACTAATGATCTATAGCTCTTACATTTTGTGATTATTCAATTAATAAACTAAATTATTGTACAAGTGCTGGTTAAATAACTACCGACTTTTGTTGTGCTTCTAATACTCCATCCAAAGGTTGTATGGAAGAAATCGCCATGGACGATAAGACCGTCCATTCTACTTGAAGATTAATGTAATATATGAATACGCTTGGACCGTGGGGTCCTTAGGCCATGAGCCTCTACCAAAATTTATCGAAACGATTCATTGACTCTTCAGGTGATCCGAGGGCTGGTGCTTACCTCGCCCAGTATGGCGATCCAGCGAGGAAACGTAGCCAGCCTTCTGGGCACCTTACCTATAGAAGACGGTGATCTGGGCTTAGTATTCTACTTATAGTCTTCAGGGACTATGGGTAGAATACAATACAAATAAGTTTTCTTACATTGTATTCAATTATGCTATACGGGTCCGAATGTTGGGCCACTAAAGTGATATACCACAAACGTCTCCAGTCAGCTGAGATGAGAATGTTTAGATGGATGTGTGGTGTTACGAGAATGGATAAGGTGAGAAATGAGTACATAAGGGGATCTTTGAAAGTTGCACCCGTGACTGAAAAATTGAGAGGAAGGAGGAGGAATGAGGAGGGATGAAAGTCACGTGACAGAAAGAATGTCAAACTACAAGATGTATGGGTACAGATGTAAAGGTAGACCAAAAAAAAGATGGATGGACTGCGTGAAGGGTGATATGATGATTTGTGGTGTGACAGAAGATGTCTGTCAGAATAGAAGAGTGTGGAAGGAAAAGACATATTGTGCCGACCCCAATTAATTGGGATATGGTGAAAGGAAAGAGAGAGAGAGAGAAAGAGAATATTCAATTGTTGTAATTTATATTCTTACATATTAAAATATAATATTTTACGTACTTATATGTTTATCAATGAAATATAATGTTGACTAAAAGCAGGTAAATCTTTTATCAATAGCATAAAGTTGCGTACAGATGAGTTGCACACCGTTTCTGCAAAGTGAACGGCTTAGGTCGCGGCCGTGGACTTTTGTTAAGTTAAAGGACAAAGCTTAATGTTCTGCCCGCCAAAGATGGAAATAATAAATATGTATAATAAATTCAGATATAGTACGTTCAAAATTGGGAGCTGTTTTTGTTTTTTGACAGCGGATTATTAATATAAATATAATAATATAAATCATGAAGTTGCACTTTAATGAAATTATGCCAATAAATAGGGAAAATCATATTATTATTACCAGTTCACCCAGCGATTGTCGCCCAGCCAATTCGTTCAAGATATTAAGAAATATTAATATTTAATTTTCTAGCTATATTATAAAATTAAAATTAATTATTTTTTACTTTTTATTTTTATATTAACAAAATTGGGTCGTTATGGTCTTACGCCAAAAGGAAGGTTTGCACTGAAAATCAGCGTTGTGTCGGATATAATTCCGGCACAGTAATATGCTGAGTGCAAACCTTGTTTGCTGAAAATACGGCGTACAAATTCTCAAATAATGCTTTATGTATAAATGTTTGTAATAATGTTTAAAGAATGTAACTACGTCGCTATTTTTCTCAAATAAAGTTTGTTCTTTAATTGTATGGCTATAAAGTGTTCTTTTTTTAAGTTTTTTTAAGGTTTTAACAATAAAAAATATATTATTTTTTAAATAAATTAATAGGATGCCAATCACTGGTGCGAATACTTCAATTTCTAGTCCAAGTTATGGGGTGGACCCCGATTACATAGATTCTCTTGAAGCTCCACCAATATCCTGAAAAGACAAAGAACCCACTTTTGAATAATTTGTATCTGCCGTCAATAAGCTACAAAATGGTAAAGCAACGGGCTTAGACACTTTACCGGCTGAACTTTACAAATATGTATGATACGTTACGGAGGACTATATATTTTTTTGAATAAAATCCGTGTATTAAAATTTGATTTTTAGCTATTTTGTATTAAGTGGCTTTTTGGATTTTGCAGTCAAATGACGAAAACAATAAACAATTTCACAGAACTTTTCATGTGTGGTGTCCGACACGCACTTGACCTATACAGAAAACCATACTATTTTCGCATTTCCCCAACGAGTTGTACCCGATTAATTTATTTAAGACTAGCTTCTGTCCGCGACTTCGTCTGCGTGGAAAGGATTTTTTCCATCGAAAGGGAACTCTTTAATTTTCGGGATCAAAAGTATCCTATAGGTATGTTGATCAGAGATATAAGCTACCACCACACAAAATTTCATTTAAATCGGTCCAGTCGTTTCGGAGATTAGCCTGTAGAAACAGAGAAACAAAAAATTTGAAAAAATCTAATTTAGTTCTATTTCACTTCTTGCATCCCCTCTCAGTTTTTAGCATTTTTTTTCATTGTACAGAAATTCGACCTCTACAGTTTTATTATATGTATAGATGTTTATTTTATTTGGTAGTCATTCAATTTTAGGGATGTCCCGACTAGATGTAGGAGCATTGATATATATATATATATATATATATATACAGTGGTGGTCATCTAATTAGAAACACTTCTTATGAAAAAAGAAAGTATATATAACATTCAATAATTAATAATCATGCAATAATATAGTCACTCAAATAAAAAACTCATTAAATGCATAAAATATAAAACATATCTTACTTTTAATTACAAAATGAGTTTTACACGTGTAAGAGTTTATTTTCTGTTACTGGCCGCTTGGACGCCTAATTAGAAACATTTTAAAAAAGCATCCATAGCTCTTCCTTTTTTTTAAATTGGAGAATAACATTTTTTTCTTGGCTTTTTCTATTATTTTGGCGGCAATAAAAAAATTTAATCTGAATTTTATTTTGTTCAAAATGGGCAAAAATAAAAGTTGTGATGCGTCAACTAGACAAATAATTGTTAATTTACATATGGATCCTAAGTGGGCGTACAGAAGAATAGCTGAGCATTTAAATTGTTCTGTTAAGAAAGTTTTTAATGCAATTGATCATTATAAAACACATGGAACTGTTGAAAATGTTCTTAGAAAGGCTCGGCCAAGAAAAAGTTCTCCCAGAGAAGATACGCTAATCGTTCGTGTTGCTAAAAAAGACCCAAGTAAAGGCTCCAACCAGATTAAAAATGAACTTTTTTCGTCTGATGACCCGAGAAACATCTCGTCAAGACTGATACGCCGAAGATTAGTGGAAGCTTAATTGTTTGGAAGAATCTCTCGAAAGGTACCGCTTTTTACCAAGCAACACCGAAAGAAGCGATTATTATTCGCTAAAAAATATGTAAATTGGACGGTACAAGAATGGAAAAAGTGTTATTTTCAGATGAAACAAAAATAAATATGGTAAATTCCGATGGAAAGCGCTATGTTAGACGTCCTGTATACAGTGCTTTTAATTATAAATACACAAGGAGTACAGTCAAGCACGGTGGCGGTAAGTTTAAATTTTGAGGGTGTTTTTCCGGATGTAGTTGGACCCGTTCGGATGATTGAAGGTACAATGGATCAATGGCAATACAAAAATAGAAATAGAAAGATCTTAGAGCACACAATGATTCCCTACTCGGACGATCATTTGCCTGTAACCTGGATCTTTCAGCATGACAATGATCCTAAACACACGGCCAATAGCGTCAAATATTTCCTTAGCGAATAGCTTATATCCGTTTTAGACTGGCCAGCAAATAGTCCGGATTTAAACCCGATAGAAAATCTCTGGTGTATTGTTAAAAAGAAAGTCTCAAACAAACGTACCACCAGTCATAACGAACTATATGAAGCATTTGTTGAAGCATCGAATTCAATCCCCCTAGAAAAATGTATGAAATTGATTGAATCAATGCCACGTCGTTGTAGTGCTGTTATTCAAAATAAGGGATACGCCACTAAATATTAATTACAACTATTGGTAGGCTGTGGATAGTAGCTATTTCGTAAATAACAATACTAATTACTAATACTAAAAAAAAAATATTGCTTTTTATACTTTTTTGTTGTTGTTTCTAATTAGTTGACCATTATTGTTCATACCTTAAAACTGATTTAAATGTTTTTCCGTAATGTAATATTAAAACTGCACATGTGTAATGGGATTTATAATGTTTTTCTAATAAATGATAAACCGTTGAACATAGTGTTGTGCTATTTATTGTTTAATTTGAAAATAAAAACGATTGCGGTGAAGTATCTTACATAATGTCAAGGACCGTTGGTAGTGTTTCTAATTAGATGACCACCACTTTATATATATCAATGTGTAGGAGCGAGTTTATACGTGTCGGGGAACGTTTGCGACCTCGATTTATGCACATCGCCATCTATTGTCTTGTAAATCCACTACACAATAATATCATCATTATCATTGTATGGCTACACAAAAAAATATTTGTTGTATGTTATGCATTGATTAATAAGGTTCTAATCATTGGGGCGTGTCAACAATTGTATAGTGTACCCTATTTTAAATAACAAAGTTTATAATAATGTTACACGCCGACAAAAGTCGGCCTTCTTTTGTTTACGTTTTGTTTAAAATTTGTAATTGGAAAAACATCCTATTGTGTGTTGTAATCGTTTATGATGGTCATTAACCAGGTGTGATTCTTCGAAACTATTGTTATGCACTGTGACATATTGTATAGTTTAGTCTAAAAAAATGCCGGAACGGAGGGGTGAGGCAGTCAAGCGACGATTACGATACGGGCAAGACGTGTGCACATTCGATAAGTTATACAGTGACGGACTTTGCGCGTGTTATTGAATCGTGCAGTTTGTACTCGTTGTGTCCAGTTATATTTGTAACTGTGTTATACGTGTTTATATAGTTCTAATAAATTCTATAGTAATTCCAACGGCATTTTAATTCGAGTCCCGCACTCGTAACAATAATATTAGCATTTATCCCTTTGACATTTTATAGCAACAATAAGTGAGGAGATGGGACAACGTACAATGGTTTCTCTCGGTTAGTGGCACGTTGCGTAAGGAGCTCCACTCAATTCGTCGTTTCCTTATTAGCTTTGTGTGTATTCCTTGTGTTATTCTTGTCTGTTGACAATTTGTATATTTAGACATTCGACATGTTTACACTGTGAGCCTGTGTTGTATTTCTTTTGTGTTCTCTCTTTTTAACCGACTTTGAAAAAAGGAGGTGGTACTCAATTCGTCGGGATCTTTTTTTTATGTATGTTCGCCGATTACTCCGTGATTCATGATCCGATTTACGTGATTCTTTTTTTTTTGACGCGGAATAGCTTCCAATTGGTCCCCTAAAAATGTTACATAGTTTGGCCCAGTAGTTTTCATTTTATTAACATTTTTTATGGAAAAAATTTCCTTTTCGTTCCATATGTACACCGATTACTCTGAGATTTATGATTCGATTTACGTGATTCTTTTTTGTTCGACGCGCAATAGTTGCCATGTGGTCTCCTAAAAATTTCACACATTTTGGCCCAGTAGTTTTCATTTTACGAACATTTTTTTTGTTCTCGTTTATTGGGACCTATATTTTTTAAGAAGCGCGGCACCATTCGAAGTCCACCCATACATAGCTAGACACTAAAAAGTAACAAATAAAAAATAAAAACTTCGTTTAAAAAAGCCGACTTCAAAAACTAAAAAACTAAAATGTATAAAATAACTTATTTCTAAAGCTATATTATTAATATATATTATCTAAAACATCTTGAAATCGGTGCAAAGTAAAACATAATAAAAATTACTATATTTTGCAAATTACTAGCTTTAGAAATAAGTTATATAAATTTTAGTTTTTTAGTTTTTGAAGTCGGTTTTTTTAAACGAAGTTTTTATTTTTTCTATCTTCTAATTATTTGGGACCGTCACAATACATCTTTTCGTCTATACTCTTCTATTCTGGCATACGTTCTCTGTCACACCACAAATCATCACGTCATCCTTTCATCCGTCAGTCCTTGTACTTATTTTGTGTCATTTACTAACTAGCTGTGCCCGCTACTTCGTCTGCGTCTACTTTTTTCTTGGGACCCTAAAAGTGGTCTTAGTTACTCCGTATAACATCAGCTAGCTAGTGAAAGTCCCGTCAAAATCGGTCCAGCCGGCTAATCTCTAAAACATCCAGACAGACATTTTTTTTAATGCAATGAAAAGCAGTTATTTTGATATTACAAACCGACTCTTCAGTTTTATTTATCTGTATAGATATCAGAAACATAACAGTTTCTTGTGTTTCTTACTCATACGCAAATTCAAATGTTTTTATTCAAAATAACCTCTACTGGAGAAGATTTTTTGAACGTTATACATGTAAGTCAAAATTTAAATCTACTTCCTATTATACTACCTACAAAACTGCTAATAGGCATGCTTTTTATATAATAAATTACTGTAATATTGTACTACTGTACATACACGCAATATATTATGTAGTATCTAGTTATACATTATTTTATACTAATATATAAAGCTGAAAAGTTTGTTTGTTTGCTTGATCGCGCTAATCTCGTGTACTGCTGGTCTGATTTGAAAAAATATATCAGTGTTAGATAGCCCTATTATCGAGGAAGGATAAAGGCTATATATCATTACGCTAAGACCAATAGGAGCGGAGCACCAATGTTTCAAAATTAGGGGTTTTTGTAACTACTTAATGCGGACTAAGTCGCCGGTAGAAGCTAGTATATTATAATTGGCGGTCCCGACAGATGTATTTCAAGCACGCTTGAAAAAAATGTAGAACCCGATTGCAGGGTCACCTACTGGGTCCAATTATGAATTTAAACCACTCGAATACACACAAAAAATCATTAAGATCGGTTTAGTAGTTTCGGAGTTTATCCCGGACATGCACCGTGACATGAGATAAACTATAATATAATAAATAGATAGACAACACTTTATTGCTCACCAAACATACAATTTCAAAAATACTTATATAATAATTGTTATGTTAGAAACAATAAGCGGCCTTATCGCTTAAAGCAATGTCTTCCAGGCATCCTAAAATAGCTTAACCTAATCTGGTGATGTAGGTGGTGCAGATCATTAGGTATATCATAAATAAACATACTTAAATTACTTTATAAATTACATACATACAAATGTATATATGTATATTTTAAATTTATTATAATTTAAAATGACATACACTTACTTACTACAAACATATTCAATTAAATTTTCAATTGTAGATAGATAGATAACAGACGGTGGTGCAGCTAATAAATAATGACGAGAGATAAATAAACCATATAAGTACAAAAATAATATATATATATATATATATATATATATATATATATATGTCGCAGAACGGCCTCGTTCTCACGACATCTTTAGTTATTTCAGGTTTAGTGGGCGTCATCAGGATGAAATGCGAGCATAAAACACAATAGCCACGGTTTATACACTTTTAATTTAGATTTGATCAACATTATGACATAGTTTTGACCGAGCAGCGGGTTCAGGGCACCCGCTCATACTTCTAACTTAAAACACTTTCTTTAAAATACTCTAAGGTCCAACTCGACCTGCTGCCATCAACTCAATGTGTCACAAAAACTCCTCCGTCTACCCAAGTAGATACTACTCAAAGTATAGAGGGCGTCTCAACCCGCTCCGCCATATGCTCTGCTCTGATTGGTCGTTAATTAAATTACAATATTCATAACTTTTATTAGGTTAGGACGATCTTTAAGTTATAGCAACATTTAACAAATCAAATTAAATTACATTAAGAATTTTAGAAGTGATTATAATGTAAACAAATGATATTGTGCGTTATACATCCTGTCAACAATACATCGTCATGTCGTCATAGTCATAGCTTCCCTCCGACATATATATATATATATATATATATATATATATATATATATATAGAGAGAGAGAGAGAGAGAGAGAGAGAGAAATATAGATATACTTATATACAAGTATTAAGTAGTCTATAGTATAAGAATTATGCATAATAATTATTGAAGGAAAAGTAGTGTTATAAACAAATATATCATAAACTGACTCTAGATTCGGATTCTGGGCATCGAAATACATAAGAACAGATGGGTGTGGTCAGTACAGGACACTTTTTTTGTGGAAAGCTGTTATTATTTGCGGTATTGTTTGAAGCAACTCTAAACACAGTCGAAGGCAACAATATCTTTGTCACAAACGGCAAACCACAATGGGGGAAAGTGGTCTCCAGATCGCTATTGAATTTTGTGGCTTTCTTCGATGTAACAATGGTAACTCGGTCGTAACTTATAGTATTATATTTCTTCGATTGTTTGTGATATCCTGGTACCTGGTTTAAGATGAACTTACTTCTTTATACAGTGAAAGTCAGTTAATTAATTTTCTTCTTTCCACGACCAGAACTGGTTTTACTGAAATGAGAGATAGTTAGATAACACTTTATTATACACCTTAACTTATAACTTAATTAAAGACTAAATTTATATCTAGTTATGTATGTACAAAGGGCGGTCTTATCACTAAAAGCGATCTCTTCCAGACATTTCCCCTCTTTAAAAAAAGGTATTCATATGTTGATAATATAATTTTTTTACTATTTCCCACTTTCGATGAAAGAATCCCGCTTCTTTCACTCAAAAAGTTCCAAAATCCCGACATAGCGAAAAAGTCTCAATGTCTTATAAGTGATTTAATTACTTTTTTTATGTTTCCGTAGCCAAACGAAAACAGTGGACGTCTGTAGCCTCTACGAAACTCAGTAAAGTCAATTATCAAGTTTTAAACGATTATCCCAAACACGGTCTCCGTTAATTCCAGCTAAAATATTATTATACCTAGGTTTCCTAACTCCGGGAATAACACATCACTGTATTCATGTTATCTTTGACAGATGTCTGTAACGAAATATGATACAAGCACGCCCCCTCTATTGACATTGTTTTTTCACTCGTGATGAACGATTTCATGAATGTTTCCTAGAATTGATGATTTGCTCGTTTTCAATTATTCACATGAGAACATATCAGCGTTGCCAGATTTTTTCGCTCTGTCGGGATTTTGGAACTTTTTGAGTGAAAAAAGCGGGATTCTTTCGTCGAAAGCGGGAAATAGTAAAAAAAAGTATATTATCAAACAATTATCAGTTTTATTTTTTATTTGAGGTGAAATTAAGATTACGTGATAATATATAGCAAAAATAGGCATAGAAATTTATTTTCATAAAAATATGATATTTTAAATTAGATTTACGCAATCGTTAAATAGTTAAGTTTTATTCGTCTTCTGAATAAAAGTAAAACAAAATAAAAACAGAAATTAAAATCAAAAAAGTTATCAAAAATATGGCGTTTCAAACAATAGTCTGAGGAGTTAGTGTTACAAATTGCAACTTACAATAAAAGAATAATTTTATTTTTAAGAATTACTTATTCATGATATTTCTGTGAAGATTTAACTTCTTTTAAGGTATCCTTTTCCTCTTTCATGTAAATGAAGAACTCTTCACATGACAGCCATAGATCAAACTGGATGCGTAATTCCGCTTTCGCAGCACGCTGCACGCACGATCGAGTTATCCCCGAAAGCGGGACTGAGCCTGTCCCGCGCGGGACATTTAATCTTCATTTAAAAATCTGGAAGTCCCGCCAAAATCGGAACGTCTGGCAACGTTGGTACATGTTCACTCCTCTTTGTCATAGGAATAGGCATAGATGACGTAGATCAGCATATTGCTGTGCCGGAATTATATCCGACACACTGCTGATTTCAGTGCAAACCTTCCTTTTGGCGTAAGACCAAAACGACCCAATTTCGTTACATAAAAAAAACTAATTCTACTTATGTAATATTGAATTAGTAAAAGAAATAAATAAATTTTAATAAAACCTACAATAATACTTTGTTACTTCAAAAATAAAATAAATACTTGTGTAAAAACTTGTATCGAATCATTTATTCGAATACAATTCGATAGAGTGCTTGTCGAGTATTAATTACCACATTCTGTGTGCCACGTCACTGACATGAGGCAACAAATGACATTCTACTTCTGTCTTAAAGGCCTAGTTGCCAAGCCATAAATTTAAAAAAAAAGTCATTCTACTTGGCGGGAACTGAAAGGAGATGTTGTGCTGTGCAGTTTTATTTTCTAGAAATGTGTAAAATTACTCTAAAATGAACAGTAGTTGTAGGATATTGATAGTTTTTGAGTAGTGATTATGTGTTTTGTGAGAAATGTAAACTGTATAGTCAAATGTGGCCTTTTGAGTTGTCAGAAGAACTCCGTTGAATAGCACTAGCTGATTACCTACAGTTCAGCTGTGCTACACATAGGCTTAAGACAATGAAGAAACTAAAATGTATATTATAAACTAAGATCTGGCTTAAAGGCCTAGCTGCCAAGCCATAAACCTAAATAAAATAAGACATTCTACTTCATAACCTATAAATATTTAATGTATTATTTTACTATTAAGATATGAAGTGTTTATTATACTTTATTTTTCCACTCCTATATATTGTTAAATACCGACAAAGAAACTCGCACCTGGTTTATTACTCTTCCCGCATTCGGAATTCTTTTATTTACTTCGTGTTTAAAATTTGCAATTAGATAATAGCCTATTGTTATTGTTTTCGACTTTGTTGGCCGTTCGCAGAAATAATTAACCAGGTGTGCAGATTACTGTTTCTCGGTAACCCCAGTGCATGCGGTCGATTTTTTGTACTGTGTAGTTAGTATAAAATATGCCCGGCGGAGGGGTGGGGCAGTCAAGCTAGGACTACGATACGAGCAAGACGTAGATTCAATGAGCGATGTAGTGACGGACTTTGCGCGTTTTATTGAATCGTGAAGTTTGTACTCGAGTGTCTAGTTATATTTGTACCTGTTTTATACGTGTTTGCATAGTTCTAATAAATTCTATAGTGATTCCAACGGCATTTTAATTCGAGTCCTGTGTAGCTCGTAACAATATTATATAGGCCTTGCACAAAGTGTTTATTTGTCCTAAATAAAACAATTGTTCTTTTTTCTTTCTTTCATTCATTCAACATTTGCAGAGCCTGCTAGTGTCTAGTATTTTTATGGGGAGATGGGTACTAGAACAACCTTAACATCTTAGACTTATAAGGACTTATAATCGTTTCTTGAATTTAAAGAAACTGCTCAGCAACTGATTAATGAAAATCTTACCTATAAACTCCTCTTTATTTAGTCGAATATTTTGGGTAAGACCTACGTTAATCATTCAAATTTCGTTTATCTGTGCTCCTCTTAGGTAAACAACAGGTTTATGAGTTTTTGAGTTTATAAGTGAAAAAAAAGATATTCATTGATTAGGGTCTGATACTGATTCTCTTACTTAAGAGACGCCTAATCGTTTCTTAACGTTTTATTATAAGAAAGGCCGATAGTGTTCTTCTATAGTTAATATATAACAGATACGTTGAAGAAAAGTGAAAATGATATAGTGATTAGTGGTTACCAGAGCGTGGAGTGCCGTAGCGAAGTGTAAGCGCGATAATTGACTGACTTGCCCATAGGTGATGAGAGGATAAAGACGAAGCAATTTATCAGTACATTTTAACCGTGCAGGAACGTGAACAAGCCCACTGTGACCACCGGTATAGAAAATTAGGATAACTCAAAATGTGAATGTGAAAACAATTTCTTTTTATTGCCTGAAGCAGGCAAACAGGCGGACGGCCCACTGGATGGAAGGTGGTAACCGTCGCCTATGGGCATTTGCAACGAGTTGCCAACGCGTTGCCGGCCTCTAAGAAATTTTATAACGCCCTTCTTAAACGACCCCATATCGTAGCGCAGAGGGAAAACCTCGGCGGGGATATATCTCGGCGAGATAGTCAATAAAATAATAACGAAATTATGGGTTCTAGAAGATTCTTCCGGGTATATAAGCAGCGTAAGGCGCGCCTACTGGGCAGTTTAGAGTTGAGTTCAGTTCAAGACAGTGAAGCGACAAGTACGATACGAAAGAGTTGGAAATTTAGTGGTGAAATTAGTGACAAGTTTAGTGGACAGTTAGGCGAAAGAGGAGTGTAGCGTAGCGTGGACGAACCAGAAGCGAGCTACACGCGGTTATATCGGAGGTGAGAACTGCAGTCTACGCAATATCGGCGACGGTATTGTGATAGAGACACCTTATCGTCGGCACAGTGCGTCGTTAGTCGTGCGTATAGGGGCAACCCTGCGGAGAGGTGTTATGTGCGGCTGTGTAAGTCAACAAAAGCGTTTAGTTGAAAACTGGTGTTTTCTTCCAATCCTAAGTGAAACCTCGCTCGCACGTAACAATATGTTCGTCCAAATATGTATTGATATTGCTTTGGTTATGGTACTCTTTACTATGGAGAATGATAAGTTTCCCTTCGATACAGTTCTAAGTATCTTCGAGTAAAACCGAGTAGAAAGCTGTATTTGGTAAATAAAGAACAAAAGCGTGGAATAATTAAATCAGCACGTTTTATGCAAAATGAAGTAATTAGTCATAAAACGCAGAAATACAAAGTATCCGATAAAAAATTATAATAAACTTGTATCGTAAAATTGGCAAATCCGTGATTGTTGATTTCTAAATCCTTGGTAGTGTTGCATCAGTCATCGGCCGCTCTTATAAGGGCACCAATAACTACAGACTTGTGTTTTAAGGCGTTGTACACATTTGCGTCAGTTCCGTGTGGTAAGTTAGTTATCTTAAGACAAATTCAATATTTAAAATAGGTAAAAATATATGAAGTCTTAGAGGTGGACGTTCGACGACGTTAGCGCACGCGTTAGAAACAGCTGCAGGGCCCCTCTAGTATCTAGGGAGCAGAGGAGTCTTCACCCCTGTTGACGAAGTGAGTTTGCCTTTCCCGGGGCATTCTCAAGCACTGATGCGCTAGGACCAGCGTGGGCGTACTACGTTCTAAGTCTCACGATCTTCAAGCGCGAAGCACATAGGAGGAAGGTGGATTTAGTGGAGTATTGAGTTTTCAAGTCTCCACTCAAGCCGGCGATTTGACTCTGGTGCCCATTCGTGCAGTCACTTCTCGTCGCTTTGGTCTAATCCCTAGAAGAGGACCCGGTAGTGTGCGAAAAAAAAGTCTAAAAAAAACGCGTTGGAAACAGGCGTCTTCCAGCATCTGGGGAGCAGAGGATCAAACCCCTGCTGACGAAGTTAGTCTTCTCTGCTTCCCAGGGCATTCTTAAGCACTGATGCGCAGGGTCAGGGTGGGCGTAACTACGTTGAGGCCTCACGGTCTTGCTACCATAAGGGGGGAGCACATGGGAGGAATGTGGTTTTAGTGGAGTATTAGCTCATGGTAACATATGGTAACCCCCCTCTATGTGGAGAGGTAACCTAACGGTTACCTCTCCACATAGAGGGGGGTACGTTGCTGAGTCTCCATTCATGCCGGCAATCGACTTTGTTATCTGCGCTATCTTCAGTGGATAACTCTCATTGCTTTCGTGTTATCCCATTATAGGACCCGGTGTAGACGATTGTATGTATTTCCCCTGCGTCAAAAAAGCAAAACACGTTCGAAACTAAATGGCGCGGGTTCGAATCCTGATCGGAACGTATGTGTGTGTGTGCATACTTTTACAATTACTATGTGCAGTAATAACAACGGTGAAGGAAAAAATTGTGATGAAAACTGCACATCGAGATAACCAATGTGTCAAATCTGCCAAGCCACCTTGGAGAAGCGTGGCGGGTATTCTGTTTTTTTATATTTTATTTATTGCCGATCTCTTCCGTCATTGTAAAACAGTTTTTAATATCTTTTTGTGTTTTTCTTCCTTTTCTTTCTTTTTCTTTCTTTTTACACTTAATATCTATTACATTTGCACTTATTTTTTACATTTTTATTTACTAGTACTGCTTCATATATATAGGGCTTAGAAGAAGTGTGATATTGTGATATTTTATACCTTTTCTATAAAATCCTATCATGATCATATTCCAGTACTATAGGTCCCTTATATAATTCAATAATATAGATGTTACCTAAGCCGCATAATACTATGCACGAGCATGAGTACACAAGCTCCTAAAGTCCTTACGATTCGAGTCGCGCCTCACACGTAATTTCATTGATGCTAGTGATGTCATAGTGCTCTCTCCTTTTATCGATACTGACCTCGTTAATTAACCAAGGCAGAGTAATTATTGTTTGTGTACTAGTCTCGTAAATTTTGTGTACTAGAATGTTATGATTTTCAATTTTGCAGCGGGGAGTGGGATATGGTGTTTTATTGTTTTCGATTCCTAAAATTATGCCATTAACCTAGGCATTATAGTTTGTGTACTAGTTACGTAAATTTAGTGTACTAGAATGTTATGATTTTCAATTTTGCAGCGGGGACTGGGAAATGGTGTTTTATTATTTTCCATTCCTAAAATTATGCTTGGTTCTTTAAAAGTGATAAAACTTAAGCTAGATTATTATTTTTAATTCATTTAAACTTTCTTTGTTAATGTTGTTATTGTGGCCTACTATGAAGTTTAATATTGAAGTTTTATTTTTATAAAACAATATAGTCGTTAATAAAGAAATAACAATTGTTAATAGTGTGTCAGCTAATATTGTATAACTAGGACGTTTATTGTTATTGCTGTTTTGAACCGTAGTAACATTAAAATTATCTAATGGAAAAAACTTGTAATTTATGTGTTTATAGCAGCAATTACTTTCGGTTCAATAATTACATCTGGTTATAATTAAAGTGTTATCTAGGTAGATAACACTTTAATTATAACATCTACAGAAGCTGATAATACGTTATTTATGTTCAACTGTAGAATAAAATATAGAATTGCTCGTCGAAAGTAGTATTAATTTTCATTACCATAAACATTAGCACGATTTCACGGTTACGTATAATTCAAAAAATAAAGTGATGTGATTTAAAATGTAATTTCGGCAGTTTTGAACTAACATTTTTTAAATAATTAGAACAGATGGTTATTATATGGAAATCCGAAAAAATCCACCTTGGCTTCCTTTTAGCGATAATTCTTGCACTTTCTATTAAATGAAGACCTCCACGTCCATACTGAGTACATTTAATTTTAGTGTATCTTTGAAAAATACAGTTCATACGTACTTAGTTTATAAAAATAATAACAAATATTCCAACCTTCTAAATACACTGTAAATTATTTGTGCTTTTTGTGAACAACAAGGAGTTATCTGTTACTATCTATGTCATTAAATTTTGTTAATTTTCACAGATATAAAACCGTATATATAGAACTAATAGACTCATTTTGATATTTAATAATTTTGTTTTTTTAAAAACTTTTAAAATTTAATTTAATTAAAATCTATGAACCAACATTTAAAATAAAAGTTTTATACCGTTTATGTAATCTAATATAATAATTGACGACACATCGCTTGAGCGGTGTGCTAAGCCTTTGGCGGCCAAGTTTACCAGAACGCCAGAGAAATTTCATAAAAAATGTATTCTTTTTTTGCTATGGTCTGGATGTCTGGGATCGGCCCAAGAGTAATCCGCTGTGTAGTACCCATAACACATGCATAACTTGCTTAGCTTGGGAATATACAATGTGTGTGTTTGCCGATTTATAAAAGAACTAGCTGTCCCGGCAGACATCGTCCTGCCCGGAAAAGCTTCAATCGATATACCGACAGCAACGCCACCTACCGGGTCCAATTGTGAACTAACTCAGAAACATACAAACATTCATTTTAATACAAGAGAAATATCGATATCGATAAATTATCATACAACACAAATGATAAAAGCCATTAATGTAGCATTTGTAAGCGCAGGCGCATATTGTCACGCTCTCCGTAGTTCGTTCACGACTTTTTAGTTTATGTCGCACGATTGAACGTCCCACAATACACTGCAAGTTTTAAATCATCAAACACAAACCTAATTAGAATGGTTATATAACAATAATAGGCTTTTACTAAGAACTACAATTGCCACCGTACAAACTTCAACTGTACCTTACAATAAATATAATATCAGCTCATAAATGTCCCACTTCTGGGCTCGGGCCTCCCATTATAAAGGGAACGGACAGTATACCCGCCACCCTTGTCCAGGGCGGCTTGGCAGGTTTGACACATCGGTTATCACGATGTGCAGTTTGTATCACGATATTCAGGTCAGGGTCATTAGGTCAGAAAACTGTCTAAGTAGTGCACGCGTTCCGGTCAGGATCGAACCCGCGCTCTTTGAGTTTGGGACGCTTGAACTAGCCAGTACGTTATTACCACGACTTGTAAATTGATACTTGCCATATTTAAAAAATCCGTCAAAAACTACCTTAGTTTATAATGCAATATTATATATTTTTCTATTCATCTTTCTTAAGTTAGCTGTTTACTGACCACATTGTACCGTTCTTCTTTTTTTATTTTACTTGTTTTAATTTAATTCTACCTATATATAAGTTGTTAAAAGTGTCCTCTCAGTCAGGTTGCCTGGAAGAGATCGCTTTAAGCGATAAGGCCGACTTTTGTTTTGCCTTTAATTATTGTAATTATTTATTCTGTAATTGTTTATTTTGGTGAAAAATAGTGTTTTCTATTCTATTCTATTGATAGAAATAAATACAAAACGAAAACTGAATCTTTAAAAAAAATTTATGCGAGAAATTATAACAATAGAGCTACACAGAAACGAAAGTCTTGTATAGTCTTAGTATATAATAATAGTAATTCATTAATTATTCTCTTCCTGGTAGCTACTAAAACTATATTATCTTCTACTATTGATTACACTGCTCGCTCATTTCCTTATAATAAGCGTGGATAATCATTTAAACACAGCCGCCGAGCGATGGTTGCAAAATTACGGAAAACAGTGTTGTAATTGCGTTTATTATTTAATACTGATGAATAGAAATATTTAAATATGCAATTCGAGATACATTTTTTCCATGTTGCTTGTTTGATCTGTTAATTGGTTCAGTAGCCGTTTTGGCAATAATGAATTACTTATGTATGATCTTAAAGAAGTCATGATGAATGTAATTCACAATCGTTTTTCTTAGAAGAAATAACGGAGTTTATGCTAAATGTTATTAAATGAAATGTATTAACTAATAAATAATACAAATTATTTATTGTTAATGGTATTTCAATGATTTAATAACTTTATACAAATTATTATTCACTGAGATGCACGGTCGTCCTAGCATACTGTAATGCTAGTAAGGCTGAGCGCTGCGGGCTCCCTGCCCTATATCTCAAAAACGGTTGGGGGTATGAATTTTTTTTAAACAAAATTTGTCGCTAATTTTGTGCTCTACAATTTTTATAATAACTATTAACATCATTGGAGCTATAGAAATCGAGATAGTCGCGAAAAACTCATTTTTGACCTTTGACCTTGAATAACTTCGGCGCGGACACGAGATTTTATGAGACTTTTCAGACAATTTTTAGAACACTAAAATGAAGATGTATTCGAGTTTATAGCTTATTATAGATATTTTCTCATTTCAAGCTTATCATCTCTCATTCCGATATTTTGTTCCGATATTTTTTCATTTCAAGCTTATTATCTCTCATTCCCTTTTTGCTAAAATATCCTATAAATAAGCCTAACTTAAAAATATCTATACAATAGTAAAAACAAAATAAAAATAAAAACCTATATTAAAACCCGTCCAGCCCCATCAGACCACTGTCGCTGGGCATTGTACCTAGAAGGCTTAAATTACTGGACTATAAAAGAAATTGGCCTTTCACTGTTCCATGCATTCGTTTATTGCTAAATTCCTTTGTTTAAAAAACAAAAATATCTCATACCAAAAAGTACGTCAAGAAAATTTTATATTAAAAATACTGTTTTAATGTCCCAGATTACTCCAAAGGTATCTCTTTACTCTCAAAGTAATCCAACCATTATTCTCGTCAGTTTCCAAAGTACTCAACATAATAATATAATTAAACTAGCTGTACCCGGCAGACGTTGTCCTGCCTTTAAAAAATAAAAATCTAGAACACGATTCCAGCGTCATCTACCGGGACCAAATGTGAGTCTAAACTATTCTCAAATCCACTTGAACAAACAAAAAATTTCATCAAAATCAGGCCCAGCGTTTAGGAGGCGTATCGCGGCGCCACCTACTGGGTCCAATCGCTTATTTGAACCAAACCGGGACAAACTTCAACACATACAACAACAAAAAGAACACCTAAATTCTGGTACCCGATTGCAGCGCCATCTACCTGGTTCAAATTAAAATCTAAATCATCGCAGTAGAAAATTATAAAAATACTAATATCGCTATTAAAAAATAGGGGTTGATCGTAGAGGGTTGAAAATTTAGGGTTGTATGTATTTTTTAATGGTGTATCATAAAAAAATAAAAAGATTATCTAAAAGTTAAAAAAAATATAGGGGTGGACTACCCTTAACATTTAGGAGGATGAAAAATAGATGTTGTCCGATTCTCAGACCTACCACCCAATATGCACACAAAATTTAATGAGAATCGTTCAAATTAAAATCTAAATCATCCCAGTAGAAAATTATAAAAATACTAATATCGTTAATAAAAAATAGGGGTTAATCGTAGAGGGTTGAAAATTTAGGGTTGTATGTATTTTTTAATGCTGTATCATATAAAAATAAAAATACAAATATGTATCTGGAAATTTTTTAAAAAATATTCAGAGGTGGACTACCCTTAACATTTAGGGGGATGAAAAATAGATGTTGGCCGATTCTCAGACCTACCCAATATGCATACAAAATTTCATGAGAATCAGTCTAGCCGTTTCGGAGGTGGTAACTAAAACTGTGACGAGAATTTTATATATAAGATTAATTAAATTTGATATATAGTTTATAAATGTAACATAGATGTTGCGTTGTCCAAAAGTTTAAAAACAAAAACTATAGTTTTTACACCTTTTTTTATGTAATATGAATTATTTATATGCACGTAATTTTTATTTATTAATGTATATTAAATAGGTTTGCGTTTGACCACCATCACGTCCAATGCCGATGATGCGGTCGAAGATGGAGCACGCTTACCTAGATAGTACCTATTCACACGAGACTTGAAGATACCCGGATTGTATTTTTCGGGAAACACGTGGAAGTGAAACGTTTAGTTCGCAATGGTAGCGTTTCCACTGTGAAACGATGACGTAGACCAGAGCGCCTTGTGGTCCGAAGATGTAATTGTGTACCGGGGATCAGGTCGAACAATTCAAACGCACACTCTTCGAAATGAAAACATATATAACATGTTATTTTGAAGTAAATGTATTATTATTAATTTTCATTGTCATACATGACGTTAGTAAGTAAGACAGAAAGTAAGAAAAAGCTGACCCGGTAAACCAGTTAATTTACAACTCATACGCCGGGCCGTGTCTAATTTAACATGTACTTGGGCAATTACGGTTATGGACTGTGATACTTATGCAACAAGGTCGTGCCTAATTTCTTCGAATAATAAACCAACACCGAGAAATTTAAATTTTTATTATTCCTCATCATTTAACATCATTTTTTATTTTTCAGGTTCTGTAGCCATTTTGGCAACAACGAAACTATTATAATATCGTCATGTCGAAATTAACGATGTGTGAAATACGCTAACTCCCTTTGGACAAATATAGATTAGTGTTCTCATTCATATTGAGTTAGAGCAAGTTTGTAGGCTTCTTTAAGAACTTTGAAGAAACCTTCAAACTTACACAACTCAATATGAATAAGAGCGTAAGTGGTTATATCTATTACCTTACTTTCTGTACTACCTAAAACGTCAGATTAACTAAGAATTTCCTCACATGCTGCAAAAATTCATATATTTAAAATAACTTTTAAAATATGATGACAGAAATAATTTGAATTACTTTTTAAACAATAATTACTGCACTGGTTAATACTTCTTATTTATACCTATTGTTTCGAGCTACAGGACTCGAATTAAAATGCTGTTGGAATTACTATAGAATTTATTAGAACTATACAAACACGTATAACACAGGTACAAATATAACTGGACGCAACCAGTACAAACTGTACGATCCAATAACACGCGCAAAGTCCGTCACTATATGGCTTATCGAATGTACTACACACGTCTTGTTCGTATCGTATTCGTCGCTTGACTGCCTCACCCCTCCGTTCGGGCGTCGTTTTGCACTAAACAGTACAATACAACAATCGACCGCGTGCACTGAAGTTTCCGAGAAACCGTAATCTGCACACCTGCGGCCATAAACAAGTCCAATAACAATAGGCTATTGTCTAATTGAAAATTTTAAACACAAAGTAAACTAAAGAAGTCCAAATGTGGGAAAGGTAATAACTAGCTGTGCATTCACTTTGTCGGCTACATGCCGAAGTGAATGCACACCTGGTTTATGGTCACACAATTTATGGCGTCGTAAGTATGTAGATGCATGAAGCTGCGACTTGTTGTTATGCTTCTGTTACACCTGATAATATTCGTTTTTGTGACAGGTAAAAACGGTGGATCTCCACCTGCAATCCTGACATTTTTCGCTTCATCAACTTTCATTAACCTCTTTATGCACGCTTATTTATAGGGTTTTTCATGATCGTTCTGTAAAAAAGAAATCCTAAAGACACCTGAGTAATTACTCAATGAACCTGAATTACATAGGTGTGAATTAAAACAATAGTTCACAGTAATTGATCTATCAGATGCGTCGCGGTTACTAGACCAATCTGATAGGTAAATTACAGTACTCGTGGGAATCCATATTATGTAATGTTGTGCGACAATATGGTGTAACGTTACATTGTCACCAGTCTATTTTATCGAACAAGGATCTACTTTAATTCTACAATTAACAGACGCACTCAGAGAGATTAATTTAGAAGATTTAAAAACAGAAAGGTAAAAATATTTACGAAAGACTGACAAAAATTATCTAAATATATATAATTAAGGGTTCTGATCGTTCAATATTTTTGTTCAATATGGTTAAGAAACCCAAAGAAGCACTTAACAACGGATATAATTCCGGCACAACATTAGCTGAGTGCAAACTTTGTTAAAAATGCGGCCTACAAATCAATCATATCCCAACACGCTATTTTTTCAGTATAGTCAAGATGGCGAAGTCCGTCAATGGGGTTCATACATCGTTCGTTTTTACACTTTTTTGAACGGAATTTATCGCTAACTTCAATTCGAAGACAGAATCCAATATTGTCTTAGCTTCATACACTGATTTGTTCGTCGTAACTATCAAACACGGCAATAATGAGAGGTGTATAGAGTTCCCCCACTGACGAACTTCGCCACCTTGACTTTAGAAGCAATGTGAATATTTTGCTATGTCTTTACAGTCTTTCTTCTTCTATGTAATGCAGTATGTATATGTTGCTCTTTCTTCACACAGTTCTTTCTTTCATGTAATAAAAAATCAAGTTCAAACCAAGGCATTAGGCACTAAGCTAACTTGTGTGATGATTATAGTATATGTAAAATTAATTAATTGGCAAACAAACACACACATTGTATATCCCTAAGCTAAGCAAGTTACGCTTGTGTTATGGGTAATATACAACGGACCACTCTGGGGCTGATCGCAGACACCCAGACTATATATAATAAATAACAGAAAGTTCCTTTCCGAAATTTTCCATGCCAGGAAACGAGCCCGGAGCCTTTGCGTTCTAGTAAGTTCGGCCGGCTATGACTTAGCCCTTTCAACCACATAAGCCAAAAAATTGTTAAGTATACCAAGTTAATTAATTTATTTTGATTGATTTCAGAACGAAAAATGATGGAATCGAAATGAGAATCATTCAACATTAACATTTCAAGCTACAAAATGAAATGAACAATGGAGTCACCAGTGAGAATATGTTTAGGTAGGTTTTAATGTTCGATTAGTATGTTGATTTAAATACGTTTAGATACAGCCTATCACACTCAGAGATCTTAATGAACGGTTAAAGGATCTATTCAGTGGCGGATTTGCAGTCTTGACCGCCCTAGGCCCCAGGCCATATAGTAAGTATCAGCCAACCCCTTTCTCAGCACCCATCATATTGAGTACATAATAAATTTACTTTATTGCCAACTTGCAGCCCCTAATATCTGGCCGCCCTAGGCCCAGGCCTCCTGGGCCTTAGGGCAAATCCGCCACTGGGTCTATTAAAATTTAATATTATTTTAAAGTACAGGCTCTAAATGCAGTTTCTTTCAATGTACAGTTAATTTTGCCCGCATCAAAATATTTCTATAAACCTAAAGTCACAGAAGCTATGGGACGGCCCACTTTGGGCTCATTAGTTGGAAGTTTGGTTTGTGTCTACAGGCACACCCTTCGGCGAATTTGGGCACTAGTCGAGAAGATATCACGTTTGGAGTAAGTGCCTGCATTCGCCTACGGGCGTCCTGTGTTGTGTTGCGCTGTGTGGAGATAAGGTAAAACGCCTCGGTCATCATGGTTTATCGCTTATCCAGAAATGTTGGCAGAATTCCGCCTCATGCAACACTTATTGACACAATCCGTCGGGCTTTTGCCAGCGCCGGGGTACCTGCCATTCTAGAACTGAACGGCTTGTGTCGCGACGATGGTAAGAGACTCGATGGAATGTCATTGGTGCCCTGGAATATGGATCGCCCTTTAGTATGGGCCGCGTCTTGCGTCAGTACTCTGGCGGCGTCCCATATTTCAGCCACTTGCATATCAGCCGGTAAACCTGCTGCACAGCAGGAGGTCCTAAAATGCCGCAAATATTCCGCCATTGGAAATAGCTACACATTTGCAGCTTTTGGGGTCGAGACCAATTAATTAAAATATCTTGCTACAGTCAATGAAGCTATAGAAAGGTTTAAAAAATAGACACCATGACAGCTTTATTCTTAAGTTTCTCACACGATTTTTTAAAATTTTTCAGGTGCAGTACTAGTAGTAAATTTACTACTGTTGAGCACAACAGTTCGCAGCAATGCCTTACCTACCAACGTTCCATCAAATACATTGAGGGAAGAAAAAGAACTTCGGCAAAAGACTAACACAACATGGACGAAAAGTCGATCTAAAACTACTGAAATACCTCTAAAAGATCTTAACTTTAAAGAATCCAGTGAAGAAAATACAGATAAAAATGGTAAATATAAAAACAGAGGAACGGTCAAGTTTCACACTAGGCCTATTACAGAAAGTTATCTCAGAAGAGTTCGATCTACAGAATCATCCAAATTGGTAATTGTAACACCAACACCCGAAGTCAAGAAACCAGCTGAAATTATTGACAGTATGAGAACATATAAAAAGACTAAAATGCCTACTATCGTTTCAAGTACTTCTCCTATGCCTATTCAAAACGAAGTACATAGTACTGAAGAAGAATTTGAAGACGAAGAGGATGAAGAGGAAAAGGAATCATTTGAGAAATTTACGTCCAGCAAGTTCCACGATAGCAGTTTTTTTACATTACCGAGTTTTGATTTTGATGATACGAAGAAAGAAGACTATAGCAGCCCATCTTATGGTTATTCTAGCTTTTTTCCCAAAGAATCTTCCTACGGTTTCAAGGATAACACGGATAGTGATCGCTTTAACCTTGAAGGTTTTTTCGATTTTGATACGGAACTTACGACGCCTAGGAACGACTTTTTTGACAAAAAGTTTAAAGAAATCTCTGGCAATATAATTAAGAATTTAGACGCGATCAAAGTTAAATCACCCCCACCTAATGTGACCAACGTGCACAAAATAGTCAAAGATAATACAGGATTGCAGAAACTAACCAATAGCTCACCTACTAACAAATCTACAGTATTCATAAAAAATACCAAAGAAATTCGATTATCTGATAATGAAGGAGCAGATAGTGCTAAAACGCATTTATCCGATGTTCATGGAACTAGCGTTTATTACGAAATGTCCGTGCTCTCAACAGAAACATACGTAAATCATTTTAATGACGATGAATGTGATAATGATACATTGATTGGTACAGCACCAACTGTCAGAACATCTTTGGCAGAAGAACTAGCATCAATAAAGTCAACACAATCCACTTTAGTGCCTTTATCTACTAAAGAATCCGTTCCTGATTCTGAACCAGACTCAGTATCAACATTAGTTTCTCTATTACCTGTCTCCAGCGTACTACCTATTTTCAATGCTTCTCCCCTTCCAGTATCTTCGCAAAATTCTATTCCATATGTGATACAAAATACCGCACCACTTTCAACCCAACATTCAATACCGTACTCAACCCAAAACTCTTTTGTATCAACAACTGATAAGTCAACTAGAATATATTCCAGTAGTTATAATAGGAATCGTAGTTATTCTAAACGACTTAACTTAAGCGGTATTAAAGATCCTAATAGTGTGACAATTAACCCTGATGGAGTATCAAATGACTTGAAACTTCCAACACGAAAATTCCATCACACTACTCCAAAGAACAGACCAATTTGGATGCTCCCACCACGGAATGTAATCAAGGTTTATACAAGACCGACAATTCCAACAACAATATACTCTGAACATTTTAACATAAAGCATAAATTCACGACGACACAAAAACCAAATCGCACAATTTTGACGACAGTATCGTCAGATATCGATCCAGTGTTGCAGAGTGAAATAGGCGGTATAAAGAAAATCGTTAATTCCAAAACTGTTTTGGATAATAGTATTCCATCTCTAATGAAGCGAGGTTCAACAAAGTTTGCTACTTCAACCGCAAGTTCTACCGAAGTTGACGACAGTAGTGACTTGGATTTACCCCCAACGTTAGCGTTTGCGCTGGCCACTCTGAAGAGTGTACCACCTTCACCTAGTACGATGACAAAAGTTAATTTGACGCTAAAAACTGTTGATGAAAACGAGTTGCAGAAAGTTGGAGATTTCATTGGTAAGATATAGGTTTTAATTAATCTTTTATACAAATCAGCAAATACAAAACTCATTTTTATAGAGGGCTTTTTCAAAAAAATAAGCATCAATAAGAATCACTGGATAAGGAAACATCATCGAAAGTAAACTTCTAGTTATAAGTGTAGTGACACGTGTACTGAACATACCGTGCAGAAAGTTTGGCTAAATACGGTCGCAGTGTTTTTTAAGTTATCTATGACACATCAGTGGAAATTCCGCTAAGTTTAGAATAGTACGCAGATCCTTCAGTCGCCGAGCTTTCCGTGCGAACCGTTTCGCAGATGTATTGCTAGAATTTAGTACGACATTTAGAGTCAAAATAAAACATAAATATTAAGAAATGCTAAATAAATTTTCTTTTTCTAAAATTATGTTTCTTGTTGTATTCATGTAATTGGACAATATTAAAGTTGCCTTTAAAAATTGGTATACAACAAAACTAGATTTAATTGTGTTTATGCTCTTTCAGTGCAAAGGTGAAATAAATTTAATGGTCGGTGAACATAATGTATAAAAGTAATGTTTTTACTTCATTCTTATTTTGTATTTTATTTATAATCGGCATTAAATAAAAAATAACATAAAAGGGTAAATTCATTTTCCACTACATAGCATTAATTAACAATTTTAAAACTTAAAGCAAGAATAAATAGCATAAATACTACGTATTTAGTTTTACTTGTAAGCGTTAAATAAAAGAATTATTAAAATTAATAGAAACAAAATATCAAACAAATCTTGTAGTGTTATTGTTTATTACAAATTAAAAAGATATGTCTACAATTTACAGAAAACAAACAAACTACAGCGAGCTCTATGATGACCACAATGAGTTCAATAAGTAATGACATTATACCAAAAATAGTTACCGAAGTGGTTCAGAACAAGTTACAACAGGCAATTCCATCTAGTACTGAAGTACATACGGAAGCAAAACCCGAAACGCAATCCACTCAGCACAATGTTAATACAACAGTTCTAAGCAGTTCAGATTCTGCTAACGAAGCTACTGAAGAATTTAGTACAGAAAAAACAAAGTTTACGAAACAGTTTACTATGAAAACAGTCGAGCCTTTGTGGATACCAATTGTTAAACAGTCAACAAACAAAAACGAAATACCTACGGTAGATGCTACCAAACCAATTGGTTTTGAATCAATTACAAAATTACCTTCTGGTGTAACCACACCTCTAGATGAAACTGTTGCTGGTTCGGAAATTACTCAAACTATCACTGAGAATCCTACTACAGATTATGAAATAACTACTATAAGATTTTCGTATGTGCCTACTGAAGAAACAAAAGCGTTAACTGAAGATACAAATGATAATACCGAAATAAACAAAATTGTTGAAACTACTACAGATTATTGGCATCCAATAACGGACGTAAAGGTAACAACGATGAAAATTCCAACAACAAGTATTGTAGAAAGTACAACAGATGACTGGCATCCTATAACTAATACTAAAATTACAACAATTAAAGACGGTCCAATCACGACATATCGTCCAAAGTATATTGCAACAACCGAAGACGAAGAAATAACAACTATCGTACCGGAAACTATATCAGTGATAGAAGCATCTTCACAAGTTATAGAAAACAGCACTGATCACTCGCCAGCCTCTACTGAACTCTCAAAAGTAGAACTCACAACTGTAGAAGTTACTACAGAGCCAACAACCACTGAAATAGAAACAGAAATACCAACGACTTCAACAGAAACTATAATGACGACCATAAGCACAACAACTACCAAACTTCCAGAGACAATGAGACCTTCAACAACTCCAATAATGACAACAACTGTTGAAGATACAACAACTATTGAAGATACAACAAGCGTTGAAGATACAACAACTGTTGAAGATACAACAACGGTAGTTGTAGAAGTAGTCACTGAAATCAATACTGAAAAAGAAATAATTATAAAATCAACAACAGAATCTTCTTCTACAACAGAAACTCCTTGTACAGAAGAGGAGACAACTAAACTACCGACTACATCTGAAGAGAATAGTGCCAGTAATGAAGTCATAACTCAAGAGGTAGCAAAAACTACTGCAGCAACTACAACAGTGAAGTATATTCCAACAAGAACAGAATCACCATGGACCACGGTGTTTTACACTACAACAGAAGCTAAAAGAAATGGCGCTAAAATTTATGAAACTACAACAGAAGTAACGACTGAAAATGATTATACTACGAAAACTACAGGTGATTTGGAAGATTTGACTAGCTACGATGGTGAAGTGACAACAGAGAAATCTCCTATCGTTTTGGAAGAAGCAGGATCTGGAGCAGCCATCGCCATAGCGGTCAGCACTATTGGCGTGATAGCACTGGTTCTACTCATTGGCTTGTTGGTAAGTTATTCTCTCCTTCTATGTATACGTAAAGATTGATATCAAGAAGAAATATGTGTGCAATATCGAGACCTACAGCAGCCACTTTTGGAAACTCGCTTAGTGAAAATGACACGTGTCTAGATATACTAGTAGGTGAAAGACAGCATAATGTTCCACTTTATTTTGATAAAGGTCACCTATTGTAACTAATATTAACCTAGAAAGCGGCCGCTTTAGGTTCTTTGATACGATTTTGTACAGATGTGCTTATAGTCGGATATCAAAATATAAATAACTGTTGCTGACGGCTTTGCCAGCGTAGGTTAAAAATACTCCTAGCTTGAGCGAACTTTCATCCCCTTTTTTATCTTCTTAGGGGTTGAATTTCTAAAAACATTTACATTTATTTTTGACCAATAGAAGTTATATACAATTTCATGCTTGTTACTTTTAAAATGACGAATTATGATACATACTTTCATCACTTTTTTCACACCCTCAAAAGTTGAATTTTCAAAAATCCTTTCTTAGTGCGCACCTACAGTATAGAAGGCATGCGAATTTTCACGGTCGTAGCCTCAGTAGTTTGGGCTATGTCAGCCAATTAGTCAGTCAGTCAGGTCAAGCAATTATATATATATTGATGGCAGATGCTTCTTTAAAATAAAACTCGATATAGCCGATGCTTCTTTAAAATAAAACTCGATATAGACGATTATTAATAACGATATTTACAATTAACTATACATATTTTTTATTTTATTTAGGTTTATGGTTTCGCAGCTAGGCATTTAAGCCAGATATTAGTTTACAATATAGTTTCTTCATTTTCTTAATCCTATGTGTAGCACAGCTGAACTGTAGGTAATCAGCTAGTGCCATTTAATGGAGTTCTTGTGACAACTCAAAAGGCCACATTTGACTATACAGTTCACATTTCTCACAAAACACATAATTACTACTCAAAAACTATCAATATCCTACAACTATTGTTCATTTTAGAGTAATTTTACACATTTTTAGAAAATAAAACTGCAGAGCACAACATCTCCTTTCAGTTCCCGACAAAAACTCAAAACTATACATAGAAGAAATAAATTCAGAGAGTAATTTATATAGAGAAGAAGCGACGAATGCTAATATTTTTTTTATAAATGATGCATAAAACATACATTAAATCATTAGAAAAACATTAGACTCACTACCATGTATTTGACACACACACTCTTTTGTTTATTGTTCAAGTCAAATTAACAGTGTAGTTTTGGCGAAATCTGTGATTATAGAAGTATAGTCTTTGACATTATTTATAATGGTCGAATTTCGACCATGGGCGACGACTAGTTTTTATTATTCAACCAGATGCAAACCATATGTTTCCTACATAAGTTTTATGCAATGCTTCACCTCATTTGACGCTTTCGTACACATAGGTTCCGTCTCTACTTTTACGCATCCCAGAACAAGTTTCATAGGAGCAGTTTATTCTTACCTGTGCTGGTGTAATGTGCAGAAATCTTCAGCTCTGTGACGTAAATCTGGATCGTGTGGTTTCAATTCTTTATTGTATGCTTATTAAATAGTGTTGCGCTTCTATCTTCTACACGCCTCTACGTGTCTTCTATTCTTCCGCTAACTCTTCTTTAGTAGAGATTCGAACAACTCAATCCAAAGTAATGAGCATAATATCTGTGGAATCTTACGATAAATTATGTTCACTACTTTGCAGTTCGTTGTCGAAGTGTCTTCATGCTGCTTTAGCGCCATCTGGAATGGAATCAAAAATAAAATTTAAATTTCTGTCTATGGTTTCTCAATAAATCCATCTATCTATAATATAACCTATCGTATCTATCTATAATAATATATTAATATATACTATATTACTATTATATTTATATATGTATTAAATTTATAAATTGGTGTAAGTATGTATATTTAAATTGTACAGTCCTATCATTTTTCTGCTCCACCTACATCGCCAGATTAGTTAAGAATTTCTTTTAAGTTAGGTTGCCTGGAAGAGATCGCTTTTAGCGATAAGGCCGCCTGTTGTTTTGCCAAGAAGTATTGTAATTATGCATTATGTTTTTGTATTTGTTTGTTTTGGTGAGTAATAAAGTGTCTATCTATCATCTATAACTAGCTTCTGCCCGCGACTTCGTCTGCGTGGAATAGTTAAAAAAGTTTGGTCTTAGTGTGATGATATATACCCTTCCCCGATAAATGGGCTATCTAACACTGAAACAATTTTTCAAATCAGACCAGTAGTCTTTCTTGACATTAGCGCGTTCAAGCAAACAAACTTCAGCTTTATAGATTAGTATAAGATACGTTTGTAAAAGTTCGAGTTTGTATAATGATTTTCAAAAAAATATCAAAGGGATTGGAAAACCAGCAGATTCCGAAAATATAATTTTTAGAGTTTGTCTATTTGAGCATCACGTAAAAACTACTGAACGGATTTAAATGAATCTCGATATAGAGCTAGTTTATATCCTGGATAAACGTTTAAGAACTTTTTATCGTTTGTTAGTGTTAATATTGTTTCGGTAATAAATGAATAAAATATCTGTTTAAAATTATTACTTATAAACTAGTATCACTTAAGTCTTTATACTGGAAACATTTTTTTTTCTCTCATTCCGTGTTGTGATTTTGTAAAGTATAATAAACGAAGAATATCGTACTTATTTTTAGTCTAAACTCTTCAGTGGTAAATGGCGTCGTTAATAAAAATGTTACTAATATTAGTTTAGACGGATATAGCCAAAAAGATCGTGTTTTTTTATCTTCCTCTCAATTCACCAACAAACACGTCGTCGTGGCAACGCGAACGAAGTTTTTTCGTTGCGCTCCACTACAACAGTCTATTAAAAAAGGACGGTATGGAAGAAATTACGTAAATAGAGAAATAAACATCTTGATTCTAAGTATAAGTCGTGCGCAGAAGGTTTGCCGATGATCACACACACACACACACACACACACCCCCCCCCCCGCGCTTTCTACGACTCGACGACGACTCTGGGTCGCGGTTGTAGGACACTTATATAAGATAATTATTAAATACTATTGAGCCTGGAAAACGCTGTCCTGCTCTGAAAAAAAAATTAGCTCGTGATGGCAGCGCCACCTACTGGGTCTAATTGTGGATTTAAACCACAGAAAGACCTACTCAAATAAACGCCAAAAGAAATTTCGTCAAAATCTTGGAACCCGATTCCTGCGTCATCTACCGGGTCCAATTTTGAATTTAAACCATTCTCGATTCAACTTGAACACACAAAAATTAAAGTCAGCTATTGTTTTAGTGAAAACCGTGTCGGAATAAGCTAATTTCTATGCATCCGAACAACTTCAAACTGTTCCCGGGAAAATTCCCGCGGGATTTTCGGGATGAAAAAATTACATAACATGTATGATTAAAATATTCCATCGATCAGTAAAAAAACATTACATAGAATTTGATTATTTTTATCTGGCCATTTTAAATAATTCTCAGAAATAGACCCTAGGTAAAAAGTAGTGCGAAGTTTAAGACTAATAATTAGCTGTTGATCAGCGAAATCCGTATCGAAATCGGCCCAGTAGTTTTTACGTGAATCCCTAACAAACAGACATTATAGAAAATTAATATTTATTTCATAGGAAAATTTAAAATAATGCTACATATTTACGTTGTATAAATGTGTCGTCCATACCTTCCTATTTGAAAGAGACTTATAAATAAATAAAAACAAATTGCTCTTACCGAATTAATAGTCTTGTAGGATACAGCGGCCTCTTTATGTCGAAGTAAATTCCGGAAACCACTGGAACGTAAAAATAGATGTATGATAACTTAATGTCAGAATTTATATTAAAAAGTTCCAAGAAATGATAATGATGTATAATGGAAGTATTGTTTCGCGCCCTCGATAATGTTTGTATTCGGTTTTTTTGGCAGGAACTTGAACGGTTATATTTGGATGGGTAGTGTCATACAGTAGAACCTCTTGAAGTCGAACCTCGTAAAGTCTAAAATCTCCCAAACTCTAAAAAACTTGTGTTCTCTTCCCCTAAAACCCCAAAACTTCCGTTGCTCGAAATCTGAACCCTCTATAAGTCGCAATAATTAGTGAATCCCTATAAGCAAATTCAGTACTTAACTTTCTTCTATAACTCAAAAAAATAAGTTGGACCTCTGTATCTCGAAGATAGAGCAATATTTGATTTTACAATCTTTACAACTCGATTATTTGAATAAATCTTAACCCCTCTACAAGTCGAATGTTTCCTTACAAAATATGCTTAAGTTCCTCCATAAGTCGAAAACTCTATAACTCGAATTTTTGGCGTCTCCCTTCAAGTTCGACTTAAAGAGGTTTTACTGTATTTCCAAAAAATGTTTAACCCTAACAAATCTTTTAAATACTAATGTGAGTTTGTTCGTCACGTTTTCCGTTGAAACGGATCGTCCTGAAATTTTTCATACACGTTGTAAGGGGTCTAGAATAGGATATAGGATCATTTTCATCCGGAAAAATGTACCTACCCTTTCGGGAATTTTCGGGTGTTGGTTCCCGAAAAGATGGCTCTGCGGTCTCTTTGCCGTCGGTTTTGAAAGCGATTAAAAAAATCGACTTCATTATAAATAAGTTTTAATCAATTTAAGTTTTTTATATTATTTTTGGGAAAAATACTATATCGTGTAATAAATGTATCCACATTACAATTAACATATTTTACATATATTAAACAAGCTAATAAAACGACACTTGTAATAATTGGGGTATTATTTTCCTTTAAAGTAGAACATTTTCATATCGATTACGTTCGATTTATTTATGTATAGTGTCGATGGTTTAATAGTCTGTGCGTTACATGGCTCACAGAGCATCACTATTACGTCACCGACCACAATAAAGTATGTTATTTGTTTCAAGTGGGCTTTAATTACAAGATATATGTAACTTGATAGATTGCGATTGTCAAAAGTAAAATAAACGCTTGGAAATAGTATGATGTATTGCCTGTTAGGTAATATCACCTCCGCTAGGTGGCGTTACTGTTATTTATGAAGTGATAATCTGAATTAAAAGATAAGATTGAGATTTCTAAAAACTATAACACGCCCACTTCGTGACATACCCGGGCCCGGGAGAGAATATGAGCGAATCCTTATGCAAAAGTTAGTAGTTTAATGACAGTTTTAAGCCTTCCCAAACTGCCTGTTTAGCCGCCGTAGTGGCGTGCGATTTCTCGCAACCGGCGATAAGCGATAAGCTTATATCGGGTGTCCGGTGACCAGCGATTGTGTTACAAACGAGGAATTTTTATTACACCACACGGACAGATGGACACACAGAAATGATTTCTTATTACCTAGTAATCTGAGTATGATATCATGTGATTATGGCATACATACTATCACACCTGATCCCCATGGGAGTAGGCGGAGACTTTGCATCTCCACTTACGACGTTTCTGACAAACAACTTTCGCTTCATCTACTTTCATTAACCTCTTCATACATGCATGCTTATTTGATTTGCTTTTTAGCTGACCTCTCTTTAACAGTTCTGCTATTCAATCATGGAGTGTACGTCGCGATCTATCGGCACCTACACTACCATAGAGGTTCTGTCTAGGGTTGCCAACTATTTTTGAGAAAATATAACGTATTACATTTTTTAAGTAGGGATAAAATAAAGCATTTGGAAGAAAAAAGTATTTTTCAAAATTTATTTCTTCTTTTTTAGACACTATTTTTGTGTCTTTCATTATCGTTAAATTTTTGGAAGCTATCTTTAAATTGCCAATTTAAATTTAAATAAACCAACAATTCATCTTTTATTAAATATATAGATGTCCTGTTCCTTTCTTCTCGCCATTTTAGATTCATTACTGAATAAACTCTTTCAGTGAAAACTGGATCGATAATAATTCAGTAATTATCTATTTAAGTATTTCATTTTACGCATCAGAGGAAATATTAGAAATTAAGTATACTTTATTTTTATGCAAAAGTATATTTACCAAAAATAAAGTAGGATACGTATACGATTACAAAGTATGGTTGGCAACCCTAATTCTGTCATACACTTTTTTCGCGATTCTACTTTCGTCTATTCTCTTTACATGCCTAAACCACAACATTCCTTTTTCAACTCTTCTTATTACGTCTTCTTTCAATCCACAACATCCCATTATTACAGTATTCAAGTATTCAGTATTCAGTATTATATCAATCATCCTTATCTCACATATACTTCTTAAAGCTTTCATCTCAATTGTGTTTATCCTACTCTAATGCTTCTTTTGCCATATCCAATTTTTACTGCTATACTAATGTAACACTAATGTGTTGGCACCAACACACCTTGATGGACAGCCAAACGTGCCTTACGAGATACACTTTCTGGCTTCATAAAAGTGTTTAGTGCAATACGTCACATGTTAAAGGGGGCTCGGGGCAAAGGACGAGATATAAGTATATAGTAGGTTGTTTATATTTTATATCATTTTTAATAGTATTTGATTGTGATTTTATTACTTTTATTTCAGTTTAGTACATCACCAAAAAGGGTATATTGAAATTTCATTTAAAATCTCCTTGGGGTTACGTTGGACCCCGGGGTCTGTTTTTCTACTTTTTCTTCAGCATTTTGCGTATCATACATCGGTAGTCTTTATGGGCTGAGAAGTCCCGTGATTTTACTTTTAAAATATCGCTATAAAAATAATTTTAATCGTTGTAATTGGTGTAAACAATAATAAAAACCAATATTTGACTCATTAAAGAAATTACGTCATAACTGGCAAAGCTCGTACAAACTAGACGGCTGCAGCGTTTCGAGATAATAAAAAGTACCTTAATTAATTGAACTGTTAACTAATATTATCATATAGATAAGGTCAGAATACATTTCCTAATATTTCATTAAAATACCTTTATAGATACACTTTATAGGAACAATAGAACTATTATTTATGTTCATAAAACCGAAAATAAGCAATCCACTAATATAAATAAGCTTTAGAAATACTTCAGTCTTGATTTCCAATCAGATAACCTAGGAAAGGAATTTTATGTTTTATACTCTGGTCTGGTGTTACTGAGATGGGCTCTAGTAGTGACTGTTTCATTTATAGAATCAGCGTTCTGTAAAAGCCGCCTAAAATAAAAATAAAAAAATACAAAAAAATTACACACCTTAGACAATCTGAAGTAGCCAGCCAAGTTCTCTACAGCACTACGATAGTGATGTTCTTGACTCTTTCCAGACCAACAGCATATATTCAAGGCCGAAGGTAGAAGAAAGCTACGTTCTGTATTCCATCTGTAAAAAAATAGTTTTTAGTTAATAATTCAGTAGTAGTTGAACAAGTTGAAAATGGAGTACAAAAAAATACTTGGTAACTATCACGCCTGTTTCCCGTAGTCAGGCAGAGATGATGGATTTATAGATGGTGCATCTAGAAATCATTAAACTTTTCATACACACACGTCTGTTGAAAGTGCTTAGTATTCAGTATAATCATTTCACAATTTTTGAATTTCTCCGAGAACTGAAAAATTTCTTATTATTACAGAGTTAATATTTTCTTACTATATTTAAAACTCGTGGTAGCGTAATGGCTAGAGCATGCATCCCTCAATCATAGAGCGCGGGTTCGATCCTGGCTGGAACACATGCACCACTTAGGCAGGTTTCTGACCTAATGTGCATATAGTTACAATTACCACGTGCTAACAACGGTGAAGGAAAACATCGTGATGCAACCTGCACATCGAGATAACCGATGTGTAAATCTGCCAAGCCGACTTGGACAAGTGTGGCGGGTTTACTGTCCGTTTCCCCTATAATTGGAGGCCCGAGCCCAGCAGAGGGACATTTTTGGGCTGATATTATATACTATTTTTAATTTCAAATTCCAAACGTTTGACCTTTTTTCGGTTAACGAACCCTTGGGTCCGAAACAAAGAGTCTTTCAACAATTTTGTAAACCTTATGGCATTCATAGATTGAAGCGATAAATGCGAGGAAAAAATATTTGAAAAATATTACATCATTAATTATAAAATTTATATAAAATAGGCTTAACATTAATTTTAAAAATAAATTAATATTACAGTAGGAAAGTTAACCCAAGACTGCTGTCAGAAGGAATTTTCTATTCTTCTCCGTCATACAAACATTTAAATATAGAAAAGGGAAAGAAAAAAATAAAAAACTCACCTTTGCCTTCTATGGTGAGACCACGACTAATATAACATCAAACATGACCAGCCTATCCTTTGCTTTATGAATTAAAAAAAATATTTAAAAAATGAATATTACTTCAAAAAAATGTAATTTATTCTTCGTTCTTTTAAAAATATTATCAAATATTTTAAATTTTAAATATGGACTTCTAGTTCCATATTTAAAATTCTGTAGATTTATTTTTAAATTTGTCTAATTCCATATTTAAAATCTTGGAATAGATGGCCAAGTTTGATGTGTATGCGCATTACCGCTGCGCAATACGTCACTTGTGCGAATGAAGTACGAATTGAATGCAGGGCATCGTAGGACCACGGGTTACTTTAAAAAAAACGACCAATCGGCACTGCAGGAAGAAAGTACTAAGGAAATATGCAAGTAAAGCAGATTTTTAGGGTCCAGTACTCATTTTCGTAAAAACATGTACATATATGTCCTTATGAAATTGTCTTCTACGTTCGCACATGTGTTTGAGTATATTATGTTTACGCCATTTATAGTATTTACGTAATTAATATTAAAGATAAAATCCACATATTTGATATGTGCAATTGTGGCATTATGATAAATAATCCGTCGCCTCATTATTTATTTAAATAACATTACTTGAGTGCATGACGTGTTATTATCCATCCCTTTCTTCCCTTCATAACTCCCTATAAGTGAGCCAAAGATACCTATCTCACTGGGTCGGAAGAAATCGTCCGAAGAAAGGAGGTAGTCAAATTGTGCTCTAAAAAAAGTACTTTAAATTGTGTTGTGCTACAAATATTTAAATATTTATTACTTAATAACAATGGCCAGACGATAAAGTAACATAGAAGAACTGTCATAACCATTTGATGGAGATCTGGTGAGTTCCCTTTGTGTCCTTCCATCACTATACTGACTGTGCTCAAAATTTTAAGGTTTGATAAAATTGAACCAGAGCGTAAACATATTACGTACCTACAGTAATTTTAACTACTGGATTTACATGGATTCAATTTTGTAGAATTCTGTAGTACGCTGCTTTATTATGTTGTAGTAATATTGTGAAAAAAAAACACAACATTAAAGGTTGCTACCATACATGTAACTGAGGATTGAATCCTGTACGATATTGTTTGTCACATCTTAATATATTTTGTCGTTCTTATCGATGATCCTGGATAACTCTTTAATTGCACCAATAAGTTAGTGATTAGCCTCCAAAAATTACGAAAATTGAACTACTTTTCTAAGATTTTTTTAAAAATATTTTTGCTTCTACAAATGACAATGGCTGTTTTTAATTATATTTTTTAGAGTATTTATCGATTGCTTTTAAAGTTAAGGGTAGATACATTTGTTGGAATATAGAAATTAGTATCTTTCTCAGTATCGAGTTAAAGGAACAAAGACATTTAAAATTATTAATATGGTTTTGAAGAGCTGTCTATCTATCTATCTTTTTTTCAAGTGGCGCCAACGCATAGGCATTGATTTTGCCAATGACACATAGAGAATAAAGTGACAGGTGAAAGAAAATTTAAATAAAAAAAGGCTTTAATCGGTATTCGAAAGACCTTCTGTCATCCTGTGGACAAGACAAACATATATTATGTTAGACTATCTACACTATAAACAAATGTTATTAAGCACTAAAAATTTATATAAAACATAAACACAAACATTATCATTTAAAGTTAACATAGAGTTTAAACTGACAGGGCGGGGAAAATCTCGTGGTAAGATTATGTAGAGCGGGGTTTTAATTTTATTGCAATGAAAGAAAATATGCTCCAAGGTCCCTTCAGCTAATCCACATTCGCAAAGGGAGTGGTCACGAACCCTGATCTTGGCTAGGAAAACTGGGGAACAAGAGTGACCCAATCTAAGGCGTATTATACAGGAAACGATTTTTTTAGGGAGATAGCGATGTTGGAAAAACCAAGGTTTTCTTGGAACAAACGGTTGTAGTTGGCCATAGTGTCTTCCAACAGTTTGGCGAGATGTTTGCCATAATCGGTCCCAAGTTTCATGCATCTGTGAACTGGCCAGTGCACGTAAGTCATGAGGAAATCATTTCCTGAATTTAGGGCAACCTAAATGGATGGCCTCCTTAGCACAGGCATCAACAATTTCGTTACCTCGAATACCACAATGGCCGGGAATCCAGGCTAAGACTATATCGTGGCCAGCTATGTGGCAGCGATATAGTGCCTCTTTGATATTTAAGGTAATTTCAGAATTTGTTTTAGAGTGAAAAGGGAATTTCAGAATATCTTGGAGGCAGCTTAAAAAGTCTGAAAAGATGATGCATTTACTCAAGTTATGGGATTCTATGTAAAGAACAGCTTCTAAAATGGCAATGGATTCACCTGAAAAGACAGAATTAAATGGAGGGATTTTATAATTGAGAATAATTTTGTACTTTGGAATTCAAACAGCGGCGCCAACAGGTCCATCCTGTGTTAATTTAGAGGCATCTGTGAAAAATTGCAGGTACTCTGGCCACTGCTCTTGAGCAATTTGATTGAATTTTTGATTAGAATCAGGTGAATTTTTATTGATCCCAAAGTCAAGGATAATGCGAGAACGAAAAAGGAGACTGTCGTAGCAAGACTGGAAGAGTGGATTTTTATAATTTTGGGATAATGGAGATGGAAAGTTTTGTGATGTGTTAAAAGAGTTAACTAAGAGAGGTAAATTTTTATGAGTCCAGAACCTTGAGGTTGAAGAATGCTGAGCAAGATCATTGAGTGACTCTAAAAGAGGGTGATCTGATAGGTAAACAACTTTAAAAAAGAATCTGTCTGCCAGGAATTGCCTACGCAGGAAATATGGGGGATCTAAACACTCTATTTGTAGAGCATTTGATGGTGACGACTTCATAGCTCCACAAATTATTCTGAGACACTTAGCTTGGATCCGATCCAATTTAATTTTAGCTGTTTTGTTGCACGGTTCCAAAAGGAAACAGCCATAATCAAAATGACTTCTCACAATGGCGTTATAAAGAAGCTTCTGACAATAGGGGTGAGAGCCCCACTTTACTCCTGACAAAGCACGCAATATGTTAATATTTTTTTCCGCTTTTTCACATACATAGTTTAGATGAGGAATGCCTGAAAGCTTTGAATCTAAGAAAATACCTAAGAATTTAACTACGTTAGAAATACAGATAGGCTGATTGTTAATATGGATTTCAAGGGTAGGGGTTTCTCTTTTGCGTGAGAAGATGACTGCAGAACTTTTAGGAGCCGAAACAGATAAACCATGGTCTTCCAACCAAGTGTTGAGATAGAAAAGGGCGAAGAGCTGTCTAAAGACACCACATGCATCAATGTAAACGAAAAAAAAACATTCCTTCATTTAAGCAGGCAACATCTAATTTATAGTTGTGATGAAATCATTATGTTAAAGAGGCAATGGAACCCAAAAATTCGCACTGTCCAGTATTTTCTTAATACCGTACTAATGTCACCAATGTGCCTAGGTGGCGTTGCCTCGGGGCCGGGAAGGTGTGGTGCGGGTATCGCTCGCCCAGAGGATGTTTTTACATTGCAAACTATAAACAAAGCTTTGCTGATGACGGACCTTTGGTGTGTGTGTTTACATTGACATATAAAGAGGAAGCTATGATAATAATATTAATAAATAATCAGTTGATTAACACAAATATTGTATAGTAGGAATATATTATGGTAGGTAGTATGCCAGGTGGTAGGGCATTTGCCCAACTGGATGGCTACCACCCCTGGTCTAAAGTATGTCGCCATAACAACCTTGAGTTGTGTTCCGGCATTAGGGACCAGGTTCGAGTCACCCTTAAGAGAGCAGCAGCGCATTTGTAGCACCTAAGAGTAGTACCTTTGGTGTTGCAAATGTCCATAGGCGATGGTAATCGATTTCCATTAAGTGGGCCATCTGCCTGTCTGCTGAAGGATTTATTTGTTACCCACGACTTATTGCCTAAGTTACTAGTTATAACATCAGCTATCTGCCAGTTTAAATCTCATCAAAATCGGTTCAGCCATTTCAGAGATAAGCCTTAACAAACAGACAGTCGGACAAAATTTTAAAAATTAGTTCTTTCATATAATTACTCTAGGACATCCTACCGGGGAAATAGTGCTATTATTTTATTTTTAAAAATGAAACTTATCTCATATTTCTTTTGAATCACTACTCGACGTGGAAAATAGGTTTAACTGTAAAGATTTTACAAAATTTCTATTACTTATCATTTTTATTTTTAAAAATATATTAAAACGCAGCAGCGGTGTGTGAAGGATGATATGTGGTGTGACAGAAGGTGGAAGGAAAAGACAATGTGCCGACCTCAATTAATTGGGATATGGTGAAAGAAAAGAGACATTTAAACGCTGCGAATATACATTCTATAAACGGTAATTAATCTATTTGTATCGAAATAATATTGTTACGAGTTGCAGAACTCGAATTAAAATGCCGTTGGAATTATTATAGAATTTATTAGAACTATAAAACACGTATAACACAGGTACAAATATAACTATACACAACCAGTCCAAACGTATTACACGATTCAATCACACGCGCAAAGTCCGTAACTAATGTTTTGATTCGCTTGCGGCTATCGCTAGACTGCCTCATCCCTCCATTGGGGCATTGCTATATATTGTACAAATACAATATGTCTGCTCAACCGCTTGGACTGAATTTCCTAGAATCACACCTGGCTTATCACTACCATAAAAGATTATATATTATAATACACAATGGGCTGTCTTTCTAATTACAAATTTTAAACACAAAGTTAACAAAAGAAGTCCAAATGCCGCAAAGTTAATAAAACGTCTACAGGTATGCAGGTGTGAATTTGTCTTTTGTCGGCGCTCAGGTAGTAACAATATTGATCAATTTTACTGAATTTGAGAAAGCAAGCTTTGTTTATTTGTGCATGACAACGTCAAAAGTCGTGTTGTACTTGCTTGCGATATTTAAATCACGTGTGATAATGGAAACGCACACTTTTCTAAGGCATCTCGTAAATTAAAAGTTTCAAGTGGTTGACTGGCGTAAGTTGAACTTTCACACTGCACTCTACCCGTGATTTGGAGTGCCAATAATTTGTGGATAAGATTAGAGCTCATTCGACAATTATTCAAAATGGGGTGTAAGCATCTTTTGAAACAAGTACTTCTTAGCTATTTTAAGTATCTTAAGTATGCTCAAATCTTAAGGGTTTATTTTCACAAATGTGTATGGTGTTTGTAATGTTTGGTTTCATGATTTACAAATAGTAATAAGAAAAAATTATATTTAATACTTTTAACGTGTGTTTGTTTTTTCATGTTTTAAACTTGAAACACATTTAAACATTATTTAACAGCTGTGTTCTCCGAATTTCCATAATAGACTATTTTTTTTAGGTACAAAAATGAATTAATTTATATCAGCGTTAGATATAAAGTAATACAATAATAAGTCGAACTTCTTGGAGTTTTGTATCTATTAAGCTAAATAGAATGGAAGTGTCTGTTTGTAATGTGAAAATAACAGCTTTTTGATTTTTGGTACTTATATAAAAAAATGAACATTTTTTGATATTTATTATTCCGACCTTTCGGCCACTATCTGCCATGCTTAAAATTGTTAAAGCGAAAACTTAAAATTTTATAAAAAATCATTTTTTGTATTATTTTTCTCGGTCTGTCTGGATCTTTCGGATAATCTCTGAAATAAAAATAAGTTAATTTTTCTTTTATTCTATAAGATTATATATAAATTTCTTCATTAGGTATACTAGCTTATAATTTATGTATGTAAATTATAAAGTCAAATATCTCTGAAACGGCTGGACCGATTTTGACGGGATTTTCACGGGCAGATAGCTGTTGTTCTATGGAGTAACTTAAGCAAGTTTTTTTGGGTAAAACAAAAAAAAAACACGCGGCCTAAGTCGCAGGCACAGCTAGTGACACATCATTATATTGGATACGGATGACATAATATCGGGGAAATTTCTCACGAATCAGAAGTATAGAGTAGGCAGTTTCTTTGTTTTTCTTTGTATTTAAACTTTATTGAAATATTATTTATTTCCCTCGCATATCTTGTTTCAATATTAGAAACAGTCCTAACGGACGTAGATTCAGCAAAATATTTTGTTATGATTGAACCTTAGGCTTGTTACATACGTTCGGCTTAAAAAAAATTAGACAATTATTTTGGGAGCTGTCGGTTTTTATAGAATTTGAAAATCATTTATTGAATGTGCAGCGATTTAAGAAATTTGGGTGTTTTTATTTATTGCGCGTGTTCAGCAGACAGGCAGACGGCCCACCTGATGGAATGCGGCTATAATCGCCTATGGACACGTGCAACACCAAAGGTGCTACAAATGCGCTGCTCTCTCTTAAGGAAGACTGCAGCCTCGCCACTAATACCGGAAAACAACTCAAGGTTGTTATGGCGGCTCATTCTAAACCAAGGGTGGTAGCCATACGTCTGGATGACAAAACCCTACCACCTGGCTGGGGGTTTTGTCCTTTTGAAAGCCGTAGTTTCCTTTAGTTAATAAAAACCTGCACCATACTCAGTTTTTTCAGGTCTAAGTGTTGTAGTGTCTCCACTATTTTTTTTATTGCGGTTAGTAGACTTAGAATTGGCCTCAATATGTATTTAATAAGACTTGTGACTGGTCACTATATTATGTATTTTTTAAATTAAGAACGTTGTTGATCTTGCTTTGTTTTTAATGTAATGTTTTCTTTTTATTTAAATTCACGTGTAACTTTGGTTGTGAAATTATTTACATTTCGGTGACATGTTAATATTTAAAGAAGTGTTTTATATTAAGTAACTAGCAGTCCCGGCAGACGTCGTCGTGCCCGGAAAAGCTTCAATCGATATGCCGACGGCAGCGCCACCTACCGGGTCCAATTGTTAACCAACTCTGAAATCTTCTCTGGCTCATGCACAAACACTGCTAAAGATCATCACATGATCAAATGTATAGTTTACGATTCTATAAAGGACATCTGTATGTCCTTTGTACTTTTTGCCTGTACAAACATTCATTTTTAACACGCTTTTATTAGCTTCACCTGTATGTATGTATGTATGTTTGTAACCGACCCCTTTGAGCTCGATTTTGTCCTACTTTGAACGATCAGATTTAATTCAAACTTTGCAATTTTTCAAACTTTTACAATAATGTAGATATATTTTTTTTACACTGTACTTAATATTTTCTTAAGTTTTCGCGACTTGTACACATAGGCGGTAGGCTGAATAAAAACGTTGACAATACACGTTTGACAAATGTCATCTTTGTCTTCCGTGACCACGGCCACTGAAAAGCGGCCGAAACGTCGGATAAACCAAAATCAAATAAATTACCGCGCTTAAAACCGTTAAAACGTAGTTTTATTACACTGTACTTAATCAAATTGATTAATTATTTCTTTTTTGCACACCACGGTAAGACCCCATTCATCAGAAACCAAATTTATTAAATTTTATTTTCTGTTTTTTAGTTGGATTTTTTATGAAAGCGTGTTTTGTTAGTTTTTTTTAATTATATACAAGAGATAAAGGCAAATTGGCTGCGCAAGTATACCGCCCTACGCTCTAGCCTCCTAGGCCGCTCGTGTGTGCAACGCCTTAGTGTAGGTATTAGAACTGACTGAGCCAGTAATTCTACCCACATGAACTCAACGCTCTGTCTTCCTAGAAATATGGTTGCAGCGTCGATCTTGCTGAACTAAGTTCCTGCCGATAACTCGTTGTTTATACTAGTATATATGAATGGATCCATTAACCGTGCGACCGTTAAAAACCGTTGGTACATAACGCTTGTATACTGACGGTGTAGGTAGACACACTTTGGGTATGATGGCACTTTAGGTAATAGAGTAGTTGCATTTTCTTTAGTTTTCATGTCTAGTACACATAATAAGACTACGTTTTAACGGTTTTCAGGGCGGTGTTTGATTGGATTTTTATTGTTCCGACGTTTCGGTCACTTTTCAGTAGCCGTGATCACAGAAGACAGATATCAAATGTTAAAGTTTTGATTTACTCTACCGCCAACTTGTTCATTTTAATAATTTACTTCTAAATTATTATTTATGGTTAGCATTTGCACTATGGGAGCCTAATCTAATTTACGACCGCTTCGCAACATGTTGTGACTTAAAGAGAAGAAGCGGCGTAAAAAAGTATTCAGCAACATGAAGAGTTCCTTCCTTGCACTCCTACTACTACTGAAAAGTGGCCGCGAAACGTTGGAATAATAAAAGTCAATTAAAATTCCGCGCTAAAAACCGTTAATTCGTAGTTTTATTAGATTAGTTGTATTTTTTAGACCAGAGAATATCTGTTTGAAGTCTTATCACCGCGGGGCGTGCGTGCTGCACTTGTTCGTGCAGGAACAGAAAAAATACTAATTCCTGCGGCCGGGCGGCCTGTCGTAAGAGCCGATTTTCATAGTGTCATGTCCTATGGTATTTTACTTTGGGACAACGCTGTTGGCTAGAGACCATAATATTTGTTTTACAAAAAAGAGCCGTAAGGTTAATTTACAAGCTCAGACCTCGGGAGTCTCTCAGGGAACGCTTTAAGGATATCGGTATTATGACGGTCGACTGCCAATATATATTTAGTAATATAATTTATATACGTAATAATTTGTGCCTACAAGCCGTATAAGGATGTTCATAATTTCAACACCAGGCATTGTAATAGACTGATATTTCCATCTTTTAGATTACAAAAAGTATTGTCTTCTTTCTTGGGGGTTGGAAATATTAGATCTGCCTTTCACTAAATTAAAAACCAAATTAAAAAGTATCTTGTTAAAAAATAAAAACATCTAATAAAAATAATAAAACTACGTTTTAACGGTTTTAAGCGCGGTAATTTATTTGATTTTGGTTTATTCGATTTGGTTTCAATGGCCGTGGTCACGGAAGACAAAGATGACATTTGTCTAACGTGTATTGTCTAAGTTTTTTTATTCAGCCTACCGCCAACTTGTTCATTTTAATTATTTTGTTTTAATTTTGTTTATGGATATTATTTACTCTATGGGAGCCTAATCTAATTTACCACCAAAATCAAATAAATTACCGCGCTTAAAACCGTTAAAACGTAGTTTTATTATGTGTACAAGTCGTGAAAACTTAAGAAAATATTAAATAAAAACATCGTTTAAAAAAACCTTCAAAAACTACAAAACTAAAATGTATAAAATAACTTATTTCTAAAGCTATTAATATATATTATCTAAAACATCTTAAAGTCGGTGCTTAGTAATTTTCAAAATATTATAGTAATTTTTATGATTTACTTTGCACCGACTTCAAGATGTTTTAGATAATATATATTAATAATAATAGCTTTAGAAATAAATTATTTTATACATTTTAGTTTTTGAAGTCGGTTTTTTTAAACGAAGTTTTTATTTTTTATTTGTTACTTTTTAGTGTCTAGCTATGTATGGGTGGACTTACGAATGGTGCCGCGCTTCTTAAAAAATATAGGTCCCAAGAAACGAGAACAAAAAAATGTTCGTAAAATGAAAACTACTGGGCCAAACTATGTCAAATTTTTAGGGGACTACATGGCAGCTATTCCGCGTCGAACAAAAAAAGAATCGCGTAAATCGAATCATAAATCTCAGAGTAATCGGTGTACATATGGAACGAAAAGGAAATTTTCTTCATAAAAAATGTTCATAAAATGAAACATACTGGGCCAAACTATGTTAAATTTTTAGGGGACCAATTGGAATTTATTCCGCGTCGAACAAAAAAAAGAATCACGTAAATCGGATCATAAATCACGGAATAATCGGCGAACATACATAAAAAAAAGCAAAAAAAAAAGATCCCGACGAATTGAGAACCTCCTCCTTTTTTCGAAGTCTGTTAAAAAAGGGATACAACACTATTGAAGAATACTTAAATGACAAAACTTCATTTACATAGCAGCTCGCTCCAATCCCTTATACTATATTTTGGATTACGTTTTTTACCTTGCCAAACATCAAACTTGTAAGGAATTTATGGAGATATGTTGCAGCATACAATTTTAGTACGTCATGTCATTATTAAAAGTATAATAGTATTTTTCTTTCCTTTCATTGTCTTTGTCTTATTAAGTATGCACTGTTTACTCCATTAATTCTTCAAATAATCCTGTAACCATTGTGCTGTTGTTCTAAATTAACTTAAATTGGCCTAAACCTTTGTATTCCAGCTCGTGGTCCGGCGTCGAGGTCGGCGCGGTGTCTACGCCCAGAGATGCACCCCAGTATCTTTGGATGCTTACAGCCTGGACAGCGTCAGCGTTGGCCATCGGAAAGGCAACCATCGATTGCGGGCCAGTAAAAGGAGTTATGGCAATCCGGCTTATGATGACGAGGTAAGTAACATCATGATGGTAGGCTACTTACCAAGATATCTGATCTTGCCTGTCATCTTTATTGCCTGAAGCAGAGAAACGATCAAACCTACCAATTGAAATCCTATTTTATATTACTTCCATCTTATCCTTCTGTTCCATTTCTCCTATCGGACTGCTTCTGTGGTTGAGTGGGCTAAGTTTTTGCCGGCCAACCTCACTACAATGCAGAAATACAAATCTCTTGTAAACAAATTGCCGTTATTTACTATGGTCTGGGAGCCTGGGATCGGCCCCAGCGTGGTTCGTTGTATAATACCCCATAATACCAGCGTAACTTGCTTGGCGATACCAGCTATATATACTCGAGTCAATTGAGAAAAGACTTAGGGAGCTGATAGGCAATAACCGACTATTCGATGAGAGGCGTCAGGGCCTTGATTATCGAAGCAGAGTTGTTAGTTTGTCGGTATTCTATAGGACGCACTTCGTCGAGTGTGCCATGAAATTGCACGAATTTATTCCTCCCTCGTCTCACCATCATCACCGGACAAGTAGACGTTCGAGCTCACTCCACCGATCTACGGTGGAAATACCAACAAAGCGGATGAAACGCTATGTGCTAACATTTATCATACGAACCACTGAAGAGTGGAACTCATTACCATCTTCTGTTTTTCCTGAAACATACAATGTAGGTGTTTTCAAGTCTTGCGTGAACAGGTGTCTTCTAGGTAAGCGTGTTCTAGTTCCATGAGTCACCTAATGGTAAGTGGTTACACTCGCCTATGGACATTTGTAACACCCACAACCTTGAGTTGTGTTCCGGCATTAGTGGCCAGGTTTCAATTCCTTTTAGAAATACAAATCTCCATAGGCGATGGTAACCGCTTTCCAGCAGGTGGGCCGTCTGCCTGTCTGTTAAACTCATGCAACAAAAAAAAGTAATAGAAAACGGTTACCATCATCTATGGTCGTTTGTGACATTAGAGGTGTTACCAACGCATTGCCGACCTTGAAGAAATTTTATAACGCTTTTAAAGAACATTCAAATAGAAAGTAAGAATTTATTTTATTTATTTATTGATTTTCAGGTTACATCCCACCCCATGCAGTATCCAGCTCTCGCAAACTTCGCCCTAGATATGGAATCTATGACAGCGGAGTTCGCGGAGATACCCTCGGTGACTGTCCGGCCGGAGGAGGTGCCTCCCGGGTGCGAGGACAAGAATCGATACTCCAACGTCCTGCCTCTGCCGGAGACCAGGGTCCCCCTCGCCAGGATCGGGAGCGATCCCACTACAGAGTATATAAACGCTAATTATATTACCGTAAGTGTTTGTAACATATTTTTGTGGTAGCTCTGACAGCGAAACTTCGTTTGCGTTGCCGTTTCGACGACCTATTTATTAGTGAATTGCAATGGCGGTGTCCCACGGAAATGACGTCATTCACCGGGATGAAAAGTATCCTTAGTTTTGACACTGGATATAAGATAGTCCGTGTCGAGTTCCATTTAAATCCGTCTAGTAGTTCACGCTCCAGACAGATTGTTTAGTCAATAAAATTTAAAAACTTCGTTTAAAAAAACCGACTTCAAAAACGAAAAAACTAAAATGTATAAAATAACTTATTTCTTAAGCTATTATTATTAATATATATTATCTAAAACATATTAAAGTCGGTGCTTAGTAATTTTCAAAATATAGTAATTTTTATTATGTTTTACTTTGCACCGACTTCAAGATGTTTTAGATAATATATATTAATAATAATAGCTTAAGAAATAAGTTATTTTATACATTTTAGTTTTTTCGTTTTTGAAGTCGGTTTTTTTAAACGAAGTTTTTAAATTTTATTTGTTACTTTTTAGTGTCTAGCTATGTATGGGTGGATCTACGAATGGTGCCGCGCTTCTTAAAAAATATAGGTCCCAAGAACCGGGAACAAAAAAATGTTCATAAAATGAAAACTACTGGGCCAAACTATGTAAAATTTTTAGGGGACCAATTGGAAGCTATTCCGCGTCGAACAAAAAAAGAATCACGTAAATCGGATTATAAATGAGGGAGTAATCGGCGAACATACATAAAAAAAGTAACTACAAAAAAAAAAACCCGACGAATTGAGAACCTCCTCCTTTTTTCGAAGTCTGTTAAAAATAGTTAACAGTGAATTTTCAGAATTTGTTGTTCGAAATCAGCCCTCCTGTTTCAAATTTTCTCTCTGTTTTAAATTTATTGTACAAAATCGACCTCATAACAGAGGCTTATCTGTTAAAATGAGGTCGTGTAACTGGCACCTCAGAAGTCATGTTACATTTGAGTTTTTTGACACCATGTGTTTTGATATATTCTTCTGTCCTCTTATGTCACTATATTTTCATTCGTGTATTACTAATACATTATAGTATAAGAATATCCTTGTTTGCCTTTTTCAATAATGAAAACAGACTACTACTGATCCTAATTTATCTACACTATCAAACATCTTTTGTTGTTCGTTATCGTTCTATTAACCCTGAAAGAGTCAGTGAAATTTTTGATAGAAGAAAGAAAGAACAAAGATTTCTTTAAAACAATAACCATATAACACAAAAGTAAATAGAACATACAATAGAAAAGTATTTAGATATAAATAACAAGCAATAAAAGGTACAAGACGAAAAACATTTGATGTAAGTCCTCTGATTTTATACAATTACTATCTTCTGCCCGCGACTTCGTCCGCGTGGAATAGTAAAAAAAGTAAGTTAAAAAAACCCCCCCGATTTGAAACATTCTTCATTGGTGCTCCGCGCCTATTGGTCTTAGCGTGATGATATATAGCCTATAGCCTTACTCGATAAATGGGCTATCTAACACTGTAAGAATTATTCAAATCAGGCTAGTAGTGCCTGAGATTAGCGCGTTCAAGCAAACAAACTCTTCAGTTTTATGTATTAGTATAAGATAGATTATGCAACATCAGCAGGAAATAAATGTTATTATATCCACCTTAATTTAGATAATGTTCCTGGTAGTCTAAATATTATACTTGTTTGTATACTCTGATTTTTAATTACCTGGACTAAAATGACAATTGCGGTCGACTGTTTTTTTTGTTGTAATCTTGGAGTATAGTGTTGTAGTATTGCTTCTTCATAAATGAGTTGTATCAGATGAATCAACAACTCACCAGTGAATTAAATTCTATGAAAACTTTATAGGATCCAACTTTAGTGGTGAGTTAAATCAACGACTCGCACATCTCACAGATGAATGAGCTGAGCAACATAATAAAGGTCATTCGAAGCTGTCATTTTAGTCCAGACTAAAAATCAAAGTATTCATGGTCACATCATGTTTTACTTGGTTATCAAAACTTGCTGTTTCCAGCCATTTCTTACGTTTTTATTATTATTAAAATCCTTAAATGTAGTGAACAAAATTGACTGTGTGTGACCGAAATTAAGAATAGGAAAGCAGACCTACAATAACCACTGTTATCAACAGATTTTATTTTTACATTTCAGGGTCCAGGCAACATCAGGAATTATTACATAGCGTGCCAGGCGCCTCTCTCCAACACTGTGGTAGACTTCTGGAGGATGATATGGGAACAGAACAGTAGGCTGGTCGTCATGCTCACGGAGTATATGGAGAACGGTGTCGTAAGTTTGCATTTGTATTTTCTAGCGATAACACAAATTGTTTTGTATCACGAGATCAGCAGACGTTGTCAGCAGTACGCCGACAACGGATACTGAAGTACTTTGTTCACATAACCCAATAGAACCCAGATAATATGGACAAACTGTGGTAACTGGGAAAGATGAAGGCAAGAGACTTCGTGATAGGTCTCCACATAGGTGGATTGTCCAGGTTATTGCCAGTTGGGCAATTGTATAAATCTAAATAGAAAGGAGCAATTATTAATTGGTATAAAAGTCACAATCCTCTGCAATGAGATAAACACTTAAGAGAGTAAACATATTTTGGGCTCTCCAATGATATAGCGGCAAATAGTCACCAAGAGGAGCGCGCGTTGTGTTCCGAGCGTACTTCTCTCCTCCCGTGGAGCGGGTTACAAACTGCCTCAAGTTGGACTTGAGAATGACGATGCCGGAGGCTATGTTTCCCACCGGCAATGGATGTAGCCCTTGGGTCCCGCCTGCCAGGGCGCAAGGAGTTGGGCAAGCTTCCGCTTTTCACGTAGCGCTGGCATAAAGCGAAGGCAGAAACACCGGAGGTTTTAGTTGATATCCCCGACTCGGGTCGCAATAATACTTCATAGGGTGCTAGTGCCATTCCAACCTGGCAAATTCCACATGCCCTCATCCCGTTTCTACTACAGCGATTAGTACTTTATCGGATTTCCCCTTCTTAAAAAAGGGCGGTTAGTAATTAGTTGTCAAAATAACCGATATAAAGGTAATCAATTCACCAATTGGGTTGACGTCATCAGCCTGTCTGTTGTAATCCAGCAATATTCCTTTTATGTTTTTGAAAGACTAATAAGTAAAAGAATAATATTTATTTTTCTAGGAGAAATGCTACGAATACCTCCCTCCTTCAGAAATATCAGACAACAAAAGAACATTCGGGGAATTCAAGATCATCCTGAAGAAACGGGAGCACCGTGACAAATACGCCGTATCCAGTGTGCAATTGATTAATCTATCGACCAGGACTTGGAGAGAGGTGACACATTTATGGTACTTTTGGCCCGCAAAAGGAGTGCCTGATGATTATGACTCTGTCATTGATTTCTTATCTGACATGAGGAGCTACATGAAAGTATCGCAGACGGCCAAGGAATACGACGAGGAGGGTAAGTGCTAGATTAAATAAGCAATAACTGTAGATCAATTTAAATGTTTATTCTTTACTTTAAAGTATGCATGCAAGAAATACATTAAGGAATGTCTGTACAACGGGGAGCTGCTTTTTATTTTTTATTGCGGGAGGTCAGCAGACAGGCAGACGGCCCACTTGATGGAAAGCGGTTACCATCGCCTATGGACATTTGCAACACCAAAGGTGTTACAAATGCGCTGCTGCTCTCTTAAGGAAGACTGGAACCTGGTCACTAATGCCGGAACACAAATCAAGGTTGTTATGGCGCCATACATTACACCAGGAGTGGTAGCCATCCAGCCGGGCAAATGCCCTACCACCTGGCTGTGGGTTGTTTTGTCGCCTCTTACGACAGGCCGCAAGAAATTGTATTCTTTCTCCGTTTCTGCTTGATTTGGTTCCTACATCGTCATCAATCATCGCACTCCTCGCTGGCGATTGGGAGTTCATCCACATTTTCTCGACACTTGCAATTTGTCCATCATGCGTAGCGTAGGCTCCTTCAAGCCATACGTGATCAGACTATGGAACGATCTCCCCCCTCCTGCGATTTTCCTAGAGCACTACAAAATGGGGCTCTTCAAAAGAGTCTCATTGAAGTAGGCAACGCATCGACTACCTCAATGTTGCAGATGTCCATGGGTGACAGTAACTGATTGCTATCATGTGGACCCGTTTACTAGTTTGCCTACAAGCAAACATGTAAAAGACAATCGCCCAGTTAGAAGCTTATAATTAATTTGAACTTTGATAATATGCAAATAATTTTATAATATAAATTGTATAATGTCACTGAACTTCTCCTAAAGCACGAGACCGATTTTGATAATTTTTTTGTAGATATTTGAGTGGGTGTCCCTGGTTCCCGATAGCAACCCTGAATTGTTTACATTCACAATTGGACGCGGTATGTCGCGCTGCAATCAAATTCTACACTTTTATTCTTTTCAGGGCAGGAAAACATCTGCCAGGTTTGCTAGTATTTTCTAAGATCCAATCTATTCATTTATAAATATTTAATTCCAGGTGTTGAAGTGATATACGGTGACCAGAATAGGTCCTCCTTCAGCAACTTGTCCAAGTTGCGCAGCGACGAGAACAGCTCCGGAAACGGCATGAATGTGTACTCGCCGTCCAAAGCCGAGGAGTTGATGCGGCGACACGGCAACAACGGCACCCTCGGGAGGATGAAGGCTGCTTCTGAGATTGAAGGTATGTCTTCTTTATTGCTCTTGTTTTTCTTGACTTGAGAATTGTCAATTAAATAAATCTTTAAAAAGTAATTTTATAACAGTACCGTAAATAGGGTGGTGCTACCGGTGCCCAGGCACAGGGCGTAAGCTCTGAGGGGGTGCGAGAATGGCCAGACCAGGCAGGACTCGTTATTTTTTTCGTTTTGCTCTTGATAAGTTCCCGCTGCGCCCCTTGCGATCCATTCCAGCACATGCGTACCTACATACCAGTATCATCAGTCTCTTAAATTAGACAAAACATCGCGCTCATTTTTTTGGCAGCGCCCTAGCGTATTTGTGTTCTACAAGAAAGAAAGAAATAATTTATTTGCTAGGAAAGCGATACAATGATACAGAAATATTTATACATACATTTTTTTATGACATTATATATATGTCGGAGGGATGCTTTAATTGGACGTATCGTTGACTGGATGTATAACGCACAATATAATTTGTTTACATTTTAATTACTTCTAAAATTCTTAATGTAATTTAATTTGATTTGTTGAATGTTTTTATAACTTAAAGATCGTTCTAACCTAATAAAAGTTATGAATATTGTAATTTAATAAACGACCAATGAGAGCAGAGCATGTCTAGAGCGGGGTCAGACGCGCCCTCTATACTTTGGTAGTATCTACTTCGGTAGACGGAGGAGTTTTTGTGGCACATTTGGTTGGTGGCTACAGGTCGAGTTGGACCTTTGAGAGTTTTAAAGTTGAGAGTTTTAAAGAAAGTGTTTTAAGTTAGAAGTATGAGCGGGTGCCCTGAACCCGCTGCTCGGTCTAAACTATGTCATAATGTTGATCAAATCTAAATTAAAAGTGTATAAACCGTGGTTATTGTGTTTTATGCTCGCATTTTATCCTGATGACGCCCACTAAACCTGAAATAACTAAAGATGTCGTGAGAACGAGGCCGTTCTGCGACATATATATATTTTACACCGCATTTCTTACAAATGAGGTCGGCAACTCAGCTTGTTAAAAAAATGATTTTTCTTCTAAAATATTTGATAATTGGTTCACCAACACCAAGGTCCTTGTGCGTTATTTTATCACCCTGAATGAAACAAAGTAGGTGTATACATAGCATTGCTCTAGCTAGGGTAGGGTACCTAAAATATCTAAAAAAACAAGGCAAGGCAGCTATAGAAGCTCGCATAGGGCGCATAACAGGCTATTTACGGCACTGTTGTATAACATACTGTGGCGACCGAGGGTAGAACTTTCCGGCAGCATAAACCAGTCGCTAGACTTTTGGAAAAAGGTGAAAGATTCTGGAAGGAAAAGACAAGGACGGCTATATGTTAGAAAGGGATAGACGATGAACGAAAGACAGAGATAGATAGACGTTAGAAAGGGATAGATGTATAAACGAAAGTTCCCGAACAGAAGGTTCGGGAAGGAAAAGACAGATTGATAGATGAGTTCCAGAAAATTCTTCCGGGTATATAAACAGCGTAAGGCGCGCCTACTGGGCTGTTTAGAATTGAGTTGGGTTCAAGATAGTCAAGCGACAAGTGCGATACAATAGGGTTGGAAGAAGAGTTTAATAGAAGACACTGAAGAGTTTAGTGGTGATTTTAGTGACAAGTTGAGTGGTCAGTTAAGTGAAGTAGGAGTGTAGCGGAGTTCGAGAGACGAACCGGAAGCGAGCTACACGTTGCAATATCGGAAGTGAGCACTGCGGAACCAAGAGGTTGTCTACGCAATATTGGCGACGGTATTGTGAGCGAGATACCTTATCGTCGGGACTGTGCAACGTTAGTCGTGCGTATAGGGGCGACTCTGCAGAGACGTATTGCGTGCGGCTGAGTAAGTCAATAAAAGCGTTTAGTTAAAAACTGGTATTTTATTCCAATCTGTAAGAGCGTACCCCCGCTCACACGTAACAATACTTTTATACATTAGAAAACAGCCTGAGACAGAGAAATATTTTTGTTACATGTGTTGCTGGAGAGTTTCTTGCCGCTTCTTTTCCTTAAACAGCGATAACCAGTTGCCAAGCGATGTAATCTAAATGAAAAAAAAACGCTCTAGGCGTCCGCCCGTGCGTGGTGACGTGCGCGTCGGGCGCCGGCCGGTCCGCGGCGCTGGTCGCGCTGGACATTTGCGCGCGCGCGCTCGCCGCCGGGAGCGTGGACGTGCCGCGCGTCGTGCGCCACCTGCGCGCGCAGCGGCCCCACTCGCTCTCTAACAGGCACCACTACATTTTCGTTTATAAGGTCAGTTCTACAAAGTTATTATACATACACACATAACTTCACGCCAGGTCCCTTGCGGGGTAGGCACGAACAACAGCGCGCCATTCAGGCTTATTCTTACACACCTCACTTGCTTCTTTGACATTCATAGCTCTTGTCATGCACGCTCGTCTGTTCTTAAGGCTCCTGACATAACCTTCCGCTAGTACACGATCAATTTGATCATGGAAGGTGTGTCGTGGCCTTCCGCGACTTCAGCATCCATCCACTTATGCATTGTATATCTGTTTAGTCATTCTTTCATCATACATTATTATAGTTCATCTATATCTATCTTATATATAAAATTCTCGTGTCAATGTCAGTTACCATACTCCCTTATATCCGTGCAGGAACGGAGAAAGAATACAATTTCCTGTGGCCGGGCGGCCTGTCGTAAGAGGCGACAAAACAACCCACAGCCAGGTGGTAGGGCATTTGCCCGACTGGATGGCTACCACCCCTTATCTAAAGTATGTCGCCATAACAACCTTCAGTTGTCTTCCGGCATTGGTGACCAGGTTCCAGTCTCCCTTAAGAGAGCAGCAGCGCATTTGTAGCACTTTGTTGTTGCAAATGTCTATAGGCAATGGTAACCGCTTTCCATCAAGTGGGCCGTATGCCTGTCTGCTGAACTCCTGCAATAAAAAAATAAAAAAATCCTCTGAAATGGTTTGAGCGATTCTCATGAAATTTTGTTTGCATATTGGGTAGGTCTGAAAATGAACAACATCTATTTTTCATCCTCCTAAATGTTAAGTGGTAGTCCATCCCTAATTTTTGTTTAAATTTTTAGATTTTTTTAAAAGTTTTATGATACAGCATTTAAAAATACATACAACCCTAAATTTTCAACCCTCTACAATCAACCCTTATTTTTATTTTTTTATTTTTTACCTATATCAAAATCTTGTTTGTTTACAGGTGCTAAGCGAATACGGAAATAAACTCATGGGAGGTGGTGTGGACACTATCTAACTATACCTTCTTTAATATACATAATTCGACGAATTCCATGACAATATCAATTATAATAATTGAGAGTTGAAATATATCTAAAAAGTAAATTTCATGATACCAAAGCGTGTATAACGTGATCTCTAAATGAATCGATCGCTCAAACTTGTAAAAAGAGAAATATGACTAAAATTATATAAAATTCTATCTAAAATTAATGCACTCTACATTTTGTAGGTATGATGTTATTTAATAAAATAATTTATATAAACGCTGTCAGCATGGTTGCTATCGCTTAAGCAATGAGTTGTTTTGCTAATTTATATATTGGTAATAGAGGTTCTGTATTATTTTTGAAGCATTTGCAGAACTTATATTACCTACCACAGACCAATGTCTTAAAACTTTGTTGCTTAAAATTTGCATCTGAATCAGTGGCTCTCAAAGTGTCTTTATCGACCCACTGGTATAAAATAATGTCCTGCAAAGGTCTTTACCACTTAAAATAAGTAATTACGAATGCCACGACAAATAACATATGTGTATTAAAATAGATGATTTAGTTAACAGATTATCTTTAACTATTTTTTTCTGATAAAAAGATACGCCTCACCATTTTTTTTGTTACTTATTCAAATTAACTTCAGCAAGCCTTTGCAATTACAAAGACCTGTGGAAGTGAATGAACCACACGAGTTAGCTTGTTCTTCTTCTTCAATAAATCAATGTCCACTGCTGGACATAGGTCTACACAAGTCTGCACAACATCCAGTTGTCCCACCGGGCTGAAGGGCGTCCTATGCGCTACGTTTACCGAGACGCGGTCTCCTTTCCAGGACACGTTTGCTCCAACGGCCGTCAGTCATGCGACAGACTTGTCCCACGGTTAGCTTATTATAATTAATTTGAACTAAATGTTCAACAAAAAATATGGACTAGTGTATAAGTGGCTATAAGTATCAGAACTTCTGATTTGTGTGAATATGTGGACGCTCAAAAAAAAAACTTTACCAATACAATTTGCAATTATTGCAAAATAGTTAAAAACCGTGTAAACAACTAGTTGCTCTGGCGATGGTACTTATTTGGAATTAAAAGATAAGCGCCCATATTATGGAATGACAAAGATGTTTAAGGAGAATAAGCTACAAAATTAAAATATTGCGATGTTTTGTAATGCCCCATTCATTTTTTAATATGGAAGAATTATCTTCTTAGCCGCCGATTTTGTTACGAGTCTTGATCTTGAATAATATATTCGGCATACTATAGTCTTTATTTTCTTGTGTTCGTTGAAAAATCATGGTTTTAAATGTTAGACTTCTGATAAAAAATGTATAGTTATTTAAATATTTTATTATATACTTTTTCAAATATTGTCAAAAATTTTAGACAGAATTTATAGTACTGTATAATAAATTTTTTGAAGATGTATAGCCGTATGAAGAATATAGTGTGTTTTAATGTTTTTACTAGTATGTGACGTACATACATAGTACATTTTTTGCATAATATAGTATATAACGTTTGTAAATAAACATATAATAAGAAAATATCGAACAATGATTACTTATATTTTTATTTATTTTTAGCAAATCATTTCGCTAGTCTAATTTAATTTTTCATAATAAATCATTCCTATTATGATTGTTACTTTTAGAGAAATGGAAATATTTCACAATATTTTTTTATTTAGATGTCTTTTAGTTGACATTTGTTTTGCTGTGATTTCTACTTTTAAGCTAGGCAAGATATGTTCTAACGTTCCTAATTAATTTCAATATGAATGTTAACTCATATACATAGTATCATACCTGTTTCACATTAGGGTAGGTAGAGACAATGGATCTCCACTTTTCACGATCCTAGCAAACAAGTTTCGCTTAATCTACTACCATTAATCTCTTCATACATACACGTTTACTTGAGGTGCTGAATTATTGTTATTTGAATGTTAATTTATTTATTTAAAATCATCTTATGATGTTACAATTGAACCAATATTAAAATTTATATCTAAGGAGTTACCTAAATGGAGTTCACTTTTTCGCTCACATATTATCGCATTTTGGAAGATACTGATAAGATGACTTATGACAATCCGTACTACACAAAACATAACAGACAAAAAATAAGACGTTTCACATAAGATAATTTTAATTCAGACAAATATTCACAAAAACAATACTAAATAAAATATTGACTTCAAGTAATTTTATTTTTTATAAATAGAAAATTATGTAGATTACACAAACTATGTACTGAATCATTTATAGGAAATTAATTAGGAATAATCTTTATTTTGTTAACCTTTGTAACGTTATTTTTAGTTCTTTTATAGGAATATTTCTAGCACACAATAAAAAGATACAGAAGTTTTACATAAAACAAAGTGTTTAAATAGGTGTAGGTACGTATAAAATGCAACGCAACGACGACGTATTTGTTAGTAAAGTAATGATGACACCAATAAAACGCACCTTTGCGCGTATCAGTTCAGTAATTTTCACGTGATGTTCAACTAGATAGACAAAAATTCCAAATGGTGCATTTTCGGAATATGCTGGTCTGAAGTACTGTTATATATACTCCTTGTAAAAACTTAACAAATTATAGTATACATAAGTCAATCCATAATTAAAAAAATCATTTTAAGTAGATAGTTTCAAGAAATTTGTATTTTAAGTTATGGAAATATTTTTTTTAGATAACGTCTAGTCTACAGATATAAGTAGATTACGTCATGCACCGGTCTCACATTCTATACAACTCTATTCTATACAATTCTATACAATATTTCTTTGCAGAAAAAAGGGAAAACTGTCTAATGTTTATTTACATACAAAAAGTATATAAGATGAATAAAGTTGCCCGACTCGGCCAAATATAATCTTACTCTACTGCATCGTTTCTCAACCGCATTTATTATTGTTTGTTATTATTATACAAAAGATTCAATTAAATCAAATGTAATAATTAAAATATTATTATTTAAATTATGTAGTGAAGGGGTCAAGACCTTTTACTTAACTTTTTGTGGGCCGCGCCTGAAAATCGTTGAGAAACAATGACTACTGTAATGCGAGCGTCTATGTTCGCGCAATCGCCAGTATCAACGCATTGTTTTGAAGTAAATCTTCTGTATTTATTTACGTTAGTTGTAAGTTATAGCATAAGCATAAAGTATTTATAATAACTTATATAACACATGACATGTTTTCAAGCCTATTCTGAATAAAATTTACCAGCCATAAATAAAATAATTACTGTAAATATTATTTCATAAACATGAGTATTATATTACAATAATGACAAAAAAATATCCTGTCATCATGATAAATTTAACAGTATAATATATTTAAAAAAAAACAAATACATTGAAACTAAAATACATTATGTAGCAGATCACTGCCAACGGGGAGCGTGCCCAAAAGGCATTGCCGCGCTGTATGGCAATGCTTATTTGTTGTGCGAAATATGAGCCAGTCTTCTGATCACGGGTAGTGTCAAAGAGTTTCTTACATATGTCTTTAAAGAAACTCTTTGCCGACGGACCCCACGGGCCAAATGTTTCAACCCCAAACGGCACAAATATGTAACCCCTTCCCTGTTATATACTACATACAACTCAATACATGTTGTAAAAGAGATTGAGTGCAGCTCGTACATGTTTGGCCTGGTATGCCTAGAAAAAATATTGTCCTTGATTTACAATATCGAGGACCACATTAAAATAAAACATAATTCAGACAAAAGCTAATGTCATATTAGCTAACGCACTATACGCTTGTTGAATTGACTCGATTAGCAAGAACATGATAATAACACGAAATTGAACCAATTTGATTGAAAGGCACAGAACTGACAGAGTGGTCTTCAATGACATTGAATGATGGAAGTTTATGTGTATACACCTTGTGTGTATATATATAAGGTGAATTTTCCGAGAGGTCCTTCAGGCCCAAATCCTTGACTATACGATATAGCGAAAAGTACTCAAAGGAGTCTCTAAAACTACCATTTCCCTTGGTTTGCTGTTTGATATTCCTTCTAATCTGTTCGCTGGTGTAATAAAACAGATCTTATTTTTTCAAAATCAGCTGCTTCGATTCCTGACAAGAGTAATTGATTTTCCAAAAATCTATTGATACCACTTTACTTTTGTCAAAATCGGCTTCGAGACTCCTTTGTGTGTTCTTCGCTATTTTGTATTATTTAGGATTTGACCCTGAAGTCCCACTTGAGAAATTCACCCTGTGTATATAAAGTATATATATACATGTACACATATATACAAATATGAATTACTTTGGTTAATTCAGGCATTTTGAAAGACAGAATTGATCCCTCTAAAATCCACTCTTAGTATAATAACTCTTTATGGTTTATTTTGTATATAAAAGCCTCCTTCCATTTTCTTAGACACTTTGAAGTCTTTATTATTTAGAAATTAGTTTGATTCTCCTGCTGTTCATAGTACAGTAGAGTAACATAAGAATACATAAGAAGAATTACATAGTATAGAGAAGAAAAGAAACAGATTTATTGTTGAAATTGTTGTTAATTTAAGTTTGTTATCAATTCAGTTTGAACAGTTTTTATTATGAATTAAAAAAACGAAGCATTTAAATTATATAAATATTGTATAAAGTTCACTGTTTATCCCACACGTTGCTAGATTTAAATATTTTGCATAATTTAGAATAAGTCTATGGAAATATAAAACATATTATATACCAAAAATTTATATATTATATAAAACTCCTAGTAAAGATCTGTATTTTAGAATGCAATAAATTTATTATTTTTAAAGTGCTCTTTGTAATTTTATTTTTAACAGATTTGTTCAAAAATTATATTAAGAAAGCCTGTATACATTATTTGAAAGTTAAAAATTACGCACCATACTATATAACGTGCGGTCAATAGGTACTTAGCTGGAAAAAATGTAGATATTTCACCAAGTAGTTACAAGAATAAATAAACTGCATAACTGAACCTCTTTGGGAGCGTTTTTGATCAATACATTTGTCGGAATAACAAAAAACTAATAAATTATCGCGCTTAAAACCGTTAAAACGTAGTTTTATTATCAATACATTTGTCTCAATTTAATACTATACAGAAAATGAGACGAAAGACGTATTTTTCATACCGAGCATGTAAAGCCATTTGCAAATGAGCGACATTTTTACAAGCTTATTTGACCAACTTCCCGGTTTCCGATTTAGCTGAAATTTTGCACGCATATGTATATCGCGTGGCAATGCAATAATATGGTACCATGGAGCTGATCTGATGATGGAGTCGGAAGGTAGCCATAGGAACTCCTTTACTAAACAAGATAGACCCGTCGCGTTTGGGTTCGTTTTACTTGTCTTGGCTAGCTACATGATATCTAGAATCTCAAAAGCTTGTATTTTTTTTAAAGATTATTATATTAGAAACGTCAAAGATTGTGGCGACTTCCCTATTGATATTTATGTTAGTTTCATTATCTATTGTACTGTTTTCTCGGAAATGTGTTGAAAAACGTTCTATGGCACAAGTCCGATTGTTACTTTCAATAAACGTGGGTATACTAATACTCGTCTGCTCGTTTGCTAAAAACTTATCGCACTAGTAGTATCATAAATAACTATTCTATTCGCTGAGACATTTGTAAAATCATTCCATAAATTGCATTGAATTAAAACTCGTTCTATTTGTTCTGATATGTAAATATAAAAGTCATTGTTTGAATTTATACATAATATTTATTTCTTCTTCATAGATGAAGACAATTAAGGAAATTTGATGCATTTATTGATATTTCAAAGGTCAAATATATAGCACACCTGAAAAATGATTCAGAGTTTGTGGGGGTACTGAACAGACATTAACAACGCACTTAAAGTCGTGGTTATTTAATAATTTCCGAAGTTTAACAAAATATAACTCACTCTTCGCAATCTGAGATTTAATCAAGAATTTCTTCATCCTCATCAATATCATTTTTGTTTCCCTCATCAATGTTATCTTCATATATATCTTCATCAATACTTCCATTACTGGTCTCATCATTGTGTGCTTGACACAACTCCTCTTGAACATCATCTTCATCGTCCTCGGAATTTTCTGGATCATCCTTATGAGTTTTACTATTCTTTATTATTTTGTCCTGATCGTTATAATTTTCTTCATTTGCATGATGTAATTCAATAACTATTTCAGGAGATTCAGAGATGTCATCTTCTGTGCTATCTTCTCTAGTATTTCCTTTATAAAACAGGTCATGTAAAAGATTAATATATTAACTAGGAGCTTTTCGTATGTTTTGTATGCATTCTTATAAGATTGGGCTTTAATTTCTGTCCAAATTTTCCTATCCATTGCAATACCCAGTAGGTACATTTATACAATTTTATGATAGGTATATACCAAATTTTATAAAATTTGAAAATATGCATATTTCAAACTGACACAAGCAAGCAACGTCCATGATGTAATAAATCATAGAATAGACCGTAAAATTCAGGTCTCGACTGAATAGGTATCTTCTAGGTAAGCGTGCTCTATCCTAGACTGCGTCACTCAACATCAGGTGAGATAGTGGTCAAACACAAACCTTCCAACCATATAAGATACATAATTTCCATACTTGTATATTATGTATGGAATGGTCATAAACTTACCAATGCTGGGTTTGGGTGTCCAAATTTCTGGAGTAAATGTGACAATTGAACACGCTTGTCTAGGTATGATACAAAAAAAATTGTGTAAACACTATTCAGCCATCTATGTACCAATACTGAGATTCGCAGGATCGAAGAGATTTGTTAACGAAACTACATGAGAAAATCTTATAAAGAATAATTAGATGTTTGTCACAGAATATCGAGCAGTTACCGCCATTCTATCGTAAGCGACATTTGGATCTAAGTATATAGCTTAAGAGCCAGTGAACGGCTACCTGTATGTATTTGACCAGACCTGAGGTATTGTACATTGAGGCCCCTATACCTACCAAAGTGGTCCACCACTTTGAGCTTAATGAGTCCCCGTACCATGGTAGGTATAGGGGCCTCAATGTACAAAACCTCAGGTCTGGTCAAATATTTACAGGTAGCCGTTCACTGGCTCTTAAACCAATAATTTTAATTGCAAAATGTATTTTAAACTTGTTTTAATACTCAGTTTTAGTTAGATTAAACCCTACTGACTCAAAATGGAAAGTAAAGGTTCGATGTGTGTTCAAGAAAATTCTTACCAAGTCCATTGTAATCGATTTTAATATGGATGCTTTCTGAATTGTCCTGTAAATCAATGAAAGGGTTGAAATCGTGTGGTGAATACGGTTTGTACTTCGGCAGGTGCATGTAGGAACCAGCAAGAGTCGTCGATGACACTGTACGGAGACCTGCTGAATAAACATATTATATTATTATCAAGTGCACGTGAAGCCTATATAACCTATATATTCTTCTTTAAACAACTCTACTTGAGGAATTTGCAAGTATTAATTATTCATAAATATTTTTTACATTTTATTAATAATCGCTAAGCAAATTGACAGGTGTAGGTTTATTTATTTATTTACATAAGCACAAAACAGATTATAACCATTAAAATTAAACAATAACAATACATGGCCAGATTATAATCCAAACTATAGTTATAGTTATACTAAACTATAGTTATAGTTATACTAACTATAACTACTATAGTATAGTAGTTATAGTTGTTCATAGTTCATTTTACAATTAATATAACAACGGTGAGTGAAAAGTCGACAAAAGATATTATTAACGATTCTGTGAACGACGTTTTTGGTTTTATTGATAAACTTAAAACTTAAATTGATTACAATTATAAATATCAATTTTCGCACACTAGGGGCACTAAGGGCTAGTGCCCAGGGCGGCGCAATTTGACGTGTCACCAAAAAAAATCTACTAACTGCTATAAAAATCAATGATTTTCGAAAATTAGTAAGTTTATACCATAAAAATCGAGTTCTCATTGGATATTTACGTTTTAAAGTCTACTTACAGTGCATAGATAATAGGGCGGTATTTTTCACGGTGCCCCAGGGCGGCGCTTAAGGTAGACGCGATTAGGCGATATATTCAAACCAATGGATTTAAATAAGATGTATTATTACATGAAAAGAAAAGACTTTAGAAGAAGAAGAATGTTAGAGGAACAATACGAGATTTATGGCCGATTGTTCTATCATTAGATAAAACGTATCCATCGAATAAGTGATAATCTGATGCAATGGAAAAGAGAAAGAGATCAATTTTTTTATTGATGCAACTGTAATTTGGATCTTAGACGACTAAAATTTTGATAATTTGATATCTCAACTTACAGGTTTTAAACGTAGTTGGACAGGATCCTCGATCCTCCTGGAAAGAATAATTTACGTTAGATTCTATACTTTAAAATTATTTTCTTTCTATTTCAAGTTTTTGTGAAATAAAACTAAACAATTTGAAATAAATTAAACCAGTATTAAATTATTATTTAAGTAGTTATTTGTTAAACTGAAAGAACGCAATAATAGATAGAAAAATTTAAAGTGAGTCAATTCTAGATTAACCTTATAAATCATATTCCGATATTCCGTAGCGATTATCCTTATTATAATTATTTTTGTGTTCATAAACTAACTACTACTACTAACTAACTAACTAATGGAAATTAATTATATATCAAATTTTATCACAATCGGTTGAGAACATTTCTGTGAGAGTGTATTCGACTGAGTTATCTACTATCGCATTTACAATATTAGGTATAGATGTTACCTCATCCACATCCAGAATAACACGCTTGGCTTCTTTTACTTGCTTCGTCGGCTTACAAAACTCATTTGGGTTATTACGCCTCACGCCGTAAGCTCTATAAGATGCCTGTAAAAGTAAAAATTAATTAGATTTATTAGGATATTTTTTTCTGATTATGCATCTAAAATAATCTTTTTGTTAATTTTTTTTAAATTGCTGGAGTACAGCAGACAGGCTTACAGCCCAACTGTGATGGAAAGTGGTAACCATCGCCTATGGATATTAGCAATACCAAAGCTGCTGCCATTGTGCTGCCGTCCTTGAAGAAGAAACTGGAACCTGCCTACTGATGCCGGAACACAACAAGGTTGTTATGGCTGCATACTGGAGACCAAGGGTAGTAGCCAACCAGTCGGGCAAATGGCCTACCACCTGGCTGTGGGTTGTTTTGTCGCCTCTTACGACAGGCCGCCCGGCCGAAGGAAATTGTATTATTTTCCGTTCCTGCACGGAGAAAATATAAAAAAATCAATAATAAATGTGTATCTAAAACCAAATTAAAATTTCCTTGCTAAAAAGGGATACTACACTATTGAAGTATATTTAAATGACAAAATTTCATTTACATAGCAGCTCGCTCCAGCTTCTTATAATATCTTCTCTATGAGGATTTTGATCTTGCCAAACATGTAAGGAATTTATGCAGATACAAAATTTGAGTACGTCTTGTTATTATTATAATGATAACAATATATATCTTTTGTTTGTTGGAACTCCATTAATTGTCCGTAAAGTAATTGTACTTCTTTATAAAAATTATTTTAAAACAAGAGCTTGAGATAGATAAATGACAAGAAAATCAGATTTTTAGCAAGACTTGTTGCTGGAAAGTTTCTTGCCGCTTCTTCTTCTTAACAGCAATAACAAGTTGCGAAACGATGAACATGGAATAGGAAGTAAATTTAAATTTTAACTTACATATATAAGTTAAAATTTAAATTGAAGGTGATACATATGTTTCACCTTCAAAAAGTGTTCTCTAGTGCAACTAATTTAGAATAAAAACTTTTGAATTTGAATATGTCCCAGAATTATTGTCAGGAATTAAAGTTATCATGTTCTCTATCAAACACTAATTATATGAAAAATAGGTAAAAATAAATACAAATTAAAACGAATAATGTACGTGACATTTCCACGATAACTTTGTATTACAAATCACTGTGGCAACAGGTTGCGGTCAGTAAAAGCGTTCTTCGATAAAGCACGTATCAAAATGATACTAAATTAATGAAGGGTTAAGTCATATTTTATTACACCTATGAAGTACAGTCGAGTTCATTCAAACTTTAATCCCCTATTTCAACCTGTTCTAGTTTTATTTATATATATCCGCCTATCTCTCTGTAAACTACACAAATTAACAAAACTACCATAACTATCAAAACTACCGAAACTACCTAAATTACCAAAACAACCAGAACTACCAACCAAAACTACCACAATTACTAAAACTACCAACCAAAACTACATAAACATCAAAAACTATTATGACTACCGAAACTTCCAACCAAAACTACTACAACTAACAAAACTACTAAAGCAACTAAAAGTACCAATACCAACTATCTAAACAACCAAAACGACTAAATTGATCAAAATAAACCAAATGACGAAAATGGCAAACCGCAAATAAAAAACCTATCATATTTTCTGGGATAACCTTTACATAAATCAATTCTATAATCCAGAATGAAAATAATCCCTTGTCGGTAGACAAGGGATTATTAAACTCGGTAAAAAGAAACTCGGTATATAATTTACATATATACCGACTTTCTGCCAAATCGGTCTAGTAGTTTTTCCGTAAAAGCATAACAAACAGAAAGACAAATATATTTTTATCCCGGAAACTATCCCATTTTTCGGGATAAAATGTATCCTTTGTTCATCCTCGGCATCAAAAATATATATACATATACTGAGTTTCAGCCTAGTAGTGCGGTCGGTAGTTTTCCGTGAAAACGGAACAGACCGACAGAGTTACTTTCACATTTGTAATATTAATAGGGATACATGTGGGAATATCATTCAAATAGTTTTATTCATGACAAAGTAGTTAAAACAAAAAAGCAGTTAGTTAAAGCAGTTAGTAGCAGTTTAAACTTAATTCGTAGTATTCAGAATATTTATGAATACATCCAATTAGGCATCCGCCTAGCAAAGTTTTGAAATTTGTGTGCTGATTATTATTAAATTTTAACTATGGTGCCTATGGTGCTATATTTTATCACCAGATAAATATGGCGAATATGAAGAATTTGAACCGTTGGAGGATTTACGTAACAATTTAAAGATTTTATAACATCGAATGAACGTAAATGTGGCTATGAACCTTATTAGACTGTAAACAGTTGCATTTGAGCTTATTTTTAGGACATACCAAGTGCTGAAGGAGTTATATCGATACGAATCATACGAATATAAAATCATCATGAGTAAAAGGAACGTGGACGGTAGACAGTGGTTTTACTTTAAACTACAAACAAAACTTTGTTCCTCATTTCCTAATGTTTAGCAATACTGTTCTACTAGTATTATCACCTGTATTCTATTAGCCATTCTATGATAACTTTCTTTACTAGGTCTTGTATTTTTGTAGATTTTAAGAGTGTGTTTAACTGCTCTTGAAACGTCATCATTACCATTTTCTAATATCTGAAATCGTAAAAATACATGCAATAATTTTAGGTTCATTGCTATAATATCTATACACACCTTGGGTGTGTATAGATATTTAACCGACGGTTAAAATAAAATAATCGTTGGTTAGTCATAATTTTTAGTAATTATTTTATTTTAACCTACGGTTAAATGTCTGTGCACCAATCAGCCTTAGGGACATCTTTGGTTGATTGTTTTTATATTAGCTTTAAAACGAATTAAAATCTGAATTGCTTATATCTAGAAAATTTTCTAGCTATAATGTATTTGAGTTTTATAATAGATAAATAATAATAATGAGAGCCCATAAACGTTCACTGCTGGGCTCGGGCCTTCCACTATTGGGGAAAAGACAGTACCCACCACGTTTCTACAAGGCGGCTTGGCAGGTTTGATACCTTGGTTATCTCGATGTACAGGTTTCATCGCGATGTTTTCCTTCACCATAATTAGCACGTGATAATTGTAACAATGTGCATATGAGATCAGAAAACTGACTAAATGGTACATGTGTTATGGCCACGATTCGAACCATCCCCTTTGAGATTGGAACGCGTCCGCTAGCTAGTACGTTACCATGACTTAATAGACATATGTTTTTAAATTAACTATTTAGGTACCTCCAAATCTATTGGATCATAATGCTGATGCCTGAAAGCTTCCCTTACTGCTTCTTGAACAGCAGCCAGTGTTTCTTCGTCTATGTTTGTCTTTCTTATCAATTCTATTAGCAGGTTAGTTTCTTTTACTGTAAATATGTAAAAAATAGACCATTGAGAGAACTAACAGTTTTCAATATCGATGCTCACTCACTCTCATGCTCTTTTATTCTAACAGCCAACTCAGGTTGGAGTGCTAAAAAAATCCAGAAATGGCAAAAAACTTTTACCGTACAATTTGCAAGAAAATTTTACACATTTATTTTAGGATTATCGATCCTGTTTCTAATTCTGATCTATCATGAACATGAGATAATGAATATGAACATTTATCGGATCAACAGTTGTTGGAGTACTAAAAGACTCGGAAATCGCAAAAATCTTTTCCCATGCATCTTTAAATCTTTTTGTTGACGGAATAAAAATATCCCACGACTATTTGCCTATAGCTGCAACGGTTAAGGTACTTCCCCTTTCTGTCCCGCTCAAGTACTACTGAGATTTCTGGATGCTGAATATATTGTCAGCATGCCAATCACTTCTACTAATAATAGTACAGTTTCCCCCTACTTTCATTAATTAGTTACCAGTTTCATTTTTGAAATACTCCAACACAACATCCTCAACTTTTTCAATGTCTTTTTCATCCAAACCAATTTCTCTTAATTTTTCATCCAAGACTTCGTAACATGGACCCGTGCATGACTTACTGCATATATAAGCAGCAATGGATATATTGCAACGAGTGACTAACATCGCCGCTAGGTAATCGGTGATGAACTGGTGAAGATCATCCGGTTGAGCCCGTAATACCTTAAAGGATACTCCATTAAAAAGTTTGTATTAATTCTTAGTATAGTTCTTGTAATCAAGTACCGGACTTTAGTGGTTGAACGTATACATGCACACTGCATGTGTTAGTGTGAATGCCTTTTTGCGAGGATATATCCGATTGAGGACTTACTAGCGCGAAGAAAGTTTTGTGGAACATATGCGTTTCAACACGTTGAAGTGGTACTAACATCCCCGGCGCCGGGGTCTTCGTCTACGGACATGTGCATACCACACAAGTAAAGACTTCTTTGATAAATTTCACTAAGAACTAATATGATACAAAAAATAAGAAGTATAAATGTAGCATGGCTAAATTAGAGACGGGTAACTGCTGTGACAAACTATTGCCACTCAACCTAAAAGATCAAGTATATAGGTCCGTAATACGGTTGCTCATGTTATACGGGTCCGAATTTTGGGCTACTTAAATGGTAGACCAAAACCGTCTCCACTCAGCTGAGACGAGAATGTTGAGATGGATGTGTGGTGTTACAAGAATGGATAAGATGAGACATTAATACATGGGGATCTTTGAAAGTTACACCCGTGACTGCAAAATTGAGAGGAACAACATGAAGTTTGTATATACTATAATGATGACGGATGAAAGTCTCGTCACAAAAATAATGTTCATTTGGAAGATTGATGGGTACAAAAGGTAGACCAAAAATGAGACCGTTGAATTGTGTGAAGCATGACATGATGATCTCTGGTGTGACAAGACGTATACCGGAATAGATGAGTATGGAAGGAAGACAAGTATCTCAAATAATTAGGAGAATGTGAAAGAAAAGAGAATACGATATAAACAAAATCATTCAAACTTACTTCTCTAGATATATCGCTCATGAGTTCAGTCAGACCTGAGGGCAATGCCAAGTTACAATTCTTATAGATTGATCTTTGTAATATAGTGTCCATTTTATAATAACATTAATTAAAATTGCGTTATTGGAAAATTTTGCTAAAATCTATATGGCTACGTATTGCAAAGGCCATTATTAAAAAAAGAATTAACTGTCACTCGGTTACTATTACATAGCTCGAAAAATTAGCCAGCTGAAGTGGCAGTGAGTCAGCCACGTTTGTCGCAGGACTGATGGCGATGGAACTGACGAGTCCTGGAGTGGAGAACGCGTCTCGACAAACGTAGCGTAGGACGCCCTCCAGCCCGATGGACCAACGGTAACTGAGCAAGGGCGCCGGTGGGGGCTGAATGCGAACAGCGGAGGACTGGGAGAGGTGTCGAAAAGTTAGGGAGGCCTACGTCCAGTAGGGGATGGTTACTATTCTCAAAGCAGTAGCTTAGTGGTTAACGCGCTCGTATCCCAAACTCAAATGACAAAGGTTCGAAAACTGATCAGAAAAGCATGCATCAATTAGGCACTTTTCTGACCTAATGTGCATATTGTTACAATTATCAAATTGCTGCTGGTGAAGGAAAACCAGCGTGATGAAATCTGCACGTCGAGATAACCGATTTGTCAAACCTGATAAGCCGCCTTGGACAAGCGTGGCTGGTATATAGACCGTAAGCCCTAAGAAATTGGGAGGCCCGACACCAGTACTGGGACAATTATGGGTTGTTATTATATGTATTACTGTTCGAGTAAAATCTTATATTCGAAAAGGGATAATAACCCTAATTATCTACATGAAGGAGCTATGTAACATCACATTTTACAAATTTAAAGAATATGCACACAAACCAATTTAGAGCTCAATACAACAACATTTGTGTTGGACTTCGATTCGGATTTTGATTGATTTTATAAGATCGTCTTCTTTTGTTTACTTATTTATTGGCATACATTTCTAGAGAACAGCCTATTGTTTTATTGTATTCGCTTATGGCCGCTTACGACCCGATCATTAGCCAGGTGTTGCGGATAAAGTCGACTACGATACGGGCACATTTATATTTGTGAGGTACAAAACGACGGCTTGATGGAGAGAGGGGGAGTTCAGCGACAACTACAACCAAGGCCTGACGTGTGTACAATCGGGAACCATAGTGACGGACTTTGCGCGTTTTATTGAATTACGACCTTCTGAATTACGTTTGGATTTGTTGTGTTGGTTATATTTGTACCTGTGTTATACGTGTCTGTATGGTTCTAATAAACTCTATAATAATTCTAACGGCCTTTTAATTCGAGTCTCGCAACTCGTAACAGTTGATTGCAAATATTTACACATAGCAGTTAAGATTTCTGTATATATAGTATTAAGTTTAATGTTATATTAATTAAGCAATAATTACATCTAGAGTACAACACGTGCCGTCTTATTTTGTACTCCCGTTTCAAGCAGTCGAGCCTAGCTCCCGCATGGCTATTGAACCATAGACTCTCGCCAGTAGTGCGTCACCCTCATCCAACGGGGTAACATCATTGACGCACCACTCAACTTGTTTAAACCCTTACAATATTTCCAACCCTATCTGTATGTCCATAGTGTTTAAATTACTAAAAAAAATGAAATGTAAATAAAACTGATTACAGAAGTGTAGTGTTAATTTAATAATTTCTTCATGTATTATTGCCAAATATCTGATGTGACACTAGGGAAGGAGTCTCACGAATGTGACAAGGACGAGGAGGGGTCAAAAAATCATGAAATTCGTGTGACGTCATTTGTGGATGGCCCCTTGTCTTCGTTATCAAAAAAGCCACTAAAACAAGTAAAGATAAAAACAAAAAATAAATAAACAAAATGACTCTTCTGTCATAAATATGCAATTAACATTTAAGCCTCTTCTTCTCCTGTTGTAACTTCTCCTACATTATCTTCGACGTCTGTTTCAGGGGCCGAAGAAGGCACTGACGTAGCTGGTATACTTTCTTCGCCCTCAATGAATTCTAAAAAAGACATACCTAATTAAAAATTTAATAGGGTTAGGCCGTTCATAGGGTTTTTTTATTGCATGAGTTCTGCAGACAGGCAAACGGCCCACTTGATGGAAAGCGATTAACATCGCCTATGGACATTTGTAACACCAAAGGTGCTACAAATGCGCTGCTGCTCTCTTAAAGGAGACTGGAACCTGGTCACTACCTAATGCCGGAACACAAATCATGGTTGTTATGGCGGCATACTATAGACCAATAGTGGTAGCCATCCAGTCGGGCAGATACCCTACCACCTGGCTGTGGGTTGTTTTGTCAAACAAATATTTGAGTTAATGTCAATTTAAAAAAAGCATCACAAATATTTAAAATTTCGAAACATAATTCAATCAATTGTAATTATATTAAAATACAGAAATAAAACAATGTCAAAAAGACTAAATAAAACAAAAACCATACATTTATCATAAATATAGTCATTTACTAATTAAATCTTATCAAGTTTGTTCGTCTGTTAAAATAAATTTCAACATTATTTACATGTAGTAAAACTAGTATTAAAATATCATCTCTTTGTCATACTCAAAAAAAATCACTGAGTAGGTATATAATTTTTATAAGAATAAAAATACAACTACTATTGACTAATAATCCAAAACATTTGTTTGCTGCTATACATTTTCATCTGCATATATTAAAGGCGTGACTTGTTACCTGATATATCCTCGGGGATTTCTTGAGTTTCAACTTCAGTGACTGGCATCAATTCTGATGCTTCTCCGCCTTGAAACTCTGAACCATCGCTGGAAGGTCCTAACTCTTCTGGAACTGGCAGCGATGCGTCTTCATATTCCTCTACTAGATGAATTATTTCCGGTGGGACCTGTTTTAGAATTTCAATATGTTTTTAAGGTATCTTTCTATGATTCCTTACAAAATTTAACAGTTACTAATTGGAATTAATATAATTGAGGATTTTTACGTGATAACTTAAAAATGTTAATCCGGGTATATCTCGTCTTCAATTCTCAATTTTAAAATGCTTCGCAAGATTCTTTATCAGTAACGTTTTTCACTTGCTTCAAAGTGTTGCATATAAACCTATTTGAATCTTTCCGTGTCATTGTCATTTTAGTTCTGTGTCTTCCAACGAAATTGATTCAGTTTATTTGATCTTTCTAATGTCAGCATTACGAAGCGGTGCATGTTTACGAGCTGTTCAAGTCAACTTATTGAATTGCTAAAATATCTCGATTGTTTTATTTTGTCTATCTATTCTACGAGTCGAAAAAGTTATAGTAATTTGATTGTTGACTTGATTGTTTTAACATTTTCAAATTACTCATCGCTACTATAGATATCTACATTATTTAGATATTCCAAAAATTTGTAGAGTAAGCTGTTGGTACCTTGGCAAAAGATAGGCTCGGTATACGAGATTGGCGTGACGTAGTGTCCGGCATAAGACTTGGACGAGCTTCCACCACACTCATATCACTTTCAGGAATGTCTGCCTTACTGATAGATTGACTAGTGACTTGGCTCACTGATTGATTGATGCGACTTTGTTTAGATCTTGCTGAAAAATTGAAGATATCATTTTCACACTACACTACACTACACTGTAGGTCCCGGTATAAAGGGCGGACATTGACTAGCTATATATTACGGTTCACTTTTTCTTGTTACACCACTAACAAACAATAAATTTCCCACTGCTGGGCTCGGGCCTCCCGTTATTGGGGGAATGGACAGTATACCCGCCACACTTATCCAAGGCAGCTTGGTAGGTTTGACACATCGGTTATCTCGATGTGCAGGTTTCATCACGATGTATTCCTTCACCGTTGTTAGCACGTGGTATGACAATGACAGCTGCGATCAACCTTTTTTATGCTATGCATAGTGTTGTAGTATAGCTCATGTACCAGTGAGTTGTTGATTCAGCACACACATTTCGTACATACATACATAATATTAAACCTGTTTCCCATGGGGGTACGCAGACACTATGAATCTCCACTTGCAACGATCCTGACAAACAACTTTCGCTTCACCTACTTTCATAAACCTCTTCATACATGCACGTTTATTTGAGATGCTTTTTACCTGATCACGCTTTAACACTTCTGATTTGGGCATGGTGTGTTCGTCATGGCCCACCGGCAACAACTCTACCATTCACAATACTGTCATACACCTGATTTGTGCTTTTACTTTTATCCATTCTCTCTACATGTCCAAACAACCCAAATATTCCGTTGTCAACTCTTGTTGTTACAATACATCTTCTTTCAACCCACAACGTTCCCTTATCACACTGTTCCTTATATCATTCAAGCTAACCGCACATATATTTGCGGTTGTCTGGGAGAGATCGCCCTTTGTGCATAATGAGACATAGTTTAAGTTTTGTATTGGTGCACAATAAAGAGTTATTGCAATCAATCAATCAATTTTGATTGACACTTCTCAAAGCTCTCATTTCAACTGCCTTTATCTTACTTTCATGCTTAATTCACTTATTGTAATAATTATTTCTATAGAAATTATATACCAAACAAATAACACATCACAATTAAGAATAAGCCATACTAGAACACTTTGCCCCACACCTGCGACATAGAAAAAGGTCGATTACAGCTGTCATTTTAGTCCACGTAATTACAAATTAGAATATAGGTTAATTTATGTTTCAAAAATTTAATGATACTACTTTAGTTTTCATTTTAATCGACCCCGAGACTACTAAGTGTTTTCGCTCTATATAATAGTTTCTAATTTGGTCGTGAAGGCACACTTGAAAAATTTCATATTAACGTGTGATGTGCTTGTGAGGAAAACCTAAACCGAAAACGTACCTAACATGGCTAATAATTATTCTCGGACGTGATTTTTTGTCTTAACCATTATAAAAGTTGGTAATTACAAAAATACCGGTTCTATCGAGTTATAATAAAGCTGATTGAGGAAAATGTATGAAAATACGAAATAATAAAACTTGAGGCGCGTTATTACGTGCAGTTGGATCACTTATACAGTACATTAAATATGACAGACAGTATATTTGAGCATAATTTCATCAACATCATACTCAGAGATGGATAATGACTACTTAAAATTACATAGCGGTGATTTGAGTTTTACATTTTTATTTGAATTACTAGCTGTGTTCGCGAAATCGTCCGCATGGATTATTTTTCGCGTAACCCTAAAAACATTCAAAAAGTAGGCTAAGTTACTCCGTATAACATCAGATTTCTGCAAATGAAAGTTCCGTCAAAATCGGTCCAATAGACAGAAACACAAAATTTGTATTTTTTTAATGTAAGTATACGCTCATATGCATTTAGTAAAAAGCTGTTATTTTGACATTACAAACAGACACTTCAATTTTATTTATCTGTGTAGATGTGTATAGATGACTGTATTATTTAATTTGTTATAAAGAATACAATTTGAGTATTGCAATCGTGGTAGCTTGGTGGTTAACATACTGACCGGTAAGTATGCGCTGCTTAGGCATCTTTCTGCACTAATGTGGATATTGCAATTGTCACGTGCTGACGGTGAAGTAAACATAGTGATGAAATCTGCACCTGGAGATAACCGATCCGTGGAAACCGACAAGCCGCCTTGGATAAGCCTGACCGGTTCTATTCTATAACGGGGAGGTCCGAGCCCAGCAGCAAGACATTTATGGGCTGATACTTCATTATTGTAACCACAAAAATTTTGTGGCACAAGCACAAGTGTCACATGTGTCAGTGCACATATGAAATGGGTTCGAATCCACTTTTTCTGACGTAACGTGCATATTTTAACAAAATTCACGTGCTGTCAGTGAAGAAAAATATCTTGGTGATATCCACCTATGCATATAACCGCTTTATGAAACCCAACACAGCGGTACCTGCTTACGATGATAGTGTCACCTTGAACTTACAAATCTCACGCACTGGTCGTGATTTATCCCTCTGCGCGCGGCTCATGGCCCTCGATCGGATTTCCCCTCTCAAAAAAAGGAACAAATTTCTAAGTATGCCACCTTCGTTAGGTCTCGGTAGAAGAGATATCAACCTAAAAAATACTGACTTAAAAGAGAGAGATGATAAGTGTGTTAAATGTAGAAGAAAAAGTAGAAAATTATACCCAGGATTGCGATCCTACAAGTTCTCAAGAGTTCAACCTTAGTGAATCTTGATGACCTTGATGAGTTATAGGATATAGGATAACCTTAGGATAATAAAAATGATTTTAATATAGGTAGATACCGTCTATTCGCGAAGTTGTATCTGCACGACTCTTTTGCATCTGTGATCTGCTGGCCAAGCTCTTTGACGATATTCCAGCCTTGCTCTGGACTCTGCTAGTCGTTGATTTGGAATCCATCTTCTCTTCTAGAAACTCGTCGTCGTCGATTACATGAGTAATGGTGCGCATAGGATCGTATTGAAGGCCCAGTTTCTTGCCTGCGTCGTCGTCAAACATTACTCCAACGTTATCTTCTTTTACTTTAATGTCCTGTGGATTTGTTAATAAATAACAGGATTAGTAGTAACTCACCGGATTCTCATTTAGAGTTCGATTCCTTTGGCAGTTTTTCTCAATTAATGTTCATATTTTAGCAGTTGTCGCACGCGGACTGTTAATTTTCACTATCTATAGATGAAATGAAATCTGTATGTACATTAAGATGACTGTTAGTGAAACTCACCAATCCACCTTAAACACAAATGATCCTTTATCCGTTTCCTAAAATAGAGAAGGGCAAGCCCAGCAGTCACATCCCGTGTATGAGTTATGGACGTAAAAATGCATAATCCACTTGTTGGTAGCTAGGCGTGTGATCCATGCGATACTCGATCGAGCCCAATTAAATTACTCTAATTGCTGACAGTAGATATGTACTACACAATATTATTGATTAAAAGTGGAAAAAATAAAAATTATGAAGTAATTGATCAACCACTGTGGCACAATTATAACAAAAAACTTTGGGCTATTCGAATTGAAGAAGAACAAGTAGGAAAGCGAGCACCCGAGCTCCGAAGCGAATTCTTTGAACGCAACCAGGATTTAACGTTAAGATAATGATGGTTACTGAACTCTGGTATTGCAAATACCTATAGGCGAAGCTAAACCTTTTCCAACAGGCGGGCAATTACATTTTCTGATAAAGTCCAATTGTAAGAAAACATGATAGGCGTGATTTTAATAATTATGTCAACGGAATCATCTTACAATTCATCTTATATCTTAAAAAGGTTAATAATTTTTAAACTTACAATTACTGGTCCCAAATCAATTTCCCTAGAAGCAGCTGTGTCTAGCGGAGGTCCGGGTAGTTCAATTTTCGGGCCACTTTTCTTCTTGCGTTTTAGGTGACGTAAAAGATTTCGGCGAACGTAGTAGCCTCTGTAAGCTGCCTACGATGAAACAAATAAGCTTTTCACCTTTACCGTCTTATTAATAAACATGGAGTAAACCTAGATCAACTTTACTTCTAGTATTATCTCAGTAGCAACCAATATTCCACGTTTATTAATACTGATTAATAAACGTGGAGTAAACAAGGAGTAGACTAATTCGACTTTAGTCTCAGAGTAAAAGTTACTCCAAGCTGCTGGGTAGTTTTATCAGCGTATAAGAGTAAAAATAAAAGATCGTTTAGTACATGTTTTCAAATACAAAATATTTGTAAAAAAAGGTATTAAAAATAAAATATCAAGTAATTCTCATCTCTAGATGGCTTATATGTGCTTCGTTATATTTCTTCGTATATTTTATATGTATTTATTGATTTGTGGGTACAGTTTTAACTACGTGGTTATATGGGTGCATGATGCTTCCATTATGCAGAATGTCACATGTAGTAACCTTTTCGAACACTATCTACTTCATGTTATCTAAAGTTACTTCATTACATTCGTCATTCTTGTATGAGTCAGACATTTACCGCATTACACATATACCTGGATTTTCTCTGTTGCTCTGGTTAGTTCACTGAAAGACGGTTTTGTTTTCTTATACATTTTCAAAGTGTGCTGAGCAGCGATCTCCCAGGGTTCATCATAAGACACTTTGAGACTCTGAAATGTGAGATAGAGCAGTTTAAGGGAACATTTTGCAGTGTATCTCGTTCTGTCCTTAAGACGTCAGCATTACAATGTGTCTGCTACCCGTAGAACATCGCGCCAGGGTTTCATGCTTTTCCTCTGAAGGTTGCACGTCGACTGATAATACTACTTACTTTCATCTGTCCTTTATAGTAAATTTTATTCGCATATACCCTCACATATACCACACATTTGAAACGTATCTTTTTTTTGGATGAAGCTGGCAAACAAGCAGAAGACCCACCTAATTGAAAGTGGTTACCGACGTTACCATCGCGTACAGATGTTTGCAATATCAGGCGTTACTAATATAGAATATAGAATAATGAGGATGTCGTAGGAGGGATGAGGGTTAACCGGATAGGATACAAGATTAGGTTGGAAAGTATATATAGGACAGAAGGTAAATTTCATGAAATTGAAAAGGAGCCAATTAAGATTTTCACGACTGATTTAAGTTTAAAAATATTTTTTAAATACATAAGAAGTTGCGTTGAGCAAAAGTTGATTGAAGAAAAACACTAAAAGGCATTAGTGATGCCAAGAGTTAGATAGCGTTTTCCGACTTAGGTTTTTTCTTCTGTCTTTAGGTATTTTTTATTCAGAGGAAATTCGCTTGTGGACAAAGCATCGATGGGAAGGCACGATGGGGCGTGTGGCATTTGGTACGTTGGGGTGGCACTATCATTCCTGCAGGAATGCTACAGGGTTCTGGGTCGGAGATACCCTTTAAAACCCCAGGCCGTTCCTCTATGTGTATTATGTTCAGGCTGTGGAATCGCTCACGTATTCATTTCCAGCCCGGACGTAGTCTGAAAATAGATCTATGTCAATAGCATCCAACTAAACATAATTAACGAAACTCATCTTCTGTCTCAAGTTAAAATGTAAAATGACTTAATTTATGTAAAATTACCTTTTCCATAAGCTTCTTCCTATACCAGTAATCTCTGTAGGCATTTCTGGCTACTTGACACACTTTTGCTGACATATCTTCATCCAACGCACTTCTTGTTAGAATCTTCTTCAGTATTTGCACCTCACGTATTTTCTCTGAAAAGATCGTTATAAATTTAATTAGGAATATTCACTTATCTAATATTTAATAGTAATTCTAGCGTAACTTCGTTCGCGTTTTCATGGCTGTGTGTTTGTTAGTGAACTGCAATGACCGCGACGCCACCAAAAACACCTGCTTTGCCATATTTTTGGTTATATTCGTTTAAAAAGAATACTAATTTCTACAGCCTATCAAAATAGGCATCAGAAAACCCACCGCCAGGTGGAAGGGAATTTGCCCATCTGGATGGTTACCACCCCAGAGTATGCCGTTAGAACAGCCTTGTGTTTCGGCTTCGGTTGCCAATTTCCAGCTCTCTGTTAGGGGCTGGCAACACATTACACCTTTGGTGTTGCATGTACGCATACGTGCTATCAATCATTTTCTGTCAGATGGGCGCACGGACCGTTTATTATGCTTAAGGAATATAAAAATGACCTTTGCCTTCCACAGGCTCAAATCCTTCGATCTCCTCTTTGATAACTGTAGATAGCATTTCAGCTTCCTTCCTCTCGAATCCTAGCTGCAGAAGATGTTCAGATACCGATGGCTTACAATCACACAGATCATCGAGGATCTTAACTGCCATTACACCATGTTCCCTTGTGATGAGAAGTACCGATAAATAATTTGCTATGAAGTCAAATATTTTTGGTGGTTGATCCCGCAATACCTGCAGAAGAATGCGTTGTTATTACAATAGCTCTTGGGGCGAGTGCTTTCGCGAGGTGAAAGCGCTCGCCCCAAAAATCTCGGTAAAGCTGTAAGGTCTTCGGACCAACAGCATAAAGTCAACTCATAATAAAAAAACGACGAGACAATTTGACTTTGGTCGGATGCACGCACATGTTGTAGCAGCGCTCTAGGGCGACTGATTAGGGTGCGAGAATCATAATCTATAATTAAATGTATTTAATTGTTAGATCCACATTCTTGTAAAATGAAGTACGCTCGGAATAAATCTATACTATCCTATTAATATTATAAAGAGGCATAGTTTGTGAGGTTGTGAGTTTGTGACGTTGTTGGGGGTAATCTCTGGATCTATTAAACCAATTTAAAACAATATTTTACTGTTCGAAAGCTACGTAAGCAGGGAGTGTCATATGCTATATAACATGGCGCTATATACCACGGGAGCGAGACAGAGCGTGGGTGTAACCGCGCCAGGGCGCTAGTATGGTTTATAAACGGATTTCCTCTTTTATTCTCTGATAATAGATATGCCAAAATGTTTTCAACTATTGGTATTGATTAAATAGTTAATTATAAGTCATTATTATTCAAATCTGAATTCGCAATGTCGCTTTTAATCAACTTTATTCGTGAATAAGGAAGTCCTTTCTGGAATTTACTTTCAAAAACAACTGTAGTGAATTGCATACATCCATTATAAGGCCAAAGACATTGCATGCGCCACGCCTTTAAAGGTCATGGACGGATGGAATTGTATCCTATTGAACCAATTGTACGTGAACTTAAATTAAATGGCTTTTTACTTATAGAAGTCTGATAAATAGTTGGTTACATAATATGTTGGTTAGCCGGCCCGCTTACCTATTGCCATGAGTGGCCATGACCTATAATTGTTGTACGTTGTGTTAGCCTGCACAAAGTATGATCAAATATTTTATATAGTGTTACATGCCGACAAAAAGCAAATACACATCTGCCTGCCATAAACCTGGTTCATTACATTTCCGCACTTGGACTTCTTTTGTTTACTTTGTGTTAAAAAATTGTAATTAAGAACAACATTCTATTGTTATTGTACTTGTTTTATGGCAGTCATTAGGCAGGTGTGTCGAACTAATTCTTAGAAATTATTTTTTTGAATGAGGCATATTGTATTTATACAGGATAAAAGGAATGCCCGAAGGGAGGGGTGAAGCAGTCAAGCGACGATTACGATACGAACAAGAGGTGTGCAGTACATTCGATAAGCGATATAGTGATGGACTTTGCGCGTGTTATTGAATCGTGCAGTTTTTACTGGTTGTATCCAGTTATATTTGTACCTGTGTTATACGTGTTTGTATAGTTTTAATAAATTTTATAGTAATTCCAACGGCATTTTATTTCGAGTCCCACACTCGTAACAATAGTTTCGTATGGACCACGTACATTATTTATGGGTTTTGCATAAAAAAATCCTGAGTTATAAGTGTTCGTATGAGACAAACACAGCAGAGTCGTAGAATCCATATCATTTCACATTTTATATCAGTCATTATCATTAGAATTATTTTTTTCATAAGTTCAGCATTTATTTATACTAATATTTACATCTATCTATACTAATATAACCAATGCAGTAAAATCGTTTAGTTATCCACGCGCGGACAGCGAGTGAACTTCTCGGTGACAACTCGTTGCTTGAAGTGATTCACGTGTATATCTCTTAATCGCTGACTGACTACTCGGCAATTCATGGATCAGGCGACGTTCACTCGTTGACCACGCGAGATTCACTGGTTGACAACACGTTGTCCACCCGCGGTGGCTTGAATGAGATGAGACCCTAATAGTCATTTTTCCGAGGACAACATGAATATTATGCCCATTTAGACGCTACAATGATATATTATAATTGTGACAATACTGTTCAAAGAGAACTTGTATGTTGGCGTCCAATTAAAGGGAATTGGAAACCAATTGTCAATCAGTTTCAAAACATTAGTATCTTTATAAATTATTGTATATATAATATTCTAACATACGTATTAAGCTATGTTACTGTAAAATTCATCAAAATCCGTTCAATAGTTTTCGTGTGAAAGGGTAACTAACAGACATGCAATCTCACACACATATTCAACTTTATAAGCAATCACGGTCTTATTTATATTGAATTAGAATAAGTTTTTAGGCTTCGATCATTGTTGATCGAAGTTTTTAGGCTTCTTTATGGTTCTTAAAGTCTATTTACTAACTGAATATGAATAAGACCGTAATAGTTTACTTACTTCTCTTGTAATATCGGCCATGAGTTCTTTTAGTCCCTCGGGAATTGTAAACACATTGGAACATCCATGTTTCTGGAGTAATTCATTCATATTTCTTATCTACACATTAATTTAATTAGAATAATTATTCAATTTCGTCACAAAATGTTCCTTTGTCAATTGTTGTATCGTTTTAATTACAGAAGATGATTTCAAAATGGACAGTATCTTTTGCGCTGTGAAAACCTCCTTTCAAGTCTGTTAGTTGTACAGTCTATATAAAAATCAATATTTCTAAAACAGTGAACAGATTGTGATGAAACTTTGGTAGGGTGTTCTGAGGACGCCCGAGAGGGTCTTCCCAAAAAATCTAAATCTAATCGGCCTGGTCTGTACTTGGGGCAAAGCATCGGCGTTACAGAGGTCCTCCAGCATCTAGGGAGGGGAGAGGTCTTCACCCCTGTTGACGATGTGAGTTTGCACTGCTTCCCAGGGCATTCTCAAGCAATGGTGCGCTAGGATCAGCGTGGGCGTAACTACGTTTTAAGCCTCACAGTTTCCCTACCATGAGCGCGGGGCACATGAGAGGAGGGTTATTTTTATTTATTAGTGGAGTATTGAGTAGTCGAGTCTCCACACAGGCCGGCGATTGACTCTGATGGCTATTCGTGGCTTCACCTCTCATCGCTTTGGTCCAATCCCTAACAAACGTCACGGTAGTGTGCGAAATGTATTTCTCCCGCCTTAAAAAAGAAAAAAAGGCACCAGCGTTGCCATCAAGCGCGGAAGTGCGACCTGCGTTTAAGACACGTTCTCCGACAGCGATTTGTGGCTTATATATTATTTGCATTTTTTAAATTAATTTAATTAATAATGTCCATTTTTAATCACCATAATTAACCTAAAATAATAACAGGAAACTTAATTTAGTTATATTATACTCTACCCATAATCCCTCAAGATTATAAGTAGAACTGACTGAGAGTAGATAACTGTCTTTTATGGGTAAAGTGCCCAGAAGGCTGGCTACGTTTCCTCGCTGGATCGCCATACTGATCCGTTGGCCGAGATAGGCACCAGCCTTCTGATCACCTGGAGAGTCAATGAGTCGTTTGGATAAATTTGTTAGAGTCTAATGGCCTCAGGACCCCACGGTCCAAGCGTCTCAACAGCAAACGGCACAAACATATAACTCTCACTGAGGGTTGCATATTTGCGACGCTTGAGTGATTCAGCTGTTTCCGCCGCCGAACCGGCTGATCTAGAAATAAATTACTTAATTTAAACATGCTTAAGTATATATGTATTTCTAGTTTTTTTAAATAAAACAATTTAGTAATTAATTAAATTTACTTTCATATTATATTCCGAAGAATAACGCAATTAAAAATAGCTTGACTTTGTGCTCCGCTAGATTATACATAAATATATGTATTATACATACCTACCTATGTAGTTTTTATGAATATTGTAAGCGTTTTAAAATGGTTTTATGTTTTTGACTTTGCTTTGTGTGGGAAATTTTATAAAACTGCTTTAATGATTGTTAGGGCTTCGTAGTAATTTTGGCGAATCGACAACTCTTCATTTTGTTTATGAAGTTAGCATACACGCAGGCGACCCATCTAATGGACATTATTTACCGTTGCCTTTATCTATAGCATACACGCAGGCGACCCATCTAATGGACATTATTTACCGTTGCCTTTATCTAAAAAAAATAATAACAGCCCTTAAATTCCCTCTAGTGGGGACGGTCAATATAACCGACACCCTTCTTCAAGACAGCTTGGCAGGTTTGACACATTGGTTATCTCGATATGCAGGTTTCATCACAATGTTTTCATTCAGCGTTGTTAGCATTTTTGAAGTGATAACTTCTTATGGGAGGGTAAACCGCTTCGTTACGTAACACGTTACGGCGCCAGTCAGTCTCTGTCTCTCACGCATACGGCAGCGGTAGGCAGGCTCCTCCTTTCTCACTCTACCCGCACGCTACATACATAAAATTTAAGTAATAACCTAAGCTTTTCTCAAGTTAAACAATTTCAATATTAAATAATTCAACTTAGATTAATTTAAGTTATCACTTTTGTCGGGCGTGCCGAGACGCACACGTATTTGACTTTTTATTGCATAAGTTCAGTAGACAGGCAGACGGCCCACTTGTTGGCAAGCGGTTACCATCGCCTATAGACATTTGCAAAACCAATGGTGCTACAAATGCGCTGCTGCTCTCTAAAGGGATACTGGAGCCTGGCTACTAATTCCGGAGCACAACTCACGGATTGACGGTCTTGACGGATATATCAAGGACTATGGGTTGGCTATTTGGCTTTGGGTTGGTTTGTCGCTCTATACGAAAGGCCGCCTGGCCGCAAAAATGCGGCTCGGCACATACTGGTCACTGACCACAGCTACCGGTAGCAAACGACAAGCAGTTGACACGGTTTTCCGTACGTGTGTAAGGAGTCGCTGCACACGTTGTGGCGGCACTGGTGGCCCGTTTGTGCGCAGCATTAATGTTTTATCTGTCCGTCTGTTCATATATGTATAGCCATTTTTGTCTAAAGTTATTTGGTATACGCAGATGAAATTTGGCAAGCATAAAATGCTCTAGTGATCGTCAAAAAGTGATAGTTTAGGACCTTATAGAAGTATTTCCATGAAAACATGAGTTTAAATTTTTATGCATTAAACTCCTATTGTAAGAGCCCACGTCTGTCAGACCTTCGTCATTTTATAAAACCTGAAAGTTTCTCTGTGCATATCCCCTATACAGATAAGAACGACCAGCGACTATAAGAGTTTAGGTTTTGGTTATTTGGGCAGAAAACAGGTAGTAAAGGTGTATAAAATAGTACCTTAAATTCGTTGAAGTGTAAAGCTCAATTTTTCATATTTTCTTCGGGGTAAGTTTAGAAATCTCGTCATCCATTCCCGGACACTTATGACAGTTGTTACCCCCTGCCAGACACCCCTAAACTTTAATAAATTATACTTTCTTTATAGTATAAAAGCTAAATTTTATATATGTTACTTAGGTCCCCCTATAAAAAATGTTACTTCAATAGCCGGACAGTTTTAATGGTTTTTACATCCTGCCAGACATATTGCGACACATCCATTAATCTATACTTAGCAAAATTGTACACCCATCGTGGTTTACTGCCTGCACGATTAACTTCAGTAAAAAGAGCATGGGCTCCGATACCTGGCAGTGAAAATACCTTGCCGTTATTTATTCAAAAGCACGAAAATTATCCAGCCAGTGTTTTCAAAATAACAATATCCACATAATATTTTCCAAAGTTTTTGCGACTGTTTTTACTAAGCACTGTAGTTATTTTATTTTTCATATTAATCAGATGTTTTTGATGATGAGATGTTGTTTTGTGTTTCAGTAGCCATATCACAGATTAAAATCTAAGTTAAAATACAGAATCAAACAAAAAAACAAGCGCAATAACTGTTGAAAACAGGTTTTAACTACATTTTCAAACGTACCCTGCATATTCCGCTCAAAAGTAACGAAGGTCATTTAAAAAAACATGCATCAGCAGCGCAACTCAGATCTAACTGAATCAAAAAGGAATTAAACAAACACTTGAGTCACCTCTACTAGTTTATTCTTTGTTGCGTCACCAATTAAAAAGACCTATCGTTGAAGCTCGGATCGTTCATTTTTTAAGACAACTGTCTTATCTACAGAGTTCTTATAACACTGGCTGGCCTACGACACTGTGCAACATTCTTTATCAGTTGATATATGAAAATATTATTCGAATTTAAGCTCTAATATTTAGGTCATAAAGGTGGATGGTATATTTTCCAAAGTGCTTTAAGAAGTTAGCACAAACACATGCATGGATATTGAATCATTTTGATCCAAGTTTCAAGGCGCAGGAGTCGTTGTGTTGGATAAATTTAAAAAGAAAAAAGTGTTTACAAACTGATAAAGACATGTAAATACTGAACTGATAATGGTTAGTAATGTTAACTGAGAATTTTATAACGTGATGTGTTTGTGATAAAATCGTTTTTGCAGTGTACCCTCATAAGTGTGTCGATTTTTTACTATATCTTGGGCCAAAATTATTAAATATACAAGTAATGAGATTGAAATAAAAGTTCGGATTTATGTGGTCTAGAAACATACAAGTCTCTTAGTGATTAATTAAAGTTTCTGATTATTAAAAAAACATAAAAAAATTGGAAATGTAGTGAAAGTATAAAACACGAAATCAATAATTGTTCAAGGAAGTTATTAAGGCATATTATTATATGTAGACATGTATTTGATACAATTACAACATTGTGAAATAAATATAATTGAAACTTAAAACAGTGTCGCTATTAACAAGCAAGAACAACTATAGAAATCTATTGTCGCTATCAAAACTCAGACACAGGTCTGTGATTTTTTTTTAATGGATTTGATGACAAATTAGTTTTAAATAAAAAGCATCATTAATCACCATCTACAGTACAATAAGGAAAATACAATAATAGAGATACAAAAAAGAATAAGCTTATATCAAATTGTTCTTAATAAAGAGATGATTTTGATACGTTTTTCAGTAATGATGAATTAATTAGTTTAGGCAACATCGAAAAGGAATTTTGCTACAATTGTTTTATAATATAGTATATATTTTTGAAGCCAAAAAGACAATGGAACCAACTACAGCAAAAGCTATTTCAATGCTGGCTCTAGGCTTCGGCAGCTTTGTGGCGGGTATGGCACCAGTTGCCTTCTCAGAAGCAGCTCGCCAGAAGCATCCACTCCTTCTTTCTTGTCTTCTCTGTTTCGGTGGAGGAGTTCTTCTGTCTACTTCTCTCGTCCACATGGTTCCAGAAGCAAGAGAGAAGCTGCCAGACTATACAGAGCTAACGGTCTGCATTGGATTTTTTATTGTCTACCTTGTCGATGAAATCGTCCACTTATTCTATGGAACTGCTAATAATTTTCAAAAAGAAGATTGTAGGAGTTACGGGAGTGGGGAAGAGACAACTCTGTTGACGAGAGAAGAGGAAGGTGAGAGATGTTGTGGCGAGACAGAGAATCCAAGGATGTGTCATGTCAGTCACACAGAACCATGTAACAAGAGCTCGTCAGGACTTGTTGGGCTGCTGTGTGCATTATTCGTGCACAGTCTGCTTGAGGGGTTGGCAATTGGACTGCAAGATACCACTTCACAGGTGAGATAGATAGCCCATATTAAGGACCTACAATTGTACATTTTTTTACAGTCTTCAAAACTGAAAACTTTCACAAATATGTTTAAATACGTTATTAAAATAATGTGTAGAATTAATTCTCCTATATGAAGAGACCTTACCATACCTTCAGTTTTCGTCAAAATCGGCCTCAAGACTCATTCCTTTCAGTATTTTTCGCTATTTAGCATTGTTCGGTCTTTGCCTAATATGAGGTAGGTAGAAAATTGCTCCATCAATTTTGCTGTCTACCCCCTTTCTGTGTGAGGTAACGGCCAATGCATACGAGGGTAGATGCAGCCATTTTGGACACTTACAACACTTACATATGGACTGAGATCCAAGTCAAAAATCACGTAAGTCAGGACTTCGTGATTTTAGGAAAGATGAAACTTCTAGGATCGGTAATTTGATAATAACTTAGAAAGGAATGGATTCTCGCGAAGCTGAAAGCAGGGCCGTTTTACTGATAACGGGTATCAAAGGTGGAAAGAAACCATGCTAAATTACGTCAATGTAGCAAGGCTAGTTTTTACATGTGTCATATGTGATATTGTTATAAACAAATATATACAGTTGCCAGGCACTTCCTGTGGGCCATAACTTTGACAGACACTTTACGTCGTAAAAAAATGTGGGAACTTACGTTATTTCAGGAAGGCTGAATTTTATATATATTATCAAGTATAATATTTTAAAATATCTTCCTATGAGCCAGACAATTCTCACGGGCCAAACATCCTCCCAGACTCGTTAAGAATTCCGTTGTATTCCGTTGTTACATCTCACATTGCTAATTAACTTCTCTTTTTTTTAAATTTCTTTATGCTTGGAACTAATAGCTATTAAAGTAATTTTTTTTTCTTCTTTAAATTAATTATATTATAATATTTTCAAACTACAAAACATCAAACTCATGTCTTTTTACCTATAAGTGATTACTGCATTTAACATGTCTTTTTTATAAAGCTATCATCCTTTGTATTAGTGCAAGTAATTGTTGGTAAACCAAATAAATAAATAACTTATTGGCCGTGCCAAGAACTTATTGTGTGATACTAGTGAAAAGAAGTAACTACTTCAAAATTAATTTGGTGCCGTGCCCTGTTCCTCTCTGTGCTGCAACCAGAACCAAGCCAGGACAGGTCGGATCTCAAGGTTGGAGGAGCTTCTACAACTTTTCAAGTGCAAGGATCTAAGACAGATATCTATATTTCCCATACAGTCCATTATTATAAAACCTGCGTTATTTGACCGAGGGCCACCACACCACATTACCCTTGGGTTACAGCACCCCTAATCTAACCCTTGGGTTGTAGTTTAGGACTTGGCCCTGAAGGCTTGGTTGAAAGATTCAGCCTGTATCTACTTATATATAAAAATGAATGTTTGTCTGTATGTCCTTTATAGAATCGTAAACTATACATTTGATCATGTGATGATCTTTAGTAAAGTTGTTGTGCATGAGCCAAAGAAGATTTCTGAGTTGGTTCACAATTGGACCCGGTAGGTGGCGCTGCTGTCGGCATATCGATTGCAGCTTTTCCGGGCATGACGACGTCTCTCGGGACAGCATGTAGTATATGAAAAATGTAAATGGTGGATGATTAGCGCCTAAATGAACTTTTAATGCAAAGTAACCTATCTAAATGCTTGCTTTTTAATGAAACTACGGTACTCGCTCCGGGAAAGAGTTAAATGTAAACACTACAATAAACAACCTATTATAGTAGTTATCTATTATAAATAACAAATGAATTACTCCTCGTTATCAGAGATAAGTCGATTCGTTTAACGCCGCTAAAGATATGAGTCGTCAATTTTGTTTGTAGAAGCAACTTTTATCAACTGAATGTGGGTCATGTGAGAATTAAACAGTTATTACCAGCTGTAGCCCGCAACCTAATTTCTAAACGAATTTCGTTAAACATTTTCTTTTAACTCTAAACATTTAGGGCCGCTTGCATAAGGTTGCTTAAATTTATTTAAGAAACACGAAACGTATTTAACATGTAACATCCTTAAATACAATTAGCGTCTTGCACAACGCAAAATTTGCCGCTAAATATGTTTAAAGAACTGTCAACACGTTTTGTGTAAAATATATTAAGGGTCTCTTGAATAACAATCGCCTATAAATAAAATTAGTTAATCTTATTAATAATAATAGATAATAGAGAAGTAGTTATTTGTTTCACTATTCATTTTTCATTTACTTTCCTAATATTCAGCCAATTATGGGCCGAATGCATTGTTACCATTGATGTATTTATTGCTACATCAATGATTGTTACTATAAAAACTTAACATCTCTGTGCATGCATTACCCAATAAATATATTATATTCTATTCGTTATTCGAAATGAAAAGCAGAATGTTAACCTTAGGTGGAAGGCCTATTTAGGCACTTAAACGCCGAACTATCTCATGCCTAAATAGGTCACTTTCGTCCCTTGTCTAACAATCTCCTATTCCGGACTACTTGATGAACAAAATTCTACCAAATAGTAAAAAGCTGCTATTTTAAGTTCCTTTATTTTCCGTGAGAGTTTTGAAGCATGGACTCTAGTAATATTATTTATTGTTTGTTGTATTTATTTCAGGTCTTACTCCTCCTGGGAGCAGTGGCGTCCCATAAATTCGTGGTTGGATTCTGTCTTGGTGCAGAGCTGTGCGCTAGTTTCCCAACCAGGCTTTGCCTGCACATCATGTGCGTGGTTCTCTTCAGTGGCGGTTCTGTTATTGGTATCGGCTTAGGGGCTGGCATGGAGACTGTTACCAGCTTACGAGACTCTGTTGTCGTGCCTGTTATGCAGGTTAGTATATCAAAGATATTTTTTAGACATAGGTATACTTAATTATTTTTAAAAGACTAAATTGTTTACTCATCAATTTTTGCCGGAATACTCATATTCCCACTCCACTCTACAGTATATTGTTTCTGCCCACTAGTCATCCTTACCTCATTGTCTAGTCAACAAGTTCAAAACGTGATAAATAGAGATAAAGGGCCTAAAAATATGAGCGATAGCTCATTCGATTCGGAATCACCTCTAGAAAAATGTTTTTGAAGGATTTTGGGGCAGGTAAAAAATTGCAATTGTTAGTAACAAAATAAGATGAAAAAAAATGATATTTAGTTTTTCGTTAATAACTCAAAAAATATTAACATTTAAGCAATTTTGAAATTTCCGATAAAAAAGTCTCGACTCCCGAAACTGTAAGATCAATATTTATAATTTTCCCAGAGGGATGAAAATACGGCCGAAAACGGGTACTCTGGCTTACGAAGCCACACCCACATCCCTTTAATGAATAAATATTATTTCAACATACTAAATATGAAAATAAAAAATTGAAAAAATTTAGGCACTAATAGATGAATGAACAATAATCTGCTTAAATTTTTTTTTATAACAATTTTTCATTTTCTTATTCAATAGTTAATTAATAAAAAATTTTTGCTTGAACATGAACATTGCAAGTGTTATAATTGTTAAATTATAAATTTAATTTTTTTTCCTTTCTTGGAGCAATTCTTGAAAGACATTAGAATAGAACCTCGTTGGAAAATTAGAAAATATTTATTATTCATTTTTTATTAATAATTTTCGTTATAAATTTAAGATTTTTCCTTTCTTGGAGCAATTTTTGAAAGGCTTTAGAATAGAACCCCGTTGGAAAAATTAGAAAACATTTATTATTCATTTTTTTATTAATACTTTTCGTTGTTACAAAATTAAAAGTTTAAAACAACGAAAATTATTAATAAAAAAATGAAAAATAAACATTTCCTAATTTTTCCAACGGGGTTCTATTCTAAAGCCTTTCAAAAATTGCTCCAAGAAAGGAAAAAAATGTTAAATTATTAACGAAAATTATTAATAAAAAATGAATAATAAATATTTTCAAATTTTCCAACGAGGTTCTATTCTAATGTCTTTCAAGAATTGCTCCAAGAAAGGAAAAAAAGAAATTAAATTTATAATTTAACAATTATCACACTTGCAATGTTCATGTTCAAGCAAAAAAAATTATTAATTAACTATTGAATAAGTAAATGAAAAATTGTTATAAAAAAAATTTTCAAGCAGATTATTGTTCATTCATCTATTCAGTTAGTGCCTGAATTTTTTCAATTTTTTGTTTTCATATTTAGTATGTTTAAATAATATTTATTCATTAAAGGGCCGATGTGGGTGTGGCTTGCGTAAGCCAGAGTACCCGTTTTCGGCCGTATTTTCATCCCTCTGGGAAAATTATAAATATTGATCTTACAGTTTCGGGAGTCGAGACTTTTTTATCGGAAATTTCCTCCTCTTTAACGAAATTTTTTCAAAATTGCTTAAGTGTTAATATTTTTTGAGTTATTAACGAAAAACTAAATATCATTTTTTTTCATCTTATTTTGTTAATAACAATTGCAATTTTTTACCTGCCCCAAAATCCTTCAAAAAGAATTTTCTAGAGTTGATTCCGAATCGATTGAGCTATCGCTCATATTTTTAGGACCTTTAACTCTATTTATCACGTTTTTGAACTTGTTGACTAGACTATCAAGGAATGCTTCGAATTTGTGTACGTATCTAGCTCCCACAATTGCCGACCTACAACAGTTTTTTAATCTGTTAAGCCCGGCATTTTATTTGATCTTTATTTTTGACGTTTCAGCCACTTTTCAGTATCACGGAAGACAACGACGTCAAGTGTCAATGAGTAAATGTTAAAGTTATTTAGCCAACCTCCAACTTGTAACATTTCACTATTTCATTTCAACTTTTCTTTATGGATTCTATTTACTCTATGGGAGCCTAAGCTAATTTACTATCGCTTCGCAATATACTTTATTGTGGTTTGTGGAGACGTAGCGGTGCAAGAAACTCTTCAACACCATGCCTAGCTCTAATAATTTTATATAATATGAAATCAAAGGCGGTGGGAGGTAACATAAAACGAGTAAATTATTTATTAGGTTTGAGTGCATTAAGGTATACGTAGAAAGAGGTAGTGTGTCAGTGTCCTGAGGTTTTTGCTGAGTTGAGTCTTAATAGTTTTGATGAATGAAACATCGAAATTATCAAATAAAATACTCATTGATGTAGCAAATACATCAATGAAAATACTCCACTTAAAATCGTTACAATGTAGTTATAATTCTAAGAATACCCATAGCAAAGTATTCTAGCGCTATCTAGTAAAGTACTACTACAACTCTTTTATGTCCAGGCACTTGCTGCCGGCACTCTGCTATACGTGACCGTAAGTGAGGTACTTCCCCGCGAGAGGGCGCGCTGGCATGAGCGCAAGCGCAACGCTGGTGTCGCGCAATTTGCAGCAGTTTTAGTCGGGTTTAGTTTGATGTACTTGACGACAAAATATCTTGGTAAGTTCTGTTTCATTTTCTGTTGCTTTTATGGCGGATGAGCTCAGTAAAGAAAATAATGTCTTTAATTCCTCATAAAATATTTAGATATTTTAATTTACAATATAATACACACACAAAATGACTTCGTATATCTCAGACAAGTATGACAGTGGGCGTGTTTCTTTAGTATCTCACAACGCCCAAAATGCTCCGTCTGCCGTTCCACAAGCCGACCGGGATCGTTAACGGTCGTGGCGAAAACGTCACTAATGACGTCATGATTTTCGCTCACGCAGCGCTTACAACGACTCATGTCAAGAAGTTCCACTTGAGTTTACGATTGTGACGCCCGCAAGCAAGTGGAACGGGTCTCTTGTGAAATGTAGCCAATGTAAAAATAGTATAGAAAAATAAAGCATCAAAAAGGTTGTCCTACAAGAAATGCTCATAATAAATGCCCATTGATATGGTCAATATTATAAGTCGGAAAGAAGTTAAAAAATTGAAATCTATACCACTTTATAATGATATAATATCGAAATTTATTAATGAAATGGTTTCAAATAAATGACTCAAATAATTGAAATAGTTAAATTAAGTAAACTGTTGCCATTAAGTTTCTAACATAAAAAAATGTGTAATTAACTCTGAGAGTATAATTTTAAACTACGGAATGGTTCAAGCAACTAAGCAGCGGATTTCGCAAAAAAAAGACTTGTGCCTTATAAGTTATTTTTAAATCGTGTTAAGTTTTCTATATAAAATGTAGTTTTCATAAAATGTAATTATCATACGAACGGTTCATGGGGTCAGAACGTCAGAATGTATTCTTTTGCTAAATCCATGACATATGTTACATATACAACTTAATTCGTCCGTGTATTGGTTTTATATTTATGTAAAGAACATAATATTTTTTTATTTCAGATCACGAGGATTGAGCTGCTTCATGATCATAATATATTAAATGTAATAAAGATAAATAAGCTTAGGATACGCTATGTATGATTATATTTTTTGTACGTTTAAGGTTTCATGATATTGATTACGATATATAATAAATAAAAATAATTTTTAATTAATGATATGACATTCATTCATGTGATATTTCATGACAAAAATATGTCTACTTAACAAGAAAAGAAATGAAAAGGACAATAAAACGATTTTTGCTATTTATTACATCTTTTATTTCATTTAAACTTCTGCTTTGACGTCAACAATAAAATAGTGTGCAACATGTGATGTATGTATGATGTATATGTGTATTCATAATAAATTGATATACAATAAAACTATTTTTCATGTAAAATTTTAATGGTGATTCATATTGAAAAGTTCGTAATTTACAACATTAAATAATAATTCTAGGGATTAAAATTACCCAGTAAAAAGTAACTCTGGCAAGCTATTAATTTTTATGAGAGAAGAATAATATATGTTAAACATTTTTTTCCCAAATCAATAAATAATTTAATTTTTACTGATTTCTAAGCTAGTGGAACGGGAAAAATCGCGGTCGTTGTGAGCTACTAATGGAACGTTGCCATAGAGGTACGTTTTGTATGAGGCTATTGTTATATTTCATAATCTTCTGTCATAGTATACATAAGTAAACTGGGGCCTGAAAAGTTAGCAGATAACATTGATATGTCACGTGACTTGAGACTATCGCGTCTTGCATTCGAGAATACTTTTTATATTGCAAGCATTACCATGTCTTAGTTCCGATCGAAATATTGTTGTAAAATACAAGCGTCTATTTCGTGCACGACAATTTTGAATTCATTCATAAGTACGACTCATAGGTTTTTTTACATTTGGTTAATATTTAGTATATGAAATATCTGATAGGTGTATTTATTATTTACTTTTACAAATATTTATATTATTTACATTAAATAAAATGGCACTATGTTTTGTGTTTGTAATACAATGAGAAAGCAGCATCTCACATGATTTCGAAATGAAGTAGTGACATCTAGCATTCAGGGTTAATCGAATATAGTAAAACATATTCAGTCCATAAACGATTCGTTTTTGAATGAGAAATTATTCATTGTAGAAGAACGGATAGTATACCTAATACGCTTCCTCAAGGAAGATTTTTGTCACATTATGTACTGAATTACAATTTCCTTATTCTACTTACCTGCATATGGTAGTAACAACGTGTTTAACAACTAAAATATTTAAATTTGTGAGTAGTGAGTATATTCGCACGTGGTATCAAGCACCGACACAGTTGAGTTTCTTGATATTTGACTTTCAAAGCTAGATGTCGCTACTCATATTAAGTATTCCTACTCACTGCTAGATGTCACTCTCACAATTAGTTTCATTACTCAAGGATAGATGGCAGAACATAATATTAGAAAATTTATTATCGTTTTTGTTACTATAAATCTAAATGCACAAAATAATCTCAGTCAACAATACTATTGCGTTATTTATATATGTACATCAATATTTATTTTATGGAAGCAATCTCTACGTAAGAACTAACTAACATTCATACTGAAATAGCGGAATACCTCGTATTAAACAGTATAAATAATGACATTATGGTACAGAGACATCCAGTGAAAATAATACTCTTAGTCCAAAACCAAGTATGTTTGGTGTTTATGAGTTTGTTGTAAAATAATTATATTTATACTTTAATACTTTGAACATGGAAGTAAAAGACTAGGAACCACATTCGCCCAGAAAGTAAATATATCTCCAAGAAGCTCCAAGTCCTAAACAGTCTATGGGTTAATTTATTTTCTCAGAGAATAAAGAATTATTCTCTAGTTTTAGAGGTTTGGTTACATACATATATAAACAGCATTTTTTAAAATTTGACTGATATAGTCTAAAGAGTACCGTTATGCATAATACTTATACGAGGTTTATTGTCTGGTTAAACAGTATTTCTCGTTCAAAAGATAAAGTTTTTAACATTATTTTAATGAACCGTTAAACCTTGTATGCGTATTAAATAAAGAAAGTACGATTTTGATTAATAAAGTATCTAAAAACGCTATGATTGATCAATAGATTGAAAGCTTTTTGCAGCTATATTTTTTCGTGATTGCTAGTACTATTTTCTTATGCCCTAACATTATCGTAAAATCTATGCGATGAACAGAAAATAATAAATAATTATATTAAAAATTAATATACAAGTTGTGTAAAGATTAGGCAATTTTGAAAAGCTTGAGATTATAATTACGTATATCGAACGAAACTATTCAGTCACTGTAAATATTGAATTAATATTTGCAATTGTCCCTTCCCCGCTAGATGTCTCTATAACCAATCCTTAATCTAACTTTTTAAATACAATAAAAGTATTAAAAAATAGTAAATAATACAGATCTTTGACTCGGCGCACTTATATGCCTAAGACGTAAGTACTATTAAAATAACAAAAAAATATATATAATGTTAACTTTGAATAAATATTCCTTAAATTTTAAAGGGAAAGAGAGCCATTAATACAAATTAATAAAACTTTTGTTTTAATACTTCAGGTTTTTACTTCACGTATATTTATTCAATGTCTTGAAATGTTGTTCCTAATAAAGTTATGCCTAAAATTAATACATATTTGATATAATGATTTTACCATATTTAACTGGTGCCCAATAATTATGTTAAATTTTATATACAATTAATAAATAAGTCCAATTTCATTAGATTAATTCAAGAAATTAATTTACAATGTTATCATTGTGTATTAATTGTTAAGCTGGTATTTATTTCATACATATACTGCGACACAGATGGCGCTAAAGTGAATAAATTATCAATTAATTTCCTTTAACCTTTTGTGTCAAATAAACCTTTTAAAACATTTTACTTGATTGATATAACGTGAATATATGCAAATATATAATCGACAGTCATATTTAAACATCAGGGCGTCCCACTAGTAGCTCACAACGCCCAAAATGCTCCGTTAGCCGTTCCACAAGGCGACCGCGGTCGTTGTGGTCGTGGCGAAGATGTCACTAATGACGTTATCATTTTCAATTACACAACGCTCACAATGACCCATTTCAAGAGGTGCGTCGAATAAATTCCACTTGAGTATACGATTGTAATGCCGGTAAGCGAGTGGAACGGGATAAATCACGGTCGTGAACATGGTCGTTGTGAGTCCCTTGTGGAACGTGGCCCAAATGTTGCATTGAATTTAATAAAAAAAGGTTATGAAAAGAAATAAATCAAACCTTTAAGGTTAAATAACGTCATCCATGTCTATTAAGCAATTAATCTCATCGACTATTGTCAATTTGAAAACTTTTTCCCTAGAAAACATGTATCTTCTAAAATGGTGACAACTCTACTAAAGCTCTTACATCTTCGAAACTAGAATCAAATCTCATTTAACATTGGCATAGCTTGTCTTAAACCGGCCCTGTATCAAAATGTATTGCGGGGCCCAAAGGACAAATAAAGTTTTTTTTATAAAAAAAAAACAAAAATTCCTCGAACCGAATTAAAATAAATGCAGTGAAACTTGGTTAAGTGGAACCTGGATAAGTGAGAAACCTCCTGAAAATTACCCCTGTTAGTGGGACGAAGCAAACCTCTATATCTAGGATTCGTTCTTTCGATTTATCACCATAGTTCCCTCTATAACTGTAACTGAGATAATATAATTTTGTTTGTTTACTTACTTATTCCATCCGCAAATTCCGCACTCAATGACCTCCAGTTTTAGGTTTTGATTACCTTCATTTGTTTCTTTTAAATTAAAATTCATTTATAATGTTTACATAACACGTTATTTTATTTAATAATCGCACCTCTATAACTGAAATAACCTGTATTCTGATCTCTATTATAGGAACCCCCCTGTAAATGAGACAGATATTTATATATACCTGGATATCTGGGAGACTGGGTAAGTGGAATACCTCTATAAGTGAAACCACATCGTCGTATCATTGATATGGCTGATACAGCTGATACGGCTGATACGGCGGTAGTTATGCCACTGTCATTAATATAATGTAAAAGTATATGAGAGTTTTAGAAGAGTAGTGAGACTTTAATATACACATGTTTGGGCGCGTTCCCACTTTGTCGTAACGACAGATAATCGTGTAGTTTTAAGTGTCGTGGCTTATATGTTTAAATGGAGGTGTTTACATATAGAACGACACCATTTACTCTCGTATACGACAATTTTTGCAGTGACGACAGATTGTCATGACAGTGGGAACGGCTAGCACGACAGTAGTAAAACGATAAAAAATCGTTACGACTAAATCGTGACGTCAAATCTATCGTAGCCACGATAAAAATATTGTTTCGTCGTTTACACGTATTTTCCATTCCCCCTCGCAACTGTAGTAGCTTGCTAATGATGTGTAAACGACAAACCGACTGCCGTGAAACGATAAAATGTCGTCGCGATCCAATGAGAACAGCTAGACACGATAGTCGCTAAACGATAAAAATACAAACAAACAATCGTTATAATGGGAACAGCTAGAGACAACAGTCGTCCACCGATAAATTAATCGTAACGACATAGTGGGAACGCGCCCTTTGATCTACAGAAATTATTTCGAGTAACTATGGTACTACATACCCTTAATACCTATAATAACAATAATTGCTTTGCTGACGAGTACTAGGAACAACTATCAAAATAAACTGTTTAATAAATTCTATATCGATAGCAAATTATCATTCGGGGTCTAATCAGAAGGCACTTCAAATTGACAGAGGTTTATAATATTGATAAATCTGGGCTTCTTGAGAGGTTTATTCGTTTGTATTATCTGCATTAAAATGAGTAAGTAATAAACATTGATTGCCATTGTTTTACTAAATACTGCAACGAATTTTGATTGTTCATAACTTATTCACAGTGCAGGTTGTCCGTTATATGGAACTCACTGCCACTCAACATCAGACAAGCAAAGTCAGTATCCTCTTTTAAAATAATGGTTTATATTTATTTTTGGTTCTGTTAAGTATGATAAGTGTTGCTTATTCTGTATGTATTATGATATAACGCCACTGTCATGTTTTAAAATTTTCCTTGATTTAGGGGTTTGCCTGGAAGGGATCGCTTTAAGCGATAAGGCCGCCCTTTGTTCAACATTTATTGTATTTAGTTTTTAAGAACGTAGTTTTAATTGTGAACAATAAAGTGTTTCATTCATTCATACATTCATACTTAGTTACATAAACATGTGTTCCCCACAGAGGTAGATAGTGACTTAGGATCTCTACTTGGTGATCCTGGTATCCCTGTTTGGTTTCATTTCTTTTTGCTTTCATTGAACCTTTCATACATACACAACGGATTTAAGTATTTTTCAACTAACCTCATAACGTCAGTCTAATAGTGTTCTGAGATACTGTCCGTTCCCCTATAATGGGAGGCACGAGTCCAGCAGTGGGACATTTATGGGCTGTTATTATATACTACGTAAGTGTTCTGTGCTCTATTGTTATCGATTATCCTAAATATTTATTGTCTCACCCATTCTCTCTATAGAAACCATTTTAAAATTTGTTCATCCCTTTATATTGTTTTATCCACATTGTTCTCTTATTGCATTCCTCTCTTAAGCATATAAAAAACTCTTTGCAACATTTAGCATAAACGTGACAGTCAATCTTTACAAATTAATTGCAGATGTACTGATTTCAGTATAGTAGTTCCACAATTTTGTGGCAAACAATTCACAAAGTGTGTTTAAAAGTAAATTTACTTATTGCATCAGCTACCCTGATGATACAGTCGGAACTCTTAAATATCTATCATAAGAATAGCATACGATTCTTGTTACTTTTGCGAACTATACTGCATCTTACTTCCTGTAAAGTGGATGATAGACATATGAGTAAGTATGTATATATTGTACCTGTTTTCTACATCGCCAGATTAGCTAAGAATTAGTTTGCTTTAAACGATAAGGTCCTTTTGCATTGCTTACAAAGTATTGGATTTTTTGTAATTGTTTGTGCTATCTTGCGGTCTTATAGTTTGATGATCTTAATCGGTTTTAAAAGTACGCATCATTAAGATCACACAGGCACAAGTACGCGAATGTGCTCGCACATATATCACCCGCTTTACATAGTTCCAAGATGTATCATCGTCGGGAATATCGAATGTTATGGATATATCCATTCCTTCTCATACAGCATGAATATATAAGTATTCACACAGTTCTCGAATACCAGTTCATGAATAAACAACAAAGAAATCCCAGACTAACGTTCTTAACCTAATCAAAATTCTGTTCTTGTTATGTAATGAGAATCACAGACTGTTATTGAAACTATCTTACATATTAAATCGATTAACGATACTTACTTTTCATAAAACAAAGCGACTTCTCGATCAAACACGGTAACTATTTCATAATGACATATAGAGGGCGGTGTTTACGAAAATTCTAGTAGTGATGAGAAAGTGTTTAAATTTCAGTTTTATTTTCGGTGTTGACAAAAATCAAGTTTTTTTTGTATCATATTTGTTACAAAATTGCATTCAATGTGTAGTAACTTAAACTATTATTGCAGTGACGCAATTATATGTATACTACATTATCATCACAATTCTTGGCAAAAAGTGTAACACGACCCCCTCTTCGTTAATACTTATATAATAAGAGTTTTTTTTTATATAATGGAATTATTTTTTTGTGTTGAAACTGTATAAGGTGTCTGATTCATTTCTACTTGATGCAGATTTCAGTGACTTATTTTAATGAAGCTATAAAAGTTACATAATTATCTATTAATATGGCAAACAAAGACTAACGCGCTATTTGAGAAAGAATATCCCAAACATTTGAATTCAAATTTTAATAAGTGTGTAAGAATCAAAAACCAAATAGAAATAACTCAAAGTAGCTTTTGAATAGCACAAAATGAAATTTTGAAAACAATTAAAGGCACTGTTTATTTTTAAAAGATCGAGCCTAACTAATGGACTACAACAAAGAAGCGTAATTAAATAGACGAATTTTGCCGAAAATAAATATACTTAATTAAATCTACATACACATAGTCACACCGAATATTCGTTTCGAAAGTATCGGTAACACGAATTTTATACTACAGTTTCCAATTGACAACGTTTTAATGTCTAATTATAAAATTAGAACGACTTTTGGTTTTGATTTGATCAAGTAACAAAATTTTGGAACTTTTTTTTGTCACGGTTTTCTGTTTCTAAGATCGCTTCAAAATTTGGGTTTGAAGACTTTTGGAATTAAGTATTAAAGTATACCACATTCGTTCCTAATTTTATAATTAATGCATTCACATCGTAATATATATGATATTGCCACGTTAAAAACATTAAAAATTTTGGCGTACGGAAACTCGAGAATTCGTAATCGGCATCTCGCATCAACACTACTATCGGCGAACCGTCTTTAGTTCATAATTCAAAACACTGGTCACAACAGAAATCAGGTTTCATCGTCAACTAAACGTCTATTTCTTTTTCTTTTCTTGTGTCTTCTTCGCGGGTTCTTTGATGGTTTGATTTGGCATTCACAGCCCGCCCTCACGATCACATAATCCATCGACCACCCCCCGGAACCTGGCACAGAGAAATGCCCCTGCGTCCTGTGCTGCGGAGAGTCCGTGGCTGTAGAATGTAAATACCTCACTAACGCGTACGAATATGAATATTTTTGTACGCACATTGAATCGTTGTACAGTCTCGCGTCGACGAAACGACACGGCCTGTCCACGACACCGGGAGCACAAGATAGTTCATAAAACCTTTGCTGGTTTTCACCGTCTTCGTATAGCTCTACGTAAAGGCCGGTGGGTGTTCTTCCGCCCTTTTTTTGGACCATCTCCAGGACGGAGGGACAGCACTCGACGCCTTCTCGCGTTGCTTCTTTCGGCCCTTCTTTATGCGAGCCCTCCTGCTGCAGTATTGACTGCATCTCCCGCCAGTGTGACCTCTTCCACGTCATATCGTCCTTCTCCACCCTGAAAAGAGAAAATTGTAAAAATTATAATCTTTATTGACGACGTGGGCGCGTGGTAGAGCCCTGCTGGAATCATAATCTTGATTACAGTTGTTAGAGCCAACCCGGTCGGTGTGATATGAATGTGAATATGTTGCAATGGATCTGTGAAGTCACGCGTAAAGACCGCGTCAGGAACTCCTGTATCCACGGCAGTTTTCAAGTCCTTGACAAAGCAGACAAACTGCAAGAGGTCCAGCCACGTTTTACGCAGTCTGGCTAATCATGTGGGGCACAAATGTCTAGCTATGCCACCTAAACCAGGTCCTGGTCGAAGGGAAAGCTCAGGAAATGCTGGCTTGATGTTGTGAGAGATGACATGTGTACCAATAGTCTCAAAACTCGCGAAGTGGGATAGTAAAAGTAGAAAAGCGGATCCTGGGCATCAGATCGAACGCTTCGAACGTTCGCATGATGATGATGTGAGGGCTGGCTCTATTAGTGTGATACCACGCTCTCACAGAATATCCTAATTCCCCTTCTTCTATCCCATCCCATCTCCTCTATCACATCTCTTATATCCCATTCCTCCGGTCTGATCCCTTCTCTCTATCCTAAAGGTTGGCTATAGGGGATAGTAAGCATTTTGCATTACTGGACAGTCTGCCTGATGCCAGTTTCGCAATGAATAAAAAAACCAAATGAAACGAAATGAAAAAGGCTTTATTCCTTTTTCAATTAATGTGAATATATTTAAATGCATTTAGTAGTCCGCATCAAACCTAGCTTTAGCTAGATTAGGAGCAAACCTCCTTATAAAGTTTGGAGCTGATTATTGTAGATGATATTTTAATAAGAGATTTTCAAAGGACTCGTTGACTCTTCAGGAGATCAGAGGGTTGGTTTCTATCTCGGACAACGGTATGGCGATCCAGCGAGGTAACGTAGCCAGCCTTCTAGGAACCTTACCTATTGACTTCCAAGACCTAGGCTCAGTATTCTACTTATAGTCTAAGGAATAATAGCTAGAATATAATGTTAGGTTAGTTTTCTTTACTCTACTAGCTTATAGTTAAAAATAGTAAATATATTATCTAGAGCATTGTAAAAACTACGTAGCTATTGAAGCACTCAAATGGCAGTTCAACGAATGTTGGTGAATCAAATTATAAATTAGAATTAGTGAAATTGTTTTCGAGCACAATTTTTGTTTCAAAAATACAAAATTAACGAAAACTAATCCCTGAAACCAAATGCAGATCTACATGAAAATAAAATTGACGTATTCTGGGTTAAGCTTTATAACCGACCTTATTTAAAAATAGGTTACAAAAATCAAAAAATCCTTTAGCAGTATGTAGAATTATAGGATTACAGTAGATTTCGGTTATAACGATGATGAAGGGATTATTATTATTACGTTGCTATACTTGCAACTCGTTGTATACCTACCACCACTAGTCATAACATCCTTTTTTTGACCCGGGCTTCTCTGTCATTGTTCTTTATTATAAAAGTTTCTATTTTATTATGAATCTAATTTTGCGACTACTTATTATATTTCTCTAGGGGTAAATAAGTACTAGGTACTTGGGTATGTTGGATTTGATTGGGTTGGGTTCATTATACGTTAATTGCTTTTATATCTATTACAGCAAATTTCTTATATACATATATGTATTTATGTGTTACAATATATTTTTAATATTAAGCATTAATGACCAGATTCTAGACTCCCTCAAGAGAGCAGCAGTGCATATGTAACGCTTTGGTGTTGCAAATGTATATAGGTAATAGGTGATGGAAACCGCTTACCATTAGGTGGGCCGTCTGCCTGTCAGCTGAACTCATGCAATAAAAAAAACCAGCGTTAAACCGCGGTCGTTATAAATGAAAGCACTGTATAGGTACTTACAACGCGCGGTGCAAGTGAGGTTGAGGCGAGCGGCGTACGCGGCTCATGTTGGCGATCACGTCGCCCGCGTCCGCCACTGCACCACACAGCACCTGCAACCAAAGAAACATAACACAGTTAACACCAGGGTTGGGGAATTGTTTCTGGGATGTGAATATTCGGGCAGAATCTGTGGCGTCTGGTGGCTTGACCGCGGCATTGTGCTACCTTCCACACCCTAGTCAGTCATGCTCTTGGTCTGGGGTAAGTGCGACGCACTCCGACGTGCGCTTATATATTATGGACTCAATGAATAATATAAAGCAGATTTCTTGTATATATTCTTGATATACCCTTACCAAAAATACATACATCCTTTGCCAAGCGCCTTCCCCCATACGTCCATATATCCATTTATAATAAAGTATTCCAAAACACACCCTCTGCTAAAGAAATGTTAGCACCAAAGTTTAAACACCAAGTTAGTAAATGGTTGAAAACTTTAAATTACAGCGACACAGAATGTATACTACCAATACGACTATAACACTAGGGGCACATACAAGGAACACAAACACACACACACACACACACAGTTTTAGGTTAAGTAATTAATTAATAATTCCATTATATTAAATTTCTATATTATAATAAAATTGTGTTGGGTGCCGCGATACAGACCTCGAGTCAAGTGCAGCAACCGCCGCCAAAAAAAATGTAGCCTTAATTTTAATTCAAAATGTGTTATTACTATAAGTTTTAGATATTATAAGGCCTAGAAATAAGTTTATATAAAAAAATGAATTTGAATTTGTTTGTTTGACATAGTCTTGGCAATTGAACTAAACACAATGTTTTTTATTTATTTATTTCTTACAAACATCGCTATTATGACATTTATCACCAATACATAAGTCATAACATATAATATAATATGCAGTTGTTAATTCAGTAACAGTACAGATAAAAATGACAATTTTATGATGTATGTGTCACCGGCACTTTAGTAAGTAAGTTGGTCCTGCTGTATGGTACTACGAACATTGGTAGCTGCCTACGTCTCATCACCAAATTCGCTAAAATTGTTCAGTTTGATTTCAGCTAGTACACCTAGATTAAACAATTTACCACTTAACAATTTATATAAGCAGGAGTAGGAGACCAATGCAAACTTTCGTCTGGACGCCAAATTATTATACCCAACCATGCATGTAATATAAGATTTAACAATATAACAGTTTGGAATAACTATTGTCCCCCTTTCATAGAAGCAATAGATTCTTCAGATTATCAATAAAATATTTAATCAGATTTTAAGAAAGTACAAAACGAGACCAATGCAAACATTCGTCTGGATGCCAAACTATTATATACCGAACAATGCATGTTACATAAGAATTTACAATATATACTTTGGAATAATTATTGAACCTCTTTCATAAAAGCAATAGATTCTTAAGATTATCAATTAAATAAAATATTTAATCAGATTTTAAGAAAGTACAAAGCCATGTACATAATTAGATAACTGAAGTGACGTAAGAAGTTTCCGAATATTTTAATTATCAAAATGTTTTAATTAAGAAAACATATGTCACTGATAAGATTTCAATGATATTTTCATTAATAAGATTGCATTCCATAGATTTCATACTTGTTCCTAATTTAGATATGGTAATTAGGATTTACTGTAGAAAACAATCTTATGAAATACCGCAACTAATTGTCTATATATTTAAATATTGAATAAAAATAATAAATAATGGTCTAGGGATGTTACGGTGCTTCTTAACTTAACCTGTACTCTCGGATATCAGACATAAAAATATATCCGAAAGCATGACCGAACCTGATATAAAAGTTTCAGTTTAATTCGGATAGGGTTGAGCTTCATTTATTATTACATATTTCTAAATAACTAATAATAAATAAAGTGACAAGCTCCAGGGGTGGAAGTGATAAATGGCACAAGATCAGAAGTAGTTTCGGTGAACCCGCAGCCCATCCCTCGACACCCCTTAGCCACTCACACCCATGTTGCCCCTGTCTTTATGGCATTTTTAGGAACCCATGCAGGGAGTGGCGAGTCACCGTCTGTCCACTTTTCCATGTTCCCAAACATTGCGACGGGCAGACGCCATAGTCCCCAATAGTAACACTAGCACTTCATCCCAATAGTCCGGTAGTTTATGTTCGCATTCCCTACATTAGTCCTACACTCACCGGGGCTTGTCCTTGGGTGCATTGTTAATAGGGATGTAATAGAGCTCCTTAAATATAACCAAACTCTCGGATATCCGAAAAAAAAGTCCAAAACCGGTATCGAACCAATAATACGTGCTTTATTAAACATATTAAATGTTAATATTTTTCTGGCTTTGGGGGACTTATTAAAATCTTTTCTATTAACAATATCGTTTTGTCACAATTCAAACTACATGCGGTTAAATAGGCAAACACAGTAAGTATAAAGTACTTATAATCTTTGAAATTTATGCGAGATAAAGTATTAAGTGTTTCCGATTTGATATTTAATTAAGTTCGTCATAAAGATATCGTCTATCTTCAACAGTTCATTGTATAATGAAAGGCAATTAATTTAAAATTGTCACATTTTAAAATCGATCGTAAACGGCTACGGTTCTAACATAAGGAAACTGTAATGATTTTAATGCCTCATGAACTGGTAACTTGTATTTTATGTTATTTTGATCGGTTTGAAAGTTGTTAGAAATGGTTTGAAATATAGATTATGTTTTTTTTAGATTTCTCTATATTAAATTATGCCATAAAAGAATGGTAGGTCAAGATATTAAGCAGCAGTTGACATTGATTCGCTGAAGAAGAAGTAGGTATCTTACTTTCTTTTACCTTCTGCCAATTATTTAGGGTCGGCACAATATATCTTGTATTTACGTTTTCATATTACTCGATTTTGGCATAAGTCGCCACAACACAAATCATCATATCATCTTTCAGATAATCCATCGATCTCTTTTTTGGTCTACAAAGTCAGGTATCTATAGATAGTAAAGAAAAATGTCTGCGTGTACTAGTGTACACACGTAAGAAGTAAAACTTCTTTAAATTGGTTAAATAAATAAAGCCCCTACCACTGTCGAATCGACAAGAGGCAAGGGGGGTCGTCGAATCGACGGGGCAAGAAAAAGATGGCGTGTAACGGAAAAAACAGATTTATACATCTCACCTTTTAGTTTCAGTGGCATTAGTTTGTCGCATGTACCGTACCTGTATCGATAAACCAAGTCAGGTCAAGTCAGTCAGTTTTTTACAGTTAGTAAAAAAGACTTTGAAATCCTTTCTAAGCCTAGGTCTTAAGCCTTTTTCAGCGAGAAAAATAACTCATCAGTAGTAATAGTTAATTGGTAACAACATAATATTATCGTGAAGAATCTAATACCGTCTAAAATTAAACTAACCTTACATACATACACTATAAAACGAACTGTACAAAGAAAACAAATTCCATAACAACAAAGAATTTACCAGACAAGATATTGTTTAAACTCAAAATTAGACTAGCAGATAATAATTCACTGGATTGATAGATGTAGGTCGCTCGTTACGCCCGTCTAAGACGCGTGATGCGAGTTCTATGTTATCCCTACTATGTGTTACTAAAATAACTTAAATATTTCAAGATGTGAGGAATACGTGCAGGGCAACGGAGAAAAATATTGATTCTTAATACGGTCTGTCGTAAGAGGACAAAACAACCTATAATAGATGGTCGAGTATTTGCCCGACTGGATGTCCAATCCTGGTCTAAAGTATGCCGCCCTAACAACTTTGAAATTTGCTCAGGTATTGAAGGCCAGGTCCCAGTCTCCCTTAAAAGAGCAGGAGCACATGGTAGCACCTCTGGTGTTACAAATGGCCGTGTCGATAATGGCGAAGAATTGTTATTTATTGCTAGTGTATGGCACGTTAAAGACCCACTGGGAAAAGTGGTATACATATGAACATTATTTTCTTGTAGCAGTGTTTAAGCCTAAAGCTCGAACAAGACATTTCCATACAGGAAGATGTTATCTCACGGGCGCAGTTGAATCTCCCAATTGCCTACTAAGTGCAACACTTGAGGATGTCAAACATCTTACTCTACTCACATTTAAGATATATATAAGATGGATGTATGGTGTTACAGGAATGGATAAGGTGAGAAATGAGTTGCACCCGTCACTGAAAAATTGAGAGAAAGAAGATTAAGTTGGTTTATAATGAGGAGGGATGAAAGTCACGTGACAAAAAGAATGTTAAACTACAAGATAGATGGGTACAAATGTACAGGTAGACAAAAAAAGATGGATGGATTGTGTGAAAGATTATATGATGATATGTGGTGTGACAGAAGATATATGTTAGAGTAAAGGAGTGTGGAAGGAAAAGACATATTGTGCCGTCCCCAAATAATTAGGATATGGTGAAAGAAAAGAGAGAGATAGTATTGTATTAGTAATATAGCACATTCAGTAAATTCCAAAATCTGTGTTCACTTCCATATTTGGTTCAATATCTGAAGAGCCCTGGTTGCTTGTAGCACTTTAGTCTTATTGGCCGGTATTGCAAACCGATTCTTTCTCCGTTTCTAACACAGTATTATATAATATACAATAGTACAAGAAGTGTGTCGAATGTAGATATCTACTCAAGTTACAGTAGTTACAGTTTGTTTTGACGCGAACAACTCATTGCGATTGTTTTGTCTATTCAAGTTGGCCAACTTAAGCTTTACAGTTGCAGACTGATCTTTCTAGAATTACAGTTCATAAGTCATACAAATAGAGCTCACTTTAGGATATGCAAGACTGAAAGTTGCGAACGATAATTTTGTAATAATCGAATGGGAAGCAGTCTATTTGGAAACAATGGTATCGTGATTGAGAGTTTGACAGATGGATAAATATTGAATATTTCCTGCAATTCAGGCATAAATTCATAACAGTTCAGTGGATATGGTTGTTTTGATTTTACTAATGTAAACTTCGATGTAGAAACACTGGTGTCGTTGGAGTGCCAACCCAAAGGTCTAGCTTGCCTTAGACGGGCCCTGTATCAACGGAAGGCTTTACCCTTCCGTTGATACAGGGCCCGTGTTTTTAAATAAAAGAAACAAAAAATGCTCGAATTTAATTAAAATAATTATGTATTAATTATACTTAATGCTCCTAGGAGCTAAGTTAGACAAAAAATTTGAATTTTTTGTCCCCCTTTTTTGGGAAAACTTATTTACCAAAACTTAAATCATCAAGTACACAGTTTTAGTTAAAAAATGTTATGTTTTAAATAAGTCTTACATATATGATACACAAAATGCATAAAATGGAGCAGAGAGAGACAGAAGTCCAAACTGAGAAAACCCCGTCCTATGGAAACTCCTGGCCTCCGCCTTTCGTACAATACATAGTTTTCTTAAAAGATTGAACTAATGAAAAATGTAAATATATAAAGTGTTCATTTTTATGCTTAGATGATTAAGCGAATACATGCACAAGTGCGCGCGAAATATATTGTGTCGAGTGATGGTAGAACAATTTAGTTCGTTTAAGACTAAGAAAAAGGTAGAAAAATCTGGAAGGAAAAGACAAAGACGGATACATTTTAGAAAGGCATAGACGAGGAACGAAAGTACTAGAATAGAAAGTTCGAGAAGGAAAAGACAGAGATAGATAGATGTTAGAAAGGGATAGATGATACACGAAAGTTCGGGAATAGAAGGTCCGGGAAGAAAAAGACAGAGATGGATTGATGTTTAGAAAGGGATAGTAAATAAAAGAATAACGAAAAGAAGATTGAAATTATGGGTTCCAGAAAATTCTTCCGGGCAGCATAAAGCGCGCCTACCGGGCAGTTAAGAGTTGAGTTCAGTTCAAAACAGCGAAGCGATAAGTGCGATACGGAAGAGTTGGAAGGGAAGGAAGATAGTGACGAGTTAAGTGGTGAATTTAGTGACAAGTTTAGTGGACAGTTAAGTGAAGGAGGAGTGTTGCGTAGTTTGAGAGACGAACCGGAAGCGAGCTACACACGGTAATATCAGAGGTGAGTAATGCAGTAGGTGGAGATGGTCTACGCAATATCGGCGACGGTATTGTGAGTGAGACGCCTTATCGTCGGCACAGTGCGTTGTTAGTCGTGCGTCTATACGCACGACTAACAACGCACTTCCCTATGGGCAAACCTGCAGAGAGGTATTACGTGCGGCTGTGTAAGTCAATAAAAGATTTTAGATGAAAACTCGTGTTTTCTTCCAAACCTAAGTGCGTGCCGCACGTAACAATATGTTTTATATGGTTTGTGATAAATAGTATTTACTCGTTGCCTCTACGGAAATATTCAAAGCACGCAGGTTCTAGGCCTACACGCTCTTAGCTGTACATTTATTTTAATGTAGAGAAGAAGAGTAGAAGTATCTTCATCGATGAGAGCATTGATACGAACTTGAAAAACTTATAAGAAAAATCCATTGAAATGTAATCTAAGAAGTTTCAAGCAAAAGCTAGTAACTTTATAAAGTAAGATACCACCCGTCAAGTGCAGCTTTTAATCCCATCAAATGTAACCTTTTACAACTTAACAACAATGTGTATTTTGTCGTAAAACCTGGTATAACGCCTACGATACACTAGACTGAGGTATCTTATTTTATATATTCTACTAGATTAGATTCTAGAATTCGAATAGAATTCTAGAAACCTTGTTAGATCGCATAAGCTTTACTCTATTTTGCTTTCTAATTTAAGATCCTATGTTATTTTTTTACTCTAATTACGGACACCATATTAGTTAAAATTATCCATTATCCTATAGGTCCTACAGGAATGGAGAAAGAATACCTATTAATTCTTGCAGTCGGTCGGCTTATCATAAGAGGCTACAAAACAACGCAGTCAGATGGGATGGCACTTGTCAACAGCTACCTGTGTAGGGCATGCCACCATCAAAGGAGGACGCGCTGGCGCCCGAGGGCAAGTATCGACCTTCGACCACCGTAAGTTCGCCACTTGGGGTAAAAGGGTCCTCCTTGACTTGCACATTCCGGCGAGATGAGAGCACGATTGTTCCGCGCGCCTCCTTTGGGGCGTTATATACCGCCCCACGCCCGCACTAGACCTAGAAGATGCCTGGTATAAAAGTAGTTCTTCGGCAGTTGGTTGAGCTTCCGCGTCCCCCTAACCCTGGCATAAGGCGCAAGACGAAGCACTTAGGAGTTTTAGTTGGTATCCCTAACTAGCGAATGGCAATACTATGGCACCAGTTCTGACTGGGCTTGCTAGTAGTACAATATTGGCCCGTCAATTATTTAAAAAAACATTGATATAACTGCCTAAAGAATTAACTTGATCTCAAAAGTTTTTACGAAACCACTTACAAGCAACCTAACACTTATTACAGCGTATACTAATTAAAAGATAGAACTATAGTTAGAATTAAAATGAGTCATAAACAACAATTAAAAAGTCATGCCAACTTTGAATACGTAGAAAGAATTCGTGAGAATCGTTCGATAAAGTATTGGGCCGCGTACACATCGGCCCAATGAAGGCCAACGGTAGGCTGTCGACGATCGCCGGCAACCCGCTATGTGGAAATGATTTTTTTTACGTTTGTACAGATTCCGGTTTCACCACTGTCTCACCCGAAGTAATGACGTTGTTTAGACTGGAGCACGCCTATCTATAAGACACTCGTGATTTGAAGACTTTATTTATCACGAAACAGACTACAGCCAATTCTTCTATACTTCGGCTGTAGCACCAAAAATGTTAAAGCTAAACTATGCATTCTAATGGTTTTAAGTTCTAAGGCGTTTCTATCATATAAAAGTGACGCAAATTGGTACTTCTAGTTGTACGGGATGTAAACGGGAATTAGTGAAACAGTTCTCAGGCACACTCCCCGAAGTCTATCCACAATGATAAAAATATATATTTTATTTGAAGAAATAGTGACATAATTACATTACTTACATAACATAATAAATAAGAACAGCCCATAAATGTCGCACTGCTGGGCTCGGGCCTCCCATTATAGGGGAAGGGACAGTATACCCGCCACACTTATCCAAAGCGACTTGGCAGGTTTGACACATCGGTTGCCTCGATGTGCAGGTTACACCAAGATATTTTCTTTACTGTTGTTAGCACGTGGTAATTGTAACAGTATACACATTAGTTAACAAAACTGCTTAAGTAAAACGGGCAGGATTGAACCCACGTCATTTGAGTTTAGGGCACGTTCGCTAGCCATTACGTTACCACGAATTGATATGATCTGATATTATATATTACTTAAATATTAAAATTCAAAAATAAAGCATATTTTGAGAACTGTATGCCTCATTTTCTACAAACAAGATTTACATTCAGATCATTACTGTATCAGAATTATATCCTACACAATAATTTTCAGTGTTAACCTAGCATCCGATAGAAAATCGAAACAATGACGCATTGCTCGTCCGACGGAAGGTAAACCACAGAGGCAACTAAGCCTATTCGTTGTTCGTCGTTGAATCTGTGTATACGCAGCCTTAGACGCACGGTTACCGTGGCGATCACTTCCGTCTATTGCATTCCATCTAATTTGTATTAAAATTTATATTTCAATCACCAATAATAAAGATAAAGAGGCGGAAAGCGTATTAAAATGATTTGACATGCACCGAAGTACCGTATAAGGGCCGTTCTCCCAGCAGTACAACTATTAAACACAAATACGATACTAAGGGCCGCTTGCATGGCGATTGCCTTTAAATAAATTTAGTTAATCATATTAAACTAAATACGTTTGAAACAAAATGTATTGACAGTTCTTTAAACATATTTAGCGACAAATTTTGCGTTGTGCAAGACGCTAATCGTATTTAAGGGCGTTAAATGCGTTTAGTGTTTCTTAAATAAATTTAAGGAACGTTATGCAAGCGGCCCTAAGATGTTTTTAAATTAAACTTCAGTATTCGTTGTCTATAACTTAAAAAAAGACTAATATTACTATTATATATGAAGTAGTGAATTTATTGTCTTTTTGAGCCCATGGTTATTATTAAATAGATTCCTGCTAGAACGACCGCGAAATATTGTAAAATAGGTCTGAGTAATTTGAGTTCAAATGTTTAAGTTTCATGTGTATTTGAGTATACTCACATTACACTAGATCAATTAATGAAGAATGAATTTAAAGTATATATTATAAGAGCTGAATTTTGATTTTTTTGATTTTGAAGTTTGATGAAAGTTTGATAATAGGAAATAATTAGTATAGTCATCAAAACTACAGCAAACCAAATTAGTAGTGAGTAAGGTAGCCGTAGTTGTGCAGTAGTAGCAGTAGTGCAGTGGTAGTAGTGAAAAATGATAAACTCAAATTAATATATCATGACTTGTCTAACTAATTTTTTAATTTTGTTATTTCTTTATTTATTTCCTAGAGTAAAAGTTTTCTTTCTTTCTAATGCTTTTAAACTGCCATGTGTTCATCTTTAATAACAAATAACTTAAAAGACCAACGGTTGTAAAACGTGCCTAAAATACTTGGTAAAACGTTAAAATTCTTTAACTACCTGTTAAACAGACCACAACGAATTGAAACCATGAAAACAACCCCAATAGAATCGTTTCGGTGAAACGTAGACCAGTGACCCATGGATACCTTTTATTATGAAATAAGCTGACCCGTGCTCACTTCGCTGGGCGTCATTAAAAAATAGACGCACAAGTGCACGCACGCACGCATGTCAAGGTTTAATTAAGCTTTGTAACGTTTAATTAGTTCAGAGACGCAGCTCTGGAGCTCTTTTAGCTTTTTTATAATTTCTAGAATATTCGGGGGGTGTAAATGAATTGGAATTTCCATATTATTAATACTTTTGTTCCAATTATATATTAAATTGACATTATATATCATCTTAGATCCAGCGTCTCTGCCTATCCCAATGGGAAACTGGCGTGATAATATGTACGTACGTATGTATAAAATCATTTCTTACAGTATCTATTTCTATTTGATATGTGCGTAGGTATCACCCGGTATATCAATACCGCCATACAAAAGGATACGAAAATACAATATACCTAGTATTTATATATTTATTGTATTTTGGTTTGTATATATATATACCGCATATATAAATTTGACATAGTTTGGCCCAGTAGTTTTCATTTTACATTTTTTATGAAAAAAATTCCATTCCGTTCCATATGTACACCGATTACTCTGAGATTTATGATCCGATTCACGTGATTCTTATTTGTTCGACGCGGAATAGCTGCCATTTGGTCCCCTAAAAATTTGACATAGTTTGGCCCAGTAGTTTTCATTATACGAACATTTTTTTCCCCGTTTCTTGGGACCTATATTTTTTTAAGAGCGCGGCGCGGCACCTTTCGTGGGTCTAGCCTTACATAGCTAGACACTAAAAAGTAACAAATAAAAAAAAATGGTTAAAAAAACCGTCTTCAAAAACTAAAAAGTATAAAATAACTTATTACTAAAGCTATTATATGACTCAAGTTTTTGCTTGCATGGATCACTTTAGTTGATACGTTCAAATAAAAAAAACCCAGAAATAACCGTGTATATTCTATTATATAATAGTAGAATAGTAATTCCTTTTACATGACACGTTAGAATAGTAAAATTTTCAATCACAAATAATGTTCACACGATTATAGTAAATCAAAACAAATTACCTAATTTATATTAAAAACATGGTAGTTATGATAACGTTGATGTAAAAAATTAATATTAATAAGTTGCATAAACACAAATACCTACACAAATAGATAACAATTAAACGCTTTTTAACAAAACGAATCGTCCGAAGGTATACGTTAATGGCCGATAAACACGTCATTAAATCCGTATAATCTACTTGTGCTTTCTTACAATCTATCATAAGTCTTATATTCATAGTTTTAAGGTTGAAATTTATATATCGAGCCTTTACCGCCATTTTATCCTAAGCGACATTTGGATCTAGGTATATTTTTTGTTGTAAAAGGTTACATACCGACAAAGGTAAACACACACCTGCCTGTCGTAAAGTACAGTTTATTACCTCCCCCCCCATTTAGGAATTATTTTGTTTACTTTGTGTTTAGAATTTGTAATTAAGAAAAACATTTTGTTGTTATTGTACTTGTTTTATGGCCGTCATTAGTGTCGAACTAATCCTTGTTGTTATTGTATTGCGTCGAAACTTGCCAGGTATGGATCGGTGCATTATAAAGCACCCAAGGCGGAGAGGGGCAGTCATGCGAGGATTACGATACGAGCAAGACGTAGACTCGATGAGCGGTATAGTGACAGAGTTTTGCGCATGTTATTGAATCGTGTAGTTTGTACTGGTTGTACCCAGTTATATTTGTAAATGTTTTATACGTGTTTGTACAGTTCTAATAAATTCTATAGTAGTTCCAACGGCATTTTGATTCGAGTCCTGCGGAACTCGTAACAGTATATAAAACTATTATTTTATGTTAAGACTGTAGCCGCGTGAGGTAGAGGTTAAATGAAACTTCAGATGGCAGAGAGTCAGTGTCGAGTGCTAATGTGAACAGAAGTTGAGTAGGTCATCGTCTCTACCTTAAGGGAGGCAGAGCCGGTATGGGGCATCGAGCTGACGCTCTTTGCCCCGGTCGAATTATTTTTTTTTACTGTACAAATATTAACAAATCGTACAGCTAGTACAATATACAGCACAGTGTGTGAGCGCGGCGGCTGATGTGTGAGCGAGATATAGCAACTATTAATATGAGCGCTCCCGCGTTGCAGTAGTCAGTAGCTCGTTGTCCGTTGTGATGACTAGACGTATGCAGCTCCCATAAGACTTTTAGTTTTTGATTCAGTGGGCTTTAATCTAACCAAAACTGAAAATCTTAAAACAAAATAATAGTTTAAATAAATACGTTTTGCAACAAAAAATAATTTAGGTCCAAATGTCGCTTGTGATAAAATGGAAGTAAAGACTCAATATCGTGCTTGGGCTTCATCTGCGTTAGTATATTTTTTTTGAATGAACGAATGAATCTTTATTTGTAGAAATACAGGTAATAGTTGTACAAAAGATGGTAAACAAAGTCAATCGGTCTCACTGTATTCGACCTTAACATGGTCTTACAAATATTTGGGTATATGTCAATTTACAAAATTATAACACTTATAATTTATAAACACAATTTGATTAATTATATATTAAATACAGAAATAAAATAATGTCAATAAAATAGAATAAATTAGATGTCAGAGGTAAAAATATACATAAAATCATTTACCTAATAAAATCCCTAATGTCATAAAAACATTTTTCCATCAGCCATCAATGTAATTATAATTTAAATTTTCTTTTTGGCAATTCTCATATTGATATGGGTATCGAATAAGAATTAGCTATCGATCAGTGAAAATTACATTGAGATCAGTGCTATATTTTTTACGTGAATCCCAAACAAAAGACAAGAATTCCGAAAAAACTGCATCGAGTTCACGATTGTTTTCATACTATATTCGTGTTGATTTTATTTTAAAAAGCATTGAAGCTTTTTTTACAGACACGGCAAGTTTAGAATTTTATAATTAAAGATTCTTTGAGAGATTCCTTATAAAAATGACTATTTATTATTATTGTATTGTATATACTTATGTAAACATATACAATACAAATAAAAAAATAAAAATTTGCGACTACTATTTATGTAACTTATTTTGTCAACCCTACTGACCATCAACGCGTGACGTCATGAGGCTATCGGCAAACCTTCTGCGCACTGGTGGTATATAAAAGTATCTTTACTGTTCGATTCTCCATAGGTTCTTTTGATGTCACAATCGCTCGAGAAATTCAAAGAATGTCACACCACTATCGGACGTATCTGGAAGGTTTAATTTAACATTTTAATTTTTTTAAATGTCGTTGGTTACACCGCTTTGGTTTCCCGACACCGGATCGCGGCTATAAAGGTGTGCAATAATAATTAAAATTCAAAACAACCACACATGTGGAACATGGTTAAGTGGTAAGCGTACGCTTATCGAATTTCAAGCTGTACACATCGTGCTTTACATACTGGCACTCTGTAGGGTTATTTGCTTTTAAAGAACGAATTAATAAATAAATAAAGAGTAAAAAATTATTGTACATACGAGTATATATATCCCTTTTCTCTTTCGCCGGTATACTCACATTCTCACACTACTTTATAACATATTATTTATTCCAAGTAGTTCACCTTACCTTAAGGAACGTTTTGAATTCCTTCGCTTTTCTACTTCCCACAATTTGCGCACTCATACGTATCGTAAACTCACTACACCTGCACACACTTCATCGTTTTATGATAACTCTTTTACAGTGCCGGCTGTCAAACTTTGCAATGCCTCTTACTATCAGAGAAGCCAAAACATCGCCTACGTTTAAGAACGCACTCAGAAAACACTACTTTTCCTTAAATAATTATGCCTAATTCTTATATTATAGACTATTTAATATATACTCGTACGTAATATATGTATGTATTTAATTTATGAAGTAATTTAAGTTTGTGTTTAATTTATAAATTATGTAGTTTATTTATGATATACTTAATGATCTGCAGCACTTACATCGCCAGAATAGGTTAAATTATTCCTTAAGTTAGGTTGCCTGAACGGGATTGCTTTACACAATTTCAAAAATACATTTTTGATGTATATTTGGTGAACAATAAAGTGTTATCTATCTATATATGTATTGATGTATGTAATTCTCTAATTAGGTTAAGTATTTATGTATCTATTGCCTTTTTCCTGCATCACGTTAGAGTTATCCTGTCTCTGATCTGAGTGCAAACCTTGTTTGCTGAAAACGCGGCGTACAAATTCTCAAGATATGTTTTTATTTTTAAGATCCTTGTCAGCTATGCAAGTACTATTTTTTCAAATATTTTTTTCTTTCTTCTTTCGTTTAAGGAAATAAATTTGATTGTTTAGAAATATTATTAATTTTAAGTTTGATACTTAACCTTGCTATTGAAGCGTGATTTGTAGATTTTTTTAACTATAATTTAGTCTCCTTAATCAGAAGTGCAGCCCTGTAATAAGCTATTGATTCAAATCCACAAAAAATCGATTACTATCCAAACGATCACGGATTTCGTTCACCAATTATCATATTTATGACTTGAAATATCGGTATTTTTCTATCGTAGACTGAACTTTAAATCAATAAATTAACCATATCTCGCTTTCTGCTAATTATGAACCATATTATACCGTCACAGCATTTATGAATACTTAGGGAAACAGAAAATGGACTAGCTAGAGATAATGGAATTTAAATGTTGACCCATATTGTCAAGTTATTAAGCACGTTTTAAAATATCGGCTATAAAAAACCGATTCACGTGAGAATTGAAGACATCTAGATCGTTTGGTGTAGGTAAAACAGACCACGGTGAGGATTCCCACTCCTCAGCGGTATGCATTATATGACTGGAAACACTGCTAGTTTTACGATATGTTGCAGTAGTCTGCTGCTTGTAACACCGGAATAAAAAGCATGTATCAAAACGCATACACACATACTTACATTCATACTATCACGCCTGTTTCCTATAGCGGTAGGCAGTACAATCTTGACATACAACTATTGCTTTATCTGCATTCATTTATTTCTTTATACATACATGTTTATAAAAGGTGATTATTATCTGGACATCCTTTTTTTAAAATTTTGCTATATTTAACCTTGAAGCGTCGGAAATTTAATGAACAATGACGAAAACTCATAACTTTCAAAAGTCATAAATCACCGCTATATAATCTATAATAACAAGTTCTCAACACCGCAATTGACCAAAAACCAACTTGCCACATAATGATTTAATCTAACTTATTAAAAACCATATTATTATGTTATTTCTATCAATCGAGCTTTAAACCATTTATGGTCATTTTTAGTAATAGCATCTATTTTCTATATACATAAATAAAAATGAACTGTCTGTTTGTGATTAGAAAATAAATGCCAAAATTTCAGAGGAAACTACTGCTTAGATGATAGAAGGTACCTGTTTCGGGTAAAAAGGCACATTAGTATATTTTGTATAACAAAATGACGATTGTTAAGAGTTTTATTGGCACTAATTAGTAGATGGATAAACAAAGTTTATATCATAATAAAAGATAATTATGTGTTACACTTTTTCTAATAGTTTTAAGCGTTAGAAGTTAAGTGTTCCCAATTTCCCCACTTTCCCCTAAAATTAAAGTTCCGCTCCAACGAAATGGCGGGCGTAACTAGTATTAAATATTAGAAGATTGTTTAGTTAATAAGTTTCCGTATATTATGGTTTCCCGGTGAAATATTCATAAGTGATTAATAATTTATAATACTTTTGATTTATGATTATTAGTTTCCTATGAGTTAACAACGATGGTGTATTGCGAAACTGTTATATGAAATTCGATATTAATTACGATCTTGAAAATTTGGTCATAAATCAATTTATTACTCAAATGTTTTAATAGATTTTTGTTTTAAGCAAATTGATTGATTGTTGGGAGTTCAGATGGGTTTTAGAAATAATCTACACTATTTTCATAAGGTAGAAAGAAATTTATGTAGGTATTAGTTTCTTTTTAGGAAAACTGTAGACTTAAAAAATGCTGTGTCTATACATTGGCGCTATTTAAAAATAGACAGCTGGAATAGACTATATAAACGATGGAGAACACAATGCATTTTTTTTTAGTTTTCTGGCCTGTTTGTTCGGGATTCACTCAAAAGCTACTACGCCAATTTTGATGCAGATTTCGACGATCAATAGCAAATTCTTAGACTTGTTATGGTAATTTTTATGTTTAGCTTGGCACAGATTTCAAGATGTAAAAAATAAAAATTTTGATTTAGAATTACTCTTGAATTCGGTTAATTTTTTTTTGGAAATTTTTATTTGCCACACCTTCGAAACACAAAATCCGATAACAATAAAAATTATAACAGACTACTATGAAGATTTTCTGAATCGATCGGAGTCAACAGACGTCAATCACTACAAAGTTTTCTACTTGATTTTATGGATTTATTGCTATATCTTCCGAACTCAAGATTAATACCAATGAAATATAAATGGGATCATTCTGAAACTATAGGAAATCGAACGCAAAAATAATGACTAATATCGGTTCAGGAGCAAAAAAAGTTATGTAATAAAACTACGTATTAACAGTTTAAGGCCCGGTATATTTTTTTTCGACGTTTCGGCCACTTTTCAGATCACGGAAGACAAAGATGTTAAATGCCAACGAGTATTGTTAAAATGTTATTTAGCCTACCGCCAACTTGTTCATTTTAATTTAATTATATTTATAACATTAGTTTTGTTTTTGTTTATGGTTATTATCAAATAAATAACCCCGCTTAAAACGTAGTTTTATGATGTATATAAGTCGCGAGAACTTAAGAAAAACAGTTATGGCTGAAAAACCGCAGTCATTTCACATTCCAGCCTGATTTCAAGGATTATTCGAAACTAAAATTAAATAAAATTTATATCATCAAATCGGTTCCGAAGTAGGAAATTTATGGCGGACAATACACACACACACGCACATATATACCACGACGAATTGAAGGACCGACGGCCTATGGAGCAAAAGAGTCCTGGAGCGGAGACCACGTCACGGCTAACGTAGCGTTAGTCGCCCGCCAGCCCGGTGGACTAACGACCTGCGCAAGGTGGCCGGCAGGGGCTGGATGAGGAAGACGGGAGACCGGAATATGACGCATACTTGGGGAGGCCTACGTCCAGCAATGGACTGAGATTGGTTGAAGAAGAAGAAGGATATTAAGTATTAAAATGATCATCTAAGGCAAATCAGATATTTGTTAATACCGTCAGTAGAATTAGTAATGTTGTGGGAGCTAGTTTAGTTGTGATATCTCTCTAAATGTTAACAATGGCAATTATATTGAAACGAGTTATTGCGGAATAATTCATGCTTTGTCCAACCTTTGAACGTGGCGCGACAGATGTGACAAGATACAGTCATTAATGTCATTTTGACAGTTAATACTGGCAATAATATGTCCGTTATGCAAACTATTTGATTTTGGCTTTGATTATAATTTGATTCCTGTCTTGGCATTTGACAAACTGTTAATTCGTCGAATTCGTTATCTATTACTATAATAAGTGCGAACGTGTGTTTGTTTGATTGCGCCGTTTTCACAACTTAACTACGCAACTGATTGCCACGAAATTTTGCATACACATCAGGGATATAGGAAAGGATATATGGTAAATTTGATCCAGAAAATCCAAAGACAACCCCATCAAAATCGGTCCAGTAGTTTTTACATGAATCCCGAACAACCAGATAATATAATATTTTCTCGACTAGTATACGTAATATACGTAATATAGAAGTCTTCCGTGATCACGTCTACTGAAAAGTTGCGAAACGTCGGAAGAATAAAAATAATATCACATAAATTACCGCGCTTGAAACCGTTGAAACGTAGTTTTATTAAACAGATAATAAATAAATAAAATGCTTGCGCGTTCTCCATCGTTCATATAATCTAACCCAGTTGTATTTCTTTAAAATAGCTTCATTGTACAGACAGCATTTTTATAATTTTATATTATTACTAGCTGACTCGTGCCCACTTCGATGGGCGTTATTTAAATATTAAAAAATATTATTAATTACAATAAAATATAGTCTATGTCACTCAGGAATAATGAAGCATTCCCAATAGAATGAATTATGAAAATTCTCTCAGCAGTGTGAAAGAATTTTCAGGATTGGTTCAGTAGTTTAAGTGATTACTTCCTAGAAACAAACTCACAAACTTTACCTCTTTATAATATAGTATAGATAGATACATTTAATTAAGCGCTATGCTGGTAGGTAAATAAGCCTGGTAATTTTTTTTATGGAAGCGTAAAAGTTAAATATCAAATTATAGTTATTAATTTAACACGCTACAACAAAGTAATCCTATACGATGAGAAGTAATTTTAGGGTTAAAAGGTTAATTATACTTAGTCAGTAACGCTGTTAATCTTTCTATTTTTAATTCAATTTAGTCAAGAGGTAGATTACTCGTTATATATACCTATAACTTAGGTTTAAAGAACTTTACCTTCCATAAGAACATGTAGTTCACTTACAATGAGATTAAAAATAATAATAAGTAAGTAATACAATATAATTCTTATCACTAATGTTGTCCTATGTAGTCTTCGATATAATTATGTTGCGATTGCGAACGTCTTGCTTGTATCGTAATCGTCGCTTGACTACCCCACCCTTCCGTTTAGGCATTCCTTTTATTCTATACATATACAATATGTCTCGACGCAAAACAATAATCTCCAAGAATTAGTTCGACACACCTGCCTAATAACGGCCATAAAACAAGCACAATAACAATCGAACGTTTTTCTGAATTACATATTTTAAACACAAAGTAAACAAAAGAAGTCCAGATGCGGGAAAGGTAATAAACCAGGTTTATGGCAGGCAGATGTGCATTCACTTTTTGTCGGCATGTGTTTTTTTTAATATTTATGTAATATCATATTAATACTAAATCGATAAGAATTATTAATTGTAGTAGGCACAACATTTTACAAGCCCTAGTGGCAAAAACATGTGAACCTGTTGAATAATCCTACCATCTTTTTTATGTACCATATTTTATGGTGAGAACATTTTTTCGGGAGCCACCGCGGCGCTCGCTCACGGCGACCGAGGGTCCAAGCTGGACCTCCGGCGCCCACACGTCCTCCTTGGCAAGCTTGTCTCACTTGCAGGAGGAGACGGCATCCCATCCAGTAAAAATCACTAATCCAACCCAATCGTATTTAAGTGGTATAAAAATAATAATTAACAAGTAAGAAATGAAGAGGAACATGATACATTTTATATTATAAATAAATCTTTATTTCAACACTTGGTTATCTTTGCTCGTAGGCCGCAGCGGCTTTTAAGCTATCTTAAGTGTTGGCCGAGTGCTCCGAGATATCATGCACACCGCGGACTAGTGAATTAAAATACCACAGACGACAATACCGGCGCAAACTTACAAATACCGGCTGTAGCCTTGCTGTTGCGGACAGAGAGTACCCCACTGACCCGCCCGCTGGAGCACACCTCTCCGCGCCTCGCATACCGCCGACTCCCATAGCTCGCTAGTCGTGGGACGGGACGCGGGATTTACAAGCGGCCTTGGAGGCCGGAAAAAGGCATTAAACCACTCTCACTCGACTCTCTTGCACAATTACTTGTTCATTCCAATACTTACTTCTTTTATGTATAATTTAGTTTATGTAAATAGTTTAATAATACAGTCCAGACTATATCGAGTTTCATTTTTGAAAGAGGCAACTGCCACCAATACTTACAATACAAAATAATTCACAAATACTTCATATAAATATGTATATCACAGCTATTTTTAAAGAACGCAGTAATTTAAGGATACAAAATTAAATACATAGACTGTTAGCGATCGTGGCAGAGCTTTAAAATAATTTCAGACAAAACTGATTTCAACAAGATTCGTCGAGTAATTTTTGAGATTTGGGGTACTTTTGATTAAATGACTCCATAGGGCTATAATAAAAGCATAATCGTTTTCTGATTAGGGTTCGAGTTCAAAAAAAGCAGTATACGTGTGTCACCTCTACGGGTGTCTGCTTCTCCTCACTGCGGTGACCTTGGGATCTAAAGCAGCCGCTTTCGGAGACTTGTATTTCAAATATGACAAGTATCAAAACAAAGTGGTACATGATGTCTTATATCTACCTCATTAATTTTTGTGCATAAACTGACATACCTCTCACTCTCATAAATTCCCAAATCAAATGAAAGTATCTTTCAGCCAGAGTTTTCAAATCAACGACAAGCTGTCCGAATTCGTGATCTAACATTGCACCATCATTAATAAAAGTCAACAAAATCGAAGATACTGTCGACTACAGTGCTTGATTAGACGTGCATGTATAATCCTTTTGAATTACGAGAACACTTTTATATAGTAGACGTTTATCGGTTGATATGACTTTTATATTGGTAACGTAGGTGGGAATTTGAGTTTGTTTTTCTATCTTTAGGAAGTATTGAGACATTGCCGACTTTGTAAAATGTATGGGCGGTGATCTATCTATTCACTCTAGTGAACCATTTAACCGCTGTTTTGGGTAAATGATAAGCTTTTAAATTTTGTTTTGTCGAAATAATCTTTGGTGGTAAGTTTGATGACGTAAAAAAGAAACATTTTTGTAATTTTATTACTAGAGTCTCTAGGACTTTCCGTGGCTTTGTTTACATACATATACTCTAGCTTCTAGCTTCAACTTTTAGGAGATTTTTACGCTGTCCAGAGTAAAAATAGACAGGCAAACTTGGATATTGTTCATATTGTCAATCCAAGAGGCGACATGTCTTATCTAATGATCATCATATATGTGGCAATTAATACACTAAACTATTTACAATTTTCCATCAGATGGACCGTTGATGATATTTGTAATATATAAGGAAACACCAGGTTTTACAATTTAATAATATATTTTAGGTAAAATTTTACAGACTTGTTAGAGCACTTGCCAGGTAGAAGGGCATTTGCCAGATTGGATGGCTACCACTCTTGGTCTATCTAGAGTATGCCGCCATAACAACCTTGAATTGTGTTCCGGCATTAGTGGACAGGTTCCACTCTCTCTCTCAAGAGAGCAGCAGCGCATTTGTAACCACTTTCCATCAGATGGGCCGTCTGCATGTCCGCTGATCTCGTGCAATAAAAAAAAACTCGAATTTCATCAGAATCGGTGATATGGCTTCTTCGTGAAAGTATAACAAACACAGAATTACTCTCCCGTACGGATAGTACGTATTTGTATGTTTGTTTATTGTCCCATTTAATCTTGTTAATAATAGTTTTCGCAGGATATAGAACCGAAGTTTACAAGTTTTAAGCCGAGGGAATGCTCCAGTGAATAAGAAGCAATAAAATCGGGAGTTATTCAAAAAGGACTCATTGAATCCTAATCCCTTAAGCTCCCGGGTGTACCGTGTAATAATTCCGACTTGATATTCTTAATATTTGACGTGGAATTCACCACGCCATCTCAGATTATGTCCACCGGGTGGCTTAATACGGGGAACCATCGCGAGGTGGAAATTTAATTATTTCACAGTGCAAATAATTGTATTCGTGTGTGGTATATCTTTCTCTATCTCTATCAACCATTCGCCTTTTCTCTATCTAAATCTATGTACATAAAAGAAAGTCGTATTAGTTACACTATTTATAACTCAAGAACGGCTTTACCGATTGGGCTGAAAATTGGTGGGGAGGTAGCTCAGAAGCAGGAGATGGACATAGGACTTCTTATCCCGTTGGAACCGGTAGGTGGCGCTGAGATCGGGTTCTAGAATCCTTCTAATCACCTGGAGCGATTTTGGTGACTTTGTTTTTGTGTTTGAGTGAGTTCCCGGATGGTTTAGATTCGCTATTAGAACCGGTAGGTAGCGCTGAGATCGGGTTCTAGACCTCCTAATCACCTGGACCGATTTAAGTGATTTTGTTTTGTGTGTGGGTCCGCGGATGGTTTAAACCCACAATTGGAACCGGTAGGCGCTGGGAACGGGTCCTAGATTTTTATTTTTTCAGAGCAGGACAACGTCTGCCGGGGCCGCTAGTTAATAATAATAATAAACGGGCAGAAGCTATAATCCCCATAGTCCCAGATCTCTAGTTCCATTCCAAGCAGTTCATCCCAATAGCCCGGTATCTTTTGTTCTCATTCCCTTGGATGCATTTTTATATGGCGAAGACAAGGATAAACGCCGATCAGTATCAGGCCACATTTAGATCAAAATTTGTTTAAGGGGCTGTTGAACTTCCCATGGCCCCACGCAAGCCCTCCAAAAGTCCAGGACATTTTTATGACACGTGGTCTCTAGAGACATACCTACTAAAAGATAATAAACTTAAATAGATATTGATTTCGCTGACGGGGTTATTTCCATGTGGAACTTGGACTCTACAATCATAGTAACGATAGTGGTGTCAGTGAATGGACTAATAGCGAAGAGCCTTGGCCGCCTCCTTGAAAGGCTCTCCCTTGGTATCCCTCATATATATATATATATTTATATATATATATATATATATATATATATATATATATATATATATATATATATATATATATATATATATATTGTCATAGGGTCATATCCCTAACTATCATCAATTCAGAAAGAAAGAAGAAGAAAGAAAAATATTTTAGTCACAATTTATTTGTACAATATGATAGTGTCATCCTTGTAAAGAGATCGTAAAAGTGCAAATGTAATGCCTTTATCAATTAAGCGAACTTGCAAGAGCATTTGAGGCAATAAAACAGTTTTTGATTAATCTTAGTAGTTGATGAGTTAATATTCAGATAGGGTAGGCCTACACAGCTTTGTTTTCAACAACTTCAGACGACTTTCGTCCCGTGAATAACGTGAGATGTTAATTGCGGAAGCAGTCGGAGTTCCAAACCCAATTTAATTAAAAATATTTTTTGCGAATTTTTCGATATATTCATAATCTTACGAGTTGCGAGACTCGAATTAAAATAGCGTTGGAATTATTATAAAGTTTATTAGAACTGTACAAACACATATAGCACAGGTACAAATATAACGGAACACAACTAATCCAAACGTAATGCAGAAGGTCGTAATTCAATAAAGCGAGCAAAGTCCGTGACTATTAGATTCTCGTTATGTACACACGTTACGCCCGTATCGTAATCGTCGGTTGACTGCGCCCCTCCCTCAATCAGGCCATCGTTTTATACTGCACAAAAGCAATGTGCCCGCTCGGCAACAACTTTCGCTTCACCTATTTTCATTAACCTCTTCATACATCCACGTTTATTTGAGATGCTTTTTACCTGATCTTTAACATTTCTGATATTTGGACATAGTGTGTTCGTCTCGATCTACCAGCAACAACTCTACCATTCACAATACTGATGACAGTAGAATCACGAAACAGGTGTTTATCCATTCTCTCTACTCCAAGCCACCTTAACGTTCCTTTTTCAACTCTTGTTATTATATCTTCTTTTCTGTCTTCTTCTTCTTGTCTGTATTGTGCGGTGATAATTCGGCCACCTAGGCACAGTTGAAACAGCTCTTCAGAGTACTCCTCGCATAGACGGATTATAAATAATTGACAATCTAGGTGTTTCTTTTCTTTTTCTATATCTATTCTTTTCTTTTCTTTTTATTTTGTTCAATATTGACCTAATGTAAATTAAATAGACATTTCATGTAATTTTCGTATAATTGTATTTCAATTATTTGTAATTAACTGTTTGAGCCAATTTGTATTTTTATTATATAATAGTACATTATGGTACTAGTGTGTAACATTGGTGATTACCGCCGAGGCGCCATTGAGACTCGAGCCGTAGGCGAGGGTCTTAAGAGAGCCGAGGACGGTAATCATCAATACACACGTGTATCATACGACGTTTTTCAACACACTTGTGAATAAAATAACAACAAAAACTCATTTTATTTAGTAGATAACAGTTTTCCTTCGCGCGCGCATTGCGATCGGTCACAGACTAAAGGGCATGAGCAAGAGACCTATTCTGCCACGTAAAAAATGGGGAATTTAAAGTTCTCTTTTATTACAGAGAAAAAAAAGTTATATATGAGTGAAAGTTTTATTTATTAAATACGTACGAGTTAAAATTATCTATTTAAATAAGAAGTTGCATGAACTGAGCAAGCAATAGGAACATTAATTTATTTGTTCTATAGAACACGATCTTTTTTTTTAATAAAAACTTTTTTAAGAACAAAGCAACTCAACCAATAAAATTTAAAAAAAATCTATAATTCACTAGTGAGTTATAATTTTTTTTTGTCACAGTTTGATTATGGGTGTCATTCTGTGCCTAATTGCGGTGACCATGGAGCCACTTTATGAGCAAATGTGTTGAAAATTATTTTATAGTGGAAGCTTGATTGATATATGTATTAATTTTGCGTTTTATATTTAAGAATATTAATTATTGTATGTTTCCCAAACAAATAAAATAAATAAATAAATCAGGCTGATGATTATTTTGTGGCGCAGTAATCGTATCATCTAATGTACACCCCTCTTTGCAAAGTAAAAATAGGGATTGCAATGTTAGCAGCGTAGGGCATAATCCGGACAAAGCTCGCCGCTTTAATCCGACAAGATTGCGATGTCCCATAAATCAATTTCAATATAGCAGGATTGGCGGGCACATAAATTAGCACGTTTATACACATAAATGGTCTCACAATATTCTATACTATGTGACAAATTGAAACCATTAATATATAATATTCTAAAAAACTAAAAATGCCGTCTATGTACATTGAAGCTATTTAAAAAAAAAAACAAGTGGATTACACTATATAATCGATGGACGAACACGACGCATTTTTTCAAAAATTTCTTGTATTTTGGGACCACGCAAAAACTACTGGGCTGATTCCGATGTGGTTTTGGTGGGCCGACAGCAAATTCTTAAAATCTGCGCTACTTTTTATCTTGGGAATCCCGCGGGAAAATTACTGGGAATGATTTAAAATGGCCCGATAAAAAAAAGATCAATGTGATCTTTTAGTGGTCGATGGAAAGTTTTATGTAATAAAATGTGTGATATCTTTAATCCCGGGAATTTCAGCCAGGATAGAACCCTTTAAGATTGGGACGCGTGCGCTAGCCATTACGCTACCACGACGAAAAACGTTTAATTTAGGTTAAGTTGGAGCAAAACCAAAAAGAAAAACACCTACTTAGGTTATAACCGGTTCAACTGTTTTGTGGTTTCCAAGCCTTGATGGTAATTAATAAAACTCGCTTCAATAAATCGTGCGCAGAAGGTTTGCCGATGATAACCCCATCCGCTTCCCGCAACCGTGACCCGTGGTCGTCTAATTCTTAGTGCTACTTAAACAAGCCCCGGTCCCAGTAATTGGTAGCTTGAGGGATGATCATCGGCAAACCTTCTGCGCACGAGTTATAATTTAAATCGTAAACATTATAACGTGAAGAATGTAAGCAGAATGAGACTTGGTTATATTTAAATCGCTGTCCAAGAAATCCATAAACAATGTACAAGCCTGATACGCGGTAACGCCATAAAGCAATCAGATAGATTATTTATTCACCCTGTCACAAAAACCATAATATTTCATATTATGCAACATACCATCGCCATTGGGGTGTATTTAATAAAGAGCCACTATTAAGTCTTCCGTTTGTCGGAGTATAAGACCATATTGGTCATAATGGAATGGAATATACTTTATTGTACAATAACATTTATGAAATAATACACAAGAACAGCTTAGAATTAGGTACAAATGGCGGTCTCATCGCTGACAGCGATCTCTTCCAGACAACCTTGGACGGAACCTTCATAACATGGTTTTTATTACTACTGTCTATTTCAAGTATGACATAGACAGTAATGGCTGACAAATCCCATAGAACATAACACGTAGCAACACATGAGCGGAGCTCATACTTCAAAAGTCGTGTTGGCAAAATATTTTGTTGTTTCTAGTTTTGTCATGACTTTAATAATTATGAAATATGACCATGTTAGTTTCATTAGTTAACTCTAGATTTTTCAGTTATAACACAATGTGAATTACAATTAGTTTTGTGACAGTAAGGTATGTCTGCACATATATATCACAAAACCAACTCAGGAGATTACATTATGTTGTATAAAATAATGTTGTATATTTTTTAATTTTTTTTTAATTGCAGGAGTTCAGCACACAGGCAGACGGTTTACTTGATGGGAATCAGTTACCATCGCCTATGGACATTTGCAACACCAAAGGTGCTACAAATGCGCTGCTGATGTCTTAAGGAAGACTGGAACCTGGTGATTAATGCCGTTACACAACACGAGGTTGTTATGGCGGCATACTCTAGACCAGGGGTGGTCCATCCAGTCGAGCAAATACCCTACCACCTGGCTGTGGGTTGTTTTGTCGCCTTTTACGACAGGCAGCCCGGTCGCAGGAAATTGTATTCTTTTTCCGGTCCTGCACGGATAAAATATATGACCCAAAGTTGAAATTAAGTATCTCTAAGGACTAAAAAGGACTTTATATCTCATACAATTTTCTAAAGTTGATTGGCGGTATTACACATAAATTTTTACGATGTGCAGGTTTCTCTGTAATGTATTTTTTTCACCGCCATGTTGTAAATACTATGCAATTTAGTTCTGGGGCATGATTCATTGTTTGGATTCGATCTTATGCTATTTTGACGATACGTAAGTACATTAGCCACTAAGAATTTACTTTGTTACATATTAGGCATTATTTGAAATGTGCTGACTAATTTTTAGATTCGAAGAAATTAGACATAAAGCTTTATCGCCTCCATTACTCAATACTCCACGTATCACTCAACCATACAGTCCCTTGTCATTATAAATCTTATTTCAGAACACAGAAGACACATTTTCTATTGTGTTTATTTAGAAACGTGTGTCAGGCAATAATTTTAATCAATTGACAGGTAAATGCGTTCGTGACAACTCATTGCTATGTTTTCTCGATTCCTGTACAAAGTAAAGACGTACACGCATACTATTTAGAATTATTAGAATTTTGCAATTTATTATACGTAGTTATGTCGCATTTGTTCGCTTCTGTTCGTGGAATGTTAATTGTGAGGAAGTAACATATCCTGATCAAGGCAATGACATATTGTAAGCATGCATGAATGTTTGTTCCTTTTTCACATAAAAACCACTAAACGGATTTTGACGATACTTTAAAGTAATATAGATTAAACATCAGAATCACAGATGCACTATAATTTACAAATAAATTGTTTAAATTGGCCAAAATATAATGATAGGTGTCAAGTAGAAACGGCCTCAGTTCAGCGGCGTGCAGTGCGAGCGTGACGTGGGATGAGGTGAATAGCACGCACCATCACAGGGTGCGGCACCCGAAGGCGGATAGATGAGTGAGGGCAGACATCGTTGACTGTTGTTAGTCTACCCCCAACTTGGTCATTTTATTTAATTGTAATTGTAGTGAAACTGCTATATAGACGGGGTCTTACGATTTTACTGTCACAAAAAAGCGTCACGGCCGCGTGTTCTAATACTTACATTTTTAAACTCGAGATATCTTTCGAATGGAATGTCCGAATTAAATAATTCAAAAAGTTATATAAACCTATTGAAGCAGTCTTGAATATGAAGTAATTTATTTTGATAAGAATGAATACCAAGATACAAATATATAGCCTTTTCTAGCGGCGGAATTTTTTTGTTTGGTTATTATTTATGGAAATATAAACTAATTTACCACCGCTTCGCAACAGCTATAATTATACGTTGACGTTGTCCTGCTCTGAAAAATAAAACATTAGGACTCGATCCCAGCACCAACTGCCGGTTCCAATTGTGAGCCTAAATAATTCGGGGAACCACTCAAACACACTCAAAAAATTAATTTGGTCCCAGATGGAAGGACAGCGCTGGTCTTTGTTGGCTAGCATTATGCTGAGACTAGGTCCAAATGAGCACTAATTTTGTTTCTATTGTCTTTCTATTTCTATTGTCCTAAATAAAAGATTTTTCTTTCTTACTAATATTTTCATCTTAGATAGTGTAAGAGTCACGAATACGTCATTACTGACGTATTCGTGACTGCGGTGAAAGCTCTTGCTAGCTCAGGGGATATACTAGGTTACTATATTAAACTAAAACATTGCAAAGTGCAAATTGAACGCTTTCCGTCTTAATCACATTACCAGGTAGCACTGTGAGTGGCACATAACGCGATTATTGGAACACGTTTAGTGCGAAATTATGTAGCGCTAACCGTGAGACGTTGGCGCCTAGCTATAATAAATACCTGCTGCAGCTCACTCATTAGACTGTCTGCGATTTGCTAATTTTAACCGTTTTACACGTTAACTAATTAACAATTCATGTTACATTACGTCAAATTGTTACATTTATACTGCAACTGTGTAAAAATTGACGACTAGAGTCTTCAGGAATTTCTTTATAACAAATATAAAGAAAAATTGATTTTCTTTATAGAGAGAGAGAGAGAGAGAGAGAGATAACTCTTTATTGCACACTAAAACATACAATTACGAAACAGACCATATTTACAACATTTTCTAGGCGATACAATAGGCGGCCTTATCGCTCAAAGCGATCTCTTCCAGGCAACCTAAATGAAAAACAAATTTGAATCAGGCGATGTATGTTTATATTTCTTATTCTATTAATAGCTCGAATTATTTTTTCATATGTTTTATACTATTATACTATATTTTGCATACCTTCCAGGATAGTTGATGAACTATCTTCTAAAGGTTATAAAATTCAGGATGCAGTCAATAAACTAAGCTGGAGGAATAAACAACCTTTAAATATGTTTATGCTTTCCTTTGATAAAGATGAAGAGGCTACAAAAATTTACTCCATTAAGTCTATACTTGGGTGTAAAGTGGATATAAAACCAATTAAAACATCGAAATTGGTTCCCCAGTGTAAAAGGTGTCAAGCATATGGACACACCCAGAAATACTGTTGCAAAGAACCTAGATGTGTAAAGTGTACAGGAAAACACCTCACCAAAGATTGCACAAAGCCTGCGGAAGTCAAACCAAAGTGTGTTCACTGTGGAGAACCACACCCTGCTAGCTACAGAGGCTGCATAGTTGCCAAAGAGCTTCAACTAATGAAGAATAGGAAGTTAAAGGGGGCAACAACCTCTAATATACCTTTAAGTAAGAGCATAACTAAAAAGGCTCCTACAAGTCAACCCGTAACAAAGAGCATATCATTTGCTCAAGTGACTAAAGGCTCAAAGGCTCAGTTACAATTGTCACAGCAACCGTTCGTAAGTAAGACAGCACCTAATCTAGAAGATAAAATCAATTCTATATTAAACTTCATGACTTTTTTTTGATGAAAGACTGAAGAAAATAGAACAAACAACTAAAGCTGTAATAAAACATTAATGATGGTACCTTCAATTAAAATTATGGCATGGAATGCTAATGGACTTCTGCGACATGAAAAGGAGTTACAAGTGGTTCTAAATACAGAAAATATTGATGTCTGTCTCATTTCGGAATCACACTTTACTAAAGAAAATTTTATTTCAATTAAAGGTTATCAAGCATATCATGCGCTCCACCCAAATAACACAGCTCGGGGAGGCAGTGCCATTCTAATCAAGACTAATATTAATCATTTTGAAGTGTTGAAATACGAAGAACAAGAAATGCAAGCTATTGCAGTGACAATCAAGACCAAACGCTACCCGGTAGCTGTATCAGCCATATACTGCCCACCAAGGTATGCTCTAAAGTCTGTATATTATAAACAATTTCTAAATCAGCTTGGAAACAGATTTATTCTTGGAGGTGACTTTAATGCAAAGAATACTTATTGGGGCTCCAGGTTAACTACAACAAAAGGCAGAGAACTTTTGAATGCAATCAAAGAAAACAGATGTGATGTTATTTCAACAGGCAAACCCACTTATTGGCCAACCGATCCAAATAAACTTCCAGACTTAATAGATTTCTTTATTTATAAACATATATCACCTGAGCATCTTCACATTGAAGAAGGTTATGACATGAATTCTGATCATTCTCCTATAATTTTAAGCCTAAATGAGGACATTGTGTGTCGTGAAAAAAACCCCTATTTGACTAATAAGTATACAGACTGGGAAAGCTTTAGACAAGACTTAGATTGTGTTATAGATTTGAAAGTATCACTAAAAAAACCAGAGGAACTTGATGCAGATGTGAATACGTTTGTAACAAATATTCAACAATGCGCCTGGAAAAATACACCTGAATTTAAGACAAAATCAAGGCGTGTTTACTATCCAAACGAAATTATTAATCTTATTAATCAAAAAAGGAAACAGAGACAAAAATGGCATAGATCACGATATCCGCCAGATAAAACTCTTTTGAATAATCTCACAAAAAGACTAAGTAGGGAAATACAAAAATTCAATGATGAATCTATGCAATCTCAACTTAGTCAACTGTCTAGTGATCGTAATACAGATTACTCATTATGGAAAGTAGCAAAATCTCTCAAAAAACCGATAAATCAAATTCCTCCTATTAGAGAAGAGAACGGTAACTGGGCTGTCAATAACAGTCAGAAAGCCAACAGATTTGCTCAACATTTAGAAAAAATATTCCAACCAAATGAAGGTAAGGATAACGAAGATATATTTTGGCACCTAGCACCTGATGAGTTGGAAATAAAACTTGTAACTCCTAAAGAAGTTCATAATGAAATACAGCTACTAGCCCAAAAGAAAGCTCCAGGTTACGATCTCATTACCGGGGAAATTCTGCGCAGCCTTCCAAAGAAGGGTGTAGTCAAACTCACTACACTTATCAATGCCAGTTTTAGACTAAAGCATGTTCCAAGTCTGTGGAAAGTTGCGGAAGTGATCATGATACAAAAACCTGGTAAATCTCCACATGACACGACATCTTATAGACCAATTTCTCTCTTACCAATAATGTCTAAACTATTTGAAAAACTGTTATTGCGCCGCCTGAAACCAATAATAGAAGAGAGAAAAATAATCCCCGATTATCAATTTGGATTTAGAGAGAAACACTCAACCATAGACCAAGTGCATAGAATCACAAACATTATTGAGAGAACATTAGAAGAAAAGAAAGTTTGTTCTACAGTATTTTTAGATGTGGCACAAGCATTTGACAAGGTCTGGCATGAAGGTCTTAATTTCAAGTTAAAAAAACTGCTACCTAAACAGTATTCAGATTTGTTAGCCTCGTATATCTCAAATAGAATGTTCAGGGTCCGACAAGAAGACTGCTTTTCGGATCTTAAAGAAATTAAAGCTGGAGTACCACAAGGTAGTGTGTTAGGCCCGGTCCTGTACCTAATATACACAAGTGATATTCCAGAACTAGAAAATAATACCCTAGCTACCTTCGCGGATGACACAGCTATCATGGCTACTGGAGTTACCCACGAAGAAGCAGTGGAAAATGTCCAAAAAGCAGTTAATACCATCTACAACTGGACAAAAAAATGGCGTATTAAGCTCAACGAAGCCAAGTCGATCCACATTGACTTCACTAACAAAATGGCAAATTATCACCCGATATACGTAAATCACACCGTAGTACCGTATGAAAATACGGCAAAGTACTTAGGTATGACACTTGACGCTAAACTGCGCTGGAAAGCTCACGTCAAAAAGAAACGCGAGGAACTGGAAGCTCGCTATAGAAATATGTACTGGCTACTTGGAAAACATTCAAAGTTGTCCGTACCTAACAAACTGCTTCTTTATAAACAAGTCCTGATGCCAGTCTGGACCTACGGTGTACAGTTGTGGGGGTGTACCAAACCAAGTAATTTAGAAATCATACAACGCTTCCAAAATAAAGTGCTGAAAGGAATTGTAAACGCGCCATGGTACGTTAGATCGAGCGACCTCCATCGGGACCTGAAAGTGGAGTTTGTCAACAACATTATTAGGAAGTACGCGGAAGTCCACGAGCATCGGCTTCATCATCACGTGAATGTCGAGGCGATCCAGCTCCTCGACAACACGGACATAACGAGAAGGCTCAAAAGGACAAAACCATTTGAACTAGTGATATAAACAAAACAAAAGTGTAGTATAATGTGCTAGCTATTAATAAAGAACACATGAACAAAGTGTCTTCGCCTTAATAGAGACAATAAGAAAAGTGTTAATGGACAGTTTATTAGTATGAATACTTTTAGTTAATTTAGGTTATATTTAAATTACTTATTAATATTTTTAGATTAGATGGTAATATTAATAAGGTATTTATTTTTAAATATCTTATTCATAAAAAAAAAAAAAAAAAAAAAAAATAATGTTTTATACAGAATTACTTTTTAAGAATTAATGGAGTTAGAAAACTCTGCATACTCAATAAGACGAAGAGACAATAAAAAGAAAGAAAAATATTATTATAGATATAATAATACATATGGCGAGATGAGAACGTTATTCAAAATATTGTATAAGAGATTGGCGCGAGCAGCTATGTGATCGAAGTTTTATTATTTAAGTATTCTTCAATAGTGTAGTTACCCTTTTTTAGCAAGATGTTGGCACCCCTAATGATTTATTCAAGATATTAAGAAATCTTATTGGAACAAAGTTTCTTATCGCATGTTACTCGGTGGATGGGAGCTAGACTGAAAAAGTTTTAACAGCAATAAAAATTGCTGATCGCTGTAGGTGTACTGTAGTGTATACTTCTTTACGCCATTTGTGGATTCTGCGCGATACTATTCCATTTTAATGTGGGTTGTACACTTTGATGTTTTCGATACTTAATAACACTTTTTAGACGTTTTGTGAATTTTAAGAGTTTTTAGGAGAACTTCGTACCAACTAGGTGTCCTGAAAATACCTCATAAGTTTTTTTAATTTATTTTGTAAGTACATTATTATTCATTCATTCATTCATTTATCATTTAAGAGCTATGCTCTTGTCGGTGGAGCCTCTTCCAATTTTCTCTATTATGGACCAGTTTTTTATTTCTATGTAAAAGGCGACACTCACTTTATCTTTTATTTGATCCATTAATGCTCGCCTTTGTTTCGCCTTCGCCCTTTCCTCTCCTTGCTTCCACTTCGCCTTCGATTAACGTGCATAAGAAGGTGTCGTGTAGCAAGTGGTCAAACATTTTCCCCCTTCTTTCTTCTAGAGTTTTGCGTTTCTCCTTACCATATCCAGAATTATATAGGTACAAAATAATAAATACTAAATATTTTGCAAACAATTTCCTATAGCACGTAGGATAATATATACTTTACCCTACGTGCTATTTTTTACGCTTGTTGTTAGATTTCATTCGTCACACGACACTTCAAATTACCCTTACCTGTAGGCCAATTAGATGTTGGCGCCAATGTATCAATGAATGCCACTTCACCTGTAATGAGTTGGACGTACATAATCTAGGTGAGATAACTGAGACGCTGCCAATTGAGTATTTAAGGGTTTTACACACGTGCGTTTTTGTCTTATAAAAGTGTATGGCAAATGTTTATAATAATAGGGAAGCTCGGTGCGGTATAGCGACTACACTATAGACATGTGGAAGGGGTAGGCCAGGAATTATTTTTCTACACACAAAACAGTTTTAGTTGTTATAAATAAGTTGCAAGTATAACCTTAAACTCATATCACCATAAGTGACGGCCTTTGTGGTTGAGCAGGCTAAGCCTTTGCCGGCATACCTCACTGCAACACAGGGGCTATAGGTTCGATTTCTGGTGTAGTAAATACATTTCGTAAATATATTTTCTGGATTATTTACTACTAGAGTTCATACCTACAGGTTACATTGTGTTAAATTTTCATGTCAGTACAATTTGCCCCCGAAGATTCACTTCATTTTATATCGCAAACTAACCATCTTCCGGGATGAAAAGTATCTACGTCCATTTTCGGTATTAAAATTACATATGTACAAAATTACACCACAACCGATCCAGTACTCCAGTAAGATTTTTCGTGAAAGCTTAAAAGACAGACAGATTGAGTTACTGTCGCATTTTTTTAATAGATGATGCATTATTATATCTTCTAAACTTAAGAAATGATTGGTCTCCCATACACACTTTCATCCCCTATTTCAATCCGTTCCAGTTTTATTTATCTATCCCCCGTCTATCTATCTGCAAACTACATAAATGATAAAAAAGCCTAAAATGGCAAAAATGCCTAAAGTACCAAAAAATGACCAAAAAGTGCGACAAACAGTCGTACGAATTAATCGTATTTCTGTACGCGATGTAAGTTCGTTCTCATGGGTATGTCGGTATCAATCAGTGCTGATAGCGGCGGCATTTGACAGGTAATTAGCAAAAACAAATGCCACAGCAATTATCAAGGTGTTAAGTACATAATAAGCATTGTATCGGTTGTAGTAAATGATGATCGATTTCTAAATCTGACGTCCGCGTGTCATTGAAAATTTGCTGTTGGTCTTTGGTTTACAATTTATTTGAACATAACTAATCTATAAATTAATACATAAACAAAAACACAGCAAAAACTTTGTACCCCATTTTACGAAAATTGCGCGGACGTAGGAGTATGAAATTTCGCACACTTATAGTTTATACAGAGGAGTGCATAAAAAATACGTTAGATCGATAAAAAAACATTACATACACTACCATGTATTTGACACACACACACATATACACTCTTTTATTTATTGTTCAAGTCAAATTAACAGTGTAGCCTTGGCGAAATCTGTGGTTATAGAAGTACTAGCTGCGCTCCGCGGTTTCACTCGCGCGGTGATGGAAAATATATCTTTACAAATTATAGCCTAGGTGACCACTAGTTTATCTCTTTCAAATAAACCCATGCCCTGTTTTAGATGTTTGCCAAAACAGAATCCCTAAACTTATGTCGGACATTCCGAAGGTGTTTGAACAAGCCCTTATCGAGGTCAAACAGGAAATGGGTCTCAATAGTGAGGTGTCCAGACGAATGTCTCAGTCTGTTTGGACATTTCACCAAATATTGGTCGTACACGGGCCTTTGATTCTGACTGTTTATGTTGAGTTGAGGCTCTTCTCAGTTTGGAAAGTTATGTTTTCGGCTGGAGAAATTTTACGTCTTGGTGTTATTCGGCTGTTGTGCAGAAATGTTGAGAATTTTGTAGTGTCCTACAATTTAATAATTTACACGTATAGATACAATTAATTAATGGCACACACAAGAACTAAAATAATAAGCGTGTTGAATTTTAAAAATTAAATCTAGAAATAAAGCTTATTTAATATAAAGCTATTTTTATATACGGATAAAATACAGCTTAATTTCAAGGGCAAAAGAATCAGCACGTCATAAGTATTTTTGTGTGTGTTAATTCTAATAAAGTTAAATATACAGGTCAATTCATCTAACGTATAGTCTAATGTAACATAGGTTTCACAACGTATTCATTTTTTTTAAGGTGTCAAGAACTCCCCAGTAAAACACTTGACTAAGATTTATTTTGTTTTAGTTTACTAATAATAGTTATTGGTAATTAATATAAGCTAGGTTTCCTTCTCTGTACTAGATTATAATTATATTTACATGTATAAAAAAAGAAAATATAAATATTTTAAATACTTATTTGACAAATATGTAATTAAAAAACTTATAATGATTATATTCTTTTGACAGTCTCCCCCTTGCTCACCCCTTTCTCTCTAAAATGAACATTCAATAATTTTACATCGGAGTATAAATTAATTCCCAAGATATAGAGGATAAATTTGCACAAGGAAGAAAGCGAAAATGACATAATAATTGATGAAGATAATGAATATTTAAGTAAAACTTCAGTACGTTAGTACTCTCTTACCCTTGTCTTGTACTGAATTTAATAATTATACTATTTTGTATATTTACAAAAATGTATTTTTATCTTCAACGATAAAAAAATTTGCTCAAATCAATGAAATAGTTTCGATAAGACGCAACTCGTGTATGTTTAAAAATTTCACTACGCAGATTATAAAATGACTTATTATTAGACTTAGCATCCACTGGAAATACTTATGTGTGTGTTACACCATTAAAAAGTGACGGTTATGGGGTCCCGAAAGTTAATTATGGCCATATGGCCAAATTTGACGGCCGCTGCAGTTGAGCGGGCTAAGCCTTTGCCGTCCTATCTCATTGCAATACAGAAGCTCTGGGTTCGATTCCTGATATGGTATGGTTATTTACTATAGTCTGGGTTTTTGGGATAGGTCCCAATGTAGTACGTTGTATATTACCCATAACACAGGCGTAAGTTACTTAATTTGGGGATATACAATATGTGTGTTTGTCTCCTAACCGATAGCTATTTGGAGGAATTTTTATTTTTAAAGAGATTGAACCTTTATGTCAGCAGCATCATCCTCTTTTTAAGTAGCTATACAATACTTGTTATACATTAAGACTACTATATTTGACTGTGACAATGTCTGTGATGAACTTCTCTGGGACTAATTTTACATTTATTTTCTAATATTTTTTTGGTTTTAAATTTAGTATTATTTCTAAATATACTTAATTTTTCTATTTCATATTTAATAATTTATATATTCAGTTCCCAGTTTCTTTTTGTGCTATCCTAAATCATAAAATATATTAATATTGTCATACACTCGTAACTGTATCTGCATTTAGCCGAAATGGGAATTACCTGTTTGTCCATAAACAATGATCACGGCCATTGATGGGGTTATGGACCACTGATGCGTTTAGAAAAATAGCTTTTTGATGGACATGTAAAAACACAAATATTTCTACAATTTGGTGTTTGTTTAGTGCAACTATGTGTTTTTGGGAGCTGATTCAGGTAGCGTATTTTGGCTTAAGTAATTCATATAAGAATTAAAACTACTTTGGTATTTTAAGAGCGGTTTTCTCTTGATTTTTAATCTGATATTACGATATTACCAAAACGAAAAGGTATAACTAAAATAATCTATATATATGAAAGAAAGTCATGTTAGTTTACACTATTTATAACTCAAGAACGGCTGTACCGATTTGGCTGAAAATTGGCGGGGAGGTAGCTTAGAACCAGGAGACGGACATAGGATACTTTTATCCCGTTGGAACCGGTAGGTGGCGCTGAGATCTGGTTTTAAAATCCTCCTAATCACCTGGACCGATTTTGGTGATTTTGTTTTTGTGTGTTTGAATGGGTTCCCGGATGGTTTAGATACACAATTAAAATCGGTAGGTGGCGCTGAGATCGGGTTCTAGAATCACCTGGACTGATTTTGGTCATATGGTTTTTGTGTGTTTGAGTTGGTCCCCGGATGGTTTAAATCCACAATTGGAACCGGTAGGTGGCGCTGGGATCGGGCCCTAGATTTTTATTTTTCCAGAGCAGGACAACGTCTGCCGGGGCCGCTAGTATATAATAAAAACAAAACTGAGGTCTGTAATTTTTAATTACGTAAATGTGGCAACATTAAAAAAAACAAAAGTTACTATAGATAGGTAATATAGGTAGGATTATATTTGTAATACAGTAGGAAAAAACTAATTTATTTTGTATAAAATGTAAATAAGTTGTTTTTCTTGTGTTGTGTAAAATTTACTTAATAACCATCAAGAATGTAATAGGTAGATAAGTTATATTAATAAATTAGTTTAAGTTCAATTTAAACAATTTATCCGACTGAAAGACTTTGTTTTCATGGTCAAGAATAAATTTAAAAAATCATGTTTCTTTATTGATGAAAAATACAATATAATCTTTACTACTACCAAAGTTTTCGTAATGAAGCTATAAGTTTGAACATAATCTACCTCAAATCAAATAATATCAAACTAAGACTAAATTAAAATATACAAATAAATACCAAAAATAAATTAACTTACTACCTAAATATATAAACTACAAACTATATTATGAATTATATAAAAACTAAAACTAAATAAAAACTAAATAAGGAAAAACGCCTAAAGATGAGTTAATGGTCCCAAACCACTGTCATATAATCTTAAAAATAATGTATTTTCCCCTGCCTCAAAAAAAAACAACTGCGATTGAAATTTTTTAAGTTGCAAGCTTGGAGTATAGTGTTGTAACATGGCTTAGAGTTTAGACCATTCAATTCAATCTAAGGCTCATACATAAATGCGTTGTGTAAGTCGTTGATTCAACTCACACCGGTGAGTTATTGATTCAACTCATATATGAATGAGCAATACCACAACATTATTTGTCCATTAAATAAAATTTGTTGCAGTAAATGGAATTGTATTACTGTTCGCATGTAAGTATATGTAATTTATATTATTGTAATTAATTTAATTATGTATATCTATATTAGTCTATTATTGTTATTTTTTTTTCTTTAATTACAATCGGACTAGTTTTAATTTAGTTAAACCACCAAATATATTTTTTTCTTGTAATGTCTCCTTGGACACCGGGTTGCCTGTAAGAGATCGCTATAAGCGATAAGGCCGCCTATTGTTCTAATAGAAATGTATTTATATAAAAGTTTAGGTGTAAGTTATGGTCAACAATAAAGAGTTTTCATTCATTCATTATGCTCCAAGCTCGCATCATATAAAAGGTTGATTGTAGCTGTCGTTTTATCCTAGGTAATTAATAATTAGAGTATAATTACGTACCTACCTTTAATTATGTAAAAAGTGATCTGCAGGAAATCAAGGGGGGTGTGGTTTACATATATGTCCCCGGAATCATAAGTAATGAGGGGGAAGGGGGGAGGGGGGAGGGAGGAAAACTTACCCCTTCTGCAACTCCCATGTGGCGGAAATGTATAGTTCCTGAGTTATTAATGTTTTTGTCATTCTAACCTCACTTCTGTTTTTCACTAATATATAAAATAAATAGTGAATGGTTACAGTCGGTTCTGGCGCTTTGGTCTACACAAAACCTAACCTAACCAACTGTTTAAAACTCCACATATTTAAATTTTCGGATACATACAGTCTCCTATTTCGATAAATCCCGTCAAAAAACGTAAAAAAACGTCTCGGCGACAAAATTACCAGATCATTGTTGTGAATTTCAAACTTCGATAATTAATTGAATATGTATTTTTTCCACTCAAAACCAATTTCTGTTGTTATAAATAAGTCTTAAATATATTCCTAAAAACATTAACCATTAAAATCATCCAGGAAATCATCTGGGGACATATATGTAAACCCAACCCATCAAGGGTTCAAGTCCTTTAGTTTACAATAAAGATTAATCGGTCTATCTTATTCTATTTGTGGGGCGCTGTAGCCCAGTGATAATAAGCTGGTGCAATTGGTGATTGCACTAGAAAAGTAGAAGCTCCATCAAACTTGACATCCGCTCTCTACTGGCTTGGTTCAGGTTGCATGCACACAGGAAAAGCTCACGGCACTTTATTACACTTTGGAGCTAACACTGGTACAAAGTTTTACGGATATCAAATGTTCTTGGCACGGCCAGTAATCACACCATGATGATAAGTTTTCGAAAAGTATCAGCGCACGGCGCGATGTTGTTCTCGTCAAACGTTGACTCAGAGTGGTCCAAATATGGCTGCCCCTACCCTGCTGTGCAGTGGCCGTCACCTTACACAGAACGAGGGTAGACAGCAAAATTCATGGAGCGATGTTCTACCTACTTCACTAGGCAAGGACCGCTATTTAACACTATACTGTAAACAATTTAAATTGAATGTTAATTAATTACCTGAGATTAAAGCGTATAAATCAAGTCAATATTAATTCAATGGAATTGTATGAGTTATGATATGTACCTAACATAATTATCATAGTCGCTTTGTCGCTCGGTGGTTCCTAGAACCGTAATAATTTATTCAGATACAATAAAGATTACCAAAAACACATCTATTTAAACAATTTTATTGAATGGGAATACCAAGCATTGTATTGTAAAGTATTTATTGCCGATTATTGAATTCGGTAAGCATCTGGCGTTGTAAGTTATTTAGATATATGTATTTGCGTAATTTCGGCAGTTCTTGTAAATTGTAAATATTTATCAACATTTTTTAATGTTATGTATGTTATTTGTTAGGAAGCTTTTCGGCGATTGATATTGAGAGGTGGATATGTATATTTTGGTTGGAGAAATTGTCGACACGGATGCGTTTTCAAGAAGACTTTATTTATTAGTGTTACCACTCTATGAATAATAATTTGCGTGACCCTTTTTAGTGTAGCCACTCTAAGAAGACGATAATGTTGCCATTTGAATAATGGTTTTGTGCCATCTCGCGACACCTTGTCGTAGACATATTGGTTGTTTTATTTTTAGGGTTTCATTATCGAGAGCGAAAGAGGAAAGCTTATGTCCTCACTTCGGTGTTTTTTTGCCTGTCTGTTTGAGTTATAGCTATCGACCTACGTACTAATTACACTAAAGATATTTGGCTGCCTAAATTGCCTGTATTTGAACAAAATGTTCTATTTTTCATCATTTACATCCAATGCACGAGTTTTAAAGGTATAAGTTTTAGCTTTGTAAAGTAGTAAAGCTTTGTGGGCTCGCCTTGCTCACGCCTAGCTACGCTACTGCTGAGATTAGTCTGTTAAATTCTGTCTTTCAATTTAAACGAATCAGCTGAAGTGATATGTATAAACATAAACTACACATGAATTATAAACATTAATTCCCCAACTACTCCAAAAAATCTATAGACTTTTAAAATTAAATATACTATTTTGAGGTTCCTAAGTAGCAGTACCTTTAGAAAAGGGAGTGGGGAATGTGTGTATGGTTGTCGGTTATCCGTTGAGCGGTGTATGGGGAATAAAAGATAACTTATCGTACATGCTATTTACAATCAGAAGGATTTTTGTTTAGGCGAGGGCAAGCAGAAACCGCGAGAATATTATAAATTTTGTACACGACCACAGTGTGTTCGCGTTGAAGGTGTGTGTCGAACTGTCTTCCGAACTGTCCCAAACTGTCATTCGGTTTTGTTTCGCGCCAAGAGAACATTGAGCCGCGCTGCCATAAAACGGTGCGCTCATGCGTCTCGCGGCTACCGACCTCAGTCGGGGTGCTGGAGGCGCAGATATGCGTAATATCTCCTCCCCTAAATACCGCTACAGGCTATTTGCACTGCTTCACGGGGCATTCTTAAGCACTGATGCGCTAGGATCAGCGTGGGGGTAGCTACGTTCCAAGTCTCACCGCTCTTCCTGCCATTCGGTATTCGAGTCTCCACACAAGCCGGCGATTTGACTCTGGTGCCCATTCGTGGTCTCACCTCTCGTCGCTTTGGTCTAATCCCTAGTAAAGGACGCGGTAGTGTGAGAAACGCATTTTCCCCGCCTTAAAAAAAGCGGCACGCTGGTTTGGATGCTACACAGATTAAATATTAGTTTCGCGTTTGCATGCTTGCTTATAATGTTGCCATTAATGCCACCACAGTAGCTTAGGTTATTCCTAAGTAATCCAATCATTCTTAAAATCAGTTCCTAAAGTACTCAACATAAAAATATCGTTAAATTTTATTTTCCAGTTTCTATTTAGTTTGTTTATGATGTAGGTGTGTCTTGAAAGAAATGTTATCTAGTTGAAAAGCTATTTCATAAAATTGTTATCTCACAGATTGGAAACAATAATGCGCTATCGTTGTGATTATTATTTTTTATTATTATATTATAACCTTTATATCAATAGTCTGGAATGTTATCTCAATTTTAGTAAGCCTGGTTGAGTCTTTTTCATAGTTATAGTTCTATTTAATTTAATTTCTTTTTGTGTGTAACGTACCAATTATTATTTTTCAAATTATTATTTTCACATTTCAATAATCATTTCATAACATATTATGTACTTATATTATATTGTTAAATATATATATCTTTTGTCTATTCTTTGTTTGATGTTGTTCTAATTATAAATAATATTAAAATATGAAATGTTCATAAGTTATTTTTTCTTCTGTGAAGGTGACGTTACTGTTTGGCACTAACGGAAGAACAGCGTTGGTTGTTATCAACCACCATTTGCTGAGTTGGGCCTGTTTAAAGTTAGTTAACTTTTGGTTTTATTAAACTGCTTATGTATAATTTCTAATAAATCTAAATAAACATTATTTTTTTCTTCTTTCTCAAATATATATACATATAACTAATCCTGTAATCTTGTATTAAAATTCAAAAGTTTCTAACTAAGTGCTACTCGAGAACATAAACAATTCAAAATTAAGTATACTTACATCACGTAACTACTACTTGTCGCTGTTTAAGTAGAAGAAGCGAGAATACTACTCCATAAACATCCCACTGTTGGGCTGGGGCTTCTTTATTTTTAGGTAGTAAGTAGTATACCCAAGAGGCTTGTACAAGACGGAGCAGGGGGTTTAACACTTCATTTACGTACAATTTTTGCCTCTGACATCTGATTTATTCTATTTTATTGACATTCTTTTATTTCTGTATTTAATATATAATTAATCAAATTGTGTTTATAAATTCAGAACTGTCATAATTTTTTAAATTGACATATACCCAAATATTTATATGACCATGTTTAGTTCAAATACAGTGAGACCAATTGAACTTTGTTTACCATCTTTTGTACAACTATTACCTGTATTTCTACAAATAAAGATTCATACACTCATTCATTCAACGGTTATCTCAATGTGCAGGTTTTACTACGAAGTTTTCCTTTACCAGCACGTCCTAATTGCAACAGCAGGTTCAATCCTCCTCCTAATCCGCAATATTCTTGCCACGGGTTGTCTGGAAGAGATCGCTTTTAGCGCTAAGACCGCCCTTTGTACACAATTAGATTAATACTAGTTCGTAAGTTTTCTGTAATGGTGTACATTAAAGTGTTGTCTATCTATCAAAAAACTGCTTAAATTTTACATGTTTTCCGATCACAATTTGAGCCTGTATCGCTTGAGTATGATACTTTAAAAGAAAAAAATCTGAATTAAAATATGTGATAAATCTTTCGTTAAAAATGTATTTAAACAAGATTTGTTAAGTAGTTTTTAAGATATGGAGTATATCTATTCGATTTTTTCATTGCATGAGTACAGCAGGCAGACAGCCCACCTGATGGAACGTGGTTACCGTTGCCTATGAACATTTGCTACACCTAAGGTGTTTCCAATATGCAATGTCCAATGTAGTAAGTGGCGACAAAATCACTTACTGCCAAGTAGGGCATTAGCTGGTCTGGATCGACGGCCGCCATATGACCTAATCACTCCAATCCAATCTATCAAGGACATCAGCCTGTTTGTTATACTCCAGCAATAAAAAAGGAAACATGGATAAAAAGAGAAAAATCATGAAATGAAGCCACATAGCTTGATTTTCCTTTGAAATATTACCGAGGAGTGCGTCCTCCCCGTCCTCACCTACGGGGCCGAGACATGGACACTGACGGCAGGATTGGTCCACAAGTTCCAAGCCGCTCAACGGGCTATGAAACGAGCTATGTTGGGTGTTTCTATTATGGATAAAATTAGAAATGAGGATATCCGTAAAAGAACCAATACAAACCAAGACATAGCTCGCAAAATTAGCAAGTTGAAGTGCCAGTGGGCCGGTCACGCCTGCCGCAGGACCGATGGCTGACGGAGCAGACGCGTCCTGGGGTGGAGACCGCGTCTCGCTAAACGTAGTGTTGGACGCCTTCCAGCCCGATGGACCGACGACCTGCGCAAGGTCACCGGCAGGCGCTGGATGAGGAAATCAGCCGATTGAGATGAGTGGCGTCGTCTTGGGGAGGTATACGTCCAGCAATGGCAGAATGGCTGACGACGATTATCCCTATTCTTACTAGAAATTCACACTCTTTTTTTCACTTTAAACTAATTGGGGTGGGCACAATATATCTCTTTCTTCCATACTCTTCTGACACACGTCCTCTGTCACATCACAAATCATCATGTCAACCCTTAAACACTCTACCAATCTCTGTATTGTTCTACCATCAATCTTGCAGTTTAACACCTTAATCTCGTTCCTTTCAATTTTATAGTGCAACTTTGAAAGACTCGTTTCTCATCTTATCCATTCTTATAACACCACACATCCATCTCAACATTCTTATCTCAGCTGTTACTAGAAATTGTAACTCTCATATCTAATTCGTGTATAGTGAGTGTATCGGAGCGGAAATCCACAATAAACCGTGAACAAAAAATTATTGTAAAGGGTTATACAGTCGTGTGATGAATAGAACGTATCTAGTAAAAACTGGTGCGAATTGACAAAGGTGGAACAGTGCGACTTGCACTTGTATGCTCAATGTCAGGGTCTAAGAATAAATGTGTTCTATATAACGATACTACCAACCAATGACTAAACGAATGCATGAATGAATTCTTCATTTATATGGCAGTCCTCTCCAACCTCTTCTACTATATTATTATCATAACTATATTAATATAACATTATTATAACTATATAATAATATTTTTCTTTCCTTTTATTGTGTCTCGCTTACTGAGGATACACTGTTTGCAACAATTCCATTGATTCTTCGACAAGTGATTGTGTTGTTAACATATTTCTGTATAAAATTTATAAAAAAAATTGAATTTTTTTTTAGCTAGAGATGTTGCTGAGGAGTTTCTTGCCACTTCTTTTTCTTAACAGCAATAACACATTGCGAAGCGGCGTACATAGAATAGGAAGTACAATTCAATTTTAACTTATATGTACGACCTTAAAAAAGTGTTCTCCAGTGAAACTTATTTTGAATAACAGCCGTTGAATTTGAATTTGCATGTAGGTTCTTTCTACACTGTTGGTGCACAATAATAAAGGATTTTTTAAAATTCATCCCATAAAGGGTTAAGAAATGGGATGAAAATTTGTATGAAAATCCGTTATTTTCAAAGTAAGAAGTTGTAGTAAGTATATTTTCTGCTTCTGATTCGAAATAAATAAATCGGCGACATGTAGTTTTTGGAAATTCCACCCCTAAGGGTATAAAAAATGGAATGACAGTTTGTATGAAAATTGATCATTTTTAAAGTAAGTACGTAATCTTATGTACCTGCTTCTGGTTAGAAATATATAACATAAACATGTTTCGGCGTTTCTGAAAACTCAACCCTTGAGGGGTGGAAGAAGGGTCTAACTTTAAGTTTTTTGACTACTTAAACTATTGAACGACTATTGAGGAGGAGGGAGCAGGAGAATAGTGGAGGAGCGATATTGAGGAAGAGAAGGATAGTGGAGGAACCATATTGAGGACGAGGAGCATAGTGAAGGAGCGATATTGAGGAAGAGAAGGATAGTGGAGGAACCATATTGAGGACGAGGAGCATAGTGGAGGAGCGATATTGAGGAAGAGAAGGATAGTGGAGGAACCATATTGAGGACGAGGAGCATAGTGGAGGAGCGATATTGAGGAAGAGAAGGATAGTGGAGGAACCATATTGAGGACGAGGAGCATAGTGGAGGAGCGAAATGGAATGCTCTTCCATTTCAAAGGAAAATCTTCCAGCGAGGCTATTGCCGTTTGTTGCTGGAAATTTGTGTGTATTCTTTGTACATTTCGGGAATCATTTACGACCTCAATAATTGTACAGCGTCATGTATTGGTTTGTAAGCGTTCCACTACACCATGACTATTTTTCGTTTACGATATTTGTAATACGGCTATCTGTATAAAATTAGTTTACTGAACAAACCGACAACCGAAAATAACCACAAATCTTATGAAATTGGGCATAGCAGGTTAAGTGGTCGATTACGTTATGTTATGATTAAAGCCACGTTACGGAGGTATTTTTCAAACAGCAAGCTATTTCTCGTCATAACTTCCTTACACGTTGCGGTCGAAGTGGGAAACTGTTTAATGTTTGCATTAACTGACAGGTTAAGGGTTGCCAGCGTTTGGATAAATATTGCACAACGTTAGAAAGAAGAAAGGAAATAATGTTTATTTAGAGTTATTTAAAATGGAAATTATGCACAAAGGAGATAACAAAAGCCAAAGGTTAACTAGCTCTAAACAGGCCCTAAATAAGCAAATGGTCGGTCTTTTGTTAGTGCCAATCAATAATGTCAACTTCAAAGAAGAAAGAATTTATAGAAACATTGAAATATTTACGCCCAAAAAAATTCTAGAGATTAATATTGATTTACAGTGAGCATATATTTGAACAATATAAGTATACTAACGGTTCCAGCAGACGTTGACTTGCCCTGAAAAAATAAAAATCTAGAACCATTCCTTTCCATCCCAGCGCCACCTACCGGGTCTAATTTTCATCAAAATCGTAGAATCTTATTGAAGTTTTTTAAAAAAAGTGGAAAGTCTTCAACTGACAAGTGACAAAATGAATCGCAACAAAATTTTAACTTGAAGTTTTACGGGCAGGTTTTTAAATTGGATAAGTACATTAACAATCTACCCGTAAAACTTCAAGTTAAAATTTTGTTGCGATTCATTTTGTCACTTGTCAGTTGAAGTTTTTCCACTTGTACGTTGCGATTCGTTTTTTCCACTTGTCCGTTGCGATTCATTTTTCCGCTTATCCGTTGCCATTCGTTTTTCCACTTGTCCGTTGCCATTCGTTTTTCCACTTGTCCGTTGCGATTCGTTTTTCAACTTGTCCGTTGAAGTTTTTTTTATGCATAATTTAAAAAAATAGCATTCGTCGCTTCTTCTCTTTATAAACTATAAGTGTGCGAAATTTCATATTCCTCCGCCTGCGCAATTTTCGTAAAAAGGGGTACAAATTTATTGCTTGACGTATTAATATATAGATTTGAAAATAATAATTTTGAAAAATAAAAATATGTACGTCACGTAGACAAATAAATGTATGTTATAATTTCTTGGAACCTTGGAACCTTGCAGGAATCATTATCTTATTTACAGGTCTTAGGGCCGGCTTGATCAGTGTGATACCATACTCTCACAGAATATAATTGAACTTGAGTGAAGTGATGTATCACGGGCGATCGACCGTGTAGGATAATGAAACCAGCATGGGTCTACCACTTATAAACCTTACATATATAAAATGTAGTAAATTACTTACGTATAGGCCTTATCGCCTCTCATGGACCTCTGTAACACCAAGGGAACTATTGTGTTGCCTACGTTTTTGGGGACTTCAACAATCTGTTAAGCTCTTTTCGAAGTACCTCATATTATTAGCTGCATAGTATAGTAAATAAAGATTAAGAAATTTGTATATAAATAGGTATATTATCAGTAATAATTTCTATCCGTGCAGGAATGGAGAAATAATACAATTTCCTGCGGCCGGGCGGCTTGTCGTAAGAAGCGGATTTGCCCATCTGACTACCATGCCTGGTCTATAGTATGCCACCATAGCAACCTTGGGTGGTGTACCGGCATTAGTGGCCAGGTTTCAGTCTCCCGTTAAGGTGCGGCAGCACATTGGTGGCACCTTTAGTGTTACAAATGCCCATAGGCGATGGTAACCGCCTTCTATCAGGTGGGAGGCCTACCTGTCTGCTGAACTCATGCAATAAAAAAATAATTTAGTATAATTAACTCGTGTGAGGCCTGGTTTCCACCAAAGCAAAGAGGAGAAGAGACGAGAGGAGATGTGCTGCGAAGCTGGCAGGTTATTTCCACCGAAGCGGAGAGGAGATGTGAGTTTTTTGTAGCCCCGCACACACCTTCGGGCGTTCGAGTCGCGGGCTGAAGGCAGCGGGGAATGGGGCGCGCGAGCGCGGTCGCCGCACGGCCGCCCGACTACACAAGTCTCCGCTCTGCCGTGCCGCTTGCTCGCTCGCGCTCGCGGCACAAAATTCTATAGAAAAATAGTACATCTCCTCTCGTCTCCGCTTGATCTATTTCCACCGAAGCTAAGCGGAGAGGAGATGTGGAAATAACGAAACCTGATTGGTTATTTAAAAGACATCTCCTCTCGTCTCCTCTACTCTCTGCTTTGGTGGCAACCGGGCCTTAGTGCGGGATTTATGCAAGGAAATGCGTAGAACTTTGAGAGCTGTTTATTTGATTTCAAGACGAAGAATACCGAGCTAAATTACAATACACTGTAAGTTATGATGCTCACACAATAATTACCTACCCTAGAGCGCTACTACGACATGTTGTCTAACTGTTCGCTGAACTCATTCAATAAAAAAATCTCTCTTTCTATGTATTGTATACATGTAACTATCAACCCTGACCGTTGCGGATCGTTCTAGATTTTCGTACGTAATTTTACGACCGATCCAACGTGTGAACGTAAAATATTTGATGGCTAACGCTTCCACCGTATATGGTATTTTTGTATGTCCTGATTTGTAAGTTGTTTTACAATTATAAATTTGTATTTGTTTTTTCATTTCGGAATGTACAAGAAGGCAAGTGATTTTATGAAATGTGTCATAGTAGTGATGCAAACAGTAATATCGATGTTACAAAAATTCAATAAATCGATTATAGATATTAATATTGAAATCAGATAAAACATCGATTCCTCGTTATTTATGAGTATACTTTTATTATCAATGTTTGACTGTAGATAAATTAAAATATTAGCTAACGTGGCAAATTTTGTACCCAGTTAGTGGTTATTCTATAGTTTAATGTTAGAAAAGAGCCTCTTACTTTATGGCTTAAATTCAATATTTAAACATGAATAATAGAAAGGCATATTTTTAAATATAGTTTTGTATATTTTTAGTTAGAGTCAAATATCAATAAATAGTTTGGTCTGAGTACAGTCTTTAAGCAAAAGCCTCAGACATATTGCAGATCTATTTAGGTTAGTGAAGATTCTTGCCACTAAACTCTTGTGATTTTCGACACAGACACATAATGCGTTGCCATAAATAATCAATATCCTACACTATTGCTTACTTTTAAATAAAACTGTACAGCGAATCATGACCCTTTTGCGAGTTCTCACAAAAATCGAAATGTGTGCTGGGACACATATTAGAAGTGAAACTTCAACGGACAAGTGGAAAAACGAATCGCAACGGACAAGTGGAAAAACGAATAGCAACGGATAAGTGGCAAAACGAATCGCAACGGACAAGTGGAAAAACGAATAGCAACGGATAAGTGGAAAAACGAACCGCAACGGACAAGTGGAAAAACGAATCGCAACGTACAAGTGGAAAACGAATCGCAACGGACAAGTGGAAAATCTTCAACTGACAAGTGATAAAATGAATCGCAACAAAATTTTAACTTGAAGTTTTACGGGTAGGTTTTCAAATTGGACAAGTACATTAACAATCTGCCCGTAAAACTTCAAGTTAAAATTTTGTTGCGATTCATTTTATCACTTGTCAGTTGAAGATTTTCCACTTGTCCGTTGCGATTCGTTTTCCACTTGCACGTTGCGATTCGTTTTTCCACTTGTCCGTTGCGGTTCGTTTTTCCACTTATCCGTTGCTATTCGTTTTTCCACTTGTCCGTTGCGATTCGTTTTGCCACTTATCCGTTGCTATTCGTTTTTCCACTTGTCCGTTGCGATTCGTTTTTCCACTTGTCCGTTGAAGTTTCACTTCTAATATGTGTCCCAGCACACATTTCGATTTTTCGCAGGTTTACTGCAAATTATGATTTGGTTAGGTTAAGTACATTTTAATGGTGTATGTAATACGCTACCCACGCACCGACCATTTTTTACGTCAACACTTTTGTTGTTCGTTGTCGTTCACTTTTGTTATGACTTTCGAAAAACTGAACAGTTGGCAAAGTTTTCTTGTTGTTATTTTTGTTTACTCAACAAACTCTATTTATTTATTTATATATTTTTTTTACATACCACAAATAGAGGCAGTGATGCCTTGTCACGTGGAGAGCAGAGCTATAGTTCGATGCAAACTTAAGTTTGCCTCCATTAATAGCGGCTCGGAACATCGCACTTTCCGATGCGCAGAACGCAATTTTAGGTATTAGAGGGATGAGGTAGTCTGAGGACGCGGTATATCCTCGCTCGCTCTCTCGCTAGCTTTCTCGTTTACGAGACTTTCCCGGCACTCGGCTCACCAGAGCTGCCAATTTAGCGCTTTAGGAGCTAGATATAGCGCTTTTTAGGGCAATCCAGCTCCCAATTTTATTAAACAACTTCCAGCGCAAAATCTTGCGCTTTTTATAATATGCAAATATCTAATTAATTTTATAATAAATATATATGAATATCTATACTAATATTATAAAGAGAAAAGATTAAATTCTTTGTTTGCATTGAAGAGGCTCCAAAACTGCTTAACCGATTTGAAAAATTCTTTCACTGTTGGCAAGCTTCACAATCCCCGTGTGACATAGGCTATATTATGTTTACAAAAAAATTAGGTATCCTTACTAAAACTCCAATAACGTAACCCAAGGTGTAAAAAATACCTAAAATCGCGAGCACTGCGAAAACTGTTGATGATAGAATGAAATAATGTACTACGACTTTGCAGAACACATCATTATCTACAAAAAGTGTTGCGACAGCATATATCTACCTATTATAGTTATGCCACAATAAGTGTCCTTTTATTTCAATAAATTAATTAAAATGCCGCCGCTAGAACAGGCACTTTATTTGTATCTTGATATTCATCCTTATCAAAATAAATTACTTCATATTCAAGACTGCTTCAATACCTTTATTATAACTTTTTGAATTATTCAATTCGGACATTCCATTCGAAAGATATCACGAGTTTAAAAAGTATTAGAACACGCGGCTTTGATGTTTTATATTGACAGAAAAAAGTATTTCAAAAAATATTTCAAATATACTTACACACCGCGGAGAATACCAACAGAGCAGATGTAACTCCTATAATATATATTTTGTCTGTATAGTGTAATACACTACACACGCACCGACAATTTTTTTCTGTCAACACTTGTCGTTCACCTCGTTGTGACTTTCGAAAAACTGAACCGTTGGCAAAGTTTTCTAGTTGTTAATTTGTTTTCTTATTGGAACATCCCACTTTCCGATGCGCAGAATGCGATTTTAGGTATTAGAGGGACGAGGTCGTCGGAGAACGAGGTATATCCTCGCTCGCTCTCTCGCTCGCTCTCTCGCTCGCTCTCTCGCTCGCTTTCTCGTTTGCGGGACTTCCCCGGCGCTCGGCTCGGCTCACCAAGTCTGCCACTTTAGCGCTTTCGAAGCTAGATATAGCGCTTTTTAGGGCAACCCAGCTCCCAATTTTATTAAGCAACTTCCAGCGCAAAATCTTGCGCTTTTTATAATATGCAAATATCTAATTAATTTTATAATAAATATATTTATGAATATCTAGACTAATATTATAAAGAGGAAAGATAAGATTGGTTTTTGCTTGCATGAAGAGGCTCCGAAATTACTGAACCGATTTGAAAAATTCTTTCACTGTTGGCAAGCTACGCTATCCCCGGGTGACATAGGGTATATTATATTTACAAAAAAATTAGGGATCATTACTAAAACTCCAATAATGTATTCCAAGGTATAAAAAAAATACCTAAAATCGCGTGCGCTGCGAAAACTATTGATGATAAAATAACAAATAAAATAAATTACTGAACCGATTTGAAAAATTCTTTCACTGTTAGCAAGCTACGCTATCCCCGGGTGACATAGGCTATATTATATTTACAAAAAAATTAGGGATCATTACTAAAACTCCAAAAATTTAATCCAAGGTATAAAAAAAATACCTAAAATCGCGTGCGCTGCGAAAACTATTGATGATAAAATAAAATAATGTACTACGACTTTGTAGAACACATCATTATTTACAAAAAGTATCGCGACAACATATATCTAACTATTATAGTTATGCCACAATAAGCGTTTTTTCATTATAAAAAAATAATTAAAATGCCGCCGCTAGAAAAGGCTTTTTATTTGTATCTTGATATTAATCCTTATCAAAATAAATTACTTCATATTCAAGACTGCTTCAATACCTTTATATAACTTTTTGAATTATTCAATTCGGACATTCCATTCAAAAGATATCACGAGTTTAAAAATGTAAGAATTAGTGACGGTGATCACGTGACTGTGACATCTTTTCGTGAGTCAAAACTCCATAAGACCCCCTCTATATAGAAGTTTCACTTCAAAAATATATGGTCACTTTTATAAAATTTTGCTTGTAGGCCAACAGACCACTTGGTGGTAGGTGGTTACCGTTGCCCATGGAGGTCTGCAACATTAAGGGAGCCGATGCGTTGTCTACCTCGTAGAGATTTTAAGTATGTTCCCGCCCTTTTTGAAGAGCCTCATACTTTAGCGCTCTGGGAAAACTGCGGGATGAAGTTCATTCCATAACTTGGCATGAAAGAGCGCGTGCCACGTGCAGTGGAGGACGTCCAAGTGTTTAGGAAAGATGGATGAACTTCCAATCGCCGGCGAGTGGTGCGATGATAAAGTGACGTAGGCACCAAATCAAATAGTTCCTCGGAGCACTCCTCGTTGAACAGACGGTAGAACACGCTTAGAGTGCCGACGTCCCTACTAAGGCTGAGAGATTCTAAAACGTCTGAATTTTGGGATCGTCGACAATCCGGTCCGCTCGCTAACATCTAATAAATATCGACTTTGCACATTTAAAAATATCGATATCTGTCAAGAGCGATGTTGCATCCCTATATACATGCAATTTGAGTTTATTTGAGAGTTCTATTATAATTTCCATTTCCTTTTTTCTATGTAGTGTTGTGAATATTTAAACAAAATACGATAACAGTTGCATTAGATCACAAGCGTTTCCAACTTAGACTATCTGTGCGACATAATTTCGGAAATAACGTGTTTCATTTAATCTTTTCTTAATTGCGTAGCTCATTAAATTAAATTAATTTCGGAAACAAGATAGCGTGCGTAATAAACATTTTGATAACCTACTAGTTGCGGTTTAGAGTGTGTTGAAGTAGAATTATGTTTTTACTATTCACGAAATGTCACGTATTTTCATGTACAGTCGCAGTATGAAAAGGTTCGTCACCTTAAAGTTGACTTTTACTTGCACGAGTACGAGCACTGGCAACATTTTAAGAAATGTTTAGTTACGTTCATAAGATATAGAAACGTGAAGAAAGAAAATGACAAGAGCTATGAATGTCAAAGAAGCAAGTGAGGTGTGTAAGAATAAGCCTAAATGGCGCTCTGTTGTTCGTGCCCACCCCGCAAGGGACCTGGCGTGAAGTTATGTATGTATGTATGTAAGAAAGAAAATTGCGATATTGACAATGACAGACACTATGGTTTTAATCGGCATAAACAAAGAGGATATAATCACTACGCATATTATACATATTAGAATCAATAAAAAGGTTTTGTATCCCTTAGACGAGATAGAAAATCAAACAATTTTGATCTAAGTAATTTTAAATGTTATTGTCAAACAGTTAAACATATTTCTCTGTGGAAAAGTCTGTTCTGTGACTTAGTTTGAAAGAGCAACATGTGCTCGCGGAACGTTAAATGAATCAATTTGAAAACTGGAGAACCTTTTCATACCAAGACTGTACATCAGGTCACATATTAAGAAATGTTCAACTGACTGTCAGTTTTTCGGGTGAATAAGGTTTAATCATGGTTTAATCCTCTCCGGTCTTGGTTAAACTCCTGATTCGTGATATTTCTCTATTTGAGTGGGCGAAGTTCCTATTGAGCATATCCTTTTTAAAAGGTTTTATTTAACTTGCTATGGATGTGTATGCAAGTAAGTTCGGGTGGAATCTTGCAAGTTAAATTTAACCAACTTCTCGGTTTCCGATTGAGCTGGAATTTTGCACGCATATGTATATCGCGTAACAATGCAATAATAAGGTACCATGGAGCTGATCTGATGATGGAGTCGGAAGGTGGCTATAAGAACTCCTGTACTAAACAAGATAAACCGTCGTGTTTGGGCTCGTATTACTTGTTTTGGCTAGCACTCTGCTGCTACATGATATCCAGAATCTAAAAAGCTTGTATTTAAAAACATTTAAAAAAAAAGCTTATTTTATGAAATGCATGCATGAAAGCCGCCTTGGACAAGCGTGGCGGGTATACTGTCCGTTGGTCTATAGGAGTTGGACGTTTATACGCTGTTATTATTATAAATAAGTAGTAAAGGGTACATATATAAAATACAGGGAACATTACAAAAAGTGTCCCAAAGGAAACTGTGTTCCCCGTGCTAGGTCTCTTTAGAGTCTGTGTGGGGGGTTACAGTAGTATTCGCTTCGGTCATATAATTCTTATCATTGAAGATAATACATTAATGCAATGTCATTGTATAGTAAAGATTTATATAAATAATACTTTCTGCTACTAAATTAAGAACTAATTCTAAAATAAACCAATACCTATATAACAAGAATACGGTAGTTCATTAGATGGAAAGCTGCTCAATATCTCTTTGAGAACGATGTATCTAACGGAGAGAGCCGTTCCATCATTACCAATCCATGATAGTTCATTCATTCCCATTATACTAGTATATTAAATGAAGATCTTCCGGTATTTGCTTTGCTGGTAGATCAGTATATTAGAATTTCCTTACTGATGAAAGCTTTATGATACAACTCTACACGACCCACTTAAAATAATCTTTATCATTACCACTGCTCGGTAAAAGCTGAGAATCTTTTAAATCGTATTGATGTTGCTGAAATAAATTCCAACTTCGGCCTTTGACTAAGTATTTTAGTCCAACTTAGAAATATCTAACGTTATAGTCAAACTTCGAAGGTAGAATAATCTGTTGCGGCCTTTGCCTAGTCGATCCTAGAAGCGACAGTCGCGAGGCAGACTCCGTCAAACGTCGATTCTTACTGCACTTGTTACATGTGTAATGACTGTATAAATTAGTCTCTCCTAGGTTAGACTAAAATTCGTTAGTGAAAGGCAGAAAAACGACATTTATTTGGACTTTGACTAAGACTTTATGTCAAACCTAGGATCGCCAGAGCTTCGATGTTTGACTATAACATATATACATAAGTTAACTGTCAGTCTTTAAAGTCATTCACAATGTGGTATATCAGATAACGCATTAAACCCTTAGCTACATCTGCGTGACACAGTCAGTAACTCCCCAGGTGTAGCAGGGGCATTATAAAAACTGTGACGATTGCAAATACTTCGTAAACTATATAAATATTTAATTAAACTGTCTTTTAACACAAAAAGAAAAACGACAATAAATATTTCTTTTTAACTTAAAAAAACCCGATAAAAGCCCGAGTAGGAACTATTTTTTTTATTGCTTTTGATACATTGGGGAAACGCCACAATTAGGTACTATTTGCATAGCCTAAATAAAAAATCCATTTAACATTCACATTCAACAAGATTTCAAACTATCCAAATCATATTTATTCATTAAGTTATAATAAAACTACGTTTTAACGGTTTTAAGCGCGGTAGTTTATTTGATTTTGGTTTATCCGACGTTACGGCTGCTTTTCAGTGGCCGAACAAATGTCATCTTTGTCGTCCGTGACCACGGCCCCCTAATATTGGACCCCTGTATCTCGAACATAGCAGTATTTGATTTTACAACCTTTACAACTCGATTATTTGGAATAAATCTTCACCCCCATAAGTCAAATTTTTCCTTACAAAATTAGCTTAAATTGAAATCCTCCATAAGTCGAAAACTCTATCCGTCTTATTAATAAACATGGAGTAAACCTAGATTAACTTTACTCCTAGTATTATCTCAGTAGCAACCAATATCAGTATTAATAAACGTGGAGTAAACAAGGAGTAGACTAATTCGACTTTAGTCTCAGAGTAAAAGTTACTCCAAGCTTTACGATGGATTAAGCATAGAGTAAGCTTTGATAGCGCTGTCAATTGACAATTTGACAAATAAACTGACATTAACATAATTAAATAACATAGGAAAGAAGGTTGTATACCTCCTCATATTAAAGTTTTAGCAGCTATAAGAATACGGGTTCGTGAAGAAGTAAGTGAAATAATGATCATCTTTCAATATTCATCCATTTCTTAATAAATTTAGTATTATACAAACATTTTACTTAACAGGTTCTAGATGATGCAGGAGATCTTAGTGGAATGAGTCAGTCAACAATATCTGTTATATGCAAACAAGGTGCCTTTGGCCCTAGTACAAAAGAGAGCTCAAATTCATACAAATGCCACATAGATAAGCATGTTGTTGAAGACTTTCTTGCGCCCTTCTCTTCAAGCGACATGTTTGCTAAGCGGTGTGGTAACATAGATTACTTAAGAAAATACTACAATAGTGTGACTAAATAAAATTTTATTTTAAAATTAATATCTTATATATTTTATTCATTGCATTTATCATGTAAGAGCACGTTCTTGTCGGTGGAGCTTCTTCCAATCTTCTCTATTATGGGCCAGTTGTTTTACTTCTATGTAAGACACGACACCCACTTTTTCTTTTATTTGATCCATAAATGCTCGCCTTGGTCTTCCCTTTCCTGTCCTTGCTTCCACTTTGCCTTCGATATATTTTATATATATACTTTTTTATTTTAATTATTCAAAACCCACACGTTACACATTTTTTTTTTCTTATCCATCCTAAGTAATTGACTTATCCTTTCCTCCTCATCCCAATTAATGGAGTGGTTACGTTTTTGACTCATGTTTTAGTGGTTTATGCGTGATACTAACTTTGTAAATGAAAGAAAAACTAGGCACTACGAAAAAAATTCAAATAAATTTTAGGTAACGTTTGTGTCGGAAATTAGGAATCATTTATCAATTAGACACTATAAATGTCAATTGTCAACATAATTTGTCATTTCCACTCGCCAAATCGGTCTTTTTACTTTTAAATGATACGTGTTGCCATAATTTATTCACTAATCTATGGTGTAAGGAAGGTATTGTTACTCTGAGAATACTCCTTGTTTATTAATAACACTCTTACGACGAAGTTAATGCTTAGTTACTCCAATAGTAACTAGTCCGGCCTAAAGACGGATTACTCCTAGAATTAAGACTTTTTTATTAATAAGGCTGCATAAGTCGAATTTGCCGTTTCCCTTCAAGTTTGACTTAAAGAGGTTCTACTGTATATAGTAATTATACATATTTGTATTTAATATAATTCGTGTATAAATAAATGCAATAACTGATATTAATTGTGTATATTATATCTGCTGGTTGCTGCTGGCTCTTAGTTCTTAAACATTGGATATTATTTTTAATTATGAATAATTCATATATTCATTAAAAGCCGAACACAAAAATAGGATGCTTTTTACGAAAAACTTCTAATTAAGTAACCAATATTATTAAATAAAAGTTTCTTCATTGTATTAGATTATGATTTATGTCAAATAATTTATACAATATTATTGTTTGGTCAACCACTTCATTAAAAGATCGAAATATTCATTAATAAATTAACGACGAACATAAATTTACACATTTTTAATCTGTCATAAATTATAACTTCAATATAATAAATATGACATTAATTTACCTAATCTTTTTTTTAAATGTAAAATTAAAAAGTCACTCACCACATTAGTTGCCATCAGCAAAAATAAATTTATCCAAGAACTTGAATAAATCATACATAAAAATTACGCGCGCACTCACACATTTGAAATATGTCCCCTTTTAATATAAAAATACACTTAGACGAGTATATGAACACAATATTTATTAAAAAAAATACCTAATACTATTTTTTACAATTAAATAATATTTAAGAAAAATGATATAAAAATATTCTAAGATCGCGCCATCGCGCCATCTTTGTTTTTACTTTTTTCAAAGCGACTAGCATAGGCGATGGTTCGTACGGAACTGTACCGCGCCGGGAACAGTGAATGGAGTGGACGCATAACGTACGATTAGATTAAACCGCTTCTTTGGAATGTCATCAAGTTTTCGCTCACTGTGATTCAGATTTTAAAGCTCGATTGCATTTTTAATAGCTTGAAGATTGGCCGTAAATCTAGAAGAAGCCTTAAGGCCACCAGGCTTAAGAAGGGATATTAGACTATTGATGAATATTGCAATCACAAGCACAGCTTTTAATACCTAGATCATAATCAATTTAAATTTTAGAACATTATTAAAGGTTCTGTTGGCAAAGAATTCTATAATCACAGATTTCGCCAAGGCTACACTGTTAATTTGACTTTAACAAAAAACAAAAGAGTATACCTACTAGTATATGCGTGTGTGTGTCAAATACATGGTAGTGTGTATAGAGCTTTTTTAAATATGTACTTTTTACGCATAATTGGAAAAAATAGCTTTCTGCACTCCTCTATATAAACTATAAGTGTGCGAAATGTCATACTCCTCCGTCCGCGCAATTTTCGTAAAAAGGGATCCAAAGTTTTTGCTTCATGTATTAATATAATGTAACGTTTTATTTCTTCAAATATGTTAGGAATATATGGAGTATTGTTGCATTGTGATTTTTTTATTTGTCTTGTTTTTATTACGACGACATTTTTATATTTTACTAGCTGACTCGGCGAACTTCGTACCGCCTTATTCAAATAAATTAATAAACAAACAAATCGAGAAAACATGGCAAAGGGCTCATAGAATTTGAAAAATATATATAGCCTATAACCATCTACGATTAATTCCACGTCGAATGGTTGTGGTTTCATGCTGATCGGTCCAGTAGTTTTCGAGTTTACCTCGGACAAAGAAAACAAACTTTGCTTATATATATATAGATAGATAGATAGCCATAAACCATCTAGGAAAAATTTCGCATCGAATGGTGGTAGTTTCATGTCGATACGATCAGTGGTTTAAGCGTGATTGAGCCTCAAACGAACACCATTTTCATTATATATATATATATATATATATATATATAATATATACTAGCTGACTCGGCGAACTTCGTACCGCCTTGTGGTTTCATGATGATCGGTCCAGTAGTTTTCGAGTATAGATAAATAGCCATAAACCATCTAGGAAAAATTTCGTATCGAATGGTGGTAGTTTCATGTCGATACGATCAGTGGTTTAAGCGTGATTGAGCCTCAAACGAACACCATTTTCATTATATATATATAGATAGAAGACTAGCTGACTCGGCGAACTTCGTACCGCCTTGTGGTTTCATGATGATCGGTCCAGTAGTTTTCGAGTATAGATAAATAGCCATAAACCATCTAGGAAAAATTTCGCATCGAATGGTGGTAGTTTCATGTCGATACGATCAGTGGTTTAAGCGTGATTGAGCCTCAAACGAACACCATTTTCATTATATATATATATATAGAGATAAGATATAGATAGATTATTGTGCACCGTTTGCTACAACTTCAATAATTCTTTGAGAAATAATTGTATATCAAATCATTATTTTTTTTTTGTTAGTAATAACATTAGATGACAATATGTTATTTTATGTTTTACATGTTTTTGGCCTATCAGGCATGCAAATAGTAATTAAAAGTTCAAAACCAATTAATTAGCAAAAACAGACTACCGTATCCAGTCAATCCACAGACATTAATTTAACTTTTTTTTCTAGAATTATATATAATTACTATATACAGTAATTATAGATAATATGTATTTATTTCGGTATTTATATAAAAAGAGCTTGAGATAGATAAATATGAAGTAAAATAATTTTTAGCCTTTATTAGAAAAACAAGAGAGAGCGGCAAGAAACTCCTCAGCAAGTTTGTGCCGGACGTACTAGATCCCTAGTAAATATATTAAGGAGTCCAAACAGCCTGTCGGATCTAGAAGTAGATGATGTTGAAAAAGGTTAAGTTGCCTAATCTTTGGTAAATTCAGTGAATGGCGGAAATTGCAAAATTATCTACGATCGGATGCATAAGTTATGTTAGTAATATTTGTTTAGTCCAAAATTATTTAAATCTGGCATTTGAGAACAGCATACGAATTAAAACATTATTTTGTTAATTTATATTAGTTATATGATATTGTGCAATAGGGATGCGGCCACACGTTTCTTTAACATATATCACTGTTTACATATAAAATAATAAAAATAACTTAACTTTAAAATATAGAACACGAGAGATGAAAGTGACCTATTTAGGTCTGAGATCGCTTGGCGCACGAGCGTTGCGAGGGCGCTCATAGTTCGAGTGCCTAAATAGGCATTTCATCCGAGGTTTACATTCTGTTTTTCATTTGGAGTATGAAGAAAGTAAATAAAAACTGATTAATTAAACAAACAACTACTTCTCTATGAAATCAGGCGTTAAATCCATATCTAAATCTGATGAACTCATGTAATATGTCACATAACATGAAACGTCAAGTAATTTTCTTTTTCTATGGCTTCCTACCAACCAGCATGTTTTTGTCATTGATCATCTTTTTCTTCTTATATATAAAAAAGAATGTTTGTCTGTATGTCCTTTATAGAATAGTAAACTATACATTTGATCATGTGACGATGTTTAGCAAAGTTGTTGTGCATGAGCCAGAGAGGGTTTCTGAGCTGGTTCACAATTGGACCCGGTAGGTGGCGCTGCTGTCGGCATATCGATTGAAGCTTTTCCGGGCAGGACGATGTCTGCCGGACAGCTAGTAGTAAATATTTAGCTCAAATTGATGTAAATGAAATAATAATTTAGTGAAAAGTAATTTATAAGTATAAAATGATGTTACGACATTATTATTTTTTTTTTTTTACAAATTATGCCGCGATTTAATAGTGGCTGTAAAAAAAGGAGACATGAGTCGCATGTGTTATCTATGGTTCGTATTGTTTTAAAAAATATGACAGCAGGGAAAATCGTTTTCCAGGGACGAAAAGTACTGTTTCATGATTGCGATCAGGTAACTCCATACTTTCAGAATATGAGAAATGAAAATATTTTAAACTGTTCCATGATTGAAGTAATCTGTAAGTTATTGTCGAATAGAGAATTACATATTAAATTGTTTGTTTGTGCAGGCACGGCGAAAGAATACAATTTCCTGTGGCCGGGCGGCGGCAAGAGGCGACAAAACAACCCACAGCCAGGTGATAGGGTATTTACCATTTATATGGTGGCTATCACCCCTGGTAGAGTATGCCGCCATAACAAGATTGAGTTGTGTTACGGCATTTGTGACCAGGTTTCAGTCTCTCTTAAGAGAGCAGCAGCGCATTTGTATCACCTTTAGTGTTGCAAATTTCCATAGGCGATGGTAACCGCTTTTCATCGAGTGGGTCGTCTGCCTGTCTGCTGAACTCATGCAATAAAAAACTCGTGATCGGCTCGTTAATAATAATTATTCTTTATTTCAGGTATTAGATAACCCATATCAATTCACAAATATAAAATCATACAATTAAAAATTAAATTAAATTAAAAATAAAATAATAATAATAAAAGTAATAAACCCGCAGGGGGGCTTTGTGGCGAAGCCTTAGGTGAGTGGCGACACCTCGTACCTGACTCCGGGGGCCAAGACAAGGCCCCCGCCTTCGTGCTTGCCTTAGCCAGCCGGCACGGAGTGGAGATCGCTAGAGCTAAGACTCAAGCTCCAGGGGTGGAAGTGATAAATGGCCTAATGTCGGAAGTAGCTTCGGTGAACCTGCAGCCCACCTCTCTACACCCCTTAGCCACTCATACCCATGTTGCCCCTGCCTTTTATGGCATTTTTTGGGGCCCATGCAGGGAGTGGCGAGTCACCGTCTGCCCATTTTTCCATGTTCCCCGAACATTGCGACGGGCAGACGCCATAGTCCCCATATTCCCAGACCGCTAGTACCACTAACAGTTCACCCCAATAGCCCGGTACTTTTTGTCTTCATTTCCCACAATAGTCCTACACTGGCCGGGGCTTGTCCTTGGGTGCATTACTGTATGGTGTAGACAGGGATAATCGCCGGTCAGTGTCACGCCACATATTTACATTAAATTTGTCAAGGGGCCTCTACGTGTTGGCCTCCCCATGGCCCCACGCAAGCCCTCCAAAAGTCCGGGCCATTTTTATGGCCCGTGGTCTTGAAAGGCATACATATAATAAAAGTAATAATAATAGTAATAATAATAATTAAAATGAAATTAAGATGAAATTAAAAGAAGTGTCATCCATAACTGCATTAATAATACGTGTGATATAATATTTCATAAAAAAAAGAAATCTTAGATAATTTGTAATCCTTAATTATTGGAAATCAACATTAGATTAAAAATTGTGTCATTAAAAGCACCCCACTGAGGCAGGTGTCTGGTCACTTAAGTGATATGCTGTGAAGATTATTTGATATACAGTGCAATAAAAATAAGACTTTTTACGAGGCTAATTTGTTAATTATTTACTCTTGCATTCCATTACATGTTGTAATAGTCATGTTTTACAAGTTTTTTCTGATAGAGTCATTATCGTCGATGTCGATGAATGATAATTTGAATTCTTCTTCCAATTTGATAAAGGAACTTCGGATAGCGAGGAAATAAATTATTTTGTTTACAGAATTAATAATAAATTATTAACATACATACATATATCTACATAGAAATTGATACTCACAAGCAACACTATGACGTGGTATAATAATACAGTATGTATTGTTTTTCAAAATCAGCTAATCCTGACAAGGGTAATTGATTGTTCAAAAATTTAATAATATCACTTTAGTTTTTGTCAAAATCTGCCCTGGCCTTATTTGAGTGTTTTTTTTGTTTGTTATTTCGTATGGTTTTGGATTTGGCCCTGAAGAAGGCCCACTTGAACAATTCACTCTGTATACATATACTCTCTGTGTGTGTGTTGATATATATATGTCGGAGGGAAGCTATGACTATGACGATATGACGATGTATTGTTGACTGGATGTATAACGCACAATATCATTTGTTTACATTATAATCACTTCTAAAATTCTTAATGTAATTTAATTAGATTTGTTAAATGTTTCTATAACTTAAAGATCGTTCTAACCTAATAAAAGTTATGAATATTGTAATTTAATAAACGACCAATGAGAGCAGAGCATGTCTAGAGCGGGGTCAGACGCGCCCTCTATACTTTGAGTAGTATCTACTTAGGTAGACTGAGGAGTTTTTGTGGCATATTTGGTTGATGGCAATAGGTCGAGTTGGACCATGGAGTATTTTAAAGAAAGTATTGTAGTTGGAAGTATGAGCGGGGTGCCCTGAACCCGCTGCTCGGTCTAAACTATGTCATAATGTTGATCAAATCTAAATTAAAAGTGTATAAACCGTGGCTATTGTGTTTTATGCTCGCATTTTATCCTGATGACGCCCACTAAACCTGCAATAACTAAAGATGTCGTGAGAACGAGGCCGTTCTGCGACATATATATACACACAGTGATATATACTGTCACGCCTGTTTCTCATTGGGGGTAGGTAGTGACGATGGATCCGTACTTGTTACGATCCTAACAAACTGTTTACGAAAAAAATAATTTATTTGTTAGAGAAGCGACAATATGAGGATTTAGAAATAATTTATACATCTCTATGGTTGAATTTAATATGTTATACGCCACATTTCCAACAAATGTGTTCGCCAACTCAACATTACACTTCATTTACTTCTATTAATATCTTCATTCATTTTTCTTAAATTATCTTCAAGTTGATAATAGTGAGTACATCGCGGTCTACCTGCAGCGAATCTCAGATAAACGTTTAGATAAATTTTATTAAAATTAAAAGGTAAGTAAAAGAGAGAATTACACAATATTAAGCAACGAAAAATAGTGATTCCCTTACCGCAACAGTAGGCGCCATATTAAAATTAGTGCAGCTCAAACCCAGACGAAGTGATGTATTGTTCTATTAAATAACTATTTGTGTGTCATTCATAATGTACGTTCTCTTTAATACGTTGATAAAGACTTTAGTGTGGATGTCATTTTTTTAATGGATCGATTATTTAATAACTAGCTGACTCGGCAAATTTCGTACCGCCTCAGAATAAATAAATAAAAATCTGAATGCAATGTGTTTCAAATTTAGTCAAAAATGTGGTCAAAACTAAACCGGAACGAACATCAAACGTTTGACATTCAAAACCAAAAATGGAAAAAAAATATTTTGAAATTTTGATTTCTGAACGACTTTTAAATTTAATTGATTTCTAAACGACGGGACGAACATCAAGGGCCGCTTGCATGACGATCGCCTTTAAATAAAATTAGTTAATCATATTTAAACTGCCTAAATACGTTTTACACAAAACGTATTGACAGTTCTTTAAAAATATTTAGCGGCAAATTTTGCGTTGTTCAAAACGCTAATTGTATTTAAGGGTATTAAATAAGTGTTGTGTTTCTTAAATAAATTTAAGCAACCTTATGCAAGCGGCCCTAAATAATGAAGTTTTATTACTGTAATTTAATTTATACATTAAAGATGACACTATTTCAAACCACCGTAGCGAGACGAAATTTTCCATGTCAAAATCGGGCTTGTTCGGTTGTCAAGCATAACGTTTATTATATATCAAAACCAAAAGAGAGTTATATGGTCTATTTTTTCTAATAACAATTCTATGTAGTTAGAGGGAAAAAATATCTGTTTCAATGTTCGTTCCAGGTATCTGAATTTGTCCACGTCGTACCTACTTCCCACTGAGCTGTGCGTGACAGTTCGGGCAACAAACTTGCAGTAGTTCCATCTTAGGGGTAGTTCAGTATCTCAGAAAATATTAATCTAAGTAATTAGGTATATGATAATATTATATTAAAAATATATATAGAAGTCGTGGTAGCATAATGGCTAGCGCACGCGTCCCTAGCTCAAAGGGCGCAGGTCGATCCTGACCGAAACGCATGCGCCACTTAGGCAGTTATCTGACCTAATGTGCATATTGTTACAATTACCACGTGCTAACAACGGTTAAGGAAAACATCGTGATGCAACCTGCACATCTAGATAACCGATGTGTCAAACCAGCCAAGCCGTCTTGGACAAGCGTGGCGGGTATACTGTCCGTTCCCCCAATAATAGGGGCTCTAGCCTAGCAGTGAGACATTTATGGGCTGTTATTATATATATTATATCAAGAATATATAATTATAGAAATATGTTACACAATTACTTTTGGAAGAGTTAATGGAGTTTTAGCAAACAGAGCGCAATAAGAGAAAATAGAGCAACACTATGTGCACACGTGACTTGGAGAATGTGAAAGAAAAGAGAGTTGATGTACTCACCGCGAGCAGAGTGGGCAGGGCGCTTGCCATGCGCATAGTAGCAGCGCGGCGTGTGCGCAGGAGTCGGCGGCGGCGGGCGGACGGGCGCGCGCTCGCCGCATCCGGCCGCCCTCCGGACCACTACCACCGTAGCGACCACATCGCGCACCTGACCCAAACAGAAAGCATACTGTCAGCACCAAAAAGAAATTCACGAGACTGACTCTTAGGGTAGGTAGAGAGAGAGAGTTAACACTTTATTGCACGCCAAAATATACAATTACAAAAACAGATCATAATCGAGGGCTCATAACAAATGGGCGAACCCATTTTTTTGGTAGTTTACTAAAATCTATGCACATTACAATTTAAACAATCTTGCCAGTATGCAAGTGTACCTAAATAGACGGATATTCCAAATTTCAACCTTATGCAATCAACTAGTTTTGTTTTATTCACAATTTTGTCCCTTGTTCAAAACTGCACTTTTGTCTGCACACCCATTTGTTATGAAGCCCTGGATTCACAATATTTTCTTGGCAATAAAATAGGCGGCCTTATCGCTCAAAGCGATTTCTTCCAGGCAACCTAAATCAAACAATTTGAATCAGGCGATTTAGGTGGTACAGTAAAAGGGCAATAGATACATAAAGAATCAAACTAAATTAAGAAATAAATATACAAATATATACATAGTCATATACACATTTACAATGATATATTTCAAACTACATAAGTTACCATAATAAATATATCAGCATGATTATATTGTTTTAATGAAACTGATTGCTTCAATTATTCGGGAGCTTGCGATCAAATAGATACTATATGTGGATTTTGGGTTTTGGAAAAAATGTCTACACCGATGCGCATTCAAGAAGACTTTGTTATTATTGTGCTGCCACTCTTACAAATTGCGCAACCTTTTAGTGTTGTCACTTATATGGGTTTTTATGCCATCCCGATACCTTGTCGTAGACAGAGACATAGCTATTTGTGGACAAATAGTGTTTTCTGATTAATTTCTAAATGTTATCTAAATAACAGTGCAACATCCGTCCGTCCGTATTAGAGTGCAGTTCAGAACCACCGCCAGGCACCAGCTGCCTGGCACATGCTGAACTGCATCTATTTGGTGCTATCACGAGATTTTTTTTTGATATATCATCGTACAATTCATCGCCATGTGTCTCTCTATGGAAGACCAAATAAACGTTTATTCTTTCCTTCTAGATTAAAATTCGGTAGTGCGTACATACTTCCAGATAGCAATCTTTTCGACATTTGCCAAATCATTGCAAAAATATTCAATTTCACGATAAATACCTCTAGGCGCCGACGTTTATCTTGTAGATAAGCTATATACCGTCCAAATGTGATGTCAAAATTAATTTGGAGGCGGGACAGTCAATGCTGTCATTAGAATACTGATAACAATATCAGGAATAGGATTTTGATTAAATTGTGACGTGGCTTTTCAAGTATGTGGTGTTAGTTTTTCTATGAAATATTCAAGTTTAAATACCTAAATATTGTTACGACCGACAAAGAACACAGCACACCTGCAGTTTATTACCTTCCTGCATTTGGACTTCTTTTGTTTAAAATTTGTAATTAGAAAAACATCCTATTGTTATTGTACTCGTTTATGGCTGCAGGTGTGCGGATTACGTTTTCTTGCCAAATTCAGTCCACGCGGTCGAGTGTTGTATTGTATAGTTTAGTATAAAACAATGCTCGAACGGAGGGGTGAGGCAGTCAAGCAACGATCACGATACGAGCAAGACGTTTGTACATTCGATAAGCTTTATAGTGACGGACTTTGCGCGTGCTATTGAATCGTGCAGTTTGTACTGGTTGTGTCCAGTTATATTTGTGCCTGTGTTATACGTGTTTGTACAGTTATAATCAATTCTATAGTAATTCCAACGGCATTTTAATTCGAGTCCTGTAACTCGTAACAATGTAAATAGTTTTTTGGCATGTATAGACGTGGTATGAAAAGGTTCGTCTTCAAAATGATTCATTAAGCGTTCCGCGCACAGAACAGACTGTTTCACAGAAAGTTATTTTTAACCGTTTGACAATAAAGTTTAAAATTATCTAGATCAAAGTTGTTTGATTTTTTATCTTGTCTAAGAAGATTGTTTAGAGATGTAAACCTTTTTATTGGTTCTAATATTGATAATAAGCGTAGTGATTATATCCTCTTTGTTTCTGACGATTAAAACTATCGTTGATCTTAGGTCTGTCATTGTCAACATTGCGATTTTCTTTTTTTCATGTTTCTGTAATTTGTAAATGTAACATTTATTAATATGTTGGCAGTAGTGTTTCTTGTACTCGTGCAAACAAAAGTCGACTTTAAGTTGACGAACCTTTTCATACAGCGACTGTACACGATTCAACACCACGCCGGCTATCTAGGATAATATCAGCCTTAGTGATAGTGGCCAAATACGTTTTGGCCACAGCCACTAAGTGACAAGTGTATGCAATTAATAACACTATCGAATCATAAATAACGCGATAAACCCATCGCTATATGTACGTGAAATGATCACTAAAACTAACATCATTCCATATGGAGCAAGGACGCTTCGCAAGCAGCAAGCAGGCTTTCCATAACTTAATGACGAAATCTTTACACAACCCTCCCATTGTGCATGTTTCAATACAAATTTGCCTATTTTATGCAACAACTTTGTCATTGCAATGTTAAACCCTAGTTATAACTCTATTAATAACAAAATAACAACAGCCCATAACTGTCCCACTGCTGGGCTCGGGCCTCCCACTGTAGGGGAAAGGACAGTATACCTACCACGCTTGTCCAAGGCGGCTTGGCAGGTTTGACACATCGGTTATCTCGATGTGCAAGTTGCATCACGATGTTTTCCTTCACCGTTATTAGCACGTGGTAATTGTAACAATATGCACATAGGTCAGAAAACAGCCTAAGTGGTGCATGACCTAATTCAAAGCGGTTACCAATCACTTATGGACATTTGCAACACCTATGGTTGCTACAAATGCGCTGCTGCTCTCTTAAGGGAGACTTAAACTTGGCCACTAATGCCGGAACACAACTCAAGGTTGTTATGAAAGCACATTCTAGACCACGGTAGCCATCAAGTCGGGCAAATGCCCTACCACCTGGCTGTGGGTAGTATTGTCACCTCTTACGACAGGCCGCCCGGTCGCAGGGAATTGTATTCTTTCTCCGTTCCTGCACGGATGTCTTAAGTAAATAAACAAGGAACTAACAAAACAAACTATTAAAACAACTACACTTTAATTATTGCAACAAATATTATAACTGTTTCTGCGGAATCAATAAAGTCAGTTTGTAATTACTTACTTAACAGGTATTTATATGTACAAGCCCATTAACCTAATATTACCTTATTGAATGTCTCGTAATATACATACATAAATATTATTTTGCGCAGAATTATCTTTAAGCGTCTGTTGAGAGCAGGATATAAATCAAAGGATTAGCTAACAAACATCCTTAGATTGTACGTACGTTGTACATTGGAAATATACTAGCTTAATCCCGTGACTATCTGCCCTTTATGGCTGTGAAGCGTCGCTTGTCAATGCGGAGCGTCAAAGCGTTGCTGCTAAGTGACATATTCATCGCTCAGCAGCAAAGTGTCCTAAGGCACAAAAGAGTTAGTTTCAGATTGTAAAAAGACGAAATTGATTTTAAAGATTATTTTTATTATGTTGTATTTTTTATATATAATTGTAGTGGGTTTAGTTATTTTGAATCAATTAATCGTATGATGTAAGTGTTTGCAAATTATTAGTTGTTGAAATCCATTTACATTTTCTCAATTTTTCTCAAGTTAAACAATTTCAATATTAAATAGTTCAACTTAGATTAATTTAAGTTATCACTTCTGCCGGGCGTCCCGAGACGCACACGTTTGTTTTTTCTTAAGATATATATTTTTACTGTCTCAAATCTCAATTATTAATTTAAAACATGTAATCTAATTATTATTTACATATTATCAAACTTCAGATATTCACGTTGACTCAGACATTTAAACATTATTAAATAGTGTAATTTGTGGCAAAAAATGTTTGTTTTATTTTTTATTGCAGGAGTTCAGCAGACAGGCGTACATCCCACTTGATGGAAAGCGGTTACCATAGTCTATGGACATTTGCAACACCAAAGGCGATGCTGCTCTCTTAAGGTAAACTGGAACCTGGTCACTAATGCCGGAACACAACTCAAGGTTGTTATGGCGACATACTCTAGACCAGGGGTGGTAGCCATCCAGTCGGGCATTACCCTACCACCTGGTAAAAAATGTATGTATGTGTTCTACCAAAATGATCTTCTAATGTAATAAGTATGACGTGTGTATAGATTTACATTTTTTTACTTGCATGACTGATATTATTATATTACGCATGTCAATGCAGTACATTACGTAGTTGAATTCCTAAACTTAGTAATACTGTCAAAATTCAATAAACAAACACAGGCCTTTTCAAATATTATAATAGAGAATTTAAATCATAAGTCTCACAGTATAGGACATGTAAGGACTTAACAAGGCTTCGCTCGCGTGGGTGTAAGAAAATAGATTTTGTATTATTCCGAACCCATTTATCATACAATCGTGATGTAATAACGTCATTATTCAATATTAATCCTAGACTAGAGCATTCCACGCGGGTTTACTCATGTAAACTTCGTATCCGCTTCATTATTATTTAAAACATAAGAGGAATGCGGATTTACAAAATAAAATAATCCCATATCTAAAAGTAGTTAATTACATAATATTTTCTTAAGTTTTCGCGTTTCGACTTGTGTATATAATAAAACTACGTTTTAATGGTTTTAAGCGGTTTTTATCATTTTATTTTAGATTAGGCTCTCATAGAGTAAATAATAACCATAAACAAAATTAAAAATAAATAATTAAAATGAACAACTTGGCGGTATGCTAAATAAAACTTTAACAATACTCATTGACACTTGACATGATTGTCTTCCGTGATCACGGCTACTGAAAAGTGGCCGAAACGTCGTAATAAACAAAATCAAATAAATTACCGCGCTTAAAACTGTTAAAACGTAGTTTTATTATTCGATTACAGTTTTAAATATCAGGCCGTAGAATTTTTCTATAAATTATCTGTTGAATGTAATCATATTTCCTTATTGCAGGAGTTCAGCAGACAGGCAGACGGCCCACTTGATGGAAAGCGGTTACCATCGCCTATGGACATTTGCAACACCAAAGGTGCTACAAATGCGCTGTTGCTCTCTTAAGGGAGACTGGAACACAACTCAAGGTTGTTATGGCGGCATACTCTAGACCAGGGGAGGTAGTCATCCAGTCGGGTAAATATCCTACCACCTAGCTGTGGGTTCTTTTGTCGCTTCTTACGACAGGCCGCCCGGCCGCAGGAAGTTTTATGCTTTCTCTGTTCCTGTACGAATAAAATCATCATACGAGCGTTAAATCCCGGTTGCGTTCGGAGCGATTACTTCGACGCCCAGTATCCGCTTTCCTACTTCTTCTTCTCCACATCGCGCGATTCGGCATCCCTTGTATTGAGACCATTGGTACGCATGTTATTCTTCACAACATCAAGCCAGCATTTCTTGGCGTAGCTGCCGCTATATCAGCCGTATCAATGATACGGGGTCCCCGGGCTACAGGAGCCCCGAAAGTCTAAGCATATGTTCGCAAAGTGTTATCCACAATCTTTTATAGGTTAATAACATTGTTGATGGTAACTGCTGGGCCAACAGGAACGGCTATCAGACTTGTCATTATTTTGTCGATAGTGGCAGAAAATCTAGAAAAACTGAAATCATCTTCAGCTATGGATAATTTCATAAATAAGCTTTGATTTAAATTGTTTGTCTAACTTAGTGTTTAGGAGCATTAAATATAAGTAATAACTTATAATCAATATTTAATTATTTTAATTTCATTCGAGCATTTTTTGTATCTTATAAAAAACTTAATGTTTCCTTTGGGCTCCCAACACATTTTGATACAGGCCTTGTTGGGCAAGCTACGCCTCTGGGCCTACCCCTTCGACTGGGATCTGTCGGAGGCAGCTTGGCTAGACATATGTTCCTCACGTAACTAGCTGGATGCCGTAAAACGTGGCCGTACAGTAAGCGACTCTCTCGAATTTTGTCTGCAATGTCACGGAGGTGAAATTGCCGCGTATGCGGGAGTTCCTGACGCGGTCCTTCCGCGTGACTCCACACATCCACCGAAGCATATATCTGTGACACGGAGGTCCTGCTTGTGTCGCTCAAGTACAGGCCATATTTCTGCCATAGAAAAGGACAGATTCTAATGATGGACAAATTACCTGTCGAATGTAGTAGTAAAAATGATTTTTGAAAAAGAGTAAACACATAAATCTATAGGACAAAGCCTGCGAGAGAAAGAGATACGAGTCTTAAATTCTGCAGCACAGATTAGAGAGGATGTGGATGGATATGTTGACGGATGTAGGTTAAGGAATTATACTTATATTAATTGAAGTTAGAGAAGAATTAGTTTCATTTCTACTGCGTGTGAACTGCACACGCAATTCACACACACAACTTATCTGTTAACGTAGACCTTACATTGTGTTTCGCGATGTCCATCACAGCAGTCGTGAGAACCATAGAGTATATTAATATCACATATACAATCGTCATAGATATTATTGTTTTGTAAGGTAGTTTTCGTATAAAAAGGCGGTGTGGCGTGTAGACGGTGTTCATTGCTTATTGTGCGGTGTGAATAGTCACACCAAAGGCTGAACAATAAAGGGGAAACTCTGCCCAAATACTTAATATTTGGTATATTTGGTACTTTCTTACCCAAACCTCTGCAAGGCTGTTTACAATTGTCTTAACATCTACATATGTATATTATAACAGTGTATTACATTACATAAATTGCAAAATTACATTACAATCTCTTCGAACCGAACATAACCAGAAATATTCTGCTAATATAACACGGCAGCCATTACAGTTTGTCCGTTTATCCAATGAGGGGTCAACGTCGAGGCAAATGATTGGTGAAAGTGTATGTTGTCCCTATAGATATTGAAATTTGCGCTTAAGTCGTCGCGGACACCCCTTTCATGACGCCATCTTGAATGAGCTGTCAATAGTAATCTTTTTTAGTAGAAACACAATAAAAAGTTTTGAGGGGATCTGTAGAGTGATATTTTCTTCTGCAGTTTTAGTTTCATATTCCTGCTCCAATGAAATGAAATTTTAAAATGAAATTTATTTGTTTATGACAAATATAATATAAATATTTCTACATGTCATACTGTACATTATCCATAGGGTGTGCAAGTATTTAATTGCCTTATTTTACTAGTAAATATTGCAAAAATAGGTGACTATAATCATAAAATGGTTAAAAATAAAATAAGAAATTAGCCAACCAGTGATTGCCAAAACAAAATAATAATTTCAAATTTGTCATACAAGCATCCAAATCTGGGATAAGAACAGAATATACGTTATTGTACAATCAAATGAATGTAATAATACATGAAAGCAACTTAGAATCAGGTACAAATGACGGTCTTATCGCAGATAGCGATCTTTTCCTGACAGCCTTGAGATGGAGAGAGAAACATGACACAAAAGCTAAGGCAGATATTTGTTGGACAATATTCTAAAAACATTTAAATGTCTAAATATGTCTTAAATATGTCTTTATGTATACGTTGTTATATTATTATGTTATTATTATGTATGTACATAAAGACATATTCATATACATGTATACAAGCATGTGGCCAAATACGTTTTGTTTTGTTTTGTCATGGAGTGGACTTGTACTCTAAAAAGTGCAAGTCAGGACTTGCACTTTCTAGAGTTCTAGATTTTTATTTTTTCAGAGCGGGGCAACGTCTGTCAAGACCATTAGTTACATATATGGAGCTTATGTCAAATTTTACAAATGAACAGCTGGTAACATGTAGGAATGGCCACTAATAAGTAAGCACCCAAATATGGCCATGCAATACAGTAGTAATTTTATGCGTCACGTCTGTCAAGTACCTAAATGTTAAACACTTAGCAGTACCTATACAGATTCTCAATTCAATGCGAATAAATGACATCTTCGTAATTAATCTAGACAGATGAATGTATTACTCCGGAACATAATATATCATGTAAGTGAATTTATACAAACATGCGTTTAATTTATTATCAAAATCACGTTTAGGCTATGACTAACTAGGCACAGTTAAATTTAATGGTAATTTAATGTGATCAAAACTATTAAAATTATCTTAAGGAATACCTGTTTAAAATTTAACCAAATTCATAAATAACCAGGAAGGTGTGTCTCAGTCTACGGATAATAAAAGTTTCATACAACTGGTAAACCTTTATAATTAGCTACTTTAGATACGAAATCATAATAGTTGTTTTCAATACATTTACTCAAAAACGCATCTACGAAACCGATTCACATTGTTCAATAGTTAAAAATTATATACCATACAAAGGAACGTTGGGTAGAATAGGTACTTAGGTGAAAAAAAAAAGATTTCTACCAAGGAGCTTATTTTTTGTTACACGAGTTCAGCATACAGGCAGATGGCCCACTTGATGGAAAGCGGTTACCATCGCCTATGGACATTTACATTTAAGGGATATTGGAACCTGGTCACAAATGCTGAAACACAACTCAAGGTTGTTATGGCGGCATACTCTACACCAGGGGTGGGAGCCAACCAGTCGGGAAAATATCACCTACCACCTGGCTGTGAGTTGTTTCGTCGCCTCTTACGACAGGCCGCCTGGCCGCAGGAAATTGAATTCTTTATCGGTTCCTGCAAAGATAAAAAAGTTTCACATTACGAGAATAAATAAGCTAAATGATCGAACTTCCTTGGAAGAGCTTGTGATAAATATATTTGGCACACTTTAATGCTATAGAGAAAATGAGATGAAAGATGTGGTTCTAATTTTCACCACGCGCATATAGCGCCATTTGCAAATGCGCGCCATTTTGATATAGAAACGTTAAAGTCTGTTGCAATTTTCCTGCTAATATTCATGTTTGTTTTATTACCTATTGTATTGTTTTCTCGCAAAATGTTTTGTAAAAGTTTCATCATCAATGACAAAAAATAATAGTGGCTGGTACAAGGCCAAAAAAATAATACTTGACGTATCATATGTGGCGTATTAAATGAGCTCATCAGATTTAATGGATTTAACTTCTGATTTCATTAGAGAAGTAGTTGTTTGTTGAACTAAGTTTTTATTTACTTTCCTCATATTCAAAATGTAAAGGAGACTGTTTACCTCGGTTGAAAGACCTATTTAGGCAATCGAACTATCATATTTCTTTCATGCCTTGTTTAACAATCTACTATTTTATTGTCGGTAGGGGGGCTCAGACTGATTTTCGCACCCCGGCACCCAATATAGTTAGGACGGCTCAGCTGATTCGATTATTTCGGCACCCCCGAGGAAGACTACGCCATCTTAATTTTAGGTACTTTCTGTTTTTAAAGGCAAAGCACTTATTAATATGTTAATAATCTATTACTAAAATTTCATAAAAAATATTAAAAATCAAAAAACTCTTTAGTATCTCTGTCAGGTGTGGGGGCAGGTATTGCCCTAAATGAAAACACCTCTGAGCAAGTTGACTGTATTTATTTGTATATAGGCGCCGCAAACAGCAACAGGTACATTCAGGCACAATGATTTAATACAAGCGGCACTGGTCACAATGTACTGGTGGTTCACAAGGTCCACGTAGTCACGTTGGCTGAAGTCTTCTGATGGTCGTTGATCTTCCTTGTATTGCTTCTTCTTGTGTGTGTATATTCGACTGATGAACGCACTTGCCGTAGGCTCGCTCCGCGCTCAGTTCCGGATCGGCATTCATGCGAGTCAGTCGCTAATGCCCGTGCTCCCGTCAAAATCTGCAATTTTTTCGCGCTTTTCATTCCTGAATAGCGATAAGTTGCATTAATAGTTGTGTAGTTATAGTGTAAAGTGATATTTAGTTCGATTCCGGCGCGAATCGCAGTGTTTTGGCTTGGGTAAGTCGTTTTACTCTTTCTACGTGCTTTTCGCGCGCCTTTGGCGCATTACGCAATATATAACGTTCATTTTGTACACTAAGTACACCGACGCGAACCGTTGGTCTCGCTCAAGGTGAGGGCATCCAGCAATGGATGCCCAGGATCCTAAGCCGCTACCTGGGCTTTCAGGTGCGCCCTGCAAAAGGGGCCACCTCGAGGCCAAGGATGGCTGGCTAGCAGCCGAGATCGGCGAGACGCGGCGGAAAAAAATCCCGTCTGCTTCGGTCGCCCGGCGTAGCAAATCTGCCGCCGGGCCACGTCCAGGCTGCCAGGCTGCTGCCGTTATCACGGCGGCACCCGCGGCGCCTGTCTTGCTAGGGAGGGCGGCGTCTGTGGTGGACCTCACTGCGGATGCCCCCGACAGTAGGTATAACGTTATGGGGCCCCCGGAAGGTCCCGTGACGCATAGGCCCCCATCCAGCCGTGCGGCACGCAGCAGTGCGGCACGCCTGGCTATAGGTAGGAACACGCTGCTCGGGTCACACTCGGCCGTTTGCCTGGCCGTGAGCGACGCGAGCACCACAGATGCTGGTGCCTTCGTAACACCGTCGTCCTCTGCATGGGCCTCACCTGTGCAGGGGAGCGACGGGTACGAAGATGGATTTCGTACACCGTTATCAGGCAGCATTCCAGAGTCACTGGATAGTGCGCTTGACGGTGTCGTCCACGCATTTAAATATCCCCGCCCTGATTCGCCCGCCTGTGGACAAGTGGTCTACACGGCGGCCGGAACAGCGACGGTGGGGGGCGGTCGCCCCACGACGACGGTGGCCTATAGCGCGCAGGCCTCACCTGCGCCCATGACACTGGCTTGCGACCTATCGGTTCGCAACGTCGGGGACGGCCGTCCCACGACCCCGGTTGTCGCGCGAGCTTCACTCGCGCTATCGACCGAGGTCGTGAATAGGGAATTTGTAGGCGCGGCAGCGGCGACCCCTTCGTCTTCCTTCCCTACTGGGATGGGAGTCGCTGTCGCGACGTCGGTGCCTGCGTGTGCAGCGGTTGCGGCGGCGACGGCGACGGCGGTGGCGTCCACGTCTTCGTCTTCGGCGGCTGCAACTTCGTCCGCGTTCGCGTCCACAGGTTCGTCGTCTTCGGCGGCGGGTCCAGCGACGCGAGCTACGTCTTCGGGGACGTTTGTGCCCCCTGTTTCGTGTGCCCCGGTATTTGTCGCCGGATCGAGGTCACGGTTCTGGGACCGATCTCAGAGCAGTGGCGCCGATTCGACCGCCACGTCGGGTGCCTCCACCCCAGCGCGCGCGCGCTCGCCTTTGCGCCCCGCGTGGGGCGCAACCGAATCGACCGCGTCGGCCGCGTCCGTACTCGCGGGTGCGGAGGCCTTCCTCCGCACAGAGGGGGGGGAAAAGGGGCGCAAGGCGCGCAAGGCAACCAACGCCAAATTGGTCGCGGCTAGCCAGTGCGCCGCCCTCGTAGGGGACATCACTGCCCTCGGCCCCGGGGAGCTGCGCCTCGCGGCGAGCGCCCAGGTGGCCGAAATCCTCCAGATCGCCCAGACGTCGGGCAATCTGAAGGGGGGCTACGTGCGTCGGCTGAAGGATGCCGCGAACAGAGTGTCGGACATTGTCGACACTCTGGTCACGCGGAATCCGGAAACCGAGGCGTGGAAGCTCGGCAACGAGAATGCGCGTTTGCGCATGGAAGTAAACTCTTTGCGGGAGGAAAATCTCTCCTACCGCAAAGAGTTTGAAGAGATGCGCAAGGCCCTTAAGGCCTCTGCTCCGGCCGTGGAGCCGGCGCCTGCCGTCGTGGCGGCGCCGCCCCCCGTGCCCATCAAGCGGAAGGCACGGGCGGTCGCGGTGGAGGTGGCGGCGATTCCGGAATCGCCCGCTGCGCCCGTCGCGACTAAAAAATCGCGTCCGACCCCCGCCGCGGTGGCGGGGTCGATACCGGTTCCCGCCGACGGGGCGGAACCGGCCGCGGCGCCCGCCGACGGGGTGGCGCCGCCGTCCGTCCCACTCGGGCGCGGCGGCGTTGAGTACGATGCGTTCGTGCGCGTCGTGCTCGATGCCGTGGCGCCACTCATCAACGCGAGGTTCGCCGCCATCGAGGACAGGCTGAGCCCCGCGCCGACCCTCCGTCCACCACTTGCGGCCGACGGAGGCAAGGCGCCGGCGCCCAGGCCGACTCCTCGCGCGTCCGTCGCGAAGCCCACCGGAGGGCCCAAACCGGCCACGGCTGCCGCTGCAGTCCGCCGGGGTCTGGGGGAAGCGAGTACCCCGGTCCCGATGGAGGTAGTGGCGGCCCCGGCCGCCGGGGTGGCAGACTCCCCACTGCCACCGACCCCCCCCGCGAGGAAAAAGCACAGGGGGGGCGTGAAGCGAACGCTCCGAAAGCGGAGAAAGGCGGCCCGCGCCGCCGCCGCTGCCTCGGCGGCCTTCGCTTCGGCGCCCGCCCCAGTTGTTTCGGCCTCTGGGCGACAAATGGCCCCCGCGTCCGCGCCATCGGTGGCGCCCGTCCCGCGCGCCCGACGTGCCACCCCGTGTGTGGCACCGTCGCCGGCGCCCGTGGCGCGCGCCCCTCACGTCGCCCCGTACGTCGCGCCGCCGCCGGCGCCCGTGGCCCCCGCCCCCGTTCCCGAGGGGGGGGCGTGGTCCACGGTCGTAGGGCGGAAAAAGGGTAAGGGGGCGAGGGCCAACGGACCCCCTCCCCCCCCCCAGGCGCAAGCTGCTGCCCCACCGACGGGGTGGAGGCAACAACCGCGGAAGCAGGCCGCGAGGCCTGCCGTCGTTCTCCGCGAGCCGAAGTCGGCCGCAGTCATCATTAGACTGCTGCCGGCAGCGGCCGCGAAGGGTGTCGGCTATCGCGAGGTCTTCGCAAAGGCCTCGACGGTGGTCGACATCACCGCCATGGGCCTCCGCGAGGGGCTGAAGGTGGTGCGGACCGCCAGGGACGCGCGTCTCCTCGAGTTCCAGCCGGGACCCGAGAGCGCGGCCAAGGCGGACCGCGTCGCCGAAGCCCTGCGCGGGGCCCTAGAAGGGATGGCTGAGGTCGTCCGCCCCGTAAAGCGTGGGGAGCTTTACGTCTCAGGGCTGGACGACTCAGTCACGGTCGATGGGCTTCGTGACGCGATCGCGCGCGCAGGCAACTGCCGGCGCGACGACGTGCTCACGAAGCACATCGGTGCAGGACCGGGCGGATTGGGCGCATCGTACGTGCTGTGCCCCGTCGCTGCTGCCAAGACCATCGTCGGGTTGGGCTACCTTCTGGTTGGCTTCACCTCGGCGAAGGTCGAGGCACTGGAAGCCAGACCGATACGTTGTTACAGATGTTTCAACGTCGGTCATGGCACCCAAACCTGTCCGGACACGTGCCCGGATCGGACTAACTTGTGCCTCCGCTGCGGTAAAAGCGGACACAAAATGCCGGACTGCACGGCACGGAAACCCCACTGCGCGGCGTGCGCGGCGGGGGGACTGAACGCGGCCCACCCCACGTTGGCGAGGTTCTGCCAACCTCCCTACGTGAGGGGCCAATTCGTCCACTCGCGGGCGAGACCACGTACCGGCAAATCGGGAGTACAGACAATGGACACATCCAATGCCTAGTACGCCCGTAACAACGTTCTTCCAAGCTAACGTAAACCACTCCCCCACCGCTCAGGACTTGTGCCTGCAGGCGATGGCGGAGTGGCAAGCGAATTTAGCCGTAATAAGTGAACCTTATTACGTCCCTCCTTCTGGGAACTGGGTGGGCGATCTCGATGACATGGTAGCGGTGGTGGCCAGAGCCGGGTCCGGCACACCGCTTACATGTCTCGAAAGAGGAAAGGGCTATGCTGTGGCGGAGAGCGGGAGTATCGTCGTCATAGGCGTTTACTTTTCGCGCAACCGCCCCCTGGCGGAGTTCGAGCTTCACTTGGACGCCGTCGGGGCTGCCGTACGCAGACTGTCGCCCAAAACGATCTTCGTGATGGGCGACTTTAATGCAAAGCACCTCTCCTGGGGAAACGTACTCACGGACGCTAGGGGTCGGGCGGTCGAGGATTGGGCTCTTCAAGCCGGCCTGACCATACTGAACCAGGGGTCGGTCCAGACCTGCGTGCGCGCGCGGGGTGGATCGATCATCGACCTGTCATTCGTCACTCATGCGGCCGCCCGCAGAGTGACCGGATGGAGGGTGCTGGAGGAGGTGGAGTCGCTCTCTGATCATCGGTACATCAGATTTGAGCTCACGACCCCCTCCTCCGGTCCGAGCCCTGTTCACCGTCGCCCTCCTCTCCTCCCGCGTTGGGCCCTTACCAAGCTCGATCCGGAGCAGGCCGAGGAGCGGGCACTCTCGGAAAGCTGGGCCTACCCAGCCGACTTCGCGAATCTGGATACGCAGGCAGAGCACATGCGCAAGACCCTGACGAGGGTTTGCGACGCTGCGATGCCACGCGTCTCCAAGCGGCAGCCTCCGTGCAGGCAATCGGTCCACTGGTGGACCGAGGAGCTGGGCGAGATGCGAAAGGCAGTTCGCATCATCAGCCACAGGCTCAAACGCTGCAGGGCGCGCCGTCCTCCGGACTTCGTCGCGGAAAATGGACTCGTGGGCGAGTTTAGAGAGGCCAGAAAGGCCCTTTCGATTGCAATATTGCGATCGAAAGCCCGGGCTCGGGCCGAGCTCCTTGAGACGCTCGATCGGGACCCTTGGGGGCGCCCGTACCGTGGGGCCCGCAACAAGTTGCGGCCTTGCACATCCACGGTCACGGAAACGCTCGAACCCGAGGTGCTCCGGTCGGTTATCGATGGGCTCTTCCCGGATCCGGGGAACTTCACTCCCCCCAGTATGGGTCCACCCATTCCCGACACCCCCACGGACGAGGAGCCTCACTCCATCTCCGAGGGGGAGCTAGACGTCGCCCTGGACCGGCTCCGGGGCAGGAAGACGGCACCGGGACCCGACGGGGTTCCAGGTCGACTCCTCTTCCTGGCTGCAAAACACCTACGCAGCCAGCTGCGGGACCTCTTCGAAGCCTGTATTCGCGCAGGTAGGTTCCCGTCGCAATGGAAAGAGGGGCGTTTGTGCCTACTTCCCAAGGGAGGTCGGCCTCCCAACGATCCGTCCGCCTACAGGCCCATAGTGCTGCTGAACGAGGTCGCCAAGGTCTTCGAGAAGATCTTGGCGGAGCGGCTTGTGAAGCATCTAGACACTGTGGAGCCGGGGCTATCAGATACGCAGTTCGGGTTTCGGCGGAGGCGCTCCACGATGGACGCCTTCCAGACGCTGCGAACATTGACGGACGAAGCCGTCCAAGCAAAGGACGTCGTTCTTGCAGTGTCGCTAGACATAGCGAACGCCTTTAACAGCCTCCCTCATGAGACGATCAGGGAAGGGCTCCGCGCGCACGGAGTCCCCCCGTACCTCACGAGGCTGTTGGGCGAGTACCTGCGAGATCGGCACATCCTTTGGGAGGGTGGTGAGTCCGCCAACCACGTGCTAGGTCGGCGACGTGTCGCGTGCGGCGTTCCACAGGGATCGGTCCTCGGGCCTATCCTTTGGAACGTAGGCTATGACTGGATCCTTCGGGTGACGGTCCGGCCCGGAGTAGGGCTGATCTGCTTTGCGGACGACACCCTACTCACGGCACGCGCCGCGTCTTTTGCGGAATCCGTGGACGTCGCCAACGACGGGCTGGCGATCGTCGTAGATCGAATAGCTAGGCTGGGCTTGAAGGTCTCCCCCGCGAAAACGGAGGCCGTCATGTTCCATAGGAAATTCCGGAATCCTCCCCCGGACTTGTCCGTTACAGTTCAGGGGGTGGCGATTAGAGTAGGGCCCACGATGAAATATCTTGGGCTAGTCCTAGACGGGAAATGGCTGTTCAAAGCGCACTTTGAGCAGCTAGTTCCCAAACTTCTGAATTCCGCGGGCGCACTCTCCAGGCTTCTTCCTAACGTGGGGGGGCCGGGGGGTGCGACGCGGAAGCTTTATTCCGGCATCCTGAGGAGTATGGCACTCTACGGTGCGCCCGTCTGGTCCGATGCGCTTCACCGCCACAACCGAACCCTGCTGCACCGCGCGCAGCGGGTTCTGGCCGTGAGGACCATACGGGGGTACCGCACAGTGTCGTGGTCGGCGGCGACTCTCTTGGCAGGCGAGCTGCCCTGGCCTCTCCAGGCAGACGTCCTGTCCAGAGTACGTCGCGCCCAGCAGGATGCCCTAGCTAGAGGACTGACCTTCTGTCAAGTCGAATTAGAGACGGTCAGGAAGCGGGAAACCGCCTCCTGCCTCGTCGCCTGGTCTCGTGACCTCGAACACCCTGTGGCCGGCGGCTATACGGTGGATGCAATCAGGCCGCAGCTGGAGAGATGGGTGACCCGCACCAGCGGAACCCTGACCTTCAGGACGACTCAGATACTGACCGGACACGGTTGTTTCGACCAGTATCTGTTTCGCATTGTGGGCTGCTTGCCTTCCCCGGACTGCCGCCAATGCGGCGCACCCGATACGGCGTTATACACGCTTGTTGAGTGCGCTGCATGGACGCCTCAGCGTTTCGAGCTCGAGACACACGTAGGAGCCGTCCGATCGCTTGGCGACTTGGTAACGGCCATGTTGCACAGCGACGACCGCTGGGAGTCTGCGGTCTCTTTCTGTGAGGCGGTTATGTCTCTAAAAGAGGCCGCAGAAAGGGATAGGGAGCGAAGTCCTGCAGCGCGTGCTAATGTCTCCACCCGAGGTCGCCGGCCTTCAGCTAGCACCCGGAGAGGCAGGTACGCGCATTACTTCCCTCCCTGAGTTAGGTTCCGGTACGAGGGGCCCCTTGCTACTAGGCAACGCAAGGGATTCAGCCCCCGTTTCGAAGTGGGGTGTGTTCTCCCAGGGCACACTCCAGGCACTTTATTGCGCTGGATCGACTGTTGCGTAACTATGTTCTATATCTCAGTCTTTCCTTCACAACAAAGCGCAGGGTCGACGGGAGGAGAGGTTTTTTAGTGGGTATTGAGGTTGCTCGCCCGTGCGGCATCGCTCTGAGTCTTCCACACTCCTCAGTGTCAAGCCATCGCGGACGAAGCGCAAAAAAGCATACTATTGCTAGCGTTATCGCCCCCGATGGATGCGCGCCGTTTCCTAGTGACGGCCCTGAGAGTGCGTAAATCGGTCAGCATTTTTCCTCGCCTCAAACAAAAAAAAAAAAAAAAAAAAAAAAGGCTCGCTCCGCGCTTAACGCAAGGGATTCAACTGCCCCGTTTCGAAGTGGGGTGTGTTCTCCCAGGGCACACTCCAGGCACTTTATTGCGCTGGATCGACTGTTGCGTAACTATGTTCTATATCTCAGTCTTTCCTTCACAACAAAGCGCAGGGTCGACGGGAGGAGGGGGTTTTTAGTGGGTATTGAGGTTGTTCGCCCGTGTAACATCGCTCTGAGTCTTCCACACTCCTCAGTGTCAAGCCATCGCGGACGAAGCGCAAACAAAGCATACTATTGCTAGCGTTATCGCCCCCGGTGGATGCGCGCCGTTTCCTAGTGACGGCCCTGAGAGTGCGTAAATCGGTTAGGATTTTCCCTCGCCTCAAAAAAAAAAAAAAAAAAGGCTCGCTCCGCGCTTACTAAAGTACTACAAAAATGCAGACGCTTAGCAGCTAACGGAGCGAGCTACGTTTCCGCGGTAGGCGGGGCGTGGGCGCACGGGTTTTACGGGGGTGAGGTCAGCGGGGTGATTCTGTCCGCAACAATCTCAATATATTTCTTATGAAAATTTAGAAACATAGTATTAAAACATTAATGAGTGCTCCTATCTCAAGATAAAAAATAACTAAAATCAAGTTGACGTAGTATCCCTTGGAGGTTTCAATTTAATACTAAGTTGTCATAACGCACTGCGAAGCTACCGGCTTTTCTTTAGCCGGGTTCACTCTGAGACGGGACTCGGTCTTATTACGTTGTTCGTCTGAGACGTAAATATAAAAGTTACTACGTAAATCTTCAGAATCATGACATATAGGATTATGTTAATGTTAATTATTAAACCGACCACTAGACGGCGCCAATAGTTGGCAGATAATCTCACGAATGTCGCCACCAATCGGACACCACTTGATAATTAGTTGCTAGACCACTCTAATAATACTTTCAATATCGTTAGAATGGATGCATAAATGTACGAATGTACTGTATCCCTGGGGAAGATAAACTAATGCCGAGTTACTAAATCCTATGACTCCAGTAATTCTTCGAAAAGTTATCTATAATATTATAAAGTTTTAAATATGCCGTGTATGAACACTGGAGTTATTAAAAAACATAAAATAGAACATATACAAAAAAACTGGAATAGAGTATATAAACGACGGAAAACACTATGCAATGGATTTTTTTTAGATACCTCGTCTGTTTGTTCGTGATTCACGTAAAAACTACTGGGACAATTTCGATGCGGTTTTTGCTGATCGACAGTACATTTTTAGACTTAAAATTTGCACTACTTTTTACTGTGGGATTCTCGCGAGAATTGTTTAAAAGGAATTCCACAGGACAGTCTCGAAAAGAAACTTTTTGAGAGTTCAAGAATTTCTGCACTAAGACCTCGGACTCGCAGAACCGATATAGAGTGATACAACATGATTTGCATTTACAATCATTAATTAGTCATTTGTATATTGAATGGATGTAATCTAGATAATTGTAGTGTTTGTCATTTGATTATTAGAATCGATAGAATTGGTCCTGTCGCCGCCATAATTAGGGCTGCACTATGACAGAATACAACGAATGGCAAAGGAATTACGATCGTTTTCGAAACTGATAGCATGCGGGCCAATTACACGTGATACCGTATTTGTTTTAACCCGAGAAACCTAATCTATTTGGGGAGTACATAAAGCCAAACATACGTCTGAGAGGTGTTGTTAAATTTTAATTTATAATCAAAGTTATTTATTACGACAAAATAAAAACATGCTCGTTGAGACAAACAATGGACTTCTAAAGAAAAGCTAAAATTTATATATTTTTTAAACAATGTAATATTTTTTTATGTAAATTAGTTATTTATAAGATATATATCTAAATATGATTAAAAGTAATCAGATTTTTAATGATTACATATAATTTACGTACAATTATATAGAGAGTTAAAAGTTACAGACAGACAGAGCCTACTAAACATATGTCTCGCAGACGTGCTGTACCTCAAAAAATTAAAAAAATGCGACTTATCTTAGCGACACAGGTACCATCTACAAGCTCTCGTCAGCCCCTGAAACTACAAGACGCTAACTTCTCCCGTAATAAAAAAAATATAAAGTTTTCTAAAACATGTACGACTTGCAGACGTAGATAAGCCTTCTGGGATTAATAGAAAACCACAATTGTACGAGTAACATTTGATCAACGTCTTAATATTCAAAACATTTTTCATTAATTTAAATCAGTCATAAATTGAAAGCTGAAAGCAACTAATTTAAACTACGAGACGATATTTCAATCACCAGATAAAAGTTATTCATAGAATAAAATATGTATAACATGGAAAAATTAAAAATATCAGTTGCATTAATAAAACAGTTGAATAGTTTCACTTTTTAACTCACTCAGGTTAAAATTTTATCTGATGATTGAAAAATCAGCATTAGGGCTAACTCTTAAATTTCAACTGCCAGTAATGACTGAATCAATTACTTAAGTGTAGATAACTTTAAAGAGTGAGATAATTCTTATTAAGTTAGCTCATAACCTAACTTAATACGAATAATTTCACCATTCAAGTCAAGGTGGTGAAGTCCGTTAATGGGGTAAGTTCATACACCGCTAGTTTTTTTGTTTTTTTAACGGAATTAACGCTTACTACAATTCGAAGACAGAGTTCCATGGAGTCTTAGCTTCACTGACTGATTTGTTGTCGTCGCAACTACTCAAATACTGAAATAATGAGAGTTGTATGGAGTTTCCTTACTGACGGACGTCGCCATCTTGACTATAAATATTTTTGTATATCCTCAATTTAAAGCGCCAGCCCTATATTATGCATATACACTATTATAGTTCACATAATAGTGTATTAGTTCACAAACAATGTAAGTCGCACCTTGTTATTCACAGCCTCAACCCACACTTACAACATCAACAGATATTATGATTGATTAATCAAACAATTATATGAAACAATATTTTCTTAAGTTTTTACGCGACTTGTATACATAATAAAACTACGTTTTAACGGTTTTAAACGCGGTAATTTATTTGATTATTCCGACGTTTCGGCCACTTTTCTTTAACTTTAAAATTATTCGGTGACAGGAGAGTTGAGAGAAGTGTCCGAAATGTCGGAATAACCAAAATCAAATTAATTACCGCGCTTAAAACCGTTAAAACGCAATTTTATTATTTATATGAATCGTTAATACGTAGGAAAAATAAAAAATAAAATGTTTTGTCCTCTACATTCTCGTTTAGTTTATAATTAAAATGATAAACCTAAACTAGCGTCGTCACTCAACTGAGATGAGAATGTTGAGATGGATATGTGGTTACAAGAATGGATAAGGTGAGAAATGAGTACGTGAGTGAAAAATTGGAAGGAAGAAGACTAAAGTGGCATAAATATGTAAAGCGGAGGAATGCAAGTGGTTCATTAAAAATAATGTTGAACTGGAGGAATAACGAGTACAAATGTAAAGATAGACTAAAAAGAGGTGGATGGATTGTGTGAAGGATGATATTATGATATGGTTGCGCCGAGGAACATCTCTTTATAAATTCTTCCTCCCCATCCTCGCCATCAAGAAAAGAATAAACTTTCAAATAAAGAATACGCAATACAAGATAAACATTCAACTAAGGTCAGTGCTGTTACCGCAAGAAATGAAATGATTGTTGGAACACAATATTCAAGTAAAGCATTATAAAAACTGAATTTAAAGAATTCTCTTAGCAAATCCTAGTGAGTGTGTGAAACCCCCGGGGACGATTGCAGTGATGGTGGACTGGTGGCGAAGAAAGTTACTCTTCCCTTGCTTCTTCTACCACGTCCCTTTTGCCTTCTCCCGGCCATCGCATCGCGCCCGCATGATGACTTGCGATGTGGCAGAGAACGTGTGTCAGAATAGAAAAGCATGGAAGGAAAAGATATTGTTGCGGACAGAATCACCCTAACCTCTCCCCCGGAAATCCCGTACCCCCATGCCCCGCTAACCGCGAATATGTAGCTCGCTCCGTTAGCTGCTAAGCGTCTGCATTTTGGTAGTACCTTAGTAGGCATGGTGTGAGCCTCCGGCCTAGTCCATCTATCCGTCTCGTTCGCACCTTGCGAAAACGTATAGCGTGGTCTCGTTCTCGCACTCCAATTCGCGGAATCGTTCCCCGGTCGAGGGCTCCGTTCGCGTTGAGACTCCCGGGGGACCCCTTTTCGCGTTTCGGGAGTGATCCTGTCGTTGGCTGTGCGGACCTCCGCCGCCAACGACCAGTGTGTGTGTGTTCGCCCACCACCCCTTCATGGAGAAGGGTCCCGGTGGGCAACAGGACTATTAGAGACAGGACTCAGTTATTCGTGTGTGTCTAGTGTCTAAGTGTTTTTATATACTGTGAAGTTTCTAGTGTTGTGTTAGACATGTCTGTTAGGTATTAGCGTCATGTTGGAACCGCCTAGAAAGCCCACGCCGTCAAGCCGCGACCCGCGGCTGGCGTACAGGACCATTGCGGTGACCACCACCCCCCCGACCACCTCAACCACCACTCCCCCCACCTCAGGCGGGGCTCCGCTCGCACCTCCCGGATATTATTATCCGACCGGGGGCGAAAGGGGCCCGCGCCAGGCTGGGGAGAAAGCCAGAAGGGCATCATCTTCCGACGAAGAAGAAGAAGAACCCCCCAAGCGCCGAGATACGGCCAAGACGCCATCCCCCGTCGTACCAGAAGAGGGAGGCGGGGAAGAGATGGCATCCTCTTCCTCCGCCAGCTCGACCTCCAGCAGTAGCAGCCAAGTTTCGGCTGTTTCGACGCCACCCTCGCGCTCCACGTCCTACGTGGAGCTGGAAAGTCTACGTAGAACCGCCGTCACCGAAACTGCTGACGCCGCGTACGGCGTTACGGACGCCGCGTACGGCGTCACGGACGTCGCGTACGGCGTCACGGACGCCGCGTACGGCGTTACAAGCGCCGAGTACGGCGCGCCCGACGCCGCGTACGGCGTCACGGACGCCGCGTACAGCGTCACTGCCGACGTCGGACGCTGCGACGCCGCGGCTGAACACCAATCGCAAGGTAGGCCTAGCCTAATACTGCCAAACATTTCATTTGCGGAAGCCGCGGCGTTGCCACGTGCGAGTCCGACCCCGATGCCGCGTACGAGTCCGCGGCCGGGGACGAGTCGGACTTCGCCGGCACCGACGGCTACCTCCACGCCGGGCCGTGATGCCCAGGCCACTCAAACCACTCAGACGGCCTCCAAGGCCAAAAATTATCCCCCGATAGTGGTAGATAAAATGCCCAACTGGACGTCGCATTTTAAAAGATTGCACGACCAGTTGGGTTTCGCCCCACATGGACGCCCCTTCAAACAAGGGGTGAGATTCATCCCCCAGAGCCCGGAGGAATTCCGGGCAATACAAAAATATCTCATAGAGGCCACCGAAGCGGACCCGGCTCTGCAATGGTACTGTTATAGTACCGAGGCGGAAAAACCCACCAAAGTGGCCATCAGGGGCCTACCTCCGGACACCGATCCGGAGGAAATCAGGAAGGCCCTGACAGATCTCGACTTCCAGGTGGAATCTGTCCGCCATATACCAGGAGTGGGGGGCAAACCTGGATGCCTCTTCCACGCCTCCCTTAAAAGAACTGACCAAGAGGATCTCGCCCGGCTCTACTCGATCAACGAGCTACTCTATATGCCGGGCGTAGTCATAGAGGCATGGCGTGGCCAACACATTGTGGCACAGTGCCACAGGTGCCAAAAATTTGGCCACTCCTCTAAAAACTGTCACCGGCCGGCAAGATGCCTCAGGTGCGCTGGAGAGCACCTGGTTGCCGACTGCCCGAAACCCAGGGGGGAAGAAACTTGCATCAACTGTGGCAAAGGCCACGCAGCAAGTTACCGCCGCTGCCCAGCCCTCCTCAGAGAGCAGAGGCGGAAAAGAGCTGCCTTCCCCCCACCACCACCAGCCCCAAGATCCCGGCAACCAAGGCAACCGGCCGGAAACCGCCCCCCACGTCCAACGAGGGCAGAAAGGAGACGGGCACAAGCCCCCCTACCGGCCGAACCAAGCCCAGCCCCCGAAGCCAGAGGGCAACCTATGGCAACCGTTCCCCAAATGGCCCCACCATCACAAGAAGTGAGGGGGACCACTTTGGCCCCCCCAGCAAATGACCCCACACCCAGAAGCGCCCCCCCAAAGAAGAAGCGTAAACCGCACAGAGGGGGGCGCAACATAAGAAAAAGACCGTTCCTGCCCCTACTGAGGCGGAACGGCCTAAGCAAACATCCAGGCCACCCCAAGAGCGGGCAACGGTTGCCAAAACCCAGTTGCAACCAAGCACTAATATAGAAGGTTGCCCTCACTGCGGCACCCAGGGGCCGCAAGCCGGGTCCAACTTCATGAACCAGCAACCCAAACCACCAAGAGAACCGCGGAGCAGGACAAGGCGCACACCCGCCCCTCCTGCACCAGTTCAACCAACCACCGTAGGGGAGACCAGCGCCAGGGACCCACTACAGATAATCCTCCAGCGACTGGACCGCATGGAGGTGTTCTGTGGGGCCCTGACGGACCTGATCTCTACCATCGCAGCTGGGGGAGATCTCAAGCTAGCTGCGATGCGTAACCTGGCCCGTATTGAAAACATCCATAATGGATAGTGCGTCTACGGGCCGGTAACGTCTCCTCTACTGGAACCCAGGAGGGGTGGCGGAGAAGTCCCAGCCACTTCGTCTTCTCGCCCAGTCGCAGGATGTCCACATCATCCTCCTGGGCGAGACAAAACTGCGACCATCCACCAGTTTCCGGATCCCGAACTTCGTCATGTATAGGCGTGACGAGGTCTCTCCCCGGGGCCTGTCGTATAGGGGTACGGCCGTCCTGGTGAGGAGAGACATCGTGCATGACGAACTTCCACTACCGGACTTCGAGGAGCTCCGCACCATCGGGGTGCTAGTCAAGGCGGCCGGAAGGGAGGTGAAGATCTTCGCCGGCTACCGGCCGCCCAGCCCCCGACTCGTCCGCACCGACCTCAACAACATCTTTGACGGGACCACCCCCACCGTGCTGGCGGCCGATATCAACGCCAAGCACCACGTGTGGGGGTCAAGAGTCATCAACCCGGCCGGCACAAGACTGCTGGAGCTCGCCGAAGCCAGCGGTCTCACAGTGCTCGGGCCGGACTCGCCGACCCACATCCCGTCAAACCCTCGCCATAGTGCGGACGTACTTGACATCGTAGTCCACCAAAACATCAGCTGCCCGGTCAACATAGAGGTGCTGTACGACCTGGATTCGCAGCACCTCCCAATCCTCGTGTCGCTCGCCCTCGCGGCTGTTGCCGTGCCGCGAAGGACGCTGAGCGCGAGGACTGACTGGGCAGCGTATGCCGATCAATTGGAGAACATTCCCCTGGGCAGGCTCTCCGCTCCAGAAGAGGTGGAGGCTGCCACCAGGCTCATCATGGAGCGGATCGAGACCGCCCGGGAATCAGCGACTACGATGATCACACCGCGGAGCAGACGTCCAGAGCTCCCGGCCCGGATCAGCCAGGACATCAGCCGCAAGCGCGCACTCAGGCGCTTGTGGGCCAGAACCAGATGTCCGGTGCTTAAGTCTAGGCTGAACGCCTTAACAGCCCAGGTTTCAGATGCGGTAAAGACCTGGCGAGGGGAGACCTGGGAGAGTGCACTAGACCGGGCCTCCGTACACGCCACGGACCTACACGCATTGAACAGAGCTCTGCAAAAGACGTCCATCCCCACATACCCCCTGCTGGACGCTCAGGGGAGGCGGTGCTTTGCTCCCGGGGAGCGCGCGGAACTATTCGCTGCGCACCTGGAGGAGCAATTTAAACCGCACCCCATCCCAGCAGGAGTCTCCGAGGAGATAAGGGAACACCACCAGTGCGTCGAGTCAACGGTCACCGAGTTCCTGTCGCGCCCACACGAGCCTCTGGGCGGGGAGGACTTCATCTCCCCTGCCGAGGTTCGCAAGGCGGTGCTCTGTCTTCCTAGACGGAAGGCACCGGGCTGCGACGGGATACCCACGGAAGCCCTGAGGCACCTCCCGAGGAGAGGCTGCGCGGCACTCGCGCGCCTTTTCAATGGGATCCTCAGGACCAACCACTTCCCCGACGCCTGGAAGACAGGAAAAGTCGTCATGCTCCCGAAACCGGGCAAGGATCGGCGCCTGCCCGCAAGTTACCGGCCAATCACCCTCCTGTCACATTTAGCGAAGCTGTTCGAGCGTCTGCTGCTGCGACGATTAGCTCCGCGCATTGAGCCCCGCGCGGAGCAGTTCGGATTCCGCAGCAGCCATTCCACCACGCTCCAGCTGACGCGAGTGCTCCATCACCTGGCCCACGAGCTAAACCAAGACAGGTGCACCATCGCGGTGTTCCTCGATGTCGAAAAGGCCTTCGACAGGGTTTGGCACGAAGGCCTCATCTTCAAACTGATCGCCACGGACACCCCACCCGCGATGGTGAAGCTCGTGGCGTCTTTCCTCCATGGCCGGGACTTCTACGTTTCGGTCGAGCAGACGACTTCCCAAAAGCGTACCATTTCTGCTGGTGTTCCCCAAGGCAGCTGTCTCTCGCCAGCGTTGTACGGCTTGTACACGGACGACATCCCAACACTCGAGGGCTCCTTGGCCCCTGGGGAGAGGGATGTCACGCTGGCGTTGTACGCAGATGACAGCGCCTTTCTCGCGTCCTCTCGTAGTCCCAACATAGCAGCTCGCCGAATGCAGCGCATGATGGACATTCTACCGGCGTGGCTGGACAAGTGGCGCATGGCGGTCAATGTGGCCAAGACCGCCGCGCTACCGGTCGCCCGCCGGCGCGTCATGCCTGACCATCTTCAGCTTCGAGGCCAGGAGATCGAGTGGCAGACCTCGGTCAAGTACCTCGGAGTGCACATCGACAGGTCGTTGAGCATGGGCCCTCAGGTTGAGCATGCGGTCAACCAGACTCGCACCGCTAAGGCCCTGCTCCGACCTGTACTATCATCCAGCTTGCCTCTGAGGACGAAGATCGGGGTCTATAAGACCTATCTCCGCTCGAGGCTGACCTACGCAGCTCCGGCGTGGTATGCGCTGTGTTCGGCTACCAGAAAAAAGCTGCTGCAGAGACAGCAGAACATCGCCTTGCGGATGTGTACGGGCGCGGGTCGGTTCGTAAGGAACGACGTGATCGCCCGCGATGTGAGCATTCCCAGTGTTGAGGACTTCGTGGCGATGTCGGCGCGTCGGCTGTTCGACCGCGCAGACAACGGCCGCCACACCCACCTCCACGGGATTGCTCCCCTACACGCGCGACCTCCCGATCACGAGACCCCAAGATGGCTACCGACCCCCCGTGACCTCATCCGCCGGGATTAGGGCGATGTGAGAGGACGCGGGAAAAATCTCCTATGCCGCAGACAGGCCACCAGACGCCGCAGATGGCCACCCAAAGCCCGCGATGGCCATCGAAAGCCGCAGACTGGCCAACCATGCCGCAGACGGAGCCAACGCGAAGCCCGTGATGGCCACCGTAAGCCACTGATTGGCCAACGCGAGCCTGCCGACACACCCCTTATGTGTCTGGCGGCTCCCGTACCCCGTCACCGGGGGGTAGTTGCCCCCCGCGAAATTGGACCGGGGTAAAGAGTTTTAAACTCGAAACCCCATACCGGCTCTGCCAACACACAAGGCAGAGACGATGACCCTCAGACGCCTCCGGCATTACGTCGAGTATATACACACATATGGAAAATAGTCAAGTATATACACACAAAGAAGACTAAGAAGACCAGGAAGAACAAGGAGCATTCGAAAGACTCTACAGCCATTGGACTCTCAGCGTGATTACGTGGATCTGTGGACCACCAGTGTACTGTGATTAGTGCCACTCGTATTGATCGGTGTTATCAATACAATTAGTGCTATCAGTGGAACATCCGGGTTCTTATGCTAAGTTGTGTTGGTTAGCTTTCAACGTGCCGTTTAGCACAGTAGTGTTGGTCATAACTGTTGCTGTTGTATCATCTATAAATAAATACAGTCCACTTGCTAAGGGGTGTTTTATTCAGGGCGACTCCTGCACCGCCATACCCAACCGATATATTATGCAGAGCTTAAATAACGGAGAGAAGGTGAAAGAAAACAGATATTCTCATTTAGTCTATTGTAAGTATTTTAATGACTGTGTCTTTAAGTTCGTCTGTCTATAAGAACTACTGTAAACAAGCAGTTTTGAAAATTCCCTTACAGGACAGATTATCCGCGTGTTACTTGATTAACAAGGCACGTTTAAGGTATTGAATCAGAACTTTGTTATCGCCAAATCGGCGCCTGAGTATTATCGTTACACGAACGAACAACTCCTGGCGCCAATCGTCCGATAATGCAAGTCTATTAATCACAAGCATTATCCAATTACGAGACGTTATTTAACACCTTTGGTTAATTGTTAGGAATGATTGTTTCACTGTTGACCAATTCGGTTAAAGATTTAGACTAACAAGCTAGGTATTTGCAGATATATAAATTTATTATTCGTACAATAAACGTTAATCCTTTTTCAGTTTTGATTATTACTTAAAACTAAAAACTAACCAAGTATGCAAAAAGAGCGCTTGCACTTTTGATAATGCATAACAGACAAGCTGAAGAAGATCGACCTAATGGAAAATAGTTAAACTCGGCTATGTATATTTGCAACACCAGAGGTGCTGTTAATATCGAGGGCTACATAACAAATGGACGTACAGAAAAAAGTGCAGTTTTACACAAGGGACAAAATACAACAAAACTTGTTGATTGTATAGCCTCGTAGGGGAGGGACAGAAACCTAAGCACTAATGCCGGAAGACAACTCAAAGTGGTTGCATGTGCTAGAGCAGGTGTGAGAGCCATCCACATAGGCATATGCACTACCATATGGTAAACTCCAGATAAGGAATTTCCATAATTATGACCGTGTGCAAGTAATACCTTCACATCATTATAATCATCAACTTATCGCAGTACACTACTGTGTTTGGACTTTGAACATATTCATGTCTTCACCTTAGCTTATTTAATCCTTATCCTTATTGTTAACCTTGTACAGATACTCAGTCCAACGAGCTGGCTGACCTTTTACAAGTCGTTTATCCAAAGGCACTTTTCCCTGATATAGGGACCCAGTACTATACTGGGTCCTTGCTGGTCCTGGTCCAGGCTACGCTTGTCCTCTATGAGGACGAGCGTAGCCTGGCTATTAATTCCTAGTTTTACTGACTTTATTTTATTGCATGAGTTCAGCAGACAGGCAGACAGCTCACAAAGCGGTTACTATCACCTATGGATATTTGCAGCACCAAAGCACTGACACTCTCTAAAGGGAGACTGGAACCTGGTCACTAATGTCGGAACACATCTCAAGGTTGTAATGGCGGCATACTATAAACCAGGGGTGTCCAGATGGGCTAATACCACTTGGCTATGGGTTCTTTTGTTGTCTTTCATGACAGGCCGCCCGGCCCCGGGAAATTGTATTCTTTCTCCGTTCCTGCACTTTGATTTGGAGTAAGAGTTATATCTACACTTGTAATAATCACGTTCCTTGCTCCCGCCATTACTTAGGTTTTAAAATTACTTCCTCTTCTAACACGAAAGATCGTGTTTTCCTATTAATGTTGATAAAAAGTATTTCCGTTCGACACTGCTTTTAGATGACACATAAGGTTCGGAAAGTATGAATAATTTCATATTTTTATGACTCTACTCTGATATAATAATTCGTTTTCATATAAAGAAAAAGTTATAACATGAAGGTTTCCTTTTTATTTTTAGATATAACTTTAAAATTGAGTTAAAAAATATTGTACCTATCTATCAACATTATCGATGGTTGCGACAACAGAACAACTTCGGACGGTTCTTACCCTAGTGTTTTTAGAAGTAAATCCGTTAGAACGTAGACCTGTTCACACTAGCGATTGCTTTGATTGTGAAATACCTACAATTACCACAGTCCATTTAAATATTGTATTTTCAAGTAAACAAGACAAAACTACTGTAGGGCTCGTTAATCATGACCTACCGGGTACAATACAGCAATTTGGGACACGTGAGCGAACATTTACAATAGTTTAAGCATTCTAAACTATGCTAAGACTTGTATGATCATATCTTAATACACAAGGTTCCAAAATAACATTTACTTTTGGAGATTTATTATATGATTAAACGACCTTACCTAAGTGAAGTTTTCATAATAATACGAAGTTTCTTGTATAAGAGGTCAGTCCCAAAAAACCCTTCTGTAAATATATAAATAAAATGAATTATTCAGTATCCCAGAGTTAGTGTACTTCGCACTTAACTATATGTATCTAACATTTTGTTTCAATTTATTACATTGAACAATTATAAAACGACATACTATTGAATACAATGTAAGAAAATTTAACTTATTTGTATTGTATTCTACCCATAGTTCCTCAAGACTATAAGTGGAATACTGAGTCAAGATCACCGTCATCTATGGGTAAGGTGCCCAGAAGGCTGGCTACGTTTCCTCGCTGGATCGCCATACTGATCCGTTGGCCGAGGTAGGCACCAGCCTTCTGATCACCTGAAGAGTCAATGAGTCGTTTCGATAAATTTTGGTAGAGGCTCATGACCTCAAGACCCCACGGTCCAAGCGTATGTATTATGTATCTTACACTATGTCGTACAAAAAAGTCAAATAGCTGATCGGGAATAGAGAGGGTTAGAGAATTCTCAAAAATCTGAAGCACTGATGCGCTAGGATCAGCGTGGGCGTAACTACGTTCTAAGTCTCACGCTCTTCCTGCCATAAGCGCAGGGCACATGGGAGGAGGGTGGTTTTAGTGGAGTATTGAGTGTCTTCGAGTCTCCACACAAGCCGGCGACTCTGGTGTTCCATTCGTGGATATCACCTCTCGTCGCTTTGGTCTAACCCCTAGTAAAGGACCCGGTAGTGTGCGAAATGCATTGCCCCCGCCTCAAAAAAAAAACTCAAGAATCTTATGATGATGATAATGTAAAATGTTTTATTGTATAGAACATATTGCATTCTGAAACATACATCAAAAGATACGTTAGCAACAATAATATAAATCGTCAAACTATCCCATTTACAAAATTGCATCGAGGTGTTGCCATTTCTCACGGGACGTGTCGAAAGATTTTAATGGTCACGTTGCAGAACATTATAATGTTGGTGACACATTATTATATTTGATGGGAGTAATTAAGCTATTTCGGATTAGATATATTGCATTTCTATTTTCTTTGGCTCAAAGTAAATTATTCGTAAATTGCAAAATTTTGGAATCAAGGAATCAATTTTTAGCTGCTTTGATTAATAAAATATTGACCTCTACTTAAATTCTCTCCGTGCAAGAACAGAAAAAGAATACTAACTCCAGCGGCTGGTTGGCCTGTCGTAAGAGACGATAAAACAAACAACAGCTAGGTGGTAGGGAATTTGCCCGACTGGATGGTTACCACCCCTGGTATAAAATATGCCGCCAAAACCTTGAGTTGTGTTCCGGCAACAGTGGTCAGTTTCCAGTTTCTCCTTCAAGACCGGTAGCACGTAGGCGACGGTTAACACTAAATATTATTATATTAAGTTTGATAGTTTGATTTATAGTTAAAGTGGGATAATTTTTATTATCTGAAGTAAAAATTGTAAAGGTTGCATTTTGTAATGTTAGAGCCAAAAGCGGACGCTTTTGGCGAATTAGTCAAATTGACACGTATCTAGATATATTGGGAAGTCTACGGCATAACATATAATTCCACTATATCTTGATACTTGTCACGTCCGTAATATCTATCCGCATAACAGATCGCTTTAAGCCCCCTATCGGTTCGAAATCTTCAGTTTTCTCATTTTCAAAATCAATTCTTCTACAGATTTATTATATTAAGCGGCTCTAAGGGCCGCTTGCATAACGACCGCCTTTAAATAAAATTAGTTAATCGTATTAAACTGCCTAAATACGTTTTACACAAAATGTATTGAGAGTTCTTTAAACATATTTAGCGGCAAATTTTGCGTTGTGCAAGGCACTAATTGTATTTAAGGGTGTAAAATACGTTTTGTGTTTCTTCAATAAATTTAAGCAACCTTATGCAAGCGGCCCAAGTCTGCGCTTTAAGTACAATTAATAAATATGAATTAGTTTGAGTTATTACAAACAAAAATTTAAAAACTTCGTTTAAACATCGTCTAAAACATCTTGAAGTCGGTGCAAAGCAAAACAAAAATTACTATATTTTGAAAATTACTAAGCACCGACTTTAAGATGTTTTAGATAATATATATTAATAATAATAGCTTTAGAAATAAGTTATTTTATACATTTTAGTTTTTTAGTTTTTGAAGTCGGTTTTTTTAAACGAAGTTTTTAAATTTTATTTGTTACTTTTTAGTGTCTAGCTATGTATGGGTGGACCTACGAATGGTGCCGCGCTTCTTAAAAAATATAGGTCCCAAGAACCGGGAACAAAAAATGTTCGTAAAATGAAAACTACTAGGCCAAACTATGTCAAATTTTTAGGGGACCACATGGCAGCTATTCTGCGTCGAACAAAAAAAGAATCACGTAAATCGGATCATAAATGACGGAGTAATCGGCGAACATATGGAACGGAGTGAAAATTATTTCCATGAAAAATGTCCATAAAATGAAAACTACGGGGCCAAACTATGTAAAATTTTTAGGGGACCAATTGGAAGCTATTCCGCGTCGAACAAAAAAAGAATCACGTAAATCGGATCATAAATGACGGAGTAATCGGCGAACATACATAAAAAAAAGCAAAAAAAAAAAAAAGATCCCGACGAATTGAGAACCTCCTCCTTTTTTCGAAGTCGGTTAATAAACAAACATTAAAACGTAACATTGTGCTCTATTTTTGCCATGTCTATACAGGTGAGTATGTGGTGTGTTATTTTGTTTTAGTGAATAAATTCATTTAGGATTATACCGATATCTTGAGTAATGGTGATTGGTTTGATTATTATTGTCGTCAGTATATCTCTTTAAAATTCACAACAATTATGTAAAATGTTATTATTATAACTTAACAATGGTCTGTAACAATCGTGGGTAAACTACACGTGTTGAATTAAGTTGCCTCCTACTGTCTGTCAGGCGTGATTAAGTGATTAATAAGTACAATGTTTTCAATAAGAGATATGCATAATTTAGTTCACTAACTTAAGCATTCCACCTCGTTTATTTTATTACTAGAATATTATAAGTGATTTCGCTCGTGTAAACTTCAACAAGGAAGTGGGCCATCGGCATTCTCATTTATCGCACGAAACACCATTAGCTGGAAGCTAACCGTTTTACTTGGATATTCTGGGTGAGCGTGATATCACGCTGATCGAGCCGGCCCTAAGGGTTGCCATATGACGATTCGTGTTTTTTGCCGTATCGTCATTATTCACGATTCGTGTTTTTTTTGACGGTGGCAATGGTATTTAAGTTTATGGTTTACATATATAAATGTAAATATAACATATTATAATAAAAAACGAAAATAAGGCACCAAATGTATAGCATCAATAAAATTAAGACAGAAGTAGCATGTAACCTAAAATAAAGAACATTGTAATCCCTAGCGTATGAAGAATATTTAGCTGTAAGGACTTAGTAAAATATACTTTTGAAAAGAAGTAAAGAAAATAGAACAAAAAGGACAAAAAATAAATAAAAAGGTAAGAAATAGAAAAGTAGCATTAAGCCTGGACAATCAAGTTCGTCCGGAGAGTTGAGAATAGAAAAAAATCGTATTTAAGTAGCCGTTTTTACACGAATCGGGAATCGTAAAAACGACGGATTCGTACTAAATGACATACCGTCTTTCATAGATCACTTTCGCTGAAAAACACGAATCGCTATTATTTATGACAATAGTTCGTCTAAGATTAACTTTGAATCACGAATCAAGTGTGAACATCTAATCGGATGTTTGGACGAATCGTGACCAAACTCGTTTCGCATCGTGCATTCGTTATGATATATCGTTTTTTTTGACGAATCGCCAATAACGGAGCCTCTGTTGATCGGTTTTTATCAGTATACTTAAATCTGTCATAAATTTTTATCCGCACAGGAATGGAGAAATAATACAATTTCCTCCAGCCGGGCGGCCTGTCGTAAGAGGCGATAAAATAACCCACAGCCAGGTGGTAGAGTATTTGCCCGACTGGATGGCTACCACCCTTGGTCTGGAATATGTGCCGCCATAACAACTTTGAGTTGTGTTCCGGCATTAGTGACCAGGTTCCAGTCTCCCTGAAGAGAACAGCAGCGCATTTGTAGCCTTTGGTGTTCTTTGGTGTTGCAAATGTCCATAGGCGATGGTAACCGCTTTCCATCAGGTAGGCCGTCTACCTGTCTGCTGAACTTATGCATAAAAAAAATGAAAGTTTTCAATTTCATAAAAATAATGAAATTTACAAAATTGAAAAGGAGTTGGGTATTCCTATTACTCTTCTTCCATGCCGTAGAGTTCTAAAGTAAGAGTAGCAATTTCGAAGCATAAACAAACAGCTGTTAGCAATTTTTTAGTAGACACGTAGTTGATTCACATAAATAAAATTACAAGTGTTATTACATTAATTTTATTTATATATTTATGAAGTCGGTCGATTTATCATCGATAAACGATCGAACACATTTCAATGTGTTCACAATTGACTTTATTTACAGGCTGGTTCATTACTGATAATAGTACATTATGGTACTAGTGTGTAACATTGGTGATTGCCGCCGAGGCGCCATTGAGACTCGAGCCGTAGGCGAGGTTCTTAAGAGAGCCGAGGACGGTAATCATCAATACACACGTGTATCATACGACGTTTTTCAACACACTTGTGAATAAAATAACAACAAAAACTCATTTTATTTAGTAGATAAAATAGATATTTTTCCTTGGAGAATTCAGGTAGTAAACTTTCCATAACGTTAAGGGCTTCACATCTTATATCGGGCGGTGTACAACATAAATCATTTTCTTCTTAACTAGTACTTGTAGACATTTTCATTAATAAATAACTATAATTTCAACAGTGAAAACGAATTGTGAAAAATGTTTCGCTATGGCGGGAAAAAATAATCAGTTTTCCTATGCGCGCGCATTGCGATCGGCCACAGACTAAAGGGATGAGGTTTATTTTTTATTTTCCGCGCATAGGGTTTGCGCCTATTCTGCCACGTACAAAATGGGGAATTTAAAGTTCTCTTTTATTACAGAGAAAAAAAAGTTATATATGAGTGAAAGTTTTATTTATTAAACACGTACGAGTTAAAATTATCTATTTAAATAAGAAGTTGCATGAAATGAGCAAGCATTAATTTATTTGTTCTATAGAACACGATCTTTTTTTTTGAATAAAAACTTTTTAAGAACAAAGCAAATAAACGAATAAAATTTAAAAAAAATCTATAAGTCACTAGTGAGTTATAATTTTTTTTAGTCACAGTTTGATTATGGGTGTCATTCTGTGCCTAATTGCGGTGACCATAGAGCCACTTTATGAGCAAGTGTGTTGAAAAGAATATTTTAGTAACGCTCATGTGAACTTTGATTCCTTCGTGTATTATAATTTTTATCGTTATATTAATACGTGAACCAAAAACTTTGTACCCCTTTTTACGAAAATTGCGCAGACGAAGGAGTATGAAATTTCGCACACTTATAGTTTATATAGAGAAGGAGTGCAGAATGCTATTTTTTTTAAAATTATGCATGAAGAATATATTAAATCAATAAAAAAACACATACTACCGGACCGCTAGTATAATATAAAATGCGAAAGTTTGAATGGGTGTTTGTGGCTCGATCACGCAGAAGGGCTGAATGGATCTGAGTGGAATTTGGCACAGAGATAGATAGATAGTCTGGAATTAAACATAGGCTATTGGAAAAATGTACGAGTCCCGTAGGTTAACATAAACGCGAGTGAAGCCATGGGCAAAAGCTATTGGTCAATAAAGCAGAGGTTTTGACGCATCCTGTTGACATTTATACAATGGAAGGCGCGTCGGCGCGTGTCGGAGTGACACGGCGCCGGCCGCTGCCGCGACTGACGACGCGGCGCATACCGATCGATGCGGTGCGCGAAAACACAATTTTTGCATCAAAATTAAGCCGGTCCTGTGACTGCCCCAGTATTCAGTGAGATACTTTTTGTCACGTTGCACAAAACGCCTAGATTTTGTACAAGCTTAGTAAGTAGTGACTTCATATCTTTATCTAATCATATAGCGTAATAATTATGACTAGTGGTCGCCCGTGGTCGAAATTTGACCATAATAATTAATTTAAATTATAAGTTTCAACACTATTAAGGTTCTGTTGTCAAAGACTATACTTCTATAATCACAGATTTCGCCAAGGCTACACTGTTAATTTGACTTTAACAATAAACAAAAAAGTATATATGCGTGTGTGTGTCAAATACCATGGTAGTGTGTTTAATGTTTTTTTTTTCATTTAATGATAAATTAAATAATATAACTCATATATAACTTAAAGTACTTGCATATTTTATAAACATTAGTGTCAGCTACTATATACTCGTATTTTAAAGCTGGAGGTGAGGGGTCAGGAGTGCCATGACAGGATTTTTTTCCTAGTTTGGGCTCCCGGCTTTTCCACCCATAGTTAAGATTTTTTCCTGCTTTATTGTTAAGTTTTGTAGAAAGGAAATAAATAAATGAATAAAAAAAAATGTATTTTTTATGCATAATAAAAAAATATTGTATTTTGCACTTCTTCTCTGTATAAATTATAAGTGTGCGAAAATTTTTACTCCGTCCACGTAATTTTCGTAAAAACTTTGTACCCCACAAAGTTTTTGCTGTATTTTTGCTTCGCGTATATAGATGTAAACTATCATTAAAATTAATTCTATGATAATATAGTAAGTATAACAATACAAATAATATTATTATATTATGATGGTTGTATTTATTAAAAAGGAATTCCCATAATAGTTGGTACGGATTCGGCAGATATAAGCCAAAAGAGATACACTTTAATCCGTGCAGGAACGGTGGAAGAATACAATTTCTTGCGGCCTGTCTTAAGAGGCGACAAAAACACTCCACCGCGAGGTGGCAGGGTATTTGCCCGTCTGGATGGCTACCCTGGACCCTGTCTAGAGTATGCCGCCATAACAACCTTGAGTTGTGTTCCGGCATTAGTGCCAGAATCCAGTCTTCCTATAGAGAGCGGCAGGACAGGAGAGCGGTAGCACCGTAGGACCTGGTGTTGCGAATTTTCATAGACGATGGTAACCACTTTCCATCAGGTGGGCAGTCTGCCAATCTGCTGAACTCATGAAAAAAAACCACCTGCGACATAAGAGCCTCATTGTTATCATTTTCACGGCCTCGAAGCTTGATTTGCCGAATCATTGCCAATTATTACATGGAGTCCATATTAGATCCAACCACCAAAACTATTTGTTTTAATAGCTAGGAAACAGCAGACAGGCTGACGACTAGGGATGCCACCTTTTTTCTAATAAAATATAGTATTTTTGATATAAGCTGTAAAATTATAGTACTTTTAGAAAATTTACAAACAAAAAACAGTCCACATTTATTTTCATTATTAATTAATTTTAAAGTATATATTTTATTTATTTCATTGTTGAATTTTCCATGTTTGTTAATACTTTTTGCTCTGACCAGCATAGAACTATTTTTTTTAAACAATCATAATCAGAAATCATTTATTCATAACAAAGTTACACGTCAATTTCTACATCAGTTAATAGGTCATAAATAAAATTATAGTTATATCATATTATAGGATATGAACTCCTCATGATTACAGAAGGTGTGCTCGACTAACCATTTCCTGAGCCGTGTTTTAAATAAGCTGACGGATGGTGACTCCGTTATCCAACTCGGTAGTTTATTATATATTAGCGGTCCCATGACATGCGTCAATCTCCCCGATTTCTCAAGTCTGTGTTTTATGTTACTCATGTCATTCCTATGCCGAGTAAAGTGCGTATGCACGTCACTATGCTTGGCATAGGCATGAACATTAAGTCGCACATACACCGCAACTTGACAAATTAGAATACTAGAACTTGATAATAAGAATCGAACTAAAAGCGCGATAATTGAATTGTCGATGAAAATATAGTACGATATTATATATAGTACGGTTAGCAACCCTAAGCTGACGACCTCAGACATAATGTTAAGCTATTACCGATGCCTATGCACATTTGCAAACTTCACCGTGGCCAATAATACCGGAATACAACGCTACCTGGCATTACATTTGCCGAATTCATTCCGACTAGTATGTGGACAGCCCTCTTTCATAGCTCCAATCAACAACATCATTTTTGTCTATGGCTGAAATTACTGTCGCCTGTGGATATATGCAATATCAAAATGCTGCTTTTCTCGAAAGGGAAACTGGTACGTAGCCACTAATACAGAAACACAACTCAAGGTTCTTAAGTATAACGGCATACTCCAGACCATGGTGGTAGCCATCCAGAGCAAATACCTGACTTAACAAATACTTGATTTGCCAAAACCGTGCCGACTAATGTGGGGAACCCCTATTAGTTCCGACCATCAAAATTGTTTACGTTCACACTGAAAATTCCCTTTAAATAAGTACCACATGCACCGAATACCTTAACAAATGTCACAACACAGCCTTCGAAGGACGTCCAGCCCTATCTATTGCCAATTGAATTGATTAATAGTAACCAGAATGCTAATGTCAGTATCTAAACATTGAATTGTTTAATCCGTTTTAATTTGGCCGATGCAATTTCAATAAGTTATCTTGTTCTGTTTCTATAATTAGTTGGAGCGACTTCTTGTTTTCGGATTCGATAACGAAATTGCTGCTAAAATTAAATTTTGTGCTTGATAAATATTTTGTGCTAGTGGTATCAAACTTTGTCCGCGTTGATTTGATATATCCGCGCTGCAGGAGTATAGCTACCGCCGTATCAGCCGTATCAATACTACAATACTGTTACAAGTTACGCAGGACTCGAATTAAAATGCCGTTGAAATTACTATAGAGTTTATTAGAACTGTACAAACACGTATAAAACAGGTACAAATATAACTGGATACGACCAGTACACATTGCACGATTCAATAACACACGCAAAGTCCGTCACTATATCGCTCATCGAATCTACGTCTTGCACGAGCAAGAGCGAGGATTGCCGATACGAATCGGCAATCCTCGCTTGACTGCCCCTCTCGGCCTTGGGCCATTGCTTTATAATGCACCGATCCATACCTGGCAAGCTTCGACGCAATACAATAACAACAAGGATTAGATCGACACTAATGACGGCCATAAAACAAATACAATAACAATATAATGTTTTTCTTAATTACAAATTATAAACACAAAGTAAACAAAATAATTCCTAAAAGCGGAGGGAGGTAATAAACTGCGCTTTACGACAGGCAGGTATGCGTTTACATTTGTCGGTATGTAACAATACAATACGTATCAATACGGGGCCCCGAAATTGTGTAAGCAAAAATTCGTAAAATGTTATCCACAATCTTTTGTAGATTATTAACACTTGAAAATAACTTCTGGACCATACGAAATGGCTATCAGACTTGTCATTATTGTCTATAGAGGAAGAAAGTCCATCCAGTTTATCCGTGCAGGAACGGCGAAAGAATACAGGTTCCAGTCTCCCTTAAGAGAGCAGCAGCGCATTTGGTGTTGCAAATGTCCATAGGTCCATAGAAAATTGCGCGGTTAGAGGAATATGAAATTTCGCACACTTACTTACAGCCTTATTAATAAAAAAGTCTTAATCCTAGGAGTAATCCGCCTTTAGGCCGGACTAGTTACTATTTGAGTAACTAAGTATTAACTTCGTCGTAAGAGTGTTATTAATAAACAAGGAATATCCTCAGAGTAACAATACCTTCCTTACACCATAAATTAGTGAATAAATTATGGCAACACGTATCATTTAAAAGTAAAAAGACCGATTTGGTGAGTAGAAATGACAAGTAATGTCGACAATTGACATTTATAGTGTCTAATTGATAAATGATTCCTAATTTCCTACACAAACGTTACCTAAAATTTATTAGAATTTGTTTTGCAGTGCCTAGTTTTTTTTCATTTGCAAAGTTAAAATCACGCAAAAACCACTAAAACATGAGTCAAAAACGTAACCGCTCTATCAATTGGGATGAGGACGAATTACTTCGTAATTTTGAACCGTGGTATTTCATCCGTAATATTAATAATGTTTTCTATGCCAGCAACTATTTTGCAGGATCCTTAAAGACTATACAAACATAATAGAGAATAGAATATACTTTATTGTATAACATTAAGATACAATTCAAGAAGTTAAGTAAGAAGTACAGAAGACAATAGGCACACTTATCACTAAAAGCAATTCAAAACAACCTTAGGATGCATAAGAAAAAAAATTGTGTAACATGTGGGTTTTGCATAATTAAAATAAAAAAATTATATATATAAAATATATAAGATATTAATGTTAAAATAAAACTTTATTTAGACACACTATTGTAGTATTTTCTTAAGTAATGTATGTTACCACACCGTTTCGCAACATGTCGCTTGAAGAGAAGGGCGCAAGAAAGTCTTCAACAACATGTTCATTTATGTGGCATCTGTATGAATTTGAGCTCTCTTTTGTACCAGTGTCAGGGCAACTTGTTTGCATATAACAGATATTGTTGACTGACTTGTTCCACTAAGATCTCCTGCATCATCTAGAACCTATTAAGTAAAATGTTTGTATAATGCTGAATTTATTAAGAAATAGATGAATACTGAAAGATGATCATTATTTCACTTACTTCTTCACGAACCCATATTCTTATGGCTGCTAAAACTTTAATATACAGCCTTCTTTCCTATGTTATTTAATTATGTTAATGTCAGTTTATTTGTCAAATTGTCAATTGACAGCGCTATCAGCGCTTACTCTATGCTTAATCCATCGTAAAACTACCCAGCAGCTTGGAGTAACTTTTACTCTGAGACTAAAGTCGAATTAGTCTACTCCTTGTTTACTCCACGTTCATTAATACTGATATTGGTTGCTACTGAGATAATACTAGAAGTAAAGTTGATCTAGGTTTTAATCCATGTTTATTAATAAGACGGTTATAGTTTATAGAAGGAGCGACGAATGCTAATATTTAAAAAAATATATGCATAAAAAATACATCAAATCAATAAAAAAAACATTACACACACTACCATGTGTTTAACACACACACACACACACGCATATATTATATATACTCTTTTGTTTATTGTTCAAGTCAAAAACGGTGTAGCCTTGGCGAAATCTGTAATTATAGAAGGTAGTCTTTGAAATTAATTATTGTGGCCGAATTTCAAAAATACAGTCAATTACTTTTGTAGGCCAGTGTTAAATAACACTAAGGCCAAACATAAAGATAATTGTCAAGTAGAAACGGCGCCACTATAAGTCATGTTATATCCGGAGATATCCTTTTCGAAGAGGACAATTCTAGCAGTTTATTCTCAGCAGACTTTAACTTCAGCATGGCTCACGTAACTTAAATTTTCTAAGCATAGTTTCGGTGGTTTAATACGTGTGTGTTTGTGAGTCAGCGGCACTTCGCCACATATAAATCATTTGTCTTTCAGTACTCGAAGTCATAACAATATCAAATAAGTTGGTGGTCGTAACTCGTTATGTACCAACCACGTGCGCGTTACACGACCAGAATAGGGCTGCTGTTGACATATTTTAACTTTGTTGTCAAATGTTAAAAACATTTGTTGTAAGTAATACCACCTAATTTTTGAGAAACAGGTTTATTTTGAGCCTTATGGTCTATTTTAGCCAAAATATTAATATTTCAGCAAAAAAACAACATTAACATATTTAATTTAGCAATTTTATAAATATTTTGACATTTCGTGACAAAAACGCGTCAAGCTGTCATGGCGTCTCGCATGACGTCACAGCGTGCAAAACAAACATCTGTTTCGTTGAAGTGTTATCTGAGAAGTAATTGATAACTTGTTGTGTTTTGCACACTATGGCGTCACGCGCTCTGATTGGCATTCATTGTCACGTGGCTAATGGCTGCAATATAACAATTTTATTTCTCAAAAATATCAATTAATATTTAATATTTTAGTCAAAACAATTTATTTTTGTCATATTTAGATCGTAATCTACGATATATATTAAAATCAGCCTATATTTTTCATACTGTCAACTACCGAATTGCGGGTAGTTTTAATTTCTAATGCAATATAATATTAGATTTAATGTAATAAAGAGGTTAAGTTTATAAGTTTGGTTGGTCGGGTAATCTCCAGTACTACTGATCAGATTTCGAAAATTCTTTCACCAGTAGAAAGCTACATTACTCCCGAGTGGCAGACGCTATATTTGATTGTGATTAATAAATCCGAAAAGTAAAAATGTTTTACGCCTAGCGAAGTGGGCACGGGAACGCTTGCTAAATATGTTAAAGCAATAACAATCCACGCAAAAATTGCGGCACATCCTTTTGCGAGGCACAGCCATTGCTTTCTGCGTTTATGAATTAATTAAAAGTTACAAAGCTTGATTGATCCTTGATATGCGTGCATGCGCGTGTGTGCGTGGGTGCATGTGAATTTTTTAATGATTGCCAGCGACGAGTCAGCTAATCTAATATAAAAGTGATCGGGCGAAGCGACGAAATATCATCGTCAGCCGCTTCTTCTCTACAACGACCTACTATACTACTACTATGTACGAGCTATAACACGTTGCGAAGCGGTAGTAAAGATAGACTAAGATCAGCTCCGCCGGTGGAGTCGGTTGCTCATCCCCATTTGTATCACTTCAATCCGATAGAGTCATCCCCCCCCCGCACCGGTCGAACCTCACAGGAGGTGCCTCGTCGAGAGCTTTGCTTCCGGGCTGAGCGTCTCCGCTCGCACGGACTCGGAAAGCCTACCAAGCCCGATATCGCTGAAACAGCCATCTGCCATTCAGCTGGATACTGTACAAAAAAAACGAAATATCATTGTCACTAAGACTTTGGTCGGATGCACAAGTCGTAGTAGTGCTCTAAGGTAGCTAATTATTCTTCGAGAATCATAACTTATAATGAATTTATTGTAATTTACCTCGATATTCTTCGTTCTGAATTGAAAAACACAGTTTTCAAAGTTCTACGTGTTTTGTTATATAACTCCCGCACTAACACAAGTTACCATCACCTATGGACATTTGTAACAACAAAGGTGCCACCAATGTACTGCCATACTCTCAAGTAAACCTGGCCACTAATAATGGAACACAACTTAAAGTTGATATGGCGATATACTAGAGAACATGGCGGTAGCCATCCAGGTGGGCAAATACGCTATTTACGACAGGCCGTCCGGCTGCAGGAACTTGTATTCTTTTTCCATTACTGCCTGGATAAGTAGCTAAATAATGAAATACATAATGTAGTAGAGCTCAGCTGGAATCTTGGTTACGGCTGCACAGCACTGATTATAGACACACCGACATATACGTAGATTATGTAGTATAGGTACTCCATTGAAATCTTACAATTTAAGGGCCGAATATTGCATTTGTTAGAGGACGCAATTTTATTTTTGGGACATGTGTGGGGGGTCAATAGAAGCTTAACCTCAAGTTTGTGGGGTCGCCACCCTTGTCCCCCGGCCGCCATCTTGAAAAAAGGGGTGAAAACACTTTTTTCGCGATATATCGGAAACTATGCGTCTTACAAAAAATTTGTAAAGTCATAATTTGTAGCAAATTGTTTTGCCTACAAATATGTTTATGTAACTTTTTGCCCTAAATTAAAAATTAAAGAAGTTATAAGCAAAAAATTGAGAATGTTTTTATTCATTCCCAACTCTTTTCTTTACCATAGAACTTACCAAATTTAACTTATCGAATGTTAAGCAGATAGAAAAGGTCCCCCGTTTTCACCGCCACCTATGAGGTAGAGTCCGTAGGCGCATTTTTTTTTATGTATGTTCTGGCGAAACATGCAACAACATTATGGAGATATCAAAGTTAATGGAAGAAAATTAATTTGAAGATGAACTTCCAACTATGACTCCAACTTTAACTCCTGTCATTCCTCAAACTTTCACATTTGACGTTGATTTAGATTCTGAGCCACAGCCTGGACCATCAAAGAAAAGTCGATTAAAGTAGCTAGCTAATAAGTGATTAAAAATATTATGATGTCGAGGATTACCTTATAAGCAAGATGTCCGTGGAGTAGGCCTACTGGGGATACCACGTAAAAAAAACGCGCCTACGGACTCTACCTCATAGGTGGCGGTGAAAACGGGGGACCTTTTCTATCTGCTTAACATTCGATAATTTAAATTTGGTAAGTTCTATGGTAAAGAAAAGAGTTGGGAATGAATAAAAAAATTCTAAATTTTTTACTTATAACTTCTTTAATTTTTAATTTAGGGCAAAAAGTTACATAAACATATTTGTAGGCAAAACAATTTGCTACAAATTATGACAACAAATTTTTTGTAAGACGCATAGTTTCCGAGATATCGCGAAAAAAGTGTTTTCGCCCCTTTTTCCAAGATGGCGCCCGGGGGTAAGGGTGGCGACCCCACAAACTAGAGGTTAAGCTTCTATTGACCCCCCACACATGTCCCAAAAATAAAATTGCGTCCTCTAACAAATGCAAAGCTCATGTAACATTTCAATGGAGTAGTAATAATTTTGACGAAATAAATAATATCAATAAAAAATATAGGTCCTGCACTGATGCCTGCGAAAAGTTGGCATACTGGCAGCCCTATCTGACAGACACCGGTAGATAGAGGAAGGTCAGATGGCAGTTGGATACAAACCCGATAGAACCGGACATCTCCGGCGATATCGACCCGGTAAGGTGATGGATCTGTCACAGACTCAAGAAGACTTCACCAGTGTATTTATTTCAACTCAAAGCAATATCGAAACAATTTTGTATTGAAAATAAATATCGACTGTACATTCAATCTGCGAACAATGAAGGGGTTCGTAGAGATATAAGGATTTCATTGTTTGACTATAACTGTTTGGTCAAATCAAATTCCACTACACATTATAATAAGCCATATTCACCTTGATTTTTATAAAAACTCCAATTCGCAAATAATCTTGACTATCACAGCCTGCAACGTAACTGAAGAGTTCAATGCCCTAGAGATGGCTATCAATCCGACTTTACCTGTCACCTGACAGGTCTATGCATGCCTAGTTACGCGACGAGGAAGCGACCTTTTGTCAAGTTCATACGTGAGTGGCGATTACCGTAACACCCTTGACTGGTTCATGTGCATATTGCTACTGTTAGAGCTGACCTTGACAATGACCGATCAAGGAGACCTGCCGAAAACAAGACACACTTGAAGATAGAGTACCGTTTGCGTGTATCTCACGATATATGAAGGATTACGTAGAGATGAACAATATACCCTATCTATATGAATATTATAAACGCGAAAGTTTGTAATAATGGATGTATGAATGAAATATATTTAAATATATTGCCAGGTAGTAGGGCATTTGCTCCATTGGCAATATGGCTACCACCCCTGATTTAAAGTATGTCGCCATAACAACCTTGTGTTGCGTTCCGGCATTAGTGACCAGGTTCTAGTCTCTCTCAAGAGAGCAGCAGCGCATTTGTAGCACTTTTGGTGTTGCAAATGTCCGTAGGCGATGATAACCGCTTTCCATCAAGTGGCCCGTCTGCCTGTCTGCTGAACTCCTGCCATAAAATTTTTTATATAAGTATTATAAACGCGACAGCCAACGCGGCAGATAACCCACTTGATGAAAACAGGTTACCATCGCCTATGAACATTTGCAAGACCAAAGGTGCTAAAAGTGCGCTGCTGCTCTCTTGAGAGAGACTGGAACCTGGTCACTAATGCCGGAACACAACGCAAGATTGTTATGGCGGCATACTCTAGACCAGGGATGGTAGCCATCCAGTCAGGCAAATATCCTACCACCTGCCTGTGGGTTGTTTTGTCGCCTCTTACAACAGGCCGCCCGGCCGCAGGAAAAGGCGATTTAAAATATTATAAGTGAAAACAGAACATAGTGTTAAGCTATGAATCAGTTTTGACAATATATAAAAAAAACTTTGTTTATAATCTATATTCAATTTTGCAGACCAATAAAAAATAGCTTAAAGGCCTAGTAGCCAAGCCATAAATGCATTAAAATAAAAATAAAACAATAACAAAATAATAAAGGGAATGTAAATCAGACTTAACAATGTGGCGGTTTTACGAATTTGACTGTATTTAATATTCAAATAAAGCTTTCATTTAAGACTTGAAAAGTTGTCAAAATGACAGTAATAACAGGGTTGTGTTAAAAGTATTTTAAAGAAATACATTTACCCGTTACTTCGTTAACAACTACTTTCACACGCAAGTTATGTAACCAGCCCATAAAAGTCCCACGGTTGGGCTCGACTCCTATTTTATTTTATTTATACATACATACATACATAACTTCACGCCAGGTCCCTTGCGGGGTAGGCACGAACAACAGAGCGCCATACAGGCTTATTCTTACACAGCTCACTTGCTTCTTTGACATTCATAGCTCTTGTCATACACGCTCGTCTGTTCTTAAGGCTCCTGACATCACCTTCTGCTAATACACGATCAATTTGATCGGAAGGTTGAAGGTGTGTCGTGGCCTTCCGCGACTTCTGCATCCATCCACTTTTGCATTGTATATCTGTTTAGTCATTCTTTCATCATTCATTCTTTCCACATCCCCGAACCACCGGAGCATTCCTTTCCTTACCTTCACCCCGATACTCTCTTTCAGACCAACTCTCTTTCTTACTTCGGTATTACGAACGCGGTCCGCGAGCGTCACTCCGCAGATTTTGCGCAGTGCTCGCATCTCGACCGCGTTTACTCTACTTTCATGCTCTCTGTTCCATACCCAACTCTCGCTTCCATACGTGAGCGTAGGTACCAGCACCGCGTTGTGTATGGCAAGCTGGGCTTTCTGGCTGAGGTTCTTAGCGCCTAGAAGTTTACCTAACGCTCCATTCACACTATTCCCCAAATTTACTCTTCTTTCTATGTCAGCGGTGTACCTTCCATCCCTGCTAAAAGCACATCCAAGATATACAAACTCATTCACTTGTTCCAGCATAACATCATCGACCATTATCCTTGCATTCGTTCTGGTTTCTTCTCTTTCAAACACCATAACCTTTGTTTTCTTCGCATTCAAACGTAAGCCTCTCGCCTGACAGTCATCTTTCATCATTGTGACTAGTGTTTGCAGTTCTGATGGCGATTCGGCTAAAAGCACGGCATCATCCGCATAAAGCAAAGTGCTAACAACTAGATCACCCATCCGCACCCCAACATCCATCAATCTTAATCTCTGGAGACAGTTGTCCAGATATAGGATGAACAGCAAAGCCGACAGCACGCAGCCCTGCCGGACGCCAATATTGACGTCAAACCAGGGCGACAGGCTGCCGTCCACCCGCACGCATGCCATACAGTCCTCGTAAGTGGACTGCACAGCTCGCAGCAATTGGCCATTGATCCCATATCCGGGCAATATGTCCCAGAAGTCCTTCCGCACAACCCTGTCAAATGCTTTCTCTAGATCCACAAAGCCGAAGAAAACCTTCCGGCCCATAGCCAGCTGCTTCTCCACGATATTGCGGAGCGAGAAAACTTGATCCATACATCCCCTTCCATTTCTGAAGCCCCCTTGTGCATCCCACAGTAATCCATCGGATACCACTCTCATTCTCCTTTCAATAATCTTCGCATACAAATTAATGGAACGCATAGTTACCAACCACGCTTGCCCGAGGCAGGTTGAGGTGTATCACACATAAACAGATATACACTAAAGTGACATAAGAAAAAAAACAGTATCTATAGATATAATAAAATTGTAGAGGTTGTTTCTCTGTCTCTTTGTACCGGCTAATCTCCGAAACGACTGGACCGGTTTACATGAAATTGTGTATGGTGGAAGCTGATATCCCTGATCAACGTATAGGATACTTTGATCCTGAAAAATTAAACAGTTCCCGTGGGATAATTAAAAAAGCTTTAATTACTTAGACTGGTGTGCACCGACTTTTAACCGACGGTTAACCTAAAATAATCACTGTTTTTCCATACATACATATATTTTGGCGATTATTTTATATTAACCATCGGTTAAAAGTCGGTGCACACCAGCCTTAAACAGCTTATAATAGACTGAAAGTAATTTCTCTGCAACGTAACATAATAGTAGCAGAGATTTTGACAGGGTGTGGTGTTGTTGCGAGAGTTATATCTAATATATATTTATATTTATAATATATAAAGCTGATAAGTTTGTTTATTTGTTTGTTTGCTTGAACGCGCTAATCTCAGGAACTACTGGTCTGATTTGTAAAAAAATTCAGTGTTAGATAGCCCATTTATCTATACTATCACACTAAAAGCAATAGGAGCGGACCACCAATGAAGAATGGTTCAAAATCAAGGGGTTTTTTTAACTTACTTTTTTTTAAACTATTCCACGCGAACGAAGTCGCGGGCAGAACCTGGTATAATATAAAATCAGTGCTTATCCAACTACATTATTCACGAACTAAAAGATGGTAGTGTACAATACATTAAAAGTAATATGAGACATATACAAAATCTCACACATACACAAATTAATGGAACGCATAGTTACCAACCACGCTTGCCCGAGGCAGGTTGAGGTGTATCACACATCGGTAATCTCAATGTGCAGGGTTACGATGTTTTCCTTCATCGTCGCAATGCTTTACATAGGCGCTCCTGTGTAGTTAATGAATCGTTATCAGACTCTGAGTGCGACGGTTATTCTTCAACAAGTGATAGTGTTACATACTTCTGTATGAAACTTATAAAACAGGAGCCTGAGATATAAATAAAATGGGAAATATGAACAAAAACAATTTTTAGCTAGACGTCTTGCTGGGGAGTTTTCGCCGCTTCTTCTCCTTAACAGCAATAACACGTTGCGAGGCGGTGTACATAGAATAGGAAGTAAATTCAAATATTAACTTACATGTATGACCATGAAAAAGTGTTTAGTGGAACTTATTAAGAATAAAAAACTTTGAACTTGAAATTTGAATTCATCTATTGGAAGAAGCTATATCTTAGACCCTACACATAAAATATTGTCAATAACATTTACATGGGACCATTATGAAGATTTACCGAATCCAATGCAAAAAGAATAATCAAAATCGGTTCAGAAACAAATAAGTTATGGCTAACATATATGAAAATAATACACGACAAATTGAGATAGACTTTATAAAAAAGGAGGAGTCCTTTTTTTTAAAGTCGGTTAAAAACAAAGACGACCATATATAGCTATACAGTATAGACGGAGCCCATATATACCCAAAGTAGTAAGTATATACGTGGTTTGCGTCTGTGTGTATGTAATAAAAATGTAAATCTCAAAAAAATAAAAACTTCGTTTAAAAATACCGACTTCAAAAACTAAAAAACTAAAATGTATAAAATAACTTATTTCTAAAGCTATTATTATTAATATATATTATCTAAAACATCTTAAAGTCGGTGCTTAGTAATTTTCAAAATATAGTAATTTTTATTATGTTTTACTTTGCACCGACTTCAAGATGTTTTAGATAATATATATTAATAATAATAGCTTTAGAAATAAGTTATTTTATACATTTTAGTTTTTGAAGTCGGTTTTTTTAAACGATGTTTTTATTTTTTATTTGTTACTTTTTAGTGTCTAGCTATGTATGGGTGGACTTACGAATGGTGCCGCGCTTCTTAAAAAATATAGGTCCTAAGAAACGAGAACAAAAAAATGTTCGTAAAATGAAAACTATTGGGCCAAACTATGTCAAATTTTTAGGGGACCACATAGCAGCTATTGCGCGTCGAACAAAAAAAGAATCACGTTAATCAAGTCATAAATCTCAGAGTAATCGGTGTACATATGGAACGAAAAGGAAATTTTCTTCATAAAAAATGTTCATAAAATGAAAACTACTGGGCCAAACTATGTAAAATTTTTAGGGGACCAATTGGAAGCTATTCTGCGTCGAGCAAAAAAGAATCATGTAAATCGGATCCTAAATCACAGAGTAATCGGCGAACATACATAAAAAAAGTAACGAAAAAAAAAGATCCCGACGAATTGAGAACCTCCTCCTTTTTTCAAAGTCGGTTAAAAATATGTACAAAAAGAGCCTAAGATAATATATAAATAACAATGACGAAAAAATCTTTTTTAGCTGGATGTGTTGCTGGGGACTTTTTTGCCGCTTCTTCTCCTTTGAACAGCGATAACACATACATACATAGAATATGAAGTAGATTTAAATTCTGACTTATACATGTATGACCTTAAAAAATGTTCTCCAGTGGTACTTATTTTGATTATAAACTTTTGAATTTGAATTATGGTTAATATCTGGAAACTATTCCACCTTCATCAGCACTAATTCGATTATTTAATACTAAGGGCCTTAGTTATAATAATCTCGTTAAGAAACGATTAGCCATCTCTTAAATAAGAGACTCTTAAGCCCCTAATCAATGGCTGCTTCAAATAAAACTTGCCATCTTGCCTCTTAGCAGTCACTTAAACTACCTCTCGATGTTAGTTATTTTTGACAGTTATTTATGAGTTACTTTACCACCACCTCTTATCCTTAAGAGGAGTTTATGGGTAAATTTTCGTTAGTCAGTTGCTGAACAGTTTCTTAACACTTAACCAACGATTATAAGTAAGGCAATAAGTTCCTATTCCAAAACCGTCTTCCTTTAACCGGCTTCACTCTGAAAGATCGGGGCTTGGTCTACCTAGTTTGTTTATCTGAGGATAAAACTTAATATTCTAAACACAAAAGTATACCCACATAAATCGCCCAGGCAACTATCACAAATAAGAAGCCGCCACACACGACGCGGAACAAAAAGACTGCGAAATTGTTCACTAATAACACGCATTTGGAGCGGGTTCTTAAAAGCCCATTATTAGTGTAATGATTGGTGTTAATTTTGAAGCAGCACCGGCCTTCAATCCTTATTCTCTATGAGAAATGATCACGTAACGGAACTGAGTTTGTAAGCACTGCTCGAGTCACTATTTTGCTAGAGAAATACAAAAGTGTACCAGTAAGTACACATGAAATGATACTTATAAGGCCGTGTCTCCATTAGACGAATAGTGAGCAGCTGACTGTTTGCTGCCTGACTCTGAGCGGCGTACGGTTGCTAACTTAATGTTGAGTTAGCAGCAAACTGTAGCGTATTAGCCGCGAAGCCCTTGCGAACTCCTGGGATGGAAGGTAAACAGTTAATATATATCAGTGTTCTGAGAAGAGTGGTTGTGCTTTTTTTATCGCAGTATGTGGTCTATCTAGGATGGAGCATGCTTACCTAGAAGGTACCTATTCACACGGGACTTGAAGATACCTAGGTTTTAAGTTTTGGAAAAAATAGACTCCGGTTATTAGTTTCAATCCTTTACAATGCGTATGATGAAGCTGATGCAAAATCGCATGCTTGATCTAGTTGTCACCAATGTTACTAATACTTTCTCAGTTGATTTATATTCTACTCCTCTCGTTAGCATTGACAACCACCACCCGGCTTTAATTATTACAATGAAACTTTTGTCACAAAGGTCAATAAAGTCCAACAAATCACCTTTCCTTAATTTCTTTAAAGCCAATTATACTAATATTATTGCAGATTTAGATAAACTTATTTGGAGTGAACACATTAAATCAACACTCACAGTCGACGAGATGGTCGAAATTCTATATGAATTACTAACTCCCATAATTTCTAACCATACACCACTCATCACGAAAAGTGATAATGGGTATCCCTGCTGGTTTAGTCGTTCTTTGATTAGAACCTTCAAAGAAAAAGCAAAATATCACTGTCGGTTTAAAAAATATGGTAATCCCAGAGACCACATCACTTACAAAATGTTAAGATCTCGCTGTGATAAAATGATACGTGAATGCCTATCTAAATTTCGATCCAATGCCAAATCAAATATCAAAAATGATCCTAAGTATTTTTGGAAGTACTTAAAATCACTTAGATCTAACAGTCACGATATCCCTGATGAAATGTTTCTCGGCACCATGAATGTCCATGGAGGTCAACAGATTAGCGACTTATTCTCTGATTACTTCAACTCAATCTACAATGCTAATTCAGCCAATATATCAGTACCAGCCAGTTCGGAAATTTATCACAATTCACTAAGTTCATGTTTTATAACCGAATCTGAAATTTTAAACGCCCTTAAATTACTAGACATTAACAAAGGTTCAGGACCCGATACTATATCACCAATATTTTTAAGAAACTGCGCATCTCAGTTGGCTAAACCTTTGTTTATCATCTTCAACAAGTCACTCCTTTCTGGTGTGTTCCCTACAAAATGGAAAACTGCATATGTCACGCCAATATACAAAAAAGGTGACTGCAGCGACATAGCCAACTATCGACCGATCTCTATTCTGTCTTCTATGGGTAAATTATTCGAATCTCTGGTCCAGAAAACAATATATTTTCACTTCAAACCCTTAATCAACAGCCAACAATTCGGATTTTTACCGGGTAGGTCAACCACGTCTAACCTGCTCGCGTATGTCAACGAGATAATTGAAGCGTTTGAATTGAAAAATGATGTTCACGCAATCTACACCGACTTTTCGAAAGCTTTCGACGTAGTCGATCACGGCTTACTTCTTCAGAAGCTTGGTCATGCAGGGATATGCGGTTCGTTGCTCAGATGGTGTGAGTCATATCTTCGAAATCGCTCACAACTAGTTGTCGTTCGTGGCTTCAAGTCTCCAATTAAATTAGTACCTTCTGGCGTACCTCAAGGCTCACATCTTGGACCATTATTTTTCTTAATATTCATTAACGACCTTTGCCCCACAATTACTTCCAAATTCAAAATGTTTGCTGATGACTTAAAAATCTATAGAGCTATTAACTCCAACAATGATATTAATATCTTGCAACATGACCTAAATAACATTGTTCGCTGGTGTAAGCTAAACAACATGATTCTTAATGCATCCAAATGTTTCCATATTAAGTTCACCAGAAAAAGAGAGTCAATTGGTGCAAAATACTTTATTGACGGCACACCAGTCGAGGAAGTTTCTAGTACTCGAGATTTGGGAGTGATTGTCGACAAAAAGTTAGATTTTAGAGAACACATTGATTTTATCACCAAAAATGGTTCTAGATTGGCTGGTTTTGTTATAAGACAAACTAAACTTTTCAAAGAGCCTGAGATACCCATTATCCTATTTAATACGTATGTCCGCAGTTTACTTGAGTATTGTAGCCCAGTTTGGAACCCATCTTACACTGTTCATGTACAGAGATTAGAAAAACTACAAAAACAGTTTCTTTACCACCTTACTTACGCTAATAATCGCTGCCGTAGTCTAAATAGTTACGATTCCAGATTGGAATACTACAAAGCGGTACCACTGCAATTGCGACGCAAGACTGCTGATACTCTCTTTCTCTATAAACTCTTAAACAGCAAAATTGACAGCCCCGAACTTCTCGACAAACTAAAATTCGCTGTACCACGAGCTGGATGCCGGTTGCATAATCGTAAAACACTCGCTCTACCAGCATGTCGCACTGTGTACTGTCAACACTCACCACTCTACCGAATTTGTACTGCCTACAATAATATCTGCCATGAGCTCGATATTTTCAATGCATCGGTTAAGCACATCAAGAAATTTTACACTCCTTTTTAAATTATTTAATTAATTTTATTATTTATATATTTCTCCTTTTCTCAATTTAATATGTACTCAATGCCTTTTGTATAATGCATGATGTGTTCGCACCAAGAAGGCCAGTCAGTAAATTATATTTTATTTGTATTCTAGTCTCGTTTAAAAGTAAGCTGAGTTGGCCAGTTTGCGGACCTTAAAAAAAAAAAAAAAAAAAAAAAAAAAAAATGGAATGCTCTTCGTTCATATAGGTGGAATATCCACCATATATCGATGCCGTATGCCGATGCGTCTGGTTGTCCGATTATGGAAGGGAGATGGCGGGATCAGATCGAAGAGCTTAATGTCGTGGATATTCTCGAAGTCATGCTGTTTTGGAGGCATTCAATGAAAATAAATATAAATAAAACATACTGAGTCCATCCTTTGAACGAAAAATAGTAGCGCTTCGGCATAGTAGGTGAACTGCGCCGCCGACCGCGCGCATCGTTCGCTGCTAATCGGCCGCTCAGTAACTGAGTCGGCAAGCATAACGCCGCAACTGGGTACATTACGCGCTGTATTGACAGTCCATTTAAAAATTATAGGGAGGCAAACTGGTAGCAAGCAATTAGCTGCTCACTGTTCGTCTAATAGGCCACACTGCCTTATGCTATTATTCAAACTCACTTATTTCCGGTAATCTCCGGTACTACTGAACGGAATACTCACATTCTCACATTACTTTATAATATTTTATTTACCCCTAGTAGTCCTCCCTACCTTAAGGAACGTTTTGAATTCCTTCGCCTTTCTACTTCCCACAATTTGCGCACTCATACGTATCGTAAACTCACTACACCTGCACACACTTCATCCTTTTATGATAACTCTTTCACAGTGCAGGCTGTCAAACTTTGGAATGCGCTGCCTCTTACTGTCAGAGGCCAAAACATCGCCTACATTTAAGAACGCACTCAGAAAACACTACTTTTCCTTAAATAATTATGCCTAATTCTTATATTATAGACTATTTAATATATATGTATGTGTGTATTTAATTTATAAAGTAGTTTAAGTATGTGTATTTTTTATTTATTTATAAATTATTTAGTTTAAGTATGTTTATTTATGATATTTGATATTTAATGATCTGCACCACCTACATCACCAGATTAGATTAAATTATTCCTTATGTTAGGTTGCCTGGAAGAGATTGCTTTCAGCGATAGGGCCGCCTTTTGTTTCTACCATAACAATATTGTAATTGTATATTTTGAAATTGTGTATTTGGTGAGCAATAAAGTGTTATCTATCTATCTATCTACTGAACTGATTTTGAAAATTCTTTCACCAGTGGAAAGCTTCATTATTCCCGAGTGAGAGAATATTTTTTATTTTTTTTTAATGACTCCGGCTGAAGTGGCACGGGATCGTCTGTCAAATTTGTAACAGCAATAACGCTTCTGGCAAGAAATGCGCACATCCTCGTACGAGGCACTGCAAGTGCTTTCTGCGTTTATGAATTAATCAAAGTTTACAAAACATAATTAAACCTTGATGTGCATGCGTGCGTGCTTTTGTATTTTTTAATGACACCCAGCGAAATAGCACGGGTCAGCTATTTTGGAAATAAATCATAAAGGTAACGAACCTTCGTTAAAGATAAGAAACAATATCATTCAGAATAAGTAGTGGAGCCGCGCTCGGCATTTCGCATTGACACTCGCAAGTTTAAAACTAGCTTGTTAAGTTCTTTGCGTAAGAAAGTTTTTACACCACTACATGACCATACAAAACTTAGCAATAAAGTTTATGTATGATATGCTGTATTTGGCTATAATTTTAGAAATATTGCACGCAAATCTGCAAATATTTCTCTAAATACAAAATATTGTTATGAGTCGCAGGACTCGAATTAAAATGCCCTAGGAATTATTATGGATTTTATTAGAACGATACAAACACGTATAACACAGGTACAAATATAACTCAGTACAACCAGTACAAAAGTAATGCACGGTTCAATAACACGCGCAAAGTCCGTCACTATATAGATTATCGAATGTACTGACGTCTTGCCATGCTTGTGGTTATCACTTAACTGCCTCACCCCTCCGTTCGGGCATTGCTTTATATTGTACAAATACAATATGTCTCGACACAATACTCGACCGCGTGGACTGAATTTTCGAGAATCACACCTGGCTAATAACTACCATAAAGATTACAATACACAACGGCCTGTTTTTTCTAATCTCAATTTTTAAATACAAAGTAAACAAAGGAAGTCCAAATGCGTGAATATAATAAACTGCAGGTGTGAATTGGTCTTTGTCGATCGTAACAATATCTCTCTAAATGTAAAATGGAGATTATTATTTTTTCTTTTTTTTGAAGTGATAACTTCTTATGGAACTCTTCGAAGGGCTTTCATATTTATGCCCTTCGGATATCTTAAGCCTATGTGAAGCACAGCTGAACTGTAGGTAATCAGCCAGTGAATGCCCTTCGGATATGAAACATTAGCTCCATAGATTACCATAATTAAAAGTTTTCTTTTGTTGGCTAATTAACAGCATATTAAGACAACAACAGTATAATAAAAGTCTTGGTAGTGCAATGGCTAGCTAACGCGTCCCAAACTCAATGCGGCATGGGTTCGATCTTGGCCGGAACGAATGCACTACTTGGACAGTTTTCTGACCTAAAGTACATTTTTTTTATTGCAGGAGTTCAGTAGACAGACAGACGGCCCACTCAAGGGAAAGCGGTTAAAATTGCCTATGGACATTTGCAACACCAAAGGTGCTACAGATGCGCTGCTGCTTTCTTATGGGAGACTGGAACCTGGTCACTAGAGCCGGAACACAACTCAAGGTTGTTGCGGCGATATACTTTAGATCAGGGGAGGTAGCCATGCAGTCGGGCAAATGTCCTACCACCTGGCTGTGGGTTGTTTTGTCGTCTCTTAAGACATGCCGACCGGCCGCAGGAAATTGTATTCTTTCTCCGTTCCTGCACGACCAGAACGACCGCGATCGCCTTGTGGAACGCCAGACGGAGAATTTTGGGAGTTGTGAGATACTAAAGGAACGCGTCCAGACTCGGCACTCCGCTAGAGTGACATTGACAACATCAACAACTCTTGAAAATGACATTCTACATATTAAACAAAGTTTTTCCTTATATCCGAACTCGGATAAGCAGACTGGCCAATAAAAGTGTTTAACTAAGTTATCAAGAATGCAATGGAAGCTGAACAGTTTGTACAATTGTTAACAAAAATGTATTTATTTTTCTTAATACATATTTCATTTTAATATTGAAATGTAGTATACAAGCATTTTACTCACTATAATAACGTGGGGAATATCAAAATCAAATAACTTGGGTAATTTTTGAAAATATATTCTTGGCAAATATCAATATTGGGTTTAAGACTATTAATTACAAAGGCAGGTAGCGTATTTGGTGTCATAAATACATTATGCTGTTAAAAGCACAGAAATGAAAGAACATCACGGAATTCAATGACACTGAATTATTCAAGTTTATGTTTATAGGGACAATTTTAACTGATTCTTAATTGAAAGACAGAAATGAACCGTCTAATATATTCTTTATATAAGACCAACTGTGCCCGCGACTACGTCGTTAAAATGAAAAGTAAGTCAAAAGTAAGATTATATTGTGTTTTGTATTATAATCTGACTATACAACATAATAATTCCACTATTGATACTAAGTATTATGAGAATAATAATTGATAATTGACTAAGTGTACCACGAACAAATTACGGGAAAAAAACATTATGTTTAAAGGTTATTATTAAATTGCGAGACAACCTACAAAAAATTAAAATAACAAACTTTTTCAAATTGAAACTAAAAAACCCTTTATTATAACAAATATAAAATAATAAACCGCAACATAATTATATCGAAGACTGCATAGGACCACATTAGTGTTAATAATTATATTGTATTACTTACTAATTATTATTTTTAATCTCATTGTAAGTGAACTACATGTTCTTACGGGAAATAAAGAGTTCTTTAAACCTTAAACCTAATCAAATAGGTGCATTTCGTGCATTAACAATTATACACTATTTCACCCCTAGTGTGAGCTATCAAATTATTGATGATTTGATAGTGCATAACACTAAAAATACTACACACTTAACATTATGTTGATTACATTAATATAAATTTACGAATGAAAATAATAAATCAACACACAAAGTGACAATATCAAAATCATACAGCAAAATAATTAATCAAACTTGTGTATACACCTGTACAGGCGTATCTGGAACGAATTGAGAGGAGCCACACCCTGATGCGTATCTTTAGTGGATTATGGACACGGGCAAACCAGATAGTGGTTTTCGCATGATTTATTTACGCGCCTGACTGTACCTTGTTCCACAATTAAGTAATTAACGAGTTTTAAATGTATTGAAGTTCTTTTTTACGTGTGCCGTGAATAGTATTACGCTTGTATAATATAAGAAATAATTTGCGCACTCATACGTATCGTAAACTCACTATACCTGCACACACTTTATCCTTTTAGGATCATTTTTTTACAGTGCAGGCTGTCAAACTTTGAAATGCACTGCCTCTTACTGTCAGAGAGGCCAAAACACATTACAGGCCTACATTCTTTTTTATTTATTATATCATTGCCTACATTTAAGACCGCACTCAGAAAATACTGCTTCTTCTTAAATAATTTTGTTTTATTCACAATTTTGTCCCTTGTGTAAAACTGCACTTTTGTCTGTACGCCCATTTGTTACGAAACCCATATATGTGTGTGTGAGTGTGTGTGTGTAACTTGCTTAATTTAGGTATATACAATATGTCTGTTTGTCTGCCAATTATTATATAAATAATAATATAATTAAATTATAATAATATAATTACAAAAATGCACAATGACAATTGTTGCGGCGGCGCTGGATTTAGTGATAACAATGGACTATGACAATTTTGCACAAAAGGCAATATTGGGCAATTTAGTTGGGAATGTGAGATTGAGCATGCACGTACCTGGTTAATGGGCATGAAATACAGCTGCTCCTCTGCTCCTCAGTCCACTTCAAAATCACCCTTGTTAATTATAGGTTTAGCAGTGTTGTGTATTTATTTATGTGATATTTATTTACATTGATACAATGAACTGTATTTATTTATTTTAAAGCGGTGCGGTGCGGTGAGATTTATGCTCATATTATTTTACATGTTTTTTTATTAATTTACTTTATTTCTTATACTTAAAAAGAGCGGAGCTTATTTTTTTTTTTGATGACATGAGAATGACTTATTGACGTGCGTGCGAAAAAGGGAACACGCCGTCTTTAAAAGAAGAATTTAAATTAATCAAACAAAAGTTTGTTTCGGCCGAAAGAAGGTTACTTGGTGATACCAACAATATTGTCTTGGTATAAAACAATAGGCTACCTTATCTTATAAATCCATTTTCCAGGCAACCAAACTTAAAGAATGCTTTAAAGTAATCTGGACATAACTTATGTTATACATAAGTATTTAAACTACTTACAAATTAGCTAAAAATCACTAACAATTTTAATGTGCAATCCAAACACACTGTTTATATTATTAGCATTTTTATTCAACACTCAACATTTAAGTCACATTCTTGGCCGTAAAACGTTTAACAACAAACTCAACCAGAAATATATGACCCAGTAAAAACGATTGAGCGATGACCGTTGAATTTTAAATCAATCACTTCATACATTACTTTTATTGTTCAAGGTGAAGCCACCGGCGTTGAATGCTCGCGAAATAAAAAGTCAATGTAGCCGTTACATTCTCAAAATATAGAGTGAATATGACAATACATTTAATATATTACGTGAGATGCTTTGATGGCCACCCGCTGAGAGATTTTGTTTGTAAATAAAATGTTTTATAACTTAAACGAGCAATTAATGTACACTGAAGTATTGATGACATGATTATCATTCACACATTTTTTTGTGAAAATAAATACTTATTTACTGATTTCCTACACATTTCTCATTCCAGTTACTTGCGCTCTAGTAATTATCTCTCCTTAATGACCTGTACACACTTCTTCCTTCGTTGATAACTCTTGTCGGTACAGGCTGTCCGTTTGTGGAACTCCCTGCCACTCAACATCAGACAAGCTAAATCCATATTGTCTTTTAAACTGATGGTTACTAAATAAATAATAAATATTTAGTTATTCTTGGAATGTTTCGTATTATTTATTGTTTTCACCGCCATTGTTGTCTTAATTTTTTCCTTAGTTTAGAGCTTAGGGGGTTGTCTGGAAGAGATCGCTTTAAGCGATAATGCCGCCCTTTGTTTATAGTTATATAGAGTGACTTATATTATCAGGCCATAACTGTTCCACTGCTGGGCTTAGACCTCCTATTATAGGGAGGGAGCAGACAGCATACCCGCCACGCTTGTCCAAGGCGGCTTGGCAGGTTTGCCGCATCGGTTATCTCGATGTGCAGGTTGCATCACGATGTTTTCCTTCACCGTTGTTAGCACGTGGTAATTGTACAATAGGCACGATAGATCAGAAAACTGACTAAGTGGTGCATGCGTTCCGGCCAGGATCGAACCCGAGGCCTTTGAGTTTGGGACGGAATGAAGAGTAACTTAGGTTACTTTTATTTTAGAAAAAAAACTCCACGCGGCAGAAGTAGCTCCTAGCAGCCAGTAACATAATATGAAAAGACCTCACAATTACCAGCTTTCAACATCTCGCCCGGTGTTCCACAATTTATAGCAACGATAAAAAATATTAGTGTATCACACTACGTTATTTATAAAAATATACAATCGTATTGATGTTCACACTACACTTAGGTACCAGGAAGCTTTTTAGCGATCTTTTGCTAAATGAGACCACCTGAGAGTTGGGTAAGTGTTCTTATGTTCTAAAGTGCAGAATGTTAAGTGGTTTTCTAGGTTATAAAGCTCGCTATTTTACACTGTTAGATTTAGTTTTAAATTTCAATACAAAGTACATAGTAATAGTTCTTTTTTAATGAATAGGCATAAACCCATACATTGTACATATCTAGTACTCAAGCTTATAAATAAATCGATCGATCGAAATCGAGAAATAAGAAAAAAACACTAATAAATATATAAAAGAATGAAATATCTCCAAAAGCAAAATTACTACCCTGATTTACTGCACGCCAGGAGAGCAAGAATGATAAAAAGCTCTTTCCATTAGGTTCGCAAAAGGATATTACGCTATATCGCTTACTATAAAGTGGCGCTAAAGGCACAATATTATAAAAACTTCGCCTAAAGTCCGCAAGGCGAGACAGCAAAGTCAATTAGACAACTTTTGCGTCACTTTAGCTTATCAGTGGCGCATTTAACCTGTCAATTACTTACTATTAAAATATTATAATGAACTCTTGTATAATTGCAAGTTTAAAGCTTGTTATACTAATGATAATAACCATGTACGCCGTTTAACATCCATTGCGGGGCAATAGGATAAGGTAATTAGTATTTTATACTTTGAGTGCGGTTCATTATTAAGGATTTTAATATTTTAACCGTTGATTGTGTTATGAATGTGGATGTTTATTTCTTTATTTGTATACAAGGTAGTGCGGTAGCATTTTACGAAAAATTGTCGAAGCCATAAAACAGGACAGTATATGGAATAGGGAAGCGGATAGTTATTGTTTGACAAATAATTGAAATACCATGATTTTTCAAAAATTATGTGATACTTTTGGGAATCAACTCGACTCGACCATATGTGTCCGGGTTATGGACTCCATCATCATATCAGCTCCATGGTACCATATTATTGTATTGTCATGCGATATACATATACGTCCAAAATTCCAGCTCATTCGGAAACCGGGAAGTTAGTCAAATATAATTTGCAAGATTCCACCCGAACTTACATACATAGTTTACATAGGTACATCCATTGCAAGTTAAATAAAAGTTTGTAAAAAAGGGTTCTTTTTATTGCATGAATTCAGACAGACGGCCTACCTCATGGAAAGCGGTAACATCGCCTATGGAAATTGGCAACAGCAAGACATAACTACATAAACTTTCCACTTAAATTTCGCCACTTGCAATAAACAAAAGAAACTTCCGAAAGAAAACGAGTCGCACAAAGCGACTGTCAATCACACTTGACAAATGTCATGACTGTCATGTTTAATTTGTCAACTCTCAGTGACACGTCAGCGTGTCACAATTACACGACACGCTCTCATTCATGCGCTTAAGTGATGAGCTTCTTGATTCCTTGCCACATCTCAATTTAGATGATTAAAGGTTTTTATGAAGAAGCCGTGGTAGTTCAGTGGTTAGCGCACACGCCCTAAACTTAAATACAACTACAAACTTACCGTCTTATTCATATCCAGTTAAAGTAAGTTTGTAGGCTTCTTTACGATTCTTAAAGAAGTCTAAATCTCATTAAATCCACTTACGTTTTTTAAAATTTTATTACCTAATTTATTTAAGGGCTTTTAGTGATGATGTCACTATGTCAGCCCCATCGTACCCTAATAATACTAACTAAACTAATTGCTGCGGCTCACCGACCCAAAATATTCCTTGGCCTCCGAAATGAGAATACTCCACTCTTTCCTGTTCAGCGCTATCTCCTGCCAGTCATCGGCATGAAGCTCGCGCAGATCAGCCTCCACTTCGTCTTTCCAGCTATATCTGGACCTACCAACTGGTCGCCGTCCCGTTGGTCTACCCAGATAGGCTCTTTTCACAGCGCGATCCTCCCCCATTCTGTGTAGATGGCCAAGCTAGCGCAAGCGATGTGCCTTGCTCTCACCTAATATATTGGACTCATCCATCAGTTCTTCGATTTCGGCATTCTTACGGATCCGGCAGCTGCCATCGCTTCCCCTCGTCGGACCCAGGATCTTTCTTAGGACCTTTCTTTCAGTCACTAACAGCTTGTTCTCCTCCTTCAGTGTTAGGGTCCAAGCCTCACATCCGTACGTAAATATTGGACGTATGACAGTTTTATATATACGTATCTTGGTCTTACGGCTGAGAAGCTTGGATACTAACACCTTATGAAGCGTCGCGGTACATAATAATACAATTAACAAAATCTATATTAACATTTTCATCATTTTATATACTAAATGAGCCGCAGCAGAAAGTGGCTGCGATAAAATGCATTGGCAAACACCCACCTCCATCAAATTAATTTCCAGAGCATCCACCAGCCCCTTCCTGTCGTCTGTGGTCCGGACACATTCCACTAACAAATGCTGTACGTCTACAACTATATTGGCATTGCAGACAATTTGGAGTATAGATCCTTCTCATGAGAAGTTACAATTTATTCAGTGGCATGTGACCGAAGTGCAATCTATGAGCTAGGACACCAAGCCATCTATATAATTAACGACGACTTTACCGATTTTGATGATTTTTTTTGTGTTTGAATGGGTCCCTGGATGATTCGGTTTGACAATTGGAACTGGTAGGTGGCGCTGGATTGTAGGGTCTTCCTATGCTCCTGGAATTATTTTGATGAAGTTTTTTATGTGTTTGAATAGGTCTCCGTATAGTTTACATCATATACGTGTATATTACATAAGTTTACGCTACCTAAATTAAAAAAAAATGACTTCATTCATTTGTTTTTTTTTTCATGTAGACTCCGTCTATACTTTTGTTTTGCCAGAGGATTTCACATAGAATCTCATATAATGTTTAGCAAACTCGCCACAATTATGGCAATGAAAATAATGTCCTTTTAAATGGTTCTCATTACTTTTTTATTGAAATCATTGTTAGAGATTTATGTTCATCGATGTGGCATTCAGCACACGTATAGATTCAATGATAAAATGATGATTCGCGTACCTTTTTAATTTTGAACTCCTTGACGGGTCAAGTAGCACTTGTGGTCGATCTGGAACAAGGCATAATAAAAACTGTAGTAGTTGAAATAAACGAATTTTCTCTATTAGCCACGTGTCGTTTTTTATAATCTGTTTACAGTGCTAGCTGTAAAAAAACTGGGACAAAAAGAAGCCTATGTGCTTTTATTTTATTATATTTATGGCTTGGCAACTAGGCCTTTAAGCCAGATCTTAGTTTATAATATACATTTGGTTTCTTCATTTTCTTACGCCTATGTGTAGCACAGCTGAACTGTAGGTAATCAGCTAGTGCCATTCGACGGAGTTCTTGTGACAACTCAAAAGGCCACATTTGACTATGCAGTTCACATTTCTCACAAAACACATAATCACTACTCAAATGCTATCAATATCCTACAACTATTGTTCATTTTAAAGTAATATTACATATTTTTAGAAAATAAAACTGCACAGCACAACATCACCTTTCAGTTCCCGCCAAAAACTCAAGCCTATGTGCTAATCCAGAATAATCTATACATATAAATCAAATTGGAGTGTCTGTTTGTAATATTGAAATAACCGCTTTTTACTACATGCATATGAATATATATACGGTACATACACCAAAATAATTTTTTTTTCAATTTTTGTCTGTCTGTCTGTTTGTCCGGCTAATCTCTGAAATGGCTGGACCGATTTTGACGGGACTTTTATTGGCAGGTACCTGATGTAATAAGTAGTAGCGACGTTTATTTTGGAAAAAATCTTTTATTTTGGAATTATGATGATTTTCAATCACCACGCGAGAGAGACCGCGGGGCGCAGCTAGTCTATACTAAAACATGAATAAATATACACGTATATATACTGGACATGGATTTGCGGACTTCCTTGCTTTAATGTTACCAAAATAGATTGCTGAACCTACGATATATCTTAACTAACTCAAAGTGAAACGCTTTGGCCTTTAATAATTCGTTCCGCTTTCATAATCAAATTCCAGGTGTCAAATACATAGAAATGAACATTAATGTACTTGATAACCGGTCTACGGCCATTATCGTCTACCTTCACACCTAAAATGGCAATTGTTATTTTAACCGCACTGAAACTGAACCGTGACTAAATTGCTAAATTGCTTTGATGCGGGAATTAGAAATAGGCCTACAATATAATAATCTTTCGTCAATTATTTTTCAACGTAAACAAATACTTTCACGCACGTATTCACAAGCATAGAGACATAGACATAGACAACCCTTTATTGTTCAACAAAACAAAATTTACAAAAAAATGCACAACAAGACAATAGTTACTCGCTAAAAGCGATGTCTTCCAGGCAACCTGACTTAAAATAAATTCTTAAATTATCTATAATTGTTATTATAATGCAATAAAAGAAAAATAAATAAAAATGACATACATGGACAGCAGATTACAGTGAAAAGTATAATAATAAACTAGCACATACATTATTGCGTAAGACTAACATAATGATTCCTAAATGAATTTTTAAATATGGGAAAACATTAATCGTTTCTGACATCACAAGCATACATTCATAACATACACGCACGCATGCATACACACGCACCCACTCACACACACACACCATTAATCTACACTCACTCACCAACGCATCTAGGCACGTAGTTATTATGTAGATTTTAATTTATTTTTAATTGTTTTTTAATTATAATAATACCAGGCAATAAAAGAAAATGAGTTTCGAAACCGAAGCGAACTCTACTGAGGCCCGCCACACAGGCTCTGTTGAGTCTTGACTAGGTGTGCGGGCACCAGAGCTAATATTGGACGCTCCTACAGAATTGTCATCGTATTGTTTAATTATTTTATGTTCCCTGTACTCATTATGTAATTAAATTTCATTTCATTTCAATAAATTCTAATATTTTTACACATGGATGGATTGTATGAAGACATGGGCTACGTTCCAGAAGGGAATCACAACGACCACATTCACGACCGGGATTTTTCCCGTTCCACTTGCTTGCGGACGTTTCAATCATACACTCTAGTGGAACGGATTATGAGGCGTTGATGTCATAAACGACGAAATACACAAATGTCATTGGTTGATTTGAAAATCGCGCCTTTTTCAATGTCAAGAGATAAAGAGAATTTATGTTATGTGGTCAACGCCCACTTCGATCAACCTCTTGTATGGGTCGTTGTGAGCGTTGTGTGATCGAAAATGATGACGTCATTAGTGACGTTTTTGCCACGACCATAAATAAGGACTGCGGTCGCCATGTGGAACGGTAGATGGAGCATTTTGGGCGTTGTGAGATATTAAAGGAATGCGTCCATGATGATTTGTGGTGTGACAGAGGACGCATGACAGAATAGAGCGTGGAACTAAAGTATGTATTGTGCCGAGCCTAAAAGTTTGGGATGAGCTGAAAGAAAAGAAAGATTTAATATGCATGTTACACACAATACAAAGGACTGGTCGCCCACGGTCGAAATTCGACTACAATAATTAATGTCAAAGACTATATTCTTCTATAATCACAGATTTCGCCAAGGCTACACTGTTAATTTAACTTGAACAATAAACAAAAGAATATAATGCGTGTGTGTAAAATAGATGGCAGTTTTTTTATTGATTTAATGCATAAAAATTAATGCATAATTGAAAAAAAAACAAAGAAAGTTTGTGACTATGTTTCTTTCTCTTTCATGCAAAAACTACTAAAAGGTTTTTGATGAAACTTTACAGTAATATTATTTATACATCAAAATATATATAGATTATCTTATACTAAAGATAAAGCTGAAGAGTGGGTTTGTTTATTTGCTTGAACGCGTTAATCTCAGAAACTACTGGTCTGATTTGAAAAATTCTTTCAGTGTTAGGTAGCCCATTTATCGAGGAAGGCTATAGGCTATATATCATGACGTTAAGATCAATAAGAGCGGAGCACCAATGAAGAATGTTTCAATATCGGGGAGTTTTGAAAACACATTTTTGAAAGAAATTGTTTATATTGGCTAAAATATACCGGTAAGTACCAAATAGAAACGTCATCGTTATAAGTCATGTTTTTGTGCCTGGAAGTACTCCTATGTAGTACGAGACAAAACAAATGTCACATGTCATCGTCGGGTGCACGAGAAGGCGGGCAGTCGTGTGAGGGTCAAACGTAGACATAGCCGAGTGCGCCCGCTAGCTAAAATTAATGATACTAAATAAAATAATAATATATCCATTATTCTTACATTAAACTACAAGAAATTCTATTTTGATCTTAATTTTGTGATTCACAAAGCTTGAAATATTAGCATTTTCTGATAAACTTAAATTATCGTACTTGCAAATGCAACAAACAACGCAGTGGGGCGTCACATGTTTTATTCAGTACATTCGACTTTGTTTCAAAGCGATTTCAACTTTATCTAATACTTAATAAGGCAGAATGTACTTTGATTCAAAACATTTACAGAGCAACAGATGCAAGATTTATGTCTTGAATTCGAAGCTAAGATTGTCTCAATGTTTACCATAGATAGTTTAGTAGTTCCATGTTTAATTAATACTAGACTTCTCAGGCGGCTTGGCTTGTAAAGCATTTGGCTCTATATCCCACATAAGCTTTTACTTTTTACACACTTCTTTGCCTTTGCAAGTCTGCTGTTGTAATAATGTTAGAATTGTCGATCAGTGGCATCATAATTGCACTATTTTTTATATACTTTTTTTTTCTAGAAAGAAAGAAATGTTTTTTTGGATCAGTCAGTATGCCGATCCAAAGCAGAAACGTTGCCAGCTTTTTGGGTACCCTACCCATAGGTGATCTAGGCTCAGTATTAGTTATAATCTTGAGAGACAATGGGTAGAGTACAATATAACTAAGTTAAGTTCTCTTTTATTGTATCGGTTTATAGTCATTTTTCTACAACACCTTGAAGTCTTTATTGCTAGATTTTTTAAATTTAAGTTACGTGTATGGTATCCAAAAACCATTAAACTTACATGAAGCTATCCTAAAATTGTATTACACGCGAAAATAATTATGAAAATCGGATATTAGAAACAAAAAAGTTATGATTGAAGAGATTTTTTTTGAATCGGTTAAAAAGTAACTATTATGATGTTATTACGATGCCAGTGATTGATCATTCTGACACTATTGTAATAGCAAATTCTTGGCTTTGTTTCATCATTGTTTCTATGTTTTAATTGTATAATTATGTCCAAGAAAAAAAAGCTGGAAAGTTGTTGCAGGATAGTCGCAAGTGGAGATCTATAGTCTCTGCCTACCCCCATGGGAAACAGACGCGATAATATGTATGTATGTATGTACTATAATAAATCTGTAAATGGTTCGATTTGTTACAATGCGTTTAGATATATGAAAAAAGTCAGGGGGGCTAATGAGGACCAGCTGATTCCGAAATAACAATTTTTAGAATTTTTGTCTGTCTGTTGAGCATCACGTGAAAACCACTAAACTGGTTTAAATGAAATATAAAACTTAGGATACTTATCCTGATGAATGATGTCGTTTCAGTGGGATATTTTATTTATTTTTTATTTATTATTAATAGTAGTATCCAACAGTATATCCACAATTTGAAGGCTTAACAATACATACAATAAATCTTAACCAAAACTAGATACTTATAATAAAAAAAAAGAACAGAAGAGATGGTGTGCTATACTACACTAAAATAAATTACTTAATATATCTAATACTGTGAAACTTCTGACGGGAAAACTAAACACAACTAAATTGTTAGGTCTAAATACAAACAGTATATTCCTTTTCAATCTTATTAATAAGTTTACTAACTACTGAAGACTTGAAAATTAGTTTCGAAGAATTATCGAATACAAAAATAGCGAAAAAGATGGCACTGCGAACGCATCCTATTTGGAAACTACTAAACGTATACGATTGAATCTCGACATGGTGCTGGCTTATAATCAGAATTAACACTTAGGATACATTTTATCCCGACAAATGACATCTATCTATCTATAACTTCACGCCAGGTCCCTTGTGGGGTAGGCACGCACAACAGAGCGCCATTCAGGCTTATTCTTACACACCTCACTTGCTTTTTTGACATTCATAGCTCTTGTCATGCACGCTTATGACTTAGCCTATAGATTTATGTGGTTATCTCTTTTTCGTTTCATCCAGTTTCAAAACAACGATAAAGAAGTTTCACTTCAAAATACATCACAATCACACCACTTCAACTGAACAATATATCTTCAAATAACCTAAAAGCCTACGCCTCCTCAAAGCAATGAAGATCTCAAACAAGGATCAAAAGTGGCTAAAATTACTCAAAGAATCCAATCCAATTACCACATCTTTTGTGCCCTAAAAGCCGCATTGTGGGGTCACGGTGCCTTAGAAGTTCAAACCACCAAAGACCTTTTGAGATAGTTCTTATCCTATTGGAATAAGGACTATTATACCCTGCAACTGTTATTTAAACATAAATGTTCCAATATTTTCATAGGGCTGTCAGATATTTCTATCTATCTATCGCGGATGGGCGATTTCACGTAACTGCACAGAACCACCGTTAGATATTTGTTGCTGTGATTCTCAAGTCTTATTTGTGTTGCTCGTGTATAGTTAGTGTCTTATAGAAAGGAGCGGCTAAGATGGTCAAATAGATAAGAATATCGAAAGTGATAATTAATATCGATACAACCAAAGTCATCTAATAATTCGAATCAGCCTTCTTGTCCAAAAATATCGGTACACGAACAACGCCAAATACAGGAGATCATTGAAGTCATCATTATTATGTTAACAACCACCTCGGCAAAGGTAACTAAGCAGCCAAAGTATCCAGAAGTACGGTACACTGTAGAAAAATGAACTCTATTCTAAATGTGATTACAGTCAGTCAAATCGAGATGATTTTATACTAAATCAAAATTCGTATTATGCATTTCAAATTGAATTACTTATTACCGCGGTCTGCTCAGTTAGCATTCTTTTCTAATCTGAAATTAACGACATCAATGTACAGTACAGTCTACGTTTCACTACCATGTGAAATGCAGACTTTATTATGATAGCAAGAAATTTTCCTTTGAAAATGATTTTGGACAACCCTAGTGTAATTCCTCAAGCAGATTTCCTCAACCTCCTAATCAGTTTAAATATTTAACAATTAGTTTGCGGTATTTATGGAAGCGGCGCCCCGCAGTGTTAAATTCAACAGACGCGGTTCATTTCACATGAGAAAAGTTGTAAGGACACCGTGGGAACTGAGGGGTTACGCAATTGTCAATATTGGACACTACGACGTAGGTTTCGGGGATAGGACCGGGTTATGCAGGATGATGCTCGAAATATGACCTATTGACCTGTTGGAGTGCAAGTAAGACTATGCAGTACATAAATAAAGATAAAAAAAACTATCAAGCACATGTCATTCTACGAACTAAGCAGAACTCCTTTTACAAGTGCTCGACTACGCTGTTAATTTGACTTTAACAATAAACAAAATAATGTAGCTGTAGGATTGTAACCAATTTTTTGTGCGTATTTGAATGAGTCTCTGCATGGTTTAGATAACTTGAAATACACAAGTTAACGTGGCAACAACATGATGCGTTTACTGTACTTCAATATTTATTTATTTTGAGTAATTGAAATAAAAGCTTGGTTTAAAAAATATTTCAGGCAGATCGTATATAGTGATGAAAAGTGTTTACCGGTACTTATGAATGTTTGCCGCATCAGGGGCACTGCCAATGAGTTGCCAGCCTCTTAAGAAATTTTGGAACGTAGTTTTGGAACGTAGTTCCTTATCGCGCAGTACGAATGGGGGCTAGACGGAAAAAATTCTTACGAAAAAGTTGTCAACGACACTTTTTGAACTTGCCAAGATAAAATGCAGTTGCATAACCCTTTATGCCCACGCAGTTAGAGTTTAATTTGGATTACATTATTTAAATGTCATGGGTTGCTGACGTACAGATAGTATTTGCGGACATATAGAGTCTTAATGTAATTAAAATAAGGAGCAATATCGCGAATCTGGTTTAAAGTTAAATTTGTTTCAAGAGTCGAATTGCAGGATGTGATTCGATTTTTAAATTGTTTCTTATATTGAAGTAAATAGGATTCAAACTTACTCATTTACTATTACACTTCGCATTGAACAGTGTGGTGTCGCGACGATTATTTTTGTTGAGTGTATACAGGTTTTTTGTAAATAATCGAAAGGAACTTCGTTCCATCCGGGTGTCCCTTGACACCTCTCAAGTTTTTTTTATAGCACTCTTCTTAAATAACTCCACAAAGAAAAAACCTTGATGGGAAGTTTCCTATTAGTTCTTGCTCTCTACTTAGGTCGCAAGGGTGAAAATCCAGCCACAATGTGTTATGACTCACGGTATGGCTTGGACCTCCATGGTTATATAATAAAATGAACAATGGAAATTTAACTCCAATCAAATATAAACCAGGTTCCAGTCTCCCTTAAGAGAGTAGCAGCGCATTTTTAGCACCTTTGGTGTTGCAAATGTCCATAGGCGATGGTAACCGCTTTCCATCAAGTGGGCCGTCTGCCTGTCTGCTGAACTCCTGCATTAAAAAAAATATATATATTGTTACATGCCGACAAAGTGAATGCACACCTGGTTTATTACCTTTCCCGCATTAGGATTTCTTTTGTTTACTTTGTATTTATGACCGCAGGTGTGTAGCTTACGGTTTCTCAGAAACTTCAGTCCACGCGGTCGATTGTTGTATTGTACAGTTTCGTATAAAACGATGACCGGGTGTGGCAGTCAAGCGAGGATTACGATACGAGCAAGACATACATCTATTAGCTATATAGTGATGGACTTTGCGCGTGTTATTGAATCGTGCAGTTTGAACTGGTTGCGTCCAGTTATATTTATACCTGTGTTATACGTGTTCGTATAGTTCTAATAAATTTTATTTCCAACGGCGTTTTAATTCAAGTCCCGCACTCGTAACAATATTGTTTTAATTTATGCCTCTAGTATGCTATTTATTGTTAAGTACTTTAGGCGACATAATATCGATATGATAGCACCAATTTTTTCTATTTTAATAGCTGTCACACTGCCGTCCACTGCCGTCCAATCTTCCACCCCAGGCCAGTATCCACCACACACCCACGTCTTGTCCAGTATTTGTTTTTCTAATTAGCCTGTATGTCGCGCTGTCGATACATAATGGTAAATAATGCATTGTTGTCGACGATTTTTATGACTCGCCTCATGGGATTCGTCATGGGTGGCTTTCCTTTTGTTTTTTTAAGGCACTGTGGCGTGATTTTTTATCGTTATTCTTACTTTGTTGTGCAGTTTTGTTAAATTGTTTTGAATAAATTCAAGAAAATTTTGTTTCATGTGTAAAGTAGTTATTGTTTTATATTATAAGAGCCTGGTAAGCCCAGCGTCTCTCTTAAGTTGCGACTTTTACGGCCCGGTCACGATCTACGAACTACGAACGATATATATAAGCGCGATACGATAACTGAAAAAAAGAAAGAAAGAAAAATGTTTATTTAGAACAAGATACAAAAAAAAGTCACATAACATTAATTATGGTGTCCTAAAAAGCCCATGCTCAGCATAATGCTGGTTTCACAACGAGCACTGACAAAACAAAACAAATACAAAAGTATTAATGAACGGTTCCTTTAACTAACTGTTCATTCACTTGCCTTGCCATCAGTTGAGTTTTGACATTAGATCTTTGGAGGTTATGTCAAATTTTAACCATCAGTAGGGTAAATGAGCGGTCGGTAATATATAGGAACGAGCCACCATATTTATGAAGCATATTGTTATACAAGTTATTATGCTCGGCGCCAAACTGGCGTCGCTCGTCGCGTCGTCTGTCGCTTAGCGTAAGGTTGTGGCCGGTCCATTTGAAATAGTTTTTTTCTATGTATTATATAGATAGTAATATAGATTTTTTTTTAATTCACTAAAATAACAATTTATCACTAACTTACTTATTCACTACTATACTCATACTTTACCTTTTTTGATGGTAGGTAGGGTTGGGGTAAAATTACATAAATAAAAAGTAAATTTTGTTATTGGCGTAAAATTGAAAAAGAAAAATGGCAGACAGACACACATTGTATGTCCCCAAATTAAACAAGTTACGCTTGTGTTATGGGTGATATACAACGGACTACTCTGGGCCGATCCCAGACACCCAGACTGTAGTAAATAACGGAGAAAAATCGTTCCCGAAATTTACTATACCAGGAATCGAACCCGGAGCCTCTGTGTTGCAGTGAGGTAAGCCGGCAAAGGCTTTAACCGCTCAAACACAAAGGCCGTCAGATAAAACCTAATAATATAGCTAGATTAAAGAACATTGTTTAGATAATTTGCAAAAATTATATTTTAAACTAAGTAATAATGTCTGGTTTTTGGCTCCAAGCTATCCCCTCCCCAAACATAGGTACATTATTGGATAATACTTCCTTTTATTTGGCTATAAACCTGCGCTTAGGTTCTCGCATATGTGCACCACACACATGTGTCTGTGGTATAGAGGTAATCGACCCGGGATACCACGGTCTTTCTTGCCGCCGCAGTGCCGGCAGATGGTCACGCCACGCCGCCCTGAATGATGTCTTACGGAGGGCGCTTGCCACCGCTAACGTGCCGGCTCTATTGGAGCCGAACGGTATTGCACGTGATGATGGCAGGCGCCCTGACGGAATGACTCTAATTCCCTGGCAGCGTGGCAAGCCTTTGGTGTGGGATGCGACTTGCGTAGACATGTTGGCCGCATCCCATTTACCAAACACTTCTAGATCGGCCGGTTCGGCGGCGGAAACAGCGGAATCGCTCAAGCGGCGGAAATATGCAACCCTCAGTGAGAGTTATATGTTTGTGCCGTTTGCTGTCGAGACGCTTGGACCGTGGGGTCCTGAGGCCATGAGCCTCTACCAAAATTTATCAAAACGACTCATCGACTCTTCAGGTGATCAGAGGGCTGGTGCCTACCTCGGCCAACGGATCAGTATGGCGATCCAGCGAGGAAACGTAGCCAGCCTTCTGGGCACCTTACCCATAGAAGACGGTGATCTGGGCTCAGTATTCTACTTATAGTCTTGAGGGACTATGGGTAGAATACAATACAAATAAGTTAAGTTTTCTTACATTGTATTCAATAGTATGTGATTTATATTATAGTTATTACAATTATCGAAGTTTAACTAAGTAATTAACTTAAAGTTATAAACCTATTTAGATTTAAAATTTATTAACAGATTTTAACATAAATACTACTCTTTATTAATATTAAAAACATTAGAAACACGAGTTTATAACAGTACAATAAAATTACATTACACTTTGCCTCGTAAAAACATGTTGGTATGTTTTATTCCAAAAGTATATTATCTAAGTGACAAAGTTAGTCTTTAAGTTATGATTATGTATAGAATAGTACACATCTATACTCTATACAGCTAAATAAAATTGAAGTGTCTGTTTGTCAAAATAAAAATCAGGATCAGGGATCAACCGAAAATCAAATTTTTAATATTTTTGTCCGTCTGTCTGTCTGTTCCGCCCAATCTCCGAAATGGTTGGACCGATTTTGACGAAACTTTCACTGGCAGATAGCTGATTATATCAGGAATAACTTAGGGTCCTTTTGTTTTTGTTTTACTGTTCTGCGAAAAAAAAACTACGCGGACGAAGTCACTGGCATAGCAAGTGTATAATATAGTAACTGCAATAAATGCAAACTAAGGGTGATGATTCCGACGCGTTCCCAGACTTTAGTTTGGGATAAGGAAGATATAATGGACATTTGCAACATCAAAGATGCTACAAATGCGCTGCTGCTCTCTTAGGATAGACTGGTCAATAATGCCGGAATACAACTCAAAGTTGTTATGGCGGCATATTATGGACCAGGGGTGGTAGCCATACAGACGGGCAAATACCCTACCACCTGGCTGTGGGTTATTTTGTCGCCTCTTACGACAGGCGGCCTGGCCGCAGGAAATTGTATTCTATTTTTGTTCCTGCCCGGATAATTGTTTACAAAGGCTCCGTCTATCTCCTCAGGGGGCACCCTCCGCTGGACATCTGTAGTCCAGCAGGGGGTGCACGGCTCAACGCGCCCAGGACTCCGAGTCATCAATGTCACATTCCCTGCCTTCCGTCGCAGTGATGTCCCCCCACATCTCGTCTTCTCAATATCCTGTCTTCTATTCGCTGCCAAACACCTATTCTTTTCCAGGTTTTCGCTTCATGTAGTGGAAGGTCCGGTTTGGGTTCGCTTGCTGTCGGGGGATTATTCTTATTGGAGCCATTCTTAGAATAGCCCAAGAATCACTCTCACGACTGCGGTCTACTGTAACGACTAACCTCCTTAGTCATCATATAAACTAACAAATATGATGTTTTTTAATAAAATCGTAGAACGCCTCCCAAAAGAAGAGAAGACAGAATTGTATCGGGCAGCGAGCAGAACACATCTATGTAAAAATTCAAAAACTTCGTTTAAAAAAAACCGACTTTAAAAACGAAAAAATTAAAATGTATAAAATAACTTATTTCTAAAGCTATTATTATTAATATATATATCGGTTTTTTTAAACGAAGTTTTTAATTTTTATTTGTTACTTTTTAGTGTCTAGCTATGTATGGGTGGACCAACGAATGGTGCCGCGCTTCTTAAAAAATATAGGTCCCAAGAACCGGGAACAAAAAAAAAAACGTAAAATGAAAACTACTGGGCCAAACTATGTCAAATTTTTAGGGTACCACATGGCAGCTATTCCGCGTCAAACAAAAAAAGAATCGCGTAAATCGAATAATAAATCTCAGAGTAATCGGTGTACATATGGAACGGAGTGAAAATTATTTCCATGAAAAGTGTTCATAAAATGAAAACTACGGGGCTAAACTATGTAAAATTTTTAGGGGACCAATTGGAAGCTATTCCGCTTCGAACAAAAAAAGAATCACGTAAATCGGATCATAAATCACGGAGTTATCGGCGAACATACATAAAAAAAAAGCAACAAAAAAAAAGATCCCGACGAATTGAGAACCTCCTCCTTTTTTCGAAGTCGGCTCTTCATTGCTAATACAAAGTTATGCTCTGCATCAGTCTCTTATTCAAGATCATCTCTGCAGCCGCTGGCCGTTACAGTGCCTTGTCTGTGCTGTCCACTCCTTGGCGCAATCTTGGCTTAGGATTCCTTGTTCCAGGAGGTGACCACTTCACGCCTTTCTGTTTAGCCGAGAGGGTTTTAGCGAAGCGGCAGCAGCAAGTTTCCTGTCCGGTGGACGGCGTCCAGCGTACCGACGTTCCGCCTGCTCCACAGACCGTTTTTATTTATCCGTGCAGGAACGGAGAAAGAATACAAATTCCTGGGGCTGGGCGGCCTGTCGTAAGAGGCAACCAAACAACACACAGATGGTAGGGCATTTGCCCGACTGGATGGCTACCACCCCTGGTCTAAAGTATATTTGTCGCTATAACAGTCTGGACTTGTGTTCCGTCGTTAGTGAGCAGGTTCCAGTTTCCCTTAAGAGAGCTGCAGCGCATTTGTAGTATCTTTGAAATTGCAAATATCTATAGGCGATCGTATCCGTTTTTTATCAAGTGGGCCGTCTACCTGTCGGCTGAACTCCTGCAATAAAATTTAAAAAAATACCCCGCTGCAAGGAGTACGTATGGCCACGTAGGACGAGTGCGGGCACCCCATCGTGGTTTATCGGCGGTAACCTCCATAAATGGATTTCTCCTCGTGATTATTAAAGCCTCCGTCTATATACTTCTTTTGGTCTGAGGTAAAAACCTATTAAAATGGCACTACCGCACTAACAGTATTTGAATATGTGTCACATCAATAAAACGCGTTACTTCCCGTTCTAAAAGATCCTTCACACCACTGTCTGGAAGCATAATTATACAAGTTCTCATACAAATTGTAAGCGTCGAGTGTTAAACAGCTTATTCGGGTGTCCTTTTGATAATGTGTTAATGGACAGTCCATTTTTAAAATTTAAAAATATATCGTTTTTTCAATGAAGTCAGTTCAGCTATATTACAGCCAGTTTGAAAGCTGTATGTAAACTTTTTGGCAGAAACTTGTTGGGATGTATTATTCGGTCTGCATACATACCTGGGGAGGGATGAAAGTCACGTGACAAAAAGAATGGTTTAACTGTAAGATTGATGGATTGATGGACATCAAAGGTAGACCAAAAAAAGATGGATGGTTTGTGTGAAGATATGATGATTTGTGGTGTGACAGAGGATGTATGTCAGAATAGAGGTTCTTTAGAATGTTTATTCTGACATATGGCCTCTGTCACGATATGGGGTAATTTAATAAGGGCGTTGTAAAATGTCTAGAGGTCGGCAACGCGTTGGCGACACCCCTGGTGTTGCAAACGTCCATAAGCGACAGAAACTATTTTCAATCGGGTGGGCCGTCTGCCTGTTTGCCTCATTCACGCAATAAAAAAAACATCATAAGCTTAGAAACCGATACCAGCGCCAAGTATTTTGTTTGTATTGACATTTTAAAAATCGTTATATGTTTTGAATGAAACGTCCGATTTGAATAATTCAAAATAAGTCTGATTTTGGTCGGCATTTCTATCAACTTTAAAAAGTGAAAAAAGTAGTTATAGTCACTTAACTACAATAATTGGACATATGGTATATGTTCTTTAATATTGTAAAACTTATTTTTGTTCTATCATCAATAGTTTCTGCAGCGTATGCGATGAAAGACATTTTATGGCTGAATTTTTTACACCTTGGGTTACATTATTGTAGTTTTAGTAGGGATACTTAAGTTTTTCTAGTAATAAATCCAAGCTACATTATCCAGGGATAATGTAGCATTCGAATGGTGAAAGAAGTTTTGAAATTGGTCGAGTAGTTTTAGAGTTTATTCGGTACAAACATACAAAAATACAAATCTTTCCTCTTTATAATATTAATATAGACATAGATAAAGAAAAATGACAAGACCTGTTGACAATCCGTCTAACAACAATTTTTTTTCTACACAACCCTCAAAATATTACTTGTAATAAATTAGCTGTAACTTCCAAAGACAAAGACAAATCCATTACCGCCGCATTACATTACACGCACATTTCACAACCAAACCAACACACACAGAGCCTAAAAATTAGGAAAGGAAAAAACAACACACATGGTACTAGACAGGATAATATATATAGGTATAAACATAAGGCACACACTGAACATGCACTTCCTCACAACACCAGCATGTAACAGATACACTCTACATTAATATAAGTTTAGTATTAAAATTAGGATAAATTAATATAATAAGTCACTCGTAAGATACATACACCTCAACACAAACTAATTAATGTCACACACAAGAAATAAAATAATAAGCGTGTTAAATTTTAAAAATTAAATCTGGACTTTAAGCTTTAAAAACGGATACGGAACTCGAGTCCGTAGAGTAGTTAAAAAAAAGAAAAAAAATAGACGGACATGATGACTTCATATCGGTCCTGTTTTTGCCCAAGTGGTTACAGAATCCTAATAATAGTAGAAGTTCTTTGTAAGTAATGAATGTCTACTATGTATATGCTTAAAATTACTTTAAAATAGTTTAAAAATACTTTTTATTAATTATATACTTAATAACATCTTTAAATAATATTAAAAGTAATAAATCATTAAACATCAAAAGTCACGAGGCAAGTATACAAGCAATAAAACTACACCTAATCTATTCACAACCAACGGTTTATGACCACAAATCACCAGAAAGGATTACGAAGGACTGTGATTACAACTTAATCACCGATTATAATTACAGCGGCGCCTTCTTACGATTATTTGGTCGTAAAACTAATGTTTAACTTAGGATTATTTGGTTGGATATTTGGTTAATGATTTGCTGTTCATGCCACGTAAAGTAAAATTAAATTTTAATCCGTTCTTAAAGTTCATACATGTTATTGCGTATAATGTAATAAGGATGCGGACAGTTGTTAAAATAAGCTCTAACTAGTGGTCACCCGTTGTCGAAATTCAACCATAATAATTAATGTCAAAGACTATACTTCTATAATCACAGATTACACCAGAGCTACATTGTTAATTTGACTTTAACAATAGACAAAAGAGTATATTTGCGTGTGTGTGTAATATACATGGTAGTATGTGTAATATTTTTGTTTATTAATTTAATGTATTTTTTATGCATCATTAAAAAAAAATTAGCATTCGTCGCTCCTTCCCTGTATAAACTTACTTAAAAACTTAAAAACCGCGCAATTTCGTAAAAAAGGGTACAAAGTTTTCGCTATGTTTTTTCTTCACTTATTAATATATAGATATATTTATTTATATTACATATGTCATAAATGATTGGCTGCTAGTCGGTATTCGACCTATTTGGCCACTTTTTTTATTTATTCGTTATTCGGTCGAATACTAAATCATGAAAGAACTCAATGTATATGATGATGTATATGTTGCAATCATTTAAATATAAAAAAGCAACAATAATGGGTCTAAATTGAAAGCGACCGAAATTAAGAGTAAGCCTTTAGAAAGAAAAAAAAATATGGCTGAACATTCATAAAAAAATTACACGAAGAATAGAATCCTACTTTTCTTGAAGTCGGTTAAAAAATTAAACCATCAAACTTGCAGACAAATCGTATTGAACAACTATTAAACAGTCTCGTATGCCTCACAGATCATTATCCTATAAAGCCCTTATAATTAATAACGTTTTACTATCTATACCGTTAGTTTAATCGCTAAAACAACTAGCGCTTTATCGTCCACTAATTCCGTTTAAATAGCTTCATTAAGGCTGTAATATTGGTCTATGCTCGTGGGAGGCATTTAGATCTGTAGTATAGAACATTATTCTTATTCTTCGGGGTTTTGCGGCTATTTTGGCAATCAATCGACCACTCGATATCTTTATTTGCAAGAATGTAGTTTATACAGGTGTTATACAATTATTATTGTAGATGCACAGTTCTACCACTTTGTGGTGCACAAAAAGAATTAAGAATTGAAATTAAATTTACATAAATATTCTAATTTAGAAAAATATAATAAATTGCTAATTTATTTATTTATTAATATCAAACGAAAAAATAACAAATAAATCACTAAGACTTTTATCCGTGCAGGAACGGGGAAAGAATAAAATTTCCTGCGGCCGGGCGGCCTGTCGTAAGAGGCGACAAAATAATCCACAGCCAGGTGGTAGGGCATTTGCTCGACTGGATGGCTACCACCCCTAGTCTAAAGTATGTCGCCATAACAACCTTGAGTTGTGTTCCGCCATTAGTGACCAGGTTCCAGTCTCCCTTAAGAGAGCAGCAGCGCATTTGTAGTACGTTTGGTATTATAAATATACATGATAACCGCTTTCCATCAAGTGGGCCGTCTGCCTGTCTGCTGAACTCTTGCAATTAATAAAAAACTCAATATCTTTATTTGCAAGAATGTAGTTTATACAGGTGTTATACAATTGTAGATGCACAATTGTACCACATAGTGGTGTACAAAGTGAATTAAAATTAAATTTAGATTGATATTCTTCTTTAGAAAAATATAATAAATAAGTAATTAGTGTCAAAAATAGATCACTAAGATTTCACATATTATATAGATCACTTACAGAGAAATAACTAGTTACATTTAATACACATTTACCCCTATTTATTATTATAATACTGACAAAGAGATTCACACACCTGCCCGTCGTAGAATGCAGTAAGAAGGCAATAACCTTCTTTGAGAATTATTTTGTTTACTTTGTGTTTAGAATTTTTAATTCAGAAAAAAACATGCAATTGTTATTGAACTAGTTTTATTGCCGTCATTAGTGTCGAACTAATCCTTGCTGCTATTGCATTGCGTCGAAGCTTGCCAGGTGTGCGGATTAACTCGGTGAACGCGGGCCTTTGTTCTATTATACAGTTTAGTATAAAACAATGCCCGAACGAAGGGGTGAGGCAGTCAAGCGACGATTAAGATACTAGCAAGACGTGTGTAGTACTTTCGATTAGCGATATAGTGACGGACTTTGCGCGTGTTTTTGAATCTTACAGTTTATACAGTGTCTAGTTATATTTGTACCTGTTTTATACGTGTTTGTACAGTTCTAATAAACTCTATAGTAATTCCAACGGCATTTTAATTGGAGTCCTATGTAGCTTGTAACAATATTAAATGTTATGTTTTCAAAAGAATTTAGTTTACATAAGTCGGAGCAATGCAAGCGGTTTATTAAAGCAACGGGCTTATTAAAACTTACTATTTAAAACTTTGTTGTCACAAATTGTTCTTAAGCGATGGTAACCGCTTTCCATCAGGTGGCCTATCAGCAGGCCAGCAGAACTCATACAATAGGAAAACAGTGAACGGTACATCAGTTATACGAAACTATTTATTGTACACTAGCGGCCGGCCCCGGCTTCACACGGGTATCTAAAAAGAACTTGTTTTTTATAGCCTTTCTCAAACGGGTATAGTGTAGTTTGCCAACAGTGAAAGAATTTTTCAAATCGGTTCAGTAGTTTCGGTGCCTATTTAATGCAAAGAAACAATCAAATATTTCCTCTTTATAATATTAGTATACATGTAAGTACAGGAATTCTATTCATAATTGCTAATTATAATTGACTGCCTACAGTATGGTTCTTAAATCATAGTTTACCATAAATAGCATTGCAATTTCAAATACAATTCTAGTCTCACAATTATTCTCGTTAAGTGCTGTACCTATACATCTTTTTATATAACACAAATAAACACTTAAGTAGGCGGCTTTCCAAATCGTACGTAACTCACTACTACATACACCACATACGCTCCTGTGCTATAAAGAGTACAATATTTTATATAAACCAGGTATGCTAATAATAATATATATTTTTAATTATGCATAAAAAATACATCATATCTATAAAAAAAAAACATTACACACACTACCATGTATTTGAAACACACACGCATATATACTCTTTTGTTACTTGTTAAAGTCAAATCAACAGTGTAGCCTTGGCGAAATCTGTGATTATAGAAGTATAGTCTTTGACAACAGAACACTAGTATATATAATTGTGACTAAAGACAAATAAACACACTAACATCGAAATATTTAGGTACAACAATAAACACATGCGTATCAATATTATAATTTTTTTGACATTTATTTTGCCTTCTTTATGATCTATGTTAAGTATATTTTAATTATTGTAAAGGTGGTCTGGAATATATCGCCAGCAAAGATAATACCTCCTATTGTATATGTGTAACTTATGTTTACAATAAAGAAAATTCATTCATTCACTTTATACTTAAAAAGTTAAGGGGGAAAAATTCTTAGAGACCAGCAACGTGTTGGCAAACGTATAAGACGACGGTAACCACCCACCATCAAGTGGGCCGTCTGCGTGTTTGCCTTCAGCAAATGGGAACTTTTCATTTCGGTTTTGGTCTCACTTTAAGTTCAATTAAACGGTTAAAGTTTTGTTGAATAAACCGGTTTTGGAACGGTTCTTGCCGCACACCGCCAAAGCGCAGTCATGTGGCTCAGCAAGTTTTCATTTGCACACAAACTTATTGGAGAGATGGTATGATACTTCCTAGATTTATATAACAATCTCCTTAATATTTACACTCCAAACAAAACAGTCGACTAAAACCGGATAAAACCGGTTAATTTCAAACAGGTTCTAATCCTTGTAGAAAAATGACACTTTTAGAGAAAGTTATGTTGTCATTTACGACTAGTAGGTCAAATGAATAGTATTCTGGAGGACCCATCTTCGGATGGCGCCAGAATTCTATATTAAGTAGTTGATATAAGAAATCGTGGTTACTTTGTTTTGTTTTGTATGAACTCGTAATGTTAGGTATAATTGTACTTACCAGGACAGCATGGTCACCTAATGATGAATAAAAATAATTTAAATAATAATTTGCTATCTACCTATATACATACATACGTATGGACTTAAATAAAAAAACTCATTAACAATATCGAATTATCTACATCTAATGAAAAAAAACTTCAATATTGTATGGAAGCTATTACTGATTTTTTATTATTTTGTGGATTTACTGCGCCATTGTACGCTTGTAGACTCAAAAGTTTTTGATAAAAATGCCCGTGACATGTAAAGACAGGCAAACAAACGTACGCATGGATATCGTGATTTTATATTTATAACATTTACGTTTTTGCTACAATCGCTACGGAATTCTAAGAAATTAAAAAAATACAAGTATGGTATTTGTATCTGCAAATCAACCCATGAAAACGGCAGTTAAATCAAGATAATTTATTATTAGAATACTTTGAGTAACAAGCTCTATAGCAGTTAAATTGTGAGACAGACGGACAGACAAGATAGCCTGTTAAAATTACATTCGCGAATTATGAACGGAACAGCGTTACGCAGCGTAATAGGGCTAACACGCGTCAATTATACTATTTAGGTATGCATTTAACGTCTGATTTCATTAGAGAAGTAGTTTTTTTAACTAATCAATTTTTATTTACCTCATACTTAAAATGAAAACAGTGTTACCATCATGTGAAAGGCCTTTTTATTTTGGTAAATAAAATACAAACGTTTTATTGACACACATAGGCAGAGAATGACAAGCAGTAAATCAAATGACAGATACTAACTAACCTAACTCCGTTGACTCAGCGAACAAAAGTGTGTCTTGGCCTCCGAAACGAGAACACGCCACCTGTTCCTGTTCTGTGCGATTTCTTGCCAGTTAAAGGCTTGAAGCTCACACAGGTCAGCCTCCACTCTGTCCCTCCACCGGTACTTGGGGCGACCGACCGGACGTCGCCCATCCGATCGTCCCAAATAGGCCCTCTTCACGCTTCGATCCTCTCCCATCCGTTCCACGTGACCGAGCCAGCGGAGGCGGTGAGATTTTATTTCTCCTAGTATGTTAGGCTCGGCCACGAGGTTTTAAATTTCGACGTTCGTTCGGATCCTCCAGCTGCCATCGTCTCTCCTCGTTGGACCCAAATTCTTGCGGAGAACCTTTCGTTCGGCCACTAACAGGTGGTTCTCTTCCTTTCGGGTAAGCGTCCAGGCTTCGCAACCGTACAACGTAATGGCAGATACAGTTTCACAAAAAAATACATAGATAATAAAATGTGCGCTCTATTTACTATCAGATTGCTATTATTTAATATATATATTTTTATATTTATTATATGTTTATGATAGATTAGGCCCCCATAGAATAAATAATAACTATAAACAAAATTAAAATTAAATAATTAAAATGAACAAGTTGGTGGTACGCTAGTGGCCGAAACGTCGGAATAATATGAATCAAATAAATTACCGCGATTAAAACCGTTAAATCATAGTTTTATTAGCGATTGTTATTCTTTACTATTATTCTTCTATGGCACAAGTGGCAACCCTGGGCTTAATTTAATCGCGGCTTATGCAGCAGCGGCTAAGTTAGGTAATGTTAAATTTAGAGACGCCAGTTTAAGGGGTTACCGACATCACACTGAACGGTTCAATTACGCGTCGGTGATTTCAAAATTAGACAAATTTCATTCACATTAATAATGTTATATTAAATCAAAGTTTAAAGCACTCATTTGTGCTGTTTGATTCATAACATTATGAACTTTTATTGCTTTGATCATCCCTTAGGAAAATGAAAAGATTTTGGTGGAAAATAAATTAATATAAAATTTATATTTAAGTTTTTAGTAGATAAAATTTTAATGAGAAAATTTACAAGTTTATTATACGATTTATACTATAATTTATACACGTTATTTAATAACACATTGCGAAACGGTGTACACAGACTAGGAAGTAAAATTAAATTTTAACCTATATTTATATAAGTTTTAACAGTTTTAAGCGCGCAAATTCATTTAATTTTTTATAATTGTTGTTCCGACGTTTCGACACGTTTTCAGTAGCCCTGCCCTAATCACGGAAGACAAAAATACCAAGTGTCAATGAGTATTGTTAAAGTTTTGTTTAGCCTATCGCCAACTTCTTCATTTTAATTATTAAGTTTTTTGTTTGTGGCTATTATTTACTCTATGGGAGCCAAATCTAATTTAGAACTTAGTTTTGTTATGTAAAATATTATGAAAAGTCATATGTAAGCTTTTGGTATTAAATAAATAAATATAAAACACGTTAATTTTTGATAGCAAATAAACAAATATGGAAATTCACATTTAAGTATTTGGTAAAAAAAATAGGTGTCTCAGGGTTCCATTTACGTTCGACGTAACGTACGTACGACTTCAAGATGTTTTAGATAATATATATTAATAATAATAGCTTTAGAAATAAGTTATTTTATACATTTTAGTTTTTTAGTTTTTGAAGTCGGTTCTTTTAAACGAAGTTTTTATTTTTTATTTGTTACTTTTTAGTGTCTAGCTATGTATGGGTGGCCTACGAATGGTGCCGCGCTTCTTAAAAAATATAGGTCCCAAGAACCGGGAACAAAAAAATGATCGTAAAATGAAAACTACTGGGCCAAACTATGACAACTTTTTAGGGGACCACATGGCAGCTATTCCGCGTCGAACAAAAAAAATAATTACGTAAATCTAATCATAAATCTCAGAGTAATCGGTGTACGTATGGAACGGAGTGAAAATTATTTTCATTAAAAATGTTCATAAAATGAAAACTACTGGGCCAAACTATGTCAATTTTTTAGGGGATCAATTGGAAGCTATTCCGCGTCGAACAAAAAAAGAATCACGTAAATCGCACCATAAATGACGGAGTATCGGCGAACATACATAAAAAAAAGCAAAAAAAAAAAAAGAAAGAAAAAAGATCCCGACGAATTGAGAACCTCCTCCTTTTTTCGAAGTCGGTTGAAAACAAACAAGACAGTAAATCATACCGGCATTAAAGTCATTCATTACATAATATAATTATTGTTATGACACTATTATCGCGCGATGTATCTTAAGATAGCCGCGGTGGTACTTTCGAAGGCTGGTCTAAACGAGCCGAGCTTGTAAATGATACGCAGATACGCTTTTAGATTGTTCTAATGAAGGAATTGTTTGATCAATATACTGTAATTAGCAATACATTAGACATTCCAACTTTTTGTAAATTTCATGAAAGTATATATAAATAAAGTCAAGTTTACATTATTTATATTACCCACTGGTCCCAAACTAGGCGAAGCCTGTATTTTGGAAACCAAAGTCGATGTTAAAAGCCACAGCGGGCAGACGTGTGTGTTTGTGTGTGTGTGTGTGTGTGTTTGTGTGTGTTTACGCATTTTCGCATCACCAATATTCAGACGGTGATTTTTAGCACATCTTCAGTATTGTCATAAGTTAGACTGCCTAGCCATGGCTGAATCAGTTTTTTGGCCTCTTTGACAGACTTTTTGATGTCATAGAATTTAACCACTACGTTATAGACGTGAATGCTAACGAAGAGTCCAGTGTGATGGGCAAATGAGCTTTTCACCAAGATACTCGGCAGTCGGTAAACTCTTCGTGTTGTCAACTTGATATAGTCGTCTGATGCTAGTGCTAACTTATGTGTTGCCAATGAGGTATTCAAAATGAAAAGCAGCCGCACGCTGAGCACTTTGCTGTCCTTATAGAGCAATGTAGTTGAGTAGCGGTAGGGCTTGTTCATCATAACTTTAAGCATGGACCTTTGAGCTCTTTCTACCTGAATTAAACAAGTTTTAGGGGCACTACCCCAGCATGTGATACAATATGTGATAAGTGATTGGCATAATGCGAAATATACTGTTTTAAGCGTATCTATACATACTACATCACGGAGGTTTCTCATAACGCCTATTACTTTCGGAATACCGGCCGATAAAGCTTCATGTTTCATTTATTTCATATTTTTACTCTCTTTAATCATTAAATTGATTACTACTACTCTTAGGGACTGCTCAATTGAAGTAATACTATGTAAATACAGAATATCGGCGTTTAACGGCCAATAATAATAATAATAACAGCCCATAAACGTCCCACTGCTGGGCTCGGGCCTCCCACTGTAGGGGTACGGACGGTATACTCGCCACGCTTGTCCAAGGCGGCTTGGCGGCTATCTTGATGAGCAGATTTCATCATGATGTTTTTCTCCACCGTTACAAGCACGTGCTAATTGTGACAATATGCACATTAGGCCAGAAAACTGCCTAAGTGGTGCATGCGTTCCGGGCAGGATTCGAACCCACGCCTTTTGAGTTCTAAGGACGCGTGCGCTAGCTATTACGCTACCACGACTTATTTAAATGGCCAGCCTTGCGTTAATCTTCTAATTTTTGAGTTCTGATGGCCCACTTCCTCCTTCTATTCAATTCACCTATCCAATCCCCTCTATCTCATCCATCTATCCCATCTCATCCTATAGGTTTACAACGCGTTCAATTCACCCCTGACGTTGAAAACGTCTGTAGACAACGGTAACCATTTATGTGAGCCGACAGGCTGTTTGCGAATTTGGAAAAAAAAATCTAGCAAGAATAATAAATGAATATGGCAGTCTAACGTAATGTAATAATGTTGCTAGATTTTTGGGAACCTTACCCATACCTAGGATAAATATTTTTTATTGTTTTATACATATTTATTCCAGGTTAGCGTGCTCCATCATAAGACGTGTCAACAATCAACGTCAAGTGACACAGTTGTCAAACACGAACCTATATTAACGTAAATAAAATATTTCTAATCTTATATTATACGTTTTACCTATGTGTTACTAATTTTAGTGAATTTAAATAAAAAATAAAAATATATAAAAAAATTACAATTTAAACCTAATCAGTGAATATTAGTTACATATCGTAGGTATACTACCTGTAATCCCCTGAGACTATACATTCTGGACCCTACAGTTTTCGATGGGTCCCCAGAAAGTTGACCAAGATGATTTGATGACACAATGTTTTAACGATTTTATGCCCGGTAATTTATTTCATTTTGTTTATTACGACGTTTCGGCCACTTTTCAGTGGCCGTGGTCACGGCAGACCACTGAAAAGTAGCTGAAACCTCGGAATAAATAAAATCAAATAAATTACCGCGCTTAAAACCTTTAAAACGCAGTTTTATTATGTGTGCAAGTCGCCAAAACTTAAGAAAATAATATTATGTTGTTTTTTTCTTTCTTTGATACGAAATTTATTAAAATGAAAAAAAAATTAGGATGGCATAAAATTAAGAGACGAAGTATTGTCGTCTACAGTATTTGGATTAAATAAAATAACTGGATCGATTTATAATGGTGTTAGATCGTAGCACACGATAGTTTCCATTTACTATCTAATTATGTTAGGTTGCCTAAGCGGTAATGTCTGAGTCGAGGCTTAATCTCTACAAAGAAAGTCTAGGCTTTCAGGCTACAACTCAGTGCTATTTTCATTGAATTAATTTGACTAGCGGTCGCCCAGTGGTCAAAATTTGAACATAATTAATTTGAATTATAAGTTTGAAGGTTCTATTGTCATACTTTTATAAGCACAGATTTCACCAAGGCTACTCTGTCAGTTTTGCTTTGATAATAAACAAAAGAGTATCAACATATAAGAGTGTCTAATATTTAACACTAAATTCACTTAACTCAAACCGCTAGTAGCCGGTTTATGTATCTCTCACTATTCATTCACTAGCCTTGCCATTGGTTAATTTCACATTACTTGTGTTTCACTTATGCACAAGTCAAAATTTATTCACCAGTAAAGCAAATGAGTGGTTAGTAAAATATAGAAACCGGTCATTATTTCTTTCGAAATAATGAAAGAAAACATTTTTATGACTAACTGTTGTTTTCATTCAAAACGTTTGTTTAATGTTGGCATTTAATGATAAGCAGTTAATGAATAATAAAACACTGAGTAATTAGTAAGTAATTAATGACTAGCAATGTTATGTGTTTGTGCTAAACTAACCCAATAGAATATTTCAGATTATCTCAGAGAAATCCAGTATCTTGTCTCCAAATGGGACGAGATCATGGTCAAATGCTAACCAATATTATAACATAATTATACAAAAATATTTTTTTACCCCGAAATATAGGTAACACAAAAGAAGCCGTGTGGAAAGGACCAGTACACTAAACTCCTTCGCACTATTTTCAAAATTAAATAAAATAATTAATCAATCTCTTATACAAATATGGCGGGATTAAGATTAAATACACCACAGATTACAGATTTACATAAAGCGTGTAGTCTAAAGGGTTGTTAAGTAATTTACAAAAACCACCAACAAGCTTACACCTTGCACTGGTGTTGGCATTTTGCGATGCGTTTTGACATTAATAAAGCTGTCAGTACTAAACAACTTACTTGTACCTTGTACACGACGTACATTTTGTTCGTTGATGAGGTATCGTGTTTTGTCTTCAAATAAACATTAAAATAACCCGAAACTAGTACACAATATTTAGTAACGTTAATCAGTGTATTTTAAGTCCAAACAAAAAAAAACAACTTTACATTTATAACACTTAGGATACTTTTTACCCCGAAATATTACATAGAATTAACTCACCGTCATCATGTCGACGCAAACGAAGTTTCACTGACGCAGCTAGTTTATAACATTAGTATTGTAGGCAAAAAATTAAGCAAAAAAAGCGAATAAGGACATAGAGATGAGAGATATTAGAATATAATAATACTATAACCACATTTAAAAACATCGTTGATTTACATGGAATAAGTATATATATATATATTTATTAAAAAAAAACCACATGTACAATTTGTTGGTTATTATTGAGATCTTCTTTAAAAAAATAAATACTTGTATCAGAATATCACGTTCTTCCTTAACCTTAAAATGGCATTGCATTACATTAACAAATAATTCGTTAATATTTTCAAATAAAAAAATATTGTATTGCACGAGCACTGAGAGCAGTAGACAGACATACAACACACCCGATGGAAAGCGTTTACCATCACCTATGAACATTTGTAATACTAGAGGTAGTACCAACGTGCTGCAGCTTTCTAAAGGGCGATTGGAACCTGACCACTAATGCTGCAGAACACAACTCATGGTTGTTATGGCGACATACTCTAGACCGGGGGTGGTAGCCATCCAGACGGGCAAATACCCTTCCACCTGACCTTGGGTTGTTTTGTCGCCTGTTACGAAAAGCCGTCCGCTCGTGGGAATTTGTATTCTTTCTCTGTTCCTGCACGGATGGTCATTAATAATGTAAATAAAATTATAATTATGCGAAAATAAATTATTTCCAACGAGATACAGCTAGGAAATGTGCGTCGTTTAAAGGGCCTTTGAGCTTCAGGCAGACACCTACAGGACTATTTGTTTTCGAGTTATTTATATGTAAATTCGATCCGTGTACAAAGTGACTGACAGACAGATGTTCTGACTCGTGTTACACAACACCTGAGTTAATGAGCACAGAGTAAGGACCTCGTAGAAGTGTAAATGACTGAATTGAATGACATTCAGACTTTTCAGATTATTTCATAGACATAGGCTCATTCCTATTAGAATTTATTTTAACTAGGTATTACCCGTGACTCCGTCCGTGTGGAATTTAATTTAATATGCCTTTCGGTGCGGTAACCGCGGATATAGCGAAACTGCTAGAGGAAAATAAAGATAGAAGAAAAAACACTGGACAAACGCAAGAGAAGATACAAGAAATTGCAAATAAAAATATATTCGTGTTTAACAAAACCTCTTAGAATTTTGAAAATAAAAAAAACGTGTGCGTCTCGGGACGCCCGATAGAAGTGATAACTTAAACTAATCTAAGTTGAACTATTGAATATTTAACTTGTTTAAGTTGAGAAAAGCTTAGGTTATTACTTAAATTGTATGTATATTAATATGATAAAGTAAGGAAAGGTTATTTATTAATAAAATCTTTTATTGATTATAAAATAAATTTTATTCTCAGTTACAATTCTTGAATATGTACATTAGAATTTTGTGTGTGTACATTATTAGTATAATTATTTAATCTAATCACCGAAATACTGCTAGAGCTGTGGGTTAGAGTGAGAGAGGAGGAGCCTGCCTACTGCTGCCGTATGCGTGAGAGAAAGGGAAGCCAGACAGACTGGCGCGTAACTCGTTACGTAACGAAGCAGTTTAGCCTCTCATAAGAAGTTATCACTTCCAAAAAATCTAGCAATATATATGAATAGATTATTTAGATATATTATATACTTTGATTGTTCTCATTGGAAACATACAAACAAAAGTAACTTGCTCTGACTGAAAAATTGTCTTGAACAGGCTTATTGGATTTGTATTTTGAAAAAAAGTTTCATTTCGTTAGCTTACAGTGTACAAAGTATGTACAATATTCAGTATTTTACAACTAAACAATTGTGGCCTAATGCTTAACAATCGTATATTTTTGTTAATAAAATCAGTGTCATCACAGCGCTCGTTGGGTTTGGTATTTCTTACATTTTACCCTTCCCTCCTAAACTAAAACTGTATACACAACACAGTTTTTTGGTCCTTCGAGCCGGATATGCACCAACGACCTATGGATCGACAACAGACATTTTGTTCGCAACATATAAGTAAATATAAGGGCTGAATCCCGCAGTTATTAATCGGCAACCATAGGTTTGTAAATTTTTAAAGTTGGCTTTAAATATCAAGACTTGTATTTCGAATGGAATGTTTTTCCTACTTTAATCGACGCGCTATCGTTTCAGTAAACGAGTTTACCGATATTACAGCTACTATACCGATAAATCGAGACGACGCTAAAATATTAGCAAATATGACTCATTGACCGGTCGCCGTCAGACATTTCACATCCCTACCAGTGAGTTAAGGCAAGACATTCGCCGGGTTCAAGCAATGATTTGCATAATATTTCTCTGGACAAGACTAATATAGAAATGTCATTCAAAATTAAAGTGTTAAGTTCCTGACTTGTGTTGTAAGTTCGATTACTAGTCGTGGCTATATACAACACCAACAACATTAATAATACTCTTACATGCCGACAAAGTGAATGCACACCTGGTTTATTAACTTTCTCTCATTTGGGCTTCTTTTGTTTACTTTGTGTTTAAAATTCGCAGTTAGACAATAGCCTATTGTTATTTACTTGTTTATGGCCGCAGATGTGAAGATTACGGTTTCTCGGGAACTTAAGTCCACGCGGTCAATTGTTGTATTGTACAGTTTAGTATAAAACGATGCCCGAACGCGGAGGGGGGGAGGCAGTCAAGCGACGATTACGATACGGGAAAGACGTGTACATTCGATTAGCGATATAGTGACGGACTTTGCGCGTGTTATTGAATCGTGCAATTTGTACTGGTTGAGTTCAGCTATATTTGTACCTATGTCATATGTGTTTAATTCGAGTCATGTAGCGCGTAACAATACCTGCCACTGGAAAAAGAGACTTATTTAGAAACTGTTTAAGCTTTTGCGAACAATACATATAATAAAACTACGTTTTATCGCTTTTAAGCACGAGGTTTTATTTGAATTATTCCGACGTTTCGGCCTCTTTTCAGTAGTTAGTTTTCCGTGATCGCGGAAGACATAGATGTCAAGTGTCAATGAGTATTGGTAATGTTTTATTTAACCAACACTTAAACTCGTTGAAACTTATCTTCTCTATATCATCTATACATATAATAAAATTGTAGAGGTCGTATTTCTGTACAATGAAAAGAAATGCTTAAAACCGAGTCAGGGGCATGCAAGAAATGAAATAGAACTAATTTGGATTTTTTACAATTTTTTTGTTTGTCTTTTTGTACCGGCTAATCTCCGAAACGATTGGACCGATTTATATGAAATTTTGTATGGTCGTAGCTTATATCCCTGGTCAACATATAGGATATTTTTGATCCCGAAAAATTAAAGAGTACCCGTGGGATAGTTAAAAAACCGCACCACGCGGACATAGTCATGGGCATCAGATAGTAAACTACAAGTGTGCGTATTTCATACTCATCCGCCCGCGCTATTTTGGTTAAAAAAGGGTACATAGTGTTTGCTTAACGTATTAATATGATGATTTTTTATTTATCACCGCTGACACTGAAAATATATACGATTATATATCTATGGTATCAATTATGCTATTTATTACTACTGCTTATGTTACTAATATATTAATTTTGTATTTATTCGCTTCGTGCATATGAGCCATCTGTCTGAATTACGTTTATACTTTTTCTAAAGTGAGTGTTATTGGTGCGTTCAGAAACGGCATTTATTCATATAGTTAACTAGCTTCTGCCCGCAACTTCGTCCGCGTGGAATAGTAAAAAAAAATTACGTTAATAAACTCCCCGATTTTGAAACATTCTTCATTAATGCTCCGCTCCTATTGATTTTTGCGTGATAATATATAGCCTATAGCCTTCCTTCATAAATGGGCTATCTAACGCTGAAAGAATTTTCAAATCAGACCAGTAGTTCCTGAGATAGCCGCGTTCAACCAAACAAACAATTTCTTCAACTTTATATATTAGTACTTATACTAACATTAAGATAACAGCTGTTTGTCATATCTCATTGGACCCCATCATTTGGCATACATAAAGACAAAGGTGACTTCGTGACAGGTGACCAAGACGCTAACGGGTCGCGTCAACACGCGATTATTGGCACATTGTCGTGGGAACCCATCTGATTAACCACTTGCACCCAAAGAAAAGGCTTATTTGCCAAAGACGACACAAACGAAACTTGATTTTCATATATCATCATACGTTTTTAATAGTTGTTTTCTTAAGAAATAATTTATAGAATAGATTTTTTTGACATTAACATTTAAGATACATCTATACACATATAAATAAAATTGGAGTGTCTGTTTGTAATATTGAAATAACCGCTTTTTACTACATGCATATGAATATACGGTACATACACCAAAATAACATTTTTTACAATTTTTGTCTGTCTGTCTGTTTGTTCCGGCTAATCTCTGAAATGGCTGGACCGATTTAGACGGGACTTTATTGGCAGGTAGCTGATGTAATAAGGAGGAGAGACCGCGGGGCGCAACTAATGTAAATTAAATATACCGTAAAAATGTATGATTTCCTTCGGCATGCAGCTATCTTACTTTGAAACTCCTTGCCCACGACGTCAGTAACGCAAAATTTTTGCCATATTGAAAAATTCACTCAGGCGTCATTATGTTTGTCTTACGCAAAATGTGCTAGTTTACAATACTTTAGACTGTAATCTGCTGTTCATCTATGTCATTTTATTTCTTGTCCTTTTTCTTTGTTGCATGATAAATACAGATAATTTAAGAATTACCTTTGAGTCAGGTTGCCTGGAAGAGATCGCTTTTAGCGATAAGTGTTGTTTTACCAAGTAACTATTGTCTTGTTGTGCATTTTAGTTTTTTTTTTTTGTGGTGGACAATAAAGTGTTAAATAGAATAATATTTATGGTACAAACTGTCACAAACATAAAATTACAAAGGTGTCGGAGTTCTTTGTTGGAACGATAGTTTGTACTTTCGGTCGTACAATACAAGCAATTGTTATGCTGCCTGGTGCCTGGCCATTCAATCAATAAATTCACTAATTACATTAATATCCTTAATTGTTATCCAAGGTGTAACGGAGAATATGAGACCTGCGGCCAAGTGGCCTGAAAGAGGCGACAATCAAACAATCGCGTCATTAACTATTATATCATATATAAATGTCCCACTGCTGGGCTCGGGCCTCTCATTATAGGGGAACGGACCGTATACCCGCCACGCTTGTCCAAGGCGGCTTGGCAGGTCTGACACATCGGTTATCTCGATGTGCACGTTGCACGGTGTTTTTCTTCACCGTTGTAAGCACGTGGTAATTGTAACAATATGCACATTGGATCAGAAGACTGCGTAAGTGGTGCACGCGTTCCGGTAAGCATTGAACGCGCCTTTTGAATCTGGGACGCGTGTGCTAGCCATAAATATAATGAAAATTTATTAAAACATTCATTTCTTAGGAAACACGTGCACAATTTGTAGACAGTTGCTGGAATCTTGTTTTGAACAAAATTTACTTGTATCAGAAGATCCCGCACTTCCATACCTTAAATATTACATTGTACTTAAAAGTTTCTAAAATATTTTCATACTATAAATGACATAAAATTGATATTAAAAATTATTAATGTCAGTGTACTTCATTTTCATTAAGTACAAAACAATAATCATACCAAAATATATTATTACATTATCATATTGCTAAAACAATAGTTACTGACTATTAGAAAGAATTACTGAGGAGGTTTTGGCAGGAGCTGAAAAGAGATGTTGTGCTGTGCAGTTTTATTTTCTTAAATATGTAAAATTACTCTAAAATGAACAATAGTTATAGGATATTGATAGTTTTTGAGTAGTAATTATGTATTTTGTGAGAAATGTGAACTGTATAGTCAAATGTGGCCTTTTGAGGTGTCACAAGAACTCCGTTGAATGGCACCAGCTGATTACCTACAGTTCAGCTGTGCTACACATAGGCTTAAGAAAATGAAGAAACTATATTGTAAACTAAGATCTGGCTTGAAGTCCTAGCTACCAAGCCATAAACCTAAATTAATGAAAGCATTATTATGGTAATCCTAGAATATATAATTCAAACAATAACCTTTGGCAAATCGAATTGGTACGTTTCCCAGCTTCCTATAAGATAGTGCTGTGACATTACACTATCGAGATTACGGTATCGTTGTCGATATTTCGCTGCGGAACAAGCACCGGTGGCGATAACCTTTGTCTACCTTTCGCGGTGACAGAAACCTGGGAAAGTTTCCTCTTATTACAATGTTACTTGTACTTCGGATTATAACGACAAAAGTTTATGTCGTATAGGTGAAATGTCACATAAGCGACATAATTTTTTATCCTTTATATTCCCATAATATACCTGTTATACGATAATTAATGTATTTCGTTGAGTTTGTACAATATGATAAAAAAAATAAACCGACTTCAATAGTAACTAAAAAGTAAAAACTAAAAATTATTATTTTGCAAATTTATTGTTGAAGTGAAACTTTTTTAGAATCGTTGTGATTTGAAACGAAAAAGCGACAGTAAAAAAGATGAATACATAAATCTATAGGACTGAGCCTGCGAGAGAATGAGATACGAATTTTACATTGTGCAGCACAGATTAGAGAGCCAATAAGACCGGTGATTAAACATAGGTCCAATTTGGACCGAAATAAAACTGATAATAATATTTTTTTGACTAAAACAGTGAAATGAAATTGATACTTAAGAAGTTTTATTTTTAATTATAATATGATGTAGGCTAAAGGAATTATAGATATAATAGAAGTTAGAGAAGAATTATCTGTGAGTATTTTCTCTGAAGTCTCACTTCTGTGTGTGTACTGCACACACACAATTTTTGTTTTTTATATTTTACGACTTCAGGACAAGAAAATATTTATTTTTTCAGTTACGCGGATATTATCCAATAACAATGAAATTCATATGGAACTATTCCGAAGCTGTAACTAATTTATGTTAGAATATCAGTCCAAATTAGTCTATGCGTAGAGGGCTGCACTCTCATTCTATCTTGTCGTTGACATGTGTAATAAGTAAGAACTGTTTATGATGGGTGTGTCCATTTTTACTATAAGAGTGATTAATAATAAACAACAATTTTATCCGTGCAGGAACGGAGAAAGAATACAATTTCCTGCGTCCGGGCGGCCTTTCGTAAGAGGCGACAAAACAACCCACAGCCAGGTGGTAGGGCATTTGCCCGACTGGCTGGCGACCACCCCTGGTCTAGAGTATGCCGCCATAACAACCTTGTGTTGTGTTCCGGCATTGGTGACCAGGTTCCAGTCTCCTTTAAGAGAACAGCAGCGCATTTGTAGCACCTTTGGTGTTGCAGGTGTCCATCAAGTGGGCCATCAGCCTGTCTGCTGAACTCGTGCAATAAAAAAAAAGGATAAAACAGTCATAAGATGCATTTGATTATAAAAGCATGCTTTCCCGAATAAAGAATTTCAACAATTTAATGCAAAGACAATGATCAAAATCGGTTCTGAAACAAAAAGTTATGAACGTACATAATATTAAAAAGTACATTACGAAAAAATACACGAGAATCTCTTCCTTTTTTGAAATTGGTTTAAAATTTAAAGATAGTAGGGGGGACTAATTTAAATCGGAAGATTTCGAAAAGCCAACATTCAGATTTTTCGTCCGTCCGTCTGTTAGAGCGTCACGTGAAAACTACTGAACAGATTTAAATGAAACTCGCCACAGATCTATTTTATATCTCGGGTTAAAATCTTATACTAATATATAAAGCTGAAGAGTTTGTTTGTTTGATTGGACGCGTTAATCTCAGGAACTACTTGAAAAATTCTTTCAGTGTTAGATAACCCGTTTATCGATGAAGGCTATAGGCTATATATCATCACGCTAAGATCAATAAGAGCGGAGCACCAATGAAGAAAGTTTCAAAATCGTAGGGTTTTGAAAATACATTCCACGCGGACGACGTCGCGGGCACAGCTAGTTCATTATATTTCTCAACACCGCTATCTATTCTCTTTAGATACTAATATATTTTTAATTACTTTATAACATTGTTTAAAATGTTAATACAATGGGTATTGCTTTAAACCGGGCTTCCCCTACAATGGTCTATAACGAATTTATGCTTCATTTTACAACTAAGTTTGTTTCCTGGAAGTATTAAGAGTCTCAAGTTCGGCTTTATTATTAGAAGGCGGTTTGTCAGATGATCGGATTTCAAGATTGTTACCATTAATCTGAATTTGGAATATAGTCATTTTTTATTTATTTTCAGGGGTAGGTAGACCAAATAGGTTGATGGACCACCTGGTGGAAAGTGGTTACCGAAGCTTATGGACATTTGACGCCTGCTTGCCTCGAAAGGGGCTACTGGAACCTGACTAAGGATGTCGAAACACAACTCAAGTTTTTTTTATGGAGTCATATTCTAGATCGCAGTTGGTGGACGCCCAAATGGGCAAATGCCCTACAACGACAATGTCGACAGTTAAAATCAATTGAATAATTTTTAGTATCTTATTGTTACATGCCGGCAAAGGTGAAGGCACACCTGCCTGTCATAAAACGCAGTTTATTACCTTTGTCGCATTTGGAGTTCTTTTGTTTACTTGCAATTAGACAATGGACTATTGTTAGTGTTTTCGACTTTGTTGGCCGTTCGCAGGAATAATTAACCAGGTGTGCAGATTACGGTTTCTCGGAAACCTGAGTACACGCAGTCGATTGTTGTATTATACAGTTTACTATAAAACAATGCCCGAACGGAGGGGTGGGGCAGTCAAGCGAGGATTACGATACGAGCAAGACGTAGATTAGAAGAGCGATATAGTGACGGACTTTGCGCGTATTATTGAATCGTGCAGTTTGTACTAGTAGTGTCTAGTTATATTTGTACCTGTTTTATACCTCTTTGTATAGTTCTAATAAATATAGTAGTTCCAACGGCATTTTAATTCGAGTCTTGCGCACTCGTAACATTATAAAACATCGCTCTGTCATAGATTTTATATGAGCGTACACACTTATGACTCCATTTGTTGTTACAAGTAAAAGGAGTCAAGTAGCGCATTAGTTATTGTCTTAACAGTTATTAAAATATTTCTAAGATATATGATACTAGCCGTTCCGGTAGACGTTGTCCTGCTCTGAAAAAATAAAAATCTAGAGCCCGACTCTAGCGCCACCTACCGCAAAACCATCCTCGTACCCACTCAAAAACTATTTGTTTTTACACTTTAGGTAACATTATTGAAGTTTTAGTAGGGATCCCTAATCTTTTTTAGTAGTAAATATATTATATTAATCCGGTATACTGTAGCATACTAACGGTGAAAGAATTTTTGAAATAGATCCAGTAGTTTTTGAGGGCATTCGTTACAAACATACAAAATTCAAACACAAAAATACAAATCTTTCCTTATAATAATATTATTTTATAATATTATTTTGTATTTAAATATCTTGACGTTACGAAGATATTCAAAGTGCAATTGCATTGCGATAGCGTCACATAGGCGTATTCTACTAAACCCTCAATATCTTCTCGATATCGTCGCAGTAGAATAATAGGCGAAAAAAAATTGGCACTACTATTGGCAGAAATGGCCTTAGCCGAAATAAATATAGAAAACGTTCCAAAATTTTTAAAAATTTATTTCGCGAGTTTTCGTTTATAAATCTATTTATATACACTCGTATATATAAAACAAAGTAGCATTTATAACTCAAGAACGGCTGAACCAATTTTTATGATTTCTTTTTCTGTTTTTGGATAAGTATTAAAATATGACATCCTCTAAAATAAAAAATATCGTTAAAAAATCATCAGTCACAATTTGTCTAGCCATTCATTTATTACGGTTTTTCTCGGCCGATTTCGGCAATGGTGACTGAATTTAAACTTATTTTCATTTGTCTGATTTAAGTGAATTATTTTTGTGTGTGTTCGAGTGGTGGGATAGTTTAGATTCACGATTGGACCTTGTAGGTGGCGCCGCTGAACACCTTTTTAACGGTGGGACCGATTTTGATAAATGTTTTTGTGTTCTTTCAAGTAGATTCGAGAATGGTTTAGAATCTAAATCATTTAGATTAACAATTGGTCATGGTTGATGGCGGTGCAATCGGTTTCTAGGTTTTTATTTTTTAAGGGCAAGATAACGTCTGCCTGGTGCAGCTAGACATTTATAAAGATAGATTGACGTGCAACGGACACGTCATTGGAATTAATAGAATACCGAAATCAGCAAACCTATGACTGAGACGATTTTGACGAGATCGTAATAGCAGAATTATTGGGCTCCTGGTCGGCGCCCAATCTGTCAACCCAGATATCTGTTTACTTCATGATCCTTCCCCACCCTTTGCTTGTGGCGAAATATAATAGTGAGCTCACACATCAGCCCTTCATTTGCTTTATTACTGGGCCCAATTCTGCTCTTACAACATCGTCAGAATGGTCTATCACTGACCTCCCACTGGCCCTGGTTGAAATTAAAAAACTATACATTTAATGTCCATTTTCTACCAAGCAACGGTAGGGCAAAATATTGTATACTAAGAATCCCATCGTTATCTGTCGTTTATGTATAATGATTTTTCAAAAACACAATACCTACATTTCCCTTCATACGCGACTGCGTCACCCGCCAATGAATAACAAACCCATACGTCCCGCATTCATTACCCGGTCAGGGCAAATAGCCTATTGTTGTACCCATTTATTGACATTTAACATTGTTAATAACAATGTGCAAGTCTAGAAACATGTGCCTTTTAAAAGTGTTATTTGTTTGAAGTGTTACTAGGAATTTGTTATGGGTTTTACGTTTTTTTATTTTATGGCTTGTGTTCGATTTTGCTTTATTAGGGTAGAGCGGCCATTTTTTGTATTGTAAGCATAAAGAAACAAATTTATTCGAAGGATAAATTTTATCTCATGATTGAAAAATTTTACTGCACGCCTACACAATATTGTTACGAGTTGCAGGACTCGAATTGAAATGCCGTCGGAATTACTATAGAATTTATTAGAACTATACACACACTTATAACACAGGTACAAATATAACTGAACACAACCAGTACAAACGTAATGCACAATTCAATAACACGCGCAAAGTCTGTCACTATATAGATTACCGAATGTACACTCGTCTTGCCTCGCTTGTGGTTATCCTTGACTGCCCATCTCTCAATTGGACCATTGCTTTGTACTGTACAAATACAATATCTCTCTCGGCCGCGTCGACTGAATTTCTTAGAATTACACCTGACTAATGACTACCAAAAAGATTACAATACATAATAGGCTGTTTTTCTAATTACAAATTTTAAACACAAAGTATACAAAAGAAGTCCAAATGAAGAAAAGGTAATAAAATGTCTACAGCTACGCAGGTGTGAATTTGTCTTTTGTCGGCATTCAGGTCGTAACAATATTTTTAATAAGATTTTTTCCATCAAATGGTTGCCTGAAAGAGATTACTTTAGGCAATAATGTCGCCCATTGTACTACCTTACATTGTTAAAGTCAATAAAGGATAATTTTTCAATCACTATATAAAATATTTTCTTAATATTTCGCGAGTTGTATACATAATAAAACTACGTTTTAACGGTTTTAAGCGTGGTTATTTATATGATTTTTGTTATTCTGACGTTTCGGCCACTTTTCAGTAGCCGTGATCACAGAAGACAAAGATGTCATGTGTCAATGAGTATTGTTAAAGTTTTATTTAACCTACAGCCAACTTGTTCATTTTAATTATTTAGTTTTAATTTTTGTCTATGGTTTACTTATTTTTAATTTTTGTTATTCTTAACCTTCAATCAACGTACACTACTTTGATTGAAGATTTTATTTGTGCTTTTGTATAAAGCGAAAACCCTCTGGTGGCAGAGTGTGCTAAAAGGTACGTGTTTTTTTTCCTTAGTCAATTATATTCTATGATAGTAGTTTGGGCGAATTTGTTCAAAGGGTTGAAAAGGTCAAAAACAGACACGATCTCTACATCTGGCCTTCAACCTCAGGTCTCAAATGTTGCATAATAACCAAATTTCATTATATTTTATCAAACAATATTAACTTATGAACTGTATACCTATTATTACCTAACCGATCCCTTCCGTAAACAGCACACAATCCAACATTACATGACCTCTTCTAGTTTGGTGCTAGCAAACTTTTACATGTCACATTAGTCTGGCCACTTCAGAGGTGCGGAATTCGTGTGGGCGTCCATGGCTTGTTTTGTTTGACTTTTCGCCTCATTAAGTGTTTGTACATCGGCATTGGATGTGTAATAGCGCGATAGATTCTTGTCCGATATAAATTGAGATCTCACTCAAGCTAGCTCCAGATACTTGATATCTCATTGCAAGAGTTTAAGATTGTGAGTTTAAATGTTTCTAATTACTTTTCGTGGCCAAACCTGAGCTACAAAGTCTAGTGAATATTGGTAACAATATTGACAAAACTAAATCTACTAGTGGTCGCCCGTGGTCGAAATTCGACCATAATAATTGATTTAAATGATAAGTTTTCTTTTATTTTAACAGTTTTGTCTAACAACTATAAACAAAAACTAAAATATTCTATAAATAAACCTAACTATAATCAGTAAAATTATAACATTACATACTATTGAATACAATGTAAGAAAACTTAACTTATTTGTATTGTATTCTACCCATAGTCCCTCAAGACTATAAGTAGAATACTGAGCCCAGATCACCGTCTTCTATGGGTAAGGTACTCAGAAGGCTGGCTACGTTTCATCGCTGGATCGCCATACTGATCCGTTGGCCGAGGTAGGCACCAGCCTTCTGATCACCCGAAGAGTCAATGAGTCGTTTCGATAAATTTTGGTAGAGGCTCATGGCCTCAGGACCCCACGGTCCAAGCGTCTCGACAGCAAACGGCACAAACATATAACTCTCACTAAGGGTTGCATATTTGCGCCGCTTGAGTGATTCCGCTGTTTCCGCCGCCGAACCGGCCGATCTAGACGTGTTTGGTAAATGGGATGCGGCCAACGTGTCTACGCAAGTCGCATCCCACACCAAAGGCTTGCCACGCTGCCAAGGGATTAGAGTCATTCTGTCAGGGCGCCTACCATCATCACGTGCAATACCGTTCGGCTCCAATAGAGCCGGCACGTTAGCGGTGGCAAGCGCCCTCCGTAAGACATCATTCAGGGCGGCGTGGCGTGACCATCTGCCGGCGCTGCGGCGGCAAGAAAGACCGTGGTATCCCGGGTCGATTACCTCTATTCCACAGACACATGTGTGTGGTGCACATATGCGAGAACCTAAGCGCAGATTTATAGCCAAAGAAAAGGAAGTATTATCCATTAATGTTCCTATGTTTGGGGAGGGGATAGCTTGGAGCCAAAAACCAGACTCTTTGCGAGAAACAGCAAGGATGCGGGCACGTCCTGTAGAGTTAGTTGAATTTAAAAGTTCTGTGTTTAATCCTCTACATATCGGTTCATCCCAGCATCGTTGCAAATTCATGATCGTGGGAATGTCTTTACTAGGGCAGACCATTTTCCAGGCGTTTAGTGCTTTATTTAAAAACGATGTATTGACATTATCCCAGTGTTGCATAATTTTTTTAAATAAGTAGGCGGATGAAAGAAAAGCCGGTAGAGCAACGCTAGAGATTTTGCGGATGCCTAAACCTCCATACCTAATGGGTAGGGAAGCTTGGATCCAGCAGTTGTCTGAGAGTTCATAATTTAAAATTTTACTAAGCACATCTTTAATGCGGTCATCTAGTGGTTTTATAAGATTAGAAAATTTCCAAAGCGGGGCGCATCGTAAGACATATCTTAATTTTGGTACAAACAGACAATGTCGTATAATGTGATATGCAATTTGAGAGTGAATATCGAAAAGAAAACCTAACTTAAAAATATATATACAATAGTAAAAAACTAAAATTGAAATAAAAACCTAAATTAAAGCCCGTCCAGCCCCACCAGACCACTGTCGCTGGGCATTGTACCTAGAAGGCTGACAGCATTACCTCGCTGGATACAAAGACTAATTCCTTTGAGCAAGATAAGCTCCAGCCTTCCGGTCTCCTGTTGTGTCGACTAGGTGTTTTTTTAATGTTTTGAAATGCGCAAGCTTGGTACACTGCACCGTGACGATCTAGTGCGCTAGCTTGGTACACTGCACCGTGACGATCTAGTGAGCAAGCTTGGTACACTGCACCGTGATGATCTAGTGAGCAAGCTTGGTACACTGCACCGTGATGATCTAGTGCGCTAGCTTGGTACACTGCACCGTGATGATCTAGTGCGCTAGCTTGGTACACTGCACCGTGATGATCTAGTGAGCAAGCTTGGTACACTGCACCGTGACGATCTAGTGAGCAAGCTTGGTACACTGCACCGTGACGATCTAGTGAGCAAGCTTGGTACATTGCACCGTGATGATCTAGTGAGCAAGCTTGGTACACTGCACCGTGACGATCTAGTGCGCACCCAAGCGTGCGCTCACACTCCGGGGAGCAGAGTGCCACCTTATCATTTGTAGTTTTCTCTTGAATTTTGGTATTATCCTTGAACGCGCACGGTTATAAAAATAAAATAATAATAAATAAACCGCCAGATAAACACACATTGTACATGCCCAGGTCAAGCAAGTTATGCTTATGTTATGGGTAATATACAACGCACCACTCTGGCGCCGATCCCAGGCACCCAGACCCAGTAAGTAACGGAAAGTTTGTTTACAAAATTTACCATGCCAAGACTCGAACCCGGCCCTCTGCGTTGCAGTGAGGTCGGCCCGCTAAGACAGCCACTCAACCATAAAGGCTGCCTGCTAAATTTTATTTATCGGTACAGAAGAAGCAAAACCTCCTTGCATATTGTTTAAGTGCTTGAGAGTATTCCTAACACTACAAGGACTCTTATAGGCGCCAGAACTTGGTTTGACTAATTTATTACACCCTCAAACTGAGCTGGTAGACCTTATTCTTTTGTAATAAAGTTTACAATCGAATATGTTTTTATTCTAAAACTTCTAAAGTTACCAATATTTTTGCTAGCATGTATAGACAGTTTTAACTCTTATTGCAAGATTTTTAAAGTGGTTTTTAAGAAATGCATTATACATATCTCTGGACGTATAAGATATACTGAGAATTGCATACGGGTTTTGTTTTAATAAATGGATGAACGATGTTTTTCAAGTATCTTGACACCTTTGTCTTTAAAGGCTAAATATTAGTTTTATGTCTTATGAAGCAGCAGGTGTTCGCCAGCGTTTTGATTTATGTATAGTTATGGAAATTTGTATATGTTTGTACACTTACCAATGTTTAAGCTAAATCCATATAATTCAGCAATTATAGAGATTAGTGTGGAAAAACTATGTGTATGTGTATGTCAGTCAAATTGTAATTTCACTATATATCTAAATAGTTGTAAAACTTAATTTAATGACATAGAAAGACATTTCATTATTATGTGGAATACATTTTTTTAATACTTACTTCAATAAAAATGTCGAACTGTTCACAATACTACTTAAAAGATTCTCCAACATAAATGCGCCGTGGTACATAAGATTGGGCGGCCACTGGGACCTGAAAGTGGAGTGTGTCACCAGTATTTTTTTTGGTTGTTATTATTATAATGTAAAAAACCGAATTAAGTTTTGGTATAAGTAAAATAAAGCTTCTGCCTAGTACTAAATAAAGTTGCGCAGAAAAACCGATTTCGAATTTTCTTTTCGAAATCTCAACGATTGATTCTGCGAAATATTCTTTCCCAAAAACAATTCAGCAGAGATGATGATAATGAATCATCAGTTGTATGCTTTGAATATTTTGACGTGTGGCGACATACCACTGGTACGCAAGTGTCAACAAGTGCTTGTCAAGCGTTGAATGAAGATAAAAACACTCGAAACCCTCAAGATAATACTGAAGATAAATAAACAATTAACTACATTTTGGTCGTTTGCTTCAATAGGCTTAAATTGCGTTCTAGATGTCCAGGACTTGACTGTAAAATATCAAGAACTGTTATTTGACCGAATGAGCTCTAAAATGAGACCTTTGCCACAATAGAGAGCAGAAAAGCTCCAAATAAATAGGAAAAGACGAAAGAAAAAATCTTTAAGAATTTCGACCAAAGTCAAGTTGACAAATACGCTATTAAAGGCCATGAAAATATTAATTACAGTCTGTATATTGCATTGACTATTATGACAAAAATCGAATAACGTGGGGCACAGTTCTGCTATTACTAATTCGTCAAAATCGCCCGACACTGTTATCTCAATCGTAGTTTTGCTTGATTTCGGTATACTGGTAACTCAAATGACGTGCCACCGCTCTTTCTAAATATTTATGAGTAAAAACTTGTGAAATAATTTATAATTTTTTTGATAGCTTAACAGTATTAATTTCAGCTTACATCATTTCTGGTAATACCATTTTTTTTCTACTATTATTCCGCCGCGATGAAATGGAGAAGTTATTGTGGATTTAGTAGAACATATTCTACTAAATCCACGATAACTTCTCCATGTCTTAGTGTCGACACTTCATAAAGTTTTGACATTATCTTAATTTTTTTGTAATAATTGTGTATTTCTTTTTAATAATCTTAAGTAAAATTTGCACGCCTCATAGGCAAGACATGTGAGTCTTGTGTTGTTGTCACCTCAAATTTATATTCCATGTTTTATGGAAATAAATGTGATTTTGAATTTAAATGGAATCGTACTTTGGATATCTTCGAAATGCCAAAATATTAGTACAGCAGAATTGGGCTTCTGGAATTGAAGATTTTCTCGTGCTATAAGGTGAAATACTTATTTTATGCCCATAATCTTTAAGAATATTGTCATTAAAACCCAGCTGCCTTAATACGCATTCAACACATTAAGAAGTAACATGTTACAGAGAAAAATAAACTAATTGACTTAATATCAATTGCTTCTTCTTTGACATCTAAAAATGACTATTTTAAAACGATCTCAAGTGTAACAAACTGGGTCAGAGAATATCCAGAAGGTTCACTTAGTGCAATATACTTCGCTGTCCAAGTACAGGGCCTTCGTACAAACACAGTTGAATTTGTCAATGCCAATGGCGATTATAAGAAAGCCATACGCATCCGTCTATGTAAAATTTAAATCTATTACCAACTATGCATTTCATTTCATCTTTTCACGTTTGTTTAACTGTGTTTATTAAAAAAAACGTGTTCGTCTCGAGACGCCTGACAGAAGTGATAACCCGCAGGTTATCACTTCTGTCAGGCGTCTCGAGACGAGAGAAAGGGAAGTCAGACAGACTGGGGTCGTAACGCGTTACGTAACGAAGCGATCTACCCTCCCATAAGAAGCTATAACTTCGAAAAGCGTAGAAGAGGAAATGTTCGCGGGAAAGGGATGCTTTCCGGGAATGTGACGGGATGTCGTAACACCATCTGTGCATCCTCTCAAATACAAAGAAAAAAAAACAAACATGATCAATGAACTTTCTGTATAATCTGTGGTTCAGTGTTCTTGTAACATTATGTTAACACAGATTTGTCAAATGCTGTCAAATTAGATAAGAGCCCACTTAATTTTTACAGTGCTCTTTACACAATGGCTAATAGTGTACTCGTTTGATTAGTTACGAAATTGTGTCTTTGGTGGTACCATGGATAAATTATTCTTCTTTCAAGTTGATATTGTCCTATATTTTATAGTATTTGCTTAAAATGCCTACTATTTACTTAAACAACATTATCTATCTTATAGTTATACCAATATATAAAGGTAAGAGATTGTTTGTTTATTTGCTTCAACGCGCTAATCAAAGGAACTACTGTTGCGATTTGAAAAAATCTTTCAGCGTTCGATAGCCCATTTATCGAAGAAGGCTATAGGACATACATCACGCTAAGACCCATAGGAGCGGTGCGCCAATGAAGCATGTTTCAAAATAGGGGTTTTTTTTACTTAGTTTTTTTTAAAACACGGACAAAGTGGCGGATAGAAGTTAGTAATAAATAAATTACTATTGTAATAATGATAACTTTAAAAATATAATTATGACGAATTATTAAATGAATAATATAATCTTCCATTTATACAACGATGAACTTCCCGCCACGGTTTTGTTCTTGCGTTATGAAATGGGGTTATTTAAGAAGGGCATTAAATTTCATAGAGGTCGGCAACGCGTTAGCGACACCCGTGATGTTGCAAACGTCTATCGGCGACGGTAACCACTTTGCATCAGGTGGCCCTTTGTCTGTTTGTTTGCCTACTTCAGGCAATAAAAATAATAATAATAAGAAAGTAAGTAAATATTGTAGTCGGTGTCGATATTTGTATAAGATAGCCTGGAGGAGATCGCCTATGGCGACAAGACCGCCCATTGTACTTTAATGTATGTGCAATAAAGTTATTCATTCATTAATTATTTAGTTTATGAAAATTTGTATAGCGTTGGTGTTGCCACTATGAATTTCAAACTTTTTGGTATTTTTATACTACCGTACCGAAAATGAATCCCTTAGGAAATCATCATTGCAATCTTCAATACATTAAATACTTTTCTTATTAGTTCCATACCTAAATGACGAAAACACAGAAGATTTCTAAACATTTATTTTTATTGCATGAGTTTAGCAGCCAGGCAGACGGCCCACCTGATGGAAAGCGGTCTCTGGAGAGAGAATGAAACCTAGCTGCTAATGCCGGAACACAACTCAAGGTTGTTATGGAGGAATACTCGAAACCAGGGGTAGCTATCCTGGCGGACAATTTCGTAACACCTGGCTGTGAGTTGTTTTGTCGCGTCTAACTATTTAATTGTATACATTATTTAACTACATAAGGTATGATGTAACCTTGAAAATTTCAATTTATCAGACACAATACGCGTTAAATGTGTCATGAAAAATGATAATAAACATATAGGTCACTGTTCTAACCATATGCTCAATTAAATATCTAGTAAGAGTCATATTTCAATAATTATCTTTTTAATTCGGCCAATTTACAATAAATAATTTAATAATGTACTAGGTATTCGAAGATCAAAACATGATACGGATATAAGTGTAGTAGAATTCGCCACAAGGGCAAGCAAATGAATCTTATTCCATACAGCCAATTCTGATGTAAATTAAGAAGGAAGTTATAAGTCTTCGTACAGGTGGCGTAGTTGAATTGAAGGCTACAACTGAGTCCTTGTGAAAACTCGAAAGACCACATTTGACTATAAAGGTCACATTTGTCACAAAACCACATATAAATTAGTAATTACTACTCAAAAACTTTCAATACCCTACAACTATTGTTCATTTTAGAGTTATCAGCCCATAAATGTCTCACTGCTGGGCTCGGGCCTCCCTTTATATCGGGGGAACGGACAGTATACGCGCCAGGCTCGTCAAAGGCGGCTTGGCAGGTTTGACACATCGGTTATCTTGACGTGCAGGTTGCATCACAATGTTTTCCTTCACCGTTGTTAGCACGTGGTAATTGTAACAATATGCACATTAGATCAGAAAACTGACTAAGTGGTTCGTTCTGACCAGGATCGAACCCGCGCCCTTTGTGTTTGGGACGCGTGCGGTAGCCATTACGCTACCACGACTTTATATATATACTAACAAGGATAAGCCATTGATTTTCCATCAGAGACAACAGAAAAAATAGAAATTAATACAAAATAAAAATATATATTAATTGAAATATAACTCAACTAATAGTTGAGCAGTAAACTAATTATTATCAATAGAGAATTTTATTAATTTTACATTTTGTGATGCTAGACTATCCGCAAATAAGTCAATGTCCAACTTACTTAATTTATTGAATTTGTTGACTATTCTGATAAAGAATGTATGGCGATGTGAGTCGTGTCAAAGGTGAATGTAGTAATTTCCTAGGACGTACAGGATTTGGGGAGTATATACAAATTTAGTAGTTTCATGATGAGACTCGCACAGTCAATTATGGAAGCAATTTTATAAAATAAAACTGCACAGCACAATGTCCTCTTTCAGTAGTAGTAGAATTCACCACAAAGGCGCTCAATTTCCGAAATAAATGAATTATTATTATTATTTATAAGGCAGGCAAAGGAATCTTAGTCCATACAGCCAATTCTGATGTATAAGTCTTCGTATAGAAGCGCAGTTGTATTGTAGGCTACAACCGACGCCATTCAACGGAGTTCTTGTGAAAACTCGAAAGGCCACATTTGACTATATAGTTCACATTTCTCACAAAAACACATAATTACTACTTAAAAACTATCAATACCCTACAATTATTTTCTGTTTAAGAGTATTTTTACAAAATACAACACAACGTCCCCTTTCAGTTCCCGCCAAAAACTCTATGTCCCCTTTCAGTTCCCGCCAAAAACTCCGATATAGATATAATGACATTATTTTTTTATATATTGTATAGTTCACTGACATTGCACTTGATGTCAGGTAGACTTCGCATTAGAAATAAATTGCGAAGATGATAAGTTGTGATGTTCTAATTTAATTAATTAAATCTTGAATCTTAAGATTATCGCGGTCTAATTGAATTAATTAAATTTGGAATCGTAAGGTCGAAAATAATTTTTATCGCGGTCAACCCATAATTGGCCAAGTTTATTACGACATGACAGTGTATTGTTGTTTTACTCGCCACAATATCAGTGAAAGGAATTAATCTAAACAGCCTTATCCAATGTGTTGAGTTTTCACTATCAACTCTGTCAAATTGTAAATCTTTGACTGACGCCAAACAATGGAGTTTCTTGTTAAAATAACTGAATACCCAATAAGGATATAGCTCAAAGATTGTATAGTTTACAAAGCTAGAATATCAGCTTAATTATGTGCAGATGATCAAGTATACTACTCTGTCAAAAAAGTATCGGGAAAAGGTCAACACTACACAAAATATTGGTTATTCATTCAAATTTATTAAATCACCTTCAAATTTTGCTTCTTCAAACACGATACACTTGGCCAATGCGTAATCTAATCATCAAAACATTTTCTAAACGCCTTTTCCGGAATTGAGTTTAGTTCTCGTCGCGAATTCTCCTTTGTGTCTTCTACCGGATTAAAACGGGTGCCACAAAGTGGTAATTTTAATTTACGAAAAAGAAAGAAGTCGACCGGTGCGATATCTGGTGAATAACGTGATTGCTCAATGGTATGTGTTGAGTTTTTGGTCAATTCGTTCACAATGATGGCCTTGTGCGACGGCGCAATATCGTGGTGCAAAACTCATGAATTTTCTTTCCACAAATCTGACCTTTTTCGTCGAATTTGCTCGCTTAAAACGCCACATAACGCTCAACATAAAATGATAAACAGTTGTGCCAATCTAACAACAAACAAAACAACAAATTGAATTTGGAACCATAAACAAAATATCATCCATTCCCGATACTTTTTTGACAGAATGTATAATCCGAGAATTTCAGTTCTATTTTATCTGTAAACGTCATTTAAAAAAAAAATGGCGGACGTTTCTCGGAGCGCATTCCACATTAAAATTTCTTTCGCGTGAAGCAATTTGTCTCTAGAAAACACGACTCGTGCCGACATTTTGTCGATCACACTTTTTTTGTCACCGCTTCGTGCCACCCAAACCTATCCATTACGAGGAACTATTACGTGTCAAATTACACCAAAACTGGGGTCTTAACTAATTTATAACTTTTCGAACGAACGAGATCTTATCGAAGAGATGCGAAGACAATTGTTCCAACGGTGATTGTATTGTGTTTAAACAATTAATGTTAGTTTAGTTTTAAATGTTAACTGTCGTATTGTTGGTACTCATAGTTAGGTAATGGTCGTCTCTTCACATCCATCCACATGAAGAGGTAAATGTGCCAATGATGTTTGTTTGAATAATATTTGGTGATAATTTCACTAAATTAAAAAGTATCTTGCTAAAAAAGGAATACTAATAATAAAGAAGAATTCATAAATGACAAATCTTTACCTAGCAGCTCGCTCCAACCTCTCATACTATATTTTGTTTAACATTTTTATCTTGCCAAACATGTAACGAATTTATGGACATATGTTGCAGTATAGAGTACGTCATGTCATTATTATGACTATAATAATATTTTTCTTTCTTTTTATTGTGTCTATCTTAGTATGCACTGTTTGCTACAACTCCATTAATTTTTCGAAGTGATTGTGTAACACATTTTAGTATAAAATTTATTTAAAAACAAAAAGAAAAGTTTGAGTTAATCATTTTTAGCTAGACGTGTTGCTGGGGAGTTTCTTGCCGCTTCTTCTCCTTAACAGCAATAACACGTTGCAAAGAAGTGTACATAGACTAGGAAGTAAAATTAAATTTTAACTTATATGATCAAAAAGTGTTTTCTAGTGGAACTTATTTTTAATAAATTTGAATTTGAATTTGATGTAACCATTTTGCGTAAAACAGAGCCCTAAAGTGGGTATTACATTATCCGATTTGTAGAGCGTAGGTATGGCGTTATTGCATGAGTTCAGCAAACAGGTAGATGGACCTGGATGGATGGTCCACCTGATAGAAAGCGGTTACCATAAACAACTGCGGCCTAACAATTAACAAAACATTTATATTAATATATTTTCAGCAATTAAATCAGTGTCATTACAGCGCTCGTTGGGTTTGGTATTTCGTACATTTTATCCTTCCCTCCTACACTAAAACTGTATATACACTACAGTTTTTTGGTCCTTCGAGCCGGATTTGAACCAGCGACCTATGGATATGTCTACTTCAGTTAGTTGCTTTCTATACTCCCACCAAAGGGTGCTTGGAAGAAAACACTATCGGTGATTAGATCGCCTATTATATAGGCTGGCCTATTTGGATCGGTCAGTATGAGCAAGTCTGAAACTATACGACATACAAAGATTTATTCTTCGAAACCATGTCATCGAATTTAGGGACAAGGAAAACTGCATACATGTATTTAAAAAAAAAAATTACTCTGTTCGGGAATGGAACCCGGTCGTATTGAAAAACTAGCTGTGTGCACGACTTCATCCACGTTGTATTTGTTTTCAAACCCCACGATTTTGAAACATTCTTTATTGGTGCTCCGCTCCTATTGGTCTTAGCGTGATGATGTATAGCCTATAGCCTTCCTCGATAAATGGGCTATCTGACACTGAAAGTTTTTTAAAATCAGACCTATAGTTTCTGAGATTAGCGCGTTCAATCAAACCAGCAAACACTCCAGCTTTATATATTAGTATAAGATAAAACTTACATTATTTCTATTTTAATCTCGATTGTGTTGGTCACAAGCAGTGATATTTACTATGAAACATGATAAAAAGTGAATACAGTCTATATTGTATGATATTTCATATCAATTCAATTAGGTAGCGAAATGACAACCATTTTGTTCAATATCATCATCATTCAACTCGACTATTGAGACCAAAGTACGTTAAACACTAAGTTGCCAACCAAAGGCTTTTTACAATGGGGTCGAATTACGCATAGATAAAATTTAATATACAGGGTGGCGCAATAGAACGTGCATATTTAAAATATTGATTAAAAAATAAATACAAAAGGTATAGTTAAAATAAAACTGAGGTATTATTAAGAAATAACTGAAGTTTATTTTTTAAAAATAACATCGTCTAAATGATGACCCTCTCTACGACGACACTCCTCTAATCGCAAACGGAAGTTATTGAAAACTTTCTTCAGTAATGCTGGTGTAATTGCTGCCATTTCACCACGGATATTCTCCTTGAGCTGATCGATGGTTTTCGGATTATTGCTGTAGACTTTATTCTTGAGGTATCCCCACAAAAAAAAGTCAGGAGGCGTCACGTCTGGACTACGTGGGGGCCATGGGATATCACCTCTTTTCGAAATCAGTCTGCCAGGGAACATCTGTTTCACAACCGCCATGGAGTCATTTGATGTGTGACAGGTAGCTCCGTCTTGTTGAAACCAAGTCCTAGAATTCACTATTCTTGAATTTTCAAGCTCTGGAGCCAAAAAACCTTCCAACATCGCAACATAGCGTTCGGTATTAACAGTGACGTTTTGCCCCCGCGCGTTTTCAAAGAAAAACGGTCCAATTATTCCTCTACCAGAGATTGCTGCCCATACTGTCACTTTAGGACTATGCAGTGGTTTCTGGTGCTTGAGTTTGGGATTCTCACTGTTCCAGTAACGACAATTTTGACGGTTTACGAACCCATTGATATGGAAGTGGGCCTCATCTGAGAAAAGGATATTGACAAAATTGGAAAATCGATTAAGCATTTCATTAGCAAATGCGAGCCTTGCTCCGAAGTCACTCTTTCATTTCTTGTGTTAACTGCAGCCTGTAAGGATGCAGTTTAAGATCCAAGTTTAAAATTCGTTGCAAACTTCGTCGCGATAAGTGTAAGACAGACGATCTCTTGCGAGTAGACATTTGTGGATCTCCTCGTACAGACTGCATAACTCTCTCAATATTGTCGTCGGTCCTAGATGTTCTTGGACGACCTTTTGCTTGTGGTTTAAACGTTAAACCAGTCTCTTCAAAACGCTGTACCCATATTTTAATTAAATTAGCACTCGGAGCTTCACTAATTTGCCGTAGTCCATATTCAGAACAATATAAACGCCTAGTAACGATGTATGAACGAGAGTTCTCGTAAAATGCGCGCACGCAAAATGCGCGACGCTTCCCGTCGAAGTGACTCATAGTGACTAAAACTCCATGAGCCCGCCTACTCAACGATGCAGGCTCCCCCCGCCCGCGCACTTTCTACCCCGCGAAAAAAGATGATGCAATATGCACGTTCTATCGCGCCACCCGTTATATGACCGACTAGTGTAAACGCTTGCTCAGGTAGGTTATAAGGTCAGAAAACTTTCAGTGGTACATCTTTTTCAGCAAAACCTTGAACCTGCGCGCTTTGAGTTTCATACCCAATCGCACTAACCAGTTACGACGGTTTACCTGAGCTAAATCAACTATACACTGTACATATACATACATAACTCTATAGATAAGACTTCGTGGGTGTTTTAAAATAACCCAATTTATCTATCTTAATAGACACCAGTGAAAGTCCTCCACAATGCCACCAAAGATTTATAATTCATTTAGGGCCATTTATTCAAAATCATAATACGTTACTCACAAAACTAGAAAGTCGTGTATTGCTTCCTTTTTAACAATTAATGGTACCGCTAACCTTACTTATTGTAAGGAAACCCTTATGGGTCTCCCGCTTAGCCCGTACACTAACGGTTGTCAGATTTTAAACCAGGATAACAGAGCAGACGAGCGACAACACAACTATTTAAATAAACTAATACTGGGTGCCCAGTATATTGTTACGAATTTGTAGGATGTAAATTTGAAAATGCCATTCGAATTATCACACAGTTTATTAGAAATACACACACGTAATTTACAGTTCTTACACGTATAGCAAACAATACAACAAAACCAAACCGAAGGGCAAAAAATGTTTACCGCATAAATCGTGTGAAGTTCGTCGTTATAAGAAACTCGCTCCGTAAGTGCTCTAGGTAACGCCTCGTTCGCAGTCAGAACACGACTGGTGCGTTTTCTGACTGACTGTCCTTCATCCGTTTGTGAAAGTTTCATCAAAATCCACTCAGTAGATTTTGCGTAAAAGAGTAACAAACATTCTTACAAGCTTTTGCGTTTATAATATTAGTATTAATGGCATTAATAAATTTATTAAACGAGCTTTCTGTTCTTTACTGTGGTCTGGGAATTAGTGGTCAGCCGCAGAGTGCTTCCGTGTGTATTACCGATAACACAAGCATAAACTTGCTTACCTTAATGTACAATGTATGTGTTTTGTTTACCGATTAATTAAAAAAAAAATGCAATGTGACAAAATTGTTTATTGATAACCAATAAAACAATTACAAGAATTTAATAGTTAAAACTGTTACCGATTCATCAAATCGATAATGTCACATCACTACGAACCCAGCATATCATTATGTGTCAATCGGAGTTTTTGGCGGGAACTGAAAGGAGATGTTGTGCTGTGCAGTTTTATTTTCTAAAAATAAAAACTTCGTTTAAAAAAACCGACTTCAAAAACTAAAAAACTAAAATGTATAAAATAACTTATTTCTAAAGCTATTATTATTAATTTATATTTTCTAAAACATCTTAAAGTCGGTGCTTAGTAATTTTCAAAATATAGTAATTTTTATGTTTTGCTTTGCAGCGACTTCAAGATGTTTTAGATAATATATATTAAAAATAATAGCTTTAGAAATAAGTTATTTTATACATTTTAGTATTTTAGTTTTTGAAGTCGGTTTTTTTAAACGAAGTTTTTATTTTTTATTTGTTACTTTTTAGTGTCTAGCTATGTATGGGTGGACCTACGAATGGTGCCGCGCTTCTTAAAAAATATAGGTCCCAAGAACCGGGAACAAAAAATGATCGTAAAATGAAAACTACTGGGCCAAACTATGTCAAATTTTTAGAGGACCACATGGCAGCTATTCCGCGTCGAACAAAAAAAGAATCACGTAAATCGAATCATAAATCTTAGAGTAATCGGTGTATATATGGAACGGAGTGAAAATTATTTTCATGAAAAATATTCATAAAATGAAAACTACTGGGCCTAACTATGTAAAATTTTTAGGGGACCAATTGGAAGCTATTCCGCGTCGAACAAAAAAAGAATCACGTAAATCGGATCATAAATGACGGAGTATCCGCGAACATACATAAAAAAAAGCAACAAAAAAAAAGATCCCGACGAATTGAGAACCTCCTCCTTTTTTCGAAGTCGGTTAAAAATGTATAAAATTATTCTAAAATGAACAATAGTTGTAGGATATTGAAAGTTTTTGAGTAGTAATTATGTGTTTTGTGAGAAATGTGAACTGTATAGTCAAATGTGGCCTTTTGAGTTGTCACAAGAACTCCGTTGAATGGCACCAGCTGATAACCTACAGTTCAGTTGTGCTACACATAGGCTTAAGAAAATGAAAAAACTATATTGTAAACTAAGATCTGGATTAAAGGCCTAGCTGCCAAGCCATAAACCTTGATAAATAAAATTATGTGTCAACACTCTGTGGTTAAAAAATGTACAAAACAGACATAATTTAACAAATAATAAATTGTTTATGTTCAATTGACAATCTTTCAATTAAACTACAAAGTATTTGAGACTATGTTATACATTCAATGCAATGTCATCAACAAAAAAAAATTATAGTGACTTTAATATTATAAAAATATGAGTAAATAAATTTTAGTCGCTAGTCTGCGATAACCCAAAGCGATTCGATTTCAAATGTGTAACACAATTAACATTATCTATATGAGTTTTGTCTTTAAGTCACTACACTACACTATAATACGTACATTATAATTGCTTTAGATAATTTTGAGTTATTTAACAAACAGGGATGAAATTTAGTTTTAGGTCGAGTTCCTAATTTCATATAAATGACATGCCGTTAATTCATTTTTGTTGTAATAGTGTTATAAGTTATAACACATCTGGTATTATAAATATATATACAGGCTATGTATCTTTATATTGTCTGTCTTGCCTGTCATTGGCTTTCTTGTATTAATTTTAGTTATCAAATCAAATGTATTTAGCTGTAGGTTTTCCATAAATAGATAGATAGATAACTTCACGCCAGGTCCTTTGCGGGGTGGGCACGAACCACAGAGCGCCATACAGGCTTATTCTTACACACCTCACTTGCTTCTTTGACATTCATAGCTCTTGTCATGCACGCTCGTCTGTTCTTAAGGCTCCTGACATCACCTTCTGCTAAATATATAAATAAATTAATATTACCAGAGTTCAAAATTAACTCATATTATGGAAGAAAACTGGTGAAAATGAAAGATTTAAGAATTTTAGTAAAGTTACTTAACGCTTTTTATTGAGCGAGTCATTCTTCTCTCCATATGAGTATTATTAAATAATCGGTAAACAAACACACATATTGTACATTCTCAAATTAAGCAACTTACGCTTGTGTTACGGGTAATATACAACGGACTACTCTAGGGCCGAATCCAGACAACCGGACCATACACATTAGAGTTGGGTTGGATATGATTTTTAAATGAGTTTGTAAGAGTAACATGACATTTTGTACTGTACCAGTACAATTTACCACTTCAAATGAGGCGAGGAGATTTGTATGATTTGTGCCGTGGCAGTACATTTCAAGCGATGAGGCCGGTGAGGCGGTGTGCGTCATTCCCTCATTTGTACCGTACAAAAATTCTAGTTCGGAAATGTTCGTTAAGAAGCGGATGTGATCAGCCTCGGCCATCTCATTTTACTAGCAGTGGTACATGTTATGTTGTCCCTTTTTGTCATGTGAATATCCCTAGAGGCGTTATTGTACTGTTGTCCTTGTTTCGTCCTTCCTCTACATTTGAGGCGCGAGTAATAGACTAAATATTTAACACATTACTTTTTAGATTTTTTACCATATCAGTACAAATGGATTTTTACGGGACAAATGTATCGACTCGTACGTGTCCGACGCAACTCTAATACGCATACTATTGAAGAATATTTAAATGAAAAAACTTCATTTACATAGCAGCTCGCTCCAGCCTCTCATACTATCGTCTGTATAACGTTTTAATCTTACCAAACATCTAAGGAGTTTATGGAGATATGTTGCACACTGTTAGTACGTCTCGTCGTGTCATTATTATAAGTATAATTATATTTTTCTTTCCTTTTATTGTGTCTTTGTCTTACTGAGTATGCACTGTTTGCTACAACTCTATTATTTTTTTCGAAAAGTAATTGTGTAACATATTTCTGAGTTAAATTTATAAAAAAAAAATAGTTTAGGCTAGATAAATAAGAAGAAAAACAATTTTTAGCTAGACCTGTTGCTGGGAAGTTTCTTGCCGCTTCTTCTCCTTAACAGCAATAACACGTTGCGAAGCGGTGTACATAGACTATATAGTAGAATTATTTTCTCCATGCAGTTTGGGTCATAAATAATCGGAGCAGTGAAGCGAGTATTTCGTTCTCTTTTCCACTCACGGGCCTTATGGGCAGGCATAGTGATACGCATTATTGTTGTCGTTGTGTATTTAGTTTTGTCATTTTGTGGGTTAGTGATATAAAAAATGAAAGAAAAAAATAGATAAAACAACGTATTTATTAAAATAAGAATAATAATGATTTAAAATAAATTATTAATTAGGTATCTATGTATTAAAAAACTATAAGTACAAAAGTTTAGAATATAACAAGTTATATTAAAAATAAATATAAATACTTATATCTAAGTTTAAAATTAACAGCCAAAAAGATAATAATGATTTTTATAAGAATGATAATCTTTCTTTGATAAGAATGAGTTTTTATCGTTAATGGCGTTGCACCCGCGCAACATGCTCACCGCCCTAGCCGGTCTGAGGCCGAGTTTGATTTATGACCCAAACTGCACGGAGAAAATAATTCTACTATAGGAAGTAATATTAAATTCTAACGTCATATGCGGTATGACCTTTAAAAAAGTGTTCTCGAGTTGAACTTATGTTGAATTTTATTTTCATTTAAATTTGAAAATTTGACATAGTAAACAACAGAGAAAATTTGTATCCGAAATTTGCTATACGAGGAGTCAAACCCGGAGCTTCTGAGTTTCAAAGGTAGGCTTGCAAAGGCTTAGCTAGCTCAACTACAGAGGCCGTCATTCATAATAATTATTCGAAGTATATATTATAATCATGATGCGATTATAATTAACATTTTTTACCCCTTTCTTAACGTCCTCATAAACCTCGTGTAACTATTTTGAATAAAAGTATTAGTACACTTTTGTCATACTATTAGTAATCAATTACCTTTTTATTGTTTTTTTGTCAATTTTCGTACATCTAATTTTAACTAGTGGTCGCCCGAGGTCGAAATTCGGCCATAATAATTTGTTGTCATTTAATCATCATAGATTTTGCCAAGGCAACAATATACAAGAGTAATATGCATACGTGTGTCAAATGCATGGTAGCGTGTTTTTTATTGATTTTCATGTATTTTTTATGCATGATTAAAAAAAATATTAGCGCTTGTCCCTTCTTCCTATATGAACTATAAGTGTGCGAAATTTCATACTCCTCCGTCTACGCAATTTTCGTAAAAAGGGGTAAAAAGTTTTTGCTTTACGTATTAATATATAGATTACTTATTTGCACGTCGTTATTATTAATAGCGTAACAGAAACACGCAACAACAAACTACACAACAACACCAAACAATCTAATTTCGTAACACATTTGTGATATAATCCATATAAATGGTGTTCCATTAGTATTACTACACAGCTAATTGAAAATGTGTATGATGATTTATTTATTCACGAACACGCCTTACAATTAATCGGTAGTCGGTTAATATGGACAGAACATTTGTTATAATAATGCTACGGGGTTTAATGTGTATTATGTTTTTTTTATTGCACGAGTTTAGCAGACAGGCCCACCTGATGGTAAGTGGTTACCATCGCCTATGTAAATTTGCAACACCAAAGCTGCTACAAATGCGCTGCTGCTCTCTAAAGGAAGATTGGAGCCAGGCCACTAATGCCGGAACACAACTCAAGGTTATTATAGCGGCATACTCTAGATCAGGGGTGGTAGCCAGACGGGCTAATAACCTTACAATCGGGCTGTGGGTTGTTTTGTCACCTCTCACACCACCTAGTCAATGCAGCGAAGCATTTGCACCTCATGTTCTAGGTTTGCTAACGGGGCCAATTTCAGGTTGATATTCATCACTTCCCGCTTAATTGGTTCAAGAGATACAGAAGAAGTAGCTGGAGTGGCACCGGTGATACCATGAGCACCAGCATTTTTACATTAGCACATCTGCTTGGCGTGTGTAAGAATAAGCCTAAATGGCGCTCTGTTATTCGTGCCTACCCCGCAAGGGACCTGGCGTGACGTTATGTATGTATGTATGTATGTACATCTGCTTGGCCATCACCGAGTTTGCGATAACCTTTTTCGGTTATACCGGAACACGCGAAGTCAAAGTGGTGGAGACATGCAGTATACTGAACAGCTTCAGAAACTTTATCACCACAGACATACATGTTTAGAACTGACACAAAGATATCAAGGCACAGGTAGTTGGAAATACGGTAAAAGTTTAAATAATAACTTGTTGGAAGACTGCAAACTGTATGTGCGACTAGCAAGAAGGACGCAAAGTGATAGGCGATGGTAACCGCTTTCCATCAAGTGGGCTTTCTGACTGTCTACTGAACTCCTGCAATAAAAAAAATACACTATCGTACGTAATCATTAACAGCGTTATTTTTAACGTTTAAAATAAGAGGTATTTGGCCACAGTCACTAACGCTAATATTACCGTAGATGGAAAAGCACAATAGATATATCAATATCATGCTATCCATAAGAACACAAGCAAATACTTCAAAGTATCCCAAATTCAAGCATTACACTATTTGCACGGCCCATTGAAAAGGTTCGCGCCCATTGTGGAACCCTGGTACTTCTGAGAAAACAATAAGTAGGAACACCGCCGTGTTCCGGGAATTCGGGAGTACCTGGCGCATATGGGCTGCGAATCGCAGGATAACTTTGTATAAACTGGATTATCCTTGTCAGAGAAACATGTTGAATATTCTATTAAGTATCTTATAATCTGATATGAATATTTAAGTTCCTTTGGGGGATTCTAAGGTTTATTGGGCTAAGTCTTTGCCGAGGGTGCTGTTGAAAATCAACATGCTGAACTGCACCTACTTGGTGCCATCACACGACTTTTTTTTGGTATATATCATCGTACCATGTGTCTCACTATGTGACGACCAAATAAATGTTTTACTTTCTTTCTGCTTATCCCATCGTAGACGCTCCGGATTCGATTCTTGGCTAGTAAATTTCATAAACAAACCTTCTGTTACTATGGTCTGTGTGTCTGGGATCGGCTTCACATAACACTAGTGTAACTTGTTTCACTCAGGGATATTGTACAGTCTTATCTTTTATCTGCTACACCTACATCGCCACATTAGTTAAGAATTTCTTTTAAGCTAGGTTACCTGGAAGACACCGCTTTTAGCGATAAGGCTGCCTGTTGTTTTGCCAAAAAGTATTGTACCTATGAATTTTGATTTTGTATTTGTTTATTTTGGGGAGCAATAAAGTGTTATCTATCTATCTTCAAATTTAATTTAATAGGTATGAATTCAAGAGCTACGTTGTATACACGACCTTTCTGTTCTTTGCTTTTTTGTGACTTTACAAAGGCAGCAATAAATAACATTTCTCTTTCGGGCTCCCGATTTGTTTACTTATGCTTTTAACGCTTAACCTCCGTTGCGTGTGGGGTCGGAATATTTGCGGACTTATTTAAGAACGAAACATTATTGTTGCATTAATTCTATTTCTGATTTATTATTGTCCAAAAACAGCCTTCTGGGCGTATTACCTACCAGCTTTTACACGCGACATTTTAATTAAATTTTATTCAATTGTATATATGTAGATGTGTAGATAAAATATGGTGACTTAGGTTCAGTGGCTTTCCTAGCTAGGACAAAAATGAAGGGTGCTTTTAAGAACAAACACAAATGGAATTTTTGAAAAATCAGCATATATAGGTAGGTATAATGACGAAGATATCGTGTGCAAAAAAGTTGTTAAATAATTTTCGAGACCATCACTTCGAACCCTGGAACCCACTTATCAGATCCTGACAAAGTGACAATCTCCTTCTTTTTCAAAATGCAACTACAGCGCCATCTGTATCAAAACAGGTTCGTTAAGAAAATGTGAGGACGCCAATAAATTACTATGAAAGATAAATTAAAAGTTAACGGTGGTCTGGCCACCGGTATAGTCACGATGTAGATGCAACAAGACATATCCCATAAATGAAGATTTATTTGAACAATTACAATGAAGCTGAATGAGCTGTTACCAGTTTATTTCATTAGAGAGCTGGTAGGTACATGCATCATGAACACCTGCGCCTAAAGAGCGTTGCTTCTTATTAAATATGGCTTTGAAGCAGGGCTTGAAATACCGGTAAAAATGTGGTATAGTTATTTATACTAATTTCATTTTTTATTTATTTATTGTAGGAGTTCAGCAGACAGGCAGACGGTTCACTTGATGGAAGAGACTCCTCTCTCTCTCCTCTCGTGAGGCGTGTTACAAATTGCCCCACGCCAATGAAAGAAGGAAGTCGCTGGGGGTTTGATTCTCCCGGTAGTGAAAGAGGCCCTATGGGTCACCGCTTGCCGGGTTTTGGATGGAACACTGAGGAGTTTTTGTGGGTATCCCCTACTGTGGTGTGGCAATAGAATTACATGCTTGCTGTTCTTTTCCCCGGCAGTGGTTATACTTCAAATGGATTTACTAATTATCAGGTCAACTGACAATTAGTAAATATTGAATCCACCGGTTTTAAACATAATGAAACAACTTCAAAATATAAAATTTATTCTTTTATGTGACAATGGTAAGATATTATTGTAATTTTAATAGAGCTCGAATGTTAATTCTATTATTATGTAAGTTCTAAGTTATGAGTAACTTATTCATTTTTACAGAGATTTTTGCAGAGGCCCAGTGGTTGCTGTCTGTACTAGGCATAACATTTTTACAGCTTCGGATTTCATACGACCTTTCTATTTCGCTACGGTATAGAGACCGGAACCAAACCAAACCAAACATTTGCGAAGCCATTACCCCATATTGAAAACTATTGTCACGAGATACAGTTTAACCGTGCTTTTATTGACAATGAAAAATTTACCAAAAGAAAACTTATTGAAACGCAACTAAAAAGTGAAAGATAACATGACTTTCGTTTTTCGTTTGCTTTTAACTTGCAGGAAATGACATTGTTTTGAAATAGACTGACAAAGACGATAAACTAGTTCGGAACAAGTTAACATGAACGATATAGAAGAAGAAATAGCGACGTAATTGCATTTCTTAACATATATTTTTTGTGCAGGAACGGAGAAAGAAGAACAGTTTCCTGCGACTTGACGGCATAAGAGGCGGTAAAACAACACACAGCCAGGCGGTAGGGCCTTTGCCCGACTTGTCGTCTATTTGCTCAAAGGCGTCGTAACGCCGCCAGCCTTTTGGGAACGTTCCCGGTGACTGACAGTGGTTGGGGACCAATGTGTTATACATAATTATGCCCTCTCTTTTATTATTCAGTTCTGGTTTTTAATTTTAAGCTTATTCTTGACACTGTAGTTTTAGTATTTAATTGTATTTTTCTAATCTATTTTAAATTTTTAGTTTAATTTATAACTTTATTTTATTTTTCTTAAAGCTAGTATTAAGAAATTATTATTTATAATAAAACAATATCAAACAGAAAAAATATAATGTATTCTATCTCATTCTCCCGCAGGATTAGTTTTTGACGTGACAACGTCTTATAATTCGATGGAGCCGGCTGCAGCACGAAAAAACATGCGGCGTTACCTCGCTCTGAGGCGTTCCATTTAAGGCTTGAAGTGCAAGCGAGAGCGCGGAACGAGCGACAAAGAGGCACAATCGGCCTCCGCGTTCGGCAGCGTTCGACATCTGTCTCTCTCCTACTTGAGTGTTGAACGTTGTCACGTTCAACTATCGTCAGTAAACCGACTTTACAGACAACCGATTTTTATTTATTTTTAGTGTCGCTATTCTTTCGTTTCATCGAGGTTCATTGATAATGTTATAATAATACCAAAAATAATAAGAATACAATGTAAATACAAGGTGAAGGAAATTATTATCTCACAAGTCTAATTTGAATATAAAAACCTTTGCAAATATGAGTAACAAGACGTCGCTTCCCAAGTTCTGGCTTGCGCGCCGAAAGTACGGGAGTGAGTTATCCAAAGTAGCCAAACTGGCTTTCGCATCAAAGACTAAACAAATGTATGTCGCATGCCTCCGTGAGTGTTTACATTATGCCTATTATCGGCGGAGTAATTGCTTACGATTTGTCAAATGGCGCATAACTGTGGCGTTACTCTGTATAAACTTAGAACTTACTTAGAGTAGCTGGATTTAAGTTACAAGCGCGGGCGTTTTATTTCAAAAATACATTTAATGTTTCATCTTTGCATTATCACTATTAATATTATAAATGCGAAAGTAAGTCTCTCTATATATACGTAAATTTAATACCGAGGGTGGAGAAGGGATACTTTTCATCCCGGATTATAGGATTAATTTTGGCATAATGAGTTTGGTAGTTTCGGTAGTTTTGGTGGTTGTGGTAGTTTTGGCTGATTTGTCCGATTTAATTTTGGTGTACATATTTTATGTAGTTTTAATACCGAAAATGGGCATATTATACTTTTCATCCGGGAGACGGGATAGTTTGCGATTTAAAATGAAGTTAATCTTCCGGGGCAAAAAACACTAACATAAATATTTAATAAAATGTAACCAGTGTAATCTTTTAAACAAGAAGCACGCACTTTCAGTTTCGAATAAGTGTCTTATTTCATAAAGGGCCAATTTTCCAATCACTGAACAAAAGTTATTCATAGAATAAAGTAGATCTAACATGGAAAAAATTAAAATGTCAGTTGCATGTATAAAATAGTTGAATGGTTTAATTTTGAATTCACTCAAGTTACAATTTATTCAACTGATATTTTTTATCTGATGATTGAAAATCAGCTCTTAATTAGTTTTGTTGTGTCTAAAACTGGTGGCATAATTAATTACTAAATATTAATTGGCACACAACATGAACACTACTCTGAATAAGCTTAGGATTTGCTTAAAGTGGTACAAAATATAAGCAACGCACGTCTTCTTATATTTCATAAATAACTATTTCAGTCTTGCATTATGTAGGTAAACAAATGTATTTTTTTATCAATCTATTACTAGCAGATCAATTTTTCTTTGTTGAAAGGTGCAAAAATGTAGTGTTATTCTGTATAAACTTAGAACTTAATTTTACTTGGGGCAGACTTTTCAATTGTCAGATAATAGATATGACCCAAATAAATTAAAATCTGACTAGATTAAAAAATGAACAAGAATGCAGAACAAGTCATATTTTTTTTTCAAATATGGCGCGCACCGTTTAGCGCTTTTTAAACGAGTAATAAACCAATATATTTTTTGTATTTCCTAAAACAGGCAAACAAGTAGACGGCCCACCTGATGAAAGGTGGTTATTTTCGCCTATGGACGTTTGCAACACCAGGGAAGTCGCCAACGCGTTGCCGATCTCTAAGCAATAATATAACGCCCTTTAAAAAAAATCCCATGTCATAGCGCAATGGTTTCAAATGGTTTAATTCTCTAGCCTGAATCTTAAACATTTCAAATACTATATTAATCCATTAAATATTATATTAATGCCATTTTTACTAGAACCACTTAATCGATAATAACAATTTACAATAGTTTACAATGACCAAATTATCTGTAATTAAATAAAAGTTTTTTTTTATAAAATCTCTTACTAAAAGTTATTAACTTGGACCATCGGCCAAGTGCCCCCAGAACACAGTCATCAACATTTCAGCATAGGCCGGCTGCGCGCGCGCAACGCAACTTGATTTATAGTTATTTTGCTCTTGACATCGTCTAGTCCATTACCAATTGAGGTAACTCATGAACACGAGGGTGGAATAAGACAAAAATAAAATAATGTATTTTTTAAGATACTGGAAGCTTTCCGGATTATAAATCGTTCATTTTTAACTATAGCACGTGGGTATTTTTCTTTAGTATTGCTGGTGTTCGCCGGTGTTTATAGCCTCTTATGGTAAGTAGACTTTCCATGACCATGAGTATTTAAATTTTTTCAAAAATCTTGCTATATACCAAGGATACCGACATGGCTTGCAAAATTAATACGCTGAAGTGAAGCGCTCACATTTGGAGTATCGATCTAGCTGACGAGTCCTGGAGTGGAAACCGTCACAGTAAAGGTAATGCAGGACGCCTTTTAGGACCAAAAATCTGAACAAGGCCGGCAATAGGGGCTGGATGAGGAAAAGCATAACTTGGGGAGACCTATATCTAGCAGTAGATAATAGTTGGCTGACGATGACCAAGAAATCTCCTATACCTTATTTCAGGTACCTTGGCAATACAGTACATTGACCTTTCCGTCAATTGATCAGGGGTGACAAACCTTTTCTCCTAGGTTATTTATTTAATTTTTGTACAAAAACATGGTAGATTATAATTAATATAATTAATTTATAATAGATATTGCAATTCTATTTATATATTTTCACTACTTGAACCTTCGCTTCTTCTGGAGCTTTCTGATTCAGAGCTGCCTGTGATATTTATAAAGTTTTCCATAGTTTGATTTATTATGGAGTCAATTGTACGCATTTGTCCTTATTCCTTGAGGACGTGCAAGATATACTTTTCTATTTTTTTGTTGTTATGTGCCGTAAACCACAGACACAAACAAAATAAATTAAATGAACAATAATGTGCGTTTTCTAGTTTTGTTATTTACACAGATGTATTTTTTTATTCAAAATTAATTATTTTTAACTTATGCTATATCATTTTTTGATATAAACTGGGGTGAACGTGCTGTATTGCCAAGGCGAATGTAAAGGACTATACCTTTTTGATGATGTGAAGGCCACTCAAATTCGCCCGGGGCTTCGCCTGTATAGTCTTTAACATAATTCATTCGAGCAGAAAAGGAGAATAAGTACTAACTAATGCGGCCGGGCAATCTGTAGTAAGAGGGAACAAAATCAACTCCAACACCTGCCAGGTGGCAGGGCATTTAATTATGTCCATTTGGATGATCACGATCCCTGGTCTAAAGTATGCCGTTGTAACAACCTTGATTTGTGTTTCAGCATAAGTAGCCAGGTTCCAAACCCCTTTTGGGGAACGGCAGGACGTTGGAAACACTTTTAGTGTTACAAATGTCTATAGGCGACAGTAACCACTTTCCATCAGGTGGATCATCAGCCTGTATGCCGTACTTCAGCAAGCAGGATAAAGACAGTTTATTTCGCATTGTGAAGTTTTTCAGTGTTCTTCCAGCTAAGGCAATCCTAGCAGTATTATGTAAAGGCTTTTCTAATTCAAAACAGAACATTTGTAAGTTTGTTGCTAGAGTCCATAGAGGACAGTAACCACTTTCCATCAGGTGATCTTTCAGCCAGTACACCAGTTATAAATAAAAATATCTTTCTGAATTCAGGTATTGAATAAGGTTTTTATACATAAACATATCGTCAAGAAATGTTCGTTTCATGACTATTAATTACAAAGTAAGTGACAAATATGTCATCAGGCGTACTTAATTTATTATCTATTTGGTGTCGTTTGATGGCATCCCCCTAGAAGTCAATTCAAGCGGAGTTCCAAAAATATCTGGAAATAATAGTTGTTAAATCCATCACCGGATTTTATTATAGTTGTAACATTGATTGAGTTAGGAACTTTATTTTGGGACATACATTGGTATGAGATTTTTTAACACGCTTTTATTACCTTTACAGTGCATGTATTTATGTATGTAAGTATAAGTACACATACATAATATATTATTGGAACCTCCAACAGAAAGTTTTTGCTGTGGTTAAAAACGTTTAGTAGTGGTCATGTTATGCAATTATTGCATTAAGAACTTTATTAATACTTATTTATTTTTTATGTTTTTTTTCTCCCTATATTGAAGTTTGTCTATTTTGAACGTGTAATTTTGATCATTATATTACCTCTGATATGGGATGCGGCCAAGGTGGCCATTCAGGTCGCATCCTATTTTATACTAATACATATAGCTGAAGAAATTGTTTGATTGAAGACGCTTGAAAATTATTTCAGTGTTAGATATCCCATTTATCGAGGAAGGCTATAGGCTATATACCATCACGCTAAAGCCAATAGGAGCGGATCACCAATGAAGAATGTTTCAAAATCGGGGGGTTTTGATAACAACAAGGACGTCGTAGACACAGCTAGATTTACACGTCTTGATCAGCGTTCAGATCGACGGAAACAGCTGAATCACTCAAGCGAAGCAAAAATGCAACCCTCCATGAGAGTTGAAACGCTTGGACCGTGGGGTCCTGAGGCCATGGGCCTCTAGTAACTACCAAACAGAGTTCAAAACGACTATTGACTCTTCGGGAGATCAGAGGGCTGGTTCCCACCTCGGACAACGGCACAGTATGGTGATCCAGCGAAGTAACGTATGGAGCCTCTTAGGAACCTTGCCCATTGAGTTCGATGACCTAGGCTCCAGGCTCCTTCATTAAGTTATAATGTATTAGTGTATTGTATATCATATTACAGTGCATTTAAATCATAGTAATTTTAAAGATGTGTATTACACATCCTGCGTACACATGTCCATTATGTAAAATGGGATTTTTCAACTTCATCTGCACCTACTTCCAGGCGTCTGGTTAATTTGAAAATTTGATGACAATACAATACAATTTTCCTTTTACTTTCCTCTCGGCTATCCGACCCGAATTTGTAAAACATTTCCTTATTTTAAAAAAATCGATTCCCACGTCAAATTGTCGAACTAAGGGGTTAATATTTTTTATAGAATTCTAAATAATAATAAAACATCAAATTTTAATAAAAAATCAAGATGTTGTAAAAAGAAGTTTAAATTATATATTTTATTTATTTTCTGCTTTTTAGTTTAAAGTCGGTTTTGTTTGTGTTTAAAAAATATTTTTTTACTTTTTAGTTGCACACATACATTAATAGATTTAGAAATAATGTATAAAGCGCCTGTAGAAACTATCGTGTGCAATGTTGCTGTCTCGCTCTTCGGTGTAGACGCTAGTCAATAAGGGTTGCTCTCTATTTGACTTGTTGACCATAGGACAACATCTGGAGTATACACTTCCGAGTAAAATAAAATTGAAAATCGAGCCACAATTGACGGAGAAATCGCGTAACATGCATACAATAAACTTAAGTGCCTGTAGAAAATGTAAGTTTAGTAACAGTTATAGACTAATGAATAATGAAAAAAATTGAACACCGCTCCACAATTGACGTAGATATCGTGTAACGAATTGAGAACCTGTTCCTTTCTAAATTAAATTAAATTCATTTTAAAAACAGAACTTACTTACGGAACCACACACTTAGCTGAATATTTATGTAATACTAGTTTCTGCCCGCGACTTCGACCGCGTGATGCGGTTTTTTTAACTATCCCACGGGAACTCTCTATTTTTTCGGGATCAAAAGTATCCTATATGTTGACCAGGGATATAAGCTACCATCATACAAAATTTCATTTAAATCGGTCCAGTCGTTTCGGAGATTAGCCGGTACAAACAGACAGACAAACAGAGAAACAAAAAATTTGAAAAAATCTAAATTAGTTCTCTTTCACTTCTTACTTCCCCCTGACTCGGTTTTTAGCATTTTTTTTATTGTACAGAAATTCGACCTCTACAGGTTTATTATATGTATAGATAACCACATTTGATGTCGCGGTAATGCCTTAATATTTACTAGCAGCACAATACAACTAAAGACTATGGGCCTTACTTATAATAATCTCGTTAAGAAAGGATTAGCCATCTCTTAACTAAGAGACTCTTAAGCCCCTAATCAATGGCTGTTTCTAATAAAACTTGCCATATTGCCTCTTAGCAGTCACTTAAACTACCTCTCTATGTTGGTTATTTTTGACAGTTATTTATGAGTTACTTTATCACCACCTCTTATCCTTATCTTATCTTATCCTTAAGAGGAGTTTATGGGTAAGATTTTCGTTAATCAATTGCTGAGCAGTTTCTTAAAATTTAACAAACGATTATAAGTAAGGCCATATATGTTAATATACTGCTAAATTCTTCTGTCCCGTCCTAACGGCAAATATTATTTTATGGCGCAAATTTCTATTTACTTGAGATAATCACGAAGCAAACATTAATTTTTTGTTGTAATGATGGACGCGGATTTACTACAGTAATGTCGTATGAGTTATCTGGCACGCCCAGAGTCTGTTAATGAATCGATTAATTTAATTGAGTTTTTTCCCTTTTTTTATTGCAGGAGTTCAGCAGACAGGCAGACGGCCCACTTGATGAAAAGCGGTTACCATCGCCTATAGACATTTGCAACACCAAATGTGCTACAAATATGCTGCTGCTCTCTTAAGAGAGACTGGAACCTGGTCTCTAATGCCGGAACACAACTCAAAGGGTTTTAGACCAGGGGTGGTAGCCATCGAGTCGGGCAAATGCCCTACCACCTGGTTGTGGGTTGTTTTGTCGCCTCTTAGGACAGGCCACCCGGCCGCAGGAAATTGTATTCTTTTTCCGTTCCTGCACGAATAATACAAAATTTTCTTTCTAATTTAGTCCACCTATAACTAAGAAAGATAGAAATAAAAAATACTACATTCAAGATAAAAACAAAGATAAAGTAGAAAGACAGACAATATAAACAAGTAAGTCCTAAATTGGATCCAGGCTCAGCATAATGCTAGCCAAGAAGGACCAGCGCTGTTCTTCCGTCTGCGACCAGAAAATGAATTCATGGTGTACAATAAAACACATATGACAATAACATAAAGTATAATGCAGTTTGATAATGAAATCTGAATATCAAACTAAATAACAATCTAATAAACCAATATTTTAAATAACACATACGTATATAAATATTAATTAACCAAATTATACTACAATAAGTACAGCCATTTCCATCACTAGAAATAGAGACTCTCAAGCTCAGCTGTGTTCCTATGTAATTAATTATCTTTAACCAATGTAAAAGTTGACAAAACTTTTTTATATTAAAGGTAAATTATCATTTTATAAAACAAATCATTTAATAGTACTTTGAAAAATAAGTAATAGTAAATATAATATTTATTTAAAGGCAATGCAAATAAATCTAATAAAAGATTCCTAATAATTCTGTGAACTATTTTGTTTTTATTAAGTTAAATTCGCATTCACACAAAAATGATACAATATGTTCAAAAGACCGGCAAAGTGGCTTAGAAATATGGGCCTTAACTTTTTTTTTAATAGATAGACTTAGTACTCGCTAATACGAAAAAGTTCCTACCTACTTTTAAAAAGTTAAAAAAATACGCATTCTAATTTAAGTACGAAAAAATCACGCACACATAATTATATCTAAATTACTGTTGTAATAATCATAACACTCACCAATCAATATAACAGACGACAAAACACTTGAAAGACACATGAACGACACTTAAAAAAAAATCACTGGCACAAAACATTTTTAGAAAAAGAAAACAACTCACTGTTATAGAAAAAAAACTGTCACTCAAAAATTCAAATACAGACTCACGATAGAAAAAAAAATTGCAAACTGCTACTGGCAGTTAACAAATTAATTCACATAGATCGATTTCGAATTTCGTATTTGGAATCGATAGCCGTGTGAATGCGTGTTTATTCGTTGCCAGAGAGACGTGTACTGGGGTATCTTGCGCTGGCGCATACTTGCTATTGAACTTGGCAAAGCTCGCTGAAAACATTTTTGCATTACTATTGAAGCGTGCATATTGATTTATAGTATTGTTAAGCGGAAATTGGTTTAGCGTACAATAAAGAAAAAACAATTTAATTTTCAATGTTCTGAAAGTACAGACAGAAATGAAAACAGTACTTTTCGACCCTAGGAAACGATTTTCCCTGCTGTCAAAAGCCATGCCACAGAAAAAGAAATTTACATATGTTTCATATGTGACGAATTAAATGAGTTCATCAGATTTAGATATGTGTTTGTTTAACTAATGAGTTTTTTTGAAAAAATGAAAAGCAGAGTGTTAACCTTTGTTGAAAGGCTTATTTAGGCACTCGAACTATTAGTGCCCTCGTTACGCTCGTGCTCCATATCATCTCGTGCCTGAATAGGTCAATTTCATATCTCGTGTAACAATCTACTATTACAGTAGCTTTAATATGCAGGCATACATTTTTTTTCCATTTTTAAGAGGGTCTCTATTGATAACTCCGAAACTGTAAGATACAGTCAATACCCAAACAAGTCATGGGGCCGATTTTGATAAAACCTAAATCTTACATTTCTGTCTGTCAGAGTATTTTTCTCAGAAACTACTAGGTGTCTGTGAATGAAATTAGGAAGTTTTTTTTATTGCAGGAATTCTGCAGACAGGCATATTCCTAGTTGATGCATAGCATAGCGGTTACTATCGCCTATGGACATTTGCAATAGCGAAGGTGCTACAAATGAGCTGATGTTCTCTTAAAGGAGCCTGGAATCTGGTAGCTAATGCCGGAACACAACTAAAGGTTGTTATGGCGACATACTTTAAACTAAGGGTGGTAGCCATACAAATGGGCAAATACCCTACCACCTAGCTGTGGGTTGTTTTGGCGCCTCTTACGACAGGCCGTCCGGCCGCAGGAATTTGTATTCTTTCTCCGTTCCTGCACGGATAAAATTGATTACTTATGGCCGGCTCCTATATTTTACCGTTTATTTACCTTCAGCCGATGCATGAATTAATATAGAAATCGGCCATAAGGCAGTTTGTTCGCAAAGGGTTAAATGTGTCGTAAAATATTGAAGCAGAATGTTTTGCTTTGGTGTGTAAAAATATTACTGTCTTTTGTTTAGCAACACAAAGAATAATACCTGGGCAGGTAATTGTTTTAAGTAGGTAGGTTCGACTTTAACTCTCAATTTTAAGCTCTATCACGAAGTGTTAAAGTACTTTGTCTTGTTTTACTGTATTTAGTATTGCATCTGTATCTATTGTTGAAATGTTACTATTTTTATTTTTTATATCTTCTTAAATTAGTCACTGTCATAATATTTAACTTAGAGATAGAGATAGCTGGTGAGAGTTTAAAAGGCACTATTGGATGTGGTTTTAGTGGCCACGCCAAAGGTGGATGTATTCTACCAACCTGTATTCTATAATTATATAACTAGGATAAAGTGTTGACATCAGCTGTGACTATAAAATAATTGGAAAACCCGCAGAAATTTTCATGGGAGTGGTTTGAAGTAGTTTGGGTGTTTAAAAATTAGCTTATTCTGACGCAGATTTCACGAAAACGTTAGCTTTTTTTTCTTTATGTCCTTGGCATCTGATGGGAATTTCAAGCCAAGCGTGGATCAAGTCGCGGGCATATCCTAGTAATATTGTAATTTAATTAGATTTTCAGATATTTCCCAACGTGTTACATTACATATGGGCAATAGACTGCCGCCTACGTGAGTGCAGTTGAACGTGTGACCACATATCTCGCATTGCCTTTCCCTGACAATTCCATACGGAATCTATTACTATTCCAACTCTTGTTACATTCCGACATGTTAATTTGGGAGCTTGTTGTTTGGTGTAAGTCAAAAGAGACCTTTTTACCAGGTCTAGTTTACTAACACATTCTTATCGTCATCAAGAATTGCGTATTTGAAAATCATTACAGTATAGTGACAGTTATGATTAGAAACAAACAATAATTAATATTCTTAAATATAAAGCACAAATTTAATACGTATATCAATCAAGTTTCCACTAAAAACGATTTATATAAACAAAAACTTAGAAATTAAATACTACTGTAAACAAATTTAGTCGTGGTAGCGTAATGGTTAGCACCCGCGTCCTAAACTTAAAGAACGCGGGTTCAATCCTGGCCGGAACGCATGCACCACTTAGGCTCTTTTCTGACCTAATGTGCATATTGTTACAATTACATATCAGGTGAAAGAAAACATCGTGATGCAACCTGCACATCGAGATAACCGATGTGTCAAACCTGTCAAGCCGCCTTGGACAAGTGTGGCGGGTATACTGTCCGTTCCCCTATAGTGGGAGGCCCGAGCCCAGCAGTGGAACATTTATGAGCTGTTGTTATTATAATTATTATATATAAACATATTTACAAGTAAAAGATCCCGCTGTCAGTTTCAGCGTTCCCAAAATGCGGGCAGCATTCCCCCGTTGTACGGCAACGCTTATTCCTTTCCCTAAATATAGGCCAGCCCTTTGGTCACGCGAGACTTCTTTCAATCGCCTCGAAAGATCTCGATAAAGTTGATAAGCCTCACGTCCCCATGGCCCCAAAGTCTCAACCCCGTAAGCCACAAAAGTGTATCCGTCACCGATGGATGCATATTTGTGGCGTTTCAGGATTTCTTGAAGTGTGGCAGCTCCTCCGGCAGTGACGGCTGTATTTGGGAGATGGGAAGCCGCCAACGTATCGACACGTCGTTATAATTTAGTTTAGTTATTTGTATTCAAATATCTCCTAGTTAACGAACAAATAGTATATTCATTTATATAATTAAATTTTTTTTGGCTCAAACAGTCAAAAAAATATCAAAAATATATATATTACAATTCTACGAAAATTACATAAATTGTCTATTTAATTTGAATGAGGCCAACAAACCATTTAGAAATTTAAAACGCTTTCTTCTTATGACTCGTTGCACTATATCGTCAAAATCGCATCAATTTTGATATCCACTTGACGAAGTTATCAAACCAACGATAATCTTGTATGGACGTAAGAATGAATATGAATGAGATTTTATTAGCTTCTTTGTTAACTTCTGTACTATATTACTGGTAGGTAGGTACCAGAAACTATTCAAAGTCAAAGTGAAATTTTATTTATTTCTTAAACATGAGTATTTAAATATCACAGTATGCCTGATGGTATACGAGTGCAAGAAAATGTGCATCATATTTGGTAAGTTAGACGTAGAAAAATTACAAAAATAAATAAAATTATTGTAATTTTTTTACTATAATTAACCCGCAGGGGGGCTTTGTGGCGGAGCCTTACGTGAGTAGCGACACCTCGTACCTGACTCCGGGGGCCAAGACCAAGGCCCCCGCCTCCGTGCTTGCCTTAGCCAGCTGGCACGGAGTGGAGATCGCTAGAGCTAAGACTCAAGCTCCAGGGGTCGAAGTGATAAATGGCATAACGGCAGAAGTAGCGTCGGTGAACCTGCAGCCCACCTCTCTACACCTCTTAGCCACTCACACCCATGTTCCCCTGTCTTCCATGGCAATTTTTGGGGCCCATGTAGGGAGTGGCTGGTCACCGTCTGCCCATTTTTCCATATTCCCTGAACATTGCGACGGGCAGACGCCATAGTTTCCATATTCCCAGACCCCTAGTACCACTAGCAGTACACCCCAATAGCCCGGTACTTTTTGTTCTCATTTCCCACAATAGTTCTACACTGGCCGGGGCTTATCCGTGGATGCATTAGTACACAGTGTAAGATAATCGCCGGTCAGTGTCATGCCACATTTACATTAAATTTGTCAAGGGGCCTCTACGTGTTGGCCTTCCCATAGCCCCACGCGAGCCTTCTAAAACCAGGCCATTTTTATGGCCCGTGGTTGGTTGGTTATACATGTAAAAATAATGTCTTAAATCGAATGCTCGAGATTAGCATGCATAATTGCACAGATAAAATATGTTGTATAGTTCTTATTGCACGAGAATGGTTTCAACGAAATCTCTAAGGGAACGTGCCCATACAACGTGACCAAATTTTTTAAATTTTTACCCCTCTAGTATGTAGTAGTTCATATGGTTTTAAATCATTTATTGTAAGCAGATATTTAAAAAAAAGGGTGTGTGTGCAGTTAACCCGCAGTAGATATGAAATTTCAGGAAATATACTAGCAGATAATTCTTATCTAACTTTTATTAATATAAATATAATTCCTATTATAATTCTATTTATTTAATTATTAAATAAATAGAACTATAATATGAATTATATTTATATTAATAAAACTTAGATAAGAATTAAATTTTTATTTATTTTTTATATTATAATTCAAAATAAACTTCTTAAGTATCACTTTAAAATTTTCACTGTTTTAATCTAAAAATATTATCAGTTTTATTTTGATCAAAATTGGATCTATGTATAATCAATCATCGATCTTATTGACTCTAATCTGTGTTGCACAATGTAAATCTCGTATCTCATTCTCTTGCAGGCTTAGTCCTATGGATTTATGTGTTTATCTCTTTTTAGTGTCACTTTTTCGTTTCATCGAGTTTCAAATCACAACGATTCTAAAGAAGTTTCCACTGGCTATCACGGATCAGATTAAATGTGCTACATAATTATCTCGTATATTTCATTGACCCGCGTAAACCTATTCTGTGGACAAGGAGAAAGAGAAAGAGTTCCTTGCAGGAACGAAGAAAGAATACAATTTCCTGCGGCCGGGCAGTCTGTCGTAAGAGGCGACAAAACATTCCACAGCCAGGTTGTCTAAAGTATGTCACCATAACAACCTTGAGTTGCGTTCCGGCTTGGTGACCAGGTTTCAGTCTCCCTTAAGAAGAGATCACAAAGCGCATTTGTAGCACCTTTGGTGTTGCAAATGTCCATAGGCGATGGTAACCGCTTTCCATCAAGTGGGCCGTCTGCCTGTCTGCTAAACTCATGCAATAAAAAAAATAAAAAAAGCTCTTTCACCCACGTCACACGAACACGTAGTATATATACGTTCCCTAATGGTATTAAACATGCTTTTAGGGCATTATTTAATAAAAATAGAGCAAAGAATTTTTTTATGAAATCGTAAAAATGCGCTTTTAAATCAGTTCCCATGGACATCGAAATGGTATTAGTTTCATGTTTTAAAGAATCATGTGCGATTTTATTGCCTTTTAAACGTTTGTAGTGCAAATTCGAAATGTAGGGACGGATTTTATTGTTTTGGCCTATAAAATATATTCCAATATGGATCTAGATTTAAACCCTTGTTTTTAAACAGCATTTTGTTTTATTTAATAGTTTTGTGTTTTGGATGATGTTACCTTCATTCGCCTGGGGGAATCCTGTGCAGTCGCACACCTCTGTAAATGCGGGGATAGGGTGGATCATTTGGGACACCACGGACTATCCTGCAGTAGAAGCGCCGGTAGAATTTCCTGACACGCGGCACTCAACGATTTCATCCGCCGGGCTCTTGTCACCGCAGTGGTCCGTTGCATTTTGGAACCAAACGGCTTGTGCCGTGACGATGGCAAGAGACTGGATGGGATGGCGCCAATTCCCTGGAAGATGGGCCACCCCAAAGTGTGGGATGCTACTTGCGGTGACACTCTGGCGGCATACACCTTTCAAGTACATGCACTACCGCCGGTTCTGCTGTAACCGAACAGGAAGGAGGCTCTCAAGGGCCGCAAATATGCCGCCTTTGAAAATGGTTACATATTTGCGGCATTTGTGGTGGAAACTCTGGGTCCGTGAGTTCCTAACGCCCTAAAGGTCTAACGTGACGTCGCCAAACGTTTAGTAGACGTCACATGCGACCAGAAGGCTGGCGTCTATTTTGCACGAAGATTAAGCGCTGCTATACAATGTGGCAACGCCGCCAGCCTTTTCAGAACGTTCCCGGTAAATGACAGTGGCTTGGGACCAATAACTTATCTTTAGGCATTTGCCCCTTTTTAATTCAGTTTTTATATAGTTTATTGTATACTTTGTAGTTTATTTTTAAGTTTATATTTATAAGTTAATTTATTTTTAGCATTTAATGATATGTTTTATAGTTTAAGTTTGATATTAAAAATACAAGATTTGTAATCAGTAACTATTATAAAGTTTTGTGTTATGTTTCATATTCATATTAGCAGGACTAGAAATCTTCTTTTTACATACATAACTTCACGCCAGGTCCCTTGCGGGGTGGGCACTGACAACAGAGAGCCATTTAGGCTTATTCTTACACACCTCACTTGCTTCTTTGACATTCATAGCTCTTGTTATGCACGATCTTCTTTTTCGTCTGTCTTGCTCTGAAAAAATATACATCTAAAACCCAATTGCAATGCCGGGTCTAATTTTTGATCCGAATCATTTAGGGCCCACGCAAGCACACGCAAATATTTTATCACTTAAAAATGGTGTCCTGGCATAAAATAGTTTTAATATTTCAAACTGTCAAAAGAAAAATTACAACAAGAAGAGAAAAGATAAGATCTGAAGGTTTTTCAAAAAGTTAAATAATTATACATACTTAACACTGGCTAGATACGCAGATCGTGCAGAGACATATTAAAAAAATAACCATGATATAAATACGTATAAAACTTACATACATTACAAATTACATTGTTTTTATTATTTTGCGTTCTCAGAAAATGGCTGCAAATATTTTTTCGATAAACATCAAAAGCTTTTCAAAATGGACTTTAACAATAAATACTTTTAAAATCCTAATTATGACATTGATATTACAAAGCATGCAACTGTCCGTCTGTCATATCACATTTGTGATGACAACTATCTCAGCAAATTATTGTTGGCATACCACTCAGCTTATTTTAACTCTCATACGTCATTATTCCTTTTTCATATTTTACGAATGTAAAAAATAGGGACTTCTTCTTTATCTTACTTCAAATACAGTCGTAGTAATTCAAATTCAAAATTCAAAAGTTTTTATCCAATATAAGTTCCACTGGAGAACACTTTTTCACATACATATATATAATAAAAATTAATTTTACTACCTTTTCTATGTACACCGCTTCGCAACGTGTTATTGCTGTTAAGGAGAAGAAGTGAGAAACTTGTTTATATTTCATATTCTATTTAGTTTAAGTGCATAATACGAATTAAAATTTAAATGTTTTAGTATTACTATAATTTAAACGGTAAAAAGTTAAATACAATTAACTTATTTAATAAACAAAATTAAAATTTAAAATATTACATTAAAGATATTTGCCACCTTGTCACTGAAATATATCTCACATTTTGAATAATTTAGCTCTAAACCAATTGTATCAAACTCGTAAATTATTCTATTTATATCTCAATTTCTTTTTGTTATAAGTTTTATATAGTAGTATGTTACAGAATTACTTCTTGAAGAATTAAATTATGTAGTGTCCTTCAGCGTCTAGGGAGCGGAAGAGTCATCCCCCTGTTGATGAAGTGAGTCTGCACTGCTTCCCGGGTCATTCTTAAGCACTGATGCGCTAGGATCAGCGTGGGAGTAACTACGTTATAAGTCCTCTTTTCCTACCATAAGCGTGGGGCACATGGGAGGAGGGTGGTTTTAATGAAGCATTGCCTATGGGTGACCTCTCCACATAGAGGCTGGTACTGTGGCGGCCAGCGGCTCCGATCGGACCGGGATCTTCAATAAAGTAGACTGGTTCAGGGAATATATCCTTTATATTATCAATCAAGAGAATTTTACATGTGTTCCGTGCGCGGTCCGATACAGTTCTGATATCGATTATTTTACGAGGCGTTTGATGTGCTAAATTCGAATTATTATATCAAAACGACTCATTGACTCTTCAGGTGATCAGAGGGCTGGTGCCTACCTTGGCCAACGGATCAGTATGGCGATCCAGCGAGGAAACGTAGCCAGCCATCTGGGCACCTTACCCATAGAAGACGATGATCTGGGCTCAGTATTCTACTTATATAGTCTTGACTATAAGTAGAATACAATACAAATAAGTTATGTTTCCTTACATTGTATTCAATAGTATGTTATTTTATAATCGCCAACTTACTAAAAATGTAACTACACAGTTTGGTTATAAAATTCGCTAGTATTACTATTTTTGTTATATTTCTTAATATAAATGATGACTAAAAAAGGTTTATGACGTTATAGTACCTTGCCGACTTTCCACCAATGCCGGCGATGGACTCTGGTGGCTGCGCTATATTCAATGGCTTCACCTCTCATCGCTTTGGTCTAATCCCTAGCAAAGGATTCGGTAGAGTGCGAAATGCATTTCCCCCGCATCAAAAAAAGTGTGTGTAGTGTAGTGCTTATTTAGCAAAAACTAGTAAATAATATAAAAATTTCCACACAAGTGAAAACGCAAGGCACAATTACTACATAACACAATTTGAACATAGCAACAGGAACTGTTCAATGCTTGTTTATGTTTTAATTCCAGCGCTGCCGTTATTTAGTTTTGGCCATCAATTTCGGAGTTAGCATGCAAACATTTGTAAGGAATATGCAACAAACAATTAATATTGTTTTCATAACTTTACACTGAAATTCAGGGGTCGGTGACATGGTCGCCCACAGTTTCAGTAGAACAATATATGGAACGCAGGTAAGGTCAACATTTTAAATTTAATACAACAAAACATATAGTCATTTTCTAAAATGTAATAAATGTGAAATGGTTGTCTTTATAATGAGTACTAGAATCGTGAGTATTATAGTATTATATGTCAGGCATTCAAACTTTTAATTTGTTATGTTTAATCTAAATATATAAAAATGAATTGTCCTTTGTTAGTCTCACAAGAACTCGAGAACGGCTGAACCGGTGTGCCTAATTTTGGTTTTGGAATATTTGTAGGAGTCCAAGGAAGGTTTAAAAGGTGAGAAAATATAAATAGGAAGTAAAAAAGTAGTAGTTCATGCGTATGTCACTGAACTCTTCTTAAAGGATTGGACCGATTATGATGAAATTTTTGGTGTTTATTTGAGTGGGTCCCGAAATGATTTAGATTCACAAATGGAGCCGGTAGATGGCGCTACTGAAGTCCGCTTAAATCACGGGACTGATTTTGAAAAACATTTTTACGTTTTTTTAAGTGGATTTGAGAATGGCTTAGATTCAAAATTGAACCCGGTATATAGCGCTGCAATCAGGTTCTAGATTTTTATTTTTTTAAGGGCAGGACAATGTTATACAGTTTGATAGTTCTACCTCACAAGTCTGTTGGAGTAATGGATAGATTTAGCAGACCGCACATCTGCCGGCAGTGCGTTTAAAAGATGCCCACCCTGGACAGAGAATAATCTTGCCTAAATCTCCATTTCAGGGTTTCCTGAGATGTAACTTTTCTGACGATCTCAGGGATCTTGAAACACTATGAAAGAATTGGTAGAGTTCTTTATGATACGATGGAGTCCTAGGATCGAATAGTGTGACATAGAGAAAAACAAGACATTAGCATCCCGGCGAAGTTGAATTGGTAGCTATTTGAGCTAACCTCAAACAGGCTCAAAGGGGCTCTGCTGCGGAGCTGCTCACACTTTCATTGACGGAGTTGTGAGACGCCGGCTGCCATACTACTCGCTAAACCTACCACCGTCACTTTGCATCTTTGTGAGGCGCCACGGGGATACCATAGTTATGATGTGGTGCACCGCAACTATTAGTATTCCAGGCTGAGGAGTCTCCCAACAGCTCCTGCCCTATAATCCCCTCTACGAGCCTTTCAGCTGCCTCCTTCAGCGATACGGAAGATTTAACTCAGCCAAGTGACGTTAAGCCCGCAACCTAGATTAAACTAAGAGGCACCTTCCGTCGATTACAATGTAAAGTAATTGTGCTAAATGTTGCCAACTACTGACCAATGCAAGCTTTAGTGGCGCCGAGTTAAAAGTAGCAAACAAATCGCAAAACAACAATAATATTATTATTGTATACAGAAACGGCTTGTTATGTTTAAACCCAAGGCAATGGTGGTCGTTCTGTTTTAGTTAATATATTCTAAAATATATTTCCTCTGTTAATAAAGTTGAGGACCGGGAGCCGCCTAGTCTGCGGTTCAAAACGGATATTATCATAAGAATATTATTGAATAGGTAGTAAATTTTATTATTAGTTAAATATATGGCTTTCAAAAAACGTTCTCCAGTGGAACTTGTGTTATTATTACCAGAGATGGTCATAATGACCATAGGGCACACCGGTACCGCTGACAGTCTTCATCCGTACCATAGATCAGTGTTCCGCAAAGTACGACCACGGCACACTGGTGTACCGTGGCCATTAATTGGTGTGCCTCGGAAAAATAAGGTTATGCTGCAATTTAAACTTTAGGTTTGTTGATTAATAATAATAAATACCTTTTCTTCAATTTGAACTTTAGGTTTGATAATTAATAATAAATATTGTTTCGATGATTATAAATAAATGTTGATTAATATTACTTAAAAAATGATTTTTATTTGTGGTGTACCTCCAAAAATTTTCGTTTTTCTAGATGTAGGTACCATGAACACAAGAAGTTTGCGGAACATTGACGTAGATAATAAAAAAATAGTCAATTTATTAGGTGATTTTTAAGTTTAACAAAGTCACATCCCTATCTGATATAACTATACAAAGTGATAGGCATTTCTTGAAAACTATTGATTCTAATAGGAATCCAGAAAAATGGTGTTTACTACATTTATATTGCTATACGTCAGCGGTGTATAAAAGTAATCAATAAAAAGTAGGGGTTGTCGATGACTCCTTTTCAATTTATTTGTGAGACAAAAGGTAGTCTATGCCCGTATATAGATACAGTCTATATTCCTGCCAACTTTCATTAAAATTCGTTCGGCTGTTTATAAGTGAGTAGGCAACAGACATTACACAGTACTTTTCGCATTTGTAATTTTGTACTATACTGGATTATATTATTTATATCAATCAGTATGGCGATCCAGCGAGTTAACGTAAGCAGCCTTCTAGGAAGCTTACCCGTTGACTTCCATGAGCTAGGCTCAGTTATAATCTTAAGGGTTTGTAGGTAGAATACAATGTAAGTTAAGTTTCTTCACTGTACTAGTTTATAGATAGATTACGTTACATCTGTATCTATACTAATATTATAAAGCGGAAGAGTTTGTTTGTTTGTTTAAACGCGCTAATCTCAAGAAGTACTGGTCTTATTTGAAAAATTCTTTCAGTGTTAGATAGCCCATTTAGGCTATAGGTTATCATCACGCTAAGACCAATAAAATGAAATGAAATCTTTATTTGTATGAAACATGAAAATCAAGATCTTATGCTAGTGGAACAGCGGATAGGAGCCGAGCAGCAATTAAAAATGTTTCAAAATCGGGGGGGGGGGGGGGGCGTCGCGGGCACAGCTAGTTACATTGTATATCAGAAGTGTTAAAGAGAGGTCAGGTAAAAAGCATCAAAGGTAATGAAAGTAGATGAAGCGAAAGTTGTTTGTCAGGATTGTCGAAAGTGATGATTCATAGTCTTTGCCTACCCCCATGGGAAACAGGCTTGATATTATGTATGTATATTTTATGTATTACTTGTATACGTACTAAATTCGTGATGGCGGTTTTTGTGCTATTTTTTACATTAGTTCATTATAAACTAATACAGTGAAGAAAATTTGACTTAGATATATTGTCCGTAAAATCTATAATCGCTTAAGACCTTAAATAGAATTACTGAGCCTAAATCACCTTCACGCAGTCTTCTGTGCGAAAGGTGCACAGAAGACATACTACGTTTCCTCGCTGGATTGCTATTCTGATATGTTGTCCGAGGTAGACACCAGCCTTCTGATCACCCAAAGACTCGATGAGCCGTTTTGTTATTAATTGGGTTTTGTTCCCATAAAAAACTAGTTCTCACATATTAGGGATATTCGGTCAAATAGCTCATTAATAAACTTTCTCCTCATTACGTAATACAAAAATGATAAAGGTAAGCGCACACGGAACGGAACCAACTTAATTGGATTAAACACAAATAAAGCATCGATCACACAATACGTTCGGTGATTTGTCACTACTTTGAATTTATGTGCACACCGCACATGTTGATCAAAGTAACCCGACGTGCATTTTAACTGTAGAATGTTATATCAAAAGATTTTTAGTTCCAAATACAAGTAAAAATAGAATGTACGTGACTACTGGACGCCGGACCTATTTTATTTATGTCCCACGGTGTTTTGTATACGTGTGCTGTGTGATTTAGTGCGCTGTGTGATTGTCTGCAGTGATTGTGTGTTATGGGTACATAGCGACGGGTGATTCTGAGTCTTGTGTACAATCGAATGAATCAAAAATAACTCATAATTACATCTGAATCAATACTATTATTGCTTCTTGGTAGCTTTTCGATTTAACAATCAAGATTTTTTTTTTATCGCCGATCTCCTCCGACATTTGCCAAGACAGAGATGTTCGTTTTATTGGCTCTTTTAATATCTCTATCTTTATAAGTACTTTAAGGAAATAAACGGGGTAGTCATTTTTTATTTATTTCCTTTTTGTTTTTCTTTCTTTTCTCAAAAACTTATTTACTAATAAATGCAGATTTTTAGGTACTAATCAACTAATACAATCAAGATGTTTGATGACTGGTTCTTACCAGCACCGTAGCCTCTAAAGGAGACGGGCCTTGTATCAAAATGTGTCACGGAGCCTAAAGAAAGGGTAAAGTTTTTTTTTATAAAGAGACAAAAAATGCTCGAATTGAATTAAAATAATGATACATTGATTATAAGTTATTACTTATACTTAATGCACCTAGGATTCAAGTTAGACAAACAATTCATATCAAAGATACACTTTCCTCGCCTTTTTTTCGGCATAGCTGAAGACAATTTCAGTTTTTCTAGAAGTTCTGCCTCTATATCAACAATGACAAGTCTGATTGCCGTTCCTGTTGGTTATCCTCAAAAATGTTATTAATCTTTAAAAGATTGTGAATAACATTTTATGAATTTTCGCTTACACACTTACGGGGCCCTTGTAGCCTGGGGGCCCTGTATCATTGATGCGGCTGATACGGCAGTAGCTACATCCCTAGTTCTTACATCTTATTATTCATTAAGTAACCTTACCGTTGCTTGAATTTTGACATTACTTGAATCGAGCATCTGTCAAATTTAAACCTATAGTAGGGAAATTGAAAATCGGGAACATCATAGATTTAGTATATTATCTATACTTATATTATAAAGAGGAAAGATTTGATTGTTTGTTTGCATTGAATAGGCTCCGAAATTACTGAACCGATTTGAAAATTTATTTCAGTGTTTGCAAGCTTTTTTTTAGGCGGGGGAAATGCTATTTACGCACATACCTGGTCTTTTGCTAGGGATTACACCGTTGTCAATTATGGAGGCATACCACTGAGGGCAATCCAAACAGTGATCGACCGGCTTGTGTGGAGACTCGAACCAATGGCCCAAGGGCTAATACCCCACAAAAACCAGCCTCCTCCGATGCCCCGCGCTTATGGTAGGAAAGGCATGAGACTTAGAACGTAGTTACGCCCACGCCGATCTCAGCGCCACCTACCGGTTTCAACGGGATAAAAAGTATCATATGTCCGTCTCCTGATTCTAAGCTACCTCCCCACCAATTTTCAGCCAAATCGATACAGTCGTTCTAGAGTTATAAATAGTGAAACCAACACAACTTTCTTTTATATACCTATATAGATACTTAATAAAATTATTAAGTACGTAACATAGAGACAACCTAAGGTTTTTCGCACGGCGTATTCGCGGGGAATACTGTAGTTAGAGAATATAATAGATACAAAAAACGTCTGATAAAAAAAGCTAGGAAAAACCAGTTGTTTCCAAGTGGAATCATCACAAATTATTTTGTTAACAATTTATGTTCATTTAGTACGTGTAAAAAGTGTTTTGCTGTCTTACGATTACCACACGATCGTACGATACGCTATTTGTGAATTTTAGTGTATCTTTCTTTATTCTGGCACCTATTTTTATAAATTATATATTCTTCATCCGTGCACAAACGGAGATAAAATACAATTTTCTGCGACCAGGCGCCCTGTTGTAAGATGCGACGAAAACAACCCACGGCCAGGTGGTTGGACATTTTCTTGTGTGGATTGCTACCACCCCTAGTCTAGTCCAGTCCAGTCCAGTTCCAGTCTCCCTTTAAAGAGTGGCAGCACATTGGCAATACCTTCGGTGTTGCAAATGTCCATAGGCGATGGTAACTGCTTTCTATGAGGTGGGCCGTATGCTGTTTGCTGAACTCTTTCAATACAAAAAAAATGGTGAATTAATGCAATGCTATTTTTAATATCGTCTTTGACGACCGCGGACCATAAAAATAGATCGGACTTTAGAAGGGCTTGCGTGGGGCCATAGGCAGGCCAACACGTAGAGGCCCCTTGACAATTTGATGTAAATGTGGCGTGACACTGACCGGCGATTATCCCCGTCTACAACATATAATAATGCACCCAAGGACAAGCCCCGGCCAGTGTAGGACTATTGTAGGAAATAAGGACAAAAAGTACCGGGCTATTGGGGTGAACTGCTAGTGGTACTAGTGGTGTGGGAATATGGGTTCTATGGCGTCTGCCCGTCACAAATGGAAATATGGGCAGACGGTGACTCGCCGCTCCTTGCGTGGGCCCCAAAAAATGCCATAGAAAATAGGGACAACATGGGTGTGAGTGGCTAAGGGGTTTCGAGAGGTGGGCTGCAGGTTCACCGAAGCTACTTCTGACGTTATGCCATTTATCACTTACAACCCTGGAGCTTGATTCGTAGATCTAGTGATCTCCACTCCGTACCGGCTGAATAAGGCAAGCTCCCAGGCGAGGGGGGCCTTGCTTTGGCGCCTGGCGTCAGGTCCGAGGTGTCGCTACTTACCTAAGGTTTCGCCACAAAGCCCCCTGCAGTTCTTTATACCGGCTGTATCGTCATTATTATGTTATCTATTTCATTAAAATATTTTGGGATAGTCTATAAATGTAATACAATTTAATATTAAGCTTATGGCAGAGCGGGATCTTCTAATACAAGCAAATTTGGCTGAAAAGAAGGTCGCAACAACAGACTAAAACTGTACATGAGTTTTCAAAACTAAATATTGTTACAAGTTGCAGGACTCGAATTAAAATGCCGTTAGAATTACTATAGAGTTTATTAGAACTATACAAGCACGTATAACACAGGTACAAATATAACTGGATACAACCAGTATAAAATGCACGGTTCAATAACACGCTCAAAGTCCGTCACTATATAGCTCATCGAATGTACACAAGCCTTGCTTCGCTCGACTGCCCCATCTCACCATTGCGGCATTGTTTTACACTGCACAGATGCAATATGTCTGCCCGGCCGCGTGAACCGAATTTCTTAGAATGAGTTTGTACTTTTAAATCCGAGACATCTGGCAGTGATCATAATACAACAATAGGCCGTAAAAGATTACATAATACACAATAGGCTGTTTTTTTATCACACATTTTAAACACAACGTAAACAAAAGAAGTCTAGATGCCGAAAAGGAAATAAAATGTGTTTCTACAGGTAGGCAGGTGTGTATTTTTCTTTGTCGGCGCCTTGGTCGAAACAATATTTTTAATTTCGTCTACTTCAATTGGAAGCTGAATGTTGGTCACATTTAACGCAATTATAACAATAAAATTTTAGTAATATGCAAATTATATTATAGAAAACTGCGTAAATAATTCAAGCCATAGGCATAATCGTGGGGGGCAACCACAGACGAGAATTAAAGGCGCAAAAGTCAAATCAACTACTATGTCAATCATTTAGAGCGGTCGTCCGATTTGAGGGTCCTGGCTGAGTGCCAGCGGGAAAATACGCTACGTTATTTCTTAAAAATAATAGCAAGTAACATAGATATAAGGAGAAAATACTACTTATATTATTGTATGTAATGATTTGTATGTTTATCTTGTGTAAGTATTGGACTTTGTTATCTTTTAATAAACAAATAATTATTGTTATTAAACCAATGTTATAATTTCCTGTACAAAACAGAAAATAAAGATGAGTGATGAGGGACATAGCGAGCATTCACCTTTAATGTAACATTTATAATTCGATTTTGAGCATTACGTTACAATACTGCCTCCCTGACTGACGAGCATTCGGTAGTAACGTAATATATATGATTTGATTTTAAGCATTTAGTTATTTCCACAGTGCCAGACAAAGCGGTGGTTGTATTATAAGTTGTATCAAAATATTACAGATTGTATCATTATAGTAAAATCTTTACCAACCTGGGAAAATGTCTTTTATTTTACTTATAAAATACACATAAACTGCATTTGTGTGTTCATTTATATATTTAGACAGTTATGAACTGCATGAAATGCTTAGACCTATTCATATGTATAACTTAGAATAATAATGCTATGTCATATAATAAAAATGAATTTAAATTATTAACCGAAAAAAGAGAATCCTTATATAATGATAATTTATATTGACGACTTTTTAAACTTAGTTGAGTGGTCTGCGTCATCCTGAATTGAAAAAAATGATAGTTGTGTAAAAGGAGTGTATTATTCTGCTAGGTTTTAAGCCGTCTACTAATAGGTGTTATAAGAAAGAAGGGAAGAAAAAACTTGAGAAGTGTCAAGGGACACCCGGATGGAACGAAGTTCCTTTCGATTATTTACAAAAAACCTGTATACACTCAACAAAAATAATCGTCGCGACACCACACTGTTCAATGCGAAGTGTAATAGTAAATGAGTAAGTTTGAATCCTATTTACTTCAATATAAGAAACAATTTAAAAATCGAATCACATCCTGCAATTCGACTCTTGAAACAAATTTAAGTTTAAACCAGATTCGCGATATTGCTCCTTATTTTAATGACATTAAGACTCTATATGTCCGCAAATGCTATATATACCTCAGAAACCCATGACATTTAAAAATAATGTACTCCAAATTAAACTCTAACTGCGTGGGCATAAAGCTGCATTTTATCTTGGCAAGTTCAAAAAGTGTCGGTGACAACTTTTTCGTAAGAATTTTTTCCGTCTAGCCCCCATTCGTACCGCGCGATAAGGAACTACGTTCCAATACTTTATTTGAAGATATAGCGAGGTAATTAGTCTAGTAATGTCTTTGGAGACCACGGTCCATAAAAATATCCCGGACTTTTGGAGGGCTTGCGTGGAGCCATGGAAAGGCCAACACGTAGAGGCCCCTTGGCAAATTTAAACTAAATGTAGCATGACACTGACCGGCGATTATCTTTGTCTATACCATATAATAATACACCCAAGGAAAAGCCCCATCCAGTGTAGGATTATTGTGGGAAACGAGAACAAAAAGTACCGGGCTATTGGGGTGAACTGCTAGTGGTACTCCGGGTCTGGGAAAATGGGAACTATGGCGTCTCCAGCGAATTATTATTATTATATAAATAGCATATTTTGACAATTTGTACGCCTCACTATAAGGGTATTCATTCATTTTTATCGCTGATAATAGCACCACACCCTGTACAAGGTGGTGTGATGTGTGTCGGCATATCGCGTGTCGTGTATAATTGCCAGCTTTGTTTCGCAGCAGCCCGAACCAAGGATTTTTAATCCAAATTAAACGAACGGCCTAAAGAGTCAAAACTTTCACTTTTTCCAATGCGAAAGTATTTACGTTCTTCTACCTTCTGTACACTAGGGAGTATTCCAAAGTACTGTTTAGAATGATGCCTTATTCGCTTTTTAACCGACTTCAAAAAAAGAGGAGGTTCTCAATTCGTCGGAATCTCTTTTTTTATATGTATGTTCACCGATTACTCCGAGATTTGTGATCCGATTCACGTTATTCTTTTTTGTTCAACGCGGAATAATAATTTGGTCCACTAAAAATTTGTCATAGTTTGGCCCAGTAGTTTTCATTTTATGAAATTTTTTTATGAAAAAAATTCCACTCCGCGCGGCACCTTTCGTAGGCGTGCCCATTAGCTAGACACTAAAAAGTAACAAATAAATATAAAAAAAACTTCGTTTAAAAAACCGACTTAAAAAAATAAAGAATTTAAAAAATAACTTATTTCTAAAGCTATTATTATTAATATATATTATCTACAAATAAAATTTAAAAACTTCGTTTAAAAAAACCGACTTCAAAAACTAAAAAACTAAAATGTATAAAATAACTTATTTCTAAAGCTCTTATTATTAATTTATATTATCTAAAACATCTTGAAGTCGGTGCAAAGTAAAACATAATAAAAATTACTATATTTCGCAAATTACTAAGCACCGACTTCAAGATGTTTTAGATAATATATATTAATAATAAGAGCTTTAGAAATAAGTTATTTTATACATTTTAGTTTTTTAGTTTTTGAAGTCGGTTTTTTAAAACGAAGTTTTTAAATTTTATTTGTTACTTTTTAGTGTCTAGCTATGTATGGGTGGACCTACGAATGGTGCCGCGCTTCTTAAAAAATATAGGTCCCAAGAAACGAGAACAAAAAAATGATCGTAAAATGAAAACTACGTAGCCAAACTATGTCAAATTTTTAGGGGACCACATGGCAGCCATTCCGCGTCGAACAAAAAAAGAATCACGTAAATGAAATCATAAATCTCACAGTAAACGGTGTACATATGGAACGAAAAGGAAACTTTTTTCATAAAAAATATTCATAAAATGAAAACTACTGGGCCAAACTATGTAAAATTTATAGGGGACCAATTGGAAGCTATTCCGCGTCGAACAAAAAAAGAATCACGTAAATCGGATCATAAATCTCGGAGTAATCGGTCCTTTTTTCGTAGTCGGTTAAAAACATCTTGAAGTCGGTGCAAAGTAAAACATAAAAATTACTATATTTTGAAAATTAATAAGCACCGACTTTAAGATGTTTTAGATAATATATATTAATAATAATAGCTTCAGAAATAAGTTATTTTATAATTTTTAGTTTTTCAAGTCGGTTTTTTTAAAGGAGGTGTTTTTTCTGCAACCGCACTGCTTGTTATCAGCTAGACGATTATCCTCAATCACTTCCTTGAGATGTTATACTCATACGCAACGGTTTTCAAGAACGTTTTTTGTTGCGCACTGTGAGGATTTGGAATGAGCTGCCAGTTCAGCCGTAAGTCGTGGTAGCGTAATAGCTAGCACATGCGTCCCAAATTCGATGGCCATGGGTTCGAATCCTGGCCGGAACGCATGCACCACTTAGGCAGTTTTCTGACCTAATGTGCATAATGTTACTATTACCACGTGCTAACAACGGTGAGGGAAAACATCGTAATGAAACCTACACATCGAGATAATCGATGTGTCAAACCTGTTATGCCACCTTGAACAAGCGTGGTTGGTTTACTGTCCGTCCGTCCCCTCTTTATAGGGTGAGGCCCGAGACCAGCAGTGGGACTTTCATAGGCTGTTATTATCTGCCAATCCAGGTTTTCCCACATAATTCCTTCGGGTCTGGCAGCATGTTCGTTACACCTTTGATGTTGCAAATGTCTATAGGCGACGCTAACCACTTTCCATCAAATATGCCACGTGTCAGTTTTCTGTTCTCCAGCTATTAAAAATATAGACCAGCAACATTTGATCACTTGCAAATCCTTTGAAGAAATAAGCTAACTTACTACTTCTGTAGTTTCAAGTAATTATAATGCAGGTATTTTTAGATTATTCATTTTAAAATCTGCTTAATTAATAACAGAGTCAAATGATCCAAAAATCTTAAATCTTCTATATATATATAAAAATTAATCATAGTCATGTATGTACGCGCATAACTTGACAACGGCTTTGCCAATATTGATGATATTTTTGTGTGTGTTTGAGTGGGTCCCCAGATTATTTAGATTCACAATTGATACCGGTAGGTGGAACTAGGATCGAGTGGGAACGCTGAGACCTCTAGTAGAGTATATTGAATACTAACCGATATGTGAATTACACCAATCTCCCTAGAACAGGCGCGCCGTAATCTACACATTAGTAAATCAAATCAAATCAAATTTATTTGTTCAAAAAATGGTTAAACAGTTGGCATATATGTTATAGTGTACACATGTTTTTCCTTCTAGGAGCATACACTTGTATAAATTTATTAAATTATATAATGTAACAAAAAAATATATATATCTGGAGCATAGCTTTATACGGGTGTGAAGTGAGGACAATGACAGAAAGAGACCGCGATAGATTAGAGAAGCATTTGAAATGTGGTGTTGGAGACGCATGGAGAGAATAAGTTGGAAAGAAAAGAAGACCAATGAATAAGTTCTGGATATGGTAAGGGAGAAACGCACTATTTTAAAAACTCTAGAGGAAAGAAGGGTAAAGATGTTTGGCCATTTGCTACGACACGACACCTTCTTATGCGCGTTAATCGAAGGCAAAGTGGAAGCAAGGAGAGGGAAGGGAAGACCAAGGCGAGCACTCATGGACCAAATAAAAGAAAAAGTGGGTGTCCTGTCTTACACAGAAGTAAAACAACTGGCCCATAATAGAGAAGATTGGAAGAGGCTCCACCGACAAGAGCATGCTCTTAAATGATAAATGAATGAATAATGAAACACGGAAAAAAATACTGATAAATGTCAAAAAGTAATGGTAATAATAAAATAGTAACATTCATAAGTCAAGGAAGGTATTGTCCCTTGTCCTAAAAAATGGGGAAGACACAGACAACAGTAAAACGTTGAAGGGCTACATGTTAAATTTATTTCATGATCCTGACTTCACAAAGTCTACAAATAATTTGTTTTCGTCAAGGAAAATGTAAGTAATTTTGTACGTGCGTAATAACAACAACAAACAAACAAAAATACTTCGTGTAATCCACATAATTATAATTTATGGTACAGTTTCATTGTAACTAGCTTGGACTATTTCCAGGTACGTCCAAATCCTTGCAAAGGTCAAGTGAATTTGGTCTGATCCCATGATTTAGAATTATGCAAATAGAACCATGATCCCTAGATTATAATAATTTTGCGATGTGATTTCTTAGCAGTATTATAATAAACATGCCTAAATTAGTTTGGACGGGATCCGAGTGGACTTTGGTTTGATGGCTACATGTTGTATAGATGTAAATTTTCCATTCCAATAAGTCCATAGGAGTTTTTGGTGGGAACCTGAAGGATGTTTACAATTTCAACGCAAGGCATTGTAATAGACTGATATTGCCATCTTTTAGATTACAAAAAGTATTATCCTCTTTCTTGGGGGTAGGTATACGCTTCTTCAATAGGATTCCGAGTGAAATGTTAGATGTGCCTTTCACTAAATGGACGTAGTTACGCAAAAAGGATTCAACCCACAAAATGTTACTTTTGAATTATTAAAGATTAAAATTTTAGCTGTATTTCCGCATTGATGTACTTGTTTGTGTCTATGGGTTTTTAAGAAAATATAAACGTAAATGTATCATCTTCTATATATATATAATGAAAATGGTGTTCGTTTGAGGCTCAATCACGCTTAAACCACTGATCGTATCGACATGAAACTACCACCATTCGATGCGAAATTTTTCCTAGATGGTTTATGGCTATTTATCTATATATATCTATATACTCGAAAACTACTGGACCGATCATCATGAAACCACAACCAGTCGACGCGGAATTAATCGTAGATGGTTATAGGCTATATATTTTTCAAATTCTATGAGCCCTTTCCCATGTTTTCTCAATTTGTTTGTTTATTAATTTATTTGAATAAGGCGGTACGAAGTTCGCCGAGTCAGCTAGTTTTTTTATATAAATAAGTTTAACTGCATCAATGCGGAAATACAGCTAAAACTTTAATCTATACATATAATAAAATTGTAGAGGTCGAATTTCTGTACAATGAAAAATTGCTAAAAATCGAGTCAGGGTGTGAAGTGAAATAGAACTAATTTAGATTTTTTTCAAATTTTTTGTTTCTCTGTTTGTCGGTTTATCTGTCTGTTTGTACCGGCTAATCTCCAAAACGACTAGACCAATTTAAATGAAATTTTGTATGGTGGTAGCTTATAGCCCTGGTCAACATATAGGATACTTTTAAACCCGAAAAATTAAAGAGTTTCCGTGGGATAGAAAAACCGCACCACGCGGACGAAGTCGCGGGCAGAAGCTAATCTTTAATAATTCAAAAGTAACATTTTGTGGGTTGGATCCTTTTTGCGTAACTACGTCCAAATCAAAAATCTAATTAAAAAGTATCTTTTTAATAAAGGGACACTACACTATTGAAGAATACTGAAATGACAAAACTTAATTTACATAGCAGCTCGCTCCAACCTCTTATACTATATTTTGTATAACGTTTTTGTCTTGCCAGGCTTGTTAGGAATTTATGGAGATATGTTGCAGCATACAATTTTAGTACGTCATGTCATTATTATAACTATAGTAATATTCTTCTTTTCTCTTACTGAGCATGCACTGTTTGCTATAACTCCACTAATTCAAGTAATTTTGTAACATACTTATGTATAAAACTTAAAGAGAACTTGAGATAGAAATAGTAATAATTTATACTTCATAAAGAAAAACAATTTTTAGCTAGACGTGTTGCTGGGGAGTTTCTTGCCGCTTCTTCTCCTTAACAGCAATAAAACGTTGCGAAGCGGTGTACATAGACTAGGAAGTAAAATTAAATTTTAACCTATATGTATGACCTTCAAAAAGTGTTCTCCAGTGGAACTTATTATGAATAAAAACTTTTGAATTTGATAAAGTTTTTATTTATTGCTGGAGTACAGGAAACAGGCTGACGACGCAGCTGTGATGGAAAGTGGCTGCTATCGCCTATAAACATTTGCAATACCAAAGGTGCTACTAATGTGCTGCCGGACTCGCTTGATGGGGCTGGAAACTGGCCACTAATTCCGGAACACAACTCTAATGTCGTTATACCGACATACTTTAGACCAAAGGTGGTAGCCATCCAATCGGGCAAAAACCCTGTGAAAGGTTGTTTGTCGTATCTTACGACAGGCCGCCCGGCCGCAGGAAATTGTATTCTTTCTCTGTTCCTGCACGGATAAAATTTAATTTAATGTTGATTATATTGTTACGAGCGTGGGACTCGAATTAAAATGCATGCATGCATTTAAATTACTACAGAGTTTATTAGAACTTCACAAACACGCATAAAACAGGTACAAATACAACTGGACGCAACCAGTACAAACTGCATGATTCAATAACACGCGCAAAATCCGTCACTATATCGCTTATCGAATCTACTTCTTGCTCGCATCGTAATCCTCGCTTGACGGCCGATCTTTCCATTGGGCCATTGGTGCACCGATACAATATGGCTGCCAGCCCGCATAGATCGGATTTTTTAGAATCAGTTCGACACACCTGCCTAATGACTGCCATAAAACAAGTAGGAACAACAACAATAGAGTGTTTTTCTTAATAACAAATTTTAAACACAAAGTAAACAAAATAAATCCCAATTCGGGATAGGTAATAAACTGCGTTTTATGACAGGCAGGTGTGCATTCACCTTTGTCGGCATGTAACACTATGTATAATAGCAAGTCATGAACGTACCACTACTGGCTGGGGCCTCCCACTATAAGGACAGACAGTATACTCACCACGCTTCTCCAAGGCGGCTGACAGGTTTCACACATCGGTTATTTTGATGTGCAGGTTTCATCGCGATGCTTTCCTTCACCGTTGTTAGTACATGGTAATTTTAATACATCAGATGACTGTCTTAGTGGTGCATGCGTTCCAACAACGATTCGAAATCACGCCCTTTGATTTCAAGACGCGTACTGTAGACATTACGCTACCACAACTTGCTTACTACCTATATATTCATGGATACCTACTCAAAATTGGTTAAGTTAAAGAAAATAGAATAAATAAAATTTTATTTCAATCTGAATCGTTGCCATGCCATAAATTAATGGTCTACCATCGTAAAGATAATCTTTCATCGTTTATATGTAAGTCTTTAAATTTTACCATTTATTTCGGTATTAGCACTCGATAAAGTCGCTTGTTTCATTTAGAGGCCACCATTTTAGCACCTAGGTTTACCTAGCTGGTACTTAAGCTGCTTATCGTGAATGCCATAATGCCTTGAAGATACTATCGACGTCAATGTTTTATATTGTTATATTTATTTTGGTTTTAATCCGTTTCAATTCGACTCGCCCGCCACCTATGTTGATTTTTTTTAACTACTCTACGGACTCGAGTTCCGTACCCTTTTTTACAACTTAATTTCTATGTAATAAAACTACGTTTTAACGGGTTTTAGGCGCGCTAATTTATTTGATTTTAGTTAATCCGACGTTTCGGCCGCTTTTCAGTGGCCGTGGTCAGATAAATTACCGCGCTTAAAACCGTTAAAACGTAGTTTTATTATGTATACAAGTCGCAAAAACTTAAGAAAATATTAACTTCTAGATTTAATTTTTAGAATATAAACACGCTTATTACTTATTTTAGTTCTTGTGTGTGACATTAACTTAGTAATTTTTCTGTTGAGGTGAATTACCTTACCTTACGAATAACTTATTATATGAATTTATTCTAATTTTAATACTAAACTTATACTAATGTAGAGTGTAACTGTTACATGCTGGTATTGTGAGGAAGTGCATGTGCAGTGTGTGTCTTATGTCCCTATATCAACTATGTTGATTGGTACTGTTTCAATATTTTTTGGAGAAGTGTCACAAGAAACTATGTTATATTGAAACTTAATTGAATATACGATACAAGAACGAATGTGAGACAAATATATAAATAATAATATGTATACAAAAAAATATATATTTGATCATTACAATTCTGGAAAGCTAATAGATGAGTTTTACTGCTGATACATGACAATTTTATTCCAGAATTCTTATTTTTATACACATGGTGATCTCAGTGAGTAATGCAATAAATAGAAGTACTATGCTAATATTACAAACTTTTCCTGCTATTTTTTCCAGGTGATAGGTATTACAAATGAATATAATGTAATTTATAAATATTATGATATTCATAGTATAACTTCAATAGGTACTCTAGTGTGTTAACGGCATTGTTAATGTAATGGTTTCAGTAGTCGACGTGGGTCGACATGTCTGTAATTTTATTTACTTATGTGACACCATCTTGGAACGTTATAATTCTATAAGAGATAAGTAATATCTTCTTTTAGTTAACTGTATAATATATCTACATTTGTCATATGTAAAATGGTTTTTGAAAATTCATCATATAAATTTATTTTATGATTGACTTGATTGCCAATAATAATGAATGAACAAATGAATAAATGAATGAATCTTTATTTGTAGAAATACAGGCAATAGTACAAAAGATGGTTTACATGTCGATTGGTCTCACTGTTGTTGACCGAAATATGGTCATACAAATATTTGGAAACTTACATAAGCTTTAAGCGTCGAAAGTTCTTCTGTATTCTGATCATTAGCTTTTCTAGAAAGTTTTTAAGGGTTTGTTCTTATGTTTATTCGAAGTAATTCTCAAAATGTATAACTGTGTGAAAACAACTTGAGACATCTATGGCGTAAATTGCTTATAGTAGTTAGGAAAAACGGATTCTATTTTGATAATAAAAAATTTGTTAAAAATATGGACATCTTATTACAAAACAAGAAACTGTGTCGTCTACAGTATAATATGACGTTATCCGATCAATATTATGTTTATGTAAAAGCAGTTATGTTGCCTAGATTAACGCCAGTGGCAAAAGGCTGGCCAGACCTGTCATAGGAATTATCGATGCCATAAGCACGACAAATGAGGTTGTAGTGATTAATATTTATTTATGTAATTACTTGAATTATTAAAGTATGTTTCCACCTTTAGAGGGTTGCCGTGTAACATTTTTTTTTATAACTGAAGTACAGTAGATAGGCTAACTTACTTCTTGATGGAAACTGGCTGCGTTATATATATATATATACTACATACACCCACCCACACACACACACACACACACACACACACACACACACACACACACACACACACACACACACACACACACACACAAAGACACACACACACACACACACATATATATATATATATATATATATATATATATATATATGTGTGTATATATGTCGGAATAGTATTTGTTATTATAAAGTAACCATATGACGGTAGTATTCAAATGTAGTAATCGGAAGTCGTATAACCGGATGTCAACTTAGAAGCATTTATTATCAAGCTAACGGATATCGGAAATGGGGTAACCGGAAGTTGGAAATTATTATATGAGGTATGTAAGAATAAGCCTGAATGGCGCTCTGTTGTTCGTGCCTGGCGTGAAGCTATGTATGTATGTATGTATGTATGTATCTGCATGATATATTTATTTGTATATGTATTAATCAATCGCAGTTCACTGCTGGCTGGACGTTGGTCTCCTCAAGCCTACGCCACATATCCTGGTCGTCCACTTTTCTCTTCCTGCAATTATCACAGGTTTTCTTGGCAGTCTACCAGGCTGGAGAGCGTCCAACAATACGTGGGACAATATGAAAGTATTGCGAAAAAAAAACGACCTATAGCCCAATATTTTTTTATTAAATCTTTTCAAAGTACTCACCACCAGCCTCTATACAAAGTTCCATGCGTCTGAACCAGTGACAACCACCAGATAAACAGACAGAGTTACTTTCGCATTTATTATATTGGTATAGATTGCTTGACACATGATGGCATCCTATTGTTACGAGTGCGGGACTCGAATTAAAATGCCGTTGTAATTACTATAGAATTTATTAGAACTATACCAACACGTATAACACAGGTACAAATATAACTGGATACAACCAGTATAAAATGCACGATTCAATAACACGCGCAAAGTCCGTCACTATATAGCTCATCGAATGTACACACGTCTTGCTCGTATCGTAATCGTCGCTTGACTGCCTCACCCCTCTATTCTGATATTGTTTTATACTAAACTGTACAATACAACACTCGACCGCGTGGACTGAATTTTCCAAGAAAAATAAATCTGCACACCTGCGGCTATAGCGAGTAGAATAACAATAGGATTGATTCTAATTACAAATTTTAAACACAAAGTAAACAAAATAAGTCCAAATGTGGGACGGTAATAAACTGCAGGTGTGCATTGACATTGTCGGCGTGTAACACTATAAACCACACTGTAAAACGGAGACATACAAACAAACTCATCTCAATATTTAAATGATTAGGAAGTTAGGGTTAACATAATCAATCAAAAACCTACCTACAGTAGTGAGTAATCGATAACTGAACACGATTCCCGCTATGGGGTCAAGAGGGCAATTGGTTAAAATGTCATAACGATTATTACTACGCGCTGTCATCGAGTGGCGAGCCACAGCGTATACACCGTCAATAATCGATATGAATGCCATCGATTAATATCTATCAATAGAATCGATTAATTCACACTACCAGTTTGTGTGGTATAAATACATACAGTTGCAGATTTACTGCTATTGTTTTCTTTAGGTTGCTTCTTCTTTACATCGTTACAATTGGGCCACCTGCATATTTGTAAACAAAGCACATTTATTACCCACCGTCGGTGTTTGAGCTAATAATATTGAAGCGTTTTGTGACCGTATTCTTTTGTTTAATTTGTGTTTAAAATTTGTGATTGGAAAAATAGCCCATTGTGTATTGTAATCTTTATGGTAGTCATCAGCCAGGTGTGATTCTTAGAAATTCAGCCTACAGACATATTGTATTTTTACAGTATAAAGCAATGGCCCCAACGGAGGGGTGAGGCAGTAATGCGTTAATCACAAGCAAGACGTGTATACATTCGATAATCTATATAGTGAGGGACTTTGCGTGTGTTATTGAATTGTGCATTACGTTTGTTTGCACGGATTGTGTCCAGTTATATTTGTACGTGTGTTATACGTGTTTGTTTAGTTCTAATAAATTCTATAGTAATTCCAACGGCATTTTAATTCAAGTCTTGCAACTCGTAACAATATCGTATCGCAATGAAACAATAGGGTAACAGACCATTTTTTAGTACGAGCGTATCCAGTTATGACGTACTTTTTTATTGCAGGAGTTCAGCAGACAGGCAGACGGCCCACTTGATGGAAAGCGGTTACCGTCGCCTATAGAAATTTGCAACACCAAAGGTGCTACAAATGCGCTGCTGCTCTCTTAAGGAAGACTGAAACCTGGTCACTTATGCCGGAACACAACTCAAGGTTGTTATGGCGACATACTTTAGACCAGGGGTGGTAGCCATCCAGTCGGGCGAATGCCCTACCACCTGGCTGTGGGTTGTTTTGTCGCCTCTTACGACGGGCCGCCCGGCCGCAGGAAATTGTATTCTTTCTCCGTTCCTGCATGGGGCTTAGGTTTTTGATACGTAATCTATATTCTATATGGAATTCTCGCGCTTTTTCGAGCTATAGTCAAATTAGCGCTTTTTGTTTTTCTTTGTACTTCTTATATCTCAAGTTCTTTTTTTATAAGTTGAATACAGAAGTATGTTACAGAATTACCTTTCAAAGAATTAATGGAGTTATAGCAAACAGTGCATGCTCAGTAAGAGGAAAGAAGAATATTATTGTAGATATAATAATGATATGACGTACTAAAATTTTATGCAGCAACATATCTCCATAAATTCCTTTCAAGCTTGACAAGATAAAAAACGTTAAACGAAATATAGTATAAGAAGTTGAAGCGAGCTGCTATGTAAATTAAAATTTGTTATTTAAGTACCCTTCAATAGTGTAGTATCCTTTTTTAGCAAGATACTTTTTAATTTAGTGAAAGGCAGATCTAACATTTCGGAATCTTATTGAAGAAGCGTATACCAACCCCCAAGAACAGGAAAAGGCTTTTTGTAATCTAAAAGATTGCAATATCAGTCTTTTACAATGCCTGGTGTTGAAATTGTGAACATCCTTATACTGCTTGTAAGACGTGAACACTTCACAAATAAACTCATATTCGCATTCATAATATGAGTATTAAATTAGGGTGTCAATACAGTGTTATAAATAGTGTTGTTAATAAATTATCCGATAGTTAGAACCACGCCGACAAACTGTAGGACAAGAGTACTATCTTCTTGTTTTCTTTTGTGTCTAGTTTATTTCTGTGCACGTGGATTGCAACCAGCCATGCTGCTCCGGAGACTGATTTAAGCAATTTGTTTGGCTCCTTTACAACCGACGATTGATTTAAATTTAAAAAAAAATACTTCATTTATAAATAGAATAGAATAGAAAACATTTTATTGTTCACCACATACACATAAAATAAACAAATTACAGTAGTCACATTAAACAGCAAAAGTAGGAGCAATGGGCGGCCTTATCGCTTTAGAGCGATCTCTTCCAAGCAACCCGGGCTATGGATTTAGTGAAGGGGAATTTCGCGAGTCTATGACGGTGGTGTGCAAATTATAATTAATTACCCAAGGACCGGTATCAATCCAAGTGCCTTTCCTCTTTTTAATTTATGCTTGATCTAATGCGTTGATAGTACTTACGAGTATAAGGGTCCAAATCTTGGACCACTAAAGTTATACACCACAAACAGCTCAACTCAGCTGAAATAAGAATATTGAGATGGATGTGTGGTGTTACGAGAACGGATAAGGTGAGGGATGAGAAAATAAGGATATATGAATGTTACATCCGTCACTGGAAAAATTGGAAGAAAGAAACTTATATAGATTGATAGCCAAACTTAATTGATGACTAGGCCAGTAGCAATATATGAAAGATATTTGAAATTTTTTGATTTTTCCTTCATGGTCTTTGGAACAAATGACCTTTGGATAAAGAATATCTAATTATTAATTATCACGAAAAGTTTACAGCTACAAAAATAAAACAGATCTTATTCAAATGAGGGCTCCAATATGTATAATTACTTCATTAGACTTAAATTATATTAAGAAAATAATTGCGTGCGTGCGTGAGTGCGTGCGTGCGTGCGTGCGTGCGTGCGTGCGTGTGTGCGTGCGTGCGTGCGTGCGTGCGTGTCTGTGTGTCTGTGTGTCTGTGTGTCTGTGTGTCTGTGAGTCTGTGTGTCTGTGTGTCTGTGTGTCTGTGTGTCTGTGTCTCTGTGTCTCTGTGTCTGTGTCTGTGTCTGTGTCTGTGTCTGTGTCTGTGTCTGTGTCTGTGTCTGTGTGTGTGTGTGTGTGTGTGTGTGTGTGTGTGTGTGTGTGTGTGTGTGTGTGTGTGTGTGTGTGTGTGTGTGTGTGTGTGTGTGTGTGTGTGTGTGTGCTATTCACACGCAGTAAAAGTGGAACAAAGTGTGACAAGGAATGAAAGGATTCTAAATTTCGTGACGTCACATTTCATACATTACATCGTTTAAGATAATTATTTAAGCTTTAAAACACGAAATTTGAAGTATTAACGAAAAGCTTCAAACATTTCCTACTCTATTTGTATGAGCAATAGTGTTTAACTTATTAAATATAACGTATTCTATCTCATTCTGTCACAGGCTTAGTGCTATAGATTTATGTGCTTATCTCAATTTTAGTGTCTCCTTTTCAGAGTTTCAAAGCCACAAGAAGTGAAACGTAAAAATAAAATGGCACTTACGAGTCGAATCGCTATCGTATCGTGATATATAATCGTATCACATTATCCTCTTTGATGCATTCACTTTGCGTTTTGTTTTTATGTTTTCTCCTTAACAGCTGTTATGTAATGTGCTGTAATTTTCTTTGCGGTTATACGAGTATACTAAAAACAACTTTATTTCGGAAAGATTAAGTTCATAATGGATTGGATGCTGAATTCCATGTGAACATTTTCAGCTACATTGTATGTTAATGATTTTTGCTGTGTGCGGCTGAACTGTTCGACCTGATTCCCCCAACACCATTCTATCTTCGGACTACAAGGCGCTCTGGTCTTCGCCATCGTTTCACAGTGGAAACGCTGCCGGTGCGTACTAAACGTTTCGCCTCCACGTTCCTTATACGTACGGCAGAATTGTGGAATGCACTACCAGAGTCCGTGTTTCCCGAAAAATACAATCCGGGTATCTTCAAGTCTCGTGTGAATAGGTACTATCTAGGTAAGCGTGCTTCATCTTCGACCGCATCATCGTCCGGCATCGGCCGTGATCGTGGGTCAAACGCGAACCTATTTAATATATAAAAAAAATATTTAAAAAAGACCTTGTGACTGAATATTTTCTTGGGAAATTTTTCGTCTTTAAACAGCAATAACACGTTGCAAACCGATGTACATAGAATAGGAAGCATGTTTCATTTTAAAATTCCCATTGCTGGGCTCGGACCTCCCACTATAGAGGAACGGACAGTTAACCCACAACGCTTGTCCAAGGCAGTTTGACAGGTTTGACACATCGGTTAACTCGATGTGTAGGTTGCATCACGAAGTTTTCCTTCACCGTTATTAGCACGTAGTAATTATAGCAATATGCACATTAGGTCAGAAAACTGCCTAAGTGGTGCACGCGTTCCGGTCAGGATCGAACTCGAGTCCTTTTGGTTTAGGACGCGTGCGCTAGCCATTACACTACCGACTTTTTAATATGTATTACCTTAAAAAATTTGAATGTGTGAACAGTTTATACGCAATAGAAGTGAATCTTCACAGAATATATACTCAAGAAAATTCTTCTAAATTTTATTAATATAAATTTAATTCTTTTAGCCTACATGGGTCAATATATTGTTACGAGTGTGTGACTTGAATTAAACTGTCGTTGGAATTACTATGGAATTTATTAGAACTATACAAACACGTGTACAAATATAACTGGACGCAACCAAAGTGCAAAGTCCGTGACTAAAAAGCTTATCGAATGTACGTCTTGGTCATATCGTAATCCTCGCTTGACTGCCCCCCCCCCCCCCGTTCGGGCATCGTTTTATACTAAACTGTACAATACAACAATCGACCGCTAGGACTGAAGTTTCCAAGAAAACGTAATCTACACACCTGCGGCCATAAACAAGTACAATAACAATAGGCTAATGTCTAATTACATTTTTAAACACAAGGTAAACAAAAGAAGTCCAAATGCGGGAAGGCAATAAACCAGGTGTGTATTCACTTTATCGGCGTGTAACAATATTATAATTCAAAATATATTTCTGAAGTATTACTTTCAATTTTTCACTGTTTAGTTTTAGACCTATCTTTAATCATCGGTCTTATTGACTCCCTAATCTGTGTTGCAAAATGTAAGACTCCAAAAAGGGATAAACACAATATAGGACTAAGCCTGCGAGAGAATGAGATACGAGTTTTACATTCTGCAGCACAGATAGAGTCATTTAGGTACCGATTACTAAAGATAGGTCCAATTTGGACGGAAATAAAACTGATAATAATATATTATATGTTATAGTATATTCTCTGAAGTTTTATTTCTACTGCGTGTGAACTGCATATACACACAATTTTTTTTCTACTATTAGTCCGCCGCAATGATATTGTTACGAGTTTGCGGGACTCGAATTAAAATGCCGTGAGAATTATTATAGAGTTTATTAGAACTATACAAACACGTATAACACAGGTACAAATATAACCGAACACAACGAATCCAAACGTAATGCAGAAGGTCATAATTCAATAAAACGCGCAAAGTCCGTCACTATTAGATTCCCGAATGTACACACGTTACGCCCGTATCGTAGTCGAAGCTCAACTGCCCCCTTTATCCGGTCGTCGTTTTATACTTCAAAAATGCAAAATAATCCGCAACACCTGGCTAATGATGCTAATGAGCGAGTACAATAGGACAATAGGCTATTCTCCACAATAATTATAAACGTATGCCAATAAATAAGTGAACAAAAGGAGACGACCATAAAAGTATTACAATTAGTTCAAATGCCGACAGGTAATAAAATGTGCTTTTACAGATTTGTACGTGGAATTTATGTTTGTCGGGGCCTATCTTGTAACAATATCAAGAAGATATTGTGAATTTAGTAGAAAACGAATTTTTTACACTATTGCAACGGACTCCTACTTTGAGTATCAAGGCAAAAGGTGAAATCGAAGTCTGTCTCATAGAATATCAAAGAATGCAGGGCCTTAAGACGTTGCTTGTTAAGTCAAACTTACACATCGTGTAACACCAACGCACTTCTTTGTTAGCAAGGCGATTAATTAGCTTAATCACTCCTTTTTCCGCTTCATTATCTTTGGATCTTTATTGCATCCGAATTCTTTGTTCGACCACATTATTCACATACAATCGGCGCCTTTGATACATCTGTTTATGGTGTCTGTGTGTCTAATTCTGTGCCCTTTTTTGTTCCATGCTTTATAGTTGTAAGCTTGTCAATTTGTTTAAGTGATGTGGGAGAGTTGCTACGAGATGGTATTGATTGAAATGGGTTAATTGGGAATTGGGCAACAAGTTGCGAGTCTATTGGTCATACTTCGAAGTCTGATTTAAAGCTAGACGCTTTAATTAGCACACTTTCATCTGATTCATATCAATCTTAATTTCTTACATACTTGACGACCAAATACTGTGAATTTAATCTTTGCTACAACCCACCAATTTTGCAAGTTCAACAGCTTCTTGACTATATCAGGCTTTAAGACAGCATGGGAAAAAATTAAGTGTTTCTGAAGTCAAACTTCTTTAGAATCGTTGTGATTTGAAAGTCGATGAAACGAAAAAGCGACACTAAAAATAGATAAACATATAAATCTCTCACAGGACAGGCCTGTGAGAGAATGAGATCAGAGAGTCAATAAGATCGAAATAAAACTGATAAAGACAGTGAAAAATTGAAAATGATACTTAAAAAGTTTATTTTGAATTATAATATTTGTCAGGTGTAGGTAAAAGGAAGTAAATGCAAATTAATAAAATTTAGAGAAAAATTATCTGTGAGTTTCTGAAATTTCACTTCTACTACGTATGAACTGCACACACCCATAATATTTTTTATTACAGGAGTTCAACAGATGGCCCATCTGATGAAAAGCGGTAACCATCTCCTATAGACCGGGCCACTGGCCACTAATCCCAGAAGACAAATCAAAGTTGTTATGGTGGTATACTAGAAGAGGAGTGGAAGCCTTCCAGACAGGCAAATACTCTAGAACCTAGCAAAGTGATAAAGTATTCACAGGGCCATGAAAAATAAATATTGTGTAATAACTTAATAAGTTAACTATTGACTTAATTAACATAGTAAATTTAAAGTTGATGTATAAGCAATCGACAACGCAATCGATGCACAGGATGCCATTAACTAAATTACTGATGAAGATACTATTTAAAATTCATGTATTAAATATCAATTAGAATTTTTATTGTTAAATTGAAATACTTGTTGGATTGCTACTTTATATTCTGGTCACTGTAGTGACGATTAAGTTTAATATTAAATTAAATTTAACCCAAAATAGTATAAAAAGGATCACGCCAAGCGACTGGAGAAAATAAGTCAACCACGTGGAACGCTTGCGTCAAATATATTGGGAAGAGGACAGGTTGGACATACAAAAGAGAGCTTATCATTTCTGCAGGTTCTCCTTCACCGTTGTTAGTACGTGTTAATTATATGGCATATTAGTTCAGAAAACTGTCTAAGTCGTGCATGCGTTCCGGCCAGAATCAAACTCGAGTCCTTTGAGTTTGTGAGCCGTGCACTAGCCATTACGCTACCACGACTTTTTACAGAGTAACAAAAGTACCAAATGTGAAATTGAGGTAGTAGGGAGGTGTGTAGTAATATAGTAGCAGGTATATTAATGTATAAGACACAGCATAAAGATGCACTTTATTTTGATATTTGGCAAATTCCTAATACGAATCTGCGAAAGTGACAGCTTTAGGTCCGCTCTCAGATTTTCGAATTCGAAACTATCACGAGTGAACCTAAGTGATCGAATAGTACAATTCATAATGAAACACATGTTAAACATGATGTTTTTGAGGCTTGTAACCACTTGTACACAATTACGCAATAAGAAGTAAAGTATACAAATGATTGTTCGTTAGTGAAACAAGACAAGTAGAATAAAGTGATTTATAAAGTTACGGCGTTACAAATAGTCATGCCCCATTTAATGTGCCATTAATTATAATAAATAAGGCACAACAAAACTAATAGTCCATTAATTTTGTCAACGGGAAACATCAAAGAAGTGTATTGGATTAAATACGATACTATTAATTAAACTATCTAGGCGAATATTTAACAGACTTGCATGGGTTGTTATTTTAGATTAAATGCCACACTCAGACGGTTAAATGATTATTAAATTAATGAGCAAATGTAGATGAATACGCTTTCATATATTATTAGGCTCTCATTTTAAATAGACGGGAGTGATTTTAATGTTTTTTTTATTAAGTTGATATTTTTGATAATTTTGGTTGGTTTTAGTTATTTTGCATGAATTGATCGTGTAGTGTCAGTGTTGTCATTGCAGTCCTGAAAAAGTAGATCTATGAACAACACGATATATTGTTTGTATGTCATATAAGGAAATAAAGTTATCTTAATCTTCATTCATTCACAAACTTCTTCAAAACAAGTTTTATGAATGCGCTATTACTTAAACTTAAATGCAAATCAAATTAACCCCAAAACCTCTCAGATATCCTTATTGGAAACAGTACTAATTGGTCAAATACCTAATTAGGCAGAATAATAAATTCGCCAAGCAACACTTATTTTGCTAATCAAATGAAACCTGAAATAGTAGTTTACAGATATTATTTCTTTAGACGTTTAACTTATTGCTCATTAAAGTCAGCAATTAAACCTCTAAATTAAGCACCAAAGGTTAGTTAGTTTGACCTTTTAAGTTAATATAGGGATTAAGTAAAGCTCATTAACTTTTTGGTCATGGTCAAATTTTAAGTGTGATTTGCCTAGTGATGCGTAGCGATCATAGGAATAAAATATGCTGCCCTTCAAACAAGGATGCTTAATGCTTGATGTTCTTCTGTAGGGTCACCACTTGTGGGGGTTTCGATAGTGTGGTGCTTCGGTGGTGGATGACCCCTGCACCCCTGAGGAACCCCTGTATGTTCTGATTGTATATTATTTTGATTTTCATCAAACAGATGAGTAAAATAATATATTCCATAGCAAAGAAGCTATAAATAAATCTATATCTAAACATCTATTAAAAGTACATATTGAAAATAGGTCTTTATAGACGGTTTCCTATGGTACAGATCTGGTATATAGTCTTCAATTCGATTATTCTCATAATAATTAAAGATTATATAGATCTCCATCACAGGAAAGCGTCTTAGAATGCTGGCTACATTGCCACACTGGGTGGCAATGCTTATTCTATATAAAAACATTTATTTCTAGTAATTAAAAATATTTCACTTCATTACACTTCTTTAACGTCGAGTTCTTTATGATAATGCATAATAAAATTTAAATAATTGTAAATCGTAAAAGGTTGCCGCGCCGCTACTGGTCTGGGTACTACAAGGAGCGTTGCTAGCCCACGCGTTATTCCTGCGCTACGTAGGGAGGAGATTTTATAGATCTAGGTTATCGACTTTCAAAGATATAGAGGTCGTTTGCCTTATCTGCTTTATTGTGAACTTATCTTGACTTATAAACTTTGACTTTAGACTGCTTTCGACCCAATTGTACACCATTGGTTTATATTTTATTGGTTAGTAAAGATATTTAAATTGAGATAAAGATATTTAAATTGAGACAGCAATAATTGAATTTCTCTTCTGATATACTTTTTCTTCAGTTGACTTTTCTAGTTGAAATGTCGGTTCTATTATGCGTGGGAAAGGTGAGAGCCCAAACTGTATGTTGACTGTATTGAATTAATCATATTAAATTCGGACAAAATTTTATTATATAATTAAACACAAATAAATCAAATGAAATTCGAAGCCATGATGGCCCAGTGCCCAAGGCACTTGCGGCTCAATTTTATACATTGCAAAGACGGGTTTCTGGCCCACATGTGAAGTAACATAATTACTGTGGTAACGTTGAAAAAATGCATCGAGAAGTAGTCTCTACATCACTTAATCGGAATAGCTATTAATAAAATTTAAAAACTTCGTTTAAAAAAACCGACTTCAAAAACGAAAAAACTAAAATGTATAAAATAACTTACTTCTTAAGGTATTATTATTAATATATATTATCTAAAACATCTTTAAGTCGGTGCTTAGTAATTTTCAAAATATAGTAATTTTTATGTTTTACTTTGCACCGACTTCAAGATGTTTTATAGATAATATATATTAATAATAATAGCTTAAGAAATAAGTTATTTTATACATTTTAGTTTTTTCGATTTTGAAGTCGGTTTTTTTAAACGAAGTTTTTAAATTTTATTTGTTACTTTTTAGTGTCTAGCTATGTATGGGTGGACCTACGAATGGTGCCGCGCTTCTTAAAAAATATAGGTCCCAAGAACCGGGAACAAAAAAATGTTTGTAAAATGAAAACTACTGGGCCAAACTATGTCAAATTTTTAGGGGACCACATGGCAGCTATTCCGCGTCGAACAAAAAAAGAATCCCGTAAATCGAATCATAAATCTCAGAGTAATCGGTGTATACATATGAAACGAAAAGGATTTTTTTTTTCATAAAAAATGTTCATAACATGAAAACTACTGGGCCAAACTATGTCAAATTTTTAGGGAACCAATTGGAAGCTATTCCGCGTCGAACAAAAAAAGAATCACGTAAATCGGATCATAAATCACGGAGTTATCGGCGAACATAAATAAAAAAAAAAGCAAAAAAAAAAAAAAATATCCCGACGAATTGAGAACCTCCTCCTTTTTTCGAAGTCGGTTAATAAAAACTGGATGAATCTTCGGTAGTCCGCGCTTAAAGAAAATCTCTGTAGATGTGACAAATTCATTTTACAATGGACTCATCCGCAAGTGTACTAGAAAATTTTGAAAAAAAGAAGCTAGTAGAGCTTAAAAAATAATGTATTGCGTGTGAAAATTTTAGTGTCGACTCGAATACAATTGATGTTTACATTTAAATACCGCGCGCTGATTGGCTCATGGTTAGCACCCTGGCATGCCCAGCGCGAATATTGCAATTTCGTACCTTGGGTACACGCCTCGTTTGCCCCAAGAAGCGTGGACAATGGCAACAAGAATAATAGTCATAATTTGAAAGTGTTGCTCTCATCTCCACGCCTCCCATACCATCGAAGCCCATAGCTCGCACAGTTAGCAGCTAGGCGTCGGACGGAACGTGGGATATAGAAGCGGCCTTAGAGACCGGAATGCTCTCTTGCTCACATACAATATGGCACCAATACGCACTCTCTGCCATTCATTATTCTCTCTGTATTTATTCTATGTATAATTTAATTGTAAATAACGCAAATAATATGTCATACAATCCGCATCGAATTTTATTAGAAAGAAGCAACTGCCATCAGTAAAGGTTTTAACATAATCATAAATTCAAGTACTAACAGCAAATTCTTTGACAGTTTTCATCAGCCCATAACATTCCTGTATCTAATACTTTTGAAATTGCGAAATCGATGCGTCATTCAACACCGAACACAATAATCCTTCGGTGAACTTTAAATCGCGAAGTGATGGAATAAAACCATAAAATAAATCTCCACAGTTATTCCTACTATCGATATCGATAGTCGTATATTAAATATCGTAGCAATATGATTTACAAACTTGGAACGAGCGAACATTATATCATAGTGCGAGGGAGGACAGCTGTTTCCCGGGTGGTCTCAAAGTATCCATTGAGTTGTTAAAACTAAAATATTCAAGTAATTATTAAAGGACGGAGAATACTGACTTGGATGAAGATACAAGGAATGGAAAATTTGGAATAAAATCAATATGGTATTCGTTGATGATAGAATTCGATGGATGAACGGGGGCGCTCGGTGTCGTCAATAAAATAAAATAATTACAGTAAAAAACCTCTGTAAGTCGAATTTGAAAGGAGACGCCAAAAAATTCGAGTCATAGAGTTTTCGATTTATGGAGGATTTCGACTTAGCGAATTTTTTAAGGAATCATTCGACTTCTAGAGGTTGAGAATTATTACAACTAATTTTGAGTTACATTAAAAATATTTTTTAAATATCGATATGTCGAGATACAGAGGTCCAATTTATTTCTTCGAGTTATAGAAAGAAAATAAGTATTGAATTTGCTTGTACAGTCCCTATTTATTTCGACTTATACAGGGTTCAAATTTCGAGCAACGGAGGTTTTGGAGTTTGAAGAGAAGGGGAAATAGTTTTTTTTCGAGTTTGGGAGGTTTTCGACTTATTGAGGTATGACTTGAAGAGGTTCTACTGTATATGTATGTACAGGTATGTTTGATCAAATGCATTTTTATATTTGCTTGTTGTTAACATAGCCAATGCAACCTCAAGCCACTTCCAAAAGATTGAATTTATCAAAATTATGGCTTCGAATACTTGACTGAATAGATATTTGTAAGGACTTGTCGTAATGGATGGTAATGGATCCAGAAATGTTACATATTATTTACTGGTTTAGATAAAGAACTTAGTTGACAAACCTCTGTTTTGTTTGGTATTAGAAAGACCATTGGTTTTAAGTATAGAAAATAAAAGGGAAATGAAAATATCAAATCGGCCAAGTGCGTATCTGTCTGTAGTAGAACACTTATAAGTCAATAGATGGCGCTGTGCAATAATTGACATCGCAAACTTTTTCCGAAATATAGTAGAGGGTTTCGAGAAAATGAAAATCCACGCGTACAAAGTCGTCGGCATTCGGCACAGCATGTTTTAAAAATATAAGAGCTATACTTACTTTGAATGGTACGGCGATTGAAATGGCGAAAAGGAACAGCTCAGTGAGGTCAACGCATCAGGAAGTAGACAAGCCAGGGTCAGCTTGCTTTTACGATGCTGTCACTTCCCAGATAGGGGTACATAATAAACAGCATTGAAATGGGTCTATTTCACTTTAATAACGGTACGGTCTTAAGGAATCGATTATAATAGAATCCGCTGGTTTGTTTCCTTTTTTATATTCACTTGAATTCTATTTGATTTATTTATTATATATCCAACAGCTTGCAATTTTTACAGCATAGACAGTTAACTCTGTTTAATATGATATTCGCCAATTACTGAATACTTTACAGCAGTGTTTTTCAATTTGTGGGTCGCGATCCCTAGAGGGGTCGCGGGCAAGAGGGAGAAAATGCAATTTAAATTTATACCTCGTATTTAGGTACTTTCTTAGCTTTTTGCAGAATATAGAGAAAAACATAAACGTAGTCTTCTAAATTACTAACTTTTTGTCTGTCTATGACCCACGGGGTTCGCCAAAAATTTTTCAACCTGTAAAGGGGACGCGTATTAAAAAATATTGAAAACCACTGCTTTACAATGCTTTTGTATAAAAATAAAAACTTCGTTTAAAAAAACCGACTTCAAAAACTAAAAAATTAAAATGTATAAAATAACTTATTTCTAAAGCTATTATTATTAATATATATTATCTAAAACATCTTGAAGTCGGTGCAAAGCAAAACATAAAAATTACTATATTTTGAAAATTACTAAGCACCGACTTTAAGAAGTTTTTATTTTTTATTTGTTACTTTTTAGTGTCTAGCTATGTATGGGTGGACCTAAGAATGGTGCCGCGCTTCTTAAAAAATATAGGTCCCAAGAACCGGGAACAAAAAATGATCGTAAAATGAAAACTACTGGGCCAAACCATGTCAAATTTTTAGGAGACCACACGGCAGCTATTGCGCGTCGAACAAAAAAGAATCACGTAAATCGAATCATAAATCTCAGAGTAATCGGTGTACATATGGAACGGAGTGAAAAATATTTTCATGAAAAATGTTCATAAAATGAAAACTACTGGGCCAAAATATCTCAAATTTTTAGGGGACCAATTAGAAGCTATTCCGCGTCGAACAAAAAAAGAATCACGTAAATCGGATCATAAATCACGGAGTAATCGGCGAACATACATAAAAAAAGCAAAAAAATAATAAAAAAACTAAAAAAAACACGCTTTTATAAAAAATCCAACTAAAAAAACAAAAAATAAAATTTAATATAATATAAAAAAGCGTGGGGTGTATTCAAAGCGCTTTTTAAGATATTATATTATTAATTGAATACACCCCACGCTTTTTTATATTATATTAAATTTTATTTTTTGTTTTTTTAGTTGGATTTTTTATAAAAGCGTGTTTTTTTTAGTTTTTTTAAACTATTATTTATTTTTCATTTTTTAGTTGATTTTTGTTTAAATGTTTTTAAATACAAGCTTTTGAGATCCTGCATATCATGTAGCAGCAGAGTGCTAGCCAAGACAAGTAAAACGAGCCCAAACACGACGGGTCTATCTTGTTTAGTACAGGAGTTCCTATGGCCACCTTCCGACTCCATCATCAGATCAGCTCCATGGTACCATATTATTGCATTGTCACGCGATATAAACATACGAGCCCAAACACGAAGGGTCTATCTTGTTTAGTACAGGAGTTCCTATGGCCACCTTCCGACTCCATCATCAGATCAGCTCCATTGTACCATATTATTGCATTTTGACGCGATATAAACATACGAGCCCAAACACGACGGGTCTATCTTGTTTAGTACAGGAGTTCCTATGGCCACCTTCCGACTCCATCATCAGATCAGGTCCATGGTACCATATTATTGCATTGTCACGCGATATAAACATACGGGCCCAAACACGAAGGGTCTATCTTGTTTAGTACAGGAGTTCCTATGGCCACCTTCCGTCTCCATCATGAGATCAGCTCCATGGTACCATATTATTGCATTGTCATCGACCTTTGACAGGTGTGCAAAGTATGAATTAAATCTGATCGTTCAAAGTAGGACAAAATCGAGCTCAAGTTACAGACATACTGACTGACATACAAGTGAAGCTAATATAAAGCGTGTAAAAAAAGATCCCGACGAATTGAGAACCTCCTCCTTTTTCGAAGTCGGTTAAAAAAGAATACAATTAAAGAGTTCATGATAAACTCTGATAAATAAATGTAATTTATTTATTAAGTATATAGCATGTATAATATATTAAAAACTTAAAAAGTTACAAATATTGAATAATCTAAATGTATAATAAAACTACGTTTTAACGGTTTTAAGCGCGGTGGTTTATTTGATTTTTGTTATTCCGACGTTTCGGAATTTCAACGGATGGAATTACAAAAACCAAATAAATTACCGCGCTTAAAACTGTTAAAACTTTATTATATATACAAGTCGTGGAAACCTAAGAAAATATATAAATATAGGGAAGTTCTATACTGTGCAAATTTAATAGCTTTAAAAAAGAAAGATGGCGGTATCAGGCCGATCGCCGTAGGCAACTCGTTACGACGAATATTTCTGGGGCCTGATAAACATTTTAAATGTCATCCTGATTTCTCTAATATCTACTTCATAAAATTTTTGTTAAAAGTCACAGTAAGACGAGCAAGTACTTCATTTAAGCCATAATTTAATTATAAAAAAATTAAAAATATATTGATTATTTTAGTTATAATGTTGACAAATGAAATAGCCATGGACCCATGCAACATTGTCAGAGATCTTACTGTTATTCAATAGCTAACCAAGCCAACGAAATTTGCTCCATAGATAATAAATACCGATGAGTCACTCAAGAATAAAATCAAACATAATACCGGTGTTCCTAAAAGTCCAAATTTCATTTTATTGTGTCGTCCAATTCCTTTTGGCATTATCCGTTCGGATCTCGAGTAATTTGGTGTTTATAGCCAGGTATTAACATTTATATTGCCTTATTAAACATACATAAAAATAGCTTCATTCGCTCTCCTTTTGTGGATAACACCGGGGACATTTTATATTTGTGTTTCCCAAAAATATCAGAGCGTTATTGATCAGTTAATTTGTGAATGTAAATTTGAAATTCTTAAGGTGGGTTTTTCATCTCGGATAGTGTTAAAGATTTAGGTAGTTACACACAAATATGGCGTTGTTTAAGATGTAACATTGATAATCACGTTAAATATTGACAGATTACGTATGTATTCTCACGAGTTGCAGGACTCGAATTAAAATGCCGTTGGAATTATTATAGAGTTTATTAGAACTATACAAACAGGTATAACGCAGGTACAAATATAACTGAACACAATCAGTCCAAACATAATGCACAATTCAATAACACGTGCAAAGTCCGTCACTAAATAGATTACCAAATGTACACACATCTTGCTTCGCTTGTGGTTATCGCTCGACTGACCAATCTCTCAATTGGGGCATTGCTTTATACTTCACAGATGAAATATGTCTGCCCGGCCGCGTGGACCGAATTTCTTAGAATCATTTATATCCGAGTATTTTAAATCTGAGACACCTGACAGTGATCACAATACACAATGGTCTGTTTTTTTAATCACAAATTTTAAACATTACTTAAGCAAAAGAAGTCCAAATGCCGAAAGGTAATAAAATGCAGGTGTGAATTTGTCTTTGTCGGTCGTAAAAATATAAACACTAATGTGGTTATGTGTTAACGACGTTATTTTTTAACGCTATAAATAATACACATTCGGCCGCAGCCTAAATCTTTAATATTAACGCAGATTGGCATCCTAAACTTATGGCAGCTGATATGAATCAATTTTAAAAAATCTGCCTTGGGTATCAACCAATTTTCATGTACTGTGATTTTATGTACTTCACATACCAGAAATAAATATAGGATACTTTCCCTAAGTAAATTTCAGGCATTTTTATCTACTACTATATATTAATACGTAAAGCAAACACTTTGTACCTCTTTTTACGAAAATTGCGCGAACAGAGGAGTATGAAATTTTGCACACTTATAGTTTATATAGAGAAGAAGCGACTAATGCATATATTTTTTAAATTATGCATAAAAAATACATTAAATCAATAAAAAAACATATTTGTTTTATTGCAGGAGTTCAGCAGACAGGCAGAAGGCCAACTTGAAAGAAAGCGGTTACCATCGCCTATGGACATTTTCACAACCAAAGGTGCTTCAAATGCGCTGCTGCTCTCTTAAAGGAGACTGGAACCTGGTCACTAATTCCGGAACACAACGCAAGGTTGTTGCCAACATATTCTAGACCAGGGGTGGTCGCCATCCAGTAGAGCAAATACCCTACCACCTGGAAAAGATTACACACATACCATGTATTTGACGTGTGTGTCATATATAAATTGTTATTTATTGTTCAAGTCAAACTAACAGTGTAGCCTTGGCGAAATCTGTGATTATAGAAGTATAGTCTTTGACATTCTTTATAATGGTCGAATAACGACCACGAGCGACTACTAGTTATTTTAAAGTCTCAAAGTAATTAGCGGCCTCTATGGTTCAGCGGGCTAAGCCTTTGTCGGCTATCCTCACTGCAACGCCGAGGCTCCGGGTTCGCTTTCCTAGTACGGTATATTTCGAAAAAAAAAAATCTACGTTATTACTACGGTCTGGGAGTCTAGGATCAGCCTCAGAGTAGTCCATTGTGTATTACCCAAGCGTAACTTGTTTAATTTGGGGATATACAATATGTGTATTTGTCTGCTGAATTTAAAAAAAAAGTTAATTCAGAATAAAATATATAATTACATATTTAGATGATTTTTGGACACTTGTTTTAAAAATCATAATGAGTGAATATTTTACCTGGAAATATTCAAGTGGAAATCCTAGTAGCAGCCAATATTATATACAATCTATACATATTATTATGTAAACTCTCTGTACACATTGGATCAACTGTCTTGTTAACAGCTCCAGACCACACCAGCACAAGATCAAAGGATCTTGGAGCGTATCGCCAAAAGAACTCACATATTATAGAATCTCTGATCGTGCTGTATAAATAAATTCACGGGACTACAATATTTTCTTCATTCGTCTTTGTGAACATTTAGCACTTTGGTCCAACAGATTGGCCCAACATCTTGGTCCAACGTATGCAGCATGCACAATAGGTATGACACGTGAGACTTGTAATGATCACAAAGAGAATAATAAATTACTTAAATCCACTACACGCTACAAATTTACAATGGTACACTTAATAAAATATGTAACAAATGAGCATTCATCATAAACGCCTAATTACAAGCAATAAAACTTACTTTTTGTGAGGACATCTGTCGTGGCGTGTCCGAAACCGATGTTATCTGGGACCTGTGTCTCTAGTGTCGGATTTTACGACATTTTTACGATGCTGATAAATCGTTTGAGGGTACAAACGTATTAGAAACAACGTATACTTCGCACTTTTTGCTCGACATTTATTACTATATTTTTTTCATAAATAATATATCCATCTCTCTTTGTTCTCACCATCGCCTAATCATTTGGGGCTGGCGCAATAAATCTTTTCCTTCTATACTCCTCTATCGTAGCATATATTTTCTGTTACACCACAAAGTCTTCATGTCATCTTTCACACAATCCATCTATCTCTTTTTTTGTATTGGTACACATTTAAATTTGTATCCTCAAACAATTAACTACTCAAACAATTAATTACATTACATTAATGTGAGTATAGGGCTCTTTGTAGACATGGTAGCGTAATGGCTAGCGCATGCGTCCCAAGCTCAAAGGGCGCGGGTACGTTCCTGGCCGGAACACATGTACCACTTAGGCAGTTTTCTGACCTAATGTGCATATTGTTACAAATACCACGTGCTGATAACGGTGAACGAAAACATCGTGATGCAACCTGCACATCGAGATAACCGATGTTTCAAACCTGTCAAGCCGCCTTGGACAAACGTGGCGAGTATACGTGTACTCTCCATTCCCCATAATGGAAGGTTCCCGTTCCCCATAACTTTCGCAATTCTGGGCTCGGGAAGCCCAGAATTGCGAAAGTTATGGGCTGTTATTTTATAAATTATAAAAATAATATATGTATGTTGTTAATAGATTTAAAAAATACAGATTTGTTGTTTGCTTAATTATTAAAAAAACAACTCTTTCTACTGCCTGATCTTGATTATTTATATACCTCGATCATAAGTTGATACTTACGATATAGAGAACCCATATGGGATCTTATAACTGAAGTATAATAATTTAGCAAAGCCCTGATTAAACTACCCCAATATGAACCCATTAGCGTATTCCTGTTATGCAGGCACGTAGACACTGAAAGTACATGCGAATACTCTTTATCCTACACATTAGTATTATTGAGAAAATAAAGTATATAGGTCTAGCGCCCCTGGGCTCTACGGCTATTATGTTATTGCTTGGCCTATTTCCGTAGTCTAACTCAGACAGTCTTATTTTTACTGTTTTTATATTGTACTAGCTGTGCTCGTGACTTCGTGCACTGGAACTTTTTTTAAGGAACCATAAAAAAAAGTATCATAAGTTACTTCTTATAACATCAGCTATCACTGCTAGTGAAACTCTAGCCTATCTATTTCAGACATCAGACGCCCAGAGAGAAAGAGAAATTAAAAAGAAAATTGATTAAATACCATGTATACTTTCACATGCACTTAGTCAAAAGCTGTTATATTGATATTAAAAACAGACACTTCAATTTTATTCATCTATATAATTAAATCAGGTTTTTGGATACATTGGTCGCGAACAATGTGCTCACAAGAAAGTTGTATGTCGTTTACGTTAACTTTAAAGCACGTAGTAATATGTACGTGAAGTTGTATATTATTAATCAGTTTTGTGTTTAGTTGATTTAATTGGTCGTTAAATTAATGAGGTCAAATGATTTCGAAAAATAGTGTTTTATTTTGTTGGGGTTTCATATCGTAAACATTACAGTTTGTGATGTCACTATGAATTAATAGAACAATTTCATTGATTTATGAACATGCAAATAGCACAGGCTTAGTACTGTAAGATAAACGCCTAGAATGAAAAACACACTACTAACAACAAACCTTATACACTTACTCACACCAACGCGCATTACCACTGCATTGCATTACACGCACACAACACAAACAAACCAAGACACACAAAGAGCCTAAAAATTAATAACCTAGGCACAGAAAGAAAAAACAACACACATGGCACTAGTTAAGAGAATATATATAGGTATAGACGTAAGGCACACACTGCACATGCACTTCCTCATAACACCAGCATGTAACAGATACACTCTACATTAGTATAAGTTTAGTATTAAAATTAAATATGACCACGTTTCTGAATTTCGTAAAAAACTCAAGTGGTTGCCAATTCGCTTTCGCCGGAATACTCATATTCTTTCACTCCTGTACAGTGTATTGTTTATCCCCACAACCCCATTTTATCTCAAAAAACGCTTTGAATTCATCTCTTCCTCTCAAAATTTACGACCTTCTACGAATTAGACTTAATACTCCCAAACATTATTCATCTTTTTTCAACAATTCTTTTACTGTATAGGCTATTCGACTCTGGAATGAGTTACCTGTTACTGTTAGACAAGCTAAATCTCTAACAATGTTTAAGAATATGACAAAAAAGCACTACCTACAACATAGTGATGTTTGATATTTCTACGTATGTTTATGTATGTGTATATATAATAATATATGTATCTATATATTTATGTATGTAATATCAATAGGAGTATTTATATATGTCTATTTAGAATAAAATATATGTAAGTAGCTGCATATCCTCTAATATTTATGTATATCACCTTTGACCAATTCAATATGTTTTTATTCCTGCCTCGGGTTGTCTGGAAGAGATCGCTTCTTAGCGATAAGACCGCCCATTGTGCACATTTAGAATATTTTTAGGCTATAAGTTCATCTGTGTTTTCTGTAATGGTGTACAATAAAGTGTTATCTATCTATCTATTTATTAGAGAAAATTATGTTATAAGTTATTTTAGTTGATATTAATTTATAATTAGTTTTATTTAAGTTAGTTTATTTTTACTTAAAGTGCTTTAAAGTCTTCTTAAGGTACACACAACACAACATAAAAATCACAAAATTAATGTCACACACAGTCTTCGATCAACATACTATTGTTAATCGAAGCACACAGTAACAAAAATAAACAATAAGCGTGTATAAACTCAAAAAACTTTCATAGTAATTCAGTCAAAAAACTTTAAGTTGTAAAAAGGGTCTCGGACCTCGAGTCCGTAGATTTGTTAATAAAAAAACGTCTAGAGAAGTAAGTAGAAGATAGACCACCAGTGTGAACCAAGGGCTGAAACGCTTTGCCACTGTTTCCACATATATGTATTAAATATATATAAATGTTCGTCGTTAAGTCACGCGTGAATTAGATATCTCTAAAATTAATCTTTTTAATCAGATATCTTTATAAAACCCTAACGCCAATCGCCATCTACCAAAGGCGGTATTACCCATCAGAACACATTAAGTAATAATAGTTATTACTATATATAGCCGCAGGGAGGCTTTGTGGCGAAGCCTTAGGTGAGTTGCAACACCTCGTAGGGGAGACCGAGGAGAGTTGTTACAAAGGAGAGTTGTGACATACTTGATTTCTCGGAACCTATGACCGTTAATACTGTGACAACAACTTGCATTTATTGCTTTCGAGATGGACTATTTAATGCAGTGCAAAAAAATGGCGTATGGGAAGTGGTTTTGACACAATGACATTTACATACAAAAAATTGCAAAAAGTAAATTTTTCATTATAATTTTGATTACACATATATTGTTATGTATTATGTTTGCATGTTAATGATATTTTTCTTATATAGTTTAGTTATTCAGGTTTCATAGCCTTACAATGTTTTTTTTTTAGGTTGGCATCTTATTTATTAATTATGAATTATTATTCTGATTCGCTAATTTTTGCACTAAGGTGAGTTGTGGCAGCTTGTCACAACTCTCCTATTTAGCTGCTTTTTTTTGTTTGTTTTTCTGGCAGTTTTTTCTTATGGTATGATGTTGCATGCTGCATTGCCATTTCTTTGATCCAGAATGCTAAATATATGAAGGACTGATAATATGATAGATTGACATTGCTAAGGCTGAAATTTGTGAACTGTGCCCTCTGAAGTAGTCAGGCTAATATTTCACAGTCATAGAATTGCCGCATACTATTTCAATGTCAACTATGTACATTTCCCTGCAATCTTCAGTATAAAAAGGCATATTAATTTAATTTAGATGTCACACGATTACCGACACACCTACGAAGTATGAATTTACTTCCATAGGAGAAGAAGTTTAAGCAAGTTAAAAAGAAAACTAATAAGAAAAGTATCGTTTGTGACTAAGAAGAAGCAGAAAATGATTGGTTTTGCTTTTTTTACCTCGACACCTTTGTCAAGCAAATCAAAAGGGTTCAGAGCCCCGAATTCCAAGACTGGTTTCACATAGACGAGCTCCGATATGACTATCATAATTGTTTGTCAGATTAAACTTTGATTTTTAAACTGATTTATATACAACAGGTCTCAGAAAGATGCCATATTATATTATTATTTATCCTAAATAATATACAATGCTTCTGGACTGAGATATACTAGTTAAACTAAAAATTGACACAACTCTCCTCTGTCTCCCCTACCCGACTCCGGGGGTCATTTTTTGGTTGGTATTTGATTGATCAATAATTGAACAAAAATTATAATTTTTCTCGATATGAGACGTAACGTGGTTTTTTTCGTAATATGTCTATTGTTTGAAATTAAAATAAATTAAATTAAATTATTACCATGTAATCATTTCATTCAATTTTTATCAAAACAGGATAAAAAAAATCTACTTTATAAAAGAGGGATAAATAACTTTGTTTCATTATCTTTAAAATACTATTTTATATTATTCATAATAAAATAATAATGCATCTGAAAAACCATCGCGTCTATGGAATCCCAGTTGTCGCCCAAAAAATCAGTACCGAAAATTCCTCAAGGACGTTGCCGATGCTACAAACCTTAAGGCGAGTACATAAGCATACAAACAATGTCACATTGACATTTATAATATTACTTGCAATTTAAAAAAATTGCTCGTGCGATCCATTATGAACTGCATAAACTATTCTTTCTGTTTGCCCGAGACTTTTGAAACCTTACTCGATATTACTTAATTCATATCGTTTTTACGACTCTACAAGAACAAAATTAAGCAATCCAATTAATATGAATGTTTTAATACCTTCAAAAGTAAGCAGGTACTTACACCATTTAATTAGATAAATATGAATACTTCTTTACTAAAGGCTCGTGCATATCGCTGCTTAAATTTGACATTTGACAGACATGTAACATGACTTTTCTTGGAATTTTACCACCACTTTGGTGAAGTATTTTGAGCATATTAAGCTTTGAAGTATGTATTTTATTCACAGTATACATTAAACTCAGACAAATATATGTATAACTAGAGTACTACCTAGGAGACTACGTGGAAAAAAGCGTCAAATGATGTGAAGACTCTTAACAAACTTGTGTTTGTAAATTTATATAGTAATGGTTTGCATTTCTGTGGATAAGTAATGAATGAATGAATGAATGAATTTTTGGTGAAAACTATGAAAACTACGTACTTAAAAAGTTCATAAAAAAAATTTTTTTTTCTTGAACAAAGGACGGCCTTATCGCTTACAGCGACCTCTTCCAGAAAACCCGTGGCAAGAGCAAAATATATTATATTGGCCAAAGGTGATATACATAAATATTAGAGGATATATATATTACTTACATATATTTTATTCATTTATAAACATTCTTTATATTAATTTATTTATAATTTAGTTTATTTTTAAGTATTTAGTTATGTATTAGGTGTTTTATGACTAAGTGTTGCACATTGCTTCAATGTTTTAACAACATTACAATAAAATTCAATTAAGTATGCAAAATATTACATAAGTAAGAATTATACTTAAGAGACATTAATATATACATACATATATATACATATACATAAATATACGTAAAATATCATCTCAGTCGTTTTCTGTAATACAATAAAGTGTTATCTATATATCTATCTATATAAAATGCATTCCAAACATAGTTTAATAGACTTTAGGATGCTGGATTAGAAATATCATAGGCACATTGATATTTTTGAATCTAATAATATTACTTTACCTGCACTTTCTGAGATCTGTTAATATCCTATCAGCATAATTTAATTTCTTAAAACCTGAGCCACTATATGGAAAGCCCCTTACTCACTAAGCAAATGACATCAAATATCGTTTCCCACATTAAACGTCGCGGGCGTCACAAGAACGCTATAAAAACGCACTAAAACCCCTCTTTTATTGCATTCAATCTATCAAAAAACCGGACATTCCGGACTGTTTCCTCGAAGATGGTGTCCGCAACGTAAAACGACGCTACAAGATCGTAAAACAGACGATTGGGATGCGAAAGTATATTCATCTCTGACAGGGAATCAAGGAAGCGGGGAGGTGAATGTAAATTATAATAATAATAGGTAAAACACACACACACTGACACATGGAATATCACCAAGCTAAGCAAGTTACGTGTCGTGGTAGTGTAATGGTTAGTGGTGGTAATGGTTAAAATTTGATTTAAGCTCTATAAAATTAATGTCAAATTTTAACCATTAATCGGGCAAAAGGAAGGGTTGGCAAGATACAGGAACGGACCAATGGTCACAAGAAATAAAAATCCGGTTGTTCTAAATTTAAATTCATTCATGAAAGGAATGTTTGCAGGGAATGATATCGTCATAATGCGGTGCTGCGGTTGTACGACGCGATTATTGGGCAATTCCTATATCATATTAATTCACTTATCATCCGTTGAATTTTGAATTTACTTTTATGTGGGCGGTTCTTATATCTCGACCATTCATTTGCCTTACTATCTGTCACAACTTATAAGCTAAATAAAGGTAATGTCAAAATTAAACCGATGTTAAGGCATGTGAATTATCCGTCCAATTTGTGCGAGGCAGTAATGTCTCAAAAGGAGGCCGTTGAACGAGAGAGGAAGAGCGGTGCGCATGTGTCCCATCATTAATGACGTCAGTCGGGGCCTCGGAGACGCAGATATGCGCAAGATCTCCCGTAATTCCGCTACAGGGGTCCTCCAGCATCTGGGGAGCGGAGGATCAAACGCCTGTTGACGAAGTGAGTTTGCCTCTCCCTGGGTAATTCTCAAGCACTGATGCGCAGGATTAGCGTGGGCGTAACTAGGTTCTAAGTCTCACGCTTTTCCTACCATGAGCGCGGGACACATGGAAGGGGGTATTAGTGGAGTATTAGCCCATGGGTTACCTCTTTAATAGGGGTACCTTGCTGAGTCTCCACACAAGCCGGCAATCGACTCTGTTATCTGCGCCATCTTCAGTGGATAACTCTCATTGCTTTGGTCTAATCCCAGTGAAGGATCTGATAATGTACGAAATGTATTTCCCCCTGCCTAAAAAAATTAAAAATAATAATATACGCGCAGGAGGGTTTTGTGGCGAAACCTTAGGTGAGTAGTGACACCTCGTACCTGACTCCGGGGGCCAAAGCAAGGCCCCCGCCTCCGTGTTTGCCTTAACCAGCCAGCACGGAGTGGAGATAGCTAGAGCTAAGACTCAAGCTCCAGGGGTGGAAGTGATAAATGGCATCACGTCAGAAGTAGCTTCGGTGAACCTGCAGCCCACCTCTCTTAGCTACTCACACCCATGTTGCCCCTGTCTTTTATGGCATTTTTGAGGCCCATGCAGGGAGTGGCGAGTCACCGTCTGCCCATTTTTCCATGTTCCTTGAACATTGCGACGGGCAGACGCCATAGTCCCCATACTTCCAAAGTCCCCGTACCACTAGCAGGTCACCCAAATAGCCCGGTACCTTTTGTCCTCATTTCCCACAATAGTCCTACACTGGCCGGAGCTTGTCCTTGGGTGCATTAGTATATCGTGTAGACAGGGATAATAGCCGGTCAGTGTCACGCCACATTTAAATAATTTAAATTTGTCAACGGGCCTCTACGTGTTGGCCTTCCCATGGCTCCACGCAAGACCTTCAAATGTCCGGGCCGTTATTATGGCCTGTGGTCTCGAAAGACATACATTGTTATAATAATATAATAAAAGCGAATGATTACTACGAGAGGAACCGGTCAATAGAGCTTGTATCAAATTTTAACCAATAATAGGGCAAAAGGAAAAGTTGGCAAGATACAGAACGGACCAATAGTCACAAGAAATAAAAATCGGGTTATTCTAAATTTAAATTCATTCATGAAAGGAATGTTTGTAGGGAATGATATCGTCATAATGCGGTGCTGCGGTTGTCCGACGCGATTAAATGCGGTATGAACCTTTCAAACAAACACTCCACATCAAAACCAGTTTCTTACGAGATCACGACATTACAGACACATAAACATCGAGATCAAACCACTAATCCTTTTCGCGTTGGTTTATCAAAAATAGCTGAATGAAGCCATAAACTAATATGTTTATGACGTAACGCTACCCGTCTCGACGCAATGAATAACCAGTATACAGAGGGGACACCGTTCATAATATTGATGTACGTATGTATAGTTGTGACTGTGTAATTTTTAAAATAACTTTAAGTGATTAATATTATCAGCCAGTCAGCAAGTAAAAAAAGAAGGAAAATATTTATTTTCACACTTTTATGCCAATATTATAAAGAGGAAAGATTTGTACTTTTATATTGTTACGTGCGAGCGGGGATACGCACTGAGGATTGAAAGGAAACACCAGTTTTTAACTAAATGCTTTTATTAACTTACACAGCCATACGTGATTCCTCTCCGCAGGGTTGCCCCTACACGCTCAGCTAACGACACACTATCCCGACGATAAGATGTCTCACTCGCAATACCGTCGCCGATATTGCGTAGATCACCTCCTGCTACTGCAGTGCTTACTTCCAAATTTACCACGTGTAACTCGCTTTTGGATTTTCTCTAAAACTATGCTACAGGATGTTTGAATAAATACAAAAACTACTGCACTGATTTCAAAAATTCTTTCACCATTGAAATGCTACATTATCTTTGAGTAGCTTAGGCTATATTTAATTTAAATAATCGCGTTTTATATTTTTTCAAAGCAGGGAACGTCTGACGGGACCTCTAGTAATGTATAAGATGTAGAAGTATGGATACTTTTTAGAAAAAAAATACATTACATTCATGATAATAAGGCTAGTAATTCAGCATTATGCTGTGAAAAAACCTGATACAGTGCTTATTTTCAGTACTTAACTTCCAACAAGTTAGATTTGACCCAAACTAGTAAATTAATATTTACAGCATTACTCATATTATAATTATTCGGCAGTTTTGTTTGCATAGATAAGGTGCATCGGTTTCCGACATGTAAATAATTATAATCTGTATTAAACTTCATTCAAAAGAGCAAAAAAGCAGTGTTGTTTGCTATGTATTCTTGGCTCTATCCCGTGACACAATTCGTACACTGTCGCAAGTAGAAAAATAAAAAGTAAAAGTGGTTTTAAATACTTATTTAATAAGAAAGAAATAAAAGAAATATTTAAAGAAGTAGGTTTGCTAGTTCAAAAAAATATTATATCGGTTAAAATTAAATATTCCACTTAAATAAATACCTATAAAAACTTCGTTTAAAAAAACCGACTTCAAAAACAAAAAAGTATAAAATAACTTATTTCTAAAGCTATTATTTTTAATATATATTATCTTATACATAATAAAGTCGGTGATTAGTTATTTTCAAAATATAGTAATTTTTATGTTTTACTTTGCACCGACCTCAAGAGTTTTTAGATAATATATATTAATAATAATAGCTTTAGAAATAAGTTATTTTTTAAATTCTTTAGTTTTTGAAGTCTTTTTTTATTTATTTGTTACTTTTTAGTGTCTAGATATGGGTACGCCTACGAAAGGTGCCGCGCGGAATAGAAATGTTTTCATAAAAAATGTTTATAAAATGAAAACTACTGGGCCAAACTATGTCAAATTTTTAGGGGACCAAATGGCAGCTATTTCGCATCGAACAGAAAAAGAATCACGTAAATCGGATCATAAATCTCGGAGTAATCGGTGAACATACATACAAAAAAAAGATTCCGACAAATTGAGAAACTCCTCTTTTTTACGTCGGTTAAAAATAGTGTTTCTTAGATTTTGTTTCTCATAATATTGTTTACGCCAATTTATACTGCAATGACTTTCTTAAAGACTTGACGCATACGTTCCTTCCAAGCTCGTCTTGTCTCGTATTTATAAGTGATACAATTAGTTTATTGCCCAGGTACATCGGGAGAAGTTATTAATTGTGTAATACTGTACCATACTGTACTATCATCAAGCTTACTGCGAGTTTTTTTTTGGTTTCTCAATTTCACTTCTTAGGTCATAACTCGCAATAATATAAACATGTACCTCTGTACGTTATCTATTCACGTGTCTGAGCCTCTAATAAAAGTACCGTTGAACTAGTCGTCGTGTACGGCGCCTGCGCATCTTTACGGTGCGTGCATTTTTCAATCACACTTGGCATACATAATGAGGACATAAAAATATTTAATACTAGAGACCTCTTGCCACTTCTTTCACGTTCGATGAATGGCAAAGAATTGAAATTAATCGATTCGCAATGGCTGTATTAACAGTGTCAGTTTATACAGTTGCTGAACATTATCAAGTAAATAGCTCCAAATTTCTCGTTATTCACTCGCATTAGTGTACATTTTGTAGACAGAGTAGAGTACCGACTGTTAGAAGTCCCAGTCGTCCTCCGACAACCTTCCTAGACCCGTTAATAGTGCACAAATGCATTAGCATCGAAACATAAAATAAAACTAGCTGTGCCCGCAACTTCGTCCGCGTGATTTTTTTTCACTGTTGGTAAGATTTACTATCCCCGGGTGACATAGGCTACATTATATTTTCAAAAAAAAACAATTTTTAATTTTTATGAAATACCCGTGCGAAGACGGGGCGGGCCGCTAGTAGGTATTATATAAATTATTTGTGAGTGAAAAATTGATTGATATATGTATTAATTTTGTGTTCTATATTTAATAATGTTTATTATTTTAATGTTTCCCAAATAAATTAAGTCCTCCAGTTTTTTTGTTTATAAATATTTTGTAATATGCAAAGTATGTATGCACAAAAATGAGCATATCATTATGCATGATCATCAATTTATGCATGCAATGCAGTTCATTCACTCCGCACCATCCCTTAGGCTATGCGCAAACTGATAATTAGGGTTGTTCAATTTATTGCTTCCAAAATTTCCCGCGATCACGACGTGTGAGACCGCCCTGTAGATATTCAATCTTAATCGTTGCATAATTTTGCTTGCAAACAATAATTTTCGAGTATAATAACAAATATTACATAATCGAAAGTGTATTCATGGTTCGCATGGGGGTAGGTAGAGACTGGATCTCCACTTGCGACGAATCTGACAAACAACTTTCGCTTCTCAAATGTCAACTGTCAACCTCTTCATATGCACGTTTGTTTATTTGATATGCTTTTTAACTAACATCTTTTTAACACTTCTACTATTTGATCATGGTGTGTACGTTGCGGTCTTCCGACACCGACACTGCCACTCACTATGTTGTCATACACTTGTTTTACGATTCTACTTTTACCCATTCTCTAAACATGCCCAAACCACCTAAACATTTCTTTTTCATCTCTTGTTAATTCATATTCTTTCAATCCACAACGTCCCCTTGTTAAATCAGTTCCTTATCATATAATTAATCATTGCCTCATATACACTTCTCAAAGCCCTAATTTCGATTGCGCTTAGACTCTAATGCTTCGTCTGCCATACCCATCTATCCCTATCATACATTAGCATTGACACCAACACTAATGTTTATTAACAATACCTATATTAACAATATAGTTTTCTATATTGTTTTTTTATTATTATTTAGTACTAGCGGTCCGGCGCGGTTTTACCACCCACTCCCGTGGTATATAGCGTCATGTTATATAGCCTATAACACTCCCTGTTAACGTACCTTTCTAACAGTTAAAGATTTATTAAGTTTTTAAGGCAGTTTAGTAGATCCAGAGATTACTCCCTACATTTATATAGTACAACAATCAGTACTTATCCAACTACATTATCCACAAACTAAAAGCTAATAAAACTAAACAAGCATTAAAACTAATACAGGACATATACAAAAACTCACATACACACGCTTGCGCACAACACCCCACAGCTAGCTAGAGTAAGGTATTTGCCCTGGATAGCTGCTAAGCTGCAATCCCTAGTCCAGGGCATACAGCCATAACAACCTTGAGATGTGTTTGGTGTTACAAATGTCGATAGGCTATGGTAACCGCTTTCCATCTGCATTTCTGCCGAACTCATGTAATAAAAAGATAACTATTTAATCTGTTCCTGAAAGAAGAATACACTGTGTCTTGCTCATAGTCATCGCGCATGATAACATTTTTAACTAGTGATTGATAAATTTAAAGTCTCGTGTTTTTTGGACCAAAATGATATTCCAATGAAATACAATATAGTTTCTAAAACACATTCATTGTGCAGCAAAGAAGTCGCTCACGATAAATAGTTTCAAATTAAAATCCCATCGAACATAAACGTTCAAATATCTCGAAGCAACTTTCAATGTTCAAGTATTCAATAAAAAATTAAAAAAACAAAAATAATTTTGATCGATAGCGATCAAAATTCAGTGCACTTTAAAAAAATTACATTTAAACACAGTTCAGAGAACGTTCAGCAAACAAAATCTGTACTTATTTTTAGGCCTAGTTCTCATTGATTGATACTCACCAGTAATTTATTGTTTCTGTTAATACATGCTCGTGGTCGCCCTTACTCGTAATTCGACCATAATAATTAATGTCAATTAATTACAGATTTCGCCAAGGATACACTGTTAATTTGACTGAACAATAAACAAAACAGTATTTATTCGTATGTGTGTCAAATACATTGTAGTACAGGTTTAATGTATTTTTTATGCATAATTTAAAAAAAATTATTAGCATTCGTCGTTTCTTCTCTGTATAAACTAAACCTCCTAAATTCTGACATACTTCTGCCTTCCCTTATCCCCTATCTTAGGCACTATTCCAATCCCATATCCCATCTTTTGCATCCCATTCCCCCGATTCCTTCATTGCATTCCCCTATCCTATGTTGCAATCGTGTATAGACTGGCAGTAGCCATTTTCCATGAACCGGGCCTGCCTTTTTGCCGGCTTTGGAATAATAAAAGACGGTCCACCTTATGGTAAGTAGTTACCGGTGTCCCTGGAAATCTGCAGCACCAACTAAACTCACGCTTCACCTACTTCATTGGGACTTTAAGAATTTGTTTACACCTGTTTTAAAGATAATTATTTTATATCATTCTAGATGATTAATGTTGGTACGGACCTATGGCGTACAGTTGTGGGGCTGTACCAAACCAAGTAACATAGAAATAATACAACGATTCCAAAACAAAGTACTGAAAGGCATTGTAAACGCGCTATTGTACCTACATTAGATCGAGCGACCTCCATCGGGACTTGAAAGTGGAGTTTGTTACTAGCATTACCAGAAAGTTCACGAGCATCGGCATCATCATCATAAATGTCGAGGCAATCCAGCTCCTCGACAATACGGATGTAATGAGAAGGCTCGAAACGACAAAACCGTTTGAACCAGTGCTATAAACAAAACTAAAGTGTAGTGTACTGTGCTAACTTATTAAAGACCATATGAACAAGGTGTCTTCCCCTTATTAGACATGATAAGAAAAGTGCTAATTGACACTTTATTTAATTTAGGTTATATTTAAATTACTTATTAGTCTTTTTAGATGAGATTGTAATAATATTGGTAATGTAATAATGGTAATAAAGTGTGGTATTTTTAAATGCAATATTTATGTAAAAATTTAGATGTTAATAATAATATATCTTGTTTTTTGACATCAGCTTTTACTCAGATGTTTTAGTTTTATTTGTGCAATTATACTTAAATGATCATGATATATATATCATGATCATTTAAGTATAATTGAAGTGAAGCCTAAGCCTTACTCTCCAATTATTTTGCGATGAAGATATCCTTAAAATTTTGAGCATCCGACCATTATTTTACACCTTTCCAGTTTTGAATTCTATGTTCTTTCATTAAGGATCATTTTTAAATGTATTTCATTTAAGTTCCTTCTGGAAATTATTTATGATTTCATTTTGATTATAAGTTTAGGATAACCGTGTTATTGTGAATATATTCGGTTAATTAATTTAAATTAATCATTCACTGGAAGTACCAATTAGTTCTTTTTCGATTTTGCGAAATTGAAAAGGGCCTTTAGGAGTGTCTAAAAATATGTTAATAGGAAGTATCTATTAAGATTTTCTATAGAAAACAACACTTATCTGCCACTGTGGCCGGAACATCACTCAAGGTTATATTGCGGCATATCTACTCTATACCAGGAGTAGTAGCTATCCAGATGGGCAATTGTCCTATGAGGCCATTGAGTTACAATAAGTAGTATTGTAACTCAATTTATGAGACCCAATTCTGTTATAACTATCTCATCAAAATCGCCGAACAATATCATCTCAATCGTATATTTTTTTTATTGCATGAGTTCAGCAGACAGTCGGCCCACTTGATATAAAGTGATTACCATCGCCTATGGACATTTGCAACACCAAAGGTGCTATTTTTTAATTTATTGTCCAATATGCTTACATTTATATACATTAGAAAAACTTTTGACTGTGGCACAGAAACGCCATGGGCCTATTCGTGCTGCAGAGAGTCGTGTACACAATATTGTTAAATACATAAATAATAAATCGGCAGACAAACACACACACTGTATATCCCGAATTAAGCTAATTTCGCCAGTGTTATGGGTAATATACAACGGACCACTCTGGGGCCGAACCCAGACCATAGTAAAAATGGAGAAAATTCGTTTCCGAAATTTACCATACCAGGAATCGAACCCGGAGCCTCTGCGTTGCAGTGAACTATGCCGGCAAAAGCTTAGCCTGCTCAACCACAGAAGCCGTCAATGTTATATCAAAAATAGGCTGCTCTCTTAAGGGAGACTGGAACTTGGTCACTAATGGCGAAACACAACTCAAGGTTATGTCAGCATACTCTAGACCAGGGGTGCTAGTCAATCAGTCGGGCAAATACCCTACCAACTGGCTGTGGGGTGTGGTATGTTTACCTAATTTCGGTATTCTGTTAATCCCAATGGCATACCCGTGGTATGCCACTCTTCATAAATAATTATAACCGAAAAGTCGCGACATAAATGTTTACATTTTTGATGGCTTTTCAGTCTTCATTTCGGCTTATTTCGTTTCTGCTAATGGTAATACCTGTTTTTTGCTACTGTTGCACACCTTCTCTCCACGCCCCGTATACTGCCGACGCCCATAACTCGCACAGTTAGCAGCTAGGCGTCAGACAGAAAGTGAGATATAGAAGCGGCCTTGAAGGCCGAAATGCTCTGTTGCTCAGATACATATGGCACCAATACGGCACTACTCTACTCTCTACCATTCATCTCTGTATCGTCTTTCTATCTATAGTTTTAATTAAATTGTAATTAACCCTAATAATAAGTCATACAGTCCACTTCGAGTTTTATTTGGAAGAAGTAACTGCCACTAATAGCTACTATTATTCTACCGCGACGATAGCGAGAAGATATTGTTGATTTAGTAGAATACGAATTTTTACACTATGGCAATGAAATTGTACGTTGAATATCTTTGCAACGCCGAGATGTTGAAATAGCAGAATCGGGCCCCTGGCTGTGGCTTGTTTTATCACCTCTTACAACAGGCCGCCCGTTCAGAGGAATTTGTGTTCTTTCTCTGCATAATATGACTTATGACTCTATATATGTGGAGTTTGTAATACTTGTGTTTACTATTTAGGATTTCAAATGAAATTTTGTAAATAAAACTTGAAGTATGAACAGTTAAAATGCAAATCAGATGGTAATGCCAGAACCAAATTAAATAATTTACCAAAGCAATAAATCGGCAATCCTCTGGGCGCGGTGTTATTCAATATTTAGTACTTTTGAAGTGGTTAATATAATTAATGGACTCGTTTACATTTATTGCGGCACGCGATATTACTGCTTAAAGGCGCGTGCTCATCTACAAGCCGTTACCGTAAAGCCGTGTAATCATCTCCGAGCCGTAACTGTAAGGCTGCGTACTCATTTGCGACCCGTAACCGTAAGGCCGCGTACTCATCTGCAAGCCGTAACCGTAAGGTCGCGAACTCTTTTGCTAGTGGTAACCGTAAGGCCGCGTACTCATCTGCTATCCGTAACCATGAAGCTGCTTACTCATCTGCGAGCCGTAACCATAGAGCGTAGAGATTATTATTGTTACGAGCTACAGGACTCGAATTAAAATAAATGCCGTTGGAATTACTATAGAGTTTATTAGAACTGTACAAACACGTATAATACAAATACAAATAAAACTAGATGCAACCAGTTCAAACTGCATGATTCAATGCAATTAAACACGCGCAGTCCGTCATTATATAGCTAATCGAGAGTACTACAAACGTCTTACTCGTATTGTAGTCGTCGCTTGACTGCCCTACCCCTCCGTTCGGGCATTGTTTTATACTGAACTGTATAATACCGACAAAGGGGCCCCGTTCACGCACATCTGGCAAGCTTCGACGCAATGCAATAAAAACAAGAATTAATTCGTTCGACATTAATTACAGCCATAAAATAAGTACGATAACAATAAATTTTTGTAAATTTTAAGCACTAAGTAAATAAAAGAATTCGTTTTTACAACATGCAGGTGTGCGGTCTTTGTCGGTATGTAACATTATTATTCGGTAATTATTTGTTTTAAAATTTTTGTTTTGTTTTTTAAAATATAAAGATATGTTTTTATAAAAAATAGATGACATTATTCTTTTATAAAAATACATCAAAAATAAAACACATATCCAACAAAAAAATATAAAATCTTGCAGTTCTTCTTCTTCATATTATTATTATTACTTTTTAAAACCATGTTTCACTGATTTCGTATGATTGTACAAAATTATGACGCCATATTTTTGTACAAGTAAAAAGGGTAAAATAACGCATCGTTTACTTTTTTTAAAGTAACTAAAATCATTTCTGTCGTGATATTTTAAAATTGATATGATAATATTGTATTTTAAAGCCTGTTTTTATATGTACATAATATTAGAATATATTGTAATATCATTTAATATGTTGTCATGTACTCAATTCTAGTATTTCTAATTTCATGAAAGTTTATATTTGAATACTTCAAAGTATTTAATGAGTTTCGTATCACAGAATAAGCGATGAGAGTGTCAACAAAGGGCACAGTCATGCACTTTAACCAGTATATTTTATTACTACACGGAAGTCTAATATTAACTTAATATAGAAAAATCTTATAAAAATAATTTTCAATTTAAATTGATTAAAGATATGAATAAATATGAAGCAATAGGTATTGAAGCAGATATGAATTTAACTATTAATAGAGCCACGGGGGGCTCTAGTCAATATTTTTACAAAAAATATCATCAATACTGAGGTCGCCTTACTTCGAAACCTTTACGTTGAAATTGTTCCCCTACCAAAAATTTCAACAAAAACTGCGCATCAAATCTGCGAATGTAGTCATTTAAAATGTAGCACTACGTGGGGCGGACGTATGTTGCGTTGTCTATTACTCAAGTTACTTTTCGGGTTGAATTTGCTTTGTATAAGTTTTTTATGTGTGCCTATGTTCTTCCGATTATTTCTAGCGAGTTTTATTATGTATGTTTTATTTTTAAAATATAACTTCGCACTGTTTATGCATTAATCCAGCGACAAATAATAATAATAATAATTCTTTATTTACTCTCACACTAACAATAATTAAATTTGTAACAATTTTTCTTATAAACTGACATTGTGAGAGCCTGGTGTCAGTAAAAGGAATAAACCTGTGTGACTGATCACCAGCCTCTTTCTCCCCAGAAAAACTAGCTAAGCGAATTGTGCAATATTGTGTATTGAGTGTTATTATGTGTGACTGTGTGAGTATGTTATCGTGTATAATAGATGTGGAATAATAATAAGTTTTAATAAAATACGAGTAACATATAAATTAGACCAGTCTGCCTACGATAATGAGATACGACTAAATTTTAAAATGTAATGATGTGTATATAATATAGTTATTGCAGATCTTAATGTATTAAATTAAATAACAAATAATGTTAGGAAACTATATTTGGGTAACTAAGACTAACAATGCTTCAGTGGAGTCGTAGTTTAAAAGCCACTCAGTCAGTGTTTTCTTACACTGAGCTTTAGTTAAGGAGTAAATATCAATCTGCTTATTGATTTTGTTGTACAAATAAGTGCCTAAAAAGTAAAAGAATCTGCAACAAAAGGTTGTCGTAACAGTGTTTTGTTTGCAACGGATGTGAATTCTTTTAGTAAGAGAACTAGAAGATATAAATGGAGTAATGCGATGTTGTTTTAAAACTATTTGTTGAATAAAAAGTTGCCGAACTGTCAGCACTTTCCAACGATCATAAAGGTCTTTGGTGGAATAGTAAAAAGGGAGAGACAAACTCACTTTAAGTATCGCCCGTTGCGCACGTTATAATTTTAACATTGCAGTTTTAGCAGCTCCTCCCCAGGACGTGATACAATAGGTCACTTTACCAAGGGTTTTAAATATATAAATTAATTTGCGTAATTTGAGTGTAAGTGAGTTAATATGTGGATGAAATATTGATAGATATCCACTTTAGTTTTAAGTGAACCTTAAGCAAAAAGATATCAGTGAAATATAGATATAAAAAAGGGGAAGAAAGACTTTATTTGAAGAAATAGCGACGTAATTACAATCCTTATACAACCTTCTACACAGACCATATTTTGAGAATTTGTACTTAATTTTTTTGAGTCTCCCTTTAAAGTTTAAGTTATTAAGGATCTACTGTACATATTTATAAACATTGACTGGTATTACACGAGCGCCATTGGAATTAAAAGAATACCGAAATAGGTACAAACCTACGATTGAGACCATTATCCGTGCATTTTCAGTAAACAAGGTTTGCGCTCATCATATTGATTGACCTTCCTTCTCTCACTATCTCTTCTCTCTCTTCTCATCCTTCCTTCCTAGATCCTTATAATTCCCTCAATCTGAGCCATATCGTAGATATCAAGCAAATAACAAATAATAGATGAGAGATGATAAAAACAAAACTCTAGTTTAAATCGTTCAATAGTATATTGTATGTATGTATGTAAACTTCGATATTAGATGGTTCATTTTTGTCTTTCAATTTGCATGAATCAACCAAAGTGATGAATATAAACATAAACAATTCAATGTTATTGAATACCGTCGGGTCCTTTCAGTTCTATGACTTTCAACCAAATTAAATGGTTGTTCCCATTGATGTAGCAATAATACCGGTATTGCTTTCTTTATTCTAAAACGTCTTGTTGTTTCAAATGACTTTAAAAGTACCTTTAACGACACGTTAACATGTGTCAGTAAATGTGGCCAATATTTATACTCGGTTTGTTAAGACTTAACATATCTACCTTTATTATTGTTACATCAATGGTTGTTCCGTCTAACATCAGCATTATAACTTTAAGTCATTAGTCTACCACCTCATCTGAAGCAACTTTTGTACCGTTAAAGAGATTCTTTACACATTTTATATGAAATCGGTTAGAATAGCGACTTCACACGTGTACACGTGTGGATTGTGGCATTTACAATGTAATATAATAGTGATAAAATCGCTAAACATGTTATACCATACTAAAACGTGTATAAAAGACTAGTAAAGTGTTTTTACAACACTTGTACTCTATCAATGAATTCGTTTTATTGTACTTTTCATGTCTACAAATAGTAATAAATATACTGTTATGTATATATTGTATACGTTTCTTAAATCATATCGTGCTTTGGCATGTTTTTTAATAAATTATTAAAATAATTTTATCCGACTAAGAATTGAACTTTCTGCATAATTATGTCTTACGTTCTCAAAAAAATTATTAAAACTAAATAATCAAAATGAACAAGTTGACGGTAGGCTAAATAAAATTTTAAGAATACTCATTGACACTTGACGTCTTTGTCTTCCGTGATCACGGCTACTGAAAAGTGGCTGAAACGTCGGAATAATAAAAATTAAATAAATTACCTTGCTTCAAACCGTTACAACGTAGTTTAATTACAAGAAAGCTGAGTTTTATAAATTAAAAACAATCTTGATTTATGTGTATTTTATATGGAAAACCTTTTCACGCCGAGGGAAAATACTTATTATTAATATTAAGGGCTGTAACTTTCAGGGCTTGTTTCCTTATATATACAAAAAAAAAATCGGGTGGGGGTACAAAAACACCAAGAAAAAAAGTCGATAAAAAATCACCTTACTATATTATATATTGTACAGATTTTGAGTTATACATTAAGAATTTTTATCAGTACTATGAAAACATTGTTATCAACGAATACAGTTTTATTGAGTCATAAAAATAACACTGTTTTATTTAACGACACCAGTTTTTACGTTAATACCCAATACGTTCAGCGCATTTGCTACTTTATAGACATGAAAATAGCCTATTCTGGTCTGCTTATTTTAAAAAACGATACAAATCTTACTAAATATAGCCTCATTAAGGAAATATTGTGTTATTAACGGTAACGAATAAGTTGTGATAGTTCCATGACACTGGTTTCTTTGAAAACGTTAACAATTACCTTTAAAAATATAGGTGATTACCGTAATTTTGTAAAAATATATTGCCCTACCGGTATATATTTTTACCGTTACTTGGTAACTTTTATCATTTTAACGTTAAATATAACGTTAATATTCATGTCTTTAACGTTATACGTATCATTGATTCCATTCAGTTCCATCCATGCAGGAACGGAGAAAGAAAACAATATCCTGTGCCCGGGCGACCTGTCGTAAGAGACGACAAAAGAACCCACAGCCAGGTGGTAGGGTATTTGCCCGACTGAATGACTACCAGCCCTGGTCTAGAATATGCTGCCATAACAACCTTGAGTTGTGTTTCGGCATTAGTGGCCCGGTACCAATCTCCCTTAAAAGATCAACAGCGCATTTGTAGCACCTTTAGTGTTGCAAATGTCCATAGGTAAATCCATGGTGTCCATAGGTAAATTTACATCAGGTGGGCCGTCTGCTTGTTTGCTGGATTTATGCAATAAAAAAAATCATCAGAGTGCCACACTCGTTTTATTAAACTCGACCCCTAATGATGTTTATTAATGCCTATAATTCCGTAAATTCCTCCCAAAGTCCTCATGTCCCACATAAATCGCAAACTAACAAGGTGATAACAGTTTGTGTATTTCACGCGACTAATCCCTGGATATGGGGATGAGGCGAGACAGACACCTTCACGGTCCATTCACAGTGTTATTAATGCGTAAACGCAGTTAATTAGGATTTAGGGTTGCTAAAGCTCTATTTTATTTCACTGAAAGATATAATAAAATTTAGTTTGAATAAAAGTTTTGAGTCAATTGAGACACTTTTTATCGTCTTAAAAACACTAGAGCCTCCTAGATTTTGTAAGAAAGCAGCAAGTTATGACGTCATGAAAACGAGTCAAAGAGCGTATATACTAATAATTATTTTACCTCACTTAAAGATAAAATAAAATTAAATTTTTCTAATCTTGTAATTATTCTTTAATTGTGCCAAATTAGACATCAATAAAGTGGTACAAGTAACGTGTCATAACATTTAAAATTGCCATTATTTTCTTTAGTATATAATAAAACATATAATATAAAATCTTTAAAAAATCAATCACATTTGCAACTTGTAGATGCACACTTCCACCCCTTATGCACACGTTTACGTCATAGTCATATGCACACATTCTCACCCCAGTTGACGCGAGTCGTTTTTGGTCTTTGCCATAAAAAATTTCTTACGAAACAAAGAGTTGTTTTCATGCTTTTTTTTTCATTTTTCCGGCTAAAGTTACCGGGATAGCTATTTACGATTGACAAAAGGCGGTAACCCTATTGACCTAAAAGCATTTTTCCAACCATTCCATGCTTCAATAGTTTTCCTGGATAAATATTTTTGTTTTTTTTTCTAAAACTGATACAATACCACTGATACTTGACACCATCCTTGATTATAGACCTATAGACGACGAGGTCTTTTTAAACTGGACATACCACTTATCAAGAATGTACTCCATACTACATAGACCTCTATCGGCTTAAGAAATGTTTGGATTCATAGATCTTTGTTAAATGGTGAAAGCGTTTTTATGGGTACCATGAGATGTGAAGAATTGTGTCACAGTGCTATTAATATTGTTTGTCTTTGTCTAATTTTGGTTATTTGATGACACGTGACCGAGGTTAATGTCTTTTAAATTATTTTATTTTTAGTTAATATCCTTTCGGTTCAACTGTTGGGGTTATAAACTGTCATCAAAATATTTTTTGAATTATTCTTGACACAGTAAACAAAATTTTGAAAATATTCAATGTTTTCTATTTTTAGGGTAACATTGAAGTTTTGAAAATGAAAACGTTGCGTGTAGTAGTCGCGAAAGCTTAAGAAAATATTTTGATACGATTTTTCAAATTTGTTTTTATAACCCCATATTTCCATCCCTTTGGTACCATTGATAGACATATAATTTTGTTACCTGTTTAAAGTTTTTTCTAACATTTCTCACAGTATATTGTTACCAAATAAATATTTTTCTTTTTTTCTCTCTTTCTAATGAATTGATATTGTTTTGTTACCTAGTTTTTTTTCTTCTAACATTGCTCGTAATTTGTTCTCAACAAATAAATGTATTGCTCTCTCTCTCTCTCTCTTTCTAATGAATTGATATTATTTTGTTACCTATTTAAAGTTTTCTTCTAACATTTCTCGTAATGTCTTCTTAGCAAATCTCTCTCTCTCTCTCTCTCATGACACCCGATACGACAAAGATAATTGAAAAAGTTGTTCTTACGTTAGTCTTGTAATAAATTAGATTATTTACTATAATAAATTAGTTCACATAATTATTTTATATATCTTTTAAAATATTACGGCAGCTTATTTCTAACTTTTGTTTCTAACTCGAGGTAGATAATTGACGGCTCGCTATTTTCGACTTTTACGATCGCGTCGCGAGAAAATAATGAGTTTGCCCTAACAAATTTTAGTGACAGCTTTTAGAGATCCATTTTATAGTATAGGATCGTGTAAACAATATCTGCTAACTGCAATTGTTTTTGTTTAAAAAATATGTGTGTAGTAGCTTGAAGTATTTGTCTAAATAAACTGTAGTTTTTCTATAAGCGAATGCCAATCTAGTTGGAATGAAGATTGTTAAACACTTCTTTAAATATTAATTCGTTGTGGACTGTACATATATTAATTATTAATGGAACTGCATGTGCTTAATATATGCCAATTTTAATAGCAATGGAGGGAAAAAAATATACAGATAACAAAAAACATCTATGTTCCAAATTCAAATATTTCGTAAGTGGCCAGTACTATGCCACACCAAAGTAATGAATACTTTTTGTTGGAGATTCCAACAAAGATCCTTATCTATTAGTGTAAGCTGTTTTGAAAATAGACGTTCATATAATTGCCCTTATTACTATACATCCCAATCTCAAAGACACTTGATAAGTTTTTGTTTTGAACCTCTTTTTCTGGAATGGGATTAGTAAAATCCCTTACCCTTAGTTTTCCGTTTGATATCTTTCACAGAAATTCATCCTTACTTTCCAGCTATCTATGGTGTAAAAAATTTTTTTTTTCAAAATCAGCCCATTCTTTTCCTGGCTACGGTAATTGATTATTCAAAAAGAATTGGCTCTAGTAGTATATGGAACGCAACGTCTTTGGAACGCGAGTTTATATCTCACTCGCTCACACTTATATGTGTGTCTCTCTCTTGTCTCAACCATTTGTAAGTGTTTCACAATCAAAAGGGATACATCCGTATTAATTAATTATGGTGGTTTAATTAATATACAGAAGCCCTGAAGGTCCACTCGAAAGATTCACACTTCACATCCTGAACTAATTTACCACAAATTATATACGGAACCTTAGACCAAGAACTAAGTAAGACAGTTCACACAAATTAGCTTCAAAATAATACTCTACCATGATACGGCACTAAATCATTCCACATTTTATTATACTTCTGTTAGACCATCGAAAAGAACAGTGACATTTTGATAAAGTTGTTTGTTTGAAAGTCATAATATTGACACTTTAGAGACTGTTGGCTTCGAATCCATCGAGGAACTACTAATAGGATTTTGTAATGAAAGAAGACATGATGAGCGGTAGGTGTAGCGACACACCTTTGGAATATACCGCGCGGATAGTTCAGCGAGTAAAGGGAACGATTGATGCTAATATGAACGCGGCGTAATTTCCGCTGACGTGTATAGGCCACCCAGTAAGTGATGTATGTACCTGTTAGACGTACAGCTTTTACCAGCCGATATCATATCGTCTTAAGTTTGCTCACAAAAATAAATGTCTATTTACTGTCCCTCACTTCGTTTGAAATTAAAAAGAAACTTGCTGAGCACTTACAAAATTTACAATAGTTACCTCTACTTGTCGTTGCTATAATGTAATTATAGCAACGAGAAGTAGAGGTCAAATGATACTTCAGATGACAGAGAGTAGTATTCACTGTCGAGCGCTGATGTTAACTGATATATTTTGGACACGGTAACTTTAAGTACAGTAAGTAACAATTATTAACAAGTCGTACTACTAGTACAATGTATAGCACAATGTGTGAGCGGGACGGATGCTGTGCGAGCGAGATAGAGCAAGTAATGCGCTCCCGCACTGCGCTAGGCATAGCCAGTAGTTTCTTGTCCGTTGCGATGACTAGACGTATGCAGCTCCCATAACATCTTTTTTATTATTATTGCCTGAAGCAGGTAAACAAGCGGACGGCCCACCTGATGGAAGGTGGGCAACGTCGCCTATGGACGTTTACAACACCAGGGATATCGCCAATGCATTGCCGACCTCTAAGAAATTTTATAACGCCTTTCTTGAAAAACCCCATGTCATAGAGCAAAGGGAAGATTGTAGCGTGAAGTTCCCTCCAGATCATTGTTGTAAGCGGAACAAATGTTCTAGAGAACCGTTGAGTAGTTGAGCATGGAGCCAAGGAAATGGGGGTAAACATCCCGTCGGTGAGGCGTTGGCACCAGATCAAACAATCATCGGAACACTCCCCATTGTACAGGCGGTAAAATACACAAATAGACGCAGTCTCTTCGAAGGCTAAGCGATTCTTAACCGCCGCTTGGTATGGGATCGTCGATAATACGAACGGCGCGACGCTGGATGGAGTCAAGGAGGTCAGTCTGGTAAGATATCAAGCAGTACTCCATATGCGGTCTGATTTACGCTTGATGTTGACATCTGACGAATCTTGTACATCCTTTCATTGCTTTTGTCACCAAGTACTCCTAAAAATACTGATGTTTGCGATTAAAATAATTTTACCTGTCCTGTCCTTCATGACAACTCACGACATATCTGAAACAAATAGAAGATGGTACGATGTTGAATAACATTTTTACACGAAATGATGATGAGCCCATAAACGTCCCACTGCTGGGCAAACAGACAGTGTACCCGCCACACTAGTTTGAGGTGGATTTGACATATCGGTTATTAAGCTGGGTATCCACTATGTTCGCGAACTATTTGCGTTCTGCGCTCCTGCTGCCCTTCTGATGGAGACGGTACGCGCATCTCCATAGAAACACGCATGCTCCACGGTCCTCCTGCGAACATTGAGCGAACATGTCGTCATCATTAATGGCTAATGCAGCATATATTTTATTTAATTATCTTCTCGAAGACTATAGCAGCCCTCCTCCCTTTTGGGGAATCTATAAAATTCTCATCCGGGGGATTCTACAGCACATTATAGTTAGTTATTTATAGTTTCGATACAACCCGATTAAAGTTAAACATTTTTCTTCCGACCACTCCATTTAACCGAGCGTGGAGCGTAATATACGACACGTACGCACTAAACGTGGCATTTTGCTCGCGTCCACGAACATCCTGAGCTTCCCTTTGTGTTCGCCCAAAAACCGCCACTGATTGGAGCGCTGTGCGTGAAGCGCGCACCGTTGCACGTTCCAGGAGCGCAAACGTATCCACTATGTGGAGCAGTTGCAGGAGCGCGAAGCGCAAGAGGTTCGCGAACATAGTGGATACACGGCTGTACGATGTGCAGGTTTCGTCGTGATGTTTTTCTTCACCGTTGGCACGTGGTAATTGTAACAATGTACACATTGGATCAGGAAACTGCCTTTTTGCAGTGAAATTTCTTTAGAATCGTGATTTCAACCTCGATGAAACGAAGCGATGCTAAAATAAATAAACACATAAATCCATTGGACTAAGCCTACCAGAGAATGAGATAGACTAAATTGTATTTAATAATTTCAACACAATACCTATACACATAGAGTTGGAAATGTTTTAAAGTTGTTCGTTAATACTTCAAATTTCTTGTTTTAAAGTTTAAATATATTATAACGATATAATATATGAAATGAAGCGTCACGAAATTTAGAATCCCTCCCATATCTTGTTACACTTTGTTTCACTTCTACTGTTTGTGAACTGCACACACAATTTTTTTCAGTGTAAATCTGATTGAGGACCATAATCCGCGCGAGGGGAAAATGTGTGGGATTCCCCTCGTCGGAATGGCATTAGCACCCCCTCGGGAATATTATTGCCACGCCATGGTTTGGGATAGTCACTAACAGCCTGTACGGAAATCAGGAAACTGCCTAAATGATCCATGCTTTCCGGCCAGAGTTTAATCCTGCGTTACCACGCCTAAGTTACCACGCCATTTTTTTGTACGATATTTGTATTGCAAAAATGAAAAGACCATTCTAAAATACGTCTGTATAAACTATGCATAGAATCCATTTAAATCGAATACGACAATAAGGCATGCCACACACGTAGGGACGACAGAACATAAAGTGTCGCGGTCGCGTCTAGACTGGCTACGCGACTTGTCGCTTGAATTGCCCTGCAAATATTGGACCACCTCGAGTTGGCACGCTCTAATGTAGTTTGCAGACATCTAATTGCCTTTAATGCCTATGCTTACTCAACATTGATGAAATGTTATGTTTCTGTGCATATTCCAACAAATTTAAATCAGATTTTTTGTTACGTCCTGCGTCTATTAAAAATTTACAAATTTTTTGTTGCAAACGCTGTATTTATTACGATTAGCCTACCAAAACACAAAAACTGATCTACAGTTGTTTATAGGTTTAACTTAAGGGAAGTTTCATGTTCTACAAATAATCGTATATCACAAGTTCTTAATAATCAAATTTAGATAAACTTCCTGAATATAAAGAACACGTGTATAAAATATATTCATGTTTAAACTCATATAGCTTAAATACATAATATTATTCTAATAACGCTCTAAAGTGTCAGGGATATTACTACGTTGATTTTTTAGGGTTGCGTGTAAAGCGTTATAAAAAATATGTCACATATTCTAAGAAAGTTCATGTATTTAAAAAAAGGAGATACTTGATTGTCGAAATGTTATATAAAGGTTAATTATATTAATTTGTTATGTGGAACATATATACCTTAAAATAATTTAAACATAACAAATGAAACATATTATATACCTACAAATTAAAATTAATCTGGAAAATCTTGTATCAAACTTCTGTCAGTCAGAAACGTTCTCAAAAAACTGCATTACACCATTGGATAGCAACACTAATGCGTTGCCTAATAATGTATAAACCAGCCTTTTGTTCGCGTTGACATTAGTTGGCTACAATAACACATTGTATACATTTGTGTAATAAAGTAACATATTCACTGCAACTTCAAAGCATACTTGTAGTGTATAAGATGTTTAACTCTAACTATATTTTAACAGATCAAAATGTGTTCATAAAAACAAGTTATATTTCCTATTATTTAAAAACTAAATCCTAATATAAAATAAAGAGTTAGACAGCCCTATCCACTGCGTCGCGCTTTAGGCGCCACCTTTGCGATTGCACAATTTAAACGCATTGTATATCGCAAACAATCGTCCACATGTATCAACCCTTAGCCCTTTAATATTAGAGCTCAAATTGGAGATGAAAATACTGATAATACGTTGAGACAATCGATTACTTAAACTTGTAAACTTTTACGCGATTCGATTCAATGTTAGTACCGGACAAAGTATATAGATTCGAGGCGGTCCTCATACAAATGACGATTTAAACACCGATTTGTTGGCCCTTTCCTTTTCCAATATGTCATTCCGAATCGTTTTCTTTACAACGGGATGGTGCGTATTAAGTATGGCGAATTGTAGGCGCGTGCTTCGATTGCGTTTATTTATTCAAATCGATTTTCTAATCGATATCGATGCGTGCCAATCGATTTTGAATACGCAGACGTGCTTTCCATAATCCATATACGGTCCATAGAATAGGTACTATCTACCTAGTCCAGCCATAAGTTCTGTTACAAATGCATTTTTTTTTTAATGAAGTAATGTAATATTATTTAAATTTATACCTTCATATTTATTGAAGTCTCAGCAAAAAATAAAAATAAAATTCTATTTGAAATGGTTACCTTCGGCTTTTATACAGGCCTTTAATCTGTTTGGCCACGAATCTATGGATGATATGATACGCACTGTGTCCAAGGGAAATTTCGCCACTGCTTGCTCCAAAGATTTTTTATGAGACTCAATGTCGCCATGTCGTTTAGAGCAGGCCGTGTTCTCTAAAACTGACCATAATGTGAAGTCTAAAGGGTTGAGGTTTGGGCTAGATGAGGGCCAGTCTTCAGCTCTTATAAATTCCGGGACGTTGGTTTCAAGCCAGGCTTGGGTAGTTCGTGCTGGAAAGTCCACGGTATAATATACGTGTTTCAAATTCAAAATAATTAAAAAGTTGAAAAAAAGAAAAGTTTTTATGTAACAGTATTTATGGCCAGACTAGTTATATATTAATACATGAAGCAAAAACACAGCAAAAACTTTGTACCTCTTTTTACGAAAATTGCGCAGACGGAGAAGTATGAAATTTCGCACACTTATAGTTTATATAGAGAAGGAGTGCAGAATGCTAATTTAAAAAAAAATATGAATAAAAAATATATTAAATCAATAAAAAAAACATTACACACTACCATATATTTGACACACACACGCATATATATTCTTTTGTTTATTGTTAAAGTCAAATTAACAGTGAAGCCTTGGCGAAATATGTGATTATAGAAGTATAGTCTTTGACAACAGAACCTTAATAATGTTCAAACGTATAATTTAAATTAATTATTATGGTCGAATTTCGACCACGGGCGACCACTAGTATACAATAGAAGTGACTAGTTGACAAACAAAAATTATTATCTGAGTTTGCTTTATTTGAAGTCATAATATAAATTATAATTAACAAAATATACAACAAGCGAAAAAGTAGTATCAAGCAACTAAGGCATGCAAAATTCCGAGTAGTGAGTCTGTATTTTGGGGGGCTCATAATTCTGTTCTCAAAAACACTTTATTTTCATTGTTGATTATTATTTTTATTTAGGTATTTCAGGAAAACATGTCCCATAGTACTGATATATATTACAATGCCATTATTCAAATTATACATTAAACAGATTAAAATTAATACATACAATTTAAAAAGTTACACATACATACATATTCACATTCACACTTACTCACATATATACCACAAGTTATACTTTGACTATACTATTATGCATAGCGCAGCAGTGCCTAACGTAGGTATTATGGTTGGGTGAATTGAGCTATTAAATTAATTTATTAATTAACAAAATAAAATGAAAATCGGTTAACAATTGATGAAGAAAACGCAAAACAAATATACAAAAAACTGATACAGTCGAGCTGAGAACCTCCTCCTAATTAACGCTAGTTTAAAATTACCATTATACTTAAATCAAGTATGTAATTACAGCGACTACCGCAAACTTAGAAACAATAAGTGTGATCTTAGAAAAGTATTAAAGTAGACCATAAAACTGCTTCCCACGGGAATACGGGAACAATAAACAGACAATATAACCTAAGCGAATTCCATCAGTTTATTGGGCCAAGAACGAGAAATTTCCTTTGTATTATTGGTTAACACAAGTGCTAATTTTTATATTGACCGAAAATTTGATTGTACCCTTGTACAGAGTCGTCTTTGTGATATTTATAATACACGATACGATTGCGATTCGTATGACTCTAAAGTGATACATTTCAATGATCAATAGAGAGAAAAAAGTTACATTTATTATTGGCATGGAAGAAGTATACTAAACTAATTAAACTAACTCCGTTGGCTTAGCAACCCAAAATGTGTCTTGGCCTCCGAAACGAGAACATGCCACCTGCTCCTGCGGTTTCTTGCCAGTTAAGGGCTTGAAGTCCACACGCGTCCACTCTATCCCTCCATCGGTACTTGGGGCGACCGACGGGACGCCGTCCATGCGATTGTCGATTTATTTAAATAATATTTCAGACACGTAATTAAAAATAAACTAAATTATAAATAAATTAAACTAAATATAAACTATATATACAAACTAAAATTAAACCATAAAATCTAGTTCCAGACAGCTGTCAGTCGGAAACGTGCCCAAAAGACTGGCGACATTGCCTCGCTGAATGGCAATGCTGATGCGTTGCCCGAGATATAAACCAGTCTTTTGGTCACGTGAGACATCCACCAGAAGTTTGGCTATGTCTCGATAAAACCTGTGCGCCTCAACCCCCATGGTCCCAGGGTCTCGACCCCAAAAGCCGCAAATATGTAGCCATTTCCGATGGCTGAGTATTTGCGGCGTTTTAGGGCCTCTTGTTGTGCAGCAGCTGTACCGGCAGACATGCTAGTAGCTGGAAGATGGGACGCTGCCAAAGTATCAACGCAAGATGCGTCCCATACTAAGGGGCGACCCATCTTCCAGGGCACCAATGACATACCATCGGGTCTCTTGCCGTCGCGGCACAGGCCGTTCGGTTCTAGGACGGCAGGTACCCCGGCGGTGACAAGAGCCCGACGGATTATGTCATTAAGTGTTGCATGACGTGAAATTCTACCGGCACTCCTGATGCACGATAACCCATGGTGACCGAGGCGCTCGACCTTATCTCCGCACTGACAGCGGTGTGGGACAACACAGGCCACACCTAGGCGTATGCAAGTACTTATTCTAAACGTGTTATCGTCTAGAAAAGTGCCTAAATTCGCCGAGAGGAGTGCCTGTAGCCACAAGCGACAACTAGACAACTCCCAACGCGAGACAGCTAGGAGACGAGCACGCTCCGTCTCATTGGCACACGTATCCAGAAGGTTTTTATGCACCAATGAGCAAAGCGGGCCGTCCCATAGCTTCTGTGACTTTAGATTTATGGGTAAATTTTAATATGGGCAGGCCACAGATCAAGCATTTCTGGCCTCAATCAAATACAGGACCTTAAAGTCACCAAGTGACGAATTCAATATTTCACCAATGAGGTCTTTTGTACTGTACACTAAGGACAGAAAGGCGGGTAAAGGAGGAGGATTTGTTATATTTTTCCAATATGTTTACATTCATATATATATGTAACATATTCGACTGTGGCCCATAAACTTCATGAGCTTACTCGTGCCACAGAGAGTCGTGTAAAATACATAAAGTCATGATACATAGGGGCATATACATATAATAAACTCCCGATAAATCTCAACTCAATATTTGTCAAGTTTTCTCTAAAATATATCAAATAATGTTTCTGTAATCAACTCTATGTCACATAGATAATGGTTCCACCAATGTGGGTTTCTCTTATGTTGTCATTATATAGGTGGTAAACACGGTATACTGATTTGATCCGTGCAGGAACGGAGAAAGAATACAATTTCCTGCGGCCGGGTAGCCTGTCGTAAAGAGGCGACAAAACAACTCACAGCCCGGTAGTAGGCCATTTATCAGACTGGATGGCTACCACCCTTAGTCTAGAGTATGCCATCATAACAACCTTGAGTAGTGTTCCGGTATCCAGGTTCCAGTTTCCCTTAAGAGAGCAGCAGCGCATTTATAGCACTTTTGGTATTACAAATGTTTATAGGCGATGGTAACCGCTTTCTATCAGGTGGGCCGTCTGCCTGTCTGCTAAACTCTGCAGTAACAAAAAGAAATACTTTTAGCCTTACTAAATTTTTATAATGATTTAACATTTGTACACCATTGGGTACAACGGACTGCCGCAGCGCGGACTGGCTTTTACTATATTAAAATGTACATAACTATATACATGTAAGTGCCCCTAAAAAATGTAAAGTACAAATTGACAAAAGGACACTTTAATGAGGCCATAAATTTCCATCCCTTTTCCCTCTGAGTAATGTAATTTAAGAAAATAATAAACTCACTCAATAATAACCCCAAAGACGGTCTTTGAGGTCAATTGATTGAGACGACATGTGATCGTACCGTATAAACGCGACCATCAAGCAATATTGACAGTATAAACAAAATCAATAGAGCAAATAGTAACATCAAAACATGACTGACTCGGGATTCAATTGATTAAGAGTTTTAACAGAGTCAATACTGGGCAATAAATTTCTAAACTACCCCCAATCTTAAATAACTCTTATAAATAAGAGCTGAAGGTTGATTATCGTCTGAAATCTGTATCCTAAAGGTGAGGTGTCAATGGATATGTTTCGTAATGTTTATATTCTAAAAAAGGGCGCACGTTGAGTGAGTATTTTGGGTTGCTAATGTGTAATTAAAACATTCAAGTGAGAAACCATGTGGTTCAGGTTGAAATGGAAAGGTGGCCAGATGGCCATGATAATGTCATTTATATAAAATCTAGCAGCCGTTCGTGATTTTGTCTACGTTTATCCTACAAATTCGCAAAATTGAGAACACAACGTCAACGACGTCTGCCTTCACACATCTGCTTGCCTTCGGATTTTTCTATTTTTTTGTAATATATAGGTTTGCGTTTGACCACGATCACGCTAAATGTCGGACAATGATGCGGTCGAAGATGGAGCACGCTTACCTAGATAGTACCTATTCACACGAGACTTGAAGATACCCGGATTGTATTTTTCGGGAATCACGGACTCTGATAGTGACGTTTAGTGCGCACTGGTAGCGTTTCCACTGTAAAACGATGGCGTAGACCAGAGCGCCTTGTGCTTCGAAGATGGAATTGTGTAGGGGGGCACACTCTCCGAAATGAAGCCTATAAAAACAGATACACTAGCAACCTGGCGTCGATGCTCTAGGCTTTGAAGCCTTGTATTGATAAGCTGGTCGCTACCAATCAACTTCTTGGCTCTTCTCTCAATTATGTAACCGGCGATGACGCGCGTTATTCACCCAACAACACAGCCCAATGACACGAATCTTAGCCCTGTAATTTTAATATATCATTTATTAATTACCTAGCCGTGCCCGTGACTTCGGTCGCGTGTTTGATCGCGGAACCCTAATTTTAACAGGAGCCTAAGTTACTCCTTATAAAACATCTATCTGCCAGTGAAAGTCCCCTCAAAATCGGTCCAGCCGTTCCTGAGATTAGCCGCAACAAACAGACAGACAAACATTTTAAAAAATTACTTATTGTTAAGTACCGTAGATATATACTTTCATATGCATTTAGTAAAAACCCGTTATCTTGACATTACAAACAGACAATTCAATTTTATTTGTCGGTATAAATCTATACATGACTAGCTGTGCCGCGACGTCGTCCGCATGGAATTTGTTTTCAAAACCCCCAGATTTTGAAACATTCTTCATTGATGCTCTATTGGTCTTAACGTGATTATATATATCCTATAGCCTTCCTCAATAAACGGGATATCTAACACTGAAATAATTTTTCAAATCAAGCCAGTATTTCCTGAGATTTGCGTGTTCAATCAATCAAACAAGAAACTCGTCAGCTTTATATATTAGTATAAGATATTGCTTACTAAATAAACAATCAGAAAAATCCACTACATGCGGGACCTAGATTTTTATTTTTCAGGCTAGTAGCGTCTTTAGGCTTTATGTATAGTATTGGTCTCAAGTATCGTTTTCTATGAACATCGATTAGTTTACTTAAAGGTGCTTTTGAGTTTCTAATGCTTTGTTTGTATTGGCTAGTACACTCGTACGTGGGAAGGTAGCATTGTTAATTGTTCGGCTGAAAGGTATGTTTACAGTAACTTGCACGACTAATTGATAGTAAACAACACTTATGTGGTATCATTGTAGGAACGCTATCTTGGTTGTTCCCCGGTGTTCCTCTAAACAGTTTACAGGAATTTCCGTAACACATCTTCCGGAGCTAGTGTCTAAATCTCTCTCTTTTTTCTTTCACCATATCCCAATCGATTGGGGTCGGCACAATACGTCTTTTCCTTCCACACTCCTCTACTCTGACAAACATCTTCTGTCACACTAAAAATCATCATATATTAAGAGTCGCGAGACTCGAATTAAAAAGCCGTTAGAATTACTATAGACTTTATTAGAACTATACAAACACGTATAACACAGGTACGAATATAGCCGAACACAACAAGTCCAAACGTAATGCAGGTCTTAATTCCATAAAACGCGCAAAGTCCGTCACTAAAGGATTCCCGATTGTAGTACACACGTCTTGCTTCGCTCGTGGTTAACGCTGGACTGACTCCCCCCGCCATCAGTTCATCGTTTTATACTGCGCAACTGCAATGTCCCCGTAACTTAGTCGACTTACTTCGACACACCTGGTTAATGACTGCCATAAAAGATTACAATACAACAATGGGCTCACACTTCACAAACTTTACCACAAAGTAAATAAAGAAGTCCAAATGCCGAAAGGTAATAAAATGTGTTGTTACAGGAATGCAGGTGTGAATTTGTTTTTGTCGGGTTCTAGGTCGTAACATAATATTAACACTTCACACAACCCATCTATCTTGTATAAAACATTATTTTTGTCACGTGACTTCCATTCCTCTTCATTATATACCAACTTAATCTTTTTCCTCTCAATTTTTCAGTGAAGGGTGCAACTTTCAAAGAATCTTGTAACACATCCATCTCAATATTCTCATCTCAGCTGAGTGGATACGTTTGTGGTCTATCACTTTAGTGGCCCAACATTCGGACCCGTACAGCATGACTGGTCGTATGACAGATTTATACATTTGACCTTTTACTTTCAGTGGCAGTATCTAAATCTATCTATATAATATAATAACTCTGTAAATGGATCGAGTTTGATCAATGCGTTTAAAAATGAAAAATATATCAGGGGGATAACTCGGACCAGGAGACTCCGTAAATGCAATTTTTAAAATTTAGCAACATTTAAACTTATGTTACATCAAAAATTTACGTTGTAGGAAAAACAATGTATATCTTATATCTACTAATATATAAAGCTGAAGAGTTTGTTTATTTGCTTGAACGCGCTAATCTCATGAACTACAGGTCTGATTTGAAAAATTATTTCAGTGTTAGATAGCCCATTTATCGAGGAAGGCTATAGGCTATATATCATTACGCTATGACCAGTAGGAGCGGAGCACCAATGAAGAATGTTTCAAAATCGGCTGGTTTTATTTAATGACTTTTTTTTTCAAGCTTTTTCCAAGCTTAAAATACCTACATAAAAATGTTGCAACAAATCATTTGCTAATGTCTAACTTAATGGCCATAAGTTACTATTTAAAGATGACTTGTAGTTTAGAACAGAACACAATTTCCATGAGCTTTGAAGATTTGGAATTTTAATGTGACCTTCTTCCAAAAAGCTACCTATAAATCACGGGTTTTCACGTACGATTGAAGAAAATGCATACGAGTATACGTTCTGATTTTGTTAAATTACACTTTACGACGAGTTAACGTCAGAAATCACATTAATAATGGCTTTAATAGTAACATCATTTGCATTATTATTTCTTTAGCTATATTTAAGACTTAATGCCGTACTTTTTTTATTGCACGAGCTTAGACAGACAGACGGCCCACCTGATGGAAAGCGGTTACCATCGCCTATGGACATTTGTAACATCAAAGGTGCCACGAATGTGCTACCGCTCCCTATAGGAAGGCTGGCCTGTCCACTAATGTCAGAACACAAGTCAAGGTTATTACTCCAGGCCAGGTGGTAGGGCATTTGCCCGACTGGATGGCTACCACTCCTGGTCTAAAGTATGTCGCCATAACAACCTTGAGTTGTGTTCCGGCATTAGTGACCAGGTTCCAGTCTCCCTGAAGAGGGCAGCAGCGCATTTGTAGCACCTTTGGTGTTGCAAATGTCCATAAGCGATGGTAACCGTTTTCCATCAAGTGGGCCGTGTGCTGTGGTATGCTGACCAGTTGCAATAAAAAAAAACTTATATTTTGACCAATATTATTTAATTCCTAAGTAAGCTACTTAGCACATGTTTTACTGTATTGCAAAACACTTCAAAGGCAATACTATGCATTATTTTCATGTACATACATATAAGGTATGCACTACTGTGAGGTTTCATCAAAATTTGTTCAGTAATTTTCACGCGATCATTACAAACATCGATCCATCCTCACAAACACAAACTGGAATAGGATATAAATAGTTATTATTTATGATTTATGCTACTTCATATAACAGTTCCATGAATGACGTTGGGATCAAATTGCGAAACTCAACGCGCTGTAGGAAGTCCGTCTTATAAACAGCCAACAAACAGATGGACACGAAGAATTTAAGGCTAGTTGTTCATCATATTCCGTAATGACGATTATAAATTATTATTAAGTAGTGCTCGCCCAATGGTCGAAATTCGACCATAATTAGTTTAAATTATAAGGTTGAATTATTAAGGTTCTGTTGTCAAAGACTGTACTTTTATAATCACAGATTTTATCAAGGCTAATTTGGCTTTAACAATAAACAAAAGAGTATAACTGTGTGTGTGTGTCAAATACATGGTAGTGTTTGTAACGTGTTTTTATTGATTAATGTAATTATTATGCATAATTTAAAAAAAAAATTAGCGTTCTGCACTCCTTCTCTATCTCATCTTATACTAATATATAAAGCTCAAAAGTTTGATTGAACACGCTAATCTCAGGAACTACTGGTCTGATTAGAAAAAATCAAATTCTTTCATAGTTAGATAGCCCATTTATCGAGGAAGGCTATAGGCTGCATGTCATCACGCTAAGGCCAATAGGAGCGGAGCACCAATGAAGAATGTGTCAAAATCGGGGGGTTATGAAAACAAATTCCACGCGGACGACGTCGCGGGCACAGCTAGTAAACTATAAATGTACGAAATTTCATACTCCTCCGTCCGCGCAATTCTCCTAAAAAGGGGTTCAAAGCCTTTGCCTCACGTATTATATGTTATATATTATAATGATTATATTCCGCCTTCATAGGTAGAGTCATGTCAAAACCAAATGTGACGAATCATATGGTACAAATTGCTCTAAATATACCACAACAATAGAAAAGCAGAGGCCGCCCCCCTTGTTATTGTCTTTATTATAACGATAATAATATTCTTCTTTCCTTATATTATAGCTACGTTCCAGAAGAGGCTCACAACGACCACGTTTACGACCGCGATTTTTCCAGTTCCACTAGCTTGCACACGTCACATTATAAAGCTCTAGGGGAACGGATTATGGAGCTTCTTCTCCTTAACAGCAATAACACGTTGCAAAGCGGTGTAGATAAATAAGTAAAATTAAATTTTACTTTATGTGTATGACCTCCAAAAAGTGTTCTCCAGTGGAAGTTATATTGAATAAAAAAATTACGTGGTCGAATATTGGAAAGCTTAGACTACACAAGACCGTGTGGTTTGACGCAGAAAAGAGAGAAGACATGATTCCATATAATGAGATAAAGCATGGGAGTAGAAGAAGCTATTCTGTACCTTATGCAAGGAAAAGAGTGAAAATCGCACAGTGACAAATGTTCTGTGACAAGCTCCTTAATGAGTCAGTACTAAACATATTGTAGAGTGTACTTTCCCCATAAAACAATTTTTTTGTCTCCCTCTTTTTTTAATTAGAGGAGTGGATATTCAAATTAATTGAGGTACTTTTCATCAACTTACAAAATGTCGCAGCCTATACGAACATATCAACTTGTGACGTCATCATTTTGTACAAGTAAAAGGAGTCAAATAGCACATTCAATATTGTCTAAATTGTAAATAATAATTAAATGATTTCTATCATGAATCATCACATTTAAAAAATAAAGTGTTGTGTTTACACCAGTTTTTCTATCTATGCAGATAAATAATGAAGTGTCTGTTTGTAATGTCAAAATAGCAGCTTTTTACTAATTGCATATGTAAGTATATAAGATGTCTAGATGTTCCGGCTAATCTCTGAAACGGCTGGACAGATTTTGACGAGACTTTCACTGACAGATAGTTGATGTTATAAGAAGTAACTTAGGGTACTTTAGTTTTTTAGGGTAACAGCTAGTATGTAAATAATGATAAAATTTATTGTAACATATATCCACATCTCTGTTGAAATAACAATAATAGTACTGTTCATATCTGTTATGATTGTCATATCGTTAATATTGTAAAATGTGTACCCCGCCTTAGAGACGGTTCACAGAATCGTAAACGAGTAAACGAAATCTAGTTTCTCTTTTCATTGGGATTATGATCATACAACTATATACCTATGACTTTATGGGGTATTTTATTCTTTGAAGTATCCCACCCTGTTTATCCTGGGCATGTTTGAGTATAACAATTGGACCTACTTATGCGAAACAGAACCAATCCACAAACATGCCAAAATTGGGTTAAGGATGCAGAAGGCTTTCAAAATGCACCTTCTATCGACTCAATAAGAATCATAACGATCTGACAACATTTTTACAGAATAAAACATTTTTATCGCGAACTAGCTGACCCACAAAACACCAAGAATATAATAAACTTACAAGATCCATGACCCACGGTAAACCAAAAACCTAAAAGGTTCACTTGAATATATAGAACAAAATATAATAAACAATATTCATTTTTTTTTTCCAAAAATAGACTTTTTTTGTACGCAAAATTTTAATTAAAACAGCTTTTTCTCAAAACTGACAGTATGTGGGTTGGTTCCATTTTGCTTATTGTTGGCCTCGGTCCAATTTAGCAGCCAGACGAAGGTTTGCAGTAGTCTACTACTTATTTAAATTGTTAGGAGGTAAATTGGTAATCCAATGGCTGAAAACAAATTGAATATTACAGTGAATTATGTGATGAAACGTTACAGTTATTGAGCAGCCTTCTTGTCGTGTTTCTTTTTAAAGTTAATAATTGATTTTGTTATGTACCCTCTTATTTCTAAACGATACAATCGGCCACTTCCTTAATTGGGTTTTGTAACAGAGAGCATGAAAGTAGAGTAAACGCGGTCGAGATGCGAGCACTGCGCAAAATCTGCGGAGTGACGCTCGCGGACCGCGTTCGTAATACCGAAGTAAGAAAGAGAGTTGGTCTGAAAGAGAGTGTCGGGGTGAAGGTAAGGAAAGGAATGCTCCGCTGGTTCGGGCATGTGGAAAGAATGTATGATGAAAGAATGACTAAACAGATATACAATGCAAAAGTGGATGGATGCCGAAGTCGCGGAAGGCCACGACACACCTTCCATGATCAAATTGATCGTGTATTAGCAGAAGGTGATGTCAGGAGCCTTAAGAACAGACGAGCGTGCATGACAAGAGCTATGAATGTCAAAGAAGCAAGTGAGGTGTGTAAGAATAAGCCTGTATGGCGCTCTGTTGTTCGTGCCTACCCCGCAAGGGACCTGGCGTGAAGTTATGTATGTATGTATGTATGTATGTTGTCTATAATTTACAATAATTTTGTTACATTATGTATCCTTAGTATAACGTGATAATTGTGTAACTATACATATAGACGGTATTCACTACATTTTATTTTCATGTTGGAAGACGCGATCGATTTATACTGTGTTCGGTTTGTCTTACTATATGTAAAACTTTGAGTATAATCTTAATATATATAAATTACGTGTCATGTTATTTGTCCGCGATGGACTCCTAAACTAGTTAACCGATTTTAATCAAATTTGCACACCGTGTGCAGTTTGATCCAACTTCAAAAATAGGATAGCTTACATCTTAATGGACCCTATAGGTGGTGCTGCAGTCGGATTCTAAATTTTATTTCTTCAGGTCAGGACAACGTCTGCCGGGACAGCTAGTATTTTATATAATATCTTGTATAAAATGTTGTCTAGAATTTCCAAATAATAACGTATTAGATTCATTTCATGCATAACCCTTTAATTCAAATAGTTTGTCAATCATTTCAATCCGCTATCGGTTGTGCCAATTGCTAAGTTTCATACTGTAAATTTTTTGGAGGGATGGCGAGGTGTTCTAAAAATGCTTGTAGAGTGAGAAGAGTCAGTGTAAAATGTGTGTTAAAAACGTAAGGTTCTCTGATTATGAAGTATTGTGACCATGAATCAACAATCTACCTTAAAAAGCTAAAATTCATTTGAAACATTTTAAATCTTATTTAAATAAAAAATTAATACTAACGGGTAAAGAGATATGTGTTTTATTTCAATTAGTACTAGAACTGGTAGGAGGCACTAGAATCGGATCCTATATTTTTATTTTGTTTTGTTTGTTTGTTTGTTGAGGACAACGTCTGCCAGGACCGCTAGTTAATTTATAATTTATGTATATTTTGATGTCAGTAAATCTATATAAGTATATACAAAAATCAATGGTTGTTCGTTAATCTCGCTAAAACTCGAGAACGGCTGGACTGATTTGACTAATTTGGATTTTGAATTACTTGTGGAAGTCCAGAGAAAGTTTAAAAGGTGAGTAAATATGAAAAAATGCTTGGAATATAGTAAAAACAACAAATTCGCTTTCCCTTATAAACTATTTCTACCTGTTACACCTTTGATGTTTGTCCCGTCGTTTAGAAATCAATGAAATTTAAAAGTCGTTCAGAAATCAAACTAAATTTAAAAGTGATTTTTTTTGTTTGGTTTCGAATGTCAAACGTTTGCTCTTCGTCCCGTCGTTCGGAAATGAAATTAAATTTAAAAGACTACTTTTGTGGCGGTACGAAGTTCACCGGGTCAGCTATTTGTATAATAAATACAAAAATTCTAACACTATTTTGTTGACTGCAAAATCGATACTAACTCTTATGATAAGCGTATTGCAATAACGTGTTTGAATCGCTGTTTGTCATTCAAAATAGATGGAATATTATGCGCCGGCGCAGGCATTTCAATTTGTTTTGCTTATTGAGGATTTAATACTAAGCAGGATTCTTATGGGTGGTCGGTTGTACGATCTCAATACATAGTTCAAAATTAGGTATTATTTGATTCAATTTTAAATCAATGGTTCAATGTCTATGATTTTAATATTTAATGGGTTAAAAGGGTTGTTAATGGGAACTTAAAAAGTATGATGTATGCGGTGTATTTTGATCAATTTCAACAAGAGACTCACAAGAACCACGTTCACGATCGCAATTTTTCCCGTTGCACTTGCTTGCGGACGTTAAAATAATAAACTCTAGTGGAACGGATTATCGGGGCGTTGATTTCATAAACGTCGAAATACACAAATGACATTGGTTGATTTGAAAATTGCCCCTTTTTCAATGTCAACAGTTAAAGAGAATTAATGCTCTGTGTTCAACGCCCACTTCGACCCAGCTATTGATATGGATCGTTATGAGCCCTGTGTGATCGAATTGACGTTGACGAAATGATGACGTTATCAGTGACGTTTTCGCTACGACCATAACGACAGCGGTCGCCTGGTGGAACGGCCGGCGGAGCATTTTGGGCGTTGTAAGATACTAAAGGAACGCGCCTTGTATAAACTATAGAGAACACAATGCATTTTTTTTTACATTTCTTGTCTATATGTCTGTTTGTTCATCCCTAATCGACTACAAATTCTTAGAATTAAAACTTGTGCTACTTTTTATCATGGAATCTTGCGGGAGTTTTTCTGGGAATGATTTAAAATCGCCAGATTAAAAAAAAACGAATTTTAATATTTTTTTATTCATCGATAGCAAATTTTATGTAATAAAATCTGTGATATTTTTCATCCTGGGAATTTTCCCTGGAGCGGTTTATACTTATTGTTAGGGTGCATACAACTAAGCTTATTTCAACACAGCTTTCACTAAAACGATACCTAGCTCACATCCTTTTTTAAATGTTGCGATCCTTTGTGTCCCGGGAATTTCGAGTCAAGCGTGGACGAAGTCGCATATCCTAGTTATAGATAAGATATTTATCTACAGTTGTATGGTGGTACCAAAGTGTCTAATTTCCAACATGTCTGTCCATAATGCACTCCGGGCCCGATCGACTGTATTTACAACGTACATAGTTTATACCGCGTACGCATCTATTTTTGTAACTAGTAAATCCTGGAGCTTATTTGGGCATGTTTGTTATTATAGTGCACGGTGATTGGTAACAGTTATGCACTGCTTTCTTTTGAATCTGGTACTGTGCATCGACTGTATCGAGGAAATGTAGTTCCTCCTATGTAATTTCTTATATGAACTTAGATTAATTCGTCTAAATACTATTTTTGAAGTGAAACTTCTTTAGAATCGTTGTTATTTGAAACTCGATGAAACGAAAAAGCGACACTAAAAAAGAGATAAACATAAATTTATTGGATTAAGCCTGCGAGAGAATGAGATACGAGTTTTATATTGTGCAGCACAGATTAGAGAGTCAATAAGACCGATGGTGAAATATAGGTCCAATTTGGACCGAAATAAAACTGATATTAATTTTTTTTTTTAATAAAACAGTGGAAATTTTTATGTGACATTTAAGAAGTTTATTTTGAATTATAATATGTTGACGGATGTAGGTTAAAGGGATTATATTTATATTAATTAAAGTTAGAGAAGAATTATCTGTGAGTATATTCTCAGTTTTTGACTTCTACTGCGTGTGAACTGCACATACACACACAATTTGTTTTTGTTGCAATAGGCTGGCAAACAATCAACCGGCCCACCTGATGGAAAGTGGTCAGTGCTGCCTATGGATGTCTGCAACACCAGAGATGTCACCAAAGCGCCTATCGTAAGAGGCGACGAAAGAACCCACAGTCAGGTCTTAGGGTATTTGCCCGTATAGATAGCTACCACCTCTGGTCTAGCGTGTGCTGCCATAACAATCTTGAGTTGTGTTCCTTTATTTGTGGCCAGGTTCCAGCCTCCGCTAAGGAATCAATAGCATAGTGGTAGCCCCTTTGTTGTTACAAATATCGATAAGGTATGGTTACACGTCGGTAACCTTGATTATCTTATGGATATCCTCCTTTCTGATTTTATCAATAAGAATACTCCTAACAGTAGTGGAACACTTAAAAGACAATAATTAGATGGCACTGCGCAATAATTGAGGTCGCAAACGATTCTCGAAACGTACAAAGAATATATACTAATTTCCAACAATAATATTTAGATAGGACATGATTTAAATTTGAGCTTGTAAGAGTAACATAACATTTTGTACTGAAACAGTACAATGTACCACTTCAAACGAGGCGAGGAGATTTGTACGGTTTGTACAGCAGTACATTTGAAACGATGAGGCCGATGAGACGGTAAGCGTCATTCGCTCATTCGTCCCGTACAAAAATTGTAGTTCGTAAATGTACGTTAAGAAGCGGATGTGGTCGGCCTCGGTCATCTCATTTTACTACCAGTCGTACATATTATGTTGTCCCTTTTTGTCATGTGAATATCCGAAGAGGCGTTATATTGCATTGTCCTCCTCGTTCCGTCCTTCCATCTTACATATGAGGCGTGAGTAGTAGCGAGACAAAAGTTTTGAAGCTCACACGTGTTCTATTACATTACTAACTGCGAGGTGTAGCAATAGCTTCGCTGGAAGAACTTCCTTTGAGACGGAGGAGTATTCAATCTCACTCCTCCACCTAGTCGGGACGACACACCTAAAGCCCGCTGAGTGATTTTTAACCGACTTTGAAAAAAGGAGGAGGTTCTCAATTCGTCGGGATCTTTTTTTTTTTTTTTTTTGCTTTTTTTTATGTATGTTCGCCAATTACTCCGTCATTTATGATCCGATTTACGTGATTCTTTTTTTGTTCGACGCGGAATAGCTTCCAATTGGTCCCCTAAAAATTTTACATAGTTTAGCCCAGTAGTTTTCATTTTATGAACATTTTTCATGAAAATAATTTTCACTCCGTTCCATATGTACACCGATTACTCTGAGATTTATGATTCGATTTACGTGATTCTTTTTTGTTCGACGCGGAATAGCTGCCATGTGGTCCCCTAAAAATTTGACATAGTTTGGCCCAGTAGTTTTCATTTTATGAACATTTTTCATGAAAATAATTTTCACTCCGTTCCATATGTACACTGATTATTCTGAGATTTATGATTCGATTTACGTGATTCTTTTATTGTTCGACGCGGAATAGCTGCCATGTGGTCCCCTAAAAATTTGACATAGTTTGGCCCAGTAGTTTTCATTTTACGATCATTTTTTTGTTCCCGGTTCTTGGGACCTATATTTTTTAAGAAGCGCGACACCATTCGTATGGCCACCCATACATAGCTAGACACTAAAAAGTAACAAATAAAAAATAAAAACTCCGTTTAAAAAAACCGACATTGTAATATTGTAATAAATCATAAAAATATAAGTCCGAAATATTCCACTGATGCAGTTTATTTCAATTAGTCTGCAGGCCGCAGACGTTGTTAGTCAGTACGTAACTGCGGCACGATTTATGTTTGATATCATTACCAGAAAAAACTGTCGTCTGCGAATGAAAATAAACATTTTTACACTGAATATCATTCGCCACTTTTACAAGCAACCGGTATCTGTATTACCCCAGAATGTTGTCGGTGGAACAAATATTACGTCTCTTTGCTGCAAGAGTTTTTTAACCTTCAAGAAATAACGGTACCTAAACGAATAACTTTTGAATTGTAACTTCTTTAGAATCGTTGTGATTTGAAATTCAATGAAACGAAAAAGCGACACTACTTTTTTATTGCAGAAGTTCGGCACCACCAAAACCACCAAAGGCATTAAAAGGTTGTTATGGCAGCATACACTAGACCAAAGGTAGGCCATCCATACGGGTAAATACCCTACCACTTAGCTATGGGTTGTTTTGTCGCCTCTTACGACAGGCCGCCCGGCCGCAGGAAATTGTATTCTTTCTCCGTTCCTGCATGGATAAACTGTGTGCACGTATGCCAGAATACAGGAAGGGTATGAATGGAGGAGGAACAAACATACTTTAGTGACCACAAATGATTGGGTCACATAAAAAGAGATTAATAAGTGAATAAAATTTAAAAACTTCGTTTAAAAAAACTGACTTCAAAAACGAAAAAACTAAAATGTATAAAATAACTTATTTCTTAAGCTATTATTATTAATATATATTATCTAAAACATCTTAAAGTAGTAATTTGTTATGTTTTACTTTGCACCGACTTCAAGATGTTTTAGATAATATATATTAATAATAATAGCTTAAGAAATAAGTTATTTTATACATTTTAGTTTTTTCGTTTTTGAAGTCGGTTTTTTTAAACGAAGTTTTTAAATTTTATTTGTTACTTTTTAGTGTCTAGCTATGTATGGGTGGACATACGAATGGTGCCGCGCTTCTTAAAAAATATAGGTCCCAAGAACCGGGAACAAAAAAATGTTCGTAAAATGAAAACTACTGGGCCAAACTATGTCAAATTTTTAGGGGACCACAGGCAGCTATTCCGCGTCGAACAAAAAAAGAATCACGTAAATCGAATCATAAATCTCAGAGTAATCGGTGTACATATGGAAAGGAGTGAAAATTATTTCCATGAAAAATGTTCATAAAATGAAAACTACTGGGCCAAACTATGTAAAATTTTTAGGGGACCAATTGTAAGCTATTCCGCGTCGAACGAAAAAAGAATCACGTAAATCGGATCATAAATCACGGAGTTATCGGCGAACATACATAAAAAAAAGCAAAAAAAAAAAAAAAAACGACGAATTGAGAACCTCCTCCTTTTTTCCAAGTCGGTTAAAAACTACATAGAATACGTATGAGTCAACAAAAATGTATAACGGGTCGCTTGCAACAGTGCAAAACACCAGACAAGGGTAGACGAAAGTGCCAGACACATTGATGATGCTCCGCCTGCCAAATTGCGGTTGTTCCAAACCTAATAGCGGCGCGTGCGCCGGTGGCGACCGAATATTTCTGGATCTTTAAACTGTATTGACATTGCGAATCACATGCATTCTTACTGAGAAGTATTGTAAAACAAAAAATCAGCTCAAGCAATTACGAATTAATCTTTTTTTAACGAGGGTAAATCCTTTTGATGGCTATCTGGGTGTGAGAAGTATGAGGTTCGCCACGTTGGAGTGACACTAGCAACCCAAGAAAGACATGCTATGCCACGGTCGGGAATATCCACTAAAACCCCTCGGTGTTCCGTACTTCGCTCTTATGCCAGAGCCACGAGTATCTGGCTGTGTCATCTCGCGAGCCCTGGCGGTACTCCAAGTAAATCTCATTACACTCGACCACCCACAACCAAATGCTGTACAGAATGAATTTTTCATTTAATTTACATCATATACATAAATAACGGCAATCTCTATCATTTATAGATGCTTGAAAAGTCAATTACTCTATTCAAGATGGGAATCGAATAATTTTGAAAAACAAAATACATGTTGTATTACTACATCAACAATAGCAATAGCGATTTCTGTAAAGGAATATAAAACTTCATACATAATACTTACTTTAAAAAGAGTTTGAGCTAGATAAATATGATTTAAAAGTAGTTTTAGCTATACGTGTTGCTAGGGAGTTTCTTAACAGTTTGCAAAGCGGTGTAAAAGTACATAAAATAGGAAGTAAAAATATTCTTCATTATATGTATATGACTAGGTATGCTCCGCTAGGGTTGCGTCGGACACGTACGAGCCGGTACATTTGTCCCGTACAAAATCCATTTGTATTAATACGGTACAAAATGTAAAAAAGTAATGCTTCATATATTTGGTCACGCTACTACTCAGTGTACTACTCGCACCTCAAATGTAAAAGGAAGGACGGAACGAGGCTTATGCTACAATAGTACAATAACGCCTCTACGGATATTCACATGACAAAGAGGGAGAACATGACATGTGCGACTACTAATAAAATGAGGTGACCGAGGCCGATCACATCCGATTCTTAACGAACATTTCCGAACTAGAAGTTTTGTACGGGATAAATGAGGGAATGACGCTTACCGTCTCACCGGCCTCATCGCTTCAAATGTACTGCCGCGGTAGAAACCGTACAAATCTCCTCGCCTCATTTGAAGTGGTACATTGAACTGGTTCAGTATAAAATGTCATGTTACTCTTACAAACTTCATTTTAAAATCATATCCTACCCAACTCTACCCGGAGGCTTTGGCTCGACTGTTATTGATGGAAATATGAAAAGGTATATTCTTTGTAAGCATCGGGAATCGTTAGCGACCTAAATTATTGTACACCTTCAAAAATGTTTTGCAATGGAATTTATTTTGAATAAAAAAGAGTCAAATGGAATATAAGAAATTTCAAAGAAAATGATCATCAAATTATAGAATTTTCTTTACGATGGATATAAATAGGTAATTTATGAATTGATAGACATGTTCTAATATGTGGGTTAGTGTGGTCATAAACACAGTTTGTCACGGATAGCGTTAAACTACCTTGAAACGATGTCAAATAGATTTATTATACAATATATGGGACATGTCGGGTTTTGATGAGTGTGTACGGAAGTATTATTTTTGATATCTGCTTTAATAAGAGCATCGAACTATATCGTCTTACTTAGAAAATATTTTTCGAATTGATACCTCTCACGTTCTAATCAAAGGTATTAAAAAAAAGAATCATCTTCTCTGTACACTCTTCGAACTATACCAAGAAACCACCAAGAAATAAACGAAGTGTACCAGCCAAGTGGTAGGGTATTTTCTCGTATCCGTGCAGGAACGTAGAAAGAATACAATTTTCTGCGGCCAGTCGGCATCTCGTAAGAGATGACGAAACATCCCACAGCCAGGTTATAGGGTATTTGCACGACTAGATGGCGACCAATCCTGGTTTAGAGTATTTAAGAGAGCAGCAGCGCATTTGTAGCACCTTTGGTGTTGCAAATGTCCATAGGCGATGGTAACCGCTTTCCATCAAGTGGGCCGTCTGCCTGTCTGCTGAACTCCTACAATAAAAAAAATTAAAAGAATTTGGATAAATAATTACCACCAAATATTTACACTTAGTTTAGGGTTAAGGTTATTCATATTTAACAGGCTTTTGTATGAATATTGTCATTAATAAAGTTATGCAAAATATGGGAATAAGCACTTCTCCATGATAAGTGTTTCGTAATACAGTAACAATGGCCGATAGGCAAATATTTAGATACCCTCATAATCATTGTGACTTAAAATTGTATACATTATCTAAACTTATTTTCACTTTTACAGATAGGCAGACTTATTACAGAGCACCCTCAACGTGCGACTAATTTTCACACAGCCATCTTGTGGTACAGTTGGACACTTTGTGGTACAGTCGTACAGTTTGTGGTTCAATCGTATAGTTTGTGGTTTAGTCGTACAGTTTATAGATTTAAACAATTTCAAATAAGTACTCACAAATATGTTCTGTACTACAGTTTATCATAAAAAAATTAAAAAAATCCACGAAATATGGCTTCAATTTTTTGTTAAGAGAAACCGCGTGGAAACTTATAATAATAAATTAAAAGTTCTCGCAGTACACAATCTATAATTTCGCAAGCATAACCATGTGATTCCACATACCAAATATTATGTTTTCCAGACGTTTTAGTCTTCTAATTCTATTCCATAAGTCATTAACCTTTCTCCAACGGAAAATAAAAAGCAACCAGACGAAATAAATCACTTACAATGTTTCTTCATACGACGAAAATCGTGTAGTTTTTCATCAAGATCACAGGCTAAATTGATGATGCCAATAAAAGCAGTAAAATCACTAATTTATCATTCCAAAGTCCTCTTCGTTCGCGAAAAAAACATGAAATGAAGAGGCGTGGAGAGTATTATCAAAATAATGATATAATTTGTTGAAAACTTTATTACGCATTCTGGTTTTGTTAATAAGGTATCGATCGACTTTGAATAGTAATGCTTGTACTTAAGGTACTTTATTAATAAGTATCTTACAATTTATGTTTAATTGCCATGTCTCGGTAGAAAGCGTTGAAAAAAAAAGCACTTTATATTATACCAGATTGTACCTTACAAATAAATATTAAATAATATAACAAACTCACATTCTCACTCTCCTTTATAACATATTATTTACTCCTAATAATCCCCAGTACCTTAAGGAACGTTTTAAATTCCTTCGCCTATCCACTGCCCACAATTTGCGCCATGATACGCACCGAAATCTTATGACGCCTGCACACACTTTATCCTATTATGATAATTCTTTTACGGTGCAGGCTGTGAAACTTTGGAAGATGCTGCCTCTGACTGTCAGAGAGGCCAAATCCTTAGCAACATTTAGAAATTTGCTCAGAAAACACTATTTGTCCACAAATGTCTGGTTTACGGAGTTTAATCATGCTAAGACATTTATTTATTATAATAACTTATGTATTATTGTACATGTATAACTATGTATATATTTATCTATTTGTTTATTTATTTCTTAAGTTAGTTAGTTTGAGTATTTATGTACCTATTTATTGCCTTTTTCCTGCACCACCTATTTCGCCTGATACAATTTCTGTCATTTAGATTGCCTGGAAGAGATGGCTTTGAGCGATAAGGCCGCCTGTTGTATTGCCTAAACTAACATACGATTGCATTCAATTATTAGGGATAACTCAAATAAAAAGTAAATAAAATGTATCATTTTAATTCATAAGGGATTGTTGATAACAGGCAGAGTTATGTGGCCATTTTGGCAAATTCAATAGTTTTATTCAAACTAAGTCTACTGGCAGTACACAAGAAACGTGTGTGTACTGTCACACCTTCGCTTAATGTTACTCCTTCACAGTCAATTCACACTTAATAGCATATAACTTAAAAATTATTTGAGATGGATGGATTATGTGAAGGATGATATGATTATTTGTAGTGTGATAGAAGATATATGTCAGAATAGAGAAAGAAAAGACATCTCAAAAATTGGGAGAAGGTGAAAGAATAGAGAGAAATGTTAAACATTCTTTATTTGCATCTTCTGCAGCATTACAAAGTGAATGCTTAGCAGTGGTGGATTTACACTAGGGGCAGTCGGGGCTAGTGCCCAGGGCGGCAAAACTTCTAGGGCGGCAAAATTTGGAAAGTGAGAAAAAAAAATCTATACAATATATGATTGAATAATTCTTTTAAATAAACATTTTATCTTTCAAGAAATATAATGTAAGTATTATGTATCAAATTAAAATTTTGTTTATTATAATATAGGAAATTTAAGTAAAAACTATTCAAATAGTTTAATTAATTTATTTCCATAAAGGTTTGAAAAAATTCAAATTGATACAGTCAGCGGCACGGAATATAGCCCAAACATAAACAGACCGATAACAGGCGATTTTTGTACCGCGTACCGAATTTCGAGTGGCAGTTTGTCAGAACCATTTTTTTTGTTAATTTAAGAGGGTAAGCTCTCAAAAATGTTCATTTGTTTAATTTCTGTGACATTTAACGTTAGTTCGTTAGTGAAACGCACAAAAGACGGGTGAGTTAAAATTAGATATTCCAATAGTCGTGCATTTAATCTTCTATGCTTATTTTTTTTATTAATCGGTAGTAATTTACGCTTCCAGAATTGGAAAACAATGACCCTAACACCTGCTCAAGTTGCTCAGGCTGTGTTACTTCGAAGTCAGGGGCGAACGCAGCGAGAAATTGCTAAAACTTTAAATGTACCGCGTACAACTCTCAGGTACGCCTTAACAAGGTACGACCAGGCCGGTCTATACACAAGGAGACCAGGTAGTGGCGGTATTAGGTGTACATCAGTGCGAGATGACCGATTTTTTACTCTTGCAATTTTGCGAAATCGGTTCCTTACTGCGGTCGAAATTCGGCAGCGGCTACAAATTGCAAGAGGAATCAACGTAAGTGAGCGAACAGTAAGAAGAAGAATGGAGGAACGAAATCTGCGTGCTCGAAGACCAGCACGTGGTCCAGAATTGCTCCGACACCATCGCGTAGCTCGACTACGGTTCGCTCGCGAACACGCAAATTGGACTCACGAGCAGTGGAGTAAAGTTCTGTGGACTGACGAATGCCGAGTAGCCTTAAGAGCTCTAGACAGACGCGAACGTGTGTGGAGAAGGCATGGGGAGAGGTTTCTGCCAATCACTACCAGGCAAACCGTCCGTTTCCACGGTGGGTCCGTTATGGTATGGGGAGGTATCTGTTCAGACGCACGCACAGAGTTGGTAGTTGTTAAAGGTCGTCTAACAGCAGTGCGATACATTGAAGAGATCCTCCAGGAACATGTTTTACCATTCGTGGGATTCATCAGCGGCCAAGACTTCATCCTCATGCAAGATAATGCCCGACCTCACAGAGCACGTTGCGTCGATGATTACCTGTCGGAGGTGAGCATTAGAAAATTGGTGTGGCCAGCACGAAGTCCAGATTTGAATCCCATAGAACATGTCTGGGATATGCTTAAAAGGCGAATCCGATCCAGTCCCAACCCTCCAGAGACCATCAGTCAATTAAAAACCGCCTTGGTGGCCGCCTGGGAAGAAATACCCCAGGTGGACATTAAAAACATTATCCATAGCATGTCTGATCGTATGCAGGCGGTTATCAGGGCCAGAGGTGGAAATACCCGTTATTAATTTTAAGTAACACAACCTAATTTTGTAAAAAAAAAAAAAGATTTGTTAAACATAGAGCTGTAATGACCTTTTTGTAATTTTCACAAATTTAACTAAACTAATTTATTTAATTAAACATTTGCATTTAAGTTCCAAATAAAGATTTAATTTTTACCACAAAAAAAGAACCTTGTGTCGCGTTAAATTTTGATAATAATCCACATAACGCGCTTGGGCCACATTCCGTGCCGCTTAGTTTATTTTTATTTTCTGGAATTGATAAATTTATGTAGTTTTTTTGAAGAATTAAAAGTATTTTCAAATTATGTATGTCTTTATGATAACAGAAACTTTCATTAATTAATATTTTTTTCTAAAATTGGAGAATTATCCAATAATATATTATTATAAATATATTATATATTGTTACGTACGAGCGGGGTACGCACTTATGGATTGGAAGAAAACACCAATTTAAATTTAAAAGCTTTTATTAACTCACACAGCCGCACGTAGTACCTCTCTGCAGGGTTCCCCCTATACGCACGACCAACGATGCACAGTCCCGACGATAAGTTGCCACACCCTCAATACCGTCGCCGATATTGCGCGGACCACCTCCAATATTATCGCGCCTAGCTCGCTTCTGGTTTCCCTCTCGAACTACGCTACACACCTCCTTTGCGTATCTGTCCACCAAACTGCTCACTAAATTCACCACTTAGTTCGTCTCTGTCCTCTATTAACGTTCTCTAATATCGCACTTGTCGTTTCACCGTCTTGGACTGAAACTGTCAGCTTTAAACTGCAACTTTCAACTCTAAAACTGCCCGGTAGGCGCGCCTTACGCTGTTTATATACCCGGAAGAATTTTCTAGAACCCCTCTATCTATCTCTGTCTCTTCCTTCCCGAACCTTCTGTTCGGGAACTTTCGTTTATACATCTATCCCTTTCTAACATCTATCTATCTCTTTCTTTCGGTCATCGTCTATCCCTTTCTAACATCTATCTATCTCTTTCTTTCGTTTATCGTCTATCTCTTTCTAAATATATCCGTCCTTGTCTTTTTCTTCCAGAAATGTCTAGTTCTTTCTAAAAGTTCTAAAACTGATTTACGCTGCTGGGGAGTTCCACCCTCGGTCGCCACAATATTAATAATATATATTTATTTATTATATATAATATATAATACATAATAAATTTCCTGCAATCAATTAGTTATTCTAATTCTTAAAAAATAAGATATCAAAATTTTGGCATTGGCAATGGCATTTTCTTCAGTGCCCCAGGGCGGCACAAATTTAAATCCGGCCCTGTACTTAGGCACCTAGTAAAGCTCAATGCAAATAACCTGTTTAACTGTAATTGTTACTTAACAAGAATTAATCTTTTTTTTTAATAGTAAACTAGAATTTTCCTTCGGCTTTCACGGAAAAACTGCTGGGCCGATTTGTCTGAAACTCAGTACATATTATATATATTTTCGATGCCGAGGATGAACACAGGATACTTTTCATCCCTGGAGATGGGGCAGTTTGAGATATAAAATTAAGTTTATTTTCCGAGGTCAAATAGTACTGGCATAAAAATTTAATACAATGTAACTTGTATTAATGCTTGTTCTTCAAACGGAAGACACGCACTATATATATAAAAATGACTTGTAGACGTGTACGTGCGCACATAACTTGAGAACGAATTTACTGGTTTTAATAGATCTTTTTGTGTGTTTGAATGGGTACCCGGATTATTTAAATTCCCAATTGAAACCGGTAGATGGCGCTGAGATCGGGTCCTAGATTTTAATTTTTTCAGGGCAAGACAACGTCTGCCGTGACCTCTAGTTTCATAATTATAAAAATCAACTAAAAACATAAATCATGTCAACACAGAACCTCCTGCTGATCACAAGACAATATTGTTTTAAAATGAAGACCAACAAGTAATACTCGAAGAGCAAGCAGACGGCCGGAAGCACGTTGGAATATGGCCGATAAATTACCTGGAACTACCGTCACGTGATTACACGAAACCAATCAAAACGTGAACAGCGACAACGAAATAGCCACTTTGTATTATAATCTGATTAAGGAAACCAATATAACCTGTTTTCATGGGAAATTTAGGCAGTGTACCATCGTTGAAGAATTGTCCCAGACCAGCTGGCTGCCAGTAACTTTCGTTTGTAGCAAACCAATGCTTCTTGCTACGTTACGAAAGTGGATTTCTTTAATATATTATCCAATATGGTTACATTCATATACATTAGCAACACATTTGGACTGTGGCACAGAAACCTCATGGGGTTATTCGTGCCGCAGAGAGTCGTGTACACAATATTGATCGTATATCAAAAAAAATTGCGCGTATAGCGAAAGGCGCGCCTATATGCGCCTACATGTGCTTCCCAAAACGAGCTTATACGCGGGTATAAAATGCTAGTCTGAAACCGGCCTTCATGTTAGAGAGACTGAAAAACGTTTTGCCAAAGACAATTACATCATCCAAACAAACATTTGCATTAAAAAACTACTGGGCCAAACTATGTCAATATTGTAGGGGACCATATGGCAAATTCCGCATGAAACAAAAAAAGAGTCACTTAAATCTCAGAGTAATCTGTGTACATACATAAAAAAATACAATACAAGTTGAGAACCTCCTCCTTTTTGAAGTTGGTTAAAAATAGAAGCAGAGACGAGAAATTGTTATCATCATTCTAGTGTTTAGTTCTGATTTTATCATAACAGGGCTATCATCATTCTAGTACATGGTTCTCATTTTAGTCCGAGGTCTGCTCATGTGAACCTGATAATCCGCTGTGGGATCAATATAGAATCATTTCAGATTATATTTGATTGATTTGTAGTTATTTTTGTACTTGGATTGCAGGTCCTCTGGGAGATCATTTTCAATGTCAACATCTAAGAGACAGGTTTGGCCTAGTTTAGGTTTTAGTACACAGTCGTAAATTTTAAGACAACATGTAACTTTAATTTTGGTGTCAATAAAAAATATTATTATTAAAAAAATATTATCCCTCAATCAGGCCATCGTTTTATACTGCACAAATGCAATGTGCCCGCCCGGAAACGTGGACCGAATTTCCTAGAATCAGCGTAACACCTGGTCAATGATTACAGCCGTAAGCGATTACAATAGAACAATAGGCTGTTCTCAATAAATAAGTAAACAAAAGAAGACGATCATAAAATCATAACAAGTAGTTCAAATGCTGACAGGTTATAAAATGTGTTATACAGATATGTAGGTGGAATTTGTTTTTGTCGGTGCCTAGGTTGTAACAATAATAACATCTATTTGTGTAATTACCATTTTTTTATGGTATAAATTATTTGATTTGATTTGATTTGAGAAATAGACAAACAAAATCTTGCACTGCATTATAGCCATTCACGCAAGCCCGATACCAATTTAAAAACATTGCCGCTTTCAAAACATACAGTAACTTGAGGCGGTGTTGTGCCTTTATATTTCTCATTAAAAGATTTCAATGAAATACCTCTTCTCTTTCTTTCGTACAAGAGTGAAAGAGTGAACAACATTGAAATGAAATTAAAATAAGGTTGTGAACAAACCAGCATAATTGCGTGAATTCAAGTCAGATGTAAAGTTTATGAAGTGTTTTTATTGCGAATCTAGCAAACTGGGACCCGATACTGCTGCAGCGCTAAGAAATATCTTGGCATTGCGAAGTTATTCAGATTACAATAGTGTCTAAAATTCGTATTCTACTAAATTGATATTAGCAGAAAGGTTGGTAGCCGAAATGAACATTGAAAAGCTACCATAATTTTTAACATATATTTCACTACTTTTGCTTATAAATATTTATAGAGTAGCGTGCCACGGGCACACTATTGGAAGTAGCAGAATATCGAAATCAGGCAAACCTACGATTGCGACAGTACTTATTAACTGTCTCTTAGTATTGTAAAACGATTTAACAAAAACAAAACAAACATTCGTTTGTTATGAGAACTCCATTTTGAAATTAAAGCCACCATTCATCACTATTGTTATGTCAGTTGGAAATGAGATCACGAAAGTAGCTGCTTTGATTTTACGTGAGAAAGTTGATAGAAGTGTTCATACATTCAATTGTTTGATTTTGTCCATTCGTCCATTCTTTCTTTGAATGTACTGATCTACCTCGGCGGTGCAATTTTAAAATCTAGTGTTTGCGCAAGTACCTAGTAGCCAAGCCATAATCATAAATTTAAAAAAGAGATGTCATTCGGACAGCTAGTCAGATAAGCATTTTTCCAAACTTTTGCGCTTGTAATTTTGCTCCTTGTATGAAGTTTTGTAAAAATGTATGTGTTGTTTTTGACGATATAGTTTTGCGATAATTTGTAAAATTTCTTGGGAACCATTTCACGGGTTTTGAAAATGCAGACCTGTTGTATTGCCATTAATTACCAATAATTATATGACTTTTCCACCCACAAATGATGTTCAAAAGTATATTTTACGTAAGTAAGCTTAGTAATCTGCGACTAATGACGCCAATACATTCTACGTAATTTTGACAGAAATCTTTTACTGTGCAGGCTGTAAGGTTGTGAAATGAATTAGTAATCAGCATCAGAAGGACAAAGTCACTTACATCTTTTGGTTCAACTTTACAATAATGGACACTGACTTTTAAGTAGTGGAGGGGGGAGGGGGAAGGTGGGAAGAGTACTTCTTCCTCCTGCAACCCCCATGTCTAGGAGACATGTAGTTTTTGAGATATGATTTTTTTTGTAAACATAACTTTACTATTTTTTTTCAAAATGGTGTACTTATATCTTGTGTCTAAAGACGAGAAATTCAGAAGAAAAGTTAGTGGTCAATGTAAAAAACATTTAATACAGTCTAAAAACACGGACTGAAGCCCACAAGCCTAGCGAGCAAAGCAAGTGTGCCATGACAGCGGTCAACAAATGTCACAACCGATTGGTAACCACCATTTAAATAGTTATCAATAAATAAATGGTGATCAGTCGGTTCTGGCACTTGCCGGCCGCTGCCGCGGCACGCTCGCTTCGCTCGCTCGGCTCGTGCGCTTCGGTCTAAACACGAACCCAACCTAACCAACTCACCGTTTAAGTTACTGTTCGCGAGAAACACTGTCCTTTCACCAGTTCGTAGTCGCTCATTATTAAAAAATAAAAAAGCGGCAAAATATTCATAGTGCCGCCTAATGCATCGATGTTTGTAATAAAAATAAATCGATTACAAATACTACTCATTCAAACTCGTAATATATAAGCAATAACAATAATTTTCGTATTTCAAAATGGATATTATTGGAATATCGAATGATATTCGAATTAAAAAATCGATATTATTGACATACTGATTTGGTAACATTTATTTATCGTCGTAAAGTGAAAAAAGTGACAGTAGTGTGATTTATTATTATGTACTTTAAAATTATAATAACTAATTCAAAACTTGTTTACTAAACTAAAAAACGTTTTTAGTGTTTATATATCATGTGTAAGTGTATTCCTAAAGACAAATCAAAGTTTTTTTCAACAAAAGTGACATAACCTTGTTTATCAAACGTATTTTTGTTTTTCCCATTATTCATTCAAAACTTGTTGGTGGACCCTAAAAACTTGTTTCCTAGCCCAAATAAGAGGTCTACTGTCTATATATAAGGCGTATGTATACCCCTAAACTTGATTTTCATTTCATTTTCGTAAAATTCAGTGTCCATTATTGTAAAGTTGAGCCCATCTTTTATTTAATAAACTCCTCAAAGATCAGTATCTAAATTTGTAAACAGTAATTTATGTATGTGTATGTAATATATTTGTAATGTAATATATATGTAATATGTAATATATGTGTAATATATTCTCTATGTATATATATTTGTATATAAATACGTATGTGTATTTTTATTTACTATTAATATATGTATATATTGTATATCTTTTAAACTATGCGCACTGAATATCGACCCATTTTACAATCATGAAATTATCTCCAGAAGGTTGTCTGGAAGAAATCGCTATTAGCGACCGCCGATTGTACTAGTTATACGATTATTAACTAATGTGTACTCGTATTATTTTCTTGTGTGCAATAAATAATATTCTTTTCTATTCTAAGCTTCTTCTTCTAATATCATTACGGCTTTTATTAGATTATGGTTCGAACAACAATTAATGCGGTTTTTGACTCCTTTCACATATCACTAATTATACATAATTTAATATACATCTACATATTTATTTAAATACAAATATAGCGATGTTTCTCAACTGTTTCCGTGTTCAAAACTATTACATTACATTTACTTTCTTTTCCGAAGATAACTCTAATGCGCCAACGCTACTAATTAGTTAAGCATCAATAAATCACTGTTAAGTGGATTATTTTAAATTCAAATTAAATTATTACGTTCAATAAATGTAGTGTACATCACTATTTATAATATTTATATGTAAAGTAAGGTATTTTTGAATTGATCGCGTGTGGATGAGAGCTACGAAGGTGCATTAACTTTTCCCATCTCTTGTGTGAGAATACCTCGACCCCAGGACGCCAGGACTCGAATTAAAATGCCGTTAAAATTATTATAGAGTTTAATAGAAATATTCAAACACGTATAACACAGGTAAAACAAAACAAATCCAAACGTAATGCAGAAGGTCGTAATTCAATAAAATGCGCAAAGTCCGTCACTATTAGATTCCCGTATGTACACACGTCACGCTCGTATCGTAGTCGAAGCTCAACTAACTCCTCCCTCCATCAGGCCGTCGATTTATGCTCCACCAATACAATATGCCAACCCGGTAACGTCGCCAAAGTTTCCTAGAATCGGCTTGTAACACCTGGCTAATGATGCTAATGAGCGAGTACAATAAGAAAATAGAGTGTTTTCCACTAGAAACGTATGCCAATAAATAAGTGAACAAAAGAAGATGATCATAAAAGCATAACAATTAGTTCAAGTGCCGGCAGGTAATAAAATGTGCTTCTACAAGGTCTGTACGGGGAATTTGTCTTTGTCGGGCCTAGGCTGTAACAATATTTAAGCTTCAAAATACGAAATTTGAATTATTAACGAAAACTTTAGAATATTTCTAACTACGTGTATATAAGTATAATGTTTACATGATTAAAAATAATTTTAATGGAAATTAAACTAATTACGGGCCTTGTTCGGTTTTTGCCTAGTATAAAGTAGGTAGAACATCACTTCATCAATTTTGCTGTCTACCCTCTTTCTGTGTGAGATGACGACCAATGCACAGCAGGGAAAGGGCAGCCATTTTGAACATTAATTCGCTATCAACATCCAATGACATCGCGCCATGCAATCTAAACTTAAAATTCAGTAAAGTAATTACTGGCCGAGCCAATAACTTCTATTAATACTTAATCTGTGTACAAAGTGAGTACAAAGCTCTCAAGTGAAACCATAGTGCCGTGCGCTGTTCCCGAGTGCAACCTGAACCGAGCCAGGAGAGGGCTGATCTCAAGGTTGGTGGAGCTACTGCTTTTATAGTACAAGGATCTAGGTCATATCTCCGCTATACAGTCCATAGAAATCGAACCACATTAACCATGGGCTATAAGCTGTTTTAATTTAATAATTTCTTGATGTGAAATTGCAAAATATGTGATATCACACTAGTGAGGAGGAATCTCACGAATGTGACCAGGTGTGAAGGACGTATGAGGGGTGAAAAAAAAATGAAATTGACGTGTGACGTAATTTGTGTGACGTGGATGGCCCCTTATACGACGAAAAATTTTCTAGACGACTGAACAAGTAGATCGCTACCAAGCTCTTTCAGTAATTATTCATACTGTTACGAGTTGTGGGACTCAAATTAAAATTCCGTTGAAATTATTATAGAGTTTATTAGAATTATACAAACACGTATAGCACAGGTACAAATATAACCGAACACGACAAATCCAAACGTAATGCAGAAGGTCGTAATTCAATAAAACGCGCAAAGTCCGTCACCATGGTTCCCGATTGTAGTGCAAAACTCTCGCTTCCATCGTGGTTCTCGCTCGACTGGCTCCCCCCTCCATCAGGTCCTTGTTTTATACTGTACAAATGCAATATGTCCGCCAGGCAACGTGGACCGAATTTCCTAGAATCCACTTTTACTTTAAAATCCGTAAAACCTGGCTAATGATTACAATACAATAATAGGCCGTATGCCAATAAGTAAACCAAATAAGACGATCATAAAAGAATTTCAATGTTATTAGTTCTACGTAATAAATGTGCTTTGTTTCAGGTATGCATGTGGATTTTGTTTTTGTCGGCGCCTAGGTTGTAACAATACTATACATACTTTATACAATATTGTAAGCTTATTTAATCCATGACTGAGAGCAAATAAGGCGCGGCTTTTTCTATACATACGACTTTATTAAACCGTGTATTAGTTTAAAATGCATTTAAAAATATTACAAATATAATATTACTAGAGCTTACCCCGGGGCTCTGCCGCGGGTGAAACTCTAGTGCGTACCTCTTGTTTAAACAGCCGGCGTTAAAACAGGTTAAATTGCTTTATATTTTTATTTTGATGCTAATTGCCCTCATAAGATTTACTTTTTTTTTATATCACAAACTATCCCATCTCCCGGGATGAAAAGTATCTATGTCCATTTTCGGTATTCAGACAGACAGATCGAGTTACTATCGCACTTTTTTCTATAGATTATGAATTTTCTAACAAACTTGAGAAACGATTAGTCTCTCACTCAAACTTTCATCTATTTTTGTTTTATTTTTGCGATAAAAAGTATGACTAAAATGGTCAAAATGCCGAATTGGCCAAAATAACCGACATGGCCAAAATGACCAAAAAGGCTAAAATGGCCAAAATGACCAAAAAGGCCACAGTGACCGACGTGGCCAAAATGACGGAATAGGCAAAAACTACCAAAAAGGTCAACAAAATAATCAAAATGACCTAAAAGGCCAAAATGACCGACATGGCCAAAATGACGGAATAGGCAAAAACGACCCAAAAGGCCAAAATGGCCAAAATGACCAAAAAGGCCAAAATAACCAACATGGCCAAAATGACCGAAAAGGCCAAAGTGACCGACATGGACAAAATGAGTAAAAAGGCTAAAATATCCAAAATGACCAAAAAGGCCAAAATTACCGAAAAGGCCAAAATGAAAAGTATCCCTTGTCCACCCTCGGTATTTAATTTACATACGTACCGAATTTCAGCCAAATCGGCCCATTAGTTCTTCCGTAAAAGCATAACAAACAGAAAGACAAATATATTTTTATCCCGGAAACTATCCCATTTTTCGGGATAAAAAGTATCCTATGTTCATTCTCGGCATCGAAAATATATATATATTGAGTTTCAGCCAAATCGGTCCAGTAGTTTTTACGTGAAAACGGAACAGACAGACAGACGGAGTTACTTTCGCATTTATAATATTAATAGGGATTAGTTACAAATACAAATCTTTCCTCTTTATAATATTGGTATAGATTAAAATTTGGGTGTTTTCCACAATCGACCAATCAATGGACGAGATTGGTAAAAATGTGAATGGCATTATTGTCAAAGCGAAAATAACAGTCGACTATTGGTCGCGTAAACAACCAAACTGAACACTCAACTGGTTTTGGCGTTCATTAGTAATAAATATGCATTTTATTGGCTGAGCGATGACAACTTGTTATGCGAATACAATATAAAAATAAATGCAATGAAGCTTATGATACAGGCGCCATTTGGGGCCCCTGAAAGTACCGGTTAAGTTGAAAGCTTGAATAGCTCTATGACAACTAAAAAGTTAAAAATAACTTAATAAAGATTTTTGACTAAGAATTTATTCAGTTTATTAAGAGACAAAATAATATAACTTTTTCTACATCTTGAAGTCGGATATGCCAAGTAAACCATAACAATTACAATATTTTGCAACATTTTGTTGTTATAACAATGTATATGGTAAGTCAAGATGAAGAAAAAGTTATATTATTTTGTCTCTTAATACGCTAAATAAATTCTTAGTCAAAAATCTTTATTAAGTTATTTTATACTTTTTAGTTTTTGAAGTCGATTAAATGAAATGTTTTTTATTTGTTACTTTTTAGTCTAGCTATGGGTAGCCTTCGAAAAGTGCTGCGCGCCTTAAAAATATAGGTCGCAAGAAACAGGCACGGAAAGTTTTAATAAAATAATGTTCATAAAATGAAATCTATTTAGCAAAACTATGTTAAATGGCAACTAATTCGCTTTAAACTAAAAAAGTATCACGTAAATCGGATCATAGCTCTCAGAGTAATCGGTGGACAAACATAAAAAATAACCAAATTGTGAACCTCCTTCTTTTTGAGGTTCAAAATACATAAATAACTGTCTTGAATAACATACTTCAAGAGCCACAAAAGCTGCTTACTTGCCTTGGACCCAATTCTGCTATTTCTATATCAGTGTTAAAAATTCGTTAAATCGCATGCATACGTTACATCTATTTTAAGATCCAGAATTATATTTTGGGGAAATTACACAGACCGAGAGAGAATATTTAAAGCACAAAATAAATGCCTTAGACCCATATTTCATTTAAAACAAACGGATACATGTAAACCATTTTTATAGATTTTAAGCCATTAACATTTCCTTATTATAATCCTTTTTGAATTAATCATGCTAATTAAAAAAAAAAAAAAATTTGAAAATTATAGAAATTCCCGACATAATAAGAACAAAATTTGCCCATTTGGCTGCTTATAGCTCTTACTATAACGCTATTAGAAGAACGAATTAAATAACTCGTGATGTTCGTACTTCACTATCAAAATGGCCGACTGGTTCACGTAGTGTTGTACTCGTTCGAAGTTCCGATAATACAGATGTTCCAACTTGAATCAGTGATTTTATCCAAAGTGCTCAATTTACATATTATCGACTGCCTACTCGTTCATATTTCTAAATAGAAAGAAAGAAAAAATATTTATTTAGAAGTATTTATTTAGAAAAAATTAAAAATATTTAACTGCACACAAACCATACTTATAAATAAGACAATACAACTTTGGAATGAAGTTCTAAATCGGTCCAAAATCATCATGATGCTGGATGACTCAACCAGCGCTGGTCTTCCGCTTGGGCCTTTACAGTGACTCACGGATAGGTAACACTAAATATTGGAAAACAGATACAAATATAGAAATTAATGCTACGAAGAGAATTTATTGTTACGAGCTACACAGAACTCGAATTAAAACGCCGTTGGAATTATTATAGAATTTATTAGAACTATACAAACATGTATAACATAAGCACAAATATAACTAGACACTATTAGTACAAACTGCAAGATTCAATAACACGCGTAAAGTCCGTCACTATATCGCTCATCGAATCTACGTCTTGCTCGTATCGTAATCCTCGCTTTACTGCCCCTCTCCGCATTGGGCCATTGTTTTATAATGCACCGATGCCATACCTGGCAAGCTTCGACGCAATACAATAACAACAAGGATTAGTTCGACACTCGACAAAACAAGTACAATAACAATAGATTTTCTTAATTAGAAATTCTAAACACAGAGTAAACAAAAGATTTCCTGAATCCGGGAAGGTAATAAACTGCGCTTTACGAAAGGCAGGTATGCGTTTCTTTATCGGTATGTAACATTATAAACAAGAACATGATAGAATAAAGAACGTAAAACTTAATAACAATATCATTTTTTTTTGTTTCTCAGTCTGTTGGTTTGTGTCAAATGTGCTCCAAATAGGAAATATCTTATCTGAGAATGATCGTGGATAAACAGGTCAAAGAGGCAGTAAATATTGCAATAGATAAGGCAGCTCCTGCAAATGTACATGATAAACTTGTAGTAGATGAAAACTTTGTATATTTTATAGTCAACTATAGAAGCTTCACTAATTAAATGAGAAAACTATTTGTTACAAATAGTAAAATTAGCATATCTTTCAAGTTAAATCTAACTCTCAATTAGAATAACGGACTAAAGGCATTAGAGGTGTAATGTTTGATCATTTGACCTAAACTGGTATTTGGTAATTGAATTAATTTACATAAACATCGTCTCACCTTTACTAGTAACTGTGTGATTTCACTCAATTTGGGATAATATTGATATGATCGAAATCTGTCATCAATTACATAAGAAGTTTTACCATAACATAATAAAAATAACCATAAATATTGTCACGAGATACAGGACTCGAATTAAAATGCCGTTGGAATTACAATAGAATTTATTAGGACTGTACAAACACGTATAAAACAGGTACAAATATAACTGGATAGAACCAGTACCTACAAACTGCACAATTCAATTCAAAGTCCGTCACTATATCGCTTATCGAATGTACGTCTTGCTTTGATCTTGGTTCTCGCTAGACTGCCTCACCCCTCCGTTCGGGCATTCCTTTTATTCTATACAAATCCGATATGCCTCGACGCAAAACAATAACAACAATAATTAGTTCGACACAGTTGCCTAATGACTGCCATAAAATAAGTGCAATAACAATAGGCTATTGTCTAATACCAAACTTTTAACACTAAGTAAACAAAAGAAGTCCTAATGCGGGAAAGGTAATAAACCTGGTTTATGGCAGGCAGGTGTGCCTTTGCTTTTGTCGGCATGTAACAGTAATAAAACAGGTGTGCGTTTATTTTATCGGCATGTAACAATATGTTATTAGGAAAGAATTCAAAGAAGAACTTAAATACTAAAAGGTATAGTACAATTGGCGGCCTTATTGCTTAAAGCAATCTCTTCCAGGGATTCTTTACATAGACAAGATCTAATTGCAAGTATAGCGTTGGCACGCAGTTGAACTGGATACTAATAATAGAACATAATAATTTTTATACATATATTATAGCTATAAAAATCCAGATGTGTGCTGGGCCACATAATAGAAGTGACTTCAACGGACAAGTAGACAAACGAATGGCAACGGACAAGCGGCAAAACGAATCGCAACAAAGTTTTACGGGCAGGTTTTCAAATTGGACAAGTACATTAACAATCTGCCTTACGGGAACTTCAAGTTAAAATTTTGTTGCGATTCGTTTTGCCACTTATCCGTTGCCATTCGTTTTTCCACTTCTCCGTTGAAATTTCACTTATATTATGTGTCCCAGCACACATTTCGATTTTTCGAAGGTTTACTGCAAATTATGATTTGGTTAGGTTAATTACATTTTAATGAGTGCATTTATTTAAACATATTTTATTTTAACAAACAAAAAAACTGAATTCGATCCGGAACCAAAAAAAAACATTATGTCGCCTCTCTCCATGATATACCTTCTACCCCCTCCACGCAGCCGTATCGCTTTTACGTGACAGAAAAATCCTAATACCCCCTCTATATAGAAGTTTCACTTCAAAAAATATACGTACATAGACATACAAAGCAAATAATAAACACATCGTACAGTTAGATAGTGCTCCTTCAGAAGTCTGTTAAAGAGAATGGATAGATTTATTAGGGCCTCCGCATTTCAGTGAACAGACAGTATTCATCATGCTTGTCCAAGACCAATAGACGATTTTCAAAATACTACAATATCTTGAGTCAGTTTCAAAATATTCCCTCAAATTCATTGAAGTTCTCCGAGTAATAAGAAGTACGTTCGTATGTTTGATAGGAAATCAAACATAGCGATCATAATACGCAATATTGTCACAGCTGAATACAGTCCTGACATAAACGACGGCGCCACAAATAATTCAATTAAAATCCAATTATTATTCAAATGCCTACCGATATTTGAGTTGGTGACAGGCAAGGCACGAACGACATGACTTACGGTGCGCAGTAAACCGATAACTAAGGCGCTAATAAAGAAATAAAGAGATATCGATTACAATCGATACTGAGAACTCGTAGAAATGTAATCGATTGTGAAATTGGTCATTGTTGTTTGCATTCCAATGGTAAGTCTCTATGCGATTTATTATTTTGGTTGGTTTATACACTGTGAGATTGTTTTATACTCGATTGAGTTCATTTTAACTTCATCAGTGCAGGAACCGACAAAGATACAATTTCCTGCGGCCAGGCGGCCTGTCGTAAGAGGAGACAAAAAAACTACAAACTATACTATATAAAAACTAAAACTAAATAAAAAGGGGAAAATACGTAAAGATAAGTTATTGGTCCCAAACCATTGTCACTTACCGGGAACGTTCCCAGAATGCTGGCGGGGTTGCCACGTTGTATAGATATTCTTAATCTTTGAGAAAAATAGACGCCAGCCTTCTTGTCGCATGTGACGTCTACCAAACGTTTGGCGACGTCACGGTAGACCTTAGAGCGTTAGGCCACGGACCCAGTTTCCAATATTTATTTATTATTTTTGGTAATATACAAAATTCTAAAATAATTTAACCATGTGTTTTTTATTTGCATTGATTTTAGAATTATTTGAAAAATCTGAAACTTTTTTTTTTTGTTTAAGCTATGATATGTTAAATATTTCGATATGAATGTGAATAAACTACACTGTTTTGTGATTGACATAATTAATATAAACGCAAACAACGGATAGTTACTTTTAATTAAAGTTATATCCGTGCAGGAACGGAGAAAGAATACAATTTCCTGCGGCCGGGCGGCCTGTCGTAACAGGCGACAAAACAACCCACAGCCAGGTGGTAGGGCATTTGCCCGACTGGATGGCTACCACCCCTGGTCTAAAGTATGTCGCCATAACAACCTTGATTTGTGTTCCGGCATTAGTGACCAGGTTCCAGTCTTCCTTAAGAGAGCAGCAGCGCATTTGTAGCACCTGTGGTGTTACAAATGTCCATAGGCGATGGTAACCGCTTTCCATCAAGTGGGCTGTCTGCCTGTCTGCTGACCTCCTGCAATAAAAAAAAGTATTGTACACATTACATAAAGTGTAGGGGATGTTGGTTGTAATTTAAACAAAACACCAAATATATGGCTGCCAGGCTTCGGGGGCGTATACACAGCGTAGTAATTAATGTACTGCAGTTGCTCTCACTATTTTCGGAGACTCGCGTGACACTGACTTACAAATATAAACCAATAGCACCGTGTGGCACACCCCGTCCGTGTTGCCCTTATTTTATTTCAAAAATAACAACATTTCCCGTAAGTTTTTGCGACTAGTATACATAATAAGCCGCGCTTAAAAACCGTTAAAACATTGTATTGTTGACAAAATATATATGTATAATACATATATCTAAATTAATATCTATGAAGACTTAATAGAAAAATACACTATAACTATCAACTAGGACAGTGAAAGAAACTTAACTTGTAATTCTACTTATAATCCTTTAAGACTACCTATATATAAAATATTAAGCCTCGATCTTCGAAGTCAATGGGTAAGATTCCTAGAAGTCTGGCTACGTTACCTCGCTGGATCACCATACTGATCCAATGTCCGAGTTAGGAACCACCCCTCTAATCCTCCGAAGAGTCAGTAAGTCGTTTTGTATTATCTTTGTAGACGCTTATGGCCTCAGGATCTAACGACCCAAACGTCTCAACAGCAAACGGCACAAACATTATAACTCTCACCGAAGCTTACATATTTCCGCCGCTTGAATGATTAACTTATTGTACTTTTTCTCTACTTAAAGTTTAACTATGCAAACGCACTAGGAAGTGCAAGAATTCACTTCACATAATTACAGATATTATTATATTAGCACAATATTCACAAACAAGTCACTTAAATTAAAGTATTAAGGTTAAGAAGTAATAAAATTCATCCTAGAGTAGACAAATAACGCTTAAAAAGTGAGATTATTATATAAATTATAGCTGTATGAATACTAAATATTATTTTAGATTTCATGATACCGGAATATGTATATTTGATAAAACGATATTACACGAGACCTTTTTGTCTTTCAACTTGAATGAATCAACCAAAGTAATCCTTTTTTTAAAATTTATTTAAACAAAAACATACATAATTTTTACATATATACCTACATCTTAAAACCCAAAAGGGTTTGACGAAGATGATAAAAGTCCGCTTTAATCTTTCGTTCGTTTAAAGTCTTTCAACCAAATTGAAACTTGGTTGATCCCTGTAGTAATTAATACTTCCAACAACTCAGAAGTTTTTTAGTAATAAAAGAACAGCAATTGGTCATTATATTTTCGACCTCCTCTGTGGTTGAGCGGGCTAAGCCTTTATCGGCCTACCTCACTTCAACGCAGAGGCTCCGGGTTCGATTCCTGGTACAGTAAATTTTGGAAACGTGTCTTCTCCGTTATTTACTATGGTCTGGGTGACCGGAATCGGCCCCAGAGTAGTCCGTTGTATATTACCCATAACACAAGCGTAACTTGCTTAATTTGGGGATATACGATATGTGTGTTTGTCTGCCGATTATTATAAATATTATATTTATTATCAGAGAACCTTACGGTTTTAAGATATTACATACACTGACTATACATTAGATAAGCGTTTTTAGAACACCTCGCCATTCTCCCAACTATTTTACAGTATAATAAAGTTTAGCAAATTGGCACAACCGATAGCGGGTTGAAGTTATTGATAAACTATTTTAATTAAAAGAGTTATAAATGACAAGAATTTAAGGCATTATTGTTTGAAAATTTTAGATAATATTTTATATAAGATATTATAGAAAATATTAAATGTAATGTAATTTTGAAACTTACAGTTTCAAAATCAGCGCACATTTTAAGTCTAAGAATTAGCTATCGATCAGCGTAAGCCGCATTGAAATCGGCCCAGTAGTTTTTACGTGAAGCCCGACCAAACATACAAAACGACAAACAGACAAGATATGTAAAAAAAATGCAATTGGTTTTTTTTAAATAGCTTCAATGTACAGACACGGCATGTTTGGCATTTTATAATATAGATTATAAAGACACTTCAAGTATATTTATCTGTATAGGTTTCAAAGCGCCCTAAGAATTATGACAAAGAATGAGATCTTTTTTTTTTTTTTTTTATTGCAGGAGTACAGCAGACAGGCAGACGGCCCACTTGATGGAAAGCGGTTACCATCGCCTATGGACATTTGCAACACCAAAGGTGCTACAAATGCGCTGCTGCTCTCTTAAGGGAGACTGGAACCTGGTCACTAATGCCGGAACACAACCCAAGGTTGTTATGGCGACATACTTTAGACCAGGTGTGGTAGCCATCCAGTCGGGCAAACGCCCTACCACCTGGCTGTGGGTTGTTTTGTCGCCTCTTACGACAGGCCGCCCGGCCGCAGGAAATTGTATTCTTTCTCCGTTCCTGCACAGATATCATATCATGCATATCATATGCATCTAGATATAGATCAAGTCATTACATTCCTAACTGGCTAATTCCTAAAAATGGAGTCAAGGCGATCGGTGATAACAAGCGGCTGCCAAGCGGTACAACAGTTCTCGATGAACTTTATGATCACTGGTTTTGAATATTTGTAATACTTAATTATTGTTTGTTGTACGTGTACGTGTTATATACATACTAGGATTTGCCCGCCACTTCATCCACGTTTGACGAGTAACGTGCATTCGTTATTTTGCCAGTATTTAAAATCATAGAGTATTTTCAGGAGGGTAACGGATTTTTAAGTATGAAAATATGTGTATTCCGAAGATTCGCGTAAAATCGGGATAAGTAATATACTATAGACTTACTCGTACATTACTAGTCTAATCCTATACTAATATATACAACTGAAGAGTTTGTTTGTTTGTTTGATTGAACGCGCTTATCTCAGGAACTACTAATCTGATTTGAAAAAATCTTTGAGTGTTAGATAGCCCATTTATCGAAGAAGGCTTATATCACGCTAAGATCAATAGGAACGGAGCACCAATGAAGAATGTTTCAAAATCGGGGGGTTTTGAAAACAAATTCCACGCGGACGACGTCGCGGGCACAGCTAGTAAATATAGAAACTGTGTGTGCAAAGTATAGATAAATTCAAATTCAAAAGTTTGTATTCAAAATAAGTTCTACTGGAGAACACTTTTTGAAGGTCATACATATAATTTAAAATTTAATTTTACTTCCTAGTCCATGTACACCGCTTCGCAACGTATTATTGCTGTTAAGGAGAAGAAGCGGCAAGAAACTCCCCAGCAACACGTATAGCTAAAAATTATTTTTCTTTATATTTATTTTATTTATTAACATTTATTTATTTCTTTTACGTATTAAAGTATTATTATTAAGTATTACAGAAGTAGAATTAGTTTTATTACATAATTATTATTATTCACATATATATTTTATTATCCAAATCTTTTACATTTTTCTTATAAATATCTTATAAAATATATATACATTTATTTATAAAAAAAATATAAAAAACTGATCTTCGCCGGCAGTGGGGCCTAGGGTCCAGACTACCGGTGATTAAGGCTCCAGACACAGAAATCTCCTGACAATACGGGCCGTGTCCAACAGAGCTGTCTTCTGCATCCGACCCTTTAACCAGATACCAAGCGAGAGCCTTTCAAGATGGCGGTCAAGGCTCTTAGCTATTAGTCCATTCACTGACACCACTTTATTATTATTATTATTTAATTTAAAATTGAGTCGTTTTCATCTTACGCCAAAAGGAAGGTTTGCACTGAAAATCAGCGTTGTGGATATAATTATGCCGGAATAATATAATTCCGGCACAGCAATATGCTGAGTGCAAACCTTGTTTGCTCAAAATGCGGCGTACAAATTTTCAAAGTATGCTCTTTGTATAAGGAATGTAATTACGTCGCTAAAATAAATAATAACAGCTCATAAGCGTCCCACTGCTGGGCTTGGGCCTCCCACTATAGGGAAACAGACAGTATACCCGCCACGCTTGTCCAAGGCGGCATTGACACATCGGTTATTTCGATGTGCAGGTTGCATCACGATTATTTCTTCCGCCGTTATTAGCATGTGGTAATTGTAACAATACATTAGGTCCGAAAACTGCCTAAGTGATGCATGCTTTCCGGCTAGAAATCGAACTCGCGCCCTTTGAGTTTCGGAGTTTGAATATTTTACTAATTTGAAAGCGACTATCGCGCCACATGATCATGATTATAAAGATCTAATGAATGTTACTGAATACCCTACTCTGAAGAAAATCTACCCTGTAATTACATCTATGGTAGCTATCCCAAATTTTTATTTTCTCTATGGCATGACTACTGTATTGTCTATATCTTCTTATAGAATGTTAGCAGACCGTCCCGGCTAATTTTTTTATACCTTAAGTTACATTATTGTAACTTTATTATGGATTCATAATTTATTCTAGTAACAAATATAGCCTATGTTACTCAAGGATAATGTACCAATCCAATGGTGAGAGAATTTTTGAAATCGGTCTAGTAGTTCTTGAGTTTAATCGTTACAAACATACAAAAACACATAACTTTTCTCTTTATAATATGAATATAGAAGTATATAGATTATACACCTTCATTCTAAATTTCATACAAAAAGTCCCAGAATATTCCATGAAACTGGCTATGAATGTACAACGGCAGATAGTCAGACAGATAGACGTACGCATAAGGGTTTCGTTTCTGCTAAAATGGCTAAATAACTTAAGAAATATAATTGATATTTTTTTGACAATTTACATTGTAACCAAAGTAACGGTGAGAAAGCAAATGTAGGTAAGTGAGCAAAAATCAAAAACATCTGTCCATAAATTAAGATTTAAATCACAAATACTCGAAAGTTCTAACAGAATTGAATATAGAATTACCGAAAATACGATCATCCGATGTTAATATCGTACATTTACTGGCATGTCTGTATGCATACAAAACATACGGCGTATTTATCTGATATCTTAATGTATGAGATGAACGCAATTTGAATGCATATTTTTATTTAGATCCATACATTATTGACTACTGTTGATATCTATCTGTATACTGGTATAACATATGCACGTTGAAAAGGTAAAAGACTATAAGTGTGATTTTTATTTATTTTTTCCTAAAACTATATGTTTATAAAAAAATGTGTGCGTGTACTAGTGTACACACGTAAGAAGTGAAACTTCTTTATGACCTTATTTTTCGAAAGATGATCCACTATATGCAACTTTATAGAAATTGGTTGAATAAATAAAGCCCCTACCACGGATTCGACCGTGGTAGGGGCAAGAAAACAAGATGGCTCGTAACCGAAAAAGTGACGGTAATTTTTTTTCCAACGCCGATAAAGAAGTTTCACTTCAAAAATATATTTTTGGATCAATAGTGCTTTAGCTGTCAGTGACACCAACTGACAAATCAGACAAAGTAATTTATTACCTCAATAAGTGTCGAAGACTCCTAGATTTGTTGTAGACAGTAAGTTGTTACGTCGTAACTTAAACAAATCAAACAAGCTTGTTAATACATTTATCATGGTATTTACGAACTAAGACTTTTTGTAAAATTAATTTTAAATATTATAACCGTGATATGTATTCACTAATTAATTAAGATTTATCTAATTGAAGCATAATAGTCTATTATTATTTATACTGGTGGTCGCCCAGTGGTCGAAATTCAACCATAATTAATTTAACTTATAAGTTTGAATATTATGAAGGTTCTGTTGTCAAAGACTATACTTCTATAATCACAGATTTCGCCAAGGCTACACTGTTAATTTGACTTTAACAATAAACAAAAGAGTACCTATATATGCGTGTGTGTGTCAAATACATGGTAGTTTGTGTAATGTTTTGTTTATAGCTTTAATGTATTTTTTATGCATAATTTAAAAAAAAATTAGTATTCGTCGTTCCTTCTCCGCGCAATTTATGTAAACAGGGGTACAAAGTCTTTGCTTCAAGTATTAATTTAATAAAATAATTTTAAAGTTGCAATATCAAAATAAATTTATATAAATACTTATAATACGATGTATATTTCAAGTGTATAATATACATCGTATTATAAGGATATTTCAAAGAATAGATTCTATATTTATAAGAACATATAAAATTGAAGGGTTTGTTTGAATGAATTGAATGAAAATTTGAAATTTGAAAATATAAATGAAAATCGCTATTTACAAAATGCTTAATGTCATAAATTTATTTAAAAACATTCACTGTTTTTTCTGGAAAATATATTTTTATAACAACAGAACGTTATAAACGAAAGAAGAAAGACTGTGTCGTCACCTACTTGTGTAGAGTTTGGAAGCTTTTTGAAATTTACGTTTTTCCTAATATTCTTCTTCCAAGATTACTATATTATTTTAGAATACGAGTATATGTCCGAAACTAATGTTTTTTTTTGTAGAAGTTCAGCAGACAGGCAGACGGCCCACTTGAATGAAAGTGATTACCATCGCCTATGGACATTTGCAACACCAAAGTAGCTACTAATGCGCTGCTGCTCTATTAAGGGTGATTGGAACCTGATAACTAATGCCGGAACACAACTCAAGGTTGTTATGGCGGCATACTCTAGACTAGGGGTGGTAGCCATCCAGTCGGGCAAATGCCCTACAACCTGGCTATGGGTTGTTTTATCGCCTCTTACCACAGAAATTGAATTCTTTCTCCGTTCCTGCACGGATACAATTCTACTCACAATACCAGTTATCGGAAAATAAATATAATTATTAGGTTTTCCGCTTTTTGCCTGTCAACCGCAATTAATATTTACTCACGATATTTCAGAATTAAGAAATTAAGCAAAGCACATAGTTTCTCTCGAGATTTATTAAGCAAAAGTTAAGCATCTAAGTAACAGTATCGGGTGTCATATCTGTTTTCTAATGGACCATAACTTAAATTTAATTCATTTAAATCGTCTAACGTTTGGTATATCTTTAAAAAAATCTGTTAAGCATGGATAAGATCACTTAGAAAAATACTGTTTAAGCGGTTACTACACTACTGCATAAAGGAGCTACAATACCTATCTTTTCTGGTCTTCGACAGACGAAGTGTTGTTGTATCTGTTGATAGTACCCTATACGAACATACGGCTGATACCAAGCTTTTGAAGTGTCTGGAATATGACCGACGGCTCCATACCCACTTTGTGCAAGGCGATCACTGCAATCCTATTTTCTTTAATACCCCACCCCACCCCACCACGCACCCACTCCATATTGTAATTCGATAATGTACACGAAAAAATATGTGAAATGGCGCAAAATCGAAAGAAGTTTTTGAAATAATATACGTGTTCCAAATTCAAAATAATTAAAAAGTTGAAAGGAAACGTTTTTATGTTACAGTATTTATGGCCCGACTAGTTAAATAAAATAATAACAGACTGTAAATGTTCCACTGCTGGGCTCGGGCCTCCCACTATTGAGGAACGGACAGTATACCCGCCACGCTCATGCAAGGCGGCTTGGTAGGTTTCACACATCGGTTATCTCGATGTGCAGGTTGCATCACGATGATTTTATTACAGTTTCTTTTCTAATTAAATTTGACATACGAGTACATAACATATACTTTGTCAATTTTTTATTATTCTAATATTTCATTTTTACATTTTTGACATCGTATTTCATATGAAACTAGCTTCTGCCCGCGACTTTGTCCGCGTGGAATAGTTTAAAAAAATCCACTATTTTTGAAACATTCTTCGTTGGTGCTCCGCTCTTATTGATCTTAGCGTGATGATATATGTCTAACACTGAAAGAATTTTCCTGAACCGTAAATCCCTTTTGAATCCTTACCAGTCTGGTTTTCGTCCTGGCCATAGCACCACCACAGCCCTCATTAAAATCACAGATGACATCCGGCATGGCATGGACAATGGCTTGCTAACTGTGCCAGCGCTGCTCAATTTCAGGAGTGCTTTTAATAATATTGACTTTGAAGAGTTACTCGGCATCCTACGCTCTATTAACATATCTCCTGAAGTAATCGACTGGTTTCATAGTTACCTGTATGGACGCCGGCAGCGCATTCGAGTTGATGACGACTATTCGTCGTGGTGTGATCTCTCTGCCACAGGGCGGCGTACTATCTCCTTTATTATTCGCTGTTCTTATAAACTCAATTTCCAATGAACTTACTTCATCCTATCACCTCTATGCAGACGATCTGCAAATTTACACGCAGGCACCCGTTGCTACACTAAATCAAGCAGTCGCAACTATAAACTCTGACTTTGACCGCATACTGCAATGGAGTAAATCGAACGGACTTCTTGTGAATCCTGAGAAAACTCAAGTAATTATCATCGGTAGCTCGCGGATGCTGTGTAAAGTTGACTGGACCTGTATGCCAAGTTTTCTTTTTGATGGGAAGCTTATCCCTATCAGTGATAAGGTCAGAAACCTTGGAGTTATATTTGATAGTGAGCTGTCCTGGAGACCCCATATAACGGAGTTAAGTCGGCGGTTGTTTCTCTCCTCCAGATCACTCTGGCGGCTGAAAAACTTCCTGCCCATCGCCACCAAAATTAAGCTAGCAGAGTCGCTACTTTTGCCCATACTTGATTATGCCGACGCCAGCTATCTATATTTAACTCAAGAACAGCTTAATAAACTTGAGCGACTCCAAAACTTTTCCATAAGGTTCATATTTGGTTTACGCAAGTATGACCACGTTTCTGAATTTCGAAAAAAGCTCAAGTGGTTGCCAATCCGTATTCGCCGGAATACTCATATTCTTTCATTGCTTTACAGTATTTTATTCATCCCTACTACTTCACAGTACCTTAAAGAACGCTTCGAATTTATTCGAATTTCTTGCTCTCACATTTTACGCCCTTCCAGTCAACATAGACTTATTACTCCTATTCATAATACAACGTTCTTCAATAATTCTTTCACGGTTAAGGCTGTCCAACTTTGGAATTCATTGCCTGTTGCTGTCAGACAAGCAAAATCCCTAATAATATTTAAGAACTTAGTCAGAAAATTCTATCTGCAATATAATGATATGTAATTTTATGTAATTAGTATATATTATATTGCATATAGCTATATGTTTATTATGTTTAAATAGTTGCATATTATTGCCATATATTATATATGTAATATGTATATAACTTATGTGTATATTTGTATATATAGTATAGTTTTATATTTATTAATAAAATTGAAGTAATCGTACAATAATTATGTATACCAACCATCGCCAATTCTGATCGGAATATCCTTGCTACGGGTTGTCTGGAAGAGATCGCTTTTTAGCGATAAGACCGCCCTTTGTACCCTACTATAATAATACTAGTTCGTAAGTTTTTCTGTAATGGTGTACAATAAAGTGTTATCTATCTATCTATCTAATTTTTCAAATTAGACCAGTAAGTTCTTGAGATTAGCGGGTACAAACAAACAAACAAAGAAAGAAACAAACTCTTCTGCTTTATATATTAGTATAATTCTGTACTTGATAAAACATACCTATAATTAACGGTTTTAAGTGCGGTAATGTATTTGATTTTATTTATTCCGACGTTTCGGCCGCTTAGCAGAAGGTCGTAATTCAATAAAACGCGCAAAGTCCGTCGCTTATTAGTAGGTATTAATGTACACACGCATGTACATTCCCGATTGTAGTACACGTCTCGCTTCGCTCGTGGTTATCGCTTGACTTACTGCTCCCTCAATCGGGCCATTGCTTTATACTGCACAGATGCAATATGTCCGCCCGGCCGCGTGGACCGAATTTCCTATAACCACCTTGTACTTTAAATCCATAACAGCTGGCTAATCACAATACAATAATAGGCGGTATGCCAATAAGTAAACAAAAGAAGACGACCATAAAATAATTTAAATGTTATTAGTTCAAATGCCGGCGGGTGATAAACGTGCTTTGTTTCAGATATGCAGGTGGGTTTTGTGTTTTTCGGGTACTGAGTTGTAACAATAGTAAGTAAATACAACACAAAAATAGTAAGTACTCATCGGCAAACATTCTGCGCGCGGCGTATGTATATGATTTTTTATAATTTATTGTAAAATATATCAACTATCCAATTCGGAATAATTGATACTTCAGATAGATCGGTGTGAGGAGTCAAGTGATCATTGTAATAATTGTACACCTCTGGCATTATACAGCGGACACCGCGTCGTTCCGCGCCGATGACAATTTATTTGACTACCTTCTAATAATACAGCAGCTCTCCATTTTGGTTACGCAATAAATCGGAAAACTACGTTCATCTTTATTTCCGTAACCTCATGCCACTTCGGACGTCACTATTTATAATCAACACCGCTATTGTTTCCTAGAAATGTACAGTCTTAAAACATTTGAAAAATCTCTAAGAGCAAACCGCGACGGTATCGTGTCTTCTTTGAAGTCTTAGAGTGCCGTATATTGTGTACATGAAATTGACAATATTATTGATGCAAATAATATATTATATATATTGTGTTATTGCTATTATTAATATTATACAGCTATTGTTGTTGTTATACACATATTAATCAATATATATATATATATATATATATATATATATGTCGCAGAACGGCCTCGTTCTCACGACATCTTTAGTTATTGCAGGTTTAGTGGGCGTCATCAGCGTAAAATGCGAGCATAAAACAAGATGGCCACGGTTTATACACTTTTAATTTAGATTTAAACGATATTTAGACATAGTTTAGACCGAGCAGCGGGTTCAGGGCACCCGCTCATACTTCCAGCTTCAATACTTTCTTTAAAATACTCCATGGTCCAACTCGACCTGTTGCCACCAACCAAATGCGTCACAAAAACTCCTCAGTCTACCCAAGTAGATATTACTCAAAGTATAGAGGGCGCTGACCCCGCTCCGCCATATGCTCTGCTCTGATTGGTCGTTTATTAAATTACAATTCATAACTTTTATTAGGTTAGAACGATCTTTAAGTTATAGAAACATTCAACAAATCAAATTAAATTACATTAAGAATTTTAGAAGTAATTAAAATGTAAACAAATGATATTGTGCGTTATACATACAAATAATAATCCATTCAACTATAACTTCCCTCCGACATATATATATAATTATATATATATATATATATATATATATATATATATATATATATATATATATATATATATATAAGAAAGTCGTGTGTTAGACTATTTATAACTCAAGAACGGCTAGACCGATTTGGCTGAAAATTGGTGAGGAAGTAGAAAAAAAACTTTAGAACCAGGAGACGGACATAGGATACTTTTTATCCCGTTGGAACCGGTAGGTGGCGCTGAGATTGGGTTCTAGAATCCTCCCAATCATCTGGAACGATTTTGGTGGTTTTGTTTTCGTGTGTTTCAGTGGGTTTCCGGATGGTTTAGATTCACAATTATAACTGGTAGGTGGCGCTGAGATCGGGTTCTAGAATCCTTCTAATCACCTGGAGTGATTTTGTTTTTGATTGTTTGAATGTGTCCCCGGATGAATTAAATCCAGAATTGGAACCATTAGGTGGCGCTGGGATGGGGTCCTAGATTTTTATTTTTTCAGAGCACAACAACGTCTGCTGGGGGCGCTATTAACGTATACATATACATAATATTAATATGTGTTTTTGTCTATTTTCTTTTCTTTTTATTACTCATATATACGTATTGTGTAATATCTATGTATCCTATTAATTACACGTATTTGATTGCACACCACCATCATACACTGTCGATTCCTGTCACACAATCCACAGCCCGGGTTGTTCTGTTCCTGCCTTGACACGAAGTTACTGTATTTGATTTACTTTATGTGTATGTGGGGAACAATAAAGCATTTTCTATCTATCAAATATATTGGTATCCATTATAAATCAGCAATCACTTTGTGTTAGGTTACGTAGTTGAAGGGAAAGTACCTTAAATATTCTTATGAAACCAAATTTTTACTGAGCATTGTCATATTTTCAAAAATAAATAAAACTGTATGTTTTAATTTTTGATATGATTGATTCAGGAAATGAACCCATGAAATCTATACTAAGAGGTAAAGTTTCTGAGTTTGTTTGTAGTAAGTAATGTCTCGGACTACTGAACCGATTTTTTTTTTAAATCACCAGTGGGAAGCTACATTATTATTGATTGAATTAAGCTATATTAATGATTGTGGTTAATAATATTTTTTAATTTTTTAATGACGCCCAGTAAAGTGGAGACGGCTCAGCTGGTCTGATATAAAAACAGTCTGCATTTTTATATCTATCGTCAATTGTATAGATCGATTCCTTCTATATTTAGTTATTCTAAAACGGTCATTATTAATAGCTATAGTATATAAACAGGCAGACGACCAACCTGATGGAAAGTGAAGTTATCTTGCCTATGGACGTTTGTAACACGAGGGTCGTTGCCATTGTGTAGCCGGCTTCTAAGGATACCTACTAGAATCTGGTCACTGATGATAGCAACGCGAAGTTGTTGAGACAACATGCTTTAAACTAGCAGTGGTAGTCATCCAGCTCTACCACTTTGTAATTTATACCTATCTATTAATGCAACTAATGGCAATGTCAGGTTTTCACGCCATACCACAAATGGTTGCAACAAAGGGTCGGGCCCCGTACGGGCGATTTCTCTTTTAAGAACAATATAAGAGTGGCCACCATCCCAAGACGGTGTGGGCACGCCACCTCAATTATTCTTTCATTCCTTATTTCTCCGTTGAACAATCAACATCCACACACGCCACAAGCCATGTCGCACTATTTTCTATAATTAATATCAAAACCTATTCGTAATTAAGTATAATTAAATATTATAAACATTTAAAACTGTGTTCATATGTATCACCCGTAGATCAGGCTTGTATCACTTTCTAACTGAACCCTGAACCCAAATATATACACAGATTAATCGTTTGACATTTTTTTCAGATGTTGCAGTTTCTTTGGCCAATATTGGATTTATGCCAAATGTTTCAGACAATGTCCAATATTTAAAGAGCTTCCTCAACTCCTCCAGTGCCTCAATATTTAGACGACCCTGGGGATGTTTTGTGTTAAAGTAGAGTCCAGATTATGTTGGTTAGGAACATTATTTGACATTGTATAGAGTGGGAACGTATGTTTTAATCTGATAGTAGTTTAATATTGTTTTGATTACCACTGACAATGTACTTGTCTTGTTAGCGGGAGGAAAATTATTTTTTACGATGTGCAAATAAAACAGTAATTTATTTGCACTTAATGTGTAGAGAATATTCAGATAACCTTCGAAATTGTCAAGGCTATAATGGTAGTAACTCATGCTTTTATTATTTATACTACTTTATCCGTGCAGGAACGTAGAAAAAAGACCATTTCCTGCGGCCGGGCGGTCTGTCGTAAGAGGCAACAAAACAACCCACAGCCAGGTGGTAGAGTATGTTCCCGGCTGGATGCCTACCACCCCTGGTCTAGATTATGCCGCCATAATAACCTCGTTGTATTCCGGCATCAGTGGACAAGTTCCAGTTTCTTCTCCTCCAAGGCCGGCAGCACATTGGCAAGACCTTTGGTATTACTAATATTCATAAGCGACGATAAACACTATTAACAACCAACAACCAAAAGTCTTTCATCAAATTCAAAACTAAATAAAAATTACTTTGCTTTACACTATTGAAGAATATTTTAATAACAGAACTAAATTTTCAGGTACATAGAGGAGCTTGTAAGCATCAATTATGTAGTAAGTTAGTAGTAGTAAGAAAGACAGTGCCTTAATTAGACGTTAGACTAAGGCAAAACATTTCAAAAAGCTAATGACACTAGTTAAATTAAAACAGCATTTCCGTATTTAGTTTTATTTCTATTCAAATTGTTTTTTGATTGCTTAAACACAATTCCCATACAGATAGAGTTGGAAATATTTTGAAGTTTTTGGTTAATAGTTCAAATTTTGAGTTCTTTAAAGCCTAAACAAAATTCGAAATGTGACGTCACGAAATTGAAGACCTCTCTAACCCATTAACGACTTATATAATTTATGAACGGCCCCAAAAAAATAATGGCTGGACATTTATAAAAAATATTTACAACCCGCAAGAGTTAACTTGAGACTTCGCCCGGATGACGTAAACGCGAGGCACTAACTCAATCGTACGCAGCCTCATCAACCCAATTACTGCATTAATGCGCAAAAGTGTCTATTGCATGGGGCCCTTCATATACAATAAGCTACCGAAGTCTCTTAGAGAGCTGCCATGTACACCATTATAAAAAAAACAAATTTGCTACTGACCACTAAATGTTATATATAAAATTCTCGTGTCGCGCTGTTTGTAGTTAAACTCGTCCGAAAAGTCTTGACCGATTCTCATGAAATTTTGTGTGCATATTAAGTAGGTCTGAGAATCGGACAACATCTATTTTTCATCCCCCTAAATATTAAGGGTCCACCCTAAAAAATTTTTTTAGATATTTTTTTATGATACAGCGTTAAAAAATACATACAACCCTAAATTTTCAACCCTTTACGATCAACCCCTATTTTTTATTTGTTAATTAAAAACTTTAATGTTGTCGGCATATCGATTGAAGATTTTCCGGGCAGGACGACGTCTGCCGGGACAGCTAGTGTTAATATAATATAAACATCATGTTTATGGATGATAAAACATTATGAACTGACACAAATATATTTGACATGATGTAATGGTAGACATTTTATTATTTAGATTAATTAGGGATTATTATTATTAACTTTAATCAATCTATACTAATATTATAAAGCCCACACTGCACATGCACTTCCTCACAACACCAGCATGTAACAGATACACTTTACATTAGTATAAGTTTAGTATTAAAAATAGAATAAATTAATATATAATAAGTTATTCGTAGATACATACACCTCAACTCAAAAATCACTAAACTAAGGTCACACACACGAACCAAAATAACTATTAAGCGTGTTAAATTAAAAAAAAGTAGATCTAGAAATTAAGTTGTAAAAAAGGGTAGGGAACTCGAGTCCGTTGAGTTGTTTATAAATAAATAAATAAAAATATAAAGCTGAAGAGTTTGTTTGTTTGTTTAAACGCACTAATCTCAGGATCCGCTGGTCCGATTTGAAAAATTCTTTCAGTGTTGGATAGTACATTTATCGAGAAAGGCTATACGCTATATATCATCACGATAAGATCAGTGGGAGCGGAGCACCAATGAAGAATGTTTCAAAATCGGGGGGGGTTACTTACTTAACCTTACTTTTTTTACTATTACACGCGAACGAAGTCGCGGGCAGAAGCTAATATTGTAATATTAATTTTGCACGTCCATTTATGGGCCGAATGCATTGATACTTTAAAAACCGTAACATCTCTGTACATGCATTACGCAATAAATATATTCTATTCTATTCTACGCGTCGATGGCGAGAGCGGTAAGGAGGCGGGAGTCGGGAGGGGAGTGCGCATTCCGCTCAAGTCTCAAGTTAACTCTTGCAAATAATACAGGACGAATTAAGAACCGCCTCCTTTCTTTAAAGTCGGTTATACAGAAAAATTATACTTGCTTGAAAATAATGCTACTAAGCAGTAAGCAATGTGTAGCCTGGTATAACATCTCAAATATCGACAGATCGTATCGTTGCATATGCTAAACCAACACGATGATGAGATTGACGCTTATTTAACAAGGCTGCTCATGTTATATTCATGGGATGGTGCGCGAAGGATGTATGTAATCACGAGCCTTCAGCGTAACATGCATACTTTATCTACAGGGGTGTCACTTTCTTTATCTATATTTATGTCTCTATATATTAATACGTGAAGCAAAAACTTTGTACCCCTTTCTACGAAAATTGCGTGGAGAGAGGAGTATGACATTTCGCACACTTATAGTTTATATAAAGAAGGGATGCAGAATGCTAATATTATCAATAAAATTACACACACTACCATGTATTTGACACACACACACGCATATATACTCTTTTGTTTATTGTTCAAGTCAAACTAACAGTTTAGCCTTGGCGAAATCTGTGATTACGGTTTTTGACATTAATTATTATGGTCGAATTTCGACCACGGGCGACCACTATTAATAATAAACCGGCAGACAAATATACACATCGTATATCCCCAAACTAAGGAAGTTACGCTTGTGATATGGGAAATTTACTCGTACTACAGACCAGTCTGGGGTGATCCCAGACACGCAGACCATAATAAATAACAGAGTTCGTTTCAGAAAATTGCCATACCGCGAATCAAACCCGGAGCCTTTGCGTTCAAGCGAGTCCATTATTTAGATAATGGCTGATTATCAGATCCCATCCTCCTCGCCAGTTGTAATGTACTACAAATAAAACAACGGCGGCGGTAAAAAGAATGATGTATTCGTCATTGGATAAAATTCAAACTACCCACAATTTACATACATGACATACATTAGATCACCTACTGTGCTTAATGCTGTGTAGTCATCGTCATCCAAGCTTTAAATCCCAGTTGCATTCGGAGCGTTTGCTTCAAAGCGCGGGGTCTATTTTCATATTTTCTCTTTTCTACTTCGCGTTGTCTTCAGCATCTTTACTTTTGATTCTTGGCACGCATGTTAGCTTTCACACCATGAAGCCACACCTTCTTGTTAATGCTGTGCGATAATTGGTAAATAAATAAGTGTTATAATTAATTGTATTGAAACATAAGAAAACGCTAATCCAAAATAGACACTTTCATACCCATATATTAGTAATGGGTAATTTATCTCATAACTATAAATAATTCTGACCAACAAACAATAATTCATCTCTTTTTGTTAATGCCAAAGCTTTGTACCGCGTAAGAAAAAAAATTCAGTTATTATTGACAGGGACATTTTGTGATGAATAGTTTTTGTCTCCCGGCCTTCTTAACCTCTCCTGAGCTGATATAATATTCGATTCGCATCGGCAACCCCCCCCCCCCCCCCCAAGTTTAATATCCAGCATGTGCGTGTTCAATTGTTTATTAAGAAAGAAGCAAGACCACGAGCCGGCCCAAAGAAAATCACCCAAAACAATCAAGTAGTGATGAGTAAAACACGTGTGAGACAGTACATTTGTCTCGTACACAATAGATTTGTACTGATACGGCTCCTTTAAATTTGTACTACTTCAAAATTGTTGTTCCGCTACTACTCACGCGTCAAATGTAAGAGGAAGGACGGAACTAGGACAACAGTACAATAACGCCTCTACGAATATTCGCATGACAAAGAGGGACAACATAACATGTACGACTGCTAGTAAAATAATGTGACCAAGGTCGATCACATTCAATTCTTAATGAACATTTCCGAACTAGAAGTTTTGTACAGGGCAAATGAGGAAATAACGCTCACCGTCTCACAGGCCTCATCGCTTCAAATGTACTGTCGCGGTGCAAACCATACAAATCTCCTCGCCTCATTTGAACTGGTACACTGTACTGGTTCAGTACAAAATGTCATGTTCTTCTTACAAACTCATTTAATAATCATGTCCTACCCAACTCTACAGTCAAGTAAGTCACACACAAAATTCTTATAAAAAACCAGCACCTATACAGTCTACCCCATTTTTAAATGACACTATTTTTAAATTAATTGTTTCTATAAATAATACTTATACTTACTAAAAGAGACATAATTGTATAGTTAATATTTGTTTAAATTGTAACTAGGATCATCATAATCAATAATTAATAAATTAAATTAATAATCATAAAATCTGTGTAGTAGTAAGGACAACAAACGGCTTGTAACCGAAACTACAAAAAGTTTGTATGCCTGTCAAGGCGAAACATGTAACTGAAGACTTAGCATAACATCTGCAAAATTGTCCATGTTTCAAACAAATAAATTACTTTGACTTTGACTTTGACTTGACTAAACCACTTGTCACTAACTTAATGAAATGGTCGAAGTGTTTTCATAGCTGTGAATAGATATGGAAATAATCCAGCACAGGCAGTAACCGATAGGTAGATTTTACGACTTAAAAATCGATACTTTCTCTAAAGTAGAAAGGAGCCGAACAGTTATCGATGTTTTATTATTTTCTTATAGATCGACATTCATTCAATTTTATGGCTTTTCCATTTTATACGCTTTAGTAGCTGGAAGTTGATAACTTGATTGACACTTTGAAATTTCAAAGTAAGTGGATGCTCCATGTTCACGAATGAGCATAATTGACTTTCAAATTACTTAAAGTGTTCATAAACTTAAAACAAATCAATAACGTTATTAATGTTGCCTTTGTATTGAATTTTCCAAATGAGTTATTGCAAATTAATTCTGTGTACTATTGTTAAATAATTAATGGATTTCAATACAAATATTCTAAAAATAAACTGATTAATATTATTTTCTTAAGTTTTCGCGACTTGTTGCTTATGCAACAAGTAAAAATTGGCGGTAGGCTAAATAAAACTTCAACAATACTCATTGACACTTGACCTTTGTCTTCCGTGATCACGGCCACTGAAAAGTGGCCGAAAGGTCGGAATAACAAAAATTAAATAAATTATCGCGCTTAAAACCGTTAAAACGTAGTTTCATTATGCATTAGTACTTTTGTATTTTAGAGACTAAACAATATTTTAAAAAAACATCACACTTTTCTGAATATGATACATCATCATAGATGGACAGACAAACACACATTATATGTTGTTACTAAGCTAAACAACATATACTTGTGGTATCAATATACATCGAATACAGATTCAATTCTAGACCAGACTGGATCCCTGCAATATCAGATCCAGAACAAAGTACATAAAAAGTGTGTTTAGGAGATTTACTCTGTCAGGGATTGTACTCGGGACCTCTGCATTTGAGTAAACTAGGCGAGCCAATGATTATCAATTGTCAACAAATTTCGTTAGACCTCATTCTAAAATCATTTATACGTTCGCCGGAATAGGCTTATTTTTATGGAAACGACTTTAAAGTATCACAAATTTGCTGTCGGTCAGCGAAAACAGCATCGAAATCGGCCTAGTAGTTTTTACGTCAATCGCGAACAAACAAAGCAACAAGAAATCTAAAAAAAACGCATCGTGTTATATAGTGTAATCCAGTTGTTTTTTTAAATAGTTTCAATGTATAGACACGGCATGTTTGGAATTTTATAATATTATAGAAGTCGCCAAAGTATAAAGTAAATTAATATTTACTATATAGTATCCAAATTATTCAGAGTAACATGTTGTACAAGTATTTAAACTCTCAAATGTATAATTTATTCAAACTGACTCATATAAAATACTTGTCGTTGCAGAATTGGACCTAGATTTATTTCCGTTAGTTGAGCAACACATTGTAAGAGTAAACGCTAATTCGAAATGTTTAGAAAGTTGATATAATGGACATTGGCGACAAGTAAAATAATCCTGCATTTATCCGTGCAGGAACGGAGAAAGAATACAATTTCCTGCGGCCAGGTGGCCTCTCGTAAGAGATGACGAAACATCCCACAGCCAGGTGGTAGGGTATTTGCCCAACTGGATGGCTACCACCCTGGTTTACAGTATAAGAACCTGATGTTGTGTTCCGGCATTGGTGACCAGGTTCCGGTCTCCCTTAAGAGAGCAGCAGCGTATTTGTAGGACCTTTGGTGTTGAACTCATGCAATAAAAATAAAAAAGTAAAGAAGAAATAGGCGAGTGCAAAGTACACACAATTTAGTATCACACACACAATTGTTTGTTACAATTTATGCCGCAATTTAACAGTGACTATAAAAAAGTTAGAACATGTATTATCTACGGTTTGCATAGTTTTCTAAATTATTTGACAGCAGGGAAAATCGTTTCCCTGAGACGAAAAGTGCTGTTTTCATCACTGTTATTAGGCAACTCGAAGCCTACTTTCAGAATATGAAAAAAAATATCGCCCCACACATTGTAAATATATAACATAAAATAAAAAATTAAATTAATGTCGCTCCGGGTCTCACCGCTTCACTATCAAATAAAATAACTTTAACAAATTAATCTTTATATATATAAATCTTCTGTACGTGTGTTGACAGTGAACTTCTCCTAAACGGCTGGACCGATTTGAATGTTTTTTTTTGTGTGTGTTCAAGTGGATTCGAGGATGGTTTAGACTCACAAATAAACTCGGCAGATGGCGCTGCAGTCGGGTTCTTATTTTATTTCTTCAAGGCAGGACAACGTCTGACGGGACAGCTAGTATAAAATATAATATAACCTGCACCGCATCTAAATTCTTACAAAATAAACTATAACATAATTAACAAAGGTGAAAGTGTTGATTTTTTTACGTATAGGTTCGCGTTTTACCATTATCTCGCTCGATTTGAGCGGAGATATGGTCAAAGATTGAGCACGCTTATCTAGAAGGTACCTATTCACACGGGACTTGAAGACACCTAGGTTGTAGGTTTTGGGAAAAACAGACTCTGGCAATGAGTTCCACTCCTTTGCGGTGCGCATAATGAAAGCGAAAAGCGCTTTGTTCGTATAGGTGGTATATCCATTGCTTTATTAAACAGGTACGTGCGTGCTCTTTCTTCCTACCTTCCTACTACCCTTCAAAATTGTCCCATTTTCTTTCCTTTTATTTTGACACATTAAATCCAGCGCCACCGCAACACATGGTGTTCGCGGAAAACACGCAATTTTCTATTTAGTAGGTGTAATTTTAAATAGAAAAGTGCGTTAAAATATAATGGTTTGTTATAAATGTTCCCATTGAATTTATATATATTTATGACAGAACATTATATTAATTGATGGTTAGTATAAACATGACTTATAGTTTTGTGCGGTAGGATAAAACGGTAGCTTTGATAGCTAAATTTATGACATTATTATGTTTTATTAAATTAATATGTATATATTTTTTAAACCATTAATATACGTTTATTTATGTCTTAAGTGAATTTGTGGATGTTGTTTAATTTATCGTGTTAGAAGGCTCGAGAGATTGTAATATGAAATATTAAATGGTTAATGAACGGAAGATGGGAGCTATTAATTTTCAGCAGTCCGGTCTGATGTTTAAATATCTTGATGTTTAAATATGAATAATGGACAGATTTATATTATAACTAGATATTTTCATGTGACTTTGCCCATGTGATATTCGGGAGAACTGTATTTTTTTAACCGACTTCAAAAAGGACAAAAAAATGTTTACAATTTTTTTTGTATGTTTGTTACGCGATTTTTCCGTCCACTTTAGACCGATTTTGTTTTACTTTTTCATTTTCAAATACTAAGCAAAGTTAGACAGCCCTGAGTGAAATATTAAAAGCGTCATCGACCATTACCACGGTGTAATTGCAGGAGGCAAATGTAAAGCTGTGTTAAAACCGCAAGCGATTTCTCTGCCTGTACTTTTCAAATATATGAAATGCAATTTAAAAAAAAATTATTTAACGTGTTTTATATGCACATTTTTACGACATATTTTGTGTGTATATAGAATTTGTAAAATCCTGCAGAAATAAATGATTGAACAATGTAAGACCCTCTCTCTCTCTTTCTCTCTCTCTGTATATATATTTTATATTACGTCACGTTTCTGGCAGCAATTTACCGGTGTTTATTTAGCACACTTAAAGAATATAGTCAATGCATGAACATACTCCTATGTGAATACAAACATAGCTATTAGAGCTGCCGATAAGACCAATTTTTTCTATATCATCAAATATATCGAATCTTATGAGGAGCTGTTTGGTTTGGTACCTACATCGCCATTTTACCACCGCACTGCTCGCCGGCGACTGCGAGTTCATCCACACTTCCTTAACACCTGGAAGTTATCCACTGTACGTGGCGCTCGCTCTTTTATGCCATATGTGAGCCAGCTGTGGAATGAGCTCCCGTGGTTTTCCCAGAGCGCTACACTATGGAGGTCTTCAAAAAGGGCGTAAACAGATTTTTAAAGTCTCAACGGGGTAGGCAACGCATCGGCTCCCTTAGTGTTGCAGATTTCCATGGGCGACAGTAGCCACTTGCCATCAAGTGAACCCGCCTACCAATTTGCCTATACGCAAACATAAAAAAAATGAACGTAAATATAATATTTAGTGACGGTTACAAAGTAGATTTGCTCATCAGGTAGTCGACAACATTTTTGTATATAAAGTACAAGGCGAATTTAGAACAATTAAGTAATCGATATACCTACAACATGTTGGCATCCTAAAATATATAGGAGATGTCATGTAACTACAATTATAGTAATTAATCATGTAACTACAATGGTAGCGTTGTAAACAGCGAATGTTCACGGAAATAAGGTTTTCGTAACAATACAACTAGTTATTTTCATGACTATCAAAGTTGCACATAGTACACGTTTACTACTTACATAGTATCATAAAATCTATTAAATTATGACATTATTACTACAATTGTAGTTACATGACATATATATTGTACAGAAAAATCATATTTTATCATTCTTTTAATTTAACACCTCCTCCTCCATCATGAGGTACATCATGATAGAGGGTTTCCTTTCTTTATCCTTTTCATTTTCTTTGTCTTTTCTTTTTTTTCTTATTCCTCTCTTTTTTCAAAATACTTAGAATTTAATACATATTCTCTTAAAATATTATTGAAAGTATCATATTATAAAATCCCCGCTAACAATCTGACCGCGACTCAATCCTGCAAAGCTGCGTATCACAACGCCCTCTACCAATTGGATGGTACCACACCGCCAGTTTGTTTTCCCGCACCGACATTATGAGGTTAAAAAACGAGTATAAATTTAATCAAACTCGATCCAACCGTTTACGATGGCATTTAACTTGAAAATTATTGTGTCGCCTTACTCGGATACTTGGCCTATTTATAACGGATTATCGAAGAAAGTTCTCTTGACAAATTATTATTGCCTACCTTAAAAAGTTGATGATACAAAGGGTGACACATTTTCAAATATATGGTTTTAAACGAGTACTGTTAAGTTTTCGCGACTACTACACGTGCATGAGGCCATTGAAAATAAAAAACATCCAAATTTCAATACAGAAGTTGGTTGGCAAATACCACCTGCTTGTGATCCGATCATCAAAACTATTAGACCCAAACCCTGACACGTTTTATTTTAGGTTAAATAAAAATGCGACCAAAATAAGTGTTACGCGATGTCCATCACAGCAGTTATGAGAACCATAGATTATATTAATATCACATAGATAATCTTCATAGATAATAATATTATTATGTAGGGTAGTTTTCGTAGTATTTTCGTATAAAAGGCGGTGTGGCGTGTAGACGGTGTTCATTGCTTATTGTGTGTTAAAGGGGTAAACTCTGCCCAAATAGTTAATATTAGGTATATTTGGTACTTTCTTGCCCAAATCTCTGCAAGGCTTTTTACATAAGATTAAGAAAATTAGTTTACTTATTATTATTATTTTTAAGAAAATAAGCGGGTAAAAAGTGGGTTCTTGCCAAACAAAAATCAATTTCCCTGGCTAGTCTTAGAATAGGTACCGCACTCCCTGAGAATCCTTACAGTATGGTGGATAGTACAGCCGTCCTTATTCGCAACTCCAATACACGAGGCCCAGGCACATCGACTGACTAAGTTTCAAAGAGAGTGGGAGGAGTTTACTCCCAGCCAAATTCCCAGTATGGGAATAATAAGCACTTATTTTAAACACGAATATAAATAACATTTACTAGTTTTGCTTTTATTTAGTAACTAAAATTTAATTTAATATTAGAATAATCGTTTTAAAAATAATTAACAGTTAAATACGCAGTCTCATCTATGAGCCACCTCAGATGATTTTTTGCTGCCCTACCATCATTCAGTGGTTTATTTTTATACCTTGAGACGTTCCTTTACGGGTATAAAATCATTGTAAGACATTACAGTATTTATGGGTGGTGACTTTTTAAAATTATATTTTATATTATTATTAATTGATATATATATTTCAATGGAAATAATATGTATTATTTTATTTTAAATATATATACTTTTCGATTTTTGAAGATTAGTAAACAACTATTGTAAATAGTAAAGGTCAGCTAAAAACGGATTTTACGGCACGCGAAGCGGGTGATTATCAGCTAATATTATATAAAATTGTTATAATAGAGATTTTCAATTTTTGATTCAATAGAGTCTAATATAACTAAAACTGAAATTCTTAAACTAAAAAAGCAGTTTAAATATCTTTTGCAACAGAAAATATACTTAGTCAAAATTTCGCTTAAGACATAATAGCGGTTAAGGCTCTATATTATTGTTACAAGCTACATATAACAAACAAAAATAAAACAGGCACAATTATTATGGATACAACCAGTAACACTGCACGATTCAATAACACGCGCAAAGTCCGTCACTATATCGCTCTTCGAATGTACTACACACGTCTTGCTAGTATCGTAATCGTCGCTTGACTGCCCCACCCCTCCGTTCGGGCATTGTTTTATACTTAAACAGTATAATACATCAAAGGACCACGTCCACTAAGTTAATCCGCACACTGGCAAGCTTCGACACAAAGCAATAACAACAAGGATTAGTTCCACACTAATGACGGCCATAAAATAAGTACGATCCCAATAGGATGTTTTTCTTAATTGCAAATTTTAAACACGAAGTAAACAAAAGAACTCCTAATGCAGGAAAGGTAATAAACTGCAATTTACGACAGCCAGGTGTGCGCATTTCTTTGTCGGTATGTAACATTATGTTTTACTCATGTGTATGCCCTCCCCTTAAGACTTTCTTTAACATTTAATAGAATATTCACTAGCATTGTGGTACTGAATAGAAACCTAACAGATTTTATGTATGGCACTTTGAAAGGGACCCCACAGAGCTCAGCAGATTTATGGGTTCTGTATGTTTTATATGGGATCCTTTTAATTGAAAATTAGTTATTTCAGTATTGAATTCTCGATATTTATTTGACGGCACGTGTAATTATATGTTTAGAAAGCATTATGGATATATTATTTTACTGTCCAATGCATATATCAACAATATCTTATATATTTAAACTAGCAATTCTTGTATATATAAATACTCATATGTATTTTGTGTTTCTCAAATTTTGTATTTAGGTAAAATTTGCTTTTTAAGATTATTTATCGTGTTAAATTGATTTTGTGAGTATACATAACTCACAAAAGCACCTCTGGTGAAGCTGGGCTTCCCCATATATTTATATTCATATGGATTTTTTAAGTCGGCTCCTAAGATCCAATTTGAAACTAAGTATGAGATTTAGTGAATTCTTAAAGGACTGGATGAAAACTAAAGGAACATCATTAGAAATAACAAAAATGTATTGCCCCAGTCAAAAATTAATATGGCTGATTTCGAAAAAAAGACATACTGTATTGTTACATCAAGTAGTAATTGTCAATTTCTGTGCAGGAATGTCAGTTTTATTGTTATAAACTAATGTTCGCCCGTAACTTCGTCCACGTTGAATAGGTAAGATCAGTTGTTTTGCATAATCGAGAATTTGAATTGGTGAAAATATTGCATCGTAATCAGAATTTTCTTCGACCTTTTTAAATCACTCCCAAAAACATTCAGGCGGGATTCCCGGGATCAAAAGCACCCCAGATTTTAAATCCGGGAATTTTCTTACGGTCAACGAAAACCGCATCGAAATCGGCCCAGTAGTTTTTCCGCGAATCCCGAACAAACAGACAAACACAAAAATATGAAAACATAAGACTACAGTTTCACGATGTTATAATATTATAGATAGATAGAACATATTATGTGTTTACTTTCACACCACATACACACACACACCACATACACACACACACCACATACACACACACACCACATACACACACACACCACATACACACACACACCACATACACATACACACCACTAACATACATCTATGCATTTCTACATACATTACAAATATTAACACGAAAATTTCAAATGTATAAAATTTAAAATAATTTTCTTTTTAATTGTATAACAAACGAGGTGTCTGGAAGTGGGCGCTAACAACTGCAACACAGTATTAAGGTACTACAGCAGTTGTTTTCGACACCAAATTGTTTCTGTATACTATGTTATTGGTTTCGAATAAATTCTTTAATCAAGTTTCACAATCATATCAGTGCCTAAGTTTAAATCTTGAAAAATGTATTCTATTAAACAGAAAGATGTAATGTTCAAAGCAATAGAAAAAATAAAAAATATATAAAATTTCATAAATACATATATAGAGATATAAACAAATATGGCAGCTTTAAATAAGGAAGCCTATACCCAACCTAGACAGTGGGCATCCATTCTGGCTTAAGTTTACAGTAATTGGAAGCGAGCTATAATTTTCGATATTAAGTTTATTTGTGGTGTGAAACCAGTTCAACTAGATCGAACTGCGTCCTTATTCTAGATGGGCAAGGAACATAATAATATGTAAGTATACGTGTGTATGATTTAATAAAATACCAGACTATTTGGCTTGAATAGATGGTAACCGCTTTTCATCAGGTGGCCGTCTGCGTTTCTGCTGAAGTTATGCAATAAAAAAAGATTCAAGTGTAATTTAGAAAAAAGGGCTAAAAAGACATTAAAATACTTTTGAAGCCGGTATTTCAGTAAAAAGTAATATACTTAAAAAAAACTGTAATAAATGTTTTTTGGAGAGTGAACTGCCAGTTTGCCAGGTAGGGCATTTGCCTGACTGAATGGCTGGTCTAAGGTATATCGGTATAACAACCGTGAGTTGTGTTCCGGCATTAGTGGCCAGGTTCCAGTCTCCCTTAAGTGAGCAGCAGCGCATTTGTAGCACCTTTGGTGTTGCAAATGTTCATGGGCGTGGTAACCGCTTGCCATCAAGTAGGCCGTCTGGCTGTCTGCTGAACTTCTGCAATAAAAACTTGAGAGGTGTCAAGGGACACCCGGATGGAACGAAGTTCCTTTCAATTATCTACAAAAAACCTGTATACACTCAACAAAAATAATCGTCGCGACACCACACTGTTCAATGCGAAATAGAAATGAAAATATCTGGCTTGCTTTCTATAAGAGAGAGAGAGACATACAGAGAAACATGCGACGCCCAACATGCACAGCTTACAATAGCTTACTATAGCAAAAATTGTCGTGACAACTTTTCGTAAGAATTTTTTCCGTCTAGCCCCCTTTCACAACGCGCGAAAAGGAACTTCGTTCCAAAAAAATAAATTAAAAAACTGAGACGAAAGAGCGCCTAGATCTAAGACCGAAAGCGCTAAGTTAACAACATTATACTAATCATTAAATTAACCAAAGGAATTTATACCATATTAATCTAAACACTGTATACTTCAGTTAAATCTGTTCAAACGGCAAATATCCACATTGACAATGCCATGATTTTATATATAGACCACTCAAGAGAATTAACAAAACTAATTCTATAAATTGCGTAGAAAGTGGTCGATTGCGTGCTATTTCGATGTGTACGGCGGAGTCACAAGGACGACTGATCCACTGCCCCTATATCGTCAAGCCTTTTTATATTGTCTCTGACTGATTTAACGTTTTACTGTATATATGTATTCTAATATAACAATAGGAAAACAGGGTATAATATCCGGCTTTCGTGCATTATCTTGTGGACAAGTGATCGACTGCCCCTATATCGTCAACCCTTTTTGAAGTGAAACATCTATATAGAGGGGGTCTTACGATGTTTCGCTCACGAAAAGGTGTCACGGTCACGTGGTCTAATTCTTACATTTTTAAAGTCGTGATATCTTTCGAATAGAATGTCCAAATTGAATAATTCAAAAAGTTATATAAAGGTATTGAAGCAGTCTTGAATATGAAGTAATTTATTTTGATAAGGATTAATACCAACATACAAATAAAGAGCCTTTTCTAGCGGCGGCATTTTAATTAAAATTTTCAAATAAAAGAACACTTATTTTGGCATAACTATAATAGTTAGATATATAGTGTCGCGACACTTTTTGTAAATAACGATGTGTTCTGCAAAGTCGTAGTACATTATTTTATTCTATCATCAATAGTTTTCGCAGCGCACGCGATTTTAGGTATTTTTTTACACCTTGAGTTACATTATTGGAGTTTTAGTAAGGATCCCTAATTTTTTTTGTAAATATAATATAGCGTATGCTACCCGAGAATAGTGTAGCTTGCCAACAGTGAAAGAATTTTTCAAATCAGTTCAGTAGTTTCGGCGCCTCTTCATCAAAACTGAGCAAACGAAATATTATTGATTTTTTTATTTTTCTGTTAACATAATTTGACGTCCGAATGAAGATTGATGACGAAAGATGCGCATTTGTTAATGTTCCGTTGTATTTGTATAATTTTAGAGTAGACTGTGAATGTTTTTTTGGTTCCGGATCGAATTCAGTTTTTGTTTGATAAAATAAAATATGTTTAAATAAAAATTGCATTATTAAAACGTACCCAACCTAACCAAATCATAATTTGCAGTAAACCTGCGAAAAATCGAAAAAGTTGAAAATCGAATCGCAACGGACAAGTGGAAAAACGAATCGCAACGTACAAGTGGAAAAACTTTAACTGACAAATGACAAAATGAATCGCAACAAAATTTAACATGAAGTTTTACGGGTAGATTCTTAACGTACTTCTCCAATTTGAAAACCTGCCCGTAAAACTTCAAGTAAAATTTTTGTTACGATTTGTTTTGTCACTTGTCCGTTGAAGTTTTTTTATTGTCTCTGACTGATTTAACGTTTTACTGTATGTATGTATTCTAATATAACAATAGGAAAACAAGGTATAATATCCGGCTTTCATGAATTCTCTGGAGGACGAGTGATCGACTGCCCCTGTATCGTCAGTCTTTTTTTATTGTCTCTGACTGATTCAAATTCAAAGTTTTTATTCAAAATAAGTTCCTCTCGAAAACAATTTTTGAAGGTTATATAGTTATATATAAGTTAAATTTAATTTTAGTTCCTATTCTATGTACACCGCTTCGCAACGCTCTGTATAAATATACAACTTCAGAGACGTCTGGTATTCATTTTACACACTAGCTGTTACCCGCAACTTCATCCACGTGGAGTTTAATTAAACTTACTTTGCCTTCCGGTGCGGCGAAGGCAGCGGCGTACGCGTAGATCTTCATTTTTTTTCTAAAATAAAAGTAGCCTAAGTTACTCCTTATAACATCAGCTATCTGACAGTGAAAATCCCGTCAAAATCGGTCCAGCCGTTTCAGAGATTAGCCGGTATAAGTCCAGAAACGGAAAAAGAATATTAATTCCTGCGGCTGCGCGGCCTGTCATAAGAGGTGACAAAAGAACCCACAGCCAGGTAGGGCACTTGCCCGACTAGATGGCTACCATCCCTGGTGTGGAGTATGCCGCCATAACAACTTTGGGTAGTGTTCCCACATCAGTGGCCGGGTTCCAGCTTCTCCTTCAAGCCCGGCAGCATATTGGTAGCACCTCTAGTTTTGCTGAGGTCCATAAGCGACGGTCACCACTTTCCATCACAGGTGGGCCATCAGCGTGTCTACCACTTTCCATCACAAGTAGGCCATCAGCGTGTCTACCACTTTCGTTAGACTTAGGCAACAAAAAAAACTGATAAAAAACATCCAAAAAATATAGATTTGTACATGGTTTAGTAAAAAGCTGTTATTTAGACATTATAAACAGACACTTCCATTCTATTTATTTGTATAGATCACTGTAATTTCAAGTCAAAAACAAGTGTATGAATCAGCTAATATTAGAATTTCTACAACTGTTTACAATTTAATAAATCATTACTAAATGATTACCATCAAAGTGACAAAGTCAACGAACTTGCAAAAACAACTTTGAAGTGAAGCAAAGGAAAAGAAACCTTATTATTATTAACACAAGGTAGACATCGACTGTATTAGGGTTTGTTTTCAAAGAATGTGGGGGACATTGTAATCCGTAGGGATTAAGAGGTTTTAGCACTCATAGACAACATCTTCAGCGTGTGTACTTTTCCAGACAAATATATTAAAATATAATATATTCTTCACATATACAGGTGGTTTCTAAAATAATAGCTGTACTGTCACACGCCAAGATAAATACGAGTTCATGATTATTTTCTTCTAGATAAATAGTTTTGCCTAAAATAAAATAAATACAATTATTTCTGTAAATGTTAGTTCCAGGTCAGTATCTGATGAAGTTCTCAGAGAAATCGATAGCAACCCTTACAACGTGTTTCATACACTTTTCCAAAGCTATTCAAGTATTTGCGTAGTTATAAAATAAAAAATATTTATTTACCAAAAAACAGAATCAACTTCAGAAATAACCAAAAATATTTTTACAACTTCTTGAAGTCTTTATATATAAGTAACATATAAAAAATTAACAAATTTGCAAAATAAAGTAATTTTAATTTTTCCCTTTGCACCGGTTTCAAGATGTTGTATAAAGTATTTAATTCTTTGCTTTTTAATTACTTTTGAAGTATATAATTTTATATGTTCAAAATGAAAAATGGTGTCAAATAGTCAATCGCCATTTTTTTAAACTGTTATATAATATAATAATAATAGCCCATAAATGTGCCACTGATGGGCTCGGGCCTCCAATTACAGGGGGCAACGGACAATGTACCCGTCACGCTTGGCAGGTTTGAAACATCAGTTATCTCGATGTTTAGCTTGTTTACTATTTTTTCTTGACCGGTCACGTGCTAACGTGATAATTTTAACAATATGCACATTAGGTCAGAAAACTGCCTAAGTAGTTTATGCGGTCTGGTCAGGATCGAGCCTGCGCCCTTTGAGCTTGGGATGCGTGCCTTAGCCATTACGCTACCACGACTGTGAAAAATATTCAATTTCTAGTCTGAAAGAGATCACGCTGTATGTAACGTAGATATGAAATATTATAAAATATCGTGTCCCACTTCACGAGACTACCGCCAGACGAGAAAAAACAACATATTAATTAATCAGTTTCTACATAGATGCCAACCATTTATATGTTGAATTATGAACTTGGCTGTTTTCTGAAAATAATATACTTTTATTTAAAAAAAAATCTCTTCACGCAGGTTTGCTCCCGTCAACTTTAGATCGCTTGAGATATTAACACAGACTGTCCCAATATACCTAATTACGTATAATACATACATACATACATAACTTCACGCCAGGTCCCTTGCGGGTAGGCACGAACAACAGAGCGCCATACAGGCTTATTCTTACACACCTCACTTGCTTCTTTGACATTCATAGCTCTTGTCATGCACGCTCGTCTGTTCTTAAGGCTCCTGACATCACCTGCTAGTACACGATCAATTTGATCATGGAAGGCGTGTCGTGGCCTTCCGCGACTTCTGCATCCATCCACTTTTGCATTGTATATCTGTTTAGTCATTCTTTCATCATACTTTCTTTCCACATACCCAATTACGTATCATAATAACGTATATAGACTAGCATGTGCCCACGAAACTTCCCTCGGATTCTCGGACGCTTTATTGGCACCACTGTCCTTAATAAATACATCGTCCTAACAACGACAATGACAACGTAATTTTCATGTGTTGCTATAATTGTTAGTTCCTCTCCGCTATATGGTGTCATCGGTATCTTGAATTATAAATGTAGATAGATAGATAACACTTTATTGCTCACCAAATATACAATTTCAAAAACACAATTACAATATTGTCATGGTAGAAACAATAGCCCGCCTTATCGCTTTATGCAATCTTCCAGGCAACCTAAATTAAGAAATAGTTTAACCTAATCTGGCGATGTAGGTGGTGCAGATCATTAAATATCAATTATCATAAATAAACATACTTAAACTACATCATTTATAGATTAAATACATACATACATATACATGAATAATATGCATGTATATGTAGGTATGTATTTAATTTATAAATGATGTAGTTGCATATATATTAAATAGTCTCTAATATAAGAATCAGGCATAATTATTTAAGGAAAAGTAGTGCTTTCTGAGTGCGTTCTTAAATGTAGGCGATGTTTTGGCCTCTCTGATAGTCAGAGGCAGCGCATTCCAAAGTTTGACAGACTGCACTGTAAAAGAGTTATCATAAAAGGATGAAGTGTGTGCAGGTGTAATGAGTTTACGTTTAGTTTTAACCTTTCTAAGGAGGGCGTGTGAGACTCCCGACAGCAGGTCCTCGACTCTGTCCACAAAATTTATATTAAAAGTAGTTCAGTATAAACATGCGGATTAAACACATAAAGGTCATAGTAATTACATCCTGAATACATATAAATTGATCAAACGGTTCAAGCCATTTAAGAAATGCCTGTGCACCAATATTGTAATATGTCGTGATTCATTATGCATAACATAGCACAGAGTAGCAATGCTAACGCACTATCGCGTCGGAATGATCAAAGCCGCAACTGTCAAACGAATATTTAATGAATGAACACTTTCCTGTTGTTCTGTCTTATATAGAGCACAACTGAATCCATACACCCATACTAATAACATAATAAAATGAAGGCCAGGCGACATGAGGCCCTGGTAAAGGTATAAGGGTTTCAAGTCCAAATCTACATTTTTTTATTGCATGAGTTCAACAGACAGACAGACGGCCCACTTGATGGAAAACGGTTACCATCGCCAATGGACACATAAAACCAAAGGTGCTACAAATGCGCTGCTGCTCACTTAAAGGAGACTGGAACCTGGTCACCAATGCCGGAACACAAGTCAAGGTTGTTATGGCCACATACTTTAGACTAGGGGTGGTAGCCATCCAGTCGGGCAGTGGGTTGTTTTGTCGCCTCTTACGACAGGCCGCCCGGCCGGCCGTTGAAAGTCCCTTCTCACTTTTTGAATTTTAATGGTGGTGTTTTTCCTGCAGTTTTGTTTTGAAAAAGTGTTAAATATCGGTTAAAAATGAAATTCCGTAATAGGATACTGATTACTGTCAGGCCAAAACCTTACCAACATTTAGAAATTTACTCAGAAAACACTATTTATCCGCAAATAGCTATGTCTGATTAACACAATACAATCATGCTAATACATTTATTATAATAACTTATTAAATATATTAATTTATACGTGTATGTATGACCATGGATAAATTTGTATACTCATTTCTTAAATTATTTTAGGTATTTATGTATCTATTACCTTTTTCCTGTAGCGCCTACATCCCCTGATTCAAATTTCTTTGATTTACATCGCCTGGAAGAGATCGCTTTGAGCGATTAGGCCGCCTATTGTATTGCCTAGAAAATATTGTAAATATGGTCTGTTTTTGCAATTGTATATGTTGGTGTGCAATAAAGTGTTATCTCTCTCTCTCTTTTGATATTTAAGCAAATATATACATATGATTATGGCTGATATGATGCTAATATTTAAGATATGATGATCCATGATCAAATTGAAGGTGTACTAGCAGAAGGTGATGTCAGGAGCCTTAAAAACAGATGAGCGTGCATGACAAGAGCTATGAATGTCAAAGAAGCAAGTGAGGTGTGTAAGAATAAGCCTAAATGGCGCTCTGTTGTTCGTGCCTACCCCGCAAGGGACCTGGCGTGAAGTTATGTATGTATGTATGTATTTAAGATAAAAATATAGACGAGCAGGGGCGACATTTTTCAGTTTTTGCCCTCAAAAATATTCAAGATCCAGGGCTGACAGTCAATTTTTTTTACTGTCGGTTAACAATTGATAAGATCTCCATACAAATAATGTCAAAATTCAGCACATAGTAACGCAAATGAAAGAAAAGTAACATAAAGGACCGGCTATAAATAACGTGGTTAACTCAGACGATACCACTGTTACCACGACTTACCATTCTCATAAAAATTACCATTTTGATTTGCAAATTGAACAATTTCACAATAGGTTAGACATTTCAAACGTTTCATAATCTGAGGACATTTAATAAATCCTGCAAGCCCAGTGTCTATTGTATGGAGATTTAATCTAACACCGACAAACAAATGGTTTCTATAGAATTCTGTTAAAGACATCACGCGTTAGTTCTTAAAGTATCCCAGGTATTTATATTTCTGATTGCCATCGAATATATTGGTCGGCGGTATTTGTTTTGACGATTTACAAGGTAAACGGCTGTTTGCCTAACAAAACAATACTAGTTAGGCTGGTGTGCACCGACTTTTAACAAATGGTTAAAATAAAATAATCGCCAAAAATGTATGGAAAAACAGTGATTATTTTGTTTTAACCACCGGTTAAATGTCGGTGCAAGGCTGGTGCCTTAATCGTGGTAGTTTAGTAACTTAGGCAATCGCATCCCATGTCTAAGATATAGGTTCCTATGCTAAAAGTAATTTACATAATACACTTTTTATGCCACATTTTCTTTCTAGAACTTCGTTGACGTAGCCTATAGTTATACCTGAGAGTTGAATTTGTTTAGAGTATTGTTAAACTAGTCTTAAAATCATAACAATTTTATGTGTGAAACTTTTCACCGTGAATAAATAATTATTATACAATGTAAACTCTTTATAACGACAGTGAACGGACCGTGTTTTATGGCGTTATAGAGAGTTATCGTTAAATGGAGAGAAGTATGTTATTTTTGTCTGACGTCTTTTGCTTCACTAGTAATTTTGTTGTATTTTTTTACTCATTTGATTCATATTTTGCGGTATTGTGGCATTTTGGTGATAAAGGAATTATTTCTTAGAAATTTCTTTATGCATGATACCGACTCGAGTTAATTACGGGCTAGGTTAGTAAAGAAATAAAATAACGTAGACAGCTGCGCAGTTTATACAAATTTTGGCCTTAAAAGGTACTTCTTATTACTTAATTGTTGTCGTTATTGAGAGTGGGTGTAATTCTATATAGAATGTATCATCGTATATAAGACAAGCTAAACCAACCAAGTCTAAGTGATTTCGACGCTTAAGGGAGTTTGTCGTTAAATCGCGAGACGTTACATGGAATTTACACTGTATTTTTATGGTAACATAAAATGTTACAAATTAGATCAAAAATAATTTCATTTGGCTCTATAGACTTACAAAGTATCGCAAGTATTTCATATTTAACATAAACAAACAATTTAATATAACTCGTCCTGACACAAACAAGTTAATTGAACTTAAACAACTCATAATGTTACAAATTACAAGTCAAACGCAATTACATCAATAAAATTAAGCAAACTGATGTTTAAATTAAACTTTTGTTACGCATTTGACACATAGGGTTGCCACGCACAATAAAGCTCTTCTACGCCTTACTAGAACCTGTGCGCATACAGAACCGCCATATGATTTGAGGGCGCTGATGTGTTTTTTAATTCTTTATTTATTTAAGAGGGATTTTTCCAATAGAAAATTTCACTCCTATTATTGCTCACAAAAATAGATAAAAGCCAACATTAATAATTAATGTCTTAGACTTAAAACTAAAGAAATAATTTTAAACATGCCTCATCGGATAGCGGTGAGGCCAGAATATTGTTAAAGAATCCTAAATTACATGTTCTAGCTCCAAATTTGTTATGTTAACAACACTCTTACGTCATTATACTGCGCCTGCAAATCTTTATATTTTGAACCTGTGTTCGAATATAACGTTTTCACATTTTGTCATAATAATTATCTGAATGATTTCAGGGATAATATGTTTTTTCTAGTTCCATTTTACGCCACTACGGTTCTCTTTCCATATAGACTGTCACCGACATTCTGTGAGAGTTGTGACGGTACGCATCATCATGTATTTATTATTTTCTCACCTATTTATTTTTATTTATTTATAAAGGAATGGCTGTTCTCCATATAATGTATTCCCTCCTTTATTTTGCATAATATATGTATTTACTACTAATCTCTTTGTATGATATAATCGAATTTTTCTTTGTTCAAAAAAATTTGACAGAGAAAAGAAAGGACTTGAATATTCGTGTTTGACAGAAGAAGAGAATGAAAAGATTATTCTCGGAAAAAATTGTGTTTTATATATTTTCAGATGGAGAAAGTCTAATTGAGATTTAAATGGATAAACTAATCGCTATTAATAATAAAACAATCAAAGGTCAATATGTATACGTCGGATGTGGTTGTTATAAATTTCGCCAAAGAGCCAAGCTAAGTCTTCAAGCTTTATTTAATAGTTATATTAACCATGTAGACTTATTTGATATCTTGCTTGTTATGTTTTCAGACGTTCTTCTGACGTGATCACGTATTCTTGTCTTTTGTAATGTATTAGTAGTTTAATAATAATTGTTCGTATGCATACGATTTGAATTAATCTTAAAAGCCTGATTAGTAATGTGTAGTTACAAATAACTTCTATTCTTAGTAGTACATATTATAAGTAACATTGATTTTGTTACACTTAGCTGGTAGTCTTTAGACGTATTAGGGTTCCTTAGGTCCGTTTCTTCAAAACTGTAATATTATAGGAACGTTTCTATAATTTGTCTAGGCATAAATGCTATAGAAATACATAAGCCTTTAATATGAAATCTTAAATAATCTTATGTAAAGATAGGTAGGCTCGTTTACTATCTACTGTCCTATATATTTTTGAACTTAATTAATTACTGTCCTTAATTTATATATTGTATGGAGAACAAGCTATATAAGGGTGAATTAATTTAAAGTATGTCTTAATTGACTTGTGTGCGTTATTAACAGATAAGAATTGTTTGTACATTGTTTTAGTTTCATAGTTAACTAAATGATTAAGGGTTATTTATAAAGCCTCAGTGTGCTAATACGTTACTTAGGAGTTATGATACATAGTCTCTTGCGGATAAAAATGTATTAATCTAATTTCATTTAAGGTTCCTTAAATATAATATTGTCTTAGGAAACTTAATTAAATAATATTACTCCTTCATAGCCGGGAACTATTGGGAGATTTTGATGATTCTTTCAAGTAATATGATTATTAGTTACTTTGCTATGGGAGATTCATTATATGTCAATGGAGACTTATAGGAGTTCTTGTCTTGCTGTTGCTCACACGTTGTTGGACCTGATTATGGACTCTTACTTGTTGTGTTTGCTGATTAGAGCTGGAGCGTTGATTGTTATTGTCCGATTATTTCTGTTTCAGTAAGCTTGGAGTCAGCCTGCGTAATGAGTTTTCATTGGTTCTGATATCGAAGGGATTATTATTGACCTATGGCTGTGAAGTCGGAGTCTTGATTTATAATTTATTAATTAGTCTATTTTTATATGTGTATATATTTACATATGGTTTTATAACACTACATTATTACATTACACTATACAACAATCATGCATTCTATATGGGAAGGCTAATTGACTTTAGAAAATTTAAAGTTTATTTTTGTCTTATTGAATTTTAATATTTTAAATACTTTCTTGTTGAGAGAGTCTACTTTGGCATTTGGCTTTGTTTGGTGCAAAGGAGTTGTTGATTACAATTTAAATTTTATTAAAGGTTTCTTTTGATTAATTATATTTTCTTAAATAGGCAGCTCTACTGTTACCAAATGTGTATAAAATAGGCATTCAAATATTATTACAAAATGAAGTGACAAGATGGGGTGAAAGCACATATTGAAAGTTTCTATGAACATTCAGATTAGGACCGGGTTTTATGAGCTCAGCAACCTTGGACAAAGGTATTCACGACCCACTTGTTTATTGGGGCATTCTTCCCTTGGATAGTTTCGATAATTATCCAGGATTACCGCGCGCACTGCTTTTAAGCAAATTTAATTTGTTTTTTTATAATATGTGTATTCACGAGACTAAAAATGGTTTCACATATTAAGATTAACTGAATTGGTAATTGAAGGTTAGGAACCAGTTAAGTCGCGGATCAGCCTGGAGGCGGAGTGGGCGCCTCGGGGACTAGCTGCTGGTCTTCCAGGGGGATCATTCGTATCAAAACTTATTTTCTTTCACGATATGTGACTCCATGAGAGTCTTAGATGTAGTTAGGCCGGGTAGACTTGATTGAATTGGAAAGGATGAATAAAAATATCTACATTTGAGCAGTGTTTACCAAAGAAGACATCTTTGATGTAGCGTATCACCATTTTATGTTAAATTCAACTTTAAACTTTACTTTTACGGTGCTATGCTCTCATCTCTTGGGTATTAGGGTCATTAGATGGATGTAGGGTTTTGCCAATTCACTTTAACTTAAATTTTATTTTAACTTTCACGGCAAACCTGAAACCTGTCTTTGACAAGGGAATGCATAATATGAGTGAAGTTGTCTCTCGCCTAACTTTAACTTAAAATTTACTTACAATTCATAGAGAGACATTCTGAAACTCTTACTCTGACAATTTAAGGATGGGAATTTTATGAGGTGTAGAGAGTATCACTATTTAAACTTCAATTAATCTTTATCTTTAATTTACTGTGATATTCTTATTACTGCATCAGGGAAGGTCTCTGAGGTGATGTTCCTCATAATGACAATCTTATTTGATATTTTGGAAGGGTGACTTTGAGATGAAATGTTCACTCAAGTCTTTTGGCTTTTCCAATTCATTTTACACACAAGGCACTCCAAATGTGTTTCTTTTAAATGGATAGATCGTACTGCTGGGAGTTTCTTGTCGGCTCTTCTCGCCAGCAATAGTACGTTGCGAACCGACGCTAGTTTTAGATAATGTTTATAATTGATTCAATAAGTTCTAATTAGAAAATTGGAGGTTCTTCTTTTATCTCGATATGAGCTCTTTTACTGATAGCTAATGCGGTGGCATAATATCAGAGAGGTGGTTAGGAGGGGTGCCTTACACAAAATTATATAATTTGTTATGAATCTACATTAAAATATCTTTTGGCTAAATAAAGGCACGGGCGTACTCAGGTGATGAGCTTATATCATGAGTAATACATTTATCATAATTCATAAAATGCATAGCATTTTACACTTACAACATACTACTACAATATTATTATTATTATATATATATTTTTTACATCAACCTTTGATAGTCTTCCTGTCCTTTGATCAACACTCTTATATAACCTACCTTGTGAACATAGGGTTAACGGTATTGCGACGAGGGTTCCTGCTACTAGATGATCACGATTTATGGCCAATATTACAAGATTTATTCTATGAATAAGTTTTATTAATTTCCACTTTATAAATTCTTTATTTCTCACTCTATGCTTCGGCTTGAGTATGTCATTCCATAGTCATTAGGCTCAAAAAGGGGGTTCGTTACAGAGTTAATATCATACCCAAAGAGCCAGCCCAGCGGGCTATAATCAACATAATGATTTCAGTATTGCTCTATCACGTTCAGTCATTTTCAACAGAAGACTAAATTTTATGCTCGTCATGCTTAGAACCAATGAATGGACAACATTTTTATTGTTGCATAGGTTTGCGTTTGACCACAAGCTCGCCCTATGTGAAGCGAAGAAGTGGTCTACAATGGAGGACGGTACAATAGGTACCTAGAAGGTACCTTTTCACACAGTGCTTGAAGACACCCAGGTTATAAGTATCGGGAAAGACAGAGCCCAGAAGGTTGTCTAATTTCGAATACTCTTAAGCCATATTTGATTTTTTTAAATAAATACACAGACACTAACTCTGCAGGAACAAAAAGGAATAATAATCCCTGTAACCTGGTCGCCTGTCGTAAGCAACCCCCAGTCAGGTGGTATGGCATTTACGCGATTGGATGTCCACCAGTTGTTTAAAGCGTGTCGCGATAAAAACCTTGAGTTATGTTCTAGCATCAGTGGCCAGGTTCTTGTCACTTCATTGAGGCCTGCCACAAGTTGATAGCACATCATTTATTCTTGCAAATTTCTATTCGAGACGATAGCCACGTTCAACAGGTCGTCATTCTGTCTGCTGTACTTCAGAAATAGATTTTAAAAATACACACTTATCCTTAAAATACCGTCGTGACAACCCTACTTATAAAACAGCGTCGATCTTTTTATTTCACATTCAGCTGATCGGGTGCGTTAGTCACATCGGCAATGGGCATCTATTCCTAGCATTGTCACAAGCGAGCTGAACGTATCCAATCGTTTTTATCTTTTTCTTACAATCCGTCTGTCACAATATTAACTTGTATGAACACTGTATTAAAAGGTTAATAGACAGTGTGACAACTTTTCTTTTCTTTCATTTGTTTGGGGTCGGCACAATATGGCTTTTCCTTACATACTCCTCTATTCTGGCATACATCCTCTGTCAACAAATTATCATGTCATCCATCACACGATTCATGCATCTCTTTTTAGTTCTACCTTTACACAAGATACTGATTCAGTGAAGGTAGAATATTGCAACTTACCACTGTTCTTATAAAACTTCTTGTCCATCCAAAGGTTGTCTGGAAGAAATCGCTAATAGCGATCAGGCCGCCTATTGTATTGTAAAATTGTATTTCTGTTCCATCGATATTCTAGTTCCATATTCTTTTTGTCATACTTTCATCCCTCTTCATTACCTATCCATACTATGTTAATCTTCTTCCTATCGATGCAGTTACGGGTGCTAGTTTTAAAGATCCCCTATGTACTGATTTATCCATTCTTGTAACACCACACATCTATCTGAATATTCTCATAGCTGAGAGGAAATGTCTATCACTACAGTGGCCCAATATTGGGACCCGTAAAACATGACGGTCGTATCTTGGTACATAGACGAACACTTATACACGAACTATCGCCAAAATAGTTTTCTGTATCTATTATTATCTGTATCATAAATGAATTCGCAGCTATGATTTGGATATAACGGGTACCTCGGATTCTGCTTTTAGGAATAAACTCAATAATCTCTATTTTGAATTTTAGTGTGTTAGATACATTTTTCATGTTGAAATTACATTTTTTGTCTGATTCTGATTTTTATTTATCTGATTAGATATCTTATTTTTTTCTATCTGTGGTGACACTACCACTAATGTGTTATTATTATAATGTGAACAGTTTGATAGTTATCCAAAAATTGTAACTTTTGAAGTTCCGAAACCATTTTACGAAAAACTAGTCCCTTATGTTGTTGTCATCATATTGATCTGCCTATCTGTCAGATCTTCAAAAAAAATAAAGTTCTTTATTGAATCAATTATTTTTGTCTATAAGTAGGGTGAGGTGTTTTGGCATGACTGGTTAGATTCCAGTCTTTTCCATCGAGATCGGCAGCATATTGGCATCAACCTCTAGTGTTGCAAATGTCTATAAGCGACGGTAACCACTTACCATGAGAGGCATTAGGATATCTGTTATTTTCCAGTTATAAAAAACCCAAATCCTTGAAATTCTGTTTATTTACCTAAGAGACTGTTAATTATTTTTTCCGTGCAGGAACGACGAAAGAATACAATTTCCTGCGGCCAGGCAGCCTGTCTATTATAAGAGGCCAGAAAACAACCCAACAACCAAATGCCAATCTGGATGGCTACCACCCCTGGTCTAGAGTATGCCGCCATAACAATTTTGAGTTATTGGCCACATCTAGTCTCCTTTTAGAGAGCAGTATCACATTGGTAGCACCATTGCTGTTATAAATGTCCATAGGCGATGGTAACCACTTTCCATCAGGTGGGCCGTCTGCTAACCTTACTTTCCGAACTTTCCGCAAAATACAAAGCTAAAGAGGCGCTATGTGAAGCCGCAGAAACTCTTACATGCAATTTTAATAAATATTGGTTTTCTGACTTATGATACTTTATTTCTTCCCCACACACTGTTATTCATAATTGTTATGCGAGATTTATCTCCTTGTTAAAATGAAGAATATAATATATATATAAATCAATGAGGCGGGGTCGGCACGGAAAATCAGCGCTGTGCTGGAGGAAACTTCAACACAGCATAAAGCTGAGTTGCCGACCTCATTTGTAGGAAATGCGGTGTACAATATATTTAATCTTATCATAAAAAATGTACGTATAAATATTTCTGCATTCTTGTGTTGTTACTTTCCTAGCAAATAAATTATTTCTTTCTTTCTTTCTTTTTTTCAAGAAAAAAGTTTTTATTTTTATTTTTTGATCCCGAAACCTCTGCGCTATAGTGAAATAGGCGGGCAAAGCTTTGAAACACTCAACCATAGAGGCTATCAAGTAGTCGCGATTATAATTTTGACAAAACACGTGTATGACAACAATGTAGATTGTGGAATTGGTTGACCAAACGGTCAAATCTGATACACGTAGAAGGGTCAGGTAAAAAAAACTTAATATAAACGAGTGTGGTTGACGATATTAATATTTTTTTATATAGAAGTATAGGTTTGCGTTTGACAAGTGTCTGACCTGATGACATACCATACATATGAGGGACTATTCCGGGGATTATAGGGACGTCCAAGCCACCCCAATATATACATAGGGCTCTCTCGTCCGGTCGTCAACCGGCACTGTGACGCATCTTGGGATTTGATTCTTTAACACTTAAAAGTATAAATAAATAAACAATAATAACAGTTCATAAACCACCCCCCACTATTGGGCTGAGGCCTCCCATTTATAAGGGCGCGACAGTATAGTGCCACGCTTGTCGAAGGCGGATTGGTGGCTACGTCACCACTCGTATGTTCACGCCTCAACTCCATGTTTATAATTGTAATAATATGTACAACACGCATTCAGAACACTGTCTAAATGGTCCATGCTTCCAGCCAGTATTCGAAGCCATTGCCTTTTCATTTGAGACGCGTGTGCGCCGAACACTCGGCTTACCAGGGTTTTATTCATTGTTATGTATTTGACGGCCTGTGGTGGCGCGGGCTAAGCCTTTGCCAGCCAGCAAAGATAGTAAATTAGTAATTTAATTTCGTAAATGATTTTTTCGTTATTTACTATGGTCTAGGTGTTTGAGGTATCCGTTGTATATTATTCATAACACAAACGTAACTTTCTTAACTTAAGGATGTATAATGTATGTGTTTGTCTGTTGATTATTTATTTATTGATAAATTTATTAATCTAAACTTATAAACTACTAGCTGTTCCGGCAGACGTTGTCCTGCCCTGAAAAATAAAAATCTAGGCCCCGCTTCTAGTGCCACCTACCAGTTCCAATTGTGAATCTAAACCATCCGGGGATACACTCATCCATACCAAAAAATCATCAAGATCGGTACAGATTAGGAAGATCCTAGAACCCGATTCCAGTGCCACCTATCGGTTCCAGTTGTAAATCTAAACCATCCGGGGACCCACCCAAACACACAAGAAGTTTAATCAAAATCGGTAAAGTCGTTCTCAAGTGATGTGCGTATATACATTTCTACGATTCATTTTTATATATAAGATGTTGTAATGCAAATATAAATAAGGACAAAGTAAAATCTTACCAAAAATTGACGCATGTCAATTATCATGAAGTAATTAACAAAGTACTACTACTGGCAATTTTAATAACAGTTAACACTCCACTTCACAAATCACTTAGAAGTTCACTACCACATACACTATAGTTACTATATTTGTTTTTAATACTGAAACGTCAATCATATGTCAACTTATTTTTGAATATAATTAGATTTTGGCATGACATAATTACTTTAAAAAAACGTATAAAATCAAAAGAAAATTTGGAATATTGTTTTTTTTTACAAACAAATCTTTTAACTATTTTATGTTATCATCGTACCCAAAAATGATTCCAGAGGCTATACTTATAATTTTTATAAAAATAACTAACTGTTTGTAATTAAATGGAAATCCAAATAAAACTGGAAAGTTTAGAAAACTAACCAACTTTTTTAGAATAAAAAAGAAATTATACGAGAAGAGTCTAGAACTTCTTACGGTATTTTTATTTATAATGTTACTGGCATGTATAAATTTATAAAAGTATATACTGACATATGAACAACGGTTCAGTATTCAAATTTCGAATCGAACGACAAAATGTTTCGATATTTAAAAATGTCCGCCCCGATTAGTTCCCGCGGCGGGCGAGCGCACGCGCAAAGTACCGACGTAAAACTGAGTTGCTTGCCTACTATATGAGATAGCTGTAATAAAACAAGAAGTTTTCTTTTATTTTCACTTTTTATCTTGAAAATTTGCAACTGCCCAACGCTATACAAATGACGCAGTGGAATTATTATAGCCTAAAAGCTGTCAGTTCCAATTTAGAAGAAATATTTAAGTTTTTTAAATCTGTATTCTCGTGAGGCTCTAATATAGATTGTCATCCTCGAATATAAGAAAGTGCTTAAACCTAGAAAGACGGAGTCACAAACGCTCAAATTGAAGCTAGCCATAGGTTGCTGATCGTAGAATGGGATGCCGATCGCACTGCAGTAACGTTACGAGAGCTATGGCGCGGCGCTATAGTCCACGGATAAAATGATGGTTCAGTTTGTAATGGAATGAATTTGTATGAGAGAGATATGACCTAGATCCTTGCACTAGAAAAGCAGAAACTCCACCAACACAAGAAACTATTATTTATTTAATACATAATTATATCCAGATGTATCCGTATGCAGTAGATCTTGTTGAAAACCTATAAGATACACGTATGTCGTAATTTTGTATCTTTCTGACTATATTATACTAACGGAATCCAATATTCTAAAATTATTTAAAAAATTTTGAACTCCACAATCAGTTTTTCAGTTACTTTTAACCATTCTATTACACAATACTGCTTAATTTAAATCAGGAACAAATCACAGTGTTCTTGAAGAATCAATCTCATAATTTTCTAAAGATTTATCTACTTTGTTATCTTTAATAAAAACTTGGACAATTTATAAATAACATGTAAAAGAAAACTACACCAATAACCTCCAAGCGATCCTATTTTCATAATTTCTTCAATAGTTTCGATGTCGGTTGCATCCAAAATTATGATATTATCTCTTTATTACACACTCGCACATCTCCAATCTTCTGTGCAACTTTGTGATTGTTAATCTAGCAAAAATTCCCAATTTTTCAGATCTTGTGAATATAGTATATTCCATATAACCACACTTAACTAACTCTCTTGACTTAGCGACCTGAAGTGATTATTTGCTTCTGAAACGAAAGCAGACCACTTCCCTCTGTCCTGCAGTGTCTTGCCAATTGTAGGCCTGAAGTTCGGTCAGGTCAGCTTCCACTCTACCCTTCCACCGATACCTATGACGGCCAATCAGTCGCCCCAAGTATGCTTTTTTCACACTTCGATCCTCCTCCATCGGTTTTGCGTGACTGAGCTTGCAGAGACGATGAGCCTTTATCTCTTCAACTATTTTCTATTTCGGAGTTGGTTCAGAGCCTCTAGCTACTATCTATTCTTTGGGCCTAAGATTACCAATTACTTTTTAGTAAACATATATACTATTGTCGAAACCATAAACGCCAGACATAAGAACATGAAATAATAAACGTACATTAGGCTCACGATAATCGTATTGTAGTTAAATGACTGCTCAGGTAGTCGTTTTGAGTCATTCGGTTAATTTAATTCAATCTTTCACTGAAGTTATGTTTACAGTCGGCAAACCGATAGCACCATTGTTTTAGCTTTCCTAAAGTTTAGGCGCCTTTGTAAGCGGAAAGCAATTATTGCAATTGTGTGTAGTTCGCGGTAACTTCATGATACTTTTAACTATAAATGGTTGCGCATTAATAGCCGGGTCCTATCTATACCTTACTATTCCTTGACTTGTGTTACTATCGGTTGAATGTTGACGTTACTTGTATGGAGTTTATGTCAAATGATAACCGATAGTAAGGGAAATGAATAGTCGGTAAGATATACGAACCGGCCAATAATGCTTCACTTTACAAAGTTAGTAAACTAACATTTTATAAACTTATATAATAAAGACCACTTGGATTATTTATATTATATTTATAATCATTTAAAATTATAAGTAGACTACGAAGCCTAGATTGCCCTCTTACCAAGGTGGCCAGAAGGCTAGCTATATTACTTCGCTGACATACTATATAATGCCGTTGTTGGATGTAGGCACCAGTCTTCTGATCATTCAATGGGTCGATGAATCGTTTTAATAACACTTTGTAGAGGCTTATGGCACCAGGATCTCACATTCAGTTAGTTCTTGGGCCATCCAAGCAGTATTATTTGAAAGTTTGTATTCTGTAACGCATGCTATACAATTGTTGCTAAAAATATATTGAATTTTATAATATTGTAAAACAGTTGGTCAAAATCTTGTTACAGAAGATTGAAATTAAATTTGGACGTAACAATAATTAAATATAATAAAATTAAATAAAATAATAACTATTGCGCAATCAACGTCATAAACAGTTAGGTATTCGGTCAAGTGCACTTAATCTTTTATTAGTCTTATATTTCTTTATATTTTGTGGAAATGTTTCTATTCTGTTTTTATTTCTATTAAAATATCATAAGCAAATGACTAATTTACTAGGCCAGGTAAATGCAATCGACAAACCTCCGTTTAATATAAGTTATCAAATTATTTGTATTTTTTACTATTTATTAATAATTAAATCTTATATTATCTTCTCTTATACTCTTTCTCTTATACTATCTTATATTATTAGTTATTATCTTTGTATGTTAAATAAAAATAATTAATAATTGTTTATTAATTTAATTCTTTCTTTATTCTAGACAATAATTATGCATATAAAACTATAAATTATGTAATAGTGATGATGTACAAAGATGAGCTTAACCCTAAAATATTTTCTTCCAGCAAATCTATGCGTCTAGGGAGAAGGTAAAACCAAGAGTTTTGTACACATGTTATATTTAGTTAATGGTGTAATTATCTACTTATTACACCTTACCACACCATGTTTTTATATTCACTAATATTTATAAATCGCTCAAAATAAGCCCCTACTCTTTGTTCAGGCATAACACGCTTTCGCTACATAACTGACTTTAACATAGTGGGCCGTAGATTATTCAATGAGTTAGCCATATAACTATCCATTTTAGTAATACCTTTGGGATAAAGTGTACAAATCAAGAATAATTAATTTTAAAACCTTCAATTAATATCACTAACTCAAAAGAACACAGAAAACAGAAAACCACTTCGTACTCTAAGTAGCTTTGTTATGCTCTGAAGGTAGCAATCTCTCCGAATGTCTCTGTTTAGGGTAACTATATATTTATCAACAAATATGTCCTAATGTGAGGTGGGAGGAAGTTGGTATAATCAATTTAAATAAAAGAAACAAATCAGATTGGTTAGTTAAAAAAAAGATTTTCGGAATACGCTGGTTCCATAAATCCTTTTTTAATTTTTTTTGTCTATTTTTCTGCTGTTTTATTTTAGCATCGTTCTAGCTCTTAATGTGTGTATAGATTATTATTGAAAATTCTTTTAATTATCCGGGTCTTTCTCCATCTAGGTATTCATTATGGCCGTCAATTTCTTCCTATACTCAATAGGTCTTATTCATATTGAGTTGACTAAGTCTGTAGGCTTCAGTTGTCCTCCAGCATCTCGGGAGCGGAGGATCAAACCCCTGTTGACGAAGTGAGTTTTCCTCTCCCTGGGTAATTCTGAAGCACTGATGCGCAGGATCAGCGTGGGCGTAAGTACGTTCTATGTCTCACGCTTTTCTTACCATGAGCGCGGGGCACATGGGAGTAAGGGGATTTTAGTGAAATATTATTAGAAGAATAGGTAACCCATGGGGGGTTACCTCTTCTTTTAATACCTGACCAATTGCCGGCTTGTTTGGAGACCTGGCTGAGTCTCCAAACAAGCCGGCAATTGACTGTAATCTGCATCATCTTCATTGGATAGTTCTCATTGCTTTGGTCTAATCTTAGTAAAGGACCCGGCAGTGTACGAAATATATTTCCCCGGCCTCAAAAAAATAGTCTGTAGGCTTCTTTAAGAATCTTAAAGAAGACTAAAAACTTACTCTAAATCAATATGAAGCAGACCTATTGTATTGTATTGTATATCTTTAAAACTACCAAAAGAGTCCCGTTAAAACTATTTTTAAGCTCCCTGTCCACAATATAAAAATATAATGGTGGTTGGAACCACCATAATATTTTTTTCAATTTACCACCCCTTGTAACCCTTGCATTGTGTTGGCGACCCCACATTACTGAATTTTTGCATACTATACATCGCTTATGAGGCTGAAAAATTTCCTACTGACTGCCACTAGTATTTCGCTTGCTCAATTAGTTCCATTACTCATCCTCGACTATGCTGATGCTTATCTTAATCTCACTCAAGAGCAACTTATTAAGCTCGAGCGTCTTCAAAATGATTACATAAGGTTCATATTTGGTCTAAAAAAGTATGACCACGTTTCTGAATAACGCAAAAAGCTCAAATGGTTGCCTATCTCTGTTCGCCGGAATGATCATCTTCTCAATTTGGCAGATCGTATACTGTTTATACCTTTTCTTACCTTAAGGAATGTTTTAACTTCATTTATACGTCACACACCCTCAATTTGCGCTCCACTAATAATCTTCTGTTAATGGCACCTGCGCATTCATTAACATTTTATTCCAGCTCCTTCGCCACGCAGGCCGTTGAAACTCTTTGCTCACTGACGTCAAAAAAGCTAAATCCTTTGCCATATTAAAAATTCACTCAGGAAACATTATGTGCTAGTTTACTATACTTTAGACTGTAATCTGTTGTCCATGTGTGTCACTCTATATATTTTTTTTCTTTCTTCTTTGTTGCATAATAATTGCAGCTAATTTTAGAAATTCCTTTGAGTCAGGTTGCCTGGAAGAGATCGCTTTTAGCGATAAGGCCGCCTTTTGTTTTACCAAGTAACTTTTGTCTTGTTGTGAGCTTCAGTAATTTTGTTATGATGAACAACAAAGTGTTGTTTATGTCTTGTATTTAAGCTACCGGAGGCACATACATGAAAGACTATTTATATAAAATAGATGTGTTTTATCCCTTTTATGTTGTGACATATGTTTTAATTTATAGAAAGTTTCTTCTCTCTATTAATAAATTTATGAAAAACTAACTCCAGTATACTTCCACGATCAGAATGGAACAAATACCTGAGTGATAAATTCAAATATACCTGTATGACAGTTATATGAAGACCTGCATGTTAGTCGTAAAAATAACTTCGGTAATAAAAAAGACAGTTTCACGCCACGTATAAGAAAAAGTCAAAAAATACTGTTAACCGCAAGAGCTGTCAAAATGCAAAACAACTTAAAAATGCACGTGTCACCCGGAGGCGAGACTGAAGTCATAAAATAGTGAGATACAGAAGGTACTGTAATACTTGCAACAACTCACTATACTTATCATCAGAGAACCTTGTTGCTTAAATACGTTTCAAACACCGACTCTACACAGAACAACTCCAACAATTTTAAAGTATAAGAAACTTTGCAAATTGGCATAACCGATAGCGAATTGAAGTCATTGATAAACTATTTTAATTAAAGGATTACGAATGAAAAGAATTTGTAACGTTATTGTTTGGAAATTTTAGATAATATTTTATATAAGATATTCTAGAGATGCCGTATGTGTACATTAAAAAAAAACAACTGGAATAGACTATCTAAATGACGGAGAACACGATGCATTTTTGAGAATTCTTGTCTGTTCGTTTGGGATTCACATAAAAACTACTAAGCCGATTTTGATACGGTTTTCGTTGATCGATAGCAAATTTTATGTTATAAAATTTGCGATATTTTTATCCCGGGAATTACGCGGGAATTTTCCCAGTACCGGTTGTTCGGGTGTATAAAAAAAAATAGCTTATTCCGACACTTATACTTAAAAACGCTTATTCAGTAAAACGGTAGCTTACAGTCTTTTTTTAAATATAATAATAATAATATAATAATAATTGGCCGACAAACGGACATATTGTATACTCCCAAATTAAGCAAGTTACACTTGTGTTATGGGTAATATACAACGTACTACTCTACTCTGGGCCCGATCCCAGACACCCAGACCATAGTAAATAAAGGAGAAAATACGTTTCCGAAATTTACTATACTAGAAATCGAACCCGGAACCTCTGCGTTGCAGTGAGGTAGGCTGGCAAGGGCTTCTCCCGCTCAACCACAGGGGCCGTCAAAATGAATGCTGTCATACTCTGTGTCCCGGGAATCCCGTAGGAATTTCAAGACAAGCGTGGAAGAAGTCGCCAATATATCCTAATCGTAAATACCAATCGCAACACTCACAAAATACGCGCTCTAAACTTAGTAGGCAATGTTTTTCCCAAACAATCTGAGTATAGTCTCTGTAACATTTTATGACAAAATATCGCTTGCCATCTATAATCTCTGAACTTGAAATATATACTTTAATATCACAGCACTAAAGCTCTTGATATATATTAAGAGAACATCTATAGTATACCGACGGATGATTTATTTAAAGAAAATTACAAAGAAACCAAGCTTCAGGCGGTTATTGTTCTCGTAGATAAATAATGTTCGATTAATTTCTCTTTATTGATCGTTTAACAGACAAATATGTGGTACATAGAGTACACAATATACCAACGGCGTGTACTTCGTAGAATTCGACTCTATTTTTTTATTGCCGAAGCATAGCCGACTGGCTGATGGCTCAACTATGATGGGAAGAGGATACCGCGCCTATGGACATTGGTAATACCAAAGGTGCTGCCATTGTACTGCTGATCTCGAAGGATAAACTAGAACCCGGCCAATGATGTCGAAAGACAACTCAAAGTTGTCACGGCGGCATAATCTAGATGTCGTAAATGATCTAAGTTTAACTAAATCCAGCACTTTACTTAATGAATGAACTGGTTTATTGAACTGAAGAATCAATAGCAAGTATAATTTTTGGGCAGCGCCATCTAGTTCTACTTATATTTAACTAGTGCCATTTGCAACCCTAGACCAGGGGTGGTAGCCATCAAGTCGGGCAAATGCCCTATAGACGACCTTTGAAAAACTAGCGACTAGGGACCAAAAGGTTGAGCGGCATGCATTCATGGGCGTTTGCGTGTTCTGTACAAACATATAACTAGTGTGTAGCAGAACAAGCCAATAGATGGCGCTGTGCAATAATTGAGGTGGCAGACGTTTCCCGAAACGTACAAAGAATATATACAAATTTTTAACAATAACAGATGAGCTTAGGCCTGCAACTGCGAGAAAGAAGCCTCGCTGGAAGATCTTCCTTTGAGACAGAGGAGCATTCTATCTCGCTCTTCCACCCTATACGGGGGCACCCCCTTAAGTGTCTATGCCTATACATAAATAGGCGAACAAAAAGGTCGAAAGCGCCCTGAATTTATTGGCCCTTAACTTTTATTTATTCGTGCATATATTGTTACTGTATTACTGTCTTTTACACTCGGCGGCTTTCCACACGTATTGGATGATATAGCAACTCATAACCCGATCGAGCACCGGCTTTTGTTTCAAAATATCCGGTAAGATTTCAAAAATAAAAATACGAATTGAAATAGAAAATACATTGCAAATTAAACGTTTTTTCAACAGCGGTGTTCGGCGCTTGCACATTACGGTATGTTTTTTTAACCTACTTACCCTAGCCGACCATTCCACCCCTGCGCCACTGCAACACACTTAATAAAAATTACAATCAAACCATGCAAGAAAAATACTTAACTTAATCGTTTTGTAAAGAACGTAACGTAGCCGTGAGCCTGTCACTTCTGTCATCTCATGCTCATCAAAAAAAGCTGTCATGAAGGGCTAGGAGGGGATGGATAACACCTCTATGGTTGCAAATGTAGCTAGATGACACGTACCACTTTCCATCAGGGTCGTCTGCTTGTTTTCTATAAATTACATAAATGCCTAAGTATTTGTATAATATGATAAACTTTAAAAATTATTTTCGCAACTTAAGTTCATGTAAAGAGCGCTTAACTTGTATATGACTCATAGGAAGTCAAACAGTACTCAAAGCTGCATAACAACTTAATAGTGTAATTTCTAAGTTAACAGTTAGCTTAAACTGGCAATATTAGCAGCACCTAGACACGTCTGGCGAATTAATGCCAATCCTCTGTTTAACTTTCTCCTAGAAACATGTTTATTTTAGTCTATTTCATACATATCACGCCTGTTCTCTATATAGAGGCAGGCAAAGACAATAGATTTCAATTTAGTGCAATCTTGGCACGCACCATTTTCTTCATGTACTTTTATTAATATTTACAAAAGCCGTTCGAAAAATATTCGCGGCAAAGCTTTAAACACACACATAGCGTCCTTAATGTGTGTATTAACACACATTTTCAGACACATACATAATGTCTGCCTAATACACGCCCCTTTAGATACACACACTTAGTATCTTTCTAATAGAAAGAAAGAAAATATATTTTTTAATGAATGAATAACTTTATTGCACATAACATTTTATTTAGGACAAATTAAAAAGTGATACCAGTTGTTATCTAATAATTAACCGATATTTCGTTTATTTATTACTAAAATAATATTTACTTTAACAGTTTATTGTTTATAAATTAAAATAAGAAATAAATTAGGACAAATTATATAAATACAGCATAATTGCTAAGAAATTTAAAAACTAGAGTAATATAATTGTGTCCCAAAAGGGGCATCAGTCTCAGCATAATGCGGGTCGGTTAAAACCAGCGTTAATCTTCTGCTGTGCCCTTAAGGTATCGTCACGGTAGACATTACATCATTGTAAAGCATAAAACTAGAATCTTAAACTATATACACATACATACATAGTACATACGCAACTAATACACACACTTTCAGACACACACAGTGTCTTCCAGGTACACTCACTTTCAGACTCAAATACTTACAAAAACTACGACAGACAGATTCCTCCTTCGCTTTGCTGGATGGGATTACTAGTATATGTTTAAAGAGCAGGCGTTAATACAGGTGACTGTATTGTATTACATTTTTATATTAGTGCTATTTACCCCTGGAAGATTAAGTTTATTCTATATATCGCAAACTATCCCATCTCCCGTGATGAAAAGTATAAATATGTGGAAAATTACACCAAAACCGATCCAATACTCCAGTAGCTTTTCTGTGTAAGCTTAACAAACAGACAGAGTTAATTTCGAATTTATAATATTAATAGGGATTAGGAAATATTCTTAGGGATTAGGTAGTATAAAGTATAAATAAACGGGTACAATTTAAATGCTCACCAAAAACATTTTTTGTCCCTTAGATTAAGCACCAAATAAAATATATTACTTCATATAAATTTAATCCACTCTATACCGAAGTGCCTAAAAAACAACGTTTTACTTTCCATAATAAATATACACTCATCAGAATAATTGTACGTTTTGTATTTAAATTCTTTTTGCTTACCAAAATGGATAAATGCCCACCAAATATTGTTTTACTAAAACACTAACATTCAAACCGACAATTACAGTTCTAAATAGTTTAAGTGTAATCAAATTATCCAACCTGAATCCAGAATATATTATTGTTAAACTAAGATTACAGTCGTTTCCCTTTACTTATTTACCCTGCAACCAGCACAGCCGCCACCGGCATGTGAGGCACCTTAGACCATTCTAAGTGAGGCACAGACCGCAGGACGCAATCCCGTCTCGCAAGCGTCACACATTGTCACGCTGAAGTACGTGGAATCACCTCTTGAAGCTAGGAATATCCCTATTGGTGAGAAGAGAAAGAGAGTGCGCCCAGCTAAATCAAAAAAACCTCTGTTGATTCAATAATTATTTTCTTTTGTTAGTTTTTTAAAAAGTTTATGTGATTGACTGCTTTTAACTATTGTGTTCTTTAAAGTGCCGTTGATAAATCTTAAGTACAAATAAATCTTATAAGTACCTATAAATATAATGAAACATAACTTCGTTTTACTTTTGGTTTTTTTTCTACTAGTGATTCATTTTTTACCTACTTCAATCATTTGTGTTGCAGTAATATTGAGAGTGAAGTATTTATTTGGCTATATTATCATGTTTTAATCAAATTCATAAAACAATAAACAAGCAACATATATTATCATGTTTGGAATACGAAATATTATATTTGGTATTAAAACTAATTGTACGTTGGAACGTTTGCTTTTTTGCCTCAGCAAAAATTACTAAATTGGAAGTGGAGAAACAAAATATTGGTAATATCTGTTTAACGATAATGTAAAATATTTGGTCTGAAATTAGCTTTAAAGGCGTTTATATATTTTTATGGCATAGCATTAAAAGGAAAATAGCTTCATTTCTACAATACTTCTGGAAACACAATTTGGTGAGTATTTATCCATTCTGGTAGGTATTTCGAATTTATTGGTAGTAAAATAGGTTCTGGTAGGCGTTTAAACACAAGCCTAAATAAATTAAGTTCGACATTTCTAAGACTTATAATATGTACACTGCAGGACATATATATCGCTTTTTTTTATTTACTTTATTTATTATTAAAAAGTTTTTCGCGACTAGTATACAAAATAAAACTCATACAGTATACATACAAAAAAAGGTAAATTAAATTAGGCTCCCATAGAGTAAATGATAATCATAAACAAAATTAAAACTAAATAATTAAAATGAACAAGTTGGCGGTAGGCTAAATAAAACTTTAACAATACTCATTGACACTCAACATCTTTATCTTCCGTGATCACGGCTACCGAAAAGTCGCCGAAACGACGGAATAATAGAAATCAAATAAATTACCGCGCTGAAAACCGTTAAAACGTAGTTTTATTACCTAATAAGAATTTTGTAAATTAGGCGTTCGCAAAGTAACCATACTGTAATGTAGCAGAAACAATCGTAAATCACTAGTTCTGTGCTTGCACTTGGTCTATAGCTCCTGTACACTATATACGTATCTGTGCAGGGATGAAGCTGGGATTTAATTATTTTGTTTCATTTATGGGAACAAAATTAAACATAAACACTATACACAAACAAATAATTATAAGCAATAATTTAATATTTTTATATATAAAATATCATTGATTATAAGGCTTAAAATATGTATTTTGATAAATGTAGGTATGTAGGAATATCAATTAGGATGCCTGGAAGAAATCGGTTTAAACGATAAGACCGCCTATTGCATGTATTACCTAGTTGGGATTTTTTGTAATTGTTTATATTGGTGTGCAATAAAAGATTATCTATTTATCTAAGGTTAAATATGGAATTGCTGCTTGTAACTTGAATGATGGTTTGCTGTTCAGTTCTGTTGTTGAAAAATTGTTTTGTTTGTGAACAATATGTCGGCGAACTATCGCCAAGGATAATATATTGACAATGACACTTTAGCGGAGTGTTGCAGGCGGCCACACTAATGACAGATAGACGTGTCGAGACATGTTTTGGGCATTGTTGGCAAAAAGAGTACATTTGATATTGGATACGAGGTTGTGTGGTCGCAAGAGCATCGAGTGTGCAACAAATCGCTATTATTAAAGTGCATTGTGATTTAGAAAAGATGATTGTTATTTAAACAATAGAAACACTATATTGGCAAAGATCACGAAAGATGTCAATTCCATGAATATACCCATATACATTATGCCATGCCATGATAACTTCTGATGAATAGGCTCGTCATGAGCTTATACGGCTCCGACGAGCTTATAAATAATTGTATGATATTGATTCATTTCAAACATTATTTTGAATTTGTCTTGAAGCTCTCAACTCTTTAGTAAAAAGTGCCTTTTCGAGCTACCAGGGAAACTATCTTCTTGGTGCCAGTCAAAACATACCATTTAGCTGAGGTTCCGACTACAAAAGTTCAGCTTTCACTTGAGAAGTAAAAGGTTAAACTATTAATTTAATTTGAAACATAGTGGCCTTAACTTAATATAAAATAATTAATTACAATTTTAGTTATTTCCTTACTTCGGGCCTGTCCGACCTCATTACGCCAGTTTCCATAGACTGCATCATATTGTTAGCAAAGTGAGTGTTAGCTGTAATTGGTTATACTTGAATCTCTAAATGCAGTACTAACTTCCTGGTGCCCTGTGCGACCCTGGTACTTAGTTATGCTCCTATGAACAGTTATTTTGATATTAGGTTAGGTCTTAAAAGTCTTTTTATATTCCAGGAAAGAGCAAACAGACAGGCCATCTGAGGTAAAGTGGTTCCCTTCGCCTATGGACATTTGCAACACCAGCAGCGATGCCAACGGTTTGCCATTAGGATGAGATAGAGGGGATGAAATAGGAGGGATACGCTGGGGAGAGGGAATAAGAGGAAAAATGGGCCATAGTGTGACGGTACGCATCATCATGTATTTATTATTTTCTCACTTATTAATTATTATTTTTTTATAAAGGAATGGCTGTTCTCCATATAATGTATTCCCTCCTTTATTTCGCATAATATATGTATTTACTACTAATCTCTTTGTATGATATAATCGAATTTTTCTTAGTTTGAAACTTTGACAGAGAAAAGAGAGGACTTGAATATTGGTTTTTGACAGAGGAAGACAATGAAAAGATTATTCTCGGAAAAATTTGTGTTTTATATATTTTCAGATGGAGAAAATCTAATTGAGAATTAAATGGATAAACTAATCGCTGTTAAAAATAAATCAATCATAATATCAATGTAAATTTCGGAAACGAATGTTATAAATTTCGCCAAAGAACCAAGCTAAGTTTTCATGTTTTATTTGATACATTAATAGTTTTACTAACCGTGTAGACTTACCTGATATCTTGCTTGTTATGTTTTCAGACGTTCTTCTAACGTGACCACGCATTCTTGTCTTTTGTAATGTATTAGTAGTTTAATAATAATTGTTCGTATGCATACGATTTGAATTAATCTTAAAAGCCTGATTAGTAATGTGTAGTTACAAATAACTTCTATTCTTAGTAGTACATATTATAAGTAACATTGATTTTGTTACATTTAGCTGGTAGTCTTTAGACGTATTAGGGTTCCTTAGGTCCGTTTCTTCAAAACTATAATATTATAGGAACGTTTCTATAATTTGTCTAGGCATAAATGCTATAGAAATACATAAGCCTTTAATATGAAATCTTACATAATCTTATATAAAGATGGGTAGGCTCGTTTACTATCTACTGTCCTTTATATTTTTGAACTTAATTAGTTACTGTCCTTAATTTATATATTGTATGGAGAACGAGCTATATAAGGGTAAAATAATTTAAAGTATGTCTTAATTGACTTGTGCGTTATTAACAGATAAGAATTGTTTGTACATTGTTTTAGTTTCATAGTTAACTAAATGACTAAGGGTTATCTATAAAGCCTCAGTGAGCTAATACATTACTTAGAAGTTATGATACATAGACTCTTGCGGATAAAAATGTATTAATCTAATTTCATTTAAGGATCCTTAAATATAATATTGTCTTAGGAAACTTAATTAAATAATATTACTTCTTCATAGCCGGGAACTATTGGGAGATTTTGATGATTCTTTCAAGTAATATGATTATTAGTTACTTTGCTATGGGAGATTCATTATATGTCAATGGAGACTTATAAGAGTTCTTGTCTTGCTGTTGCACACACGTTGTTGGACCTGATTATGGACTCTTACTTGTTGTGTTTGCTGATTAGAACTGGAGCGTTGATTGTTATTGTCCGATTATTTCTGTTTCAGTGAGCTTGGAGTCAGCCTGCGTAATGAGTTTTCATTGGTTCTGATATCGAAGGGACTATTATTGACCTGTGGCTGTGAAGTCGGAGTCTTAATTTATAATTTATTAATTAGTCTATTTTTATATGTGTATATATTTATATATGGTTTTATAACATTACACTATAACATTACACTATACAACAATCATGCATTCCACATGGGAAGGCTAATTGACTTTGGAAAATTTAAAGTTTAATTAGTTTTACTGAATTTTAATATTTTAAATACTTTCTTGTTGAGAGAGTCTACTTAGGCATTTGGCTTTGTTTGGTGCAAAGGAGTTGTTGATTACAATTTAAATTTTTATTAAAGGTTTCTTTTGATTAATTATATTTTCTTAAACAAGCAGCTCTACTGTTACCAAATGTGTATAAAATAGGCATTTAAATATTATTACAAACTGAAGTGACGAGATGGGTGAAAGCACATATTGAACGTTTCCATGTTAGTTTTGACTAGGATCCGGGTTTATGGTCTTTGTAACTCTGGGTAAGGAGATTCACGACCTTCTTACTTACCGGGACAGATTACCCTAGGATGGTTATTCGACAATTATCCAGGTTTACCGCGCGTACAGCTTTTAAGCAAATTTAGTTTGTTTTATAATATGTGTATTCACGAGACTAAAAATGGTTTCACATATTAAGATTAACTGAATTGGTAACCGAAGGTTTGGAACTAGTTAAGTCGCGGATCAGCCTGGAGGCGCGTGGGCACCTCGATGACGCCCTAGCTGGTTAGGGGGATGAGCTACCGTGTTGCAGGAGGATCAATCGTATCAAAACTTATTTTCTTTCACGATATGTGACTTCATGAGAGTCTTAGATGTAGTTAGGCCAAGTGGACTTGACTGAATTGGAAAGGATGATTAAAAATATCTACATTTGAGTATTGTTACCAAAGAAGGCATCTTTGATGCAGAGTATCACCATTTTATGTTAAATTCAACTTTAAACTTTACTTTTACGGTGCTATGCTCTCATCTCTTGGGTGCTAGGGTCATTAGATGGATGTAAGGTTTTGCTAATTTACTTTAACTTTCAATTTCATTTTAACTTTCACGGCAAACCTGAAACCTGTCTTTGACAAGGGAATCTATAATATGAGTGAAGTTGTCTCTCGCCAAACTTTAATTTAAAATTTACTTACAATTCATAGAGAGACATTCTGAAACTCTTACTCTGACAATTTAGGGATGGGAATCTTACGAGATGTAGAGAGTATCACTATCTAAACTTCAATTAACCTTTATCTTTAATTTACTGTGATATTCTTATTACTACATCAGGGGAGGTCTCTGAGGTGACGTTCCTCATAATGACAATATTATTTGATATTTTGGAAAGGTGACTTTGAGATGAAATGTTCACTTAAGTCTTTTGGCTTTTCCAACTCATTTTACACACAAGGCACTCCAAATGGGTTTCTTTTAAATGGATAGATCGTACTGCTGGGAGTTTCTTGTCGGCTCTTCTCGCCAGCAATAGTACGTTGTGAACCGACGCTAGTTTTAGATAATGTTTATATTTAATTCAATAAATTCTAATTAAAAATTGGAGGTTCTTCTTTTATCTCGATATGAGCTCTTTTACTGATAGCTAATGCGGTGGCATAATCAGAGAGGTGGTTAGGAGGGGTGCCTTACACAAAAATATATAATTTGTTATGAATCTACATTAAAATATCTTTTGGCAAAATAAAGGCACGGGCGTACTCAGGTGATGAGCTTATATCATGAGTAATACATTTATCATAATTCATAAAATGCATAGCATTTTACACTTACAACATACTACTACAATATTATATATATATATATTTTACATCAACCTTTGATAGTCTTCCTGTCCTCTGATCGACACTCTTATATAACCTACCTTGTGAACATAGGGTTAACGATATTGCGACGAGGGTTCCTGCTACTAGATGATTACGATTTATGGTCAATATTACAAGATTTATTCTATGAATAAATTTTATTAATTTACACTTTATAAATTTTTTATTTCTCACTCTATGCTTCGGCTTGAGTATGTCGTTCCATAGTCACTAGACTCAAAAAGGGGGTTCGTTACAATTTGGTGTCGCGATCCCAGGATTTCAGGACCTGGTCTTCTGGGCGTGATGTAGAGTGGTTCTAGGACAGTAGAATCGAATCCTGGAACGTTACAATTCGCTGCGTGTTCCCAAGATTCCAGCATGATGTGTCCTATTTAGTACATTTCGTTCAGGTTCGAAGGGAGCAATTAGGGTTTGCATCCAAGGTGTCCGGTTTGATGATGGTGAACAAGTCCTGCTGTTTTGGGCTGAGTTATTTTATTCTTGTGTATCTGATAGATACACAATTTGTTGCTTGTGAGGCGGAGCAAGGTTTCAAAGGTTATAGAAGGGCTGTTATTTATTTCAGAGATGACAGGGGGTGATCGGTGGTTGGTGTAATAATTAACAGTCTGATTTTATAGGTAAATGATTTTGAGATTGTGAAGGAAAATTTTAATTTTCATGTTCAGATTAGTCCACAGGTTTACCGTTGGGGGGCGCCACTGTGGCGTTGCGAATTTCAACTATGTGTCAAATTTAGTTTGTCAGTTTACCGTTAGGGGGCGCCACAGGGACGGTCCAGTTTAAAATATTTTGTCCAAATTAGTTCAATTTCTTGCCGTCAGGGAGCGCTGCAGTGAATTCCGAATTAGTTCGTCATCTTGCCGTTAGGGAGCGCTGCGGTGGTTTTGGAAATTTAAATTTTGTATTAATTCATCATCTTGCCGTTAGAGGGCGCCATGGTGATTTTGAAATTTTAATACTTGCGTTCACATTGATTCGACATTTTGCCGTTAGGGGGCGCCATGGTGATGTTGTTTTTTTTGTACTTGCGTTCAAATTAGTTCGTCACCTTGTCACTATGGGCGCTGCAGTGATTTTGAATTTTAACTCTAGCGTTGCAATTAATTTATCCTCTTGCCACTACGGGTGTTGCAAGTGACTTTGAAAATTTTATTTTTCACATTCGAATTAGTTCAACACTTTACCGATGGGGGCGCCACAACGACTTTGCTGATATTCTTGGTCTTGTTGATTATTTATATAGCGAGACATATTTAATTTTATGGGGTGCATATTTTCAATTAAATGAAATATTAATCATTAATATTTTTTTTGAAACTTTATTGAGGACTTTATTAAATTTTATTTTCATAATAGAGTTGAGGAAGTTAATTGATTGTTAGTCAGCCTTCTGTTATAGATGGGAGTTAGGTTAATAATTATTTATTATGGTGAAGTCAGATGTTGTTATGAGGCACGAACTTAGGAATAAAATTTAATATTTTAATTATTTAAATTATATTATATACATAACTTATATAGTTTATGATTACTTATAGCTTGCTAGCGCTGTGTAATTATTTGAATGAAGTAATTGAAGAATGGAATTCTAATATGTCAGGATGAACCAAGAGATGTAACAGTGCTAGTTCACTGCTAATTATAATAAATCAAGAGATATTATATAATTGCTACAAAAGCAAAGAGCAGAAGCGCTCTCATATAAGCAAAGGAGCTATTCTATTAATATTAATTGAAGATTAGTGCATATCATTTGATGTTGAAGAGCTATTATTATCTTGCTGCCGTTATATTTGGAGAATAAATATTGAATAATTTGAAGAAATTTATTAAGTGAAGAAAAATGCCAAAGGAAGTTCAGAAACCTGGAATGACTACAAGAAGAGAAAAGAGGAGTGCTGCGAGGGGTGCGGAGAGTACCAGGCCTATGACTACTACTCAAGGAGGAAACCCGAGATTTTTGAGGATTATGAAGAGGATGTTGGATCAGACATTGAACCCTTTGCTTACAAAGATTAACCAATTAGAAAACAGTTTGACTTCAAATAATGGGGAGGCCGGTTCGCAGAGGCCTGTGGCCTTGAGATTAGATCAAATGGATAGTGATATGACATTGGCTTCTGGGAGAGTCAACTCTCGGAGAGTTGTGGAGAATTTTGAATCAGTGGCTGGCGGATCAACGGGATCTAGACTAGTTGAGACCAACATTACACAATCAAATACTATGAAGACATGCTGTTCACAAACAGATACTGTTGAAAGACATATGCCGATGGCGTATTATCCTACTATGCCAATTAATAATTTGGAGAAGCCGAAATTTCCATCACAAAAACAACATCCAGTTACCTTCATAGAAGATTTATGTGCTTATTTGAAGAGAATGACAGCGGGATTTAACAATGAGATTGATCTCATTATAGAATGTTTGGATGGTGGTTCCAGGAGTTGGGCTCGTGTATACCGAGAACGCTGGACCTATTTTGAGGATTTTAAACGAGATTTCCTAGAAACATACTGGGGTGAAGCTGAGCAAGGAGAGCTTCGTAAGAAAATAGTGCATGGCACATGGAATCGATCTGGAACTAGTATGCTGAATTATTTTATTACTTTATGTGGACAAGCGAAGATGCTCACCTACCCGATCCAAGAGACACAACTCATAAATGATATCATACATCATTTCCCTAAAGATGTACAATATGCATGGACCACGAGTCAGAACAAGACTATTATTGAAGCGTCGGAATTCCTAAGGAAGCTAGACAATGTTAACAGGGGTGAAGTGCTGAATTCTACACTGCGGATGCCTTCATCATCACATGAACAAAATAATAACAGTAATAACAAGGCGAAGACCAGTTGGCAATTCAAGAAACAAGCTTTGAAGCCAGTTCAAGTACCTCCAGTGGACAGTGCTAATGTTAATATTGTTACGTGCGAGCGGGGGTACGCACTTGTGGATTGGAAGAAAACACCAGTTTTTAATTTAAAAACTTTTATTGACTTACAAAGCCGCGCACAGTACCACCCTGTAGGGTTGCTGTCCTTAAACACACCACCAACGATGCACAGTCCCGACGATAAATTGTCTCACCCTCAATACCGTTGCCGATATTGCGTAGAACACCTCCGATATTATCGCGTGTAGCTCGCCTCTGGTTCCTCTCTCGAACTACGCTACACACTTCCTTCACGTATCTATCCACCAAACTTGCCACTAAATTCACCACTTGATTCGTCTCTGTACTCTATTAATCTTCTCTAACAACACTTTAGTATCGCACTTGTTGTTTCACCGTCTTGGACTGAACTCAACTTTAAACTCTAAACTTTCAACTCTAAACTGCCCGGTAGGCGCGCCTTACGCTGTTTATATACCCGGAAGAATTTTCTAGAACCCGTCTATCTGTCTCTGTCTTTTCTTTCCCGAACCTTCTGTTCGGGAACTTTCGTTTATACGTCTATCCCTTTCTAACATCTATCTATCTCTTTCTCTCTTTTGTCGTCTATCTCTTTCTAACATCTATCTATCTCTTTCTTTCGTTTATCGTCTATCTTTTTCTAAATATATCCGTCCTTGTCTTTTCGTTCTAGATTTTTCTAGAGTTTTCCAAAAGTTCTAAAACTAGCTAGATGGTTCCACCATCGTTCGCCACAATATCATAGAAGATTTAACTATACCTCATGAAGATTATGACTATAATTTAAACTAAGTGATGTTGGTGGGAGTCTGCCCGACCCATCAACTATAGGAGAGACTGATAAGTTGTTAATAGGGTTAAGAATTATGATGTCGAATGGGTGGAAACCTGGTCAGTCTTTAGGCAATTGTAATGCTGGTATACTTACACCTATTATAGCTAAGGGTCAGTCCTCATTAGATAAGTCAGGGCTAGGTTATATTGATGAAGCTTTGGTGGGAGCATTTACTAATATTTTAAAATTACATTTGCAGCATGTAGATCCTAATTCAGTTATGACAAGCGGGTGTGTATCTTCCTTGTTTGAGGAGGAAGATGCTTATTTGCCAGATAAATTTGAGCTAGTGAAATCTATAATTACTGTTAAAATAAATGGGAAGGAAGTGAATTGTTTGATAGACACGGGAAGTGACATTACATATATTTCCAGCACCTTTTGGGAGTTAATATCGAAAGAATGTAGTAAAATTGATTTATTGCCCATTAGGCCAATCCAAATTAGGGGTCCAGTAGGTCAGAAAAGTACTAAGATTCAACAAATGGTATTGTTACCAGTTCAATTGGGAGATAGCATTATTGATATTAGCTTTTTAATTGTACCAAATTTATTGCAATCTGTGATTTTAGGCTTTGATTGGTTATCATTGGTTCAAGCACAATTAAATTACAAGGTTCTGAAATGGGGTTATGTTTAAAGATTAATGAACATGATGTAGTTTTGCCTTTTAGGAAGATAACCCTTGAGAGTGGAATATCAGAGATATCTACTCGAGATGTTGATGATTCAGATTTCCAAGAAAAGTTAAAGGAAATTAAAACGGGGATAGAGCTTTCGGACGTACACTTAGGTCAATTAAAACAAGTTTTGGGAAGGTTTCGTAGTATATTTTCTAATGTTTTGGGTCGTGCAAATTGTTATGAGCATGAGATTAAGATGTCAGATAGTACACCATTTATAAGAAGGTCATATCCTGTACCTTATGCTTATCGTCAAAAGATGGAGGAGAAATTGGCAGAGATGGTGGAAATGGGCATTATTTCGCGGGGTTCCACTCCATATAGTAGTCCGTTAACGTTTGCGATCAAACCCGACGGGTCTTTACGTGTATTGTTAGATGCGCGGGAGATAAATAAGTTCATGGTAGCAGAGTCTGAAGCACCACCTATGCAGATTGATGTACTTAATGCCTTTCATGGGGTGTCATATATTAGTGTGGTTGATTTGAATAATGCCTATTTTCAGATACCTATTTCTAAAGAAAGTAGGAAATATACTGGGTTTACTTTTAATGGAAAGTCATACATGTATAATGTACTTCCACAAGGTTTAAAGACTTCAGTGGGCAGTTTTAGTCGGACTATGGATATTATATTGGGCTCAGAGGTTAGGCAGTTTTGTGTAAATTATTTAGACGATTTGGCAATTTTAACTTGTGGTACTTTGACTAATCATTTAGAGCATTTGAGTATATTAATTAAAGAAATTGCAAGATGCTGGTCTTACATGTAATAGTAGGGGTGTAAATTCTTTTGTAAGGAAGTTAAGATAGTATATCAACTTCAGATATTAGAATTGATCAGGAAAAAATAGAGTTTATACAGAAATTTCCTATACCTAAGAAAATAGATAGAGTATTTAAGTGTCTTTCCTCGGGCCATGCGATTATTAAACTAGTAATTAGGATTGACCATAAAGCTTTGATTTTTGAGAATTTGGGAATTATGCAATAATCAGTTAACTTGGTGGATATTATAGTTAGGGCAATTTAGCTTTCGGATAGAGTATGTTGAGGAGAAGGACATTTGTGATTTTTTAAAGGAGAATAGCTATTGAAGTCTTTCTTTATGAAGGGGTTTTATGTTTTTTTTGAATTGTAGGTTATGTTTGTTACATATTTATGGTTTCATGCTATATGGGGTGATTAATTATGTCTATAAATTTAAAGCTTGAAGGGGTGATTTCATTTTTTTTTGTTTTGTTTTGGGGATGAGATATAATAGTAGTGAGGTGCAAAGGACGGCTAATACTTAGATTAAGGTTATATATAGGGTGTTATTAACTTAGGTTAAGGTTATATACAGGTTGTTACTAACTTAATCTATGGTTACATACAGGTTGTTATTAATTTAGATTAAGGTTATATACAGGGTGTTATTAGTTTAGATTAAGGTTATATGCAGGGTGTTAGTAACTTATAGGGCTATATACAGGGTGTTATCAATTTATTATTTGATGATCGTACCTTAGGTTAGAATTTAATTTATCCGCAAGCTACCAATTTAAATTCGGGGTGGTGTGACGGTACGCATCATCATGTATTTATTATTTTCTCACTTATTAATTATTATTTTTTTATAAAGGAATGGCTGTTCTCCATATAATGTATTCCCTCCTTTATTTCGCATAATATATGTATTTACTACTAATCTCTTTGTATGATATAATCGAATTTTTCTTAGTTTGAAACTTTGACAGAGAAAAGAGAGGACTTGAATATTGGTTTTTGACAGAGGAAGACAATGAAAAGATTATTCTCGGAAAAATTTGTGTTTTATATATTTTCAGATGGAGAAAATCTAATTGAGAATTAAATGGATAAACTAATCGCTGTTAAAAATAAATCAATCATAATATCAATGTAAATTTCGGAAACGAATGTTATAAATTTCGCCAAAGAACCAAGCTAAGTTTTCATGTTTTATTTGATACATTAATAGTTTTACTAACCGTGTAGACTTACCTGATATCTTGCTTGTTATGTTTTCAGACGTTCTTCTAACGTGACCACGCATTCTTGTCTTTTGTAATGTATTAGTAGTTTAATAATAATTGTTCGTATGCATACGATTTGAATTAATCTTAAAAGCCTGATTAGTAATGTGTAGTTACAAATAACTTCTATTCTTAGTAGTACATATTATAAGTAACATTGATTTTGTTACATTTAGCTGGTAGTCTTTAGACGTATTAGGGTTCCTTAGGTCCGTTTCTTCAAAACTATAATATTATAGGAACGTTTCTATAATTTGTCTAGGCATAAATGCTATAGAAATACATAAGCCTTTAATATGAAATCTTACATAATCTTATATAAAGATGGGTAGGCTCGTTTACTATCTACTGTCCTTTATATTTTTGAACTTAATTAGTTACTGTCCTTAATTTATATATTGTATGGAGAACGAGCTATATAAGGGTAAAATAATTTAAAGTATGTCTTAATTGACTTGTGCGTTATTAACAGATAAGAATTGTTTGTACATTGTTTTAGTTTCATAGTTAACTAAATGACTAAGGGTTATCTATAAAGCCTCAGTGAGCTAATACATTACTTAGAAGTTATGATACATAGACTCTTGCGGATAAAAATGTATTAATCTAATTTCATTTAAGGATCCTTAAATATAATATTGTCTTAGGAAACTTAATTAAATAATATTACTTCTTCATAGCCGGGAACTATTGGGAGATTTTGATGATTCTTTCAAGTAATATGATTATTAGTTACTTTGCTATGGGAGATTCATTATATGTCAATGGAGACTTATAAGAGTTCTTGTCTTGCTGTTGCACACACGTTGTTGGACCTGATTATGGACTCTTACTTGTTGTGTTTGCTGATTAGAACTGGAGCGTTGATTGTTATTGTCCGATTATTTCTGTTTCAGTGAGCTTGGAGTCAGCCTGCGTAATGAGTTTTCATTGGTTCTGATATCGAAGGGACTATTATTGACCTGTGGCTGTGAAGTCGGAGTCTTAATTTATAATTTATTAATTAGTCTATTTTTATATGTGTATATATTTATATATGGTTTTATAACATTACACTATAACATTACACTATACAACAATCATGCATTCCACATGGGAAGGCTAATTGACTTTGGAAAATTTAAAGTTTAATTAGTTTTACTGAATTTTAATATTTTAAATACTTTCTTGTTGAGAGAGTCTACTTAGGCATTTGGCTTTGTTTGGTGCAAAGGAGTTGTTGATTACAATTTAAATTTTTATTAAAGGTTTCTTTTGATTAATTATATTTTCTTAAACAAGCAGCTCTACTGTTACCAAATGTGTATAAAATAGGCATTTAAATATTATTACAAACTGAAGTGACGAGATGGGTGAAAGCACATATTGAACGTTTCCATGTTAGTTTTGACTAGGATCCGGGTTTATGGTCTTTGTAACTCTGGGTAAGGAGATTCACGACCTTCTTACTTACCGGGACAGATTACCCTAGGATGGTTATTCGACAATTATCCAGGTTTACCGCGCGTACAGCTTTTAAGCAAATTTAGTTTGTTTTATAATATGTGTATTCACGAGACTAAAAATGGTTTCACATATTAAGATTAACTGAATTGGTAACCGAAGGTTTGGAACTAGTTAAGTCGCGGATCAGCCTGGAGGCGCGTGGGCACCTCGATGACGCCCTAGCTGGTTAGGGGGATGAGCTACCGTGTTGCAGGAGGATCAATCGTATCAAAACTTATTTTCTTTCACGATATGTGACTTCATGAGAGTCTTAGATGTAGTTAGGCCAAGTGGACTTGACTGAATTGGAAAGGATGATTAAAAATATCTACATTTGAGTATTGTTACCAAAGAAGGCATCTTTGATGCAGAGTATCACCATTTTATGTTAAATTCAACTTTAAACTTTACTTTTACGGTGCTATGCTCTCATCTCTTGGGTGCTAGGGTCATTAGATGGATGTAAGGTTTTGCTAATTTACTTTAACTTTCAATTTCATTTTAACTTTCACGGCAAACCTGAAACCTGTCTTTGACAAGGGAATCTATAATATGAGTGAAGTTGTCTCTCGCCAAACTTTAATTTAAAATTTACTTACAATTCATAGAGAGACATTCTGAAACTCTTACTCTGACAATTTAGGGATGGGAATCTTACGAGATGTAGAGAGTATCACTATCTAAACTTCAATTAACCTTTATCTTTAATTTACTGTGATATTCTTATTACTACATCAGGGGAGGTCTCTGAGGTGACGTTCCTCATAATGACAATATTATTTGATATTTTGGAAAGGTGACTTTGAGATGAAATGTTCACTTAAGTCTTTTGGCTTTTCCAACTCATTTTACACACAAGGCACTCCAAATGGGTTTCTTTTAAATGGATAGATCGTACTGCTGGGAGTTTCTTGTCGGCTCTTCTCGCCAGCAATAGTACGTTGTGAACCGACGCTAGTTTTAGATAATGTTTATATTTAATTCAATAAATTCTAATTAAAAATTGGAGGTTCTTCTTTTATCTCGATATGAGCTCTTTTACTGATAGCTAATGCGGTGGCATAATCAGAGAGGTGGTTAGGAGGGGTGCCTTACACAAAAATATATAATTTGTTATGAATCTACATTAAAATATCTTTTGGCAAAATAAAGGCACGGGCGTACTCAGGTGATGAGCTTATATCATGAGTAATACATTTATCATAATTCATAAAATGCATAGCATTTTACACTTACAACATACTACTACAATATTATATATATATATATTTTACATCAACCTTTGATAGTCTTCCTGTCCTCTGATCGACACTCTTATATAACCTACCTTGTGAACATAGGGTTAACGATATTGCGACGAGGGTTCCTGCTACTAGATGATTACGATTTATGGTCAATATTACAAGATTTATTCTATGAATAAATTTTATTAATTTACACTTTATAAATTTTTTATTTCTCACTCTATGCTTCGGCTTGAGTATGTCGTTCCATAGTCACTAGACTCAAAAAGGGGGTTCGTTACAATTTGGTGTCGCGATCCCAGGATTTCAGGACCTGGTCTTCTGGGCGTGATGTAGAGTGGTTCTAGGATAGTAGAATCGAATCCTGGAACGTTACAATTCGCTGCGTGTTCCCAAGATTCCAGCATGATGTGTCCTATTTAGTACATTTCGTTCAGGTTCGAAGGGAGCAATTAGGGTTTGCATCCAAGGTGTCCGGTTTGATGATGGTGAACAAGTCCTGCTGTTTTGGGCTGAGTTATTTTATTCTTGTGTATCTGATAGATACACAATTTGTTGCTTGTGAGGCGGAGCAAGGTTTCAAAGGTTATAGAAGGGCTGTTATTTATTTCAGAGATGACAGGGGGTGATCGGTGGTTGGTGTAATAATTAACAGTCTGATTTTATAGGTAAATGATTTTGAGATTGTGAAGGAAAATTTTAATTTTCATGTTCAGATTAGTCCACAGGTTTACCGTTGGGGGGCGCCACTGTGGCGTTGCGAATTTCAACTATGTGTCAAATTTAGTTTGTCAGTTTACCGTTAGGGGGCGCCACAGGGACGGTCCAGTTTAAAATATTTTGTCCAAATTAGTTCAATTTCTTGCCGTCAGGGAGCGCTGCAGTGAATTCCGAATTAGTTCGTCATCTTGCCGTTAGGGAGCGCTGCGGTGGTTTTGGAAATTTAAATTTTGTATTAATTCATCATCTTGCCGTTAGAGGGCGCCATGGTGATTTTGAAATTTTAATACTTGCGTTCACATTGATTCGACATTTTGCCGTTAGGGGGCGCCATGGTGATGTTGTTTTTTTTGTACTTGCGTTCAAATTAGTTCGTCACCTTGTCACTATGGGCGCTGCAGTGATTTTGAATTTTAACTCTAGCGTTGCAATTAATTTATCCTCTTGCCACTACGGGTGTTGCAAGTGACTTTGAAAATTTTATTTTTCACATTCGAATTAGTTCAACACTTTACCGATGGGGGCGCCACAACGACTTTGCTGATATTCTTGGTCTTGTTGATTATTTATATAGCGAGACATATTTAATTTTATGGGGTGCATATTTTCAATTAAATGAAATATTAATCATTAATATTTTTTTTGAAACTTTATTGAGGACTTTATTAAATTTTATTTTCATAATAGAGTTGAGGAAGTTAATTGATTGTTAGTCAGCCTTCTGTTATAGATGGGAGTTAGGTTAATAATTATTTATTATGGTGAAGTCAGATGTTGTTATGAGGCACGAACTTAGGAATAAAATTTAATATTTTAATTATTTAAATTATATTATATACATAACTTATATAGTTTATGATTACTTATAGCTTGCTAGCGCTGTGTAATTATTTGAATGAAGTAATTGAAGAATGGAATTCTAATATGTCAGGATGAACCAAGAGATGTAACAGTGCTAGTTCACTGCTAATTATAATAAATCAAGAGATATTATATAATTGCTACAAAAGCAAAGAGCAGAAGCGCTCTCATATAAGCAAAGGAGCTATTCTATTAATATTAATTGAAGATTAGTGCATATCATTTGATGTTGAAGAGCTATTATTATCTTGCTGCCGTTATATTTGGAGAATAAATATTGAATAATTTGAAGAAATTTATTAAGTGAAGAAAAATGCCAAAGGAAGTTCAGAAACCTGGAATGACTACAAGAAGAGAAAAGAGGAGTGCTGCGAGGGGTGCGGAGAGTACCAGGCCTATGACTACTACTCAAGGAGGAAACCCGAGATTTTTGAGGATTATGAAGAGGATGTTGGATCAGACATTGAACCCTTTGCTTACAAAGATTAACCAATTAGAAAACAGTTTGACTTCAAATAATGGGGAGGCCGGTTCGCAGAGGCCTGTGGCCTTGAGATTAGATCAAATGGATAGTGATATGACATTGGCTTCTGGGAGAGTCAACTCTCGGAGAGTTGTGGAGAATTTTGAATCAGTGGCTGGCGGATCAACGGGATCTAGACTAGTTGAGACCAACATTACACAATCAAATACTATGAAGACATGCTGTTCACAAACAGATACTGTTGAAAGACATATGCCGATGGCGTATTATCCTACTATGCCAATTAATAATTTGGAGAAGCCGAAATTTCCATCACAAAAACAACATCCAGTTACCTTCATAGAAGATTTATGTGCTTATTTGAAGAGAATGACAGCGGGATTTAACAATGAGATTGATCTCATTATAGAATGTTTGGATGGTGGTTCCAGGAGTTGGGCTCGTGTATACCGAGAACGCTGGACCTATTTTGAGGATTTTAAACGAGATTTCCTAGAAACATACTGGGGTGAAGCTGAGCAAGGAGAGCTTCGTAAGAAAATAGTGCATGGCACATGGAATCGATCTGGAACTAGTATGCTGAATTATTTTATTACTTTATGTGGACAAGCGAAGATGCTCACCTACCCGATCCAAGAGACACAACTCATAAATGATATCATACATCATTTCCCTAAAGATGTACAATATGCATGGACCACGAGTCAGAACAAGACTATTATTGAAGCGTCGGAATTCCTAAGGAAGCTAGACAATGTTAACAGGGGTGAAGTGCTGAATTCTACACTGCGGATGCCTTCATCATCACATGAACAAAATAATAACAGTAATAACAAGGCGAAGACCAGTTGGCAATTCAAGAAACAAGCTTTGAAGCCAGTTCAAGTACCTCCAGTGGACAGTGCTAATGTTAATATTGTTACGTGCGAGCGGGGGTACGCACTTGTGGATTGGAAGAAAACACCAGTTTTTAATTTAAAAACTTTTATTGACTTACAAAGCCGCGCACAGTACCACCCTGTAGGGTTGCTGTCCTTAAACACACCACCAACGATGCACAGTCCCGACGATAAATTGTCTCACCCTCAATACCGTTGCCGATATTGCGTAGAACACCTCCGATATTATCGCGTGTAGCTCGCCTCTGGTTCCTCTCTCGAACTACGCTACACACTTCCTTCACGTATCTATCCACCAAACTTGCCACTAAATTCACCACTTGATTCGTCTCTGTACTCTATTAATCTTCTCTAACAACACTTTAGTATCGCACTTGTTGTTTCACCGTCTTGGACTGAACTCAACTTTAAACTCTAAACTTTCAACTCTAAACTGCCCGGTAGGCGCGCCTTACGCTGTTTATATACCCGGAAGAATTTTCTAGAACCCGTCTATCTGTCTCTGTCTTTTCTTTCCCGAACCTTCTGTTCGGGAACTTTCGTTTATACGTCTATCCCTTTCTAACATCTATCTATCTCTTTCTCTCTTTTGTCGTCTATCTCTTTCTAACATCTATCTATCTCTTTCTTTCGTTTATCGTCTATCTTTTTCTAAATATATCCGTCCTTGTCTTTTCGTTCTAGATTTTTCTAGAGTTTTCCAAAAGTTCTAAAACTAGCTAGATGGTTCCACCATCGTTCGCCACAATATCATAGAAGATTTAACTATACCTCATGAAGATTATGACTATAATTTAAACTAAGTGATGTTGGTGGGAGTCTGCCCGACCCATCAACTATAGGAGAGACTGATAAGTTGTTAATAGGGTTAAGAATTATGATGTCGAATGGGTGGAAACCTGGTCAGTCTTTAGGCAATTGTAATGCTGGTATACTTACACCTATTATAGCTAAGGGTCAGTCCTCATTAGATAAGTCAGGGCTAGGTTATATTGATGAAGCTTTGGTGGGAGCATTTACTAATATTTTAAAATTACATTTGCAGCATGTAGATCCTAATTCAGTTATGACAAGCGGGTGTGTATCTTCCTTGTTTGAGGAGGAAGATGCTTATTTGCCAGATAAATTTGAGCTAGTGAAATCTATAATTACTGTTAAAATAAATGGGAAGGAAGTGAATTGTTTGATAGACACGGGAAGTGACATTACATATATTTCCAGCACCTTTTGGGAGTTAATATCGAAAGAATGTAGTAAAATTGATTTATTGCCCATTAGGCCAATCCAAATTAGGGGTCCAGTAGGTCAGAAAAGTACTAAGATTCAACAAATGGTATTGTTACCAGTTCAATTGGGAGATAGCATTATTGATATTAGCTTTTTAATTGTACCAAATTTATTGCAATCTGTGATTTTAGGCTTTGATTGGTTATCATTGGTTCAAGCACAATTAAATTACAAGGTTCTGAAATGGGGTTATGTTTAAAGATTAATGAACATGATGTAGTTTTGCCTTTTAGGAAGATAACCCTTGAGAGTGGAATATCAGAGATATCTACTCGAGATGTTGATGATTCAGATTTCCAAGAAAAGTTAAAGGAAATTAAAACGGGGATAGAGCTTTCGGACGTACACTTAGGTCAATTAAAACAAGTTTTGGGAAGGTTTCGTAGTATATTTTCTAATGTTTTGGGTCGTGCAAATTGTTATGAGCATGAGATTAAGATGTCAGATAGTACACCATTTATAAGAAGGTCATATCCTGTACCTTATGCTTATCGTCAAAAGATGGAGGAGAAATTGGCAGAGATGGTGGAAATGGGCATTATTTCGCGGGGTTCCACTCCATATAGTAGTCCGTTAACGTTTGCGATCAAACCCGACGGGTCTTTACGTGTATTGTTAGATGCGCGGGAGATAAATAAGTTCATGGTAGCAGAGTCTGAAGCACCACCTATGCAGATTGATGTACTTAATGCCTTTCATGGGGTGTCATATATTAGTGTGGTTGATTTGAATAATGCCTATTTTCAGATACCTATTTCTAAAGAAAGTAGGAAATATACTGGGTTTACTTTTAATGGAAAGTCATACATGTATAATGTACTTCCACAAGGTTTAAAGACTTCAGTGGGCAGTTTTAGTCGGACTATGGATATTATATTGGGCTCAGAGGTTAGGCAGTTTTGTGTAAATTATTTAGACGATTTGGCAATTTTAACTTGTGGTACTTTGACTAATCATTTAGAGCATTTGAGTATATTAATTAAAGAAATTGCAAGATGCTGGTCTTACATGTAATAGTAGGGGTGTAAATTCTTTTGTAAGGAAGTTAAGATAGTATATCAACTTCAGATATTAGAATTGATCAGGAAAAAATAGAGTTTATACAGAAATTTCCTATACCTAAGAAAATAGATAGAGTATTTAAGTGTCTTTCCTCGGGCCATGCGATTATTAAACTAGTAATTAGGATTGACCATAAAGCTTTGATTTTTGAGAATTTGGGAATTATGCAATAATCAGTTAACTTGGTGGATATTATAGTTAGGGCAATTTAGCTTTCGGATAGAGTATGTTGAGGAGAAGGACATTTGTGATTTTTTAAAGGAGAATAGCTATTGAAGTCTTTCTTTATGAAGGGGTTTTATGTTTTTTTTGAATTGTAGGTTATGTTTGTTACATATTTATGGTTTCATGCTATATGGGGTGATTAATTATGTCTATAAATTTAAAGCTTGAAGGGGTGATTTCATTTTTTTTTGTTTTGTTTTGGGGATGAGATATAATAGTAGTGAGGTGCAAAGGACGGCTAATACTTAGATTAAGGTTATATATAGGGTGTTATTAACTTAGGTTAAGGTTATATACAGGTTGTTACTAACTTAATCTATGGTTACATACAGGTTGTTATTAATTTAGATTAAGGTTATATACAGGGTGTTATTAGTTTAGATTAAGGTTATATGCAGGGTGTTAGTAACTTATAGGGCTATATACAGGGTGTTATCAATTTATTATTTGATGATCGTACCTTAGGTTAGAATTTAATTTATCCGCAAGCTACCAATTTAAATTCGGGGTGGTGTGACGGTACGCATCATCATGTATTTATTATTTTCTCACTTATTAATTATTATTTTTTTATAAAGGAATGGCTGTTCTCCATATAATGTATTCCCTCCTTTATTTCGCATAATATATGTATTTACTACTAATCTCTTTGTATGATATAATCGAATTTTTCTTAGTTTGAAACTTTGACAGAGAAAAGAGAGGACTTGAATATTGGTTTTTGACAGAGGAAGACAATGAAAAGATTATTCTCGGAAAAATTTGTGTTTTATATATTTTCAGATGGAGAAAATCTAATTGAGAATTAAATGGATAAACTAATCGCTGTTAAAAATAAATCAATCATAATATCAATGTAAATTTCGGAAACGAATGTTATAAATTTCGCCAAAGAACCAAGCTAAGTTTTCATGTTTTATTTGATACATTAATAGTTTTACTAACCGTGTAGACTTACCTGATATCTTGCTTGTTATGTTTTCAGACGTTCTTCTAACGTGACCACGCATTCTTGTCTTTTGTAATGTATTAGTAGTTTAATAATAATTGTTCGTATGCATACGATTTGAATTAATCTTAAAAGCCTGATTAGTAATGTGTAGTTACAAATAACTTCTATTCTTAGTAGTACATATTATAAGTAACATTGATTTTGTTACATTTAGCTGGTAGTCTTTAGACGTATTAGGGTTCCTTAGGTCCGTTTCTTCAAAACTATAATATTATAGGAACGTTTCTATAATTTGTCTAGGCATAAATGCTATAGAAATACATAAGCCTTTAATATGAAATCTTACATAATCTTATATAAAGATGGGTAGGCTCGTTTACTATCTACTGTCCTTTATATTTTTGAACTTAATTAGTTACTGTCCTTAATTTATATATTGTATGGAGAACGAGCTATATAAGGGTAAAATAATTTAAAGTATGTCTTAATTGACTTGTGCGTTATTAACAGATAAGAATTGTTTGTACATTGTTTTAGTTTCATAGTTAACTAAATGACTAAGGGTTATCTATAAAGCCTCAGTGAGCTAATACATTACTTAGAAGTTATGATACATAGACTCTTGCGGATAAAAATGTATTAATCTAATTTCATTTAAGGATCCTTAAATATAATATTGTCTTAGGAAACTTAATTAAATAATATTACTTCTTCATAGCCGGGAACTATTGGGAGATTTTGATGATTCTTTCAAGTAATATGATTATTAGTTACTTTGCTATGGGAGATTCATTATATGTCAATGGAGACTTATAAGAGTTCTTGTCTTGCTGTTGCACACACGTTGTTGGACCTGATTATGGACTCTTACTTGTTGTGTTTGCTGATTAGAACTGGAGCGTTGATTGTTATTGTCCGATTATTTCTGTTTCAGTGAGCTTGGAGTCAGCCTGCGTAATGAGTTTTCATTGGTTCTGATATCGAAGGGACTATTATTGACCTGTGGCTGTGAAGTCGGAGTCTTAATTTATAATTTATTAATTAGTCTATTTTTATATGTGTATATATTTATATATGGTTTTATAACATTACACTATAACATTACACTATACAACAATCATGCATTCCACATGGGAAGGCTAATTGACTTTGGAAAATTTAAAGTTTAATTAGTTTTACTGAATTTTAATATTTTAAATACTTTCTTGTTGAGAGAGTCTACTTAGGCATTTGGCTTTGTTTGGTGCAAAGGAGTTGTTGATTACAATTTAAATTTTTATTAAAGGTTTCTTTTGATTAATTATATTTTCTTAAACAAGCAGCTCTACTGTTACCAAATGTGTATAAAATAGGCATTTAAATATTATTACAAACTGAAGTGACGAGATGGGTGAAAGCACATATTGAACGTTTCCATGTTAGTTTTGACTAGGATCCGGGTTTATGGTCTTTGTAACTCTGGGTAAGGAGATTCACGACCTTCTTACTTACCGGGACAGATTACCCTAGGATGGTTATTCGACAATTATCCAGGTTTACCGCGCGTACAGCTTTTAAGCAAATTTAGTTTGTTTTATAATATGTGTATTCACGAGACTAAAAATGGTTTCACATATTAAGATTAACTGAATTGGTAACCGAAGGTTTGGAACTAGTTAAGTCGCGGATCAGCCTGGAGGCGCGTGGGCACCTCGATGACGCCCTAGCTGGTTAGGGGGATGAGCTACCGTGTTGCAGGAGGATCAATCGTATCAAAACTTATTTTCTTTCACGATATGTGACTTCATGAGAGTCTTAGATGTAGTTAGGCCAAGTGGACTTGACTGAATTGGAAAGGATGATTAAAAATATCTACATTTGAGTATTGTTACCAAAGAAGGCATCTTTGATGCAGAGTATCACCATTTTATGTTAAATTCAACTTTAAACTTTACTTTTACGGTGCTATGCTCTCATCTCTTGGGTGCTAGGGTCATTAGATGGATGTAAGGTTTTGCTAATTTACTTTAACTTTCAATTTCATTTTAACTTTCACGGCAAACCTGAAACCTGTCTTTGACAAGGGAATCTATAATATGAGTGAAGTTGTCTCTCGCCAAACTTTAATTTAAAATTTATTTACAATTCATAGAGAGACATTCTGAAACTCTTACTCTGACAATTTAGGGATGGGAATCTTACGAGATGTAGAGAGTATCACTATCTAAACTTCAATTAACCTTTATCTTTAATTTACTGTGATATTCTTATTACTACATCAGGGGAGGTCTCTGAGGTGACGTTCCTCATAATGACAATATTATTTGATATTTTGGAAAGGTGACTTTGAGATGAAATGTTCACTTAAGTCTTTTGGCTTTTCCAACTCATTTTACACACAAGGCACTCCAAATGGGTTTCTTTTAAATGGATAGATCGTACTGCTGGGAGTTTCTTGTCGGCTCTTCTCGCCAGCAATAGTACGTTGTGAACCGACGCTAGTTTTAGATAATGTTTATATTTAATTCAATAAATTCTAATTAAAAATTGGAGGTTCTTCTTTTATCTCGATATGAGCTCTTTTACTGATAGCTAATGCGGTGGCATAATCAGAGAGGTGGTTAGGAGGGGTGCCTTACACAAAAATATATAATTTGTTATGAATCTACATTAAAATATCTTTTGGCAAAATAAAGGCACGGGCGTACTCAGGTGATGAGCTTATATCATGAGTAATACATTTATCATAATTCATAAAATGCATAGCATTTTACACTTACAACATACTACTACAATATTATATATATATATATTTTACATCAACCTTTGATAGTCTTCCTGTCCTCTGATCGACACTCTTATATAACCTACCTTGTGAACATAGGGTTAACGATATTGCGACGAGGGTTCCTGCTACTAGATGATTACGATTTATGGTCAATATTACAAGATTTATTCTATGAATAAATTTTATTAATTTACACTTTATAAATTTTTTATTTCTCACTCTATGCTTCGGCTTGAGTATGTCGTTCCATAGTCACTAGACTCAAAAAGGGGGTTCGTTACAATAGGAACTCTCACTCACCGAAACACTATTAGCTCAGGGCTTACCAATAAATGCCGATATACTGTAAGAGCGTTGTATTACACCGAATTAGCGGGTTCTAAGAGCTGAAATCGAGATATGAATGAATGAATAACATGCTTCATTGTGTTTTAAAAGATACAGTTAACAAAAATAAAATTTTATAATCTAACAGGCGGTCTTATCCCTATTAGCGATTTCTTAGAAAACAAACATTGGATGGAAAAAAGTTTGATAAGAACAGAGGTATAGTGCATTATTCTCACTACCGAATCAGTATATATATGGTTCTCTCTTTTCTTTCACCATATCCCAATTAATTGGGGTCGGCACAATATGTCTTTTCCTTCCACACTCCTCTATTCTGACATACATCTTCTGTCACACCACAAATCATCATATCATCCTTCACACAATCCATCCATCTTTTTTTTTGTCTACCTTTACATTTGTACCTTGTAGTTTAACATTCTCTTTGACACGTAACTTTCATCCCTCCTCATTATATTTTATGTCCATACCAACTTAATCTTCTTCCTGTCAATTTTTCAGTCACGGGTGCAACTTTCAAAGATTCTTGTAACATACACATCGATCTCAACATTCTCATCTTAGCTGAGTGGAGACGTTTGTGGTTTATCCCTTTAGTGGCCCAACTTTCGGATCTGCTGGTCGTATGACAGATTCATGTATTTGACCTTTTAGTTTGTATATTAAGATTTCAGCATACCTCTATCATGTCATTCAAAGACTTATGACGGATGATCGGACATGGCGAACACATAAGATTTCTGCTTTTGCCAAAATACCTCCACCTCCTATAGTTGTATACCTCATTCCTCAGGGTCATGACGTTTCCGCACTACTTTTTCTTGCCCAACTTTTCACCATTAGTGATGATCAATGGTAACATGGATTGTGTGGTATACATAATAGTTGAGGGTAATACGTAAGAGAACCCAGGTAACTGAGATAGCTCGCGAAATTGGCACGATGAAGTGGCAGTAGGCCCATCACGTCTGTCGCAGGATCGATAGGCGATGGAGCAAACGTGTCCTGGAATGGAGATCGCGTCTCAATAGGCGTAGCGTAGGGCGCTCTGCAGCATTGTGGAGCGATGACTTGTGTAAGGTCGTTGATAGAGGCTGGATGAGGAAGCCGGGATAACGGGATATGGGGCAAACTTGAAAAAGCCTACGTCCAGCAGTGAATATTAATTCGCTGAAAAAATGTGGATTTGGTCTTACCAACATATCGGACTGTGGCCTCCAGATCTTATTGTTCTATTTTTCCAGTGATCAATAGGTTTTTTAGATTGTTTCCCTGTTTCCTGACTCTGTGATCAAAGTACGCTAGGATTTAGCTGTAGAAAAAATTATTAAGGAACCCTATAAAGTAAAATTAGTAATCATAAGGATTACAGCTTAAACTCATTCCATGTCGAAAACATAAGTTTTACGTGTGATGGACATTTTTACAAGCAAATGTCCTGAGGCGCGGCGTCTAGACAATACGTGACGATAATCCCATTAAGGTCTGTTGTGTGTGGTCAGTGACATTGTGCATATGATGATGCAAGATGTTTTGTATCAAAGCATATGCACTCGCCGCCACTCAACATCAGACAAGCTAAATCAGTGTAGTCTTAAAGTCGCTAATTATTTTTCGTTCTCTCATCTGTGATTGTGGTGCTTACTCTGTTTGTTTTGAATGTTTCCTAATATTTATCGTTATCTCTGCTACTGTAATTATTAATATTATCTTTAGTTTAGGGGTTGCCATGAAGAGAACTGTTTTCATTCATTCATATAAAAATATGAAGTAAAAAAATGTAGCCAGACCTGTTGCTGGGGCGTTTCTTGGCGCTTCTTCTTAAACAGCGATAATACGTCCGCAGCGGTATACGTAGGAATTCGATTTAATTTTTTTGCTTATATTGACCTTCATAAAATATTCCCCAGTGGAACTTGTTTGAAATTTTTATTCAATTTTTGAATTTGAATTGAAGACCCCTTAGACATTTTGGAGAAAACGGAAACCTAATAACGCGTCATTTCTATCCGTCCATCTATGTATATGATTTTACAGCTCTTTGCCGGTGGACTCTACGAGCCCAATGTTTCAAAGCCAAACGGCACAAATATAGCCTTCAGAACCAAGCGTTTCGCTTCATCTTTTCTGGTGCGCACTGCCGAAGAGTGGACTAATTTGCCGGAGTGTGTTTTTCCTGACAAATACAATCTTGTAGTCTTCAAGTCATGAGTGAATAGGTATCTTCTAGGTAAGTGTGCTCAATCCTAGACTGAGTCATCACTCAACCTCAGGTGTGACATTGCTCAAACACAAACCTATATTTCCATTAAAAAAATCTTTTCCTAAGCCTCCAATCAAATTCACAATTTAAAAGTCCATATCAACCAACTAAGTGGTATCTTTTGTATTTTTCTCATTTTCATAAGTAATGTGCGCCGACAGAGGCACGGACGCGCAATAAAGTTATTATTAGAGGATTATCGACTCGATTCAAGATATTATCCAATTGCGCGATAACATCTCGATGTCGAGTCGATGGCTCCATTGCTATAGTCCAGGAAAGGAAATGCTTATAATATGTACATAAGTTAAGATGGCTCAATTAAAATTTTTTTAAAGTTTTCTTAATCTTTTCTAACTACGACTTGAAATGTAATAGAGATTTTCTTTTCTCTAATATTTTCTTTGTATATATCCTACTTTTTCTTCCCCGTTGAAGAGAGTGCTATGATATTGGACGTGAAGTAAGGCTCTTGAATAAATATAACTTCGATCTTAAAACTGGCTTTTATTTTCACATTAGTAAGTATCTCCTTTCAGTACTTTATATTTTTGAATTGCCACCAATGAGAGCGAGTCATATACGCACCTCTCATTGGTTAGTCGTATCGTTACGTCCTGGCTAACACAGCTATATAGGCATTTATTAACAATAACAAAAGTAGATCATTAACTAATTGATAAATTAAAAAATAAGAAATTTGAAGTGGATAGTTATATATAATTTATTTTATGATTAGAAATTATGATTATACATGAATAATAAACATAGCTTAGATCAAAAGATGTTGTTGCTATGTTTTTCTTAAATTAGCACTATCAAATGTCAAAAAACAAGTGCCAAAATTAAAATTGCTTGTTTTATAACCCCGATGCGGTCATTTTTAAGAAATATAAAGCCATTTGCAAAATCGCAACAAAAAATATTTGTTCCTTATTTTTCCACCGGTGTATTAAATTAGTGAAGCAATTTTATATATAAAAATCACTGTCGAAATTTTAAGTGGTACTTAAGTCTTGATTGGCGGTAGGTATTTAATACCAGACTTCCCAAAGGGCAATCCAAACTGAAGACTTGTGTCACATTATGATTTCAAACTTATTGTATGAAATAGTGAGTATATTTTGTATAATAATATAGTATAAGGGTAAATTTCCGAAGTCCTTCCTCACCTCCCTTATAGCACACTACATAACGGTGGTTGTATATTGAATCGCCCTGCCTCCTGGATTAATGACGCCTTGGATAATATAGCTCAAGAGGAGCGGACGGCAGGACAATCAGATCAATCTTGCATCCGATTAATTATATGGGAATGAAAATCAAGCCACTTACCTTAACTTTCCGAAACTGCACTTCTTCCAATTCGGTAAGCCTGGAGACGTATAAGCAGTGGTCATTAAGTATTAGATGTTGCACACAGCAGAATGTAAAGGTCTTTACTTAATACTTCTTGGTGGAGCAGTGGCGGTGTACCTCCAGTACCGTCGCATAACTACACAAAGTCGATGGCCAATGAGCCTCCTCAGGAGGGCACAAATCAGATTTTGATTGGTTTAATTCCGATCATACTTATACTTAACTAAGCGAAAGAACAAATTGAAATAATAGGTCAAATAGATATAATATAGAACAGGGAGGCAAAGGCGATCCTATAACTAAATTTATGTTGAACATATGGTTTATTACAGAGAATTATAGCATAGATATCACTGTCCCACAAAAAATAAGCGATCTGTACTTTTGACCAGACCCATCTATTCTTATGTACAGGGTGCGCCAGAGAAACTTACTTATTTGAAAAAATTCCCGCGCGGTGAGTTGGGCGGGTAGAGGGGCAAGAGGGGGCGCATCTGGAGGGGGAAGTTCCCAAGTTTGTTTCTCCCTCCAGTCAGTTGCCATCATGCTCTGGTCTAGAGAGCAGCGGGCCTTCGCAGTTGAGAGCTTCTTTTCTAACGGTCGCTCACTTGTTGCTACGCAACGTGCCTTCCGCGCTCGCTTTGAAATTCCTCCTCACAGACTCGTTCCTGGCCGTAATTCGATTCTGTCGTGGGTTAACTCATTTCGGGAGTGTGGAAGTGTCGCTAAACCCAGAAATGGACTTTAACGGACCATCAGAACTCCGGAAAATATCGAAAGAGTGAGGCAGTCAGTTGTGCGTTTTTTTTCTTCCAAGACTCGAAGAAATGAACGTTAGGAACGTGTGGTTTCAGCAAGATGGAGCCACAGCACACACAGCACGAGACTCAATGAATTTGTTGCGACAACATTTCCCCGACCGCCTCATCTCTCTCAGAGGCGATCTCCAATGGCCGGCACGCTCTCCAGATTTGACTCCATGCGATTTCTTTTTATGGGGTTATTTGAAATCCCTGGTTTATGTCGATCGACCACGGACCATGGCACACCTCAAGAACAACATTCGCGACGCCATTGCCAACATACCGATTGATATGCTGCGAAGAGTGGATACGAATTTCAAGAATCGACTTCATCAGTGTATGCGCAATGGGGGTCGCCATTTATCCGATGTCATTTTTAAGACTGCATAAAAAAAAATTGGGATATTGTATTCTCAAATAAATTTTTTTTTAAAACAATAACTGAAGTACTTTTTTTTTATTGACCTTTCAAATAAGTAAGTTTCTCTGGCGCACCCGTTATTTCGATTCGTTGAATCTGATATCAGTTTGGTCCATACACCCTCAAAATTTTAAGTACTAGTGCACAATCATGTTGGGTATCATTAGCAGGTCTTTTCGCTTTAAATTTCTAAAGCGTCTAAAGAAACGTACAAATCGAGTTAACCGATGATTACCGATATGTTAAACTCCCAAGCCATGGACAAGTGTGTCAAGGCAAATAACTGTTTTCTAACAATTAGAAGGTTTGAGCCCAGGAGTAGAAAGTTTATAAGCTATTTATAAAAAATGGAGCTCTTCCCTGTATAGTTAACGCTTTAAAGCTGCTTATTACACAAACTGATTGATGCAAAGCCTTTAATGAACAAGGGCTTCGTGTCGCGGGATCCCATTGACATCACGACCGCAAAGAAGTCACGATACGACAGGCGTACAACGATATTCGTAGCCGAAATGCAATCTTTAAAAATACAACATTAATTTTAAACGAATTCTTGCGACTCGCGAATATGATTAATATAACAGAAAATATATATTTGTGCCGTTCGCTGATGTAATTCTTGGATTGTAGGGTCTTAAGATCATGATTCTACACAGAGCTTTAAAATGGCTGATGGTACTTACCACAGACCATTCATCAGTACGGAAATCCAACGAGACACCACTTCTGGACAACTTATCAATAGAAGACAGGGACCTAGGTTCAGTATTTTATTTATAGCCTTAAGGGATTATATTAGAATGTAATAGATCAAAGTTTTTCTTTCCTTTCTTTATTGTATTAGCAGTAGTTTAGTAATAGACTCAACGTATCATGCTTGATCTATTAAGTATACTGCCCTGTGTTCCATTATATTGCTGGAAGAATGCCAGGGTCTTGGGAATCGAAGAAGATTTGATAATCCAAATGGAGTCGGTTCACTGAGCCACTTCCCAGACAGAAGAAATATTGTGCACTCTGGCGTTTCATTGAATACATTGCAACAACGTTTTAGCGTCTTTGTTCAAATGATTAAGGCTTATCGCTCAAGGCCGTTGTCAAGACCTAAGGAGCTGGTGAAAATTCCTCCTTCGATGCTCTGATCTGCAGCTTTGCGAATCATAAATAACGATAGTCATTCAAATACACATGTGATAAGTTAGTTAATCAAATTACATTGCAGCTATTTTCTAGTTTCTTAAAGGTTATAGGATAAAATGAAAAGATAGTATAGTCATTTTGAGGAGAGTCTTTTGCATTTGCAACACAAGAAACGAAGGCAAGGCGTTGCCAGCCTTTACGATACAATAGAAGGGATGGAATAAAAGCAATGAAATAGGAGAGATGGAATAAGAGGATAGAGGGATCAGATATGATGAATAAGATAAAGTGTAAGTTCGTGGCTGTTTCTACAAATAAAGTCTTTTTCTTTCTTTTTATAGAGGTGTTGATAAGATAATAGAAATGAGGAATGGAACAGGGAAGATAGAAAAGAAGGAAAGGGAAGTTGGCCATCGCAAATGTCACTCATCGTATGAAATACGATTACCTCCAAGGTAACCTTACTATATCAATGTATTATTCCTCCAAATAAGCTGTGCCAGAGCCAGTCGATTCGCAGAAACAGCTGACTGTTCGTGAAAATCGCGATTTGAAGTTACGATATGGCAAAAATGCATGTAAAACACCGCCAAAATTTTCATTGTGAATTCAACATCAGAGACACGTAAACCAAATTACAATTCGGATCGTGACCAAAGACATGTGTCACCTCGTTTATCAAAGATGACAGGGGCTTGCATATAAGGGTTGTTGTCCGTCGCCACGATTAATATATGCTGCGTTTTTTTGTCATACTTCTATTTGGAAATAGTATTACTATTCCAAAATAGAAGTATGAATAAAAATATACCTCTACTGGCTGTATCCGGCATGTGTTGCAATGGCACATAAAGTAAAAAATTGTTTAGTTGACTATTCTGTTCTATTTTCTTCAAAAAACCTTACTAAATTTTTTATTATAATCTGCTCAATGGTTTAGAAATGCATAGAGGACAAACATACAAATATTCATTTATATATATATAAATATAGTACCTTTTCCTTGGTTGAGTTAATTTGGTTTGGAAAGGAAACGAAATGAATGTATATATTTCAAAATGAAATCTTACAGATTAGTCATTGGAAGTCATGTGTCTACCACCGCTTCCATAACATTTTAATCGCAGTTACTGTTAAAGGAGAAGAAGTTATTGAAGAAGAAGAGAAGATATGACTTAACGAAAACGCAGTAGATAGAGGTCTCACGAGGCTTGTTTATATTTGAACCAAGCGTGGACATCCAAAATACAAACGTGGCCAGCGTATTGAAAACATTCTGTTAAGGGGAACCGGGTAAACCCCTTTTTAGAATATTGGGATGTGAATGAACACTGAAGTGAAATGCATGGACAAATGGGAAGTTATGTATGAGTATAATTACTAAACAGAATAGGTCTGAGGTCAGCCGAATGGGGTGCATAGAATATCTATAATATTTTGATTCCAATCCATTGATGTGAAACCCATTTTTTATGTATAATATTTTGTATTAAATTTTATATATATTATTACTTGCTACTTACCCCGATAGACATTATAATCTACATAATTACCACATCATCGTAGAGATAAATATTGTTACATAAAATTATGGTAAATTATAGAAAACTACTCTATACAATAAAGGCGCTTATCACAGACTAAATAAAAATATAACTAATATAATTTAATTATAATATTATTCAATTGAGGAAATGGCCGATTGTATCATTTAGAAATAAGAGGGTACATAACAAAAATTAATTATTACCCTTAAATAGTACAACAACAGGTGGCACTACATTAAACAAAATATGTTATTACCAACACCTATACACCTAATTAGTAAAGCTAAGCATTTAGAACAATAGTGTTTTTCTTATGTCTTAATATCCCACCACAGTATTCTAGCATATATAGGCTGATATTCTAAGATATATAATCTTGATTCAGTGGATTACATTCTTTATCTTACGCCTGCGCAGTACACCGCGCGCACCGGTGTGCAGTGAAAAAATGCACGCCCAGACCGGCGCAAAGCTCATTTGCATACATCCGCAACAGGAATCGCAAATGAAGCCTTCAGTTTAAATTGTATTTGTGGGAATTTCGAAAAATGATCAGGTTGGTAACAAATGGATAAAGATTTCTTAAAGAACTTGTTTCGAGAGTTCAGTACATATTTTGGGACAAAAACTATTCATCCAGGAATGGAGATAGAATACTGAACCCCGCGGCCAGGAGGGCTGTTACAAAGAGGCGATATAACAACCCAGAGACGGCCATGGTCTAGAGTATGTCACCATGATAACCTTGAAAATTGCTTTGCATTCCAGCATCAGCCAGGTTTCAGTCTCGCCTTCAAGACTGACAGTGCATTAGTAGATCTGTCAGCAATAAAAAAGCTGTCAGCTATAGTCAGTGGTAGAACATTTGCCCGTCTGGATGCCCACCTACTATGGTGTACAGTATGTCGCCATAATAACCTTGGGTTGAATACTATAATCTATAACGAGATTCCAGTCGCCGCTTCGAGGCCGGCAGCACGTTGGTACTAGTACCTTTGGAGTTGCAAATACCCATAGGCCACTGTAACCACTTGACATCAGGTAAACCTCTCAGTAATAAAAGAAGAGTTTCCTAACAAAGCTGTCTTTTTATGTACTATTATTTAAAGAAAGAAAAAAATTAAGAAAAAAAATATTTGAAGAAATAGTGAAGTACTTACATTGCTAACATGTATTAAAAATAACATACTTTGAGAATAAATAGTATAAATAATTTGTTAATTTTACGATTTAAAAAATAAAAAACATATATATATATATATATATATATATATATATATATATATATATATATATATATATATATATATGTCGGAGGCAAGCTTTAATTGGACGTATCGTTGACTGGATGTATAACGCACAATATCATTTGTTTACATTTTAATTACTTCTAAAATTCTTAATGTAATTTAATTTGAATTGTTGAATGTTTCTATAACTTAAAGATCGTTCTAACCTAATAAAAGTTATGAATATTGTAATTTAATAAACGACCAATCAGAGCAGAGCATATGGCGGAGCGGGGTCAGCGCCCTCTATACTTTGAGTAATATCTACTTGGGTAGACTGAGGAGTTTTTGTGACACATTTGGTTGGTGGCTACAGGTCGAGTTGGACCTTTGAGAGTTTTAAAGAAAGTATTGAAGTTGAAAGTATGAGCGGGTGCCCTGAACCCGCTGCTCGGTCTAAACTATGTCATAATGTTGATCAAATCTAAATTAAAAGTGTATAAACCGTGGCTATTGTGTTTTATGCTCGCATTTTATCCTGATGACGCCCACTAAACGTGCAATAACTAAAGATGATGTCGTGAGAACGAGGCCGTTCTGCGACATATATATATATAATTATGTACACACACATATATTATATATGTATATATATATATATATATATATATATAAAACTGATACTTGTCTATGTTGTAACATGTATATTTCGCATTAAAAAAAAACTATATCGATTCACGCTACATTGCTCTGTACTCAGTTTTCTAAATATATTTCTCAAATACTTTAGTTATTCAAAGGCTTATCAATGAGTATGCAGGATCTTCTTTTTGTAAAGTAAGTAAATGTCTTTTATAATGGAACTTAAACGAATTTATCGATTTCTGATGGGTGGAGGAATATCGTTCCAGCAATGAGTGGCAGCATACTTGAAACAGCCTCTGAAAGCAGCTGTTTTGTGCTTCGCTGTTATCTAGGTTTTGTAACAGCTCGCAGGGTACCGTATTGTAACTTATCCCTCCTCCAGTCTATTTTATTGTAGATATATTTAGGGTATTGCGAAGCGATCACACCAAATAGCATACAAGATAAATGTAACTTTCTCCTAGCTGTCATCTTCAGTATATTATTTTGGTTTAAATGTGGAGTAATATGGCTTCTTCGTATGCGCTGTATTAAATGCTCCGTTCTTGAACAAAGGCAAGGCCCATACACTGTGTCGCAGTAACTAAACTGATCTTCTTCTTATTTCCACAAATACTAGGTCTGTATAAATTAATTTTGTCAGGAGGGTATTATAGTCAATATACACAATACTGTATACCTTATTTTTAATTGCTTCCAACAGTGCAAGTGTCAAGGAATTTTACGGAATGACGCTAGCAGATACAAGAAAGGTAATTTAATAATTACATAAATGATATATGTTTTTAAATCTATTATAAACGCTAACATACTCACAGAGCCATCCATACATACATAATTACACTCAATACACAATATCTATCCCAAGTTGTTTAGCTTGTTTTTCCAGGAGGAAACAGTGGCCCTCTACCACGGATAATGGGAAACCGGATACTAAGCGTTGTTTTCGAATCCTCACCCAATTAAATAGACGACTGTCGAAAATTGCCTGCACCGTCCTCGAAAACTTCTGACCTATGGCAACCCTAACCCACAAGAGCAAGTATCAAAATATTTAGGCATTTTCAACGAGCCGGCATAATTTAGATTCCATCTCTCAACAATTTTTGTACTAATAAGCATATATTACGATAAACAGCGATTCAACCAGATTTACAAAATTAAGTATCATTAATTAGGGTTCCGTAGATTTAAAATCGAAAGCTTGATACAATCGTTGTGTCCATCTGCTTTTGTATTTTATAGTCGCATGATTATGTGATTTCGGATGTGGGCACTGAAAATCAGCGTTGTGTCGGATTATGTTTTGGCACAGCAAAAATATTTTGACTAAAACTAAAAAGCAAAAAATATTTCTACATATTAAAGTCGGTGCGAAGTAAAAAATAAAATTATTATATTTTGCAAATTTGTTGTTGTTTTTGTATGTTTCACCTGACATCGACTTTAAGACGTATACATAGAATATAGATAGATAGATAACACATTATTGCGCACCAAAATATAGAATTACAGAAACAGACCATATTTACAATATTTTCAAGGCAATACAACAGGCGGCCTTATCGCTCAAAGCGATCTCTTCCAGGCAACTTAAATGAGAAAAATTTGAATCAGGCGAAATAGGTAGTGCAGAAAAATGGCAATAGATACATAAATATATATTCATAACTAACTTAAATATATATACATATATATATATATATATACATATATACGAATACATACATATATACATCCCTATCCCTATTATTAATATTATAAATGCGAAAGTAACTCTGTCTGTCTGTCTGTTCCGTTATCACGTAAAAACTACTGGACCGATTTGGCTGAAACTCAGTATATATATATATTCAATGCCGAGAATGAACATAGGATACTTTTTATCCCGAAAAATGGGATAGTTTCCGGGATAAAAATATATTTGTCTTTCTGTTTGTTATGCTTTTACGGAAGAACTAATGGGCCGATTTGGCTGAAATTCGGTACATATGTAAATTAAATACAGAGGGTGGACAAGGGATACTTTTCATTTTGGCCTTTTCGGTAATTTTGGCCTTTTTGGTCATTTTGGCTATTTTAGCCTTTTTACTCATTTTGGCCATGTCGGTCACTTTGGCCTTTTCGGTCATTTTGGCCATGTTGGTCATTTTGGCCATGTCGATCATTTTGGCCTTTTTGGTAATTTTGACCATTTTGGCCTTTTTGGTCATTTTGGCCTTTTTGGTAGTTTTTGCCTATTCCGTCATTTTGGCCATGTCGGTCATTTTGGACTTTTTGGTCATTTTTGCTATTTCGGTAATTTTGGCCTTTTTGGTCATTTGGCCCTGTCGGTCACTGTGGCCTTTTTGGTCATTTTGGTCATGTCGGTCATTTTGGCCTTTTTGACTATTTTGGCCTTTTTGGTCATTTTTGCTATTTCAGTAATTTTGGGCTTTTTGGTCATTTTGGCCAATTCGGTCATTTTGACCATTTTGGTCATACTTTTTATCGCAAAAATAAAATTAATATAGATGAAAGTTTGAGTGAGAGACTAATCGTTTCTCAAGTTTATTTGGTTGTGGTAGATTTAGATTTTGGTAGATTTGGTTGGTAGATTTGATAGTATTGGTAGTTGTGGTAGTTTTGGTAGTTGTGGCAGTTTTGATAGTATTGGTGGTTGTGGTAGTTGCGGTAGCTTTGGTAGTTGTGGTATATTTGGTTGGTAGTTTTTGTTGTTGTGGTAGTTTTGATAGTTGTGGTAGTATCGGTAGTTTAGGTAGTTGTAGTAGTTTTGGTTGTTTATGTAGTTTACAGATAGATAGACGGGGATATATAAATAAAAATAAAACGGGTTAAAATACAGGTTTGTATGGGTGACGAATCATTTCTCAAGTTTATAGATATTAAAATTCATAATCTATAAAAAAGAGCGATAGTAACTCGCGATCTGTCTGTCTGAATACCGAAAATGGACATAGATACTTTTCATCCCGGGAGATGGGATAGTTTGTGATATAAATAAATTTAAAAAAAAGTAAATCTTATGAGGGCAATTAGCACCAATATAAAAATATAAAACAATTTAAGCTGTTTTAACGCCGGCTGTTTAAGAGGTACGCACTAGAGTTTGACCCGCGGTGGAGCCGCGGGGTAAACTCTAGTAATTATATAAATATAGAATATATTATATATCAACCCATAAATGTCCCACTGCTGGGCTTGGGCCTCCCATTATAGGGGGAACGGACAATACACCCGCCACGCTTGTCCAAGGCGGCTTGGCAGGTTTGACACATCGGCTATCTCGAGGTGCAGGTTGCATTACGATGTTTTTCTTCACCGTTGTTAGCATTAGGTAATTGTAACAATATGCACATTAGGTCAGAAAACTGCCTAACTGCAAGCGTTTTGTTCAGAATCGAACCCACGCCTTTTGAGTTTGGGACGCATTCGCTAGCCATTACGCTACCACGACTTATTCAAGATGTAAAGAAAAATATATTTGTTTACTTAATAAAACTACGTTTTAACGGTTTTAGGCGCCGTAATTTATTTGACATTTATTATTCCGATGTTTCGGCCACTTTTCAGTAGCCGTGATCTCGGTAGGTACATAAAGATGTCAAGTGTATAATGAGTATAGCTAACTAAAGTTTTATTTAGCCTACCGCCAAATTGTTAAATTTAATTATTTAGTTTTAATTTTGTTTGTGGTTGTTATTTACTCCATGGGAGCCTAATGTAATTTACACCCACTTCGCAGATGTTGTGGCTTGAAACGGCACAAGAAACTCTTCAGCAAACATGCCTAGCTCTAATAATTTTATATAATACTAGCTTCTGCCTGCTACTTCGCTCGCTTAGTACGGTTTTTTTAACTATCCCACGGGAACTCTTTAGTTTTCCGGATCAAAAGTATCCTATATGTTGACCAGGGATATAAGCTACCACCATACAAAATTAAATCGGTCCATTAATTTCGGATATTAGCCGGTACAAACAGACAGACAAACAGAGAAACAAAAAATTTGAAAAAATCTAAATTAGTTCTATTTCACTTTTAACATCCCCTGACTCGGTTTTTTTTCATTGTACAGAAAATCGACCTCTACAATTGTATTATATGTATAGATTAAAATAAATTATCATTCAAGTTGTTTTGTGTTTCGGTGTACGCAGAAAGTGCTCAGTGGCTTGAGGTCTGGGTAGTTGGTTTTTGCTGGGTTTAGGGTCTTAATAGTTTTGATGATCAGATCCCACCAAACAAGTGGTACTTGCCAACCATCTTCTCTATTGAAATTTGGGTGTTTTTTGATTTACGATTAAATTTAAAATTATAACTGCTGATAACCGTTAAAACGTAGTTATATTATGTATTTTTACCCGTGCAAGAACGGATAAATAATCCAATTTCCTGCAGCCGGGCGGCCTGAGGTTGACCCTGCGCCACGTGGTCGACTTTAGTATACCATATATTAAGAAGATATTTAGGGGTTAGTTTTATTATATTAGTATGACTTAGTATTGAAGTAGTATATTGGTATTGAAGTTGGTTACAATTATGAAGTTTGTAATCGGGATATTATCTATACTTATAATATTATAAAGAGATAAAGTTGGGGAGTTTGGATGTTTGGGGTGATCACCGGTACTACTGATTCGATTTTGAAAATTCTTCCACCAGTAAGTAGAAAGCTACATTATTCCCGAGTGACACACGCTGTATTTGATTGTGATTAATAAATTTAAAAATGTTTTACGCCCAGCGAAGTAGGCACGGGAACGCCTGTCAAATATGTTACAACAATAACGTTCCGCGCATGGATTGCGGACATCCTCGTATGAGGCACTGCAAGTGCTTTCTGCGTTTATGAATTAATTAAAGATTACAAATTTTAATGAAACCTCGATATGCGTGCGTGTGTATTTTTTAATGACGCCTAGCGAAGTGATCACGAGTCAATTAGTACTAATTTATAGAGGATCCTACCTGGTTCAAGACCAACTCGAACATGGCCATATGTTTTTAAATTTTTATGATACTATCGAATCATAGACAGGAAATAATAGATAGACTGTGTAGATATACATAATAATGTAATGATACCTAATGTATGATTTTGCCAAGTAGTTTAGCGGTCATTTGAAAGTCAGTCGTTTGGTCTTATATCAATCAGGACATTCAACATGAAAGTACTATTGCTGTTGCTCTTCAGTGTCTGTGTATATTCTGTAAGTAGTAGGTACCTATATTTTGTATATGTTTGCCTTTGTAGTAGTGTACGCTGCTAGTAAGCGACAGATATCGGTCCGGTAGACCTTTGAGGTCCCGTATATTGAGACTCCAAGTCACCTATTAATCGGAATAGTGAAATAAAAAGGGTCCTAACCAAAAAGTGCTTTTTTTTAGATATAAGTGCTTGGGACTAACAAAACTCAAACCAATAATATACATCCATAAAAAAACAAAATAACTAAATGTACTACAACTATAAAAAATATCAAAATAATAAAGAGATATTTTAAAATTACTGTCTTCTTTTTACAATCTGGGCCCAAGGATTAAATGAAAGCTAACCCGTCTCCTTTTAAAAGAGCATATTTTTTTTAAAATCTTTGCCTTATTTTTACTGCATGAGTTCAGCAGACAAGCAGACAGTCCACTTGACGGAAAGCGGTTACCATCGCCTATGGACATTCGTAACACCAAAAGTGCCACCAATGTACTCTATAGGGAGACTGGAACCTGGGCACTAGTATATATAATAATATCAGCCCATAAATGTCCCACTGCGGGGCTCGGACCTCCCATTATAGAAGGAACAGACAGTATACCGACCACGCTTGTCCAAGGCGGCTTGTCAGGTTTGACACATCGGCTATCTCGATGTGTAGGTTGCGTCACGATATTTTCCTTCACCGTTGTTAGCACGTGGTAATTGTAACAATATGCACATTAGATCAGAAAACGTTCTGGTCAGGATCGAACCCGCGCCCCTTAAATTTGGGACGCGTACGCTAGCCATTACGCTACCACGACTGTTACGGCCACTAATACCGGAACACAACTCAAGGTTTTTATGGCGACATGCTCTAAACCAGCGGTGGTAGCCATCCAGGTGGGCAAATACCCTACCACCTGACTGTAGGTTGTTTTGTCGCCTCTTACGACAAGCCACCTGGCTACAAGAAATTGTATTCTTTCCTCGTTCCTGTATGGATTCATGCCTATTTGAAATTGGCTCTGGCAAGACATTTCGAATAATCCCTGTATTCTGGGTAGGTGGCAGATTACAATATAAACATTATTTTCTGCTACAGAAATATGAACAGCAACATGCGATACTGAAATACACTAATGAGAAATATATAAAAGATGTCAAAGTATTGACAGGACGAAGCAGACGTAATGAACCATACAGAACGAATTGTACAATTACAACCGTAGTCCCTTTTGGAAACAATATTACGGTAAGTATTGACCGTACTACCGTACGTAAGTGTATACGACATAGCCGCGTCGCTAACTCAACGAAATCATTATGTTAGTCTTACGCAATAACGTATTAATTACCACATACGTTATTGCGTAAGACGTTTATAATACTTTAGGCTGTAATCTGCTGTCCAAGTGTCTCACCCTATATATATATATATATATATATATATATATATATATATATATATATATATATATATAATTCCTTTTTCTTTGTTACATAATAATTACAGCTAATTTAAGAACTACCTTTGAGTCAGGTTGCCTGAAAGAAATCGCTTTTAGCGATAAGGCCGCCTTTTGTTTTACCAAGAAACTATTGTCTTGTTGTGCATTTTTGTTTTGTTTTGGTGAACAATAAAGTGTTGCCTGTCTATATTACATTATATTTTGTTTATTTCTAGATTCTCATTATTTTTATAATATATAATATATGAGTAATTTTACATTTTACAACTTAAAATTTAAATCTAAATTATAAACTAAAAGATCTTAAAAATAAAATGCTATTAGTTGTTAAGGAGCTAAAAAATAAACTAAATTACAAATAAATTAATATAAAGTATGTAATAAATCGCTGCCGGAGGGAAGCGTGCCCAGAAGGCTGACTGCATTGCCATTTATTTCTTATTAAAAAAAAACCATATTTTTTCAGATTTCAATTACTTACAAAGTATCTGGTGTGGATTTCACATTCAAATTTAAATATTGTGAAATTATAAATCGTAAATGGTTGTATGATTTTGTTAAATCAATAACGGATTTATATGCTTACGGCGGATGTCCATTTGAAGCGGTAACTTATTCTCTTGTTTTATTTCTTATTAGCAACCAACTGGACTTTATCTGAGTTTGTGCTAAAAATTCTTGATACGGACGCAACCGGTTAAAAATAAAGGGCTTTTTAAAAGTTCTAATCGGTTTTAGTCCTATTTCGTTTCAAGTTTAAGGGCCGATTGCAAACGATCGCCTTTAAATAAAATTAGTTAATCATATTAAACTTCCTAAATACGTTTTTTTAAAACGTATTGACAGTTCTTTAAACATATTTAGCGGCAAATTTTGCGTTGTGAGTGTGCACAACGTACCATGTCAAGAGTAGGGTCGAATAACCGTTGTTGGGAATGGGATCTCCAACAAAGAGTTTTTATTTATTTGGTGTGGCATGGTACTGGCCACCAAATAGACTAAATGTTTGAATTTAGAACATGGATGTTCTTTTGTTTTTTTATCTAGAAAGAAAGAAAGAAAGAAAGAAACTTTATTTGCAAAAAATAGCGACGCAATTACATTTTTACACACAGAGCATATTTTGAAAATCTGTACCCCGCATCTTCAGCAAACAAGGTTTGCACTCAGCATATTGCTGTGCCGGAACTATATCCGACACAACGCTGATTTTCAGTGCAAACCCTCCCTTTGACGTAAAACGAAAAACGACCCAAATTGGTTATTAAAATAATAATTAATAAAACTAATTCTACTTATAAAATACTTAATAATAATACTTTAATACGTGAAAGAAATAAATAAATTTTAATAAATACTATAAATACGTTACTTTAAAATTAAAATAAATACTCCTGTAACAACTTGTATCGAATAATTTATTCGAATACTATTCGCTACAGTGCTAGCCGAGTATTCCACATTCCGTGTGCCACGTCACTGACATGCATCATGCAACAAATGACATTGCCTAGTTGCCGAGCCATATATATAAAAAAAAACTGTTTTTTCCCTCCATTATTATTACAATCGTCATTGTATTTCGCACGTGTAGTTTTCTTTAATAATTAAAATATTTACAGTCCATAACGAATAAATGTTTAAGGAGTGTTTAACAACCGTTCTACTAGGGTTTACGATTGTAACGTAAGCAACCAAGTGGAGCGGGAAAAATCGCGGTCGCGAAAGTGGTCGTTGTGAGTCTCCAATGGTACGTAGCCAATATCACGCCTGTTTCCCATGGAGGTAGACAGAGAACATGGATCTCGACTCGTGACGATCCTGACAAACAACTCTGACTTCATCTACATTAATTAACCGCTTCATACATCCACGTTTATTTGAGATGATTTTTACCTTACCTCTATAACACTTCTGATATTTAATCTTGGCGTGTACGTTTTGGTCTACCGGCAGCAATTTTGCCATTAACAGAATATCTATAGCCATTATCATAATCAAGTAGACCCTACGTTCAATTAGGGACTCACATCGACCACGATCACGACAGCGATTTTTCCGGTTCCACTTGCTTGCTGGCGTTACAATCGAATTCAAAGTGGAACAGCTATTCGACCCACCTCTTGACATGGGTCGTTGTGTGATCCAAAATGATGATGTCATTAGTGTCGTTTTCGCCACGGCCACAACGAACGCGATTGCCTTGTGGAACGGCTAACGGAGCATTTTGAGCGTTGTGATCTACTAGTGGAACGCCCTGATAGTGATAGCATAATTGGGCCCATGGCTGTAGGTTGTTTTGTCGCGTACGACAGGAAAAAGTATTCTATCAGCGTCCTGGACGAACGAAATATCTCTACGAAACTCAATATTTATAGCAACATTTATATTTCAGCGAACATACTCGTTGTACAACTTTGAATTTCCACCAAAAAACTACCCACTACCCCTTCCACAGGCAGACACGACGCTTGTCTTCAGATATCTTATAACATCTACCGAAGAGGTCATTTTTGAATTACAACTAGATATAAAAGTAAAATAAATATACTTATTTGAATATAAATCATATTTCATTAACACCTAGACCTAGTCCCATCAGCTCCTTTTAGCTTTGACCAAATTTCCTGAACTTTTTAACACATTATACAAGTATTCTTAAGGGAATTTACGAAACACATAAAAAATTATCCTTTTCAATCCAATTTATAAGGAGTTTAGATTTCTTGTCTGAGGAGCGTCTGAAGATGGTCCATCTTCCACTACGTGTTTCTGTGATCGAAATCCTCCTCTATAGCTCGACTGATCTTAAAGATTTTTTTTCGTGTGTTTGAGTGGGTCCCTGGGTAGTTAAAAATCACAATTGGACCCGGTGTGTGGTAAGATTCCCAATTGGACCCGGTAGGTAATAAGATTCACAATTGGACTCGCTATTTACTAAGATTCACATTATTGGACCCGGTAAGTAATAAAATTCCTAATTGGACCTGGTAGGTTATAAGAGTCACAATTGGACCTGGTAGGTAATAAGATTTATAATTGGACCCAGTAGGTGATAGGATTCACATTTGGACGTGCTAGGTGGTAAAATTCACTAATTCACTAAAAATAAATTTTGTCTATCCAAAGCTGGTTGGAGATCACCATCAAAAGCGCTATGTCGATCCTTGATTGTGGCGCTTGGTCTTCGAAAAATTGTGTTGTTCGTCTTTAAAGAGTTTGAGGACTGACGAAAAGTGTTCATTAATTCATTCTCCTTACTTGCAAGTTTTAGTTGTATGGGTGCCTGTAACAATTGTAATTATAAATTAATGCAGGCATGTAGTAGTACACATCATAGTATGATGAACTTAGCGGCTTCCCATATTTCAGACACAGCTATGACAGCTGGGGCTGCTGCCGCACACCAGGATACTCTGATGCGCCACAAATCAGTGCACATTGGTATATATGTATTTGTGGCTTTTGGGATTAAAACCCCGACGTCGTTGGAGATTAGAGCTCATAACCTCTATCAAGCTCAACATGTTTTATTGAGGTCTTGCTTGACCAAAAGGCTAGCTTGCACCTGGGGCAACGCATCAGAGTTTCAATCCAACATGACAATGTTGCCAGCATTTTGGGAAAGCTCCCCGCCGACAGCGATTTGGAGTCAATTTTTACTTATTATTGAATTGTTATTTTGTTGTTTTACTTTTATATAAATACAAGTACATACATACATAATTATATATATTGTTACGCCTGTTTCCCATCAGGGTAGGGGTAAGCAGAGACCATGGATTAAAAATAAATAAAAAATGAACGTAACATGGAGCCAATACCCAGGGCTCCTCTCGTGGTGCAACCGCAGGAAAAACTTTAGTATTGCATAAATAAACTAGACAAAATAAACTATATCAGATAGAATAAGTATAGTCCTCTATGACGTATCCATCAACGGCGAACCTTGTCAAGTCCGGCTATGCGAGCGCAGATGGCTAGAGACACCAAATTTGGCTTTAAAAGTTCTTCTTCAAGGAGCGCAATACAGCCGTCCTGTTGAGTCGTACGGGTTATTGTAAGAGATTTTAGGGTGGTTCTTTTTGCTAAGGCGTTGCTCGTCAGAGTGTTCTACTCGCTGCGTTTCGAAGGCAGCAACAGCCTTATCAATAGAATTGCGCCACTCCCTTCTTTGCAAAGCAAGATCTTCCCAGCCGTCACTTGGGATATCACATGCCGACAGGTGGCGATTGAGTACGTCCCTGTAACGCAGAAATTGACCGCCATTTTGCGCTTTCCAACCTTAAGCTGTGAGTAAAAGACAGCTTTAGGCATTCTAGCGTCTTTCATGCGTACAACGCGGCCACACTATATCAGTTGTCTCTGTATAGGAGTTTTTGGCGGGAACTGAAAGGAGACATTGTGCTGTGCAGTTTTATTTTCTAAAAATGTGTATAATTACTCTAAAATGAACAATAGTTGCAGGATATTGATAGTTTTTGAGTAGAAATTATGTGTTTTTGTGAGAAATGTGAACTGTATAGTCAGATGTGATCTTTCGAGTTTTCACAAGAACTCTATTGAATGGCGTCGGTTGTAGCCTGCAATACAACTGCGCTACTACACGAAGACCTATTAATTAACATGTTTCCGTCTGAAAGACTTTGATTCTATGGTCATGAATAAATTAATAATAATAAAAAAATGTCTCTGTATAAGCATTGCTTCCACACCACTTAACTTCGTCCGCCGCAGTACTTCAGTGTTAGATATTCGAAATTCCAATTTCATGACGTACATGTAGCTTTTTAAAGCAGACGAAGCCACACGCCAACGCTAGTGTTAATGAAATTAAATATTTCGTGACAAAATCAAATCTGCATAAACATAAACACTAATAAAGTTAATCAATTCAAGTAATCGTTTATAAGTGTCAAAATTATACAAATATACTTGAATCGGTTTTAGTAAGTGACATTCTAGAATTAACTTTGCATTGGTTAATTTTAATACATTCGAGATAATTATGGACTGATATGGAAGAACCGGTTACTCGTATTCTGCAATCTGTTATACCAACAGTTACAACACTTCAAAATTTTTATTTCAATGTCAATATCCATCTGTGCATAAATAGCCTTTTATGCGCCCTATGCAAGATTCTATAACTCCGCCCTTGTTTTTTTTTAGATATTGTTACGAGTCGCAGAACTTGAATTAAATGCCGTTGGATTTACTATAGAATTTCTTAGAACTATACAAACACGTATAACACAGGTACGAATATAACTGAAGACAACCAGTCCAAACGTAAAGCACGATTCAATAACACGGTAAAGACCGTCACTAAATAGTTTACCGAATATACTCAAGTTTTGCTCCGCTTATGGTTATCGCTCGACTGCCCATCTCTCAATTGGGGCATTGCTTTATACTGTACAAATACGATATGTCTTCTCGGCCGCGTGGACTGAATTTCCTAGAACCACACCTGACTACCATAAAAGATTACAATGCACAATGTTCTGTTTTTCTAATCACAAATGTTAAACACAAAGTAAAGAAAAGAAGTCAAATTGCCTCAAAGGTAATAAAACGTGCACAAGTATGCAGGTGTGAATTTGTCTTTTGTCTGTGGTGTAATATGATTTAGACAGTAATAAATAAGTATTCAAAGACGATACACGTGTTTTAATAATAGCTACAGCATCGATCCTTTATATGGCACCTAGGTCGTAACAATATTACAGGTACCCTAGCTAGAGCAATGCCATGTATAGGCCTACTTTGTTTCTAATTCTAATTCAGGGTGATGAAATAACACACAAGGACCTTGGTGTTGGTGGACCAATTATCTAATATTTTGGAAATATATTTTCTTAAAGAACTAGAACACAAATACGCTCGTATGCTGCCAAAAAATGAGCGCGATGTTTTGTCTAAGTTGACAGACGTTTTTGATAATACTAGCATGTAGGAACGCATGTGTTGGAATGGAGCACTGGGGGCGCAGCCGGAACTTATCAGGAGCAAACCAAAAAAATAATAGTCCTGCCTGGTCTGGCCATTCTTGTGCCGCCCAGAGTGTGCGCCCTGTGCCTGGGCACCGGTGGCACCGGCCTATTTACGGCACTGGTATCCATGCAGGAACGGAGAAATAATACAATTTACTGGGGCCGGGCGGCCTTTCGTATGAGGCGACAAAGTAACCCACAGCCATAGCAGCAGATGGCAGAGTATTGTCCGTCTGGTTGGCTATCAACTCTGGTCTGGAGTGTGCCGCCATAAGAACCTTGAGTTGTGTTCCGACCAGTGGCGTAGCTTGCCTTAGACGAGCCCTGTATCAAAATGTGTACCCAAAAAAAGGGTAAAGTTTTTTTATAAAACACACAAAAAATGCTCGAATTGAATTGAATTAATTATATTGATTATAAGTTATTACTGAATGCTCTTAGAAGCTAAGTTAGACAAACAATTCAAATTAAAGATATACTTTTCTCACTTATAGCTGAAAACGACTTCAGTTTTTCTAGATTTTCTGCCTCTGTAGATAATAATGATAAGTCTGATAGCCGTTCCTGTTAGCCCATGAGCAATTCTGAAAATGTTAATCTATAAAAGACTAGCTGTACCGGCAGACGTCGTCCTGCCCGATAAAGATTCAATCGATATGCCGACAGCAGTGCCACCTACCGGGTCCAATTGTGAACCAACTCAGAAACCCTCTCTGGCTCATGCACAACAACTTTGCTAAACATCATCACATGATCAAATGTATAGTTTACGATTCTATAAAGGACATACAGACAAACATTCATTTTTATACTTATAAGAAGATTATGGATAACATTTTAAGATTGTTTTCTTAATAATTTCGGTGTGTAAGGTTTCGGTTCGGCTCTATATGGCGGTAACTACGCCCCTAGTTCCGACATTAGTGGCCAGGCTCCATTGGTAGCACTTTTGGTGTTACAAATGTCCATAGACGATGGTAACCACCTACCATTAGATGAGCCGTCTGCCTGTCTGCTAAAATCATGCAGTAAAAAATACAACTATCTACATTCAACACGAGCGAAGTCGCGACTAACAGCTAGTATTATCTATACTAATATTATAAAGAGGAAAGATTTGTTTGTTTGCATTGAATAGGTTCCGAAACTACTGAACCAATTTGAAAGTTCTTTTATTGTTGGCAAGCTACATATACTATACTATGTCATAATATATATCTTTTTTTTTAAATCGGGGCTCCTTACTAAAACTCCTATAATGTAACGCAACGTCTAAAATCTAGTGCGTTGCGAATACTATTGATGATAGAATAAAATAACCGTATCACAACTTTGTAGAACACATGGTTATTTACAAAAATTGTAGCGACAGCATATGTCTAACTATTATAGTTATGCCACCATAAGTGTTCTTTTATTTTAAAAATTTAATTGATTTGCCGCCGCTAGAGAAGGCTTTTTATTTGTATATTGGTGAATACCAAAAACCAAAGTATGCTATCAAAATAAATTACTTCATATTCAAGACTGCTTCAATACCTTTATATAACTTTTTGAATTATTCAATTCAACATTCCATTCGAAAGATATCACGAGTTTAAAAATGTAAGTATTAGAAAAACGTTGCATGGTCGCCGCTCACCCTGCTCGGCTAGTTAGGCAATACCTTATGCGATGTAGGCGTCATCGGGGTACGGGCCGTACGGGAGGGCAAATATTTTGAATTCACTTGGTAGGTAATAATCTCAACAAAAAAGTTCTTGTTTGTTGTACTTGTGCGAAGCCGGGGAAGACCGCTAGTAATAAATATGTCGTGTAACAAGCAAGACCACACAATTACAACGAATAATATATTTGCGTCAATGACATTTAGAAGCGATATTCGCTAAACGAATCAATTAAAATTCAAAGTTGGTAGGTGTAGTAAGCATATTCGGCGATAATATCTAGATAAAGGTTATAATGAGACTATGGCGAATCTAATCACGGCCAGACCTCATTAAACATACAACAGACCGGCTAATGAGACCACCCGGGATCGTTTAAATTAACATAATTTACTATTAAAATGCTTAATGGATGGTTATTAAACGTTCATTGTTGTATCGTTGTTGAAATATTTTATTATAAGCAGATATTTTATAGCAGTTGTTTTAATTTGGCAATAAATTAGAGACATTATTTGTGTTGTGCAAAGTAAATATCGAGCTCAGAATTATGCATCTATTATCTATGATTAATCCATAGTGGCCATGTGACTCGCCTGTAAGATAAAATATGGACTAAAGGACCAATGGAAAAATTGGGCGGATAAAATATCAGAAAGATATGATAAAGATCAGGCAAATGTATGATATTGATCCTAAGCATAAAAAAGAATTCTGAAAGAAGTGGGACAATGACAAAGGCTTCACCCAAAGAAGGGTCCAAAATAAGGATTAATTATATATACATAACACTAACATAATTAGCGACTGATATATAACTGTTGAAATCAACTTCTTTAGCTAATTTACTTTTCTAGTTTGACATTTGTCGCATTTCTTTTATTTCTTTTGTTTATTATTCACTCTCAGGGCGTTCCATTAGTAAGCTCACAACGCAAAAAAATGCTGTGTTAGCCGTTCCACAAAGCAACCGCTGTCGTTGTGGTCGTGGCGAAAACATCACTAATGACGTCATCATTTTCGATCACCAGCGCTCACAACGACCCATATCAAGAGCAAGACCACAGAGCATTCATTCTCTATCTCTTGACATTGAAAAGGGCGCGATTTTCAAATCAACCAATGACATTTGTGTATTTCGTCGTTTATGACATCAACGCCCCATAATCAATTCCACTAGAGTTTATGATCGTAACGTCCGCAAACAAGTAGAACGGGACAAATCGCGGTCGTGGACGTAGTCGTTGTGAGTCCCTTCTGGAACGTAGCCTACCTATATTTCTCTTTGCATTGTACCGTATCGTAGTACAATAAGTACTAATATAATAACGAAATTCTCGTGTTACTTCATGAGCAAGTTATAGTATATACAGTTTATGTGCTCTCCACACATGCAACTAACACATCTAATAAAACTTATGATACTTACATTACCGGTACTCGTCTAACAAGACTAACTAATCACTAACAAGCTACCTACATGAAAAAGATTTTAGAAATAATAAGCTTTATTATTATTTATTAATCCATAGACAAACGCGCATTGTGTATCCCCAAATGAAGCAAGTTCTGCTTGTGTTATCAGTAATATACAATGGACAGTTGTAGGGCTAATCTCATACCATAGTAAATAACGAAATGGACTTCAGTTCTTTTTATCCGTGCAAGAATGAAAAAAATTGCTACTAATTACTGCGCTCGGGCGGCCTGTCGTAAGAGGCGACGAAACAATTATAAACTTTTTTCATAAGCTCTGTTCCGGCATTCGTGTCCAGATTCCAGTTTCCGTTCGAGGTCGGCTGCACACTGGTAATTGTCCGTAGGTGATGGTAACCGCGTGAAAATTAAAAAACAAAAAGAGCCCACACCAGCCAGGTTTACTCCATAATATACAGGTATAAAAATTAGAATCATTGTTACCGCCGATAACAGATATTTTTGCAGTTATTTGTATATAAAAACATATAATAGATACTTTTAGTGTCACCTGTTATCGAAAAGCTGAATGAAAAGTTTGAACCCATTATGGTATGGATTTCTCCCACCTTTAACATGTAAACAAACAAGCCACAGATTGATTTTTGTTAATATAAAATTACAGTAAACATCACAATTCGAATAAAATCGTTAAGAAAATATTTGAAATGTAATTAAATCAAAGTTAAGTTTGTAAGAGAGACATCTAGTGTGGAGTAGTTAAAATATTTTAGTTTACTAATTTGGCAGATAGCAGTTTAGCGAAATAGGTTAACATGAGATGTAGAATATTATTCAAATTCGGAATATTATTCAATTGAAAGTGAGTAAATATATAAATATTATATTTTAATAAATAATTCTCAAAAAGTTACAATGTCATCAAAAATTATTGTTGTCACTTTTTTAATACGTATGACACTGACAGTAAAAGTTCCTTTTTTATTGCCCTTTTTGGCGTGCTGTCAAAACAGTACGCAACGCACGTGTAGAAAAGTAACAAAATGCGCATAGAAACGTGTTATTTTTGTTCCTCCAGGGTATATCCTGGTCATGGTATACAATTCGTGAGAAACGATTGCAAGGTAAGTCGCATATTAACACATTCTTCCTATGAATTTCCAAGTTATCGCCCAACTAACCAAGTGTCACAGATTTTCAGGTTTTGTCGCTCAAAATGCCACGCAGCGTTCAAAAAGAAGAAGAATCCACGTAAAACTAAATGGACTAAAGCATACCGTAAAACAGCTGGCAAGGAGTTGGCTATTGACCCAGCATTTGAGTTCGAAAAACGTAGGAATGTCCCCGTTAAGTACAGTCGCGAATTATGGAATAAGACCATAGAAGCAATGAAGAAAGTCGAGGAAATCAGACAAAGGAGGTCCAATGACTATATTATGCAGCGACTGAGGAAGGGACGTGAAGTCGAATGGCAGAGAGACGTCAGAGAAGTGCAGCGAGATATTTCGCTAATCAAGTGAGTATGAGTGATTAAAGTATAGTTTATAACCACTTAATATACTTACTAAAAAAAAATTGGTAACAGTGGTGACAAAAAAGCAATTTCATGTAATAGTAACTGTACTTATGACTTCGTTTTTATGGGAATACATATATTTATAGTCCCACATTATTGTATGTCTCTAAAGACCATGGGCCATAAAAATGGACTTTTGGAAGGCTTGCGTGGGGCTGTAGGAAGGCCAACATGTAGAGGCCCTTTGATAAATTTGATGTAAATGTGGAGTGACACTGACAGGTGATTATCCATGTCTACACTATATACTAATACATCCAAGAACAAGCCCCGGCCAGTGTAGCACTATTGTGGGAAGAGAGAACAGAAAGTACCGGGCTATTGGGGTGAACTGCTAGTGGTACTAGAGGTCTGGGGATATAGGGACTATGGAGTCTGCCTGTCGAAATGTTCGGGGAACATGGAAAAATGGGCAGACGGGCCTCAAAAATCCTACTTTTATTATGAGGCATCATATAATTAGTCGTTTTTATTTGATGTTTATCTTAGAAACACAAATTTATTGATATATTCATTATGAATTGTTAGGCAATAAAAATACTGCCTGTTGGGCAAAAAAAAAAGTTATTAATATTTATTAAGTGTACCTATTTTTTTTTTTATAATTATCTAAATAATAATTATCTAAATCAATAAAATTTAAAGTGTTTGAAATTCAAATAATACTCAGTAGTAACTCATTTTTATTTTAATTATCTTTATATGTCAATTGTTTTAATTATGTTTGAAATATGCCTAAGATATATTAAAATTAAAACAACATGTATGTAAAAGCTTGCTTGACTCTGAAATACCTAAAATTAAACCCAGTTTTAGTATAATAGGATCTGGAAAAATTATAAAAATGTAAATTTATCTACTACAAAGCTATGTTTTATCCATATGTAGTAAACTATAGAATTTCGTCGTAGAAATATAGAAGGTCTCAAGGTAATACAGCTGTGCAACTCCTAGACTAAGCAAATGACATTGTTTTTTAATTAAATGTTTGTGTGGTCATTGTCTTAGTAGGCATCATATTGTGATTTGCAAATTTTTTATTTTTTTTTATTGTTTGAGTACAGCAGACAGGCAGACTGCCCACCAGTTGGAACGTGGTTACCAACGCCTACGGACATTTGCAATACCAAAAATGCTACCAATGTGCTGGCACTCTCTTAAGGGTAACCTGGCCTCTAGTGCCAGACCACAACTCCAGGTTGATATGCCAGCATATTCTAGACCAGGGGTAGTAGCCATACAGATAGGCAATTACCTTACCATCTGGCTGTGGGTTTTTTTGTCACATTTTACAACAGGCAGTGCAGCCACAGGAAATTGTATACTTTCTCCATTCCTGCACAGATAAAAACAGTATCAAATCAAGAATGAAAAAGATTTACCGACTTTAAAATGGCACTACATATAAAGAAATATACAATAGATTCACCATAAATTTTATGCAAAAAAGAAACTTGATTTTTAGCCAATCAGGCTGGTAATTCAGCATTATATTGCATCGGAATTTAAATGAAAAAATAATCAAAATATGGTATCACTCCATACATGAGTCATAGTTATGAAATGGCATATTGAAGTTCATACATTTCTGTGACGATGTGAAATTTCATGATAAGCACTTGCTAGTGTATTAAATTCCACAACTTAATAAAGAGTATTATTTTTAGGTCACCTGCAGCAGGTCTGAAACAGAGGCAGGCAGAGGAACAAACTGAAATGGAAGTGGAGCCAGAAACCATTGAGGTGGTTGATGCCAAGGGCCGCAAACAGATCATTGAGGCACCTGTCATGGTGCCAGCTACTGGAGAAATGATCGAAGATGGTGGACACATTGAATTATAAAACAATCAAATGTATGAGCCGAGAAACTTGAGTTAATTCATTTATCAATGTAATATCAGAATAAAGAATGACACAAATTGAATTAATATTGCATAACTGGCCTAAAGTGGAGACTCACAGAGTTATATTACAAATACAACAAGTATAAAAATAAAGTGGAACTTTCACATCAATTTTACAGAGTGTTTTTTTCAAAGGCAGGCCGCCTAGACTTACTTTTAGGCCCTCTAGACTGGTAGATTAACACCAAAAGGTAAATTAACCTATTTCAATAAAAACTCTCAAAATGTTGATGGACAGTTACACACACAATTGTCAACCTCACACACACTATCCAAGTTGTTATTTTAATTTAATTATTTTCTCCTGCACACAGTACTGTTGTCTAAAAGTGTAAAAGTAAAACGCAGGGCATAACATTATAGCCTATACATAAATAAACTGTGACAGAATGTCCTATGACATATTTAACCCTTAAAAAGGCGAAATTTCATATTATTTTTGTCCATAATCGGCCAGCTGCCATCAAAATAGCCATGCCAAAACCAAGAGAATTATATTGTCTCTTTTACTCTGATACTAATTCTATGTAGTTAGGGGGAGAAAGCATAAGTTCAACATTTGTTTAAATTGTCTGTATTTGACCTCAAATTCGTAGTGCCTTCCAGTTACCCTATGTTACAGTTCCATCTTAGAGGCTAAATCAATTATGTCCTATCACATAATTTTATATTTATGCCTACGTAAACAAAATGTACACTGTGATGAGTGTAATATAATGTGTATTTGATGAAATTGTTTTATTTACTGAGCTTATTAGTACACAGTTCCTATGTAATCATAATTTAAAATATAAAACTATAAATATATATAAAAAACTGGAGAAAAGCCAGGTGAAATGAAAACATCAATAAATGCTTGTATGAGGAGATTAATAAAAGTTGAAGCAAAACAGTATGTGCCAAGATTTTAGACGGCCTCTGTGGTTGAGCGGGTTAAGTCTTTGCCAGCTTACCTCGCTGCAACACAGGCTCCGGGTTTGATTCCTGGTATAGTAAATTTCGGAAATGAATTTTCTCCGTTATTTACTATGGTCTGGGATCGGCCCCAGAGTTACAGAGAGTTACCCAGAGTTGGGTGTATATTACCCATAACACAAGCGAAATTTGTTTAATTTGGGGATATACAGTGTGCGTGTTTGTCTGCCGATTTATTATTATTTAGTAACTGGACATGCATGTTCTCTGTAAAATATATTTAAATATACATACATACAAACATAACTTCACGCCAGGTCCCTTGCGGGGTAGGCACGAACAACAGAGCGCCATTTAGGCTTATTCTTACACACCTCACTTGCTTCTTTGACATTCATAGTTCTTGTCATGCACGCTCGTCTGTTCTTAAGGCTCCTGACATCACCTTCTGCTAGTACATGATCAATTTGATCATATAGTAGTTTGTTTTTATATATAGTTTTAAATATATAGTAAGTATACTTCGTGTTTTATAAGTATTACCATTACACAATGTTAAGTATCATATATCAATATAAAAGAAGTATTGATTTCCTACAGGCAAGTAGACTTAATCCTCTTATGATTTCAGGTGTAACAAACAAGCAAAAGATGTTTATTTTTTATTGTGTTTTCATATAACCTCGTTCATGCATTTTAAAATTTTCTGTAGATGCGTAAATTATTGTTGCATTGTTTTTTTTGTATATTATATATAAATCTAAACATCGCTTCGATGTAAAAACGAGCTTGGAGAAATTTTCTGCCCAAATTATTAACTGTGACAAAACGAAAAAAATTGTTATATTAACAATACTAATTACTAATACTGCACAGAATATTTGGCATCAAGTATTTTAGTGTATTTAAAGTAGCTAAAGCATTTAAAAGAAGCATCGAAAGGTCTGAGACCTCATATTACTTGTAACACAAAAGAGGTAATAGTAAAATATAAGGCACTTTTTCCATACGGATTTTTCTGTTTAAATCTTGCTTAAAGGCTTAGCCACAATTTGGGTATGTCGCCTTGGGTATCACATAGTTCGCACGTGCCACGAGCTGGGCATGATTGTTTAAACAATAAAATATAATATTATCCAATTGTTGATTATCCATGTCTAATTCAATTAGTATTAAGTTAACATGAATTATGTATATTATATATAATAGAAATCACATTACATGGTTCACGTGCAGTTTTTATTTTATACTTAAAATGGCAGTGTACTCGTATATTTTTGGAATAATATTTGCAATAGTATCGTACATTGTTTATGAAAAATATGTGAACAGTTATACAAGTTATATTTCAAAACCAGAGAAGAGATATGACTATATTATAGGTGAGTACAGTGGTTTATAAATGGCGGTACAGTGAGTATTCAAATTTCAATTTTTAATAGACAATTTTAAATTAAGTACCTACTACAAGCGTTTGAATGCAATCTGGTTCTTTACTAAATTCTGAACCAAATTCAATATCTATACAATACAATTTATGAACGTTTCGCTTAAGAGAAATTAATTATTGAAAACGTCACTCACAAAATTCCTCTTAGTCATCAGCCGAGCGTTAAATCCCAGTTACGTTCAGAGCGTTCGCTTCGAAGCCTGAAGTCCGCTTTCTTATTTTTTGTTCTCCTGTTCGCGCAATCTTCAACATGCTTTATTTCGAGACCATTGGTAGTAAGACATGTCAGCTTTTATGACAATAACATCGTTTAACTTTATTGGAAGTACATAGTAATATTTTGCTCCAAGCGTCGCCTTCGTCGCGTTGGAAAACAATTTTCGACTGATTTGGTTTAAAAATTAGATTAAAGTCATTTTTACGGGCGATCGTCGTCGGTTCTAGTATTTTTCTTCCACGCCCCAACTTAGTAAAAGTCAGTAAATCAATTTATATCGTTTCATCAGTTGGTGCCGGTACAGCGGGCTGTGTCCTTGCTGGTCGTCTCTCTGAAGACCTGAAGACTAAAGTGCTACTAATAGAAGCAGGGGACCACATGGGCTACTTCACTAAGATCCCATTGACAGCGACTGCCGCTCAGTTGGGGCCAAATGATTGGTCAGTCAAAGTGACCCCTCAGAAGTACTCGTCTTTCGGGCTGTGGAAGCAGGTAGATTTAAATAGCCAACTAGGTTTTTAAATCTATTACAGAACGTTATTCTTCTGTAGTCAGCCGGTCTACTGCTGAACGTAGGCCCTCTCAAGTCTACGCCACATATCCCGGTTCTCGCTCTGTTTGCATCGGGCTGGAGGGCGTCCAACACTATCTTACCAAGACGAGGTCGCCACTCCAGAATTGGTCTACTCCATCGGTCCTGTGACTGTAATAACCGGCCCACTGTCTCTGCAACTTGCTAATTTTGGGAGCTATGCCGGTTACCTTGGTTCTCTTATGGATATCCTCATTTCTGATTCTATTCATAAGAGATACATCCGACATAGAATGCCCTATAGCCATTTGAACGACTTGGAATGTAGGGAGCAATCCTGCTGTCAGTGTCCACCTCTTCGCCCCGTAATTCAGGACGGGGAGGAATCTCTGCTCGAAATCTTTCGTCTTTAGACATTGTGAGGATGGTTGTCGAGAAGGCTTACCGAATGCCGCCTAGCCCAACTGGCGCCTCCTATTGGCTTCCTTCTCAAAGCTGTGTTCTTGCCTACCTGGATTTTTATACCATCTTAAAAAGAGTATAGTAATATAAAATAATATTCTTGATCGCGAAAGAGGCGACATGTATGTATTATCGTGGTGAAGGTTATTATCTTATCATAAGAACTTATTTCAGTCTCCAATTATACCCAGAGGGAAAGGCTTGGGCGGTTCTGGGCAGATCAATTTTCTACTACATGGACTGGGACTACCTAAAGACTTTGAAACGTGGTCGCAACTAGGCTTCAGAGGTTGGTCTGCTGAGGACCTGAGGCCCTTTGCAATTAAGGCTTTTGGAACAGCAAGGAGTGAATTTGATTCCAGTCATTGTTCTATTGATGGCGAATGTCCAGGATCGAAGGTAAGTCGACTGGGATAATTATAATATATATCTCTTTAAGTTTACTTTTATTTATAACTAGAGAAAGTTAAAGAGTTTTTTTACGTAGAGTGCATATTTAAAAGAGATGGAAAGCATGAGAGCGATACTGAAAGGAGAGTAATAGCAGGTAATAAGGTGAAAGAAGCGCTTAACTCTTTTATGAACAGGCATCTGTAAAGCCACACCTGGCTGACATTGAAAGTTGGGTATGTCAGCATGAAAGTAGGATAAACGCAGTTGAAATGAGAGCTTTGGGAAGTATTTGTAAGATAAATCTAAGTTATATGACAAGAAACATTGTGACAAGGGAACATAATGGATTGAAGTGGATGTAGTGACACGAGTTGAAAAAAGAATGTTAAGGTGGTTTGGCCATGTAGAGAGAATGAATGAAAGCCGAATCACTAAACAAGTGTATTTCAGCAATGTGAGTGGTAGATTTGGTGCCCATCTTGAAGGTATTTTGAAGAAAGATTACGTGAAAAGCACGTTAAATAAGCGGGGTGTGTATGAAGAGATTAACAAAAGTTGATGAAGCGAAAAGTGTTTCTCAGGATCCTTGCAGGTGGAAATCCATCGTCTCTGTTTACCGCCACCCTGATGGGAAACAGGCGTGACTTGCCAAGAAGCCTTGGACAAGCGTGGCGAGTATACTGTCCGCTCCCCTACAGTGGGAGGCCCGAGTCCAGCAGTGGGACAGTTATGGGCTGTTATTATTATTATTGCCACGATGGATGGCGACTCTGATGCGTTGCCCTAGCTGCAAGCTAACCTTTTGGTCAAGCAAGATCTCATTAAAACACGTTGAGCTAGATAGAGATGATGAGCTCTAATCTCCCACGACCTCAGGGTGTTAATCCCAAAAGCCACAAACACGTATCTACTACCAATGTATCCACTACCAACGGCGCATCAAAGTTTCTTTGTGCGCGGCAACAGTCCATCTGTCATGGCTGTGTCTGAAATATGGGAAGCTGCCAACGTTCATCATACTAAGACACGTCATATTTATTTAAGTACCTACTACTACATGCCTGCATAAATTTTTAATTACAACTGTTTCAGGCACCCATACAACTAAAACTTGCAAGTGAGGAGAATGAATTAATGAACACTTTTCGCCAGGCATCAAACTCTTTAAAGACGAAAAACACAATTTTCCGAAGGCCAACGGCTACAATCAAGGATGGAGTTCGACATAGCACTTTTGATGGTTATCTCAAACCAGCTCTGGATAGACCCAATTTACATATCCTTTTGCGTACCCAAGGGGTTTCTGTAAGTATCTATACGTGATGATGATGATGATGGTATACAATAATTATGTATACCACCATCGCCACTCCTAATCAGCAATATTCTTGCCACGGGTTGTCTGGAAGAGATCGCTTTTTAGCGATAAGACCGTCCTTCGTACGCAATTAGAATAATACCAGTTCGTAAGTTTTCCGTAATGGTGTACATTAAAGTGTTATCTATCTATATGTGCTTCTTGCTGGTGTTCAATAGGCAGGCTGACAGCATGATGGAAAGTGGTTACCACAGTTTCGGGCCTGAGGAACTGAGTAGATGTAGTTATCAAAGCCTTAAATAACCTTGTATGCATTTGCCAGTTTCGATGGCCACCACCCCTGGTCTAGAGTATACCGCTTTAAGAATCTTGAGTTGTGTTCCAGGATCAATGAGCAAGTTCAAGCCCCCCTAAGGTTAGCAGTACATTGGTAACACCTTTAATGTTGCAAATGCCCGTAGTTGAAAACCATTTTCTATCAGATATGCCATCAGTCTGCTGTACACCAGCCGCAAAAAACAGTAGTAAAATTTAAAGTCTCTATAACTATAGTAGAATTATTTTCTCCGTGCAGTTTGGGTTATAAATAATCGGAGCGGTGAAGCTAGTATTTCGCTCTCTCTTCCACTCACGGGCCTTATGGGCAGGCATAGTGATACGCATTTTTGTTGTCGATAACCGTTATTGATAGTGTATTTAGTTTTGTCATTTTCTGGGTTAGTGATATAAATGAAAAAAAAAAACAACGTATTTATTAAAATAAGAGTAATAATGATTTAAAATAAATTATTAATTAGGTGTCTATGTAAATAAAACTATAAGTACAAAAGTTTAGAATGTAACAAGTTATATTAAAAATAAATAGAAATACTTTTATCTAAGTTTAAAATTATCAAAATTATCTTTCTTTGATAAGAAAGAGTTTTTATCGATAATGACGTTGCGCCCGCGCAACATGCTCACCGCCCTAGCCGGACTGAGGCCGAGTTTGATTTATGACCCAAACTGCACGGAGAAAATAATTATACTATAGCTACTTAGAAGTTTAAGTATTATTCGGTATGTATTATTATATATTGCACTGGTTGTTTTCTTTTAGATACGTTTCGATAACAAGACAGCGTCATCTCTGTACATATTGCAAAATCACAGACAGTTGGATAACATATTTGTTAATAAGGCAATAGTATTGGCAGCTGGTGCTATAAAAACACCACAGATATTGATGCTATCTGGTATTGGACCACGGGATATATTACAAAGGTATAACTTAGGCTCTGCGTAAACAGGTCACTGGCACACGTGTGCGGCAAGTCCCTACAAAAGGGCCGAAAAGTATGTTGTTGTTACAATTACCACGTGCTGATGGTTAAAGAGAACATTGTAATGAAGCCTGCACTGATATAGTCCATAATTGAAATCATTTGGTATACATGTCCCTTCGTGCCGTGGAGTAGGAACATTTATAATAATTATTGTGACGCGAGTGTAATGCCCTAGTATTTGTTTAATTAATTAGTAGTAATTATTAGTATTAATCGTTGTAAACTAATTTGATGTTTTTAAAATTATTAAATTATTGTTAATATAAATCTGTACAATATGGAGATAACCAATTTCTGAAATAAATGAATTATTATTATTAATAATAATAATAAAAGGGCCGTATGAAACCCACCAAGCCTTATATAGAACGAGGGCGATAGGTATGGTTTTGTACCCATAAGAAATAAGGTAACGCGAACCCAGTCGAGCAGTAGGACACTTATGGGCTGATATTATGTTGTCATGTGTGTTGTTATCAAGCTATTCTAGTTTTGTATATCTCAACTGTAAGAGAAGAAATTGGTACTAACAGGGATGGAAAATCAAGCAGTTATAACGTAACTTTTTCTTTCTGTGCCTTTTAATTTATAGTACAGTAGAAAGTCTTTAAGTCGAACCTCGATAAGTCGAAAATTTGCCAAACTCGAAAACAAATCCTGTTCCCTTCCCTTCAACCCCAAAACCTCCTTTGCTCGAAATCTAAACGCTCTATAAGTCGAAATAATTAGTGACTATAAGCAAATTCAGAACTTATATTACCTCTATATCTCGAAAAAATAAACTGTACATCGATCTGTGTCTCGAACATATCAATATTTGATTTTACAACCACAACTCGATTATTTAAATAAATCTTAATCTCTACAAGTCGAATGTTTGCTTACAAAATTCGCTTTGTCGAAATCCTTCATAAGTCGAAAACTCTATAACTCGAATTTTTCGGCGTCTCCCTTCAAGTTCGACTTAAAGAGGTTCTACTGCATAATAATAAATTGATATGTATGTTTGTTTCTCCAATATTATATGAGGTATAATTTCAGGTTTAAAATAAAAACCGTATCAGAAAATGAACATGTTGGCAGAAATCTTCATGATCACATGAACATGCCTCTATATGTCAGCATTAAGAAACCTATAAGCGTGACTCTGGCAAAAGTGTTTTCTTTTAACACATTTTGGGAATATTTCTGGAGGAGTACAGGTATGTTCAGGATTTTTTGGGAAAACCGAATAATTTGTTTTACATTATCACTAAAGAAAAATGTATAATAAATATTATAAAATTCTAAACATGCTGTGTTCAATGTACAGAACATTGAAGTTATATATATATATCATTTGTTTACATTTTAATTACTTCTAAAATTGTTAACGTAATTTAATTTGATTTGTTAAATGTTTCTATAACTTCAAGATCGTTCTAACCTAATAAAAGTAATGAATATTGTAATTTAATAAACGACCAATCGGAGCAGAGCATATGGCGGAGCGGGGTCAGAGACGCCCTCTATACTTTGAGTAGTATCTACTTCGGTAGACTGAGGAGTTTTTGTGGCGCATTTGGTTGGTGGCAACGGGTCGAGTTGGACCATGGAGTATTTTAAAGAAAGTATTGAAGCTGGAAGTATGAGCGGGTGCCCTGAACCCGCTGCTCGGTCTAAACTATGTCAAAATGTCGTTTAAATCTAAATTAAAAGTGTATAAACCGTGGCTATTGTGTTTTATGCTCGCATTTTATCCTGATGACGCCCACTAAGCCTAAAATAACTAAAGATGTCGTGATAACGAGGCCGTTCTGCGACATCAGAAGTGGAATCTCAACCTGTGCCCACAATAAAAGCAATGACTGCGAAGCCTTGCCAGTATGAGAAGGCGTGCTGATGGATTGAAGGATGCTCCCGGAAGCGCTGGCAGTGGAAGCAAAAGCATTTGAGGACGATTGACATGTCGGGGCCATCGGCGGCAATAGCGGCGACGTAGTGGTGACGTCCTGAATGTGCCTGTGGAGCGGCGGTGTGTCGGCCTATGCATGGTTTGGTCACCGTTGGGCCTACTGTGTGCCAGAAATGGTTCAAATTCACGTTAGTACAGCGAGTAGAAAGGCAAGTTTTATGGATCGTGAAGTCTAATCTAAGGTAAAAATTACGTGCCTATTCTACTTGGCACAGGAGCTATGGTAATTTTTAATTATTATTTTAGTGCGAATTCTGAAAATGAAGAAAGCGAGATTTAAAAAAAATTATAGTTCATCGTTTGTGGTCTTAGACCATTAAACCAAAGGACTCGGCTCGCGTCTAATTTTGCAAACAAAAAAAATCAGCCATTTGCTGCGGGGGGAAGAGTAAAGCACACATTGAAACAATCGCATACACCCAAATATGATTTGTGTTGTTATAAACGCAAACATGTACAAATCTTCAAAACTAGTATAGAGACAGCGTATATTTACACTCATTACGCACACAAAGACTACTCACACATTTCAAAATACAAGAAATTGCCATATCATTATTCAATTTGCCTCGTAATTTAATCATAATTGACTAAATATTCATTATTATTTTTTATTGTAATATTGGATTATGAAATAAACTTTAATATTGTAATAATTAAACAGTACCACATTGATGATTTATTAAACTAGCACTAGTTGAAATAAGATCTTAGTTATTGTGTGATGAAAATTGTGATGTGTGATATTTATTAACACTTTCACAATTTTATGTAAACCCTAATCGCTAAAAACATCCGTGAACATATTATATAATTATGTACATATAATTCAAATATTTACTTGCAACGTAATTTAAATGCCCTATATTTTGAGGGAAAAAATGCTGGTATCACTACAGTACAAAACTGTGAATTTCATAGGGATAGTAAATATCGATACTTTAATGTCGATATTTTAACTAGGAAAAATAATTTTGAATACTATAGATATGATGACGGTGGAATAAAACTAAAGTATAAGTTTAATTCATTTATTATATAGTATTTTTCTTAGATATTCGCGACTGTTACACATAAATAAAACTACGTTATTTACGGTTTTAAGCGCGATATTTCTTTATTTTGACAACGTTTCGGCTACTTTACAGCAGCTATGATCACGGTTTGACTCGAGGTTACATGTCAATTAGTAATGTTTAAAACATATTAATCTGAGCGTGGGGCGGTTTGTAACGCGCGTCGCGGGAGGAGAGGTGAGCGCGCGCGGAACACGCCGCGCGCCCATCTCGACGGCATAACGGCGGGCGAGAACCCTTTTCCCGGGTAACCATAGCTGGAAGCTGATGTCTAGGAATGACATACTCAAGCCGAAGCATTGATATGGAATAAAAGAATTGATATAGTGAAAAATTATAAAATTTATTAAATGAATAAAACATAATATTGGCCATAAATCGTAATCATCTAGTAGTAGGAACCCTTCGCTGCAATACCGTTAACCCTATGTTCACAAGGTAGGTTATATAGGAGCGCTGATCAAGAAACAGGTAGACTCTCAAGATCGGTAACGATACCCGATTCGATGGGGTAAAAGCAGTACTCTTTACCATCGTAACTTTTCATTGTGTGGGAGCAATACTTAAAAAAACTCTCACAACATTTAAATATATTTCCTAGTATAGGTTACAGTTATATGTACCAAATTTCAGCAGTGTAGACCTAATCTCGGAAAATAGATGAACAGACGGACACGACGAAATCGTAAAGGTTCCTTATTTTACAATAGGACCCTAAAAGTGGGTCATTATTAGTATAACGTCATCATATTTTCGACTAACAGCATCCAAGGTAGTTTTATCGATATCGACACGGAGTTATAAGTACAGATTAAACATCACTATAGATAGTATCGTGTAGCCAAAAAAACAAACTTCGATATTCAAATTTCAAATTAGTCTCCAACGCAATAAGGGCTATAATTTCTTGAAGGATTTCGCATTAGTCTCGTGAGTGTGTGTGTGAAGTGCGCTAGCTTTCAATATGGGCATTGTTATACAAATATAGACTCAATTTCTTCACAGTAACAGTTCAAAGTAAAACAGAGATTTGTCGGAAGTCGATACGAGATGTTTCATTAATTCGATTATAGAATCGATGTTTTAAACATCAAGTTTAATAAACAACTATAAGTTATTTTATTAAAAAAAGCAATAATTAGACAAAAAAATGCTTACATGTGAAATGTTACACCATCTTTTTGTAGATTTGAGGTGTTTGACATTTTATCGCACACGTTAAATGCACAGGTTGGCATTTTTGAGGAGCTCCTCACACAGCGATAACGATACTCTGACTGTTAGAAATCGATTATTGAACTAGTTTTTATAAACGCGTTAGATTTTATAATCTTGTACCTTGGCGGAGGGGTATGCTCTACGAGGCTTGTCCATTTGTTTAATGGTCTAAGTTTGTGGTAGACAATTTTACTACCCTCATATTTAAGTGATATTTATCGTGTACGAAAAATTACGATATAGTTGCAAAAATGAAAAAATTACGTAGGTAGTTATACTTTTTCATCATTATTTTTGGGAGTTGGTTACTTACAAGAAATTTGTGTTCGTTATAAACGATGTCCGTGTATTCATTGTCTGTTCAAGTCTACCTTCCAAGAGTTTTTATAATGTGAAAATCGGGTCTAGTTTTTTTAAATTATTTTACTTAGATTATGTATGGTAGAAAGTTGACTTTGACATATTATTCCTATGCGATGTTTTCCTTGGTTTTCTGATTAAGATAAGAAAACTTCTGTATGTTATAAACGATGTGCATGAAATTCATTGTCTTTTCAAGTTTACCTTCCAATAATTTTTATGTGAAAATCGGATCTAGTTTTTGAGTTTTTTTTTACTTAGATAACGTATAGTGGAAAGTGGTTATGACACATTATTGCTACGCTATGTTATCTTTCTTGTAAAAGTAAGTTTACAGGCATTATATGAAAGACATTTTAGATCCAGATGATAATAATTTTACCGTGAAGAAAGTGTGGCTATGAAGAAGTTTGAAAGCCACTATAAGGTACACAGGGGGTATTTACGTTAGTAGACACTTTGGTAAGTTGATTTTTTATTTAAGATTATTTTTGTGATAGTTTCAAATTCGAATTAGGGTGAATACCCTAGTTATTGAACGCATTGTAAATCGGAAAATTATTTTGAGTTTGTTTATTCCTCTATTATAATGAGTTTTCATAAGTTGTCGACCCTGGAGCCCGTAGAGTGACAACCTTCGTTGCTCTGATTGCCTACTTTGGTCAAAAAGTGTCGTCCGAGCCACGCTCAGCGGGGGTTGGTTGAGAGTACATCACTCATTTAGATGTATTGGTTTGATTGACTGATTGAGAAGTGATGTTAGCGGATTGGATGACTGATGCGTTCACACGGTTTTTGTTTGAAGTTAAAATAATGGAATTTCAATAATTATTAAACGTGGTAAATGCAGTTGACTATTATAATAGGTAGTTTTTAAATTTAGAGGTACATATAGAGTGAAAGATTTTAGTCTGATAGTCAAAGATTGTGAATTTGTGATATTATTATTGAAATAATAGTCGTTGGAAATTTTGAAAGTTTATTTTGACTTGGATGTTGAAGTAGTCATTAGTGCTCGGGGGTAGCAGAGTGCTTGTTTGGGTTTATTTAAGCTTTGTAGCGGGCGCGGTGGCCATTACAAAGTGAAATAGAGGCGAGGTGGCCAGTGAAATAGAGGCGAGGTGGCCAGTGAAATAGAGGCGAGGTGGTCAGTGAAATAGGTGCGAGGTGGCCATTACAAAGTGAAATAAGAGGCTAGGAGGCTATTTGGGTGGTTTATTTAGGCTTTTTAATGGGCGAGATGGCCGTTGCAAAGGGAAATCAGTGGAATGAGAGGCGAGGTAGCGATTGAAAAGTGGTATCGATAGAATGAGAAGCTGGGTATTATTTGGATATTTTTGTTTTTGATGTTTTGATTGGTGTTTTGATATTTGACCCAAAATGCGTAGCTCGATGGGCGACGAGGTGGCAGTTTCGATACTGCTGACTTGATTTGGTGTGTAGTCTGGAGTCTGTTAGGACTCGGATCTCAGAAAAAAATCCAGAATGAAGTTGTTGCGCAGAAGATAAAATGTACACGATGTCCTTGGTCAGGAGTGGCCGAACTATAATATCTCTTTCTTTTTGCAGATAATCCATAATTGGTGGCCTATTACACGAGGGCGTGTAATACGTCAGGAAGGCCGTGTCGGAGGGAAGCTATGACTATGACGATATGACGATGTATTATTGACTGGATGTATAACGCACAATATCATTTGTTTACATTATAATCACTGCTAAAATTCTTAATGTAATTTAATTAGATTTGTTAATGTTTCTATAACTTCAAGATCGTTCTAACCTAATAAAAGTAATGAATATTGTAATTTAATAAACGACCAATCGGAGCAGAGTATATGGCGGAGCGGGGTCAGAGACGCCCTCTATACTTTGAGTAGTATCTACTTCGGTAGACTGAGGAGTTTTTGTGGCGCATTTGGTTGGTGGCAACAGGTCGAGTTGGACCATGGAGTATTTTAAAGAAAGTATTGAAGCTGGAAGTATGAGCGGGTGCCCTGAACCCGCTGCTCGGTCTAAACTATGTCAAAATGTCGTTTAAATCTAAATTAAAAGTGTATAAACCGTGGCTATTGTGTTTTATGCTCGCATTTTATCCTGATGACGCCCACTAAGCCTGAAATAACTAAAGATGTCGTGAGAACGAGGCCGTTCTGCGACATATATATATATAAACAAATAAAATAGACTATTATAAACGAATGAGAACACTATGCAATTTTTTAGGTTTCTTCTCTGTTCGGGATTCACGCGGTTTTCGATGATCGATAGAAAATTCTGAGACTTAAAATCTGCTCTACTTTTTATCCCGGGAATTTTTTAGGGAATCATTTAAAATGGCCAGATTACGAAAAAGTACCAACTTAATTTTTTCACTTATCGATACCAACTTTTATTTATTAAAATGTGTAATTTTTATCCCGGGAATCCCGCGGGAATTTTCGCGGCAGTGGTTTGTAGTTGTTCGAATGTATACAAATTAGCTTATTCTGACACAGTTTTTACTACAACAACAGCTTACATTCCTTTTTGACCGACTTCCCAAAAGGAGGAGGTTCTCAATTTAGCCGGTATTTTTTTTTATGTATGGACACCGATTACTCTGAGATTTATGATCCGATTTACGTCATTCTTTTTTAGTTCAATGCTGAATAGTTGCCATTTGGTCCCCTAAAAATTTAACATAGTTTGGCCCAGTAGTATTCATAATACGATCATTGTTTTGTTCCCGTTTCTTGGGACCTATATTTTTTAAGGCGCGCGGCACCTTTCGTAGGCCTACCCATTACTAGACACTAAAAAGTAACAAATAAAAAAAACTTCGTTTAAAAATCCGACTTCAAAAACTAAAAAGTATAAAATAACTTATTTCTAAAGCTATTTTTAATTATAATATCTTATTTTTAGTATATATAATAAGCCATAATGTCGGTAGTTGACTATTTTTTTAAAGTACGGCGGCAGCGACATCGCCCCCCACCTTTCACTACGCTTGGAGTAGTCGTATAAAACGGAGCGCCCTGTGGTATTGGGACGCATTTTCCATTGTTTGTTCATAATCAAACTATCAGTTTTGCTCTGAAACTTAAACAGTTATTTACGATCCCCCTTTTTATAATTTTTATTATCATTTTCCACTCCTGATCGCTAAATTATTTACGATTCTACTTTTTATTATTATTTTCCGCTTCTGATTCCTAAATATATTATCTAAAACATCTTGAAGTCGGTGTAAAGTAAAACATAAAAAATTACTTTATTTTGTAAATTACTAAGCACCGACTTTAAGATGTTTAAAATAATATATATATATTAAAAATAAGATATTATAATTAAAAATAGCTTTAGAAATAAGTTATTTTATACTTTTTAGTTTTTGCAGTCGGTTTTTTTATTAAATGCTGCAGTAGTTTGTGTTCCGGGAATCCTGCGGGAATTTGAAGTGAAGCGTGAAAAAGTCGCGGGCTATCCTAGTAATACATATTTTCATATTCCGTTTCCAGGTTTGTTGGCATTCCCGCCCATGGCTGGTGTGGAATACCACGACAACTCGGCCGTCATGCTCTTTTCCATGGGTTCTGCCAGCGAGAGATTATTGCGAGATTTGTCGAATTATAAACCACAGGTAACCACCTATTTAATATTTCTCAAATATACACATATAATACCTGCATGTTAATAAAAAAGATAACTAAAAAAAATATGCACTCCAAGCTAGCCTTTCCTGCTGAAACATATAAATATAATATCCGGAAGAAAAAGCAATTTCAATCAAGCGTACCAAGAACAAACTACGGGAAAAAAACATTATGTTTGAAGGTGTACACTTATTTAAAAATTGCCAGACGACCTACAAAAATGTAAACATACAAACTTCAAGATAAAACTAAAAAATCTTTTATTAAAACAAATATAAAATAATAAACCACAACATAATTCTATCGCAGACTGCATAGGACCACATTAATGTTAAGAATTATACTGTATTACTTAATAACTATTATTTTAATCTCATTGTAAGTAAACTACGTGTTCTTATGAGAAATAAAGTTCTTTAAGCCTAGGTCAGTTAGATTTTAACCTATTTCAAAAAAGAATTTTATCCATGCAGGAATGGAGAAAGAATACAATTTCCTGCGTTGGGCGGCCTGTAGTAAGATGTGACGAAACAACCCACAGCTAGGTGGTAGGGTATTTGCCCGACTGGTTGGCTACCACCCCTGGTCTAGAGTATGCCGCCATAAGAATCTTGAGTTGTGTTCCGAAATAAGGGCCTTACTTATAATAATCTCGTTAAGAAACGATTAGCTATCTCTTAAATAAGAGACTTTTAAGCCCCTAATCAATGGCTGTTTCAAATAAAACTTGCCATCTTGCCACTTAGCAGACACTTAAACTACCTCTCGATGTTGGTTATTTTTGACAGTTATTTATGAGTTACTTTACCACCACCTCTTATCCTTAAGAGGAGTTTATGGGTAAGATTTTTGTTAATCAGTTGCTGAGCAGTCTCTTAAAATTTAACAAATGATTATAAGTAAGGCCATAAGTGTCCAGGTTCCAGTCTCCCTTAAGAGAGCAGCAGCGAATTTGTAGTACGTTTGGTGTTGCAAATGTCCGTAGGCGATGGTAACAGCTTTCCATCAAGTGGGCCGTCTGACTGTGCTCAAATCCTGCAATAAATAAATAGAGAATAGGAAGAGATTCTCATTTCGTCGTGTATATAAACATATTTTTTATGTATGTTCAGCTATAACTTTGTTGTTTCTGCGCACATTTTGATGAAGCTCTTTGCGTTCGATTTAGCAAAGGTTCGACATCGTCCCATGTCAATTTTATTCGGTTTCTTTAGTCGTGTTGTTAAGTTCTCATATGGTGTATCTACATCTCAGTTACTTTTTGGAGCAAGATAATGCAACACGGTAACACTAGGTGACCCTAGAACAGATTTCAATAAAAACTTTAGAGATAAATATAGGAATTTTATTATAAAATTTTCTTGTTTTCGTGAAAGAAGACCAACGATTGCCCAGTAAAGCCCAGCGTCCAATCTTGCTTTTACGAGCATAGATATTTTTTAACCTTAAGTCGGTCATAAATTAAAAGTCCTAATACGTCCGTCTTCAATTTCATAATGAAATCAGGCAAAATACTATATTCAACTCTCTATCTTTTCTTTCACCATATCCCAATTAATTGGAGTCGGCACAATATGTCTTTTCCTTCCACACTCCACTAATCTGACACTCATCTTCTGTCACACCACAAATCATCATATCATCCTTCACGCAATCCAACCATCTTTTTTTTGGTCTACCTTTACATCTGTACCCATCCATCTTGTAGTTTGACATTCTTTTTGTCACGTGACTTTCATCCCTCCTCATTACATGCCCATACCAACTTAGTCTTCTTCGTCTCAATTTTTCAGTCACGGGTGTAACTTTCAAGGATCCCCTTATGTACTCATTTCTCACCTTATCCATTCTCGTAACACCACACATCCATCTCAACATTCTCATCTCAGCTGAGTGTAGACGTTTCTGGTTTATCACTTTAGTGGCCCAACTGGTCATATGACAGATTTATATATTTGACCTTTTAGTTTCAGTTTGTCACACGTCACCGGTAGGTAACCGGTACCTGTCTCCACTTTAGCCATGCTACATTTATTCTTCTCCTTACATCCCTCTCTATATCACAATTACTCTGCAGTAGTGAACCAAAGTATTTGAATTCGGGGCTACATGGTAACTATGAAATTGAACTGAAAATTATTATAAGAAACAGTTGGGGTTTCCTGCAGCTACGCTCACAGTTAGTTCAGGCCCTCATCCCGCAGAAGGTACCCCATTTTCCGAGACTAATGGATAACAGACTATTTTGAGAGTAATCATTCACACAGGTTACATTGCACAAACATTTTGCGTAGGCGCTACTTACCCCTAGAAAGTACCGATCAATCCCGTGAAAACTATTCTAGTTTTCGGGATAAAAAATATCCCATGTCTATCCTCGGTATTAAAACCTAAGATAGTATAGCATCGAAAGTTAAATACACTATCTAGGAGATCACTGCCAACGGGGAGCGTGCCCAGAAGACTGGCAGCATTGCCGCGCTGTATGGCAATACTTACTTGTTGTGCGAAATATGAGCCAGCCTTCTGATCACGGGTAGTGTCAAAGAGTTTCTCAATGTATTAAAACTACAGATATACTAATTTTGAGCAAAATCGGTATTGTGGTTTTTCCCTAAAAGCACAAGACACACTGAGCTACTTTCGTGTTTATAAAATTGGCATGTATTTATTACATTGTAGGTTTTTCGCGACACATTTCCGTTCCACAACGACACAAGCAAGGAAGGTTTCATGTTCCTGACCACATGTGTGCACCCGGCTAGCCGGGGTAGTGTAACACTGTCGTCAACTAGCACCAGTGCGCCATTACTTGTGGACATCAATTACTTAAACATTCACGAAGACGTCACTTGCATGATTAAAGGTATTTTAACTGAATATTTTATTCACATACTCCATCGATCAATAATTAGTGATCGATGACATACTCACAATCAATCATACATTTTCTTTATACAAGGCTGCATAAGAAGCATCTTATTCACATGGCGTGAGTTCGAATCCAGGTTGGGTAACGTGCATAACTTGGCAACTTTTTAACTTTGTATACAATGTGCAATTTGTGCACATTGTTACAATGACCACAAAGGTGATGGTAAAGAAAAATTTCATGTGAAACCTGCACGTCGAGATTACTTATGTGTAGAATCTGCCAATCGGCCTTAGAAACATGGAACTCAAAATGAGAAGGCCCTAGCAGTAAAACTATTATGTGATGAAGAAGAATACTTCTTCGATTACCGTTGCCTATGGACTTTTGCGACACCAGCGTTGTTGCCAACACGCTGTTGGCCTTGAAGTAGTTTTACGATATCCTTTTTGAAAAACTCCATATTCAATAATAAGGAGTTTTTTATTGCTGTGAAAAAACGTCAGCTCATTTCAAATCCCCACGGTGCTTAAAATTAAACTTAATTAAAAAGTGCGGATCCCGAAGACCACGCAAAGTGGAGCAGGAAAGTGGACCCTGGATATCGAAGCGAGCACCTTAGCAGTCAAGTAATCATGAGATCCTGTAGTAAGACAGACATACAAACACGGAAGGCGATGGCAATTTTACATGAAGTCCATTTTTACCAAAATAGCAACGGAAACTATTCTTAGTCTATGTCTTCTGACATAAGATTTATATTTCATTCTGTAATATAATATTTTCAGCAATAAGAAGAGCAGAACAATTGGTATCTTCTAAGCCGTTTCATGAAATCGGTGCCAAAATACATTGGCCACGGCCGGAGAGGTGTCGGCCATTTTGGAATTATACGCTGCATGAACAGATAGGAAGATTGAGAAGGAGAAAAATGTAAGAGAATTGTAATTATTTGTTCAGTTCGTAATTATTAAACTGAGATTTGTTATTGGGAAGTTGGCAAACATGTAGACGGTCCCACTCTAAAGACGCTTGCACCACTAAAGATGTAGTGAACGCGATAGCAGCCTTTATGATAGGACCGAGGGATGAGATAGAGGGATGGGATGGAAGGCATAGGATTTGGGATTGGGGAAAGTGGGCTCTCTTTTTTATTGCTGGAGTACAGTACATAGTTCATCGCATCCACTCCTTATCCTATCTCTGCTATAGTATTCTAAAGCCTGGCACCGCATAGCTTCGCCCCTGGTGTTGCGAACGTTTATAGTCCATGTTAACTTTTTTCCATTAGATGGTCTGGGCCTGTGGACTTTTCCCATGTCAGTGCTGTTCTCGATGAGTTGCCGGCTGCGATGGAATTTTTCAACATCTATTTTGAAAAACTCTATATTGTACAGCTATGGGAAAACCTTACTTGGGAGCTCATTTTAAGTCCCAACCTTAGACAAGAGAAACGTTCTCGAGAACCGTTGCGTACATAAGCGAAGTGGCTCAAGAAAATGGGGATGGATTTTTTTCATACATTTGGATCTAAAAATATGTTTTAATAGCGTGAATCTAACTCTTAAAAACCTAGTTTTGACCTATAGTATGTAATAAAATGTTCACACTCATAAAATATTTTCAGTTCTAAAGGTCAAACTCAAAAAGAACGCAAACCAAAGTCGAGCCAAAAATCCAAAAGTCCCCCAGATGCATACTTGGAATGTATTATACGGGAAGTGGCAGTTACTGGTCATCATGTTGGAGGGACTTGTTCAGGTGGCACTGTCGTTGACGACCAACTCAGGTTAGTATTTAAACTCTTATCTTAAATGTCTTAAAACTCTCATCAGACGATTTTATTACTCTTGTCTTAGTAAACGGTTATAAAAACCCTTAAAATGGGATTAAAACTCTTATCTTCAAAAGTGTTTAAAACTCTTTAAGTTAAGAAGTGTCTTAAAACCTTCATCTAAAAGAGGGTTTTATAAGTTGTTAGATTTCTTGTTTTCCTTCCTAAGGAGGGGCCTTTCTGCATATCCACATGCTAGATAGGCGGTGCCGCCAATTGGCGAACTGAGATTCGTGCCGCCAATTGGCGAACTGAGATTCGTGCCGCCAATTGGCGAACTGAGATTCGTGCCATCAGTCGGCGTACTGAGATTCGTGCCGCCAATTGGCGAACTGAGATTTGTGACGCCTGTCGGCGAACTGAGATTCGTGCCGCCAATTGGCGAACTGAGATTCGTGCCGCCAATTGGCAAACTGAGATTCGTGCCGCCAATTGGCGAATTGAGATTCGTGCCATCAGTCGGCGTACTGAGATTCGTGCCGCCAATTGGCGAATTGAGATTTGTGACACCTGTCGGCGAACTGAGATTCGTGCCGCCAATTGGCGAACTGAGATTTGTGACACCTGTCGGCGAACTGAGATTCGTGCCGGCGGCTCAGTTGCACTACGGCTATTGCGAACAATCACATGCTCACCAAAATAAGTACATGCAAACACACATCAAATAATATTTTCTTAAGTTTTCGCGACTTGTACACATAATAAAACTACGTTTTAACGGTTTTAAGCGCGGTACTTTATTTGATTTAGGTTTATCCGACGTTTCGGCCGCTTTTCAGTGGCCTTGGTCACGGAAGACAAAGATGACATTTGTCAAACGTGTATTGTCAAAGTTTTTATTCAGCCTACCGCCAACTTGTTCATTTTAATTATTTAGTTTTAAATTTTGTTTATGGATATTATTTACTCTATGGGAGCCTAATCTAATTTACCACCGCTTCACAACATGTTGTGGCTTGAAGAGAAGAAGCGGCGCAAGAAAATCTTCAGCAAACATGCCTAGTTCTAAAAATTTTTTTATATAATAACCTCAACAACATCACCAGGCAGGTACCACCTGTTTGGGATCCAATCATCAAAACTATTAAGACCCAAACCCAGCAAAAACCAACTGCCAGACCTCAAGACACTGTGAGCTCTTTCTGCGTGTAACGAAACACAAACCAACTTGACTGATAATTTCTTTTATTTTTTCCTTCCACTCATTTTAATATTATATAAAAAAAAAATTTGAACTAGGCATGTTTGCTGAAGAGTTTCTTGCGCCGCTTCTTCTCTTCAAGCCACAACATGTGAAGCGGTGGTAAATTAGATTAGGCTCCCATAGAGTAAATAATATCCATAAACAAAATTTAAAACTAAATAATTAAAATGAACAAGTTGGCGGTAGGCTGAATAAAAACTTTGACAATACACGTTTGACAAATGTCATCTTTGTCTTCCGTGACCACGGCCAACTGAAAAGCGGCCGAAACGTCGGATAAACCTAAATCAAATAAATTACCGCGCTTAAAACCGTTAAAACGTAGTTTTATTACACATCAAATAGCGCATTTTTTATCTAAAAACCTCAAATAAAATTTACCGTATTTTGTAAATTTATTGTTGTCCTTTTATTTTACTTACTTCAAGATATTGTAGAAAGAAGTCGGTTAAATATTATTTTTTTTATTTTTAATGTGAAGTCGGTTTTGTTCTTTTATATGTAGCCTTAATTATAAGTCGTTAAAAACTTGAAAACACTTGTTTCAGCGTTCGCACAGTGAAAGGGGTAAGAGTCGTTGACGCCAGTGTTTTTCCTTCGCCTGTATCGTTGTATCCGAACTCAATCTTGGTGGCAATGGCTGAGAAGGCATCAGATATCATAAAGAACTCGTAAATATATATTGTTTAAAAACTACTTATTTATCGTAAACAATGAACGGAAAGTGAAATACAATTTATATGTGGATCAAAACAAGAGAGCACGGGCTGGTAAAGCTGGAATATAGACTAGATATAAAAAATAAAACAATTTTAATATATTTTGTTTAAAAAAAATTCAAGTCTTTTGTTTGCAGTCTGTCGTAGCGTGTTGTCGAAAATACCTACCGGATTCGATTGTGAATTTTACGACATACCGGGTCCAATTGTGAATCATAAGTACCCAGAGACCCACTCAAACACACGCAAATAAATTCTTTAATATCAATGAGCTCGAGCCATAAAGGAGGAGTTCGATGATGAGATGGACCATCTTCAGACGCTCCTCAGACAAGGAATCTAAACTCCCTTAGAGTTAGGAGTTTAGATTCTCAATCCAATGATTGATAAGGATAAAATAATAATTGTATGTGTGTTTCGAAAAATAACTTAAGAATACTTGTATAATGTGTTAAAAAGTTCAGGAAATTTAGTTAAATCTAAAAGGAGCTGATGAGACTGGGTGTTAATTAAATATGATTTATATTCAAATAAGTATATTTATTTATCTTACTTTTATATCTATTTGTAATTCAAAAATGACCTCTTCGGTATATGTTAAAAGAAATCTGAAGATAAGCGTCGTGTCTGCCTGCGGAAGGGGTAGTGGGTAGTTTTTTGGTGGAAATTCCAAGTTGTATATCGAGTATGTTCGCTGAAATATAAATGTTGCTATCAATGTTGGGTTTTGCAGAAATGTTTTATTCGTGCAGGACTCCGATAGAATACTTATTCCTGCAACCTGGTGACCCGTCGTACGCGACAAAACAACCCACAGGACCAATTATGCTATTACTATCAGGGCGTTCCATTAGTAGCTTACAACGTTCAAAATGCTCCGGCGCGTTCCCACTTTGTCGTGACGACAGATAATCATGTAGTTTTAAGTGTCGTGGCTTATATGTTTAAATTGAGGTGTTCACATATAGAACAACACGATAACACGATTGACTGTCGTCTAGGACATTTTTACAGTGACGACAGATTGTCATGACAATGGGAACGGCTAGCACGACAGTCGTAAAACGATAAAAAATCCTTACGACTAAATGGTGACGGCAAATCTATCGTAGTCACGATAAAAATATCGTCTCGTCGTTTACACGTATTTTTCCTTCCCCCTCGCGACTGTAGTAGCTTGCTAATGATGTGTAAACGACAAAGCGACTGCCGTGAAACGATAATTTTTTTTCGCGATCCAATGGGAACAACTAGAGACGACAGTCGTCCAATGATAAATTAATCGTTACGACATAGTGGGAACGCGCCCTTAGCCGTTCCACAAGGAGACCGCGGTCGTTGTGCTCGTGACGAAAACGTCACTAATGACGTCACCATCTTCGATCACACAACGCTCACGTCAAGAGGTGGGTCGAATAGCCGTTCCACTTAGATTTACGATTGTAACAACGGCAAGCAAGTGGAACCGGAAAAATCTCGGTCGTGAACGTGGTCGTTGTGAGGTCCTAACGGAACATAGCCTATATCATCAAAATCGCCGAACAGTATTGCCTCAATCGTAGGTCTGCTTGATTTCGGTATTCTGTTAATGGTTAAATTAAGTTAAAAATCAGAAGTGTTAAAGAGAAGTCAGGCAAAAAGTAGCTCAAATAAACTTGCATGTATGAGGAGTAGAGCACTTTTTTTTTGCGTCTCGAGTGAAAAAATGTTGATTTTTGATATTTTAAGTACTCCATCCAAAGGACAGCTCAAAAAATATTTTTAAGAAATCGCTCCAAATTTTTTAAGATTTAAATTGTTCTTTTATTCATTTTTTTTCTCGTTACGGTATTATTTTAAAGACCAAGAAATAATACATTTCTGTTCAAAGTGTAAATTTTAAAAGGTCGCTCACAACTTTGGATTTTTTCGAGCGACCTATTAATTATAATTAATATTCTTATTAATATTCCATATATTTTTTCACTCGCGAGGTGGTCCCATTGTCACCAAGTCAGGATCTGATTCAGATAATTTAATTAGTTATCTTAATTAGTGAAATAGGTTTCAAAAATTCAATTGATCAACAATTTATATACATACATCTCAATACGAGAAAGTCTCAATACTTTTCCAAAATATATTTTAAAAAGTTTTCAACCCAGCACACTTCACTTCGTTTATATCTGCTAAATTCATATCATTTGCTTTTCCTACACTAGCGCTATTTTGACGAGTTTTCGAACCATAATTTGCTGTTTACAGGTGGACACTTTTCAACTGATCCCCCATACTAGATTGTCCTCCCTATACCTCTAGCCTCCATAGTTTAGAACTAAATTTAAAAGTCGTTCAGAAATCAAATTTAATTTAAAAGTGAAGTTTTTTTTTCATTTTGAATGTCAATCATTTGATGTTTGTGTTGTCAGAAATCAACGTTTTTTATTTATTGATTCTGAGGCGGTACGAAGTTTGCCGGGTCAGCTAGTAAGAAATAAAACAAGAGAATAAGTTACCGCTTTAAATGGACATCCGCCATAATCAAATAAATCGGATATTGATTTAACATAATCATACATCCATTTGCGTTTTGTAATTTCACAAAATTTAAATTTGTATGGGAAATCGACACCAGATATTTTGTAACTAAAGAAAATCTGAAAAAAAATTATGATAAAATAATATATTAACAAAATGTTATACGTAATTATGATCAACAAAAAATATTATTTTTATCCGTGCAGGAACGGAGACAAAATACAATTTCCTGCGGCCTGTCGTAAGAGGTGACAAAACAACCTACAACCAGATGGTCGAGTATTTGCCCGACTGGATGGCTACCACCCCTGGCTAAAGTATGCGTCTATAACAACCTTGAGTTGTGTTCCGGCATTAGTGATCAGATTCCAGTCTCCCTTAAGAGAGCAGCAGCGCATTTGTAGCACCTTTGGTGTTGCAAATGTACATAGGCGATGGTAACCGCTTTCCATCAAGTGGGCCGTCTGCCTGTCTGTTGAACTCCTGCAATAAAAAAAAAAATATTAATAAAAAACTAGAAAAGCTCTTCAATTGAATTTTACAAAATACAGGAAATCTAACCAATGGCAAAATTCGGGCTTTCACCATTGCCGAAAAGTGAGTAGTTATTGCGTACTACTGAGGAAAGCTAAAAACTTCACGACACGGATGGGCGCCGCCATTCCAGGTTTAAAGCCCTTAAGGCCGGCTCGATGGGTATACCACTCTCACAGTATATCGGCGTGAAACAATTAGCCTTGTGAGCATGCGATGAATGGAAGCTCTAATGGCAACTTCCTCCAATCCCATCCCATCTATGTTATTACTCCTAATTCGTTTATATCTTCTTCTTGCGAAGCTGGGAAGCAGCAGCCCGGCCCACCTAATGGAAAGTGGGTACCATGGACTATAGACGTGCACACCACTAGGAGTGAAGCCAACGCGGTGCCAGCTTAAGAGCTGGCACCGCGAAGAAGTTATCCCGTTTCTGCTATACTATCCTAAGGGATAGAAACGGGATAACTTCTTTTTAAAACATTTAAAGGGGAACAATCTGACACAGATGATTTTTGCGAAACTAACCGTTTACGCAGCTCACGCAGCGGAAGCTCTCAAGAGGAAAACCCCGATATTCTTCATTGGTGCTCCGCTCCTATTAGTCTTAGCGTGATTATATATAGCCTATAGCCTTTCTTGGTAAATGGGCTATGTAACAATGAAAGAATTTTTCAAATCCAACCAGTAGTTCCTGAGATTAGCGCGTTCAAGTAAGCAAACAAATAAACAAACTCTTCAGGTTTATTTATTAGTATACGAGTAGATATATAAAACATACTCTACGTTGCCATACTATAAACTTCTTACGTAAAACGTCTTAAAATATCTTGTTAAATTAATTTTTCAGTCCTTTTATGATGCATGATTTTTTAATTCAAAAAAGTACGTGGACCACATCCGCTGGAGGCGGACCGGTGGTTGAAGGCGCCGCTACGCGTGTCTTTTCTTCCCATAATTACCGACACACTGCTACGGAGGTAGCAGCGGACTTCCCCCTCTGATTGATGAAATGGGTCAGTCTGCCACTGGGGTGGGGTAACTCCGTTCTAAATCCCGTATAAACCCTGGATACAGGGGCGCATGCTTAGGTTTAGTGGGTAGTTCGGCGATCGGTTTCTCGCAATTGCAGAAGCAAACAGAAGTTTGAGACTAGCGATCGCTGAGAGTCACACATCCTCGATGCATTCTGCGCTGCATTAGGCTCTCCCCCGAGCCTGAAGACGGTATCAATATATACATATATATGTAGGATACTAAATAAATGATTTATAAATCATCAAACTCGTATATTAATTAAAACACAATAAAGTAAAGAAATATTACAATGCTCGTCTCACAATTGTGGAAAAATGTGACGTGACGCGTAACCGAAAAATGTGACAGTAAATTTATAAAGAAGTTTCACTTCAGAAAAAAGGTGCTTACCGTAACATTGTTTCCAAAAGGGACTACAGCTGTCAGTGTACAATTCGTTCTATAAGGTTCATTTCGTCTCTTTCGTCCTGTCAATACTTTGACATCCTTTATATAGTTCTCATTATTATATTTGAGCACCGCATGTTGCTGATCAAATTTCTGTAATAGGAAATAAAGTCTATAATATAATCTGCCACCTGCCCAGAATACAGGCATCATTGTCTTGCCAGAGCCAATTTCTGTAATAGGGTAGGTATCTACCTAGAGATATATAATACTTTAATTTACTGTGGCGGCCAGCGTCTCCGAGCTGACCGGGATCTTCAATAAAGTAGACTGGTTCAGATAATATCCCTATTAATATTATAAATGCGAAAGTAACTCTGTCTGTCTGTTCCGTTTTCACGTAAAAACTACTGGACCGATTTGGCTGAAACTCAGTATATATATATTTTCGATGCCGAGAATGAACATAGGATACTTTTTAGCCCTAAAAACAGGATAGTTTCCGGGATAAAAATATAATTTGTCTTTCTGTTTGTTATGCTTTTACGGAAAAACAATCGGACCGAATTAGTTGAAATTCTGTATACATGTAATTTTAATACCGAGGGTGGACAAGGGATACCTTTTATCCCGGATAATGGGATAGATTAATTTAAAGGTTATCCCAAAAAGTGGGATAGGTTTTTTTGTGACTGCGATTGTCCGATTTGTCCTTATTGTCCTTTTGCCATTTTTGACCTATTTGCCCTTTTTTCATTTTTGCCCTTTTTGCCTTTTTGTATTTTTTGTCCTTTTTGTTATTTTTGACCTGTTTGTCTCTTTTGCCCCCTTTGTCCTTTTTGTACCTTTTTGCCTTTTTTGTCCTTTCTTTCCTTTTAATATTTTTTTCCTTTTTATATTTTTGCCTTTTTTGTCCTTTTTGCCCGTTTTGGTCCTTTATTCCCTTTTTATATTTTTTTGTTCTTTTTGCCCTTCTGCTCTTTTTGTGTTTATTGCCTTTTTTTGCCCTTTTTGTCCCTTTTGGCCTTTTTACGCTTATTGTCCTTTTGCCTTTTTTGTCCTTTTTGTTTTTATTGCCCTTTTTGTCATTTTTCGCCTTATTGTCCTTTTTGTCATTTTTGCCCTTATTGTCCTTTTTGCCCTTTTTGTACTTTTTGCCCTTTTTGTTCTATTTGTCATTTTTTCCCTTTTCGTATTTTTGTCCTTTTGCCCTTTTTGTCATTTTTGCCCTTTTTGTCCTCTTTGCCCTTTTTGTCATTTTTGTCCTTTTTGCCCTTTGTGTTCTTTTTTTCTCTTTTTGCCCTTTTTATCCTTTTCGTCTTTTTTGTCCTTTTTGCCCTTTGTGTTCTTTTTGTCTCTTTTTGGCCTTTTTGTCCTTTTTATCCTTTTCGTCTTTTTTGTCCTTTTAGTCATTATTGTCATGTTTGTCTATTATGTACTTTACATGGACGGGGATAGATAAGTATAACTAGGACGGTTTGAAATAAAGAATGAAAGTTTGGATGAGACCAATCATTTCTCAAGTTTATAGATATAATAATTCGTCGTCTATAAAAAATGCGATAGTAACTCGATATGTCTTTCCGTTAAGCTTTCACGGAACACTACTAGGAATACTGGATCGGTTTTGATGTAATTTTGTTTAAATGTAGTTTTAATACGGAAAATGGACATAAACACTTTTCATGCCGGAAGCTGGGATAGTTTGCGATACAAAATTAAATTAATCTTCCGAGTGCAAACAGCACTAACATGAAAATTTAGTTCAATGTAACCTGTATTAACGCCTGCTCTTTAAACGCACTAGAGATTCACCCGCGGCCTAGCCGCGGGTTAAACTCTAGTAATATATATATACTTTCATATATACACACCCACACACTCCCGTACACACCCTCACCCACGCCTACACGCCAACACACACGCACAGGCGCGCACACACACATACACACACACATGTTCATACATTCGTTTTCTTTGTAACAGCTTATTTCTGTCCTAACTTTGTAACCTTAAATTTTAGTTATTCTTAAGAATCTATTATTTTAGCCATGGAGTGGAGCACTGGTGACCTGTCAAACAGATTTCTTAGAAATCTATTTCAGGCACCAGTCTCACACACCAGGTTTCTTTCTGAATCGGTTGTGTAGAGAAATAAATAAAGTTTTATTATTATTATTATATATTCTTTACATTTTCAATCAAGAGATTTTTAATGTGTGTTCCGTGCGCGGCTCGATACAATTCTCATATCGATTGTTTTGCGAGGCGTTCGATGTAATTAAATTCAAATAATTATATTTATTAATATAAATGACGACTAAAAAGGTTTTAGTTGTTACAGTACACCATTACAGAAAACTTACGAACTGGTATTATTCTAATTTCGTACGAAGGGCGGTCTTATCGCTAAAAAGCGATCTCTTCCAGACAACCGTGGCAAGAATATTGCTGATTAGGAGTGGCGATGGTGGTATACATAATTATTGTACGATTACTTACATTTAAATCCCTACTATTTTTATTTTTTTTTTATTGCAGGAGATCCGCAGACAGGCAGACGGCCCACTTGATGGAAAGCGGTTACCATCGCCTATGGACATTTGCAATACCAAAGGCGCTACAAATGCGCTGCTGCTCTCTTAAGAGAGACTGGAACCTGGTCACCAATGCCGGAACACAACCCAAGGTTGTTATGGCGACATACTTTAGACCAGGGGTGGTAGCCATCCAGTCGGGCAAATGCCCTACCACCTGGCAATATTATAAATGTGAATGTAAGTTTGTTTGTTACGCTTTCACGCGATAACTACTCAACCGATCATCATGAAACTCTGTACACATATTCTTGGAGGTATTAGAAGTAACATATGATACTTTTGATCCCGAAAAATTAAAGAGTTCCCGTGGGATAGTTAAAAGAACTTTCCACGCGGACGAAGTCGCGGGCAGAAGCTAGTAATAAATATTTAACTATACTATATATACAAGTATACACATAAGTTATATACATATACAAGACATAGTGACAAAATATAACTATTTAAATAATCGGTATATAGGCAATAATTCGTGCTGGAACGGAAAATGAATAAATACAATTTTCTGCGGCAAGTTGGCTTGTTGTAAGAGACGACAAAACAACCCACAACCAGGTGGTAGGGTATTTGCAAACCTGGATACCTACCACCCTGGTCTAGAGTATGCCGCCATAATAACCTTGAGTTGTGTTCCGGTATTAGGGGCCAGGTTCCAGTCTCCCTTTGGCATACGAATGTCTATAGGCGATGGTAACCGCTGAACTCTTGCAATAAAAATAAGGCAAAGATAGAAAAAATTAAGGAGACGGTCTAGCTTTAGTACATTCTTGGGCCCAGATAGTAAAAGCACGACAGTGATTTTAAAATTTATTTTTGTTGATACGTTTTTATAATTGTAGTGGGTTAAGTTATTTTGAATGAATTAATGGTGCGGTGTGAGTGAAGACACTTGTTATTAATTGTCAAACTATACGAAAACACTTAGTCTCGAGGCCAATTTTGACGAACATCAAAGTATCATTAGTTTTTTTTTGTAAATGAACCCTTGAATCAGCAGATTTTGATAAAATAAGTACACCTGTATTATTATAACAAATCACAGTGTAAGTTGTAAGGATCAAGTTCTGTGTAGAAATGTCAAATAACAAACCAAGGGACAGGGTTTTGAACAAAGTAATAAAACTATGTTTTAACGGTTTTAATCGAGATATTTTTTATTATTATTTTGACGTTTCGGTCACTTTTAAGTGGCCGTGATCACGGAAGACAAAGTTGTCAATTGTCAATGAGTATTATTAAAGTTTTGTTTAGGCTACCGCAAACTTGTTGATTTTAATTATTAAGTTTTAATTTTGTTTATGGTTATTATTTATTCTATGGGAGCCTTATCTAATTTACCACCGCTTCGCAACATGTTATGGCTTGAGGAGAAGAAGCGGCGCAAGAAACTCTTCAACAAACTTGCCTAGCACTAATCATTTTATATAATATTAAACTGGGTGGAAGGAAAATAAAAGAAATTATCAGTCAAGTTGGTTTGTGTTCCGGTGCACGCAGAAAGAGCTCACAGTGTCTTGCAGTTGGTTTTTGCTGGGTTTGGCCCTTAATAGTTTTGATGATCAGATCCCAAACAGGTGGTACTTGCCAACCATCTTCTCTATTGAAATTTGGATGTTTTTTGATTTCAATAGCCTCACGCATTATTCTAGGTATGAAACGATTCTCTTTCGCAAGGATTTGTGGTCTATCGAATCTCATGTAATGGTTGGGTTTATCCAGGTTGTGTTATAAATATAAGTATAGGAATAATAAAAAGAAAATCATATAAATTATCGCTCTTAAAACCGTCAAAACGTAGTTTTATTACGTATAAAAGTCGCGAAAACTTAAGAAAATATTATTTGAACAAAGTGTTTTATTTTCCTTATATTGCGCCGGTAATTTGACTGCACATTATATTTATCCAATATTAAAATGATAAAAATAATTATAGCTAAAACTCAAGCTCCAGAGTCGGAAGTGATACACCTCACGTCGTAAGTAGCATCGGTGAATCTGCAGCCCACCCCTTAGCCACTCACACCCATGTTGCCCCTCGCCAGTCTTGTACGGCGTTTTTAGGGGCCCATACTGGGAGTAGCGAGTCACCGTCTGCTTATTTTTCCATGTTCCCCGAACATTGCGACAGGCAGACGCCATAGTACCAGATCCCCAGTTCTACTAGCTGTTGACTATAGTAGACCAGTATCTTTTGTTCTCATTTCCTACACTGGCCGGGACTTGTCCTTGGATGCATTTTTATATGGTGTAGACAGTAACAATCGCCGATCAGTGTCACGCCATATTTACATTAAAGTCAAAGAGCGTCTACATGTTGGCCTTCCCATGGCCCCATGCAAGCCCTCCAAAAGTCCGGGCTATTTTTATAGCCCTAGGTCTGGAGAGCATACATGTGTTATATTATATTGTTGTACTAGAAAAATTCACTTTTTACGCGCATTCTCGTACATATACAAAATATACTACTACTTACAGAATATACACAGACACTGAAGAGCAACAGCAATAGTACTTTCATGTTGAATGTCCTGATTGATACAAGACCAAACGACTGACTTTCAAATGACTGCTAAACTACTTAGCAAAATTATACAATAGGTATCATTACATTATTATGTATAACTACACAGTCTATCTATTATTTTCTGTCTATGATTCGATAGTATCATAAAATTTCAAAAACAAGTGGCCATGTACGGGTTGGTCTTGAACCTAATAGGATCCTCTATAACTAAATACTAATCGATTCGTGACCACCTCGCTGGGTGTCATTAAAAAATATACACGCACATACGCACGTATAGGGTTTAATTAAGATTTGTAATTTTTAATTAATTCATAAACGCAGAAAGCACTCGCAGTGGATATACGCAATTATTGCGTGGAACATTATTGCTGTAATATATTTGACAGGCGTTCCCGTACTCGCACCGCTGGGCGTAAAACATTTTTACTTTATCGATTTATTAATCACAATCAAATATAATAATGTAGCTTTCTATTGGTAAATGAATTTTCAAAATCGGATCAGTAGTACCGGAGATTATCCCGAACATCCTAACTCCCAAACTTTACCTTTTTATAATTTTATAAGTATATATAATATCGTGTTGTGCCTAGATCTCGAATACGAACTCCATAATTTTAACCAACTTCAATATAAATAAATATATTAGTTCAATACTAAGTCATACTAAAATAATGATATATATGTATACTAGACTTTTCCAACTTCTAGTACGTTCCTCTTGTTTAAAGAGCAGGCGTTAATACAGGTTATATTGAACTAAATTTTTATGTTAGTGCTATTTGCACCCGGAAGATTCCTTCATATTATTACATACTTAATTAAAGCAAAACTGGTCCAATATTCCTAGCAGTTTTCCGTGAAAGCTTAACAGATAGACATATTGAGTGTATACTGAGTTTCAGCATAATCGATCCCGCAGTTTTTCCGTGAAAACGAAACCGACACATGGTTACCTACTTTCGCATTTATAATATTAATAATAATTTGTGCATGTTTAGAGTTACGACTTAGACCCAATATTTAATAATAAATACATATTAGCAGGGCTTTTTTTGGCTTTAAATTTCTAAAATATCGAAAATTTGTTATAAAAACTGAAAAATGAAATAAAATCAATTTTGCCAATCATTACAAAAAAAAAATAGATTTTTTTGGAATGGAGCTACAAACAAAAAATTATAGACTATAATATAATTATAGAAAGAATTATAACTTTCGAGAACTAGCGTGCCCCCAAAAAAGAAGTGACAAAAAGGGCTGCATATATGTAATATGTAACTTAAGCCGTTTCTTCTTTTGTTTGCCAAATAAATAAAAGAAGATTCTTCATTGGACTGCATGTTTTTTTTAATATGTTTAATGCGATTTCTCCGTCAATTGCGGACCGATTATAATTTTTTTTTATTCGAAAGAGTATACGACGGTATATATATATTGTTTTAAATGTATTTGCGTAACTTAAACGCAAAATATAAAAAAATATTTAAAAAAAATCAAAATCGAGTTTAAACTATAAAGCAAACAATTAAAAAATGTAGAACTACTACATTCGTGCAGGAACGGAGAAAGAATACAATTTCCTGCGGCCGAGTGACCTCTCGTAAGAAGCAACAAAACAACCCACAGCCAGGTGGTAGGGCATTAGCCCGACTGGATGGTTAACCACCCCTGGTCTAAAGTATGTCGCCATAACAACCTTGAGTTGTGTTCCGGCATTAGTGACCAGGTTCCAGTCTCCTTTAAGAGAGCAGTAGCATCTTTGATGTTGCAAATGTCCATAGGCGATGGTAACCTCTTTCCATCAAATGGGCCGTCTGCCTGCCTGCTGAACTCATGCTATAAAAAATAAGTTTCATTTCGCATCGACTTTAAGATGTAGAAATATTTTTTGCTGAGCCGAAACATGTCCGACACAACGCTGATTTTCAGTGCCCACCTCCGAAATCACATAATCATGCGACTATAAAATACAAAAGCAGATGGACACAACGATTGTTGAAAGCTTTCGCGTTTTTACACAAAACTACAGAACCCTAATTAATGATACTTAATTTTGTAAATCTGTTTGAATCGCTGTTTATCGTAATATACCTATGCTTATTAATACAAAAATTATTGAGAGATAGAATCTGCATTATACCAGCTCGTTGAAAATGCCTAAATATTTTTAATGTTTACTCTCGTGGGTTAGGGTTGCCATAGGTGCAGAATTGTCGAGGACGAGATCGTCTATTTAATTTGACGGGGATTCAAAAACAACATATTTATTTATTTATTATCATACAAGCATCGCTATCATTACAGTTGCCACCAATACGATAGCGTGGTACACATAATATTCATTATGGATATAAATATACATATTCAGTCGTCATAACATATAATATAATACGCAGTTCTTGTGAATTCAGTCACAGTACAGATAAAAATGTCAATTTGTTGACATGTATTTTGTATCCGGTCTCCCATTATCCGTGATAGAGGGCCACTGTTTACGGGGGCATCAGCGCACTAGGATGTCCAAAGACTAACTACGTTATACATCCCTGGAATTCTAGATAAATGCTCTCATAGGGACCCAGGTAGATTTAGTGGGTAGTTTTTTCAGCCTCCTCCCTTAATAGAGGACAGCCCGTTTGCCGCTTGGTGCAAGAGTCCTACATGCACACGAAGCAAGCGGCACTTGGCGGCGCTTTTGGTCTTCCCCTATATCCAAGACCCGTGTGTGTGTCACAAGAAAAAACATTCCTCCTGAGTTAACAAAAAAAAACTCCAGAATTTTCCGGTATTTCGGATTTTCTACAATTTAGGTCAGAAATTAAGAGAAAAGAAGGTTCTAAATAAAATGAACTACATACAATACAAGAATACTAAATAGCAAGAACCATGAGTTTGAAGCTCCAAATTGACTCTAGCTCAGCAAATTGCTGTTTGTTAACCAGCGCTGATCTTCCAGTAGGGCCAGTTTAGTGGCATGCAGAAGCAGAACTGAATACCCATTAACAAAAGTGTACACAAAGCAGAAAAGACATACCGAAGCAAAAATTTAGCAACAGATGAAAAAGCATTGCGACTACTTCTACTACACTAAAAATATACATATAAATTAAATTGTATTTTTAACAAAAAAGGTAATACAGAAACCAAGATTTAAGATATGTATAGGTAAAGGTTAGAGGTTGGCAAGCAGTGAAGACAAATTGAGCAGTTAGTAAAACCAGAGCAGACATAACCTTCTATTCTAACCTGTACAAGACAATAACGTCGTCATACAGCGCTGGTGTCATGTACAAGATCTGCCTGGCTCACTTGATGTTCCAAAACAACTGTTTTTAATTTTGTCCTAAACCCATGAGTGCTTTCATATTTTTACAGGGGATAGAATGATCCTGTTAAATGTTTTGACTGTGAAGTATGTGTTGTGTGGCCTTAGCCTACAAATCTCAAATAGAATATACATAATGACAGCACTAAAAATAATACTCTGTGAACATTAATAAAAATGGTACCTATAATATTGTAAAACTGTTTCAAACAATGAAAATCCTATAATAAAATAAACTGCATGGTTTATCTGTCTTCCCTGACTACCAAAACAGATCCAACATTTGGATGCAGATTATAGAAAACCACTACTAAACGCAATTGTCTTGTAGCATCGTAAGCTGTATAGCACATTGCCACCTTTCAGTTGAAGTAGTCAAGGTTATGTCAATTTTTGTTTTATTGTATGAGTTCAGCAGAGAGGCAGACGGCCCACTTGATGGAAAGTGGTTACCATGGCCTACATTTGCACATTGCCAATTCAGTTGCCGGAACAGAACTCAAGGTTGCTGTGGCGACTTACTTTAGACCAGGGGTGGTAGCCATCAAGCCGGGCAAATGCCCTACCTGGCAAGACAACAAAGATATCCTTAGTGGTAACGTAATTCCACTGTTTTCATCATTTGTCTACTGAACCCGAAATAAAGGTTGTAATAAAAAGTGTCCTATTACACAAAAGACACTCAACGTGACATATAATAACGTAACGAGGTTCACGTTACGTAAATATAAATAATCGAACCTCCTTGGAAGTGTGTTTGATCAATACAATCTCACTTTAACACTGTTACAACTCAGGTCCCGATAAAAACAAAATTCACCTGCATATCTGAAACAAAGCACATTTATTACCCCTCGGCATTTGAATTAATAACATTGAAATTCTTTTATGGACGTCTTCTTTTGTTTACTTATTAGCATACGGCCTATTGTTGTATTGTATTGATTAGCCAGGTGTTACGGATTTTAAAGTAAAAGCTGGTTCTAGGAAATTCGGTCCACGTTGCCGGGCGGACATATTGCATTTGTCCAGTATAAAACAATAATCTGATGGAGGGGGGAGGGAGTTTAGCTAAAACTACGATGAAGGTGTGACGTGCGTTTAATTGGGAACCATAGTGACGGACTTCACGCGTTTTATTGAATTACGACCTTTCTGCATTATGTTTGTATTTGTTGTGTTCGGCTATATTTGTACCTGTATTTAAACGTGTTCATATAGTTCTAATAAACTATAATAATTCAACGGCATTTTAATTCGAGTCCCGCAACTCGTAACAATGGTATATAGAAAATGAGACGAAAGATGTAATTCAAATTGTCACTACGCGCATGTGATGCTACTTGCAAATGTGCCATTTTCTTATTAGAAAAGATTATTATTATCTACTATTTTTGATGACCATAACTAATTTACTTTTTTTAGTTTTACATACTGTTGGAGACCATTTTCCTTCCAAATGGATCGATATAAAGTTATTTAGCTATAATGTTTCTTATTAACCTGGTTTTATTTTAAAATATTAAATAACCATTATATTGTTATAGGCCACACAAATTATAATTACCTTGGTATTACTATTGAAAACCAATGTCGAAAAACCGTAAACCCAGTCGAACACATTATTAAAAGTAATCTTTAAAAATAAAGGACAAAAAAGACTTTAAAAATAAAACTGGTACTTTTGGCGTCGAATTGTAATTTATGATTGCAACTATGAAATCTCCATTAAACCTTGCGCTTATTTTTTTTATTTAATGGCAACCAACAAGTTATACACTGTTTTTTAAATAGTATAAAACAAAGTTCCTGTCCACTTCTGTCTGTACTTATTATATTATAGCCGCTAACTGCTCCTAAACCAAGCAACGGATTTTTAGCGGTTTTCACCTTCAATTAGGTAGTTTTCACTCAAGGGTTATATAATATACTAGGCTATGCCCGCGATTTCGTCCACGCTGGACTTAAATTCTCGGGACACTTAAAAATGTAAGCTATCGTTCTAGTGAAAACTGTATCGGAATAAGTTAATTTTTTCCCGGGAAAATCCTCGCGGGATTGTCGGTATGAAAAGTATCACACATTTTATTAGTATATAAATTTTTCTATCAACTATCGATCGATCACATTGTAATTTTTTTCATTCTAAACCATTCCCAGAAAATATCCCACTGGATTTACGGGATAAAAAGGAGAGCAGATATTATGTCTAAGAAATCCGTGAATCCCGAACAAACAGAGAAGAAATCTAAAAAAAATGGTCTATTGGAGTTGGGTTTTTTAATTAGCTCCAATTTACAGACAGCTAACCCGACAGACGTTGTCCTGTCTTAGTTTATATTGTCGAAAGCGCTAAGGTTAGATTAGAAATAATTTTATATGGTGGTTAAGTATTCTTAAATTTTCTAATTATCCGCGCAATTTTCTTAATTGTTGCATTCATAAGAACCTTCCCTGACAATGACAAACATAACAAAAAAGAATTAGCGAAATCGATCTAGCCGTGATGTCGTGACCAAGGGAAATAGGGATTCATTTTTATATATAGTTATGTATTTTCAAAGAAATCTTTTTTCTTTCTTCTATCTAAAATGTCATCGACGTGTTCGGGCTGATTAGCTGAAAACGAACGACCAAAGGCGTTTAAGAGTAGTGCCTCTGCACATCCGCAATGCCGACGCCTGTACTCAGAGGCGCGCCGTTGACGTCATACGGAATTTTTAGATTTTTTTCCTCTTCTGCTAACAAACAAGCAATTACGACAAATTGCTCTTGGATACTCCGTAAATCAGGCTTAAGATTAGTGGAAGCAAGTTGTGAATTAATATTGATTCGATTAACTCAAATAAATATCTTAGTCTCAGTAATCTAAGTATTAATGTCCACAGAAATATTCTGGTGTCGGTAAGTATTGTATTCTCAAAAGACGTCACTGTATAAATTAATGACGATAAATATTCAAAACAAGTCAATGCTTATTCCTGTTTTAATTCAATTGTCAGCGCAAATGATTCATTTGAGTAGTACTAATAGAAGAAATCACAATTAGATGGTTTAATTGAAGAAACATTTTTATGCTAATATAAGATTTTAACCACTGCCGGGAATATTCCCGCGGGATCCCCAGGACATAAAGTAACGCAGCATTTAAAAAAGAATCTAAGCATTGATTTTAGTGAAACCTGTGTCGGCATAAGCTAATCTTTATACAGCCGAACAACTTCAAACCTCTTAAAAAAATCCCCAGGGATCCCGGGATAAACAGTATCACATATTTTATTAGACAAAATTTGCTATCGCAGATGTTAAGTCTAAGAATTTACTGTTTCATATAGCTTCAGTGTATAGACAGGAATGTTTAGGATTTTATTATAATATAGATAGATATCTAACTACTGAGACTCAACGACCCAGAATGAGACCTGGCCTCCGAAACGAGAATACTCTATTCCTACCTGTTCATCACTGTCTGCCGCCAGGCATAGGCTTGATCAGCCTTCAAAACGTGATTCCAGCGATATCTAGGGCGACCAACACATCGTCGCCCCGTCGGTCGGCTAAAATAAGCTCTTTTTCACTTTCACTGCGCGATCCTTCCCCATTTTATGTAGGTGGTCAAGTCAGTCCAAGGAATGTGCCTATGATATTGGGCTCATCGACAAGATCTTCGATTTCGACATTTTTGCCATCCATTTGCCATCGCTTCCCCGTATCAGACCCAGGATGCATGCATATATATAGCTTTAATAAATTCTCAGGATTATAAAATATAATATTATTCCATATACAGGATACTACTGGGCTTTGCCTTCTCATTTTAAGGTAAATAGAGGAATTACCCGCCGTGCTTGTCGAAGGAAGATAGGACTCACTTACCGGTAACCGAAATGTGTTGTGGTTTCCTCATAGTGTCCAGTCTCCAATCAGGATTCACAATCAGGTCAATGGCGACTACCGTAATCGCTAATAAGCCACGATTTTTTTCAATTCTCCAAAAACATATATTTAGAACTTTTTGACTCCATAAAATTCGTAACGATTTGGAACATAATAACACACATACAGTCTTTTTAGTAATTTGATTTGTACAAGTATGTGAAGAACTGGTGATTTTTTAAAAATATTGATGAAGTCATGATTCACCTATAAACTGCAAACGCTTAAAAATTTTCCACTTGTTCGAGTATACTTCGAGAACATATAGTAACAAACAACTTATCCTTTTTTGTCTCGTGATAAAAATAATGACAAGAAGCTACAAGGAACTTATTTTTCTTAAAAGGACCAGTATCTTTTCCGTGTCTGATACGTTGCGTCGTGCAATATGTGTGACACAAAAGCAAGACTTGACGGCAAAGTAGTCGTGATAACAGGAAGTAGTTCGGGCATTGGTCTAGGAGCTGCAAAAGAAGTTGCTAAACTTGGCCCCAAAGTGATACTTGCAAGCCGAAACAAAGAAAAGTTAAAAAGAGCTCGTGAAGAAATAATAAACGAATCAGGAAACCAAAACATTGATTACAAATTACTAGATCTAGCTTCATTGAAGTCAGTGAGAGCTTTCGCCAATGAAATCAAGGCCGAAGGACGGTTAGACGTGTTAGTTAATAATGCTGGAGCTGTAGGACTGCCTGACGTGTTAACAGAAGATGGCCTAAACTTAATGATGCAAGTAAATTTCTTTGGTGCTTTCTTACTTACATACCTATTACTGCCTTTGCTTAAATCTTCATCACCTAGTCGCATTATTAATGGATCAGCTTCGTCGATGTATATCGGAGAAATTGACTTCAACCATTGGAATGATTTACGAAGATATAACATAATAACTTCTCTAGCAAATTCTAAACTAGCAATGACTCTTTTTACAGCAGAATTAAGCAGTAGACTTGATGATGGTGTGACAGCAAATGCGTTTGATCCATTTCTAGTTCGCGGTACTAATTTATCAGGTAATATTCCAATCGTAGTCAAAGATGTGGTTAATTTCTTCCTCAACATCACTGGAAGAGACATAAAAGAAGTTGGTAAAGAAGTAACTTATTTGGCGGCAGCACCTGAAATGAGAGAAGCAAGAGGTCGATATTACAAATTTTGTATCAAATTTATAAACCATTGGTTGGCAAGTGATCGGAATTTCGGGAAACGATTGTGGGAAGAATCTAAAAGACTTGTAAAGATAACACCTGAGGAGGATTGGGAACTCAATTAGAGGTCTAAAGTGTATACATACTTTTTAAGATTGTTTTGTATCCATCTATCTTACAACTATTATTACAAAAATAATATTGGAATTTGTATCCGTAAGAAAGAAATAATTTATTTAATAGGGAAGCGAAAATACAAGGATGTAGAAATAGTTTATACATGTCTATTGTTAAATTGAATATGTTATATGCCTCATTTCCATAAAGCTTTGTTGGAATTTCCTCCAGCACAGCGCTGATTTTTAGAACCAACCCCACCTCGTTGATTAATATTTGTACCATGATGTATACTTAAATACTACTTTAAATAATAACATATTCAAATAATACTTAACGATATACATACATACTAACCCACAAAGTAGAAAGTAACGTAGTGTATGAAACATAAAACAGATATGACAAAGAGTTACAAGATACAATCGAAAACGTTTTAATAAGATTCACTTCGATCGTACAGAAAGTAAGAAAAAATAATCATTATCCTATAAAATAAAAAAATAACATTTGTGACAACAAATTAAAATAAATGAACATATAAAAGTAAATAACTATAATAATATATAACAATGCCAGTACAGTAATCAATGATCTTTTTAATACAAATTGAATTAATTATTATAAAACACGTTGCACGTAATTCAAGTGAGTTTAAAATAAAAGCAAACACATTCTTTATAAGGAAGTCAAGATATAATGTCTACAAATGTTAATCATATCAAGGGTCTTTTTTCTGTCATTGTAGTAAATTGTAATTTTAAAATAAATTTTAACGTGATAATTTATTTCATGATGATGGGTGGAAGAACATCGTTCCAGCATGTTTAAAGCAACCTCTAGAAGCAGCCGTTCTATGCTTGGCTGTTATTAGCGGCCTGGTAACAGATCGAATAGCATATTCTAATTCTGCCTCCAAGTAATCCTGCCTTTCTAACAAATAGAACGAAACTAACCTTCTACCTACTGGGATTGTCGTCATTCATAATACTTTTATCACAACACTATAACATTCAAACTAAAACAATAGGTACCATTGTTCCACAACACCAACCATCCCACATTTCTAATTAATTATTGAGAACCTGACAATTTCTTAAGAAAATCTTAATGTTTTATTTATTTCATATACATACATACAATATTTCTGTATTAAATGTTAAAAAAAAGTTTGAGCTAGTTAAATAAGATGAAATCAAATTTTAGCTAGCCGTGTTGCTGGAGAGTTTTTTGCCACTTCTCCTTAACAGTAAGAAAACATAGTTATAACCATAAAATTACCGATAAAAATAGTATTGACGTTATATTTTATACCGTTAAAATGGCTAGAAATAACGGTAATTTTATAACGATTTTTCACCCCTATCTGAAATTAGCATAAATAATGATAACAAATTTTTACCGGTATTTCAAGTCCTAGTTCAGGATATCGTATAGTAGTTGAACCCGCCAAGCTTATTCAAGTTGAATTAATGGGCTTGACACGTCGATAACCGCGGTATGTATTTTTCAAAGTATACAAGTTATATCCTCCATATAAACTTATATTTCTTTAGTTTTTTTTTTTTAGTTAGGTTCGCAAACTGGCCAACTCAGCTTATTTTTAAACGAGACTAGAATACAAATAAAATGTATTTGCTGACTGGCCTTCTTGGTGCGAACACATCATGCATTATACAAAAGGCATTGAGTACATATTAATTTGAGAAAAGTTAGTTCAAAACGTAGATAGTTTCTCTATCTACGGTTCAAAATATTTATCATAACCGGAAGTTCAATAACTCGACAAGGTCACTGCCATTGGCCGAGACATTGTGCATGCAACTCATTGCATGGACACAGCAGTTACAATACAATTATACTATATGATTATGAACCTGTTTACCGTAATCATTTCCGCAAAAAGTGAACCTTTATAAAATTCATATTTGTGTCGATATTTTTTCCAAAAACTACTTGATCTATATCCGCTATACTTAACTTTTCCTTTTTTAATGGACCTTTTGTTATTGGCACGTCTGGCATACTACTACTACATAGTTGAAGAATTCTGGTGTTCCAAATGTTCATAGACGATATAAGAACTTCTCATCAGGTGGGCCATCATTTACGTCTGCATTTATTAAACATTTGTATACTTATTATCGTTGATATAAAAACATTAGCAATAATAAATACAAACGGAGTATAAATGTAACCCCTGATCATATTAAACTAATGTTGTATTAAGAAGTTGCATAGCTAATAATATTTTAACAGGCGCTTAAGTAATTTATTCGAAGATATTCATTCATTACGAAATGGTCCTTGAAATTACTAATAATATCAACTGTGGCGAAACTCATGTAGTATTCTACATCCAAAAGGATCTTTTTGATATCCCAGTCCGATTTTAAGCAGAGTACTGTTTATTATTAGTTGTGTTTTCTTCTCCATTATAGATTAGGTATGATAACTGTAAAACAAGTTGTAATTTCTTATCCAATCTTAATCAGTACTTTTTGTAAGAATTTATGGAGGTATGTTGCAGCATGAAATTTTAGTACATCATGTCATTATTATAACAATTATAATAATTTTCTTTCCTTTTATTGTGTCTTTGTCTTATTAAGTACATACATACATACATAACTTCACGCAATGTCCCTTGCGGGGTAGGCACGAACAACAGAGCGCCATACAGGTTTATTCTTACACACCTCAATTGCTTCTTTGACATTCATTCTTATTAAGTATATGCACTAATTGCTATAACTCCATTGATCCTTCAAAAGTAATTCTGTAACACACTTCTGTATAAAAATTATAATAAAAAGGAACTTGAGATATAAATAGAATAAGAAATATAAATAAAAACAAATTTTAGCTAGACATGTTGCTGGGGAGTTTCTTGCCGATTCTTCTCCTTAACAGCAAGAACACGTTGCGAAGCGGTGTACATAGACTAGGAAGTTAAATTAAATTTTAACCTATATGGATGACCTTCAAAAAGTGTTATCCAGTGGAACAAAAACTCCATTTTTGAATAAAAACATTTAAATTTGTAATTTCAGAAAGGGACGTGCTAGTGATGTGACATGTTTTAGGGTTGGGCGCAGCGATCAACAAATAATTTTCAAATAAGTTTTTAATTTAGTGAATTACTTTATAGGATGTTCTTTTACCTACTTGTTTAATATTTTACATACCCTTTTACCTTTCAGACCATAAATTATTAAGTAATTATTATGAGGAAACTTCGGATATTTAAATTTGACCACGTTCGTTACACAATTATTATGACTGTATTAATTAATAGTATCAATTTACATTATACATAACTTTATGGTAATGTAGATATGTTAAAATCGTAAGACAAGTTTACTTCTAGTTTAAAACAGAAAGGTTCTGTACATATTAAATATCTAGAAAACAAGAAAATTAGTGTAACCCTAAAAGAAAATTATTGAAAAGAAAATTTAAAATATTACTTACTGCATATTTTAATAATTAAACTAGCGTTCCAATAATATTAGACATTTATCTATTATCTATATATTATAATACGTGAAGCAAAGGACGGAGGAGTATGAAATTTCGCACACTTATGCTGGTGTGCACCGACATTTAACCGGCGGTTAAAATAAAATAATCACTTTTTATCCATACATTTTTACCGATTAATTTTTTTTAGGTTATAAGTCGGTGCACACCAGCCTTAGAGTTTATATAGAGAATCAGTGCAGAATACATTTAATAAATAAAAAAAACATTACACACACTACCATGTATTTGACACACACGCATAATTATATACTCTTTTGTTTATTGTTAAAGTCAAATTAACAGTGTAGCCTTGGCGAAATCTGTGATTATGGAAATATAGTCTTTGACAATATGGCAATACAACACTTTTTATTGTACTCCAACATTACATAGGAAAAATGCAAAAAAATGTGTGCTGGGACACATATTAGAAGTGAAACTTCAACGGACAAGTGGAAAAACGAATGCAACGGTCAAGTGGAAAAACGAATGGCAACGGATAAGTGGAAAAATGAATCGCAACGGACAAGTGGAAAAACGAATCGCAACGTACAAGTGGAAAAACTTCAATTGACAAGTGACAAAATGAATCGCAACAAAATTTTAACTTGAAGTGTTACGGGCAGATTGTTAATTTACTTGTCCAATTTGAAAACCTTCTTTCCACTTGTCCGTTGAAGTTTCACTTCTAATATGTGTCCCAGCACACATTTCAATTTTTCGCAGGTTTACTGCAAATTATGATTTGGTTAGGTTAGGTACATTTTAATTAATGCATTTTTTATGTAAACATATTTTATTTTATCAAACAAAAAACTGGATTCGATTCGGAACCAAAAAATATCCACAGTCTACTCTAAAATTATACACATACAACGGAACGTTAACAAATGCGCATCTTTCGTCATCAATCTTCATTCGAACCTCAAATTATGTTAACAGAAAAATATGTCAAAAAAAAAATATTCAAAAATATTTTGTTTGCTCAATTTTGATGAAGAGGCTCCGAAACTACTGAACCGATTTGAAAAATTCTTTCACTGTTGGCAATCTACGCTATTCCCGGGTGGCATAGGCTATATTATATTTACAAAAAAATTAGGGATCCTTACTAAAACTCCAATTATGATACCGAAGGTGATTTTTTTCCCTTAAATCACTTGCGCTGCGAAAACTATTGATGATTGAATAAAATAATGTACTACGACTTTGTAGAACACATTGTTATTTACAAAAAGTGTCGCGACAGCATATGTCCAACTATTATAGTTATGCCACAATAAGTGTTCTTTTATTTTAAAAATTTAAGTAAAATGCCGCCGCTAGAAAAGGCCCTTTATTTTTATTTTGGTATTAATCCTTATCAAAACAAATTACTTCATATTCAAGACTGCTTCAATACCTTTATATAACTTTTTGAATTATTCAATTCGGACATTCCATTCGAAAGATATCACGAGTTTAAAAATGTAAGAATTAGACCACGTGAATGTGACGCTTTTTCGTGAGCGAAAAATCGTTAGACCCCCTCTATATAGAAGTTTCACTTCAAAAAGTTACTAAAAGGTAGTACAATGGGCGGCCTTATTGCTTCAAGAAATCTCTTCCTTTGGATGGACAACATCTAATTGCATAGATAGCGTTGGCGTGCAGTTGAAATAGATATTAATATAATAATAAAATAAATATTATACATATATTATAGTTATAAAATATATATGTGCATAGACATATAAAACTTAAAAAATACACCGTGAGTTAAACAATTTCTCAACAGTGTTGTAGGTGGCGCTTGCATCATACGGTATGTTTTTTTAAGCAGATTTATTCTCTAGCCGAGTCTAGCCGAATTTCCAACTTGTTTTTTGTTGTTGTGTTGAATTGTTTGGTTATATATTCAGTTTTTTGGACTAGAAACCCTGGCGTACGTCTTCAGAATGCCCTACCAAAGTTTCATTGCAATCAGATCAATGGTTTAGGAACGCATAGTGGACAAACATATTACTTTTATTTTATTTTATTTATATGGATAAAAAAAGAACGGGAACAAAATTAGTTTTAAATTCACACCAAAGCAACTCCAAAATGATATTATGCAAACACCCGTATAGTGGTATAACACAACACACGCGTGTCGGTACATTATCTAATTACCGATTACACACGACTACTCGCCCCATTGTGATGCTCTCATAGCAGCTGGAGCTCTAAACCATACATACATACATATATATCACGCCTGTTTCCCATGGGGGTAGGCAGAGACTAGATCTCCACTTCGCTTCATCTACTGTCATTAATATCGATATCGAAGATACAAAATCGTTATAACCTGTCTCACAATACAATATCAGAAAAGCAAATCGCATCGCTCAATATACTAGCGATGAGCAGAACACGTGTGAGCCAGTACATTTTTCCGTACAAAATACATTTTTGCTGATACGACTCAAAACTTGAAATGTACTACTTCAATTTTTTTGCCGCGCTACTATCAAAAGTGAGAGGAAGGACGGAACGAAGCTTATACTACAAAAGTTCATTAACAACTCTACGGATATAGTATTACGACTGTTAGTAAAATGAGGTGACCGAAGCCGAGAACACCCGAATCATAACGAACATTTCCGAACTAGTTTTGAACGGGACAAATGAGGTAATAACGCTCACCGTCTCATTGCTTCAAATATACTGACGCAGTACAAACCGTACAAATGTCCTAGCCTCAGTTAAAGTAATACACTGTATTGCTTTAGTACAAATTCAAAAGTTTTTATTCAAAATAAGTTTCTCTTCAGTGGAACTTATTTTGAATATATTTAATACTTCGAGACAATAAACATGAATTTATGGTCGTTGCATTAGTAGGTAGTAATAATATAAAATTCGTTTTAAAACAGTCACGTTTACCAGACTGAATGTCGTTGGTGCTTTGGAAGTTGGAACGTCCCTTAGTATGGGAAGCAACTTGTGTCGATACTTTGGCGGCATCCCATCTTCCAGACACAGCCGTGATAGCCGGGGTTGCTACTGCACACCAGGAGTCCCTGAAATGTTACAAATATATTCAATTTCAAAATTTCAAATCAAAAGTATTTATTCAAAATAAGTTCCTCTGGAGAACTTTTTGAATGTCATGCATATAGGTTAAAAAATTATTTTATTTCCTAGTCTATATACACCGCTTCGTAATGTATCATTGCTATTAAGGAGAAGAAGCGGCAAAAAACTCCCCAGCAATACGTCGAGCTAAAAATTGCTTTTCTTATAACTCAAGTTCTTTTTTTATAAGTTTTATACAGAAGTATGTTACAGAATTACTTTTGAAGTATAATAATAGAGTTGTTTCAAACAGTGCTGTACAAAATGTCATGTTACTCTTACAAACTCATTTTAAAATCATGTCCTGCTCAACACTAGAATGTACAAATTCATAAAATACATAGTTTTAAAATCAAATATCCGAAATTAATGTATGGTTTCGATTACATATGCAGCAAAAGCGATATTACCCATCTCTAAAAATAGATTAAAATAAAATAAAATAATTAATATATAATAATCTTTGTCATTTGTTGCCTCATGTCAGAGATGTGGCACACAGAATGTGGCAATACTCGGCAAGCACTCTAGCGAATTGTATTCGAATAAATGATTCGATACAAGTTGTTACACGAGTATTTATTTTAATGTTGGTGTAACGTATTTATTTTGTTTTTATTAAAATTAATTTATTTGTTTTACTAATTTTATAAACTAAATAATAAAACTAAAAATTAATTTTAAAAATAAATAAACTAAACTATACTATGAATAAAGCTATACTCAAAAAATATCATAGATCTATAGGTAAAAAATAGACTCCAAATCGCTGCCGGTGGGGAGCGTGCCCAAAATTCTGGCCGCGTTTCCGCATTAGATGGCAATGCTGATACGTTGCCCTAAGTGCAAGCCAGCCTTCTGGTCACGCGAGACCTCAATTAGACGCGATGAGAGGTCTCGATAGAGTTGATGAGCTCCAGGCCTCCCCGGCCCCAGGGTCTCGATCCCAAAAGCCACAAATACATATCTACTACCACTGGACACATATTTCCGACATTTCAGGGCCTCCTGGTGTTCAGCAGCAGCCCCGGCTGTCAAGGCTGTGTCTGGAAGATGAGACGCCGCCAAAGTATCGACACAAGTTGCATCCCATTTTACTAATTAAATATTACATAAGAAGAATTAGTTATTATTATTATTTATTACTTAATTAACTAAATTGGGTCGTTTTTGCGTTACGCCATTAGGAAGATTTGCACTGAAAATCAGCGTTGTGTTGGATTTAATTCCGGCACAGCAATATGCTGAATGCAAACCTTGTTTTCTGAAAATGCGATGTACAAATTCTCAAAATATGCTCAGTGTATAATGTATAAGGAATGTAATTACGTCGCTATTTCTTCAAATAAAGTTTTCTTTCTTTCATTCTAAAAAAATCATATAGTCTATTCGCGTTTCTTTCTAAATGGTTTTAATGCATAGTATCGACATACTTAGAATTTTGTAATATGTAATAAAGATGTTCGTATTTCTTTCTTTTTTAATCTTGGTTTTGAAGATATGAATATAATTTTCAAGTCTCGCACAAATGAAGAGGTGAGTATAGTTCTTCAATATATCTCTCATTCTTATAGCTATAGCAGTTTGGACGCCATAGAGGTAGGGCTACCAACTATTTTTGAGAATTTTTAAGTAGAGAAATAAAGTATTTTTCAAAATTGTATTCATATCTTCTCTTGTAGACACTATTTTTGTGTACACACATTAACAACTTTCATTATGCTTAAATTTTTGAAAACTATTTTTAAATTCCCAATTTAAATTAACAAAAACAAACAATTCATTATTTATTAAATATATAGATGCCCTGTTCCTTTCTTCTCGCCATTTTACATTCATTACTGAATAAACTCTTTCATTGAAAGCTGGATCGATAATAGTTCAATAATTATCTATTTAAGTATTTCATTTTATGCATCAGACTAAGTATTGGAAATAGAGTATTTTCACATACTTTATTTTTATGCAAAAGTATAAAGTATATTTACCAAAAATGAAGTCTGTTATTATAAAGTTTGGTTGGCAGCCCTACATAGAAATAAAAACTTGCGATCTTATTGAATGTAGTAAGACGGTATCTTTTTACAAGTACCTACCTTGTTTTATGTAGTTGATGATTTGATTTTTTTATAAATTTTTTGTTATGTATTTTATTTATTTCATAAATAATTTATACAACCCTAACTTTAAAAAAATCCACTAAATATTAAAAATAAACGAAATTACAATTTTTTTTACTGAAAATAAAATTGGGGTTGTTTGGAAGAGATCGCTTTTAGCGATAAGTCTGCCCATTGTTCATAACTAGATATAATATCAGTTTTTAAGTTCAATTTAGTATTGGTGTATAATAAAGTGTTATCCATGTATCCAATTATATGTACAAACTAAAATTAAACCATAAAATCTAGTACCAGACCGCTGTCGGTTGGAAACGTGCCCAAAAGACTGGCAACGTGTGCGTTGCCCGAAGTATAGACCAGGCTGTTGGTCGCTCCGAACGAGATAGGGAGAGAAGTAATACTGCGCGTGCAAATGCGTCTACGCGTGGTCGCCGGCCTTCAGCTGGCACCCGGAGAGGCAGGTAAGCGCATTACTTCCCTCCCTGAATAATATCGCTGCGGGGGGCCTTTAGCTTGCTAGGGAGCAAAGGATTCACGACCCCCGTATGACGAAGTGGATGTGTCCTACTTCCCGGGGCACATTCAGGCACTTTTTGCGCTGGATCGGACTGGGCATAACTCTGTTCTAAGTCTCAGCCTTTCCTACACAAAAGCGCGGGGCACATGGGAGGAGGGTGGTTTTACTGGGTAGTAGGGTCACTGTCCGTGCAGTTTCTCTGAGTCGCCACACAAGCTGGAGTCGATCGCGGGTGGATTACTTTTGCATGCAGTAATGCCGCCCCCGACCGATGTGATTCTGAACCCTGGCCAGAATCCAGTATTGTGCGTATATCGGAAGCATTTCCCCCGGCCTTAAAAAAAAGGCTGTTGGTCGCTTGAGCAGCCATCACACCTTTAGCTATGTCTCGATAAAGCTGAATACGCCTCAGGCATATGATAAATTTTTATAATTTAATTTAAATGAAACTAATTAATGATTTTTTTTAGATGCTGTGGTTACTTACAATTAATTTTCAGACCGTAAAAAAAAAATTAAATTTGGATTCCATTATATTACTTTTTGAAACTGTTACGATTATAATATGTAAAATAATAATACAAAATTATAACACATTTTTAAATACCACGGCACTAATACAAAATCATGAAATTAGTGGGTGTATGCACGACCCGGCTGTTTTGGATCCGTGCATTGCAATGAGCGGGCGAAGAGCTGGCAAGGCTTGCAACGCGCAGCCTTAAGTCGTGCCCCAGTATGACCGTTGCCCTATCTCCTTCTGTAAGAAGGTATTGTAGCAGCGGAAGGTAGAGATCAAATGATACTTCGGATGGGAGAGAGTAGTATTCACTGTCGAGTGTAACCTTAAGTACAAATATTAACAAGTCGTACAGGTAGTAAAATATATAGTACAGTGTATGAGCGGTACGGATGATGTGAGAGCGAGATCGAGCAACTTTTAATATGTGCGATACCGCTTTTTTTTTTTTTTTTTTTTTTTTTTTTTGTTTGAGGCGAGGAAAAATGCTAACCGATTTACGCACTCTCAGGGCCGTCACTAGGAAACGGCGCGCATCCATCGGGGGCGATAACGCTAGCAATAGTATGCTTTGTTTGCGCTTCGTCCGCGATGGCTTGACTCTGAGGAGTGTGGAGACTCCGAGCGATGCCGCACGGGCGAGCAACCTCAATACCCACTAAAAAACCTCTCCTCCCGTCGACCCTGCGCTTTGTTGTGAAGGAAAGACTGAGATATAGAACATAGTTACGCAACAGTCGATCCAGCGCAATAAAGTGCCTGGAGTGTGCCCTGGGAGAACACACCCCACTTCGAAACGGGGGCTGAATCCCTTGCGTTGCCTAGTAGCAAGGGGCCCCTCGTACCGGAACCTAACTCAGGGAGGGAAGTAATGCGCGTACCTGCCTCTCCGGGTGCTAGCTGAAGGCCGGCGACCTCGGGTGGAGACATTAGCACGCGCTGCAGGACTTCGCTCCCTATCCCTTTCTGCGGCCTCTTTTAGAGACATAACCGCCTCACAGAAAGAGACCGCAGACTCCCAGCGGTCGTCGCTGTGCAACATGGCCGTTACCAAGTCGCCAAGCGATCGGACGGCTCCTACGTGTGTCTCGAGCTCGAAACGCTGAGGCGTCCATGCAGCGCACTCAACAAGCGTGTGTAACGCCGTATCGGGTGCGCCGCATTGGCGGCAGTCCGGGGAAGGCAAGCAGCCCACAATGCGAAACAGATACTGGTCGAAACAACCGTGTCCGGTCAGTATCTGAGTCGTCCTGAAGGTCAGGGTTCCGCTAGTGCGGGTCACCCATCTCTCCAGCTGCGGCCTGATTGCATCCACCGTATAGCCGCCGGCCACAGGGTGTTCGAGGTCACGAGACCAGGCGACGAGGCAGGAGGCGGTTTCCCGCTTCCTGACCGTCTCTAATTCGACTTGACAGAAGGTCAGTCCTCTAGCTAGGGCATCCTGCTGGGCGCGACGAACTCTGCACAGGACGTCTGCCTGGAGAGGCCAGGGCAGCTCGCCTGCCAAGAGAGTCGCCGCCGACCACGACACTGTGCGGTACCCCCGTATGGTCCTCACGGCCAGAACCCGCTGCGCGCGGTGCAGCAGGGTTCGGTTGTGGCGGTGAAGCGCATCGGACCAGACGGGCGCACCGTAGAGTGCCATACTCCTCAGGATGCCGGAATAAAGCTTCCGCGTCGCACCCCCCGGCCCCCCCACGTTAGGAAGAAGCCTGGAGAGTGCGCCCGCGGAATTCAGAAGTTTGGGAACTAGCTGCTCAAAGTGCGCTTTGAACAGCCATTTCCCGTCTAGGACTAGCCCAAGATATTTCATCGTGGGCCCTACTCTAATCGCCACCCCCTGAACTGTAACGGACAAGTCCGGGGGAGGATTCCGGAATTTCCTATGGAACATGACGGCCTCCGTTTTCGCGGGGGAGACCTTCAAGCCCAGCCTAGCTATTCGATCTACGACGATCGCCAGCCCGTCGTTGGCGACGTCCACGGATTCCGCAAAAGACGCGGCGCGTGCCGTGAGTAGGGTGTCGTCCGCAAAGCAGATCAGCCCTACTCCGGGCCGGACCGTCACCCGAAGGATCCAGTCATAGCCTACGTTCCAAAGGATAGGCCCGAGGACCGATCCCTGTGGAACGCCGCACGCGACACGTCGCCGACCTAGCACGTGGTTGGCGGACTCACCACCCTCCCAAAGGATGTGCCGATCTCGCAGGTACTCGCCCAACAGCCTCGTGAGGTACGGGGGGACTCCGTGCGCGCGGAGCCCTTCCCTGATCGTCTCATGAGGGAGGCTGTTAAAGGCATTCGCTATGTCTAGCGACACTGCAAGAACGACGTCCTTTGCTTGGACGGCTTCGTCCGTCAATGTTCGCAGCGTCTCGAAGGCGTCCATCGTGGAGCGCCTCCGCCGAAACCCGAACTGCGTATCTGATAGCCCCGGCTCCACAGTGTCTAGATGCTTCACAAGCCGCTCCGCCAAGATCTTCTCGAAGACCTTGGCGACCTCGTTCAGCAGCACTATGGGCCTGTAGGCGGACGGATCGTTGGGAGGCCGACCTCCCTTGGGAAGTAGGCACAAACGCCCCTCTTTCCATTGCGACGGGAACCTACCTGCGCGAATACAGGCTTCGAAGAGGTCCCGCAGCTGGCTGCGTAGGTGTTTTGCAGCCAGGAAGAGGAGTCGACCTGGAACCCCGTCGGGTCCCGGTGCCGTCTTCCTGCCCCGGAGCCGGTCCAGGGCGACGTCTAGCTCCCCCTCGGAGATGGAGTGAGGCTCCTGGGGGTGTCGGGAATGGGTGGACCCATACTGGGGGGAGTGAAGTTCCCCGGATCCGGGAAGAGCCCATCGATAACCGACCGGAGCACCTCGGGTTCGAGCGTTTCCGTGACCGTGGATGTGCAAGGCCGCAACTTGTTGCGGGCCCCACGGTACGGGCGCCCCCAAGGGTCCCGATCGAGCGTCCCGAGGAGCTCGGCCCGAGCCCGGGCTTTCGATCGCAATATTGCAATCGAAAGGGCCTTTCTGGCCTCTCTAAACTCGCCCACGAGTCCATTTTCCGCGACGAAGTCCGGAGGACGGCGCGCCCTGCAGCGTTTGAGCCTGTGGCTGATGATGCGAACTGCCTTTCGCATCTCGCCCAGCTCCTCGGTCCACCAGTGGACCGATTGCTTGCACGGAGGCTGCCGCTTGGAGACGCGTGGCATCGCAGCGTCGCAAACCCTCGTCAGGGTCTTGCGCATGTGCTCTGCCTGCGTATCCAGATTCGCGAAGTCGGCTGGGTAGGCCCAGCTTTCCGAGAAAGCCCGCTCCTCGGCCTGCTCCGGATCGAGCTTGGTAAGGGCCCAACGCGGGAGGAGAGGGGGGCGACGGTGAACAGGGCTCGGACCGGAGGAGGGGGTCGTGAGCTCAAATCTGATGTACCGATGATCAGAGAGCGACTCCACCTCCTCCAGCACCCTCCATCCGGTCACTCTGCGGGCGGCCGCATGAGTGACGAATGACAGGTCGATGATCGATCCACCCCGCGCGCGCACGCAGGTCTGGACCGACCCCTGGTTCAGTATGGTCAGGCCGGCTTGAAGAGCCCAATCCTCGACCGCCCGACCCCTAGCGTCCGTGAGTACGTTTCCCCAGGAGAGGTGCTTTGCATTAAAGTCGCCCATCACGAAGATCGTTTTGGGCGACAGTCTGCGTACGGCAGCCCCGACGGCGTCCAAGTGAAGCTCGAACTCCGCCAGGGGGCGGTTGCGCGAAAAGTAAACGCCTATGACGACGATACTCCCGCTCTCCGCCACAGCATAGCCCTTTCCTCTTTCGAGACATGTAAGCGGTGTGCCGGACCCGGCTCTGGCCACCACCGCTACCATGTCATCGAGATCGCCCACCCAGTTCCCTGAAGGAGGGACGTAATAAGGTTCACTTATTACGGCTAAATTCGCTTGCCACTCCGCCATCGCCTGCAGGCACAAGTCCTGAGCGGTGGGGGAGTGGTTTACGTTAGCTTGAAAGAACGTCGTTACGGGTGTACTAGGCATTGGAGGTGTCCATTGTCTGTACTCCCGATTTGCCGGTACGTGGTCTCGCCCGCGAGTGGACGAATTGGCCCCTCACGTAGGGAGGTTGGCAGAACCTCGCCAACGTGTGGTGGGCCGCGTTCAGCCCCCCCGCCGCGCACGCCGCGCAGTGGGGTTTCCGTGCCGTGCAGTCCGGCATCTTGTGTCCGCTTTTACCGCAGCGGAGACACAAGTTGGTCCGATCCGGGCACGTGTCCGGACAGGTTTGGGTGCCATGACCGACGTTGAAACATCTGTAGCAACGTATCGGTCTGGCTTCCAGTACCTCGACCTTCGCCGAGGTGAAGCCAACCAGAAGGTGGCCCAGCCCGACGATGGCTTTGGCAGCAGCGATGGGGCACAACACGTATGATGCGCCCAATCCGCCCGGTCCTGCACCGATGTGCTTCGTGAGCACGTCGTCGCGCCGGCAATTGCCTGCGCGCGCGATCGCGTCCCGAAGCCCATCGACCGTGACTGAGTCGTCCAGCCCTGAGACGTAAAGCTCCCCACGCTTTACGGGGCGGACGACCTCAGCCATCCCTTCTAGGGCCCCGCGCAGGGCTTCGGCGACGCGGTCCGCCTTGGCCGCGCTCTCGGGTCCCGGCTGGAACTCGAGGAGACGCGCGTCCCTGGCGGTCCGCACCACCTTCAGCCCCTCGCGGAGGCCCATGGCGGTGATGTCGACCACCGTCGAGGCCTTTGCGAAGACCTCGCGATAGCCGACACCCTTCGCGGCCGCTGCCGGCAGCAGTCTAATAATGACTGCGGCCGACTTCGGCTCGCGGAGAACGACGGCAGGCCTCGCGGCCTGCTTCCGCGGTTGCTGCCTCCACCCCGTCGGTGGGGCAGCAGCTTGCGCCTGGGGGGGGGAGGGGGCTCATTTGCCCTCGCCCCCTTACCCTTTTTCCGCCCTACGACCGTGGACCACGCCCCCCCCTCGGGAACGGGGGCGGGGGCGGGGGCCACGGGCGCCGGCGGCGGCGCGACGTACGGGGCGACGCGGCGGGCGCCGGCGACGGTGCCACACACGGGGTGGCACGACGGGCGCGCGGGACGGCGCCACTGATGGCGCAGACGCGGGGGCCATTTGTCGCCCAGAGGCCGAAATTATTGGGGCGGGCGCCGAAGCGAAGGCCGCCGAGGCAGCGGCGGCGGCGCGGGCCGCCTTTCTCCGCTTTCGGAGCGTCCGCTTCACGCCCCCCCTGTGTTTTTTCCTCGCGGGGGGTGTCGGTGGCAGTGGGGAGTCTGCCACCCCGGCGGCCGGGGCCGCCACCACTTCCATCGGGACCGGGGTACTTGCTTCCCCCAGACCCCGACGGACTGCAGCGGCAGCCGAGGCCGGTTTAGGCCCCCCGGTGGCCTTCGGCAAGGACGCACGAGGAGCCGGTCTGGGTGCCGGCACCTTGCCTCGGTCGGCCGCAAGCGGTGGACGGAGGATCGGCGCGGGTCCCAGCCTGCCCTCTATGGCGGCGAACCTTGCGTCCAAGAGTGGCGCTACGGCATCGAGCACGACGCGCACGAGCGCATCGTGCTCAGCGCTGCCGCGCCCGAGTGGGACGGACGGCGGCGCCGCGCCTTCGGCGGGCGCCGCGGCCGGCTCCGCCCCGCTGGCGCGAACCGGTTCCGACCCCGCCACCGCGGCGGGGGTCGGACGCGATTTTTTAGTCGCGACGGGCGCGGCGGGCGATTCCGAAATCGCCGCCACCTCCACCGCGACCGCCCGTGCCTTCCGCTTGATGGGCACGGGGGGCGGCGCCGCCACGACGGCGGGCGCCGGCTCCACGGCCGTAGCAGAGGCCTTAAGGGCCTTGCGCATTTCTTCAAACTCCTTACGGTAGGAGAGATTTTCCTCCCGCAAGGAGCTCACTTCCATGCGCAAACGCGCATTCTCGTTGCCGAGCTTCCATGCCTCGGCATCCGGATCCCGCGTGACCAGAGTGTCGACAATGTCCGACACTCTGTTCGCGGCATCCTTCAGCCGACGCACGTAGCCCCCCTTCAGATTGCCCGACGTCTGGGCGACCTGGAGGATTTCGGCCACCTGGGCGCTCGCCGCGAGGCGCAGCTCCCCGGGGCCGAGGGCAGTGATGTCCCCTACGAGGGCGGCGCACTGGCTAGCCGCGACCAATTTGGCGTTGGTTGCCTTGCGCGCCTTGCGCCCCTTTTCCCCCCCCTCTGTGCGGAGGAAGGCTTCCGCACCCGCGAGGACCGACGCGGCCGACGCGGCCGATTCGGTTGCGCCCCACGTGGGGCGCAAAGGCGAGCGCGCGCGCGCTGGGGTGGACGCGCCCGACGTAGGGGCCGAATCGGCGCCGCTGCTCTGGGACCGGTCCCAGAACCGTGACCTCGATCCGGCCGCAAATACCGGAGCACACGAAACAGGGGGCACAAACGTCCCCGAAGACGAAGCTCGCATCACTGGACCCACCGCCGAAGACGACGAACCTGTGGACGCGAACGCGGACGAAGTTGCAGCCGCCGAAGACGAGGACGTGGACGCCGCCGCCGTCGCCGTCACCGCCGCAACCGTTGCACACGCAGGCACCGACGTCGCGACAGCGACTCCCATCCCAGTAGGGAAGGAAGACGAAGGGGTCGCCGCTGCCGCGCCTACAAATTCCCTATTCGCGACCTCGGTCGATAGCGCGAGTGAAGCTCGCGCGACAACCGGGGTCGTGGGACGGCCGTCCCCGACGTTGCGAACCGATAGGTCGCAAGCCAGTGGCATTGGCGCAGGTGAGGCCTGCGCGCTATAGGCCACCGTCGTCGTGGGGCGACCGCCCCCCGCCGCCGCTGTTCCGGCCGCCGTGTAGGCGATTTGTCCACAGGCAGGCGAAACAGGGCGGGAATAGTCGAAGGCGCGAACGACACCGTCAAGCGCACTATCCAGAGACTCTGGAATGCTACCTGACAGTGGCGTGCGAAAGCCATCTTCGTACCCGTCGCCCCCCTGCACAGGTGATGCCCATGCAGAGGTCGACGGCGTCCCGAAGGCACTCACATCTATGGTGCTCGCGTCACTCACGGCCAGGCAAACAGCCGAGTGTGACCCGAGCAGCGTGCTCCTACCTATATCCAGGTGTGCCGCACTGTTACGTGCCGCACGGCTGGATGGGGGCCTGCGCGTCACGGGACCTTCCGGGGGCCCCATAACGTTATGCCTACTGTCGGGGGCATCCGCGGTGAGGTCCACCACGGACGCCGCCCTGCCTAGCGAGACAGGTGCCTCGGGTGCCGCCGTGATAACGGCAGCAGCCTGGCAGCCTGGACGTGGCCCGGCGGCAGATTTGCTGCGCCGAGCGATTGAAGTAGACGGGACCTTCTTCCTCCGCGTCTCACCGATCTCGGCCGCTTGCCAGCCATCCTTGGCCTCCAGGTGGCCTCTCTTGCAAGGCGCACCCGAAAGCCCAGGGGGTGGTTTAGGATCCTGGGCATCCATTACTGGATGCCCGTTCCCTGCGCGAAACCAGTGACACGCGACGGCGTACTTAGTGTACGAAATAACCGTTAATATTACGCAATATGCGCTGAAGCGCGCGAAAAGCAAGCAGAGAGTAAATCGACTCACCCAAGCCAATAAACTGCGATTCGCGCCGGAATCGAACGAACTAACACTGTACACTGACACTACACATTTATATTCGCAATTTATCGCCTTTTCGGAAAGAAAAAGCGCGAAAATCTGCAAAATTCGAGAAGAGCACAGGCATTAGCGACTGCCTCGCATGGATGCCCGTCCGGAACTGGTGCGATACCGCTTTGCGCTAGCAAGCGCAATCCCCGGTAAACTTGTAAGGTCTTCGGACCAACAATATAAAGTCAAGTCAAATAAAAAAAAGCGCTAGGCAGTAGTGCGTTGTCCGCTGCGATGATAAGACGTATACAGCTCCCATAGAGTTAAGGATGGAGATAAGGTTCAGAAATGAGATAATAAGTATAGGGGGAGAAACAACCGCCGGTGTTACTACATTGTTCCTCCACACGGTAAGGACAGCATACAAAACTATCCGTGCAGAAATGGGGAAAGAATACAATTTCCTGCATTGGAGCGGCGTGTTATAAGAGGCGACAAAACAACTCACAGCCAGGTAGTTATTTGTCCGTCTGGATGGCTACCCCTGGTCTAGGGTATGGCGCCATAACAACTTAGAGTTGTGTTCCGTCACTAGTGTCCAGGTCCCAGTATCCCTTAAGAGAGTAGCAGCGCATTTGTAGCACCTTTGGTGTAGCAAATGTTCATAGGCGATTGTGTGTGTGTTCATAGGCATATAAGGAGACCTTACAAGTGATGATTGGACGCGGCGAGTTCGGTACATATTTATTTACATAGGTTCAAACTAAGATACTCTCCCGCTTGTCTTTGTGATACAGGTGCTGACGAGACAGTTCAAATTTGTTTGAATATCCAAGATACTGCCGAGCCAGGAGCGATCTGGAAACCCAATCAATTTTATTGTTAATGAACCAACCCTATAGATTATGAGAAACAAGGAGACCAGGCCGCTCATGACGCGGTTTTATATTAAAATCGCCAAAGAAGCAGTTGAAAGAAATAAAGCAAGATTATAGACATAGATGTAAAAAGTACTAGCAAATTTAAATATGGTAGTATAACTACTTATAAATATATAGGAATATACATAGCAGTTCAATTAATTAATATAAATATTTTGAAATAAGTAAAATATAATAACAATATAAAACATATTTTTTAGTAATAGGCAGACATCCACGAATATTATATATCCACGAGTTAAGCTAGTTACGCTTGTGTTATGGGTGATATACAACGGACCACTCTGGGGCCGATCCCAGACACCCAGACCATAGTAAATAGCAGGAAGTTCGTTAGCGAAATTTATCATGACAGAAATCGAACCCGGAGCCTTTGCGTTCCAGCGAGTTCAGCCAGCCAAGACTTTGCCCGCTCAACCACAGAAGCCGTCATATACTATATACATAATATATACAAACGGAACATAACAAATAATATAATTATACAATGACCCTGACTAAGGCTAGCGTGCATAGACATTTAAGCGACGGTTAAAATATAATAATCACTATTTAGGCATATATTTTTAAAGATAATTTTATTTTAAGCATCGGTCTATGCATGTCTATGTCTATGCACACCAGCCTTAGTTACAGGAAGTCACCGAGCCACTGCGCTTCAATTAATAAAATTAAAAAAAAAACAAAATCACGTTTAGAAGAATGATTTCATTCACTAATGAGAGACCTTATATTTCGAGGTCCTTTAATAACGTTCGCTTATTTTACAATGCTAACCACTCAGTTATAATAACTACTGCATAGCAAGTAGACACCAAAATGATCAAAGATGATTTTACAAATCGTGAGTCTGATATTCGTTTAGACGGTAAAGTTGCTTTAGTTACTGGCGCTACTTCTGGAACAGGTCTAGAGATTGCCAAGAATCTTTCAAAACGAGGCGCTAAAGTCATAATTGCCAGTCGGAATCCTGTGAAGCTTGACAATGCAAAAGAAGAGATCATCAGAGCGTCCGGAAACATAAACGTAGTAACCAGACAAATGGATTTTGAGTCACTTACATCTGTACGGAGTTTTGTGTCTGAGACAGTTCAAACAGAACCAAAGTTGGATATTCTTATCAACAATATCGGAGCAATTGGTTTAGATGACAAATTAACAGCAGACAATCTACAATTGATGATGCAAGTGAATTATTTTGGATCATTTTTACTCACTTTTCTACTGTTTCCCCTTTTAAAAATATCTGCTCCCAGTAGAATAGTGAACGTATCGTCTTTAGCTCTGATTCTTGGCCAGATCGACTTTGAAGATTGGAACAAAGTTGGTAAGTATTCTAATTTCGGAGTTTATTGCAACGCAAAGTTAGCTAATGTTCTTTTTACAGTTGAAATGGATAAAAGAGTCCGAGGATTTGGAGTAAACATATACAGTATGGACCCCGGTTTGGGCAAATCGGAGTTTTTTAGACATTTTACAAACGAGCCTTTAAAGAATGTTCTGAATGCTGCTTTGCTAAAATTTGGGAGACCATTACATAGAGTAGCGACGATGGCAGTGTATTTGTCGATAGATCCAAAAGTAGAAGACGACAGTGGAAAACATTTTAGGGATTGTGAAGAGTTTTATAGCTCATGGTTTGCAAATGATACGGTGTTAACGAGTCGTTTATGGCAAGAGTCGAAGAAACTGGTTAAGATAACTGCAGAGGAAGACTGGGAAATACAGGAACAGCGTTTACATGTAAATAATACAAATTAATACAGCTTGATATTTGATCGGAATTTTGTAATGAATTTCAGTTAATACAAATTTATGACCTTCAACATCATTATACTAGTAAAATAATAAATAATTATGATGTATGGGGGTAACAAATGAAATATTTGTAGATAAAATCGTGTGAGAGAAATAGTTGTATTTTTGCTGACCTTAATGATTGGGACACGAAATTCTTATGTGCTTAAAATGCGGTGTAAAATTGTCATAACTATACACTACACTATTTCTTCAAATAAAGTGTCTTTCTTTTTTGCTTTTTTTTTGGACTACCTTTATGTTATTAGATATAAGTTCCATTTGCAACATTTTTTGTTACGTGATTATTCTTTGTCATTGTTTGCCAATACTGCGTTAATCTTTTTCCTGTTATGGCCGATTGAAATTTTATTAATCGTTTAATTACCTTCCTTACCACTAATTAAAATGTGACATAAGCTTCATGATTACCACCCTCAACAAAATGTCAAATTACCTTGTTGAGGTAATCTCCACATCAGAACAAGATTTTTTTCATCATATTCACTCTTGTTTTTTCTTTCTATTACTTATCGTTACATCATAAAGACATTGGTTTTTTTTGACACACCTGAAACTGGCTGTAATGGTGGTTTGATAGAGGACGAGCTATTTGCCAACCAAACAAAAAAGTAAAGTGAATCAATCAAATTCAGTTGAAAGTCATAAATCGGAAAAGATAAAACGTCTTTTAATTTTAACACAGAAATGATTCGTTCAATATCAAATTAAGGCAACTGAACGAATAGTGAGACGTATTCACCAGCTATTAAAGAGTTTGACACTGGTGTGATTTCTCTCTTCTCTAGGTACTTGATTCTGGAGTGGAGCGGAGACTCCATTAATGTCCGGTTCCTTTATCTTACAGACTGATCAGTTTCGTTACAACTAAGTTGTTAAATTTCACATAAGCTCCATAGGTACATGAACATTAACATACTATTTATCCGTCGTAGTCCTCCTTACCTTCAGGAACGTTTTGAATTCCTTCGCCTTTCTACTTCCCACAATATGCGCACTCATACGTATCGTAAACTCACTACACCTGCACACACTTCATCCTTTCATGATAACTTTTTTACAGTGCAGGCTGTCAAACTTTGGAATGTGGCGAATGGAAGCGGCAACCGCTTACTGTCAGAGAGGCCAAACCATCGCCTACATTTAAGAACGCACTCAGAAAACAATACTTTTCCGTAAATAATTATGCCTAATTCTTATATTATAGACTACTAAATATATATACATATATGTATTTAATTTATAAAGTAGTTTAAGTATGTGTATTTGATTTATAAATTATGTAGTTAAAGTATGTTTATTTATGATATACTTAATGATCTGCACCACCTAGATCGCCAGATTACGTTACACTATTCCTTAAGTTAGGTTTCCTGGAAGAGATTGCTTTAAGCGATAAGGCCGCTTATTGTTTTTACCACTTTTTATTGCAAGAGTTCATCATACAAGCAGACGGCCCACTTGATGGAAAGCGGATACCACGCCTATGGACAATTGCAACACCAAACGTGCTACAAATGCGCTGCTGCTCTCTTAAGGGAGACTGGAACTTGGTCACTAATGCCGGAACACAACACAATGTTATTATGGCGGCATGCTCTAGACCAGGGGTGGTCGCCATCCAGTCGAGCAATAGGTACTACCACCTGTGTGTGGGTTCACAAAATGTTCTCCAGTGGAACTTACTTTTAACCGACTTCGAAAAAAGGAGGAGGTTCTCAATTCGTCGGGATCGTTTTTTTTTGTTGCTTTTTTTTATGTATGTTCGCCGATAACTCCGTGATTTAGGATCCGATTTACGTGATTCTTTTTTTGTTCGACGCGGAATAGCTGCCATGTGGTCCCCTAAAAATTTGACATAGTTTGGCCCAGTAGTTTTCATTTTACGAACATTTTTTTGTTCCCGGTTCTTGGGACCTATATTTTTTAAGAAGCGCGGCACCATTCGTAGGTCCACCCATACATAGCTAGACACTAAACAGTAACAAATAAAATTTAAAAACTTAGTTTAATAAAACCGACTTCAAAAATGTATAAAATAACTTATTTCTTAAGCTATTATATATATTATCTAAAACATCTTGAAGTCGGTGCAAAGTAAAACATAAAAATTACTATATTTTGAAAATTACTAAGCACCGACTTTAAGATGTTTTAGATAATATATATAATAGCTTAAGAAATAAGTTATTTTATACATTTTAGTATTTTCGTTTTTGAAGTCGGTTTTTTTAAACGAATTTTTAAATTTTGAATAAAAACTTTTGAGTTTGAATACAAATAATGTCCAATTTCTACCACTGTAAGATATGGTAGGACAAGTGAATGAGTAGTCAAATATAACCACCGACATTAATGAGTTGGTCACTAATGATGGTGTGACTTTCAAATATTCTCTTTATGTAGGTAGGTACTTAATTCTAAACTTATCCATCCTCGTAACATCACACAGCCACCAAATCGACCTTTGAAAACTAGTGTAGATGTCTAGACAAGTTAGTGTTTGTGTACAAACAATGATGTCATAGGCACCAGTGCATGGTATTTGTCCGTTGCGAACATAAATCATTATGTCAGTCACAACCCTATTTAGCTTCCGTGAGAATTGCGCAAATCCCTTCTATGTGTGGGTTAATTTAGAGGCGATTCATCTTTTTGACAAGAACAGACAAGTATCGGAAAAACACTCACACATTATGTAGAAGATAGATAACACTTTATTATATACCAATACAAAAATTAAAATTATATCTAGTTACTAGCTGTCCCAACAGACGTCGTCCAACCCGGAAAAGCTTCAATGGATATGCCGGCAGCAGCGCCACCTACTGGGTCCAATTGTAAACCAACTCAGAAACCTTCTTTGAATCATGCACAACAACTTTGCTAAAGATCATCACATGATCAAATGTATAGATTGCGATTCTATAAAGGACATACAGACAAACATTGATTTTTATATATAAGATATTTATGAATTGAGATGATTATGGCGGTGGTGTTATACGTAACATATAGTACGAACTACTTACATTTTAATAATAAATGATATATATAGGTTGCCTGGAAGAGATCGCTTTGAGCGATAAGACCGTCTATTGTATTGCCTAGAAAATATTGTAAATATGGTATGTTTTTGTATATTTTGGTATGCAATAAAGTGTTATCTATTTTTCATAATTTAATTTCTAAGAAAGTTTTTTAGGGTAAATATACGCTTAATGGTTATTTTTGTTATTGTGTGTGACATTAATTCATTGATTTTTGTGTTGTGGTGTACCTTACGAATAACTTATTATATTAATTTATTCTAATTTTAATACTAAACTTATACTAATGTAGAGTGTATCTGTTACATGCTGGTGTTGTGAGGACGTGCATGTGCAGTGTATGCCTTATGTCTATACCTATATATATTATGCTAACTTGTGCCATGTGTGTTGTTATTTCCTTGTTTTTTTATAAAATTTATTGTTAACTATTTAAATATGGAGTTTCCATATACTTAAAAAGATCACAACAAGGCACCCGGCAGCTGTCAGTTTTTTCAGGAATTAGTATTCTTTCCGATCCTGCACGTTTCGCTCTACTTGGCACCGGTAAGGCGTTAGACACTCGAAAATGAAACACGCTACCGCTTATGAATTGAGGCTTAATACGTTAAAAGATTCACAAGGCGAGTGGGAAAGCGTTTTCCTAGTTTTAAAAGATGTGACGTGCATTTAACGTTTCTGTTTCACGAATTTGTTTTCTAAACTTAATTGTGACATAGACAAGGGTCCTCACAATTTTTAAGCACTTGGAAATCGTTTTATTTATTTATATAACATTAAAATAGGTATATATGAGAATAACTTAACTAAATACTTAAAAATAAACTAAATTATATATAAATTAATATAAAGAATGTAACAAATCGCTCCCAGAGGGAAACGTGCCCAGAAGGCTGGCTGCATTGCAACGCTGTATGTTGATTCGTTGCGCGAAATACGAACCAGCCTTCTGATCACGGGTGGTATCAAAGAGTTTCTTACAACTTTGAAGAAACCCTTTGCCGATGGACCCCACGGACCTAAAGTTTCAACTCCAAACGGCACAAATATGTAACCCCTTCCTAGGGTTCCATATTTGCGCCGTTTGAGATCTTCAGCTGTTGACGCAGCGTTGCCAGCCCCTGACTTAGTCACTGGAAGATGAGATGCCGCCAGAGTGTCAACGCATATCGCGTCCCACACAAGCGGCCTTCCCATCTTCCAAGGAATAACTGACATTCCATCTGGCCTCTTGCCATCGTCGTGCACCAAGCCATTTGGCTCTAGGATGGCTGGTATGCCAACACTGACAAGAGCTCGGCGGATGATGTCATTGAGGCTGGCATGGCGAGATCTTCGGCCAACACTATGTTTTTGCACTTTGAGTTTTTTTTTTGGCCCGGGTGAACGTGATATCCGTGGCGTCCGAGTAGAGTTGCAGTTTTATTTATATCCACTTATAACTATCTAAGTCAATACATGTGTGTTGCTCCCGGCCGTGGTACGCACCATGGTCGAGAGCACCACCGGATGGGACGCCGTCTCCTCCTTCGACGACCACGTTATGCTTGCAAAGGAGGAGGTGAATCACAACTCGGTCCCCGCCAAAGGCGGACGCGCCGGCATCGGAGGGCCTGTATGTACCTTCAGCCACCGTAGACTAGCCCGTTGGGGTATATGGGTTCTCACTCATCTCTTGAAAAAAAATCCATGCGAATGAAGACGCGAACACAGTTGTACAATGTAGAAAAATAACAATAATGTTTTTGCTAACCAAATACAATGTGACCATTTCAGTAAACCTAGGACTACCTACCTACTAGGTTTACTAAAATAATCCTAGTGTGTGTGCTACAGTTTTAAACTCACCTACTTACTCGCTCACTGGAACTATAGGAAATGTAACATTGTATGTTTGTTGCATTAGTGTATTACATACATTCTGTAATTGAAGTTTGTCACAAAATCTGTATGTATACGTTGTTGGCACTGAAAATCAATGCTGTATCAGATTAACTTTCGGCACCGCAATATACTGAGGTGCCAAACTCCTTTGTCCAATTGCGGCATGCAGCTACAAAATTATTTTGCTTCATCAAATTAATACATTTTCTTTATAGCTGGACTACAGCAGACATGCTGACGGCCCATCTGATGGAAAGCGGCTACCGTCGCCTATGGGCGTTTGCAACACCAGAGAAGTCATCAACGCGCTGCCGGCCTCGAAGAAATTTGATGACACCCTTTTTGAAAAGCTCCATAGCGTAGCGCTGTGGGAAAACCTCGGCTGGGAGCAAATTCCAAATCCCCACGGTACGCAAGAGAAACGTTCTACAGAACCGTTGCGTACATTAGCGAAGCGGCTCAAGGAAGTGGGGGTGAACTCCCACCGATGGCGAGCGGTGCGATTGTAGAAAGAGGACGAAGTCACCATTCTAAATATATATAATTTATGTGTGTCGCCTTTGACAAATAAACGTTTCTCTTTCTTTCTATCTTCTTTCAAATTACGAGTAAAGAGTCTTTAATATATTGTCTGAATTCTGAAATATTTAATATAGAAATATGTTCTGGTCCCGCGGAATACGGATCTAAAATTTAGACAGTTGATGTCGCGAGAAAGTCCTACGATAACTAACCTTTCCTAATGCTAATACGCTGAAAAAGAATAAACAGATGATAAACCAATTATAATAAAGCTCATGATAATTATGTGACATAACGTATAATGCTGTAACATCACTAGTCTCTTAGTGATGGGATACAACAATCGATAATAATATTAAATGTGTAATTTAATAGTATTTACTTTCACATGTTGTATTCATCGTCAACTTCAGAAGTATTGTCGTAAAGGTGAATTGAAATTGAAGATCACTTATATCGGATTAAAAAATAATTTGGATCAAATACTTGACTCATGAATAAAATTCAGGTATGATTTTCAAATTATCATAGCAAAAGCGGTCATTATTGAGTTTAGGATAAAAATAAAGTAAGGAAAAACAAATATATATATATATATGTATATTTTAATCATAAAAAATAACACTAGTGATTCCTATTTAAGATGAGTCCTACATATTTGGACTTATATCGTTGAGAATTACAAATGGTATTGAGCCAAACTATTAAGCAGATATTACATCATTCAACTAAAATGAATCAATTGGTTGAAAGGCACGGAGCTGAAGGGATACGACAACATTGAAATACTTAATTGTATGTTTACATCGATCAATTTGGTTGCTTTGTTCACATTTAAACACAGAAGTGAACCGTATAACATCAGCATTATAAATTAATAATAATAGTTTATTTATTTAAGTAAAGTAAAGTAAGTTACAGTATACAATATTTTTATGCTAGGTATGTACATTTCTTGAGACTATTAAGTTGTCGGTTTGCCCCCAAACTAGGACAGGCCTGTATTTTGGGGGTCACATTCGGCCATGATATGTTCTCGTTTTTTTTTTATTTCATTGTATGGATTGGGTGAGTTGAGCTTATTAATTCATATAATAATTAACAGTTTTTAGTTTTTTAATAATTTAGGGTTGCATTATATATATTTACGTATAATGTGATGAGTGTGTTAGTGCGTATGTGTGTGTGTGTGTGTGTGTGTGTGTGTGTGTGCGTGTGTGTGTGCGTGCGCGTGTACGGGCATGTGTGTAAGGGTGTGTTTGAGTGTGCGTTTATTTTAAAAACAAGTATGTAAGCAGTTCTTCTGTTTCGTCATAAGATAAACCTTGCAGCCAGGTGGTCACTTTTGCTTTGGCTTCATAGCGATTGAGACCAACAATATTTAGTTTGCTGTTTACAATTTTATAAACTTTACAACTAAGGAAATTGTACTGGTTTTGGGCGAAAGTAGTTCTACAACGTAGAATAGGGCACAAATTAGTTCAATACCAGTTCAGAATGTTTATTTTCAAAACCAAATCAATGTTCTCATTAGGCTATGATCACTAACTTCTAATAAGGTTAAATTTTCTAACACATGATGAATTGAAAAAAGAGTACGTTATGAACTAGCCTTATCAATTTTGAAAAGATCAACCGACGTATTTACGACACTTTTATACGACGTATTTACGAGCGAATCATGAAATGTTTAAGTTTGAGCATTTATTTTACTTTTGATGTTTGCACGCCCATCAAGTTGCATATTTTTGACAGTAAATCTCACATGTTATAATTGTCATACTTCATTGTTCCAGAGGATATAGAACGGCACTACGTTCTGTGAGTTACCAAATGCATAGACTATAAAGCATCAGCGTCAATCGTAATTAATCCTTTTGAAATGAAAATGTTTTAATTAAAAGGATTAACGCGGCATTTATTTAGACTTAATAAGACGTAATTTTGCTTTTATATAATTCTTAATTATAAACATGTAGGTTTATGGCTTATCTATTACACAATATTGTATTTTAAGTAAATCATATAGGTGTACTAAATTGATTAAAGTTGATTCCTAACTCGATTTTTACATAAAATTGAATCATCAACACTTTAGAGCATTATTAATTGATCAATGATCAAAAGTAAAATAAACGGTTGGAAGGAGTATAATGTGACTACATAATAAAAAGAATTCCATTATTTTTATATGAACTTCAAGATCTTATGTAACATGTTTCGGATTGCCTAATTTCGGCCAAACATGCACCGTTTTATTCTAGGCGGTAATTAATTCGGGCGATTATTATCATCATTTTCTTGCATGCAAAACTTTCTTAGTGATGAGAAATTGGCATCAAGGGAATATTGTGAAAATCGATTACTAATGTTTTTCGACAATAGGGATCAAGACTTGAGAGCTACCTTTAAAATGGTAACAAATATAGAACAAAACGGTGCATATTTGACCCGTACAATACAAAACAAGCGTTGGCAACCTACATTATGGCAGTTATATTTATAGGAGATGTTATGAAGCTACAGTTGTAGTAATTATACTCATCTAATGATGTCATAATTTAGTAGATTAGGTATCACGAAACGATAGCTATTTTATGCAAGGAATTTTTATGTTACAGTGAATAAAAAGGTTTAGCTACTAAATACGATACTGTTATAGTTACTAAACGTTTTGATGGAATTTGCAACAGGTATTAACAAGTTGCTGGACATTTTAGATTGCGAACATTTAATTGACGGTATTTTCAAGTAATTTATAGTATTTAAGCAGTGCTTGAGGCGAGGCAGACACAGTTGTACTACCATTTGCCAAGCGCTACTACCTTCAGTTATCTGAGTAGGTCATACATTTGTGTATGTAAATGTATATAATGGAAAATGAAAAGTATATAAATAAAGACTTTGAAATAAAGAGTTGTGAGAACGGGGTGACTGTAAGGGGAGATTGGATGTCACTGAGCCAGGTTGGACCCATTCTTTATGTCATCTTGGTAATATATCCTAAATGTGTTTTATATCTTTGCAGGAACGAAGATAGAATACAATTTCCTGCGGCCGGGTGGCCTGTCGCAAGAGGCGACAAAACAACCCATAGATAGGTGGTAGGATATTTGCTCGACTGGATGGGGATGGGGACCACCCCTGCTCTAGAGTATGCCGCCATAATAACCTTGTGTTGTGTTCCGGCATTAGTGACCACGTTCCAGTCTCCCTTAAGAGAGTAGCAGCGCGTTTGTAGCACCTTTGGTGTTGCAAATGTCCATAGGTGACGGTAACCGCTTTCCATCAAGTGGACCTTCTGCCTGTCTGATGAACTCATGCAATAAAAAGAATGTGTTGCTATCAAATGATTGAATATAGGTATTCTTTCTCATGTTTCTGTGATTACGATATACGTGTTTACTTATTTATTATGCGATGTTTCGATGCCGCTTACACAAATGAAATAAGGTCTTGAAGTCCACGTAAAAAATATGGATTTGCTTTTACGAATAAATAACCAATTATTCTCAAAGTATCGACAGCTGCACATCACTAAACGTGATAGCTTAGTGACGGGTCATTGGAAAGTGAGAGGCAAAGGTTATGGCATATAACCACGATACTGTAATGTAACGCAATAAGACGCTGCGGGACTTACCAATTTGTACCCCAAATAGACTATGATCACAATTATTTCCTATTGCTTAGAGGTTACATGGTAGTAGTAGTAAGTATTGTGTTACAAGATGTCCATACAGTAGTCATGAGAACCATAGTGTTTATTAATATCACATAGACAATCGTCATAGATAATATTTTTAGTCGATTTGTCAGATGATTCGATTTATAATTAAATTACCATTTGCTACCGGTTAATTTTATAGGCCCATTAAATTATCGTCTAGGTAATTTAGTGCATCAGTAACTAATTATTATAATTGTTTTTGTGATCCTGGCGACTGTATGATGTAATTGCTATTTTTAGCAATGAGGCAATTTGTAGGGTAGCATTTTCGTATAAAAGACGTAGTGGGGTGTAGACGGTATTCATACCACACCAAACGCTCCCACGAGTAAACGTCGCCCTCGAAATGTACTCATTGACGAGCCTGACAAAATCACCCGTCTCCTTGCGATTATGAACCCCCCGAGGCGCAGAACATCAACCTGGCATAACAGACGCAGACACAACAGACGCCGGAGAGCCCCCGGCTCGAATCCTCTTACACAATCGTAAGACCCACCAATCCATACTCATTACAGACACAAGTAGCCATACAAGATTAGCTTAGGCGTGTTGCTGGAGAGTTTCTTCCGCCGCTTCTTCTCCTCCAGCTGTAACACGTTGCGAAGCGGTAGTAATGATAGACTAGGATCGGCTCCGCCGGCGGAGTCTATAACGAGTCCCCAAATAATCACTTCAGCCTGTTGGCTTAGCTCATTCAGCCGTTTACGGCTTGTTCCCAATATAGAGTCAATCCCCCGCAGCGGTCGAGCCCAGGTCGAACCTCACAAGAGGTGCCTCCTCGAGCGTGCTGCTTTCGGGCTGAACGCCTCCGTTCCCACGGAGTCGGGAAGCCCCCAAAGCCCGGTATCGCTGAAACAGCCATCTGCGGCTATTCAGATGAGTCAGCTCCTAAAAAAAAGACGGTGTTCATTGCTTATTGTGCAGTGTAAATAGTGACACCAAATGATAAACAATAAAGGGGAAACCCTGCCCAAATATTTGTTACTTTCTTACCCAAATCTCTGCAAGGCTGGTAACACTTGTCAAAAAACATATTTACCTACTCTAAAACTATCAATATCCTACAATTATTATTGATTTTAGAGTAATTATACACAGCACAACGTGTGACACAACACAGGGGTGTCAGTTTCCACCAAAAAAAAATAGGTGGTTACATGGGTATGTTTAGTGTTGTCATATCCTGCTGACTTGTTTTGAATTCATTAAAGCTTTCCAAAGCCTTTTGGTCATTACGTTATTTTTTAACTACTCCATACGATAAAATATTAACTAGGGTTGCCAACCGTACTATAATATGTAGTATCGTACTATATTTTAGCCCATTGTACTTGTTAGCGAATTGTGCTATGTATTGTAGAAAAATAAGAACGAAGTACGAGATGAACTATATTTTCATCGCTAATTCAATTGTCGCGCTTTTTATTCAGATTAATATTTTAAAATAATAATTTAGTCTAGTTATAGTCTGCTGGCCAAAGCAAAAAGTAGTAATAAAAACACATGTAAAGTGCAATGGCGAAATAAATAAAACATATAATAAATAATGAACAATGAATGTATACTCTCTTTGATGTGAAATTTCTTTAGAATCGTTGTGATTTGAACTTATGAAACGAAAAAGCGACACTGAAAAGAGATATGCACATAAATCTACAGGACTAAACCTGCGAGAGGATGAGATACAAGTTTTACATTGTGCAGCACAGATTAGAGAGAAAATAAGATCAATCATTACACATAGGTCCGATTTGGACCAAAATAAAAAGTGATACTTAAGAAGTTTATTTTGAATTACTATAATATGTTGACGATGTAGGCTATAGGAATTACATTTATATTAATAAAAGTTATCTTAGATAAGAATTATCTGTGAGTATATTCTCTGAAGATTCATTTCTGCTGTATGTGAATGAATACACACATTTTTTTTCACTTAAATTTCCCAAAAGTATTATGTATTACAGCTTTAAAACAAAAAAAAAGTATATTTCCTTCAAAAAAAGGTGGTCACCCTACGCATATCCTACGGTTGTTTCAAATATGTAAGGAAGTTATATCATTTTTTATTCTTGAATGCAAACAAGATGGCAACTAATGGCCGGTTATTATATCTTACTGACCGTTCATTTGCCTACTGGTTTAAATTTGAGACAAGCTTCATACAAGTAATATAAAATTTCTACTAGTAAGGCATATCAATGAATGGTAAAACCATATACTACTCTGTCAAAAAAATAGGAGTTTTTGGCGGGAACTGAAATGAGATTTTGTGCTATGCAAATTTATTTTCTATAAATGTGTAAAATTACTCTAAAATGAACAATAATTGTAGGATATTGATAGTTTTTAATGAATTATGTATTTTGTGAGAAATGTGAACTGTATAGTTAGATATGGCCTTTTGAGTTGTCACAAGAACTCCGTTGAATGGCACGAGCTGGTTACCTACAGTTCAGCTGTGCTACACATAGGCTTAAGAAAATGAAGAAACTATATTGTAAACTAAGGTCTTGCTTAAAGGTCTTGCAGCCAAGCCATAAACCTAAATAAATAATGTCAAAAAAGAACCGGGCATAGATTAATAATACACAACATGTTAGATTCATTCAAATTGATTTTATCACCTTCAAAGTATGCTCCTTCAGAAACGATATACTTATGCCAACGAATAATGCAATCATCAAAACATTTTTTTAACGCTTTTCCGGTATTGAAATTAGTGCTCGTCGCGAATTCTCCTTTATGTCTTCTACCGAATCAAAGCGGTTGACACGAAGTGGTAATTTATGTTTTGAAAAAGAAAGAAGTCGAGTCAATTAAAATTATCCATTATCGATACTTTTTTGACAGAATGTATACCTACTTATATATAAGTTCCTATACATTCTATATCATATACCTATAGATGGTAGAAGTAAGGAAGGACCATCTAGTATCGGGCATCAGTTGAAAAAGTGTCCACCTGTAAACAGCAAATTATGGTTCGAAAACTCGTCGAAATAGCGCTAGTGTAGGAAAATGAAATGATATGAATTTAGCAGATATAAACGAAGTGAAGTGTGCTGGGTTGAAAAATTTAAAAATTATAATTTGGAAAAGTATTGATACTTTCTCGTATTGAGATGTATGTATATAAATTTTCACGAATTAAGATAACTAACTAAATTATCTGGAAATTCCACCATGAGGAGACATGCAATAGTTACATTTTCGTTTGTGGCGCTATTTTTAAATACTTTCCACTTGCTATTATGGCGGCATCTTAATTTGCTGCCCTTCAGTGGACACTTTTTAATATACTGAGATGGTTCTCCTTACCTCTACCCTCCATACTCTAAAGGGATAATAAAGCTTATTTCAAAGCTTATTCATAACTACCTGATCCGTACCCACTTCGCTGGGCGTCATATCAAGGTTTTATTTTATAACTAGCTTCTGCCCGCGACATCGTTCGCGTGGAATAGTTTTAAAAAAGTAAGTTTAAAAAGACCCCGTTGTTGCTCTTAGCGTGATGCTATATAGCCTATATCCTTCCTAGTAAATGGGCTATCTAACGCTGAAAAACTTTCAAATCAGACCAGTAGTTCCTGAGATTAGCGCGTTCAAGCAAATAAACAAACTTATCAACTTTATATATTATATATATAAGATAAAACTCTCACCAACACCACACCCTGTCAAAATCTCCGCTGCTATTATGTTACGTTGCAGAAAAATTACTTTCAGTCTGTTATAGGCTGTTTAACTAATTAAAGCTTTTTTAACTATCCCACGGGAACTCTTTAAATTTTCGGGATTAAAAGTATCCTATATGTTGACCAGGGATATAAACTACCATTACAAAATTTCATGTAAATCGGACCAGTCGTTTCGGAGATCTGCCGGTACAAACACACTGACAAACAGAGAAAGAAAAAAATTGAAAAAATCTAAATTAGTACTATTTCACTTCTTACACCCCTGACTCGGTTTTTAGATTTTTTTTTAAATATACAGGAATTTGATCTCTACAATTTTATTATAATAATATGTATAGATTAGCTAAGTCGTGGTAGCATAATGGCTAGCGCACGCGTCCTGAACTCAAAGGTCGCGGGTTCGGTCCTGGCCGGAACGCATGCACCACTTAGGCTGTTTTCTGACCTATGTGCATATTGTTACAATTACCACGTGCAACGAGACGAACGAACGCACATCGAGATAGCCGATGTCTCAAACCTGCCAAACCGCCTTGGACAAGCGTGGCGGGTATACCGTCCATTCCCCTACCGTGGGAGGCCCCCGAGCCCAGCAGTTATAAGCTGTTGAAATTCAAATTTTGAACTGAAACTTTCAGAAACATTATTTCTTGGACTATAAAATTACCGCATTGAGAAAAATTTGAATAAAAAAATAACATTTGGGTGATTTTTGAAATCTTAAAACATTTGGAGCGACCTCTTAAAATTTCGTTTTCGAGCTGTCTTTTGGCGGGAGTTCTTAAAATATCAAAAACATTTTTTCACACGACACTCAAAAACAAAAATAGTCGGTTATTTATGCCACCCTAGTATCTATGTATATATTTCATATTTTTAATGTACAGAACTAGAACACGACTACTTTTCGAAGAAATTCACCCTCATTTCCTTGAGCTACCAACCTTAATACGCAATTGTTCTCCAGAACTTTTATTCCGGGTACAACAATAATCTGGACGGAACATTTAAGAAGGAGGTTATAACATTTCCCTGGTATTGAAAATGTCGACAGGTGGCGATGACCTTTCCATCAGCTGGGCCGGCTTCCTGTTTACCAGCTGTTGGCAATTTTAAGAAAATATTATCGCACCCTATGCAAACACGTGTATTCAACACTTTCTAATTTCTACATATCGCTTAGAACTTCCGGCTCCTAATTAGTATAAGTCTAAAAAAACAAATATGAAACGGCAAGCGTAGACCTGTTGCACGCATAATTTACTAGTTAAGTCTAGGAAAATAACACCATCTTCAACAATTGGTGCACGCAACAATAATCATGAAAACTTTAGCAACTTTGTACGTGTGAATTACATTATCTTTGTAACAATATGATGTAGTATATTCTCACGTTTGGGAAATTGCGTAGTGATTTATAAATAAAACGGAGACCAACCATCTCTGGGAAAGGAAACGATCAAAGGTGAAGAAAGACTTCAACAACAACAAATCGTTTATGATAGAGCAATACACGCACGAATTTTATTATATGTCCAAATTATGTTTAGCAGGTTTTATTTATGCATGGAGAAAGAACACTAATAGGGAAGCGGACATATGTTAAATAAACATCAATTCAACCTATTTATTCATCAGTAGAATTAGTGTTACGAATTTGGTTCGTTTTAGTCTTACGCCAAAAGGAAGGTTTGCCCTGAAAATCACCGTTATGTCGGATCTAATGCTGCGTACAAATTCTCAAAATATGCTCTGTATATAATAATGCATAAGGAATGTAATTACTTCGCTATTTCTTCTAATAAAGTATTAGTTTATCTATTATTTATTTTATTAATCTATTACTGAGGGTTCCGATGGCCCACTACCCCTCCCCCTGCCCCTATCCCATCCCCTCTATGCAAGCCTAAAGGTTGGTAACTCATTAGTTTCGCCCCTGGTTTTGCAAACGTCACCTCACGTGCAGGCGACGGTAACGTTCAATTAATGCCCGGTGCCTATTTCTTACGGACCATTCAGTTTGCCTTACTATCTATTAAAATTTGACATAAGCTCCATATGTCTATCTGTATCTATGTCATGTCATAATTCAAGCGATGGTAGGGCAAGTCTACGAATAGTAAAATATAGGAACCGCCCATAGGTGGTGTCTCTACTAATCTCAGATTCAAAACAAAAAAATGTATTGAAATTAATCAAGCGGCGTATGCTGTTTACTCCGAACTCCGGCTTTCTATAAAAAATTAATTAAGTACCCGTATAGGAACGGAGAATGAATACGATTTCCTGCGTCCGGGCGGCCTGTCATAAGAGGCGAGACAAGAACCTACTCAGGTGATGGGTGTTTGCTCGTTTAGATGGCTACCACGCCTTGTCTAGAGTTTGCCGAGTTGCCAACCTGGGGTTTTATTCCGGCATTAGTGGCCACGTTCCAGTCGCCTTTGACTTCTGCTGTCTATCTCCTCATGCAAAAAAAAGACGGTTGTAACCACTTTCCATCAGGACGCAACCGGGATTTAATATGGATATCTTATACGTGTATCTTTATACCTGCGTATTAACATAGCAAAATTAATGTGTTTAAAGGTGGCCACACAATTAACCGAAGAAACCATGTTCGTCAAAGGATACGGATACGGTTTCATACATACTTGGCCCAGATTGTAAAAAGATGAGAGTGATTTTATGATTTCCTTTTGTTATGTTAATATTTTTTACAATTGTTGGTTTTTATATTAGTTGGTATATTTCTTTTATAATTAGTGTATTAATTTGTATTGTTACGAGTCACGAGACTCGAATTAAAATACCGTTAAAATTACTATAGAGTTTATTAGAACTATACAAACACGTATAATACAGATACAAATATAACCGAACACAACAAGTCAAAATGTAATGCAGAAGGTCGTAATTCAACAACACGCGGAAAGTCCGTCACTAAATAGATTAGCGAATGTACACAAGTCTTGCTTCGCTCGTGGTTATTGCTCGACTCCCGCATCCCTCAGATAGGGCATTGCTTTATACTGCACAGATGCAATATGTCTACCCAGCCGCGTGGACCGATTTCCTAGAATCAGTTTGTACTTTAAATCTGACACACCTGACTAATTACTGCCATAAAAGATTACAATACACAATGGGCTGTTTTCTAATCATAATTTTAAACATAAAGTAAACAAAAGAAGTCCAAATGCCGAAAGGTAATAAAATGTGTTTTCACAGGTATGCAGGTGTGAATTTGTTTTTGTCCGGACCAGAGCCGTAACAATATTAATAATTGTTCAAATTTATTCCCATAAAAGATTATGATAATCGATAATTTATCTTATTTGTGTGTATTTATCTTATTTTCAAGATTTCTCTCGTCTTTGAGGTAGAATTTAGGACTGATGTTTTCCATTTTGTAATAGAAAAATATAACGCTTTTTTTAAACCATACCTTAACTCATTACATTTCCTTGATTCAAAAGACCCCGACACTTTTTTTCAAAAAATGTCATTTTATAGTTCAAAAGTTGAAAGGTGGAAAGGGGACAATTATGTTACTTTATTATGACTAATTGTTTTAAGCAAGTTTTTATTTAAAATTAAAACTGACAAGTTCCGGCGTGTTCCAGTGTACGTCCATCCTTAATAGGCGGTTAGTTGATTCAGATGCGCAACATGAAAGTTATATGGTGCAATGGAAGGCCAAATCATATATCACAATCTGAACGTATCTCACGATTTTTGGACTATGGGGTGTCAAGCTATAAGCATTAGCGAAAACAAGATAATGTTACGAGTTACGGGACACGAATTAAAATGTCGTTGGAATTACTAGTAGAATTTATTAGAACTATACAAACACGCATAACATAGGTACACATATAACTGAACACAACTAGTGCAAACGTTATGCACGATTCAATAACACACGCAGTACACACGTCTCACCTTGATCGTGGTTCTCGCTCGACTGCCGCATCGCTCCGTTGTGGCATTGCTTTATACTGTCAAATACAATACCGTTTGGAGAATTTCTTAGAACCAGCTTGTATTTTAAATACTAGACACCGGGCAGTGATCACAATACAACAATAGGCCCTAAGAAATTACAATACACAATGGGCTATTTCTAATTACAAATTTTAAACACAAAATAAACAAAAGGAAAGCTAATAAAGTGTGTGTTTTATGGTAAGCAGGTGTGCATTCACTTCTTTCGGCGTGTAACAATACTATAATCACATATGATCATAGTATTGCGGATATCCTTAAGCTATCTTAAGATTGTTAGCAGTTGAAACAAAGAGGCCCTGGAGTGGAAACACTGCTCATAATAATATAGTATCCTATATAAAATACTGCTCTTATATATCCTATATAGAAAAAGATTATTAAAATTTCTTCCATGGTAAGTGAACCAACGACATACGTACAAACAACAAGGCGAGGAAATAAAATGAAACTACAACGTTCAATGATATTGAATGTTTCAATTTTCTGTTTACATAAAGGTTCGCTTCGCTAGCTCCAGCCAAAAAAAAAGTCCAGATAGGCTGTAAGCATGTCTACTTTATTCTAACAATAAAAATGATAATTATGTTGCCCCTGTCTTCTATGGCGTTTTGTGGGGCCCATGCAGGGAGTGGCGAGTCACCGTCTGCCCATTTTTTCATGTTCCCTGAACATTGCGGCGGGCAGACGCCATAGTCCCCATATTCCCAGGCCTCGAGTACCACTAGCAGTTCACCCCAATAGCCCGGTACTTTTTGTCCTTATTTCCCACAATAGTCCTACACTGGCCGGGGCTTGTCCTTGGGTGCATTACTATATGGTGTAGACAGGGATAATCGCCGGTCAGTGTCATGCCACATTTACATCAAACTTGTCAAATGGCCTAAACGTGTTGGCGTTCCCATGGTCCCACGCAAGCCCTCCAAATGTGAGGGCCATTTTTATGGCCCGTGGTCGTCAAAGACATATATAAAAAATTGGCCTGGTACGCTCTGCCGCTCATAACTTAAGCCGCATGGATATCCACGTTGGATCGTAAGACACAGAAGTGGTTGTCGGCGATCACGAATTGCGCCTCGTCGATTAACATTTTCAAACCATATTTACTCAACTATTACAACGCTCAAAACATCAGTAGGCTTACTATAATGTCAGGTTCCAATATCATAGTATATAATGTTGTACATTCATTTATCGTTCTACTGCTATAAAATCTAAACATCTATACAGGTAAATAAAATCGAAGTGTTGGTTTGTAATGTTAAAAAAACAGCTTTTTACTACATGCTGTTACGCATGCATATTGTTACGACCGACAAAGACCTATTCACAGCTGCAGTTTATTACCTTAGCATTTGGATTTCTTTTGTCTACTTTGTGTTTAAAATTTGTAATTAGAAAAGCAGCCCATTGTGTATTGTAATCTTTATGGTAGTCATTAGCCAGGTGTGATTCTTGGAAATTCAGTCCACGCGGTCCAGTAGACATATTGTATTTGTACAGTATAAAGCAATGCCCCAACGGAGGGGTGAGGCAGTCCAGCGATAAGTATAAGCGAAGCAAGAGGTGTGTACTACATTCGGTAATCTATTTAGTGACGGACTTTGCGCGTGTTATTATGTTTGTACCTGAGTTATACGTGTTTGTATAGTTCTAATAAATTCTATAGTAATTCTAACGGCATTTTAATTCGAGTCCTGCAACTCGTAACAATATCAAATCATATAGAGAATAGTTACTTTGGGCTAACGCTAATTTCAACCCGCGACCTTGTTTACGTAGAAGGTGAAACCCAGCGGAAACTCTCAAAAGGAAAACAAAACGATTTTGAAACATTCTTCATTGGTGCTACGCTCCTATTGGTCTTAGCGTGATGATATATAGCATATAGCCTTCCTAGGTAAATGGGCTATCTAACACTGAAAGAATTTTTCAAATCAGACCAGTAGCTCCTGAGATTAGCGCGTTCAAGCAAACGAATAAACAAACAAGCAAGCTCTTCAGCTTTATATATAAGTATAAGATATGATGAGGAGAGTGTATGTATACTGTGGCGCTTGTATCTAGTGGTGTATGTTTTTTCCTTTTCCCATATTAACACATTGTTTCGCTATGAGGGTTATTTATATTTTTTTGGGAATGATTCACTTTCATGCTACTTTTTTTAATCTAATGTTATGGTATTATAAGAAAAATTACTGTTAAATAAATATATATAAGAATCTTTAGGCAATAATGTAATAAAATAAATAAACTATGTATTAAAAATAATAAATAAATATAAGACATAACCCTACCTCTCCGTCCCCTCATATCTGTTTGTATTTTTTTTGTTGCCAGGGGAAATCCGTTTGAGGACTAAGCCGCGACAGGCACAGAAGCCTGGGGGATGTTCGCGACCCGTGTGAGTGTGGGATTCGCCAGATCGGGGGTGGCACTGACGTGCCCAGTCAAAACCGGTGCCACGCTATTGCCACTCCCCAGTTAGGGATACCCACTAAAACCCCTGGGTGTTCCGTCCTGCGCCTTATGCCAGGGCTACGTGAATGCGGGCTTCCCAACTCCGAGTGCCCTGGCAGGCGTGGGCCCCCCTCACTGGGCCTCTTCCAATGCCAGGGGAAAAGTCCCCCGGCCACAACTAGGTCTATTCCGAGCGTGGGGCGGTAAGTATTTAAACATACAATAAGTAGAGTAATACATAAATAAAAAAGGTAAAAATAAAGAAATAGAAAATAAACAGAAAAGAGACCCTCTGTCTTGGACAACGATAGAGTGCCCGGGCGGAATAAATAAAAAAATTAATGCACATATCATTGTTATTTTTCCTCTTTACGTCCGGGTGTTACATTTACACACTTCGTGCTTTGATTTGTTTGTTGTGTTACGTGTAAATGTTTGAGGTATTGCGCGTCGTTTTAGTCTTTTGTGTATGTGTGTATGGGAATGTTGTTTTTTGATTATTGTATACGTTCCGAATATATTTTCTTGTAATATAAGTTAAGGGATGGAATAAATAAGTTGAGTTTACACTGTTTACATAATGGCCCTACCCATATCCTTCCTACCGTGGAAGACGGCATAATATAATTTAATTGTGCCTCTGTCTTATTGAATATGCACTGTTTACTACAACTGCATTAATTCTTCAAAATTCTCATTAATTATTCATTATATTCATATTCTATATAAAACTTATAAAAAAAAGAACTTGAGATATAAATAGAATAAGAGAAATATAAAGAAAAACAATTTTTAGCTAGACATGTTGCTGGGGAGTTTCTTGCCGCTTCTTCTCCTTAACAGCAATAACACATTGCGAAGCGGTGTACATGGACTAGGAAGTAAAATAAAATTTAACCTATATGTATGACCTTCAAAAAGTATTCTCCAGTGGAACTTATTTTGAATAAAAACTTTTGAATTTGAATTATAGACTTTTGTGCTTATTTATTTGTAAATTAATATTCACAGCGTCGTAATAAGTAAGGCGCCAAGATGTTCGCGTTTGCAAGACATACAAAAATTCGAGTAACCGTCACTAAGTCGCACGAATTAATTAACTGTATACTCAAAAAGCTAATTAAACAAATAATTAAGTTAAATCAACATGTCATGATCGTTTCAGTGTATTTATATTTAAGACTGGAATGATTTAATTTTCTTTATTTAATATTATAAAGAGGTAATGTTTGTGAGTTTGTGGCGTTGTAGGGGGTAATCTCTGGATCTACTAAACCAATTTTGAAAATTCTTTTACCAGTGGAATGCTATATTATTCCTAAGTGGCGTCGGGTATATTTGATTGTGATTAATAATAAGCGTTTTTTTATAAAAAAAATCTGATGCCCAGCGAACTGGGCACGGGTCAGCTAGTGTGGAACAAGATTTTAAATTAGTATACGTATTGCAGTTGTTGTAATACATCCTAAATACATTATTGAAGTGAATAAGAGATTGATTGTTTGTCTGTTTTTCTCCTCTGCACTATTTTGGATATGTATCGTTATTATACTAACTTCTGTGTAAGATTTATAGTTTGCATAACTTGTAAGGAATCTATGGAGATTTATTATTGTGCTATTGTCATTATTGTAACGGTAACAATATTATTGTTAATTACAATTCCATTTTTGAAAAGTAATTGTAATACAACTTCGTTATGTATTTTAGCCTAAAATAATATGTAAATAATTATGATGATTTTTTTTTGTTAGATGTGTTGCTAGACAGTTTCTTGCCGCTTCTTCTCCTTTGAACAGTGATAACACCTTGCGAAGCGGTGTACATAGAATAGGAAGAAGATTGAAAATTTGACTTACATGTATGATCTTCAAAGTCTTGCAAATGTCTATAAACGATAACAACCACTTTCCATCAGGCGGGTCGCAATAAAAAAGAACTTCTACAAAAGCCATTACTATGCGTGACCTCCCCCCACGCACTTGACTATTTTTATCTTTAAATCTTTCACAACTCCTCTTGTAAGAAGTTTTCTATTTACATACTTGATTGCAGCACCTAAATACTGTTATTAAGATGATTGCATGACTTGATGAGCGCTCAGCCTCAGGTCATCTATTTCCGACGTTCTTTATTGTTGCTTAGCTATTATTTTCGACATTACGATACATTGCCTACAGTCAATTTGACTTCTTCGCCGTTGACCTTTGCTCTTGTGAATGACTTTGTAATTTCTAAAACGATTTTTATGCTAGCATCAATATCTATACATATAATAAAATTGTAGAGGTCAAATTTCTGTACAATGAAAAAAATGCTAAAAACCGAGGGGGATAAGAAGTGAAATAGAACTAATTTAGATTTTTTTCAAATTTTTTGTTTCTCTGTTTGCACCGGCTAATCTCCGAAACGACTGGACCGATTTACATGAAATTTGTACGGTAAAAGCTTATATCCCTGGTCAACATATAGGATACTTTTGATCCCGAAAAATTTAAGAGTTCCCGTGGGATAGTTAAAAAAATCTTAAATTACTTAAACAGACTGAAAGTAATTTCTCTGCAACGTAACATAATAGAAGCGGAGATTTTGACAGGGTGTGGTGTTGGTGAGAAACTTTTATCTTATATATATAAAGCTGATAAGTTTGTTTCTTTTTTAACTGACTTTTTTTAACTATTTCACGCGAACGAAGTCGCGGGCAGAAGCTAATGTATACTTAATATGTTTCTACTTTTATACTTGGTGCCAGGTCTTTTATCCCGTACGTCAACAAATTGTCGGATGAGTTTGTCAAAAATGTGTCTTCAAAAGGCCATTAACAGATTCTACAAATTGCAACAAGGTAAGTAATGCATCAGCTCCTTTGACCTTGCAGATGTCTATAATCAACATTAACTAAATACCATCAAGTGGATCGTGTGCCAGTTTGCCTACAAACATAAAATACCAGACCATAAAGGTTACGCTTCGATCACACCTAAATTGTAAAGTAGCAATACATAGGTCGAGAAAGTTACAAGAAATGAGTTGAGTTTAAATTTTGCAATGATCGACTAAAACAGATCGCAAAAAATGATGCATTTACTAAAAGCTCCTACTGCTAATAATTCAAGAATTGTTACAAATAATGCAAAAAGATTAGGACAACAAAATAAATTTTATAAAAGCCGGCTGGGCTCTTAGCGCATTGAAATATTCTTTAGAAAGATCGCAAGGAATTTAGGGCATTGAAATGTAATACCTATGTATACCAATAAAATACGAAAGTGTACGTCGATAGTACCAAAACAAATATAAAAATATAACAGATAACTGCTTATGATACCTAATTATAAATGACAGTTTTAGATACAAACTCGTAATTGACTATTAATCTTTCGGCGAGTTTCTCTTGAAAAGTGTCCGACAAGTTCCAAAGAAAGGAAATTCCGTTATTTGAAGAAATAGTGACGCATTTACATACTTTACGATGTAAAAATGTACAAAAATATCAAACTTTGAGAATTCGTAGCTCGCATTTTGAGCAAACAAGATTATTGCTGTGCCAGAATTATATCTGGCACTAGACTAATTTTTAACGCAAACCAAAAGATGTCGGTGAAGTTTTTAAGATTTGAAACCAGAACTTTATCTATTCTTATAATTATTAAGTCACTAAATAATGTAGTCTGATTATAATTGTATAGGGTAGTTTGGTGGAGATCGCCTTTGGCCACAAGACCGCCCATTGTACTGTAATTTTATGTGCAATAAAGTTATTCATTCATTCTATTTCCATTTCATGCTGGATAGATAGGATAAAAGGGCGTCACAGCTAGGTTAACATAAACAAAATATTGACCATACTGGTTCATCAATATTCATTACTATAGCAAAGGGCATGCTTGCCAAGTAACAGGACTTAATAGATAGATAGTATAGATGTGCAATGTGCTAATTGCGCCATAAATAAAGTACACTTTTAAGGTCGCAACCTTGTCACCTCACCTTCAACTCTTACACTACATAATTAATAGTTTTTATTTAATTCACAGCGTGCTTTAATTGCACAATATTTGTGCATTCGAATACTAAATATTGTGTATTAGCTAATATTATTTTTAATCACGAATTAACTAATAATGAACTCATGTTTATTGTGTAGAATGCAAAGTGGTATCATTTTATTTAAACTCATACCAGTTCTAACGAAACTTCGTTAGCGTTTCCATAACTAAGTCTTCTTTTCTTTCACCATATCCCAATTAATTGGGGTCGGCACAATATGATCCAGCCGTTTCAGAGATTTAAAAATTGATTTTTTGATATAAGTACCGTATTATATTGTTACGTGCGAGCGGGGGCACTTATGGATTGGAAGAAAACACCAGTTTTTAATTTAACACTTTTATTGACTTACACAGCCGCACGTAATAACTCTCTGCAGGGTTGCCCCTATACGCACGACCAACGATGCACTGTCCTAACGATAAGTTGTCTCACTCACAATACCGTCGCCGATATTGCGTAGACCACCTCCTGCTACTGCAGTGCTCACCTCCGATATTACCGCGTGTAGCTCGCTTCTGGTTCTTCCCTCGAACTACACCTCCTTCACTTAACTTTCCACTAAACTTGTCACTAAATTCACCACTTAACTCGTCACTGTCTTCTTCTCCTTCCAACTCTTTAGTATCGCACTTGTCGCTTCGCTGTCTTGAACTCAAGTCAACTCTAAAACTGCCCGGTAGGCGCGCCTTACGCTGCTTATATACCCGGAAGAATTTTCTGCAACCCATAATTTCGTTATTCTTTTATTTACTATCTGACCCTTTCTAAAAATCTATCTATCTCTGTCTTTTCCTTCCCGAACCTGCTATTCGGGAACTTTCGTTTATACATCTATCCCTTTCTAACATCTATCTATCTCTATCTTTTCCTTGTCGAACTTTCTATTCTAGAACTTTCGTTCATCGTCTATCCCTTTTTAAAATATATCTGTCCTTGTCTTTTGCTTCCAAAATTTTCTAGCTTTTTCTTAAAGTTCTTGAACTAACTAGATGGTTCCACCCTTAGATCAACAATTGATCGAAGGTTCCACCATCATTCGCCACAATATTATACCATATATTTTCATATGCATTGTAAAAAGCTGTTATTTTGACATTTCAAACAGACACTTCAATTTTATTTATTCGTGTAGGTAAAAAAAAATTATTTTATAAAGTACAAAATTAAGAATGTGAATGTTTAATGAAATATGCCTTTTTGATCTGCCGCAAGAACTCGCTGAATCGACGTGAGCCGTCTGTCAGAATTACAATTTGGCTGAGGTTTTGCTTGAAGATGATTCTTAAAGTTGAATAGAATATTCACGAATAGGTACATATACAAATCGTGCAGAGCTTATCAATCGTCATATCTGTCTATCCATCTTTCGATTCTGTCCATCTCTAGATTCTGTCCGTCTTTCAATTCTGTCCGTCTTTCGATTGTTTTTGTCTTTCGGTTATATCCATCTCTCGATTCTATCCGTCTTTCGATTCTGTCCGTCTCTCGATTCTATCCGTTTTTCGATTCTGTCCGCTTCTCGATTCTATCCGTCTCTTAAGTATATACGCCGTCTTTCGATTGTTTTTGTCTTTCGGTTATATCCATCTCTCGATTCTGTCCGTCTCTCAATTCTGTCCGTCTTTCGATTCTGTCCGTCTCTCGATTCTATCCGTTTTTCGATTCTGTCCGCATCTCGATTCTATCCGTCTCTTAAGTATATACGTCTCTGTTTATCTTTACATATCATTTTTCAGATTACTATATGGGTCTATATTTATGAATTTGAATAAAATCCCTCCCAACTCATCTCCTATCCCTGTATCTCTCTCTTCTGTCCCACATGCTGCCTTACAGGCTGACAACCCACATCTTCCCCAGTGTTGAAAACGTCCATAGACAACGGTACGTACTTTCTATTTCCTACCGTTTTCCTGTCTACTACAGCAAATTAAATAAATTTTATTTGATATCTACCTACCCCTGACGGCCTCTGTGGTTGAGCGGGCTAAGCATTTGACGGCCTACCTCACTGCAACCCAGAGGTACCGGGTTCGATTCCCGGTATAGTAAATTTCGGAAACGTATTTTCTCCGTTATTTACCATGGTCTGGGTGACTGGGTTCGGCCCGAGAGTTGGTCCGTTGTATATTACCCATAACACAAGCGTAACTTGCTTAATTTGGGGATATACAATCTGTGAGTTTGTCTGCCGATTAAAAAAAAAAAATTACTTTAAATAATGCTGACACATACTTAAATAAAAATAATGCTGACCCCTGGACAAAATAGTCATGATAATGAGTAAGTACCATGCAAGCAATTTATAAAAACTCACAGTAAGTAACATGCTCTTATAAGAATCAGTGCAAGGCTATGATATGAATGGTATACGCCATTCACTTGCTCATCTTTGATGCTAATGCCTAGAATGCTAGACTTAATTTGAGGTTAAATTCATTCTAATTACATACGTGACGATTTGAACAATTTTTAATGGCCAAAGAGACTGTTTATTATCGTTATGGAGTCAAATTAAGTCGTAAAACACGAAATATATAATGAAAGTGGTATTAAAATATTTTTTATACCGATTGTTTTTTACAAGAAGATATGATATTATGTTTTGAAATAGTGAAAATTTAAACGCTTTATATATAATACTAGAATAACCTCTAGTGCGTATCTCTTGTTTAAAGAGCAGGCGATACAAGTTACAATGTAATTTTTTTTTATGTAATTCTCTCCGGAAGATTCACTTCATTTTATTTCACAAACTATACCATTCCCCGTCTATATGTAAAGTACATAAATGACAAAACTTGTCAATAATGACAAAATAGACTAGTGGACAACATAGACCAAATGTAACAAATTAACAGAGTGGACCGAGTGGCCCGGCTGGCCTAAATGGACGAAATGGACAAACTCACAAAAGCTATCCTAGTTTCCGATATGAAAAGTAGGTATTCCATGGCCACCCTCGATATTAACATTACATATGTACCGAGTTTCAGCCAAATCGGTCCAATAGTCTTTCCATAGAAGGACAAGGAACAAAGAGACAAATATGTTTTTATCCCGGAAACTATCCCATTTTTAGGGATAAAAGTGTCATATGTTCCAAAAATATACATAAATACTGAGTTTCAGCCAAATTGGTCCAGCAGTTTTTCCGTGAAAACGGAATATTACTTCTAGATGCAATACTCAAAAATATATTAACAATGAACAATAGTTGAACTCCGTTTTGTTTTTACGGATACAGACCGACTAAAATGTTTGAATTGACTTTGACCATGCATTCGGCACACAAGTACCGTACAATAACGAACAGCGTATAAACTCGATATATATATATATATATATATATATATACGTATTGTTATATTTGCGGTGATGACTCTCCATTTCTATCTATAAAAAACTACGAGTTGATAGTTCCGTTTTGGGACTAAAATTATGACTTAAGCATTTATTTATTACTGAATCTATAAATGAGTTTAATATATGTCTAACCGATTTATTCATCTTATATTTATTTTATTCACATATTAGTGTGAGTCCTGATTGCTCACTCCGCCTACCTTTAACCCATCAACAAATGGCTGTGTGGCGGTCCACGGTAGGATTCGCTACGGTCATATAATTCCCATCATTGCTGATAGCATATTAATGCAATGTCTGTCTTTGTGTAGTGAAAATTTATATATATGTATAAATAATATTTTTATTTAAAAAAAATACTATTTAATATTCAAAGATGTTAGTAATAACAATATGCTTTTGTGTATGTGTATGTGTGTGTATGCGTAGTGTCTGTGTCAATGAAAATTAAAATGAATTTATTTATTTCATAACTTTAATTTTACATAAGGAATGTAATTACGTCGCTATTTCTTCAAGTAAAGTCTTTCTTTTAAAAATGGAATCTTACTGATTACTTATTGTAAGTCAACATAAAATGTATTGAAATGAATATAGCGCCTGGCTGCTGTTTACACCGAACTTTTGCTTTCCACTCATAAATAAATGTCACAGTTCAGGCAACCAAACCTAAATGTGAATGGTCGGAACTTGCGGTGATATTCGCATAATCACCACAATTATTATACTCATTTAGCATAGTTTAAGTGACGAGTTTTCAAAATAGAAATGTTTTTAGTGTTCTTATACAGTGTCTTTAAGTATTATAAGAAAAGCAATAAAGACATCATCAGCAGGCACGTATTGATATTGAGAGACTAACTGACCCGTGCCCACTTTGCTGGGCTTGAAACCAACATAAACTAATTGCTCATGGGAAAAATTTCTCAAGTTAGTGGCCACCAAAGAAAATGTTTGATTCTGGGACTTATTTACTGTTTAATCACACGTTGATAAATCAATGCATCAGTCCATTTTTCTCGGAATTGATATTTCACTTTTTTTTTTATTAATCACACTCAAATGTAGCTTATACCACATAGGAATAATATAGCTTTCTACTGGTGAAAAAAATTTCCTACAAACAAACAAACTTTACCTCTTTATATTAATAGTTTAGATAGATTACTAATTATAATATTCTTCTATAAATCTTAGTGAAATTAACACGTGTCTAAATGTACTGGTAGAGATGAAACATAGCATTATGTTCTACTTTATTTTGATATATGTCATGTCCGTCATACAAAATTGGGAAAGCGACGACTTTAAAAGGTCCCAGATATTGATAGTCATTCGGTTCAACTTTCAAAACTTTTCAAAATTTACATTAACACAAGCTAAACCGCGGGCAAAAGCTAATATGAGCATTATGCTTACCTATACTGATAATAAGGAGGTAAAGTGTGTGAGTTTTTTTGTAGGAAGTAATCTCTTGAACTGCTGAACCGAAAATTATTACACCAGTGGAAATTGGTGATGATTTGTTTATTCGTGTGTGATATCTCTATAAATGTATGTTTGTCACTCATTCACCAAAAAATTCTTGAATGGATTTTGATGAGAATTTACAATAATATAGCTTACACATCAGACAACACATAGGCTATAGTTTATAAAGATATAGTATGAAATATCCAAAATAAAAAGATTTTCCATCACCACGCGGATGAATCCGCGGCCGCAACTAGTAGACTGTATATTTGATTGTAATTAATTATATTTTTAAATATTTACGTTTTGGCCACTTTTCACGAAACGTTGGAATAATAGAAACCAAATAAATTACCGCGCTTAAAACCGTTAAAACGTAGTTTTATTATGTATACAAGTCGCAAAAACTTAAGAAAATATTATTTTTAATGACGCCCAGCGGAGTGGGCACGGATCAACTAGTGACGAATAAACAATTAAGTCCATTTTTGAGTATATGAATTCCTCGCTAAAGCATAAACTTAATTTAAAGAAGAGTAACAGCAGTAAATTACTGTATACGCAATCATTTTATTACCTATTTTTGTAACACTTATCTAGTGCAGGTCGATAATATTACAAAAAATAGCATTATACCTAAGATATGATCGTTAAATCTATATGAGATTGTCGAAATTTGTTACTATGTAGTAACCTAGTATCTGACGTAAAATTATATGTATATTGGATAGTTTAAGTTTCTTTGCAATTGATGACGAGACAATCACATACGTTTCTTATTTAAATATTCAAATAAAAACTACATTATGATATTATGAGCTTCATTAAACCGTAAATTAATGTAATATGTTAATATTATTATCAAAAACATACATATTCATGCAAAATTCTAAAACCACACAATCTTAAAAATTACTTTCGCTAACGCAAATTTGTAATTTAATGTTATTGCGGCTTGCAGTTTTTTTTCTAATTAATACTACACTGAATATTAATGATTAATCTTAAAATTACGACTTCACGTTCATTAAATTTTAAGGTAAAAATGTTTGTGTACTCATTACGACACGGTATCAAATCGATACCTCTGGGCTCAAAGGGCGTATAGCACAAAACAGCTACTGTTCAGGAGAGCCAAAAAACCTAAAAAATAAAACAAAATTAGCTATAACTTTTTTGTCTAAATGCTTATATAAAAACAATCTATGAGAAAAATACTTACATTTTCGTATATTTTAAGTAAATATTATTAAATGAAGTCTAAATATAATAGTTTCCAAAATAGTTTTGCTTTACTACCTAAAAACAACTACAAAATGTCCTTTAAACCCATTTAAAAACAGCTAACGTTATTAACTTAGGCAGTAAATATAACCTAGCGTAAAAAAGTTGTATAATATTATGTAGTAAATGATAATAGAACTGTTTAATTGTGTTGTAAATCACAAAGTTTGCATTTAAAATTGTACAACTTTCATAATAAAAAGGGTTAAACGGGGTGGGGGGTACCCCATCGAGAGAATGTGGAAGTATTAACTTCATCATCAGCACTAGAAGTAATAAACATCTTTGGCTTACAGCACTTTATACAATTTTCTTCTTCACTATCTTCAATAATATCGCTATTTTTACTTAGATTATTTGGATCGAGAGGATTACTAACATCATTTAACATACCGGAAGCAATTGGTTCCATTGATTGTCGATCTGAGCTTTTATATTTATTATCTTTCTATTCTAGGCGCTAAGAACCTCAGCCAGAAGGCCCAGCATGCCATACACAACGCGAAGCTGGAACCTACGCTCACGTATGGAAGCGAGAGTTGGGTATGAAATAGAGAGCATGAAAGTAGAGTAAACGCGGTCGAGATGCGAGCACTGCGCAAAATCTGCGGAGTGACGCTCGCCTACCGCGTTCGTAATACCGAAGTGAGAAAGTGAGTTGGTCTGAAAGAGAGTGTCGGGGTGAAGGTAAGGAAAGGAATGCTCCGGTGGTTCGGGCAGGTGGAAAGAATGAATGATGGAAGAATGACTAAACAGATATACAATGCAAAAATGGATGGATGCAGAAGTCGCGGAAGGCCACGACACACCTTCCGTGATCAATTTGATCGTGTACTAGCAGAAGCTGATATCAGGAGCCTTAAGAACAGACGGGCGTGCATGACAAGAGCTATGAATGTCAAAGAAGCAAGTGAGGTGTGTAAGAATAACCCTGAATGGCGCTCTGTTATTCGTGCCTACCCCGCAAGGGACCTGGCGTTATGTATGTATGTATTTTTCAATTCTTGAAGAGATATTGTGTGTATTCTGAAATTGAAATAAGTACAAAAACGATTCAAAATAATATTCGATTGAAATTCAAGTTACCTTCCGGCTGAACTAATATAAATTATTCCCTTTTATTTGGTACCCCACTCGAGTGTATTTCCTTTTTTGGGTTGTTTATCCCCACGTCCCCCCCCCCCCATAATTTTAAACGGCTCGACTGATTTTCTTCAAACATAGATAAAACTCTCTTGAACAGGTGTTTTCAAACAAATAAAAAAACTAAACCAAAATCGATTCATCTGTTCAAGAACTGTGATGCCACATACTGATAGGTAAATAGGTAGTACACATACACACGTAAGACCATTGAGTTATAAAACACATAGGTACCTTACACGTCTTTTTTTGTCGGAGATTAAATATTATCTAACCTGAATATTAATTATAAAAACTATTAATTGAAACTGTATGAGCAAACTAAAAATATTAAATGGTAAAGGACAATAACATAAGATTATTTACTATTTTAAGATCGTAAACCACAGTCTTAAAACTTAAACAGACTGGATACCTACTCGTAAAACTGATATTCATTAATTATTTTTAATTCTAACACGAATTCGCAGAAATTAAATCGAAATTAGTAGATTTTTATGATTATTTTAATACTAAAAACAAAGACAGAAAATAATAATAATACGATTGAATACTAAACGTTTAATTAACATTAAACAAACAATCAACAATCAACCTTTGAAAATTATTATATTTGTGATATTTAACCATTGCTTCAAGTGCTTCGCGACGTTTTCGTAAAGCATCCAGGGCAGTCATGTTTTTGTTTTTATCACAATTGGCCATCCTGACAAAACTGTATAATTAATATTTCCGCAAAACTTAGATCAATGTCACCGCAACTAAAGCCAGTCCACGTACGGTTCAAAGCAGACTGAGCTTTGACAGAGTTGCAATAAAGTTTTTTATTTATTAAACGGAACATAGAAGAGCAGCAGATTAGGCGTATGTTGAAAGAGAAAGCAATAATTCTTATTTGTCCCCTTGTGATAGTCTTGAGTAAACATTTGCAATTCTTTTTTAATATATACCATAACTACATGAAAATAAGGGCTAAAAATGTTGTATTAGATATTAAAAAACAAAGTAAACTTTAGTGTGAGGAAGTAAAGAATAAATGAGGCAAACAATAAAATATGTGTAATTATTTTTTTAGGTAGTAAAGTACATTTAAATTGTTATCTTTTTAATATTTAGGGCGTGAAGTAGTTGTCAGTGAACAGTTGTCAAATAAAATGTGCTTTACACCCTAAAATCAGGAAATACTTTATGCATTTACAATAGTTTTGAGGTAGTATGGTACAGTTGCTGATTATGCTGAATGGTTGTAAAGAACAATAATGAGAATTAATGCGTTATACGCCTTAATACTCATAATTGGATTCCTATACAGCCTAGGTAATTTTTAACTTGCGCAGTAATGTAATTTACAGCCCGATTTCCTGTTTCATTTTGGTTTAGCAGCCCAAAAAAGATGGGGGTAAAGAACATTTTTGTGCGAATTTGGCAACTTCGTATATACCAATCGATAGAGAATGAAAAACTGAATACGATGGTATTATTAACTCCATATGCCCCAAAATGTGCTTTACGCCCTTTGAGCCCAGAGGTATCGAAATATTACCCGTAATAAGTTTTGCGTGGCGAAACCGTTGACCTGTGTTTGAGGCAACACATACTCGTTGCCTTAGATTTAGCGATAGAACATGGGATGCGGTCTGCATTTTGAGAACGCTCCCCACCGACTTTCTACCGAAAAAAATACAAATAATTTCGCCATACACACCTCCACGGATTTGCTCTTGCCCTCCCCTCGACTCGCGATCACCAGATCACAAAGTCCCCGCTGGCTACTGACCCCCCGTGACCTCATCCGCCGGGATCAGGGCGATGTTTGAGAGGCCGCGAAATCGCCTATGCCGCAGATATGCCACCAGACGCCACAACAACTATCACAAAAAACCATACCAGTACGAGTCAAGATCCGTTCAAATGACTATGGTCAAATATCTCTAAAATTCATGTTACATTAGTCTCCATCAAATCAAGATGGATTCGATATTGAGCTAAGATGGTTCACAGATCACCAAAATGGTCAAAAGTTAAGATTTCAATTCGATTCGAATGCCAAATAGTACATAACCTTAAAATATTAATATGTGTTTTGATACTGGATTTTGGTTGAGCGGGCGCAGCCTTAGCCGGCCGAGCTCACTGGAACGCGTGGACACCAGGTTCGTTATCTGGCGTGGTAAATTTCTTATACGAACTTTTTGTTATTTACTATGGTCTGCCTGTATGGGATTGGCCACAGAGTGGTCAGTTCTTTATTTATTACCCATAACACATACATAACTTTCTTAGCTTGGGTATATCCAATGGGTGTTTGTCTGCCGATTATCTATACAATATACTTACTTTATAATATATTAGCTGACTTGTGCCCACTTCGCTGGGTGCTACTCGAGATAAGCCAAAATTTAATTGCCCATGGAAAAAACACTCCTGCCCGTGCCCACTTCGCTGGGCGCTATTCTAGATAAGCTAACATATAATTGCCCAAGGGAAAAACATTATTTCTTAAGTCAATGCCCACCGGAATGAATGTTTGTCTCTGGGATTTATTTATTGTTTAGTCAGCACACGCTGATAAATCTGCATCAGCCCATTTTTCTCGAAATTTATATTTCACATTACACAATTTAAAAAATATAATCACAATCAAATACAGTCGCTATGTCACTCATGGTGAAAGAGATTACTTCCTACAAACAAACTCACAAACTCTCTTTGTAATATTAGTATAGATGTTTTAATATTACATAAAAATACATGATATTTGTTGCTTAATCATATCAGCCATAACAACTGGATGGAACTGGCTAAAATTAGACATAGACATAGATTATAGTCTGGAATAGTACATAGGCTACTTTTTATCCCGGAAAAATGCACGTTTCCCGAGGGATAACATTAACGCAATCGAAGCCAGTTAATATATTTTAAAAAGTTAATTTATAAAAAAATTCAATAATTGAGTATAATTTGCAGCATTTAGCTTCATGATCAGTGTCTTATAATCCGTAAACAAGGTCAAAAAATGCGTTAAAGTATAAGGTCAAAATTAGCATTCATAAATTGAAAATGTTGCAGCACAAGTGCGTGTCCAGCATTCGGATTTTCTAAAAACGTCCAGCCCCGGTTCAATGAAGGTCAAATTGCATAATAATCGCTAATACCTTTTCGTATTCAAACGTCTGTAAACACTTTTCTCGAATAAACAGTTCTGTTAACGTGCATTTACGTAAGAACACGGATTTGATGGAGATTGTCTAATTTTTGTGCAAGTCTGCAACATTTTATTGGAAATGATTGTATATATAATTATAATGCCTTTTTTACTAGTGAACTTTGTGCCTTGTGTACCAAATCAAAGTAATCTATTATTTCGTAAATTAAATTCAATAAAATTTAATTTATAAATTAGTGTATGTACGTAGTATATATATATATATATATATATATATATATATATATATATATATATATATATATATATATATATATATATATATATTAAATGGTACAGTCCTATCATATTCCTGCTCCACCTACATCGCCAGATTAGCTAAAAATTTATTTTAAGTTAGGTTGCCTGGAAGAGATCGCTTTTAGCGATAAGGCCGCCTGTTGTTTTGTCAAGAAGTATTGAAATTGTGCATTTTGTTTTTGTATTTGTTTGTTTTGGTGAGCAATAAAGTGTTATCATCTATCTAAATTCATACATTTTGTGTTATTTGCATTTTGACAGTGGGAGAACTTTGATAACTAGCAGCTTAAACTTTGATCGCGTTACCATGACAACGTATTTGTTAGGAACGACCGCGATATTACTCGTCCCACTAGTCTGCCGGCGTTACAAACGTAAACCCAAGTGAAAGGGATATTCGACCCACCTCTTGACGTAGGTCATTGTGAGCGTCGTGCGATTGAAAATGATGACGTCATTACTGACGTTTTCGCCACGACCACAACGACCGCGGTCGCCTTGTGGAACGACTAACGGAGCATTGTGAGCTACTAATGGAACGCCATGCTAGTGATTAAAAACGAAAGCGTAAACAAAATACGCTACCACGGCAACATCATTTTAGGTATATACGTCTTTCCATACAGATGTTGTTATATATCAGGATAAAGATATGCGTATTGATTAAGGATACAAGCTAGCTTTGTGTCGAATTTAAATCCGTTCAGTAGTTTTCACGTGATGCTCTGACAGGCAGGAAATACCTAAAATCCACATAAGTATGGATAACAATGTAATAAATAAATAGGTAAATACGTATGTAAAGTAGATAAATGTGTATTAGATAGTAAGATAGATTATTAAAAACGGAAAAAAGATAAAATAAACGAAGACTATAAATGGGGTCTCCATTTATAGTTCCAAAATAAATAAATAAAAAAAGAGAAAGAAAAATAATATCTCTGCCCCGAAAAGAGATACAGGAGGTGAGAATGAAAAAAAATAGACAGAATATTATAAAAAATGCATTTTTGGAATTTATTATTCCAGATTAGACTAATTCATTAATTTCATATTTAAATTTCTTAGAAATTTATTATAGGAGAGATATCAAGTTTCTAGGTAGCTATAGTAAATAATGACGACTGCTCCCTACTCTCTTGAAGTGTGGGAATAGTCAGAACTAATCTTAAAAAATGTTGTGAAATAAAAAACTAAAGAATTAAATGCGTAAATTTTCTTAAGGCGTGCACAATGCGCTTGTTATATTGGCATTGGAGGAATAGAAGTTAGAACAAATAATAACCAAAACCATAAAGCAATAAGTTTGTATTAAATTTGTTATTGTCCTTCCCATACACTTCTTACAGTGATGTTAGGAAATAGGAAACATGTCGCAAGAAATAACTAGTATGACTTTTGTGTGTGAAGTTCTTTAGATATTGAAATTAAAGTTAATTACATTAGAAATGTAAGAAGAATCTTGACCATTTCGCAAGACCTGCGGCATATGGTAATAGCGGAGTGGTATTGTTCGTTTGAGTGCAAGTTAAAAGATTACAGCGATTCGTTATGTATTTTATTATTCATTAAAAAAACATTTTCCAAATCAACGTTGTGTCGAATATAATTCTGGCACAGCAATAGGCTGAGTGCAAATCTTGTTCACTAAAATACGGACTACGAATTCGAAATTTCTTACGTTTTTAATATAAATAAATTAAATAACATTGTCTTTGCAAAACTTAAAAGTCTGTTACGATACACTAAAAGTATAGGTAATTAAAATAATGTCTAAAATTTCTTCACATGTAGAAAGGGAGAAAGAACACCAATTCTTGCGTCCAGGCAGCTTGTTTTAAGCAACCCACAGCCAGATGGAACAGCATTTTGGATGGCTACAATCACTGGTTTTAAGTATGCCGCTATAAAAACCTTGAGTTGTGTTGCACATTTCCATAGGCGACGGTAATCGCTTTCCACCAGGTAGGCCGTCGAAATGTCGGCTGTACTCGAGCAATAAAAATAAAAAAACAATCCATCTAGCAAATTCTATTTTTGGTCTATCTTTACACCGACCCGACATTCATTCGGGCAACTATGCCGCAGCCGTTGTACCGCTGCCGTACTTTCGCTTACATACAATTTCTCTGCAACTATTAATTTTAATAACTATTTATTTATATTTAATTTCACAGCTACACAAATTCACAGCATGGTAGTGGTGTGATGACAGCGTATCGGCGTTACCGTCTACATAAGCACTTATTGCCGGTTCCTATACCTCACTATTCACTCACTTGCCCTACCATTGATTGAATTTTGACCTCACTTTTATGGAGCTTGTGTCAAATTTTAACCAATAGTAAGACAAGAATGGTTGGTAAGATAGGCCGTTCACACTACCAATTTAAATTCGAAATCAAAATGACATAGAACTTTAATTTCTTAGACTGGTGTGCGTAGACATTTAACCGATGGTTATAATAAAATAGGTCGTGTAAATAAGTCGTGATAGCGTAATGGCTAGCGCATACGTCCCAAACTCTAAGGGCGCGGGTTCGAATCCTGGCCGGTAGCACCATTTAAGCAGTTTTCTGACGGAATGTGCATATTGTTACCATTACCACGTGCTAACAACGGTGAAGAAAAACATCATGATGAAACCTGGACATCGAGATAACCGATGTGCAAAACCCGCGTCCTCGGCTAAACGGATATACTGTCCGTTCCCTGATAATGGAAGGCCCAAGCCCAACAGTGGGACGGGCTGGGAGGATGGGCTGTTATTATCATATATTATATAATAAAATAATCTCTAAAAGTATAAAGCTAAAAGTGATTATTTTATTTTAAATGTTTATGCACGGCAGCCTAAGTAATATTTCTTTTAAACGCCGCTACCATTTAACTTGGACCCATCACATGAGTAGCGTCAAATAATGCAAATGTCAGATATAATGTAAGAGCTCGGTTTTTTTGCCTCTCAACAATGCATAATGAAATTCTCATCGCGTGATGATTGCTCTTCATAAAAGCAAAATTGCTACAAAATTTTGACATGTACAGAGAAACAACAGATTATTGTGTACTATAAAGATTATTTTTATTGCAAATTTGGCAAACATGCAGACAAGCGTTTGCAACATCAGGGGCGAAGCCAATGTGTTACCGGCGTGTAGAATGAGATAGAGAAGATGGAGTAGAGGGATGCGATAGAGAGATCAGACACGAGGAATGGCATATACGAGTAGGATTAGAATTGGAGATGGGTGGCATTTCATAATTATAAAATCTTGTAGTTAACTTAGTTAAGAGATTATACGAGTAGTGTAGTAACGAGGGTGGCGCAAAAACAGACTATTTTTTTTGAGTCTCGAGTGAAAAATGTTAGTTTTTGATGTTTTAAGAATTCCCTCCAAAGGACAGCTTGAGAGAAAAATTTAAGAGGTCGCTTCAAATTATTATTTTTTTTCAAAAATCTAAAAGTTTCATTTCAAAATTTGAATTTTAAAAGGTCGCTCATAATTTTTTTTAATTAACTAGTGCATTAATCACTTGAAAATATAGAGAGTAATTCACTAGTTACTTTAAAAAATGAGCGACCTTTTAAAATTCAAGTTTTGAACTGAATCTTTCAGAAACTTATTATATTTAAATCTATAAAATTATACTATAACGAGAAAAAAAATTGAATAAAAAAATCGGTAATTGGCGATTTTGGAAATCTTAAAAAATTTGAAGCGACCTCTTAAAGAAAACTTTTGGGCAGTCCTTTGGAGGGAGTTCTTAAAACATCAAAAACTAACATGTCTTCATTCGAGACTCAAAAAAAAAACGTTTTTTTTTTGTGCCACCATAGTTACAATGCTTTGCCATTTTTGAAGTGCAAAACAGATGCTGTACTATATACTTAATACTTCGAAACAAAAAACATGGATTTATAGTATTAATATAAAATTCGTTTCAAAACTGTCACGTTTACCAGACGGAATGTCGTTGGTGCTTTGGAAGATGGAACGCCCCTTAGTAAGGGACGCAACTTGTGTCGATACTTTGGCGGCGTCCATCTTCCAGATACACCCGTGACAGCCGGGGCTGCTGCTGCACACCAGGAGGCTCTCTCTCTCTCTCTCTCTTTTCTTTCCCCGTATCCCAATTACTTGGGGTTGGCACAATATGTCTTTTCCTTCCACACTCCTCTACTCTGATATACATCTTCTGTCACACCGCATATAATCATATCATCCTTCACACAATCCATCCATCGTTTTCTTGGTCTACCTCTACATTTGTATCCATCTTGTAGTTTAACATTCTATTTGTCACGTGACACGTAGATATGTAAAACGAAATGGCGTGGGAGTTATTTTGGATTCAGAATGGAAGAAGAATGTAGTAGATGTACACAGAGTGAACAATAGAATACTTTGTGTGAAGACCATAATAAATTATAGCACACCAGGAGGCTCTCATGTCACAAATATATGTCCATCGGTAGTGGGTACGTATTTGTGGCTTTCGGGGTCGTGGGGGCCTGGAGCTCGTCACATATCGAGATCTCTCAACGCGACTAATTGAGGTCTCGCGTGACCAAAAGGCTGGCTTGCACCTAGGGCAACGTATTCGCATTGCCATCTAACGCGGAAATGCCGCCAGCATCTTGGGCGCGCTCCCCGCCGACAGCGATTTGGAGTCAATTTTTTACTTATAGATTTATGTTATTTTGTAAGTATAGTTTTATTTATAGTAGTTAAGTTTATTTCTTTTAATACTTATACAGTGCCATGTGTAACTAACCTTGACATGTATTAAAATTTCCTTCAATTAATACCAATTAATTAGAGATTGTTAAAAATCGAAATAAACGCCATACATGTGATATTAATTTTGTAAAAGTAAACAGTCAAAATTAAAAATTTTCAGTAAAAAAATACTTGAATATAAAAAACATTTGGTCATTGATAATTTTCTAAGTTGTATCTTGAAAGAATTAATGTTTATTTCTTTTATAACGATATAAGTGGAATTTTTATTATAGATTAGAGGACCCATAATCAAAATATTTTTTCTTAGAAATGTTCTGTTACTTGGTCACGCCTGTTGATGGAACATCGAAATTCTCACACATCGCACGAAACATGATTATTTCGAAGCGAATCGTTTCACGCCGATATTCAGTGAAAGCGAGGTACCACACCGATCCATTCGGCCTAAGGGCTTTAATAATAATTAAAACATGATTCTTCTACGCCTGATTAAATAGATGTCATAGATATTAATTTACAATGTAATGTAGAGTAGGAAGTAGACTCAAAAGTTACTTATTAAACTACCTACAGACTGTTCATTTCTGCTCTTCTATTTGCCTAGAAATGGGACAAAAAATATAAAAAATAAAACCAATAAAATAATCCATTTTTTATTGCAGGAGTTCAGCACATAGGCAGACGGCCCACTTGATGGAAAGCGGTTACCACCGCCTAAGGACATTTGCAACACCAAAGGTGCTACAAATGCGCTGCTGCTGTCTTAAAGGAGACTGGAACCTGGTCACTAATGCCGGAACACAACTCAAGGTTATGGCGACATACTTCGACCAGGGTGGTAGCTATCCAGTTGGGCAAATGCCCACCTGGCTGTGGGTTGTTTTGTCGCCTCTTACAACAGGCCGCCCGGCGGCAGGAAATTGTATTCTTTCTCCGTTCCTGCACGGATCAAAACTAACTTTTTCGGTATGGGTGCGGGAGCAGCACATGCCCGGCCAATCAGGAATTGATCATAGAAATATAGGCGCTTGGAAAGCTGTCGGATACGCGTATACGGAACATACTGATATCGCTACATTGCTGCACCGACAAATCATAGCCTCAGAATCTTCTGCGATTTCCGTTTCTTAACTGCGTGAATGTCACTTATCATTCTTTAATGACTTTACTTTATGTAAAAGAGTTTATTCCAAGAAAATCAAATTTGTAAATAATGTTGTGCCTTACGACTGTACAACTTACGGATTTTTGTACAGTCACGCAATAAATGCACTTTTGTATGCTTTAAGAAAATATTTACACATCAAATGTGTACACACAAAACACCTCTTAGCTGTTACTACACACGTCATATAAATTTATATTAAGTTATTGATCAATGAAATTGTTAGCAAAGTAATTACTTTCATTCTATAAATAACATCTTCATACTGTATTGTTATAAACAAAGCAGTAAATACGTATATTACTTTGTTTACAGTTGCGGTTGTTATTGCACAAGTACAGGCTAGTAAATAGTCGACAAATAAAAAATATTCGTTCAAAGACATTGTATTGCACGTTTTCTGTTTTCTTTGAACTGAAACTTCTGTCCATTATTATTCTATTATATATCTCGTTAACAGCCGATTTTTCAATTACCAGACAATAGTTATTCATAGAATAAAGTGTTCTTATATATTCTATCAATAACTTTTTGAATTTAGTCGAAAGCTTCAAAAATTACATTTACATGAATAAAACTTTTGAACGACTTATCTTTTGAATTAACTCAGGTTATAACTTATTCGACTTATAACTTTTATCTCAAGATTTAAAAAATCCGTTCTAATCTATATACAAATACGTGAAGCAAAAACTTTGTACCCCTATTTACGAAAATATGAAATTTCGCACATTTAGTTTATACATAGAGAAGGAGTACAGAATGCTAAATAATTTTTTAAAACTATGCTTAAAATACATAAAATCAATAAAAAAAAATTACATACACACTACCATTTATTTGACTCACAGATACATATATTGTACTCTTTTGTTTATTGTTAAAGTCAAAATAACAATGTAGCCTTTTCGAAATCTGTTATTATAGAAGTATAGTCTTTGACAACAAAACCTTAATAATGTTCAAACTTACAATTTAAATTAATTATTATGGTCGAATTTCGACCACGGGCGACCACTGGTTATAATAAATTTGTCTTACCTAATAGTATAATGACACTATTATGATTATAATTCAAAAGGGTAAGCTCTATGCCGTTACAAAACGTTATTTTGTTCTGCTCAAAAATAAAGATAAGTAAGTTAGATTAGTAAGTATTTGGGGTTGAACTTTTTGTCTGTATTTATTTATATAATTCAATAACAAACATATTTTATGTCTGAATATAAATACGTAGTACATAAATATCAAATAATTATTTTATTAAGTCTATAATTACCATTATATAAAATATAGTCGTTTGAAGATTTAATTGAAAAATTAAGCTACAAAATTGTGAAGACTCTCCGCACGTCTACAATTTAAATTATGAAATTTTAATATATATACTATATATAAATTAAATAACTTCTTAAAAAAATCAGGACGGTAAGTAGAGAATATTATTTGAAAAAAATAATTATATATTAAGTTAACACAGATCCATTTTTATAAGATAATTATATAAAACAAATATAACAAATGGAAGTACAATTAAATATAATAATAAAATATATGTTAATTTATTCATAAATAATAAACACAGATTTACGTACATAGGTGTGTATATTATTTTTGACTTAATCTAATAATTATGTAGTATACTCCTCATTTTGGAATTTATTTTATGGATCAAATTCAGTAGAAATCCAAATTCAAGCAAGTATTATATAGATCCAAAATAATTTGATAAATAATGCTCTGATGTAAATAAAAAGACAGACGGACGTACGGACAGACAGATGGATATAATGATTTTACGGGAACGCATTTTTTTAATACACACCACAAATCCTTAAATTAAACAAGTTACGCTTGAGGTACTAGGAGTGAGTTGTCGGAGGGAAGCTTTAATTGGACGTATCGTTGACTGGATGTATAACGCACAATATCATTTGTTTACATTTTAATTACTTCTAAAATTCTTAATGTAATTTAATTTGATTTGTTGAATGTTTCTATAACTTAAAGATCGTTCTAACCTAATAAAAGTTATGAATGTTGTAATTTAATAAACGACCAATCGGAGCAGAGCATATGGCGGAGCGGGGTCAGAGACGCCCTCTATACTTTGAGTAGTATCTACTTCGGTAGACTGAGGAGTTTTTGTGGCACATTTGGTTGGTGGCTACAGGTCGAGTTGGACCTTTGAGAGTTTTAAAGAAAGTATTGAAGTTGAAAGTATGAGCGGGTGCCCTGAACCCGCTGCTCGGTCTAAACTATGTCATAATGTTGATCAAATCTAAATTAAATTGTATAAACCGTGGCTATTGTGTTTTATGTTCGCATTTTATCCTGATGACGCCCACTAAACCTGCAATAACTAAAGAAGATGTCGTGAGAACGAGGCCGTTCTGCGACATCAGAAGTGGGATCTCAGCCTGTGCCCACAATGAAAGCAATGACTGCGAAGCCTTGCCAGTATGAGAAGGCGTGCTGATGGATTGAAGAATGCTCCCGGAAGCGCTGGCAGTGGAGGACAATGGACAACTTAGGAGCAGATTCCAGACAACCAGACCATAGATATTTATGAGTATCATGTCCCAACACTAGATATAGTGTACTCTGCGAGTGCACATCACTAGCGCGTTCTCATTCATTCGTAATAATTTTAATTTGTAATACTTATACTTGTAAGAAGATTAAAATAAAAGTTAAATGCAAACGTGTGTATTTATTAAAATAAAATACAATAAAATAACAATAGGAAATAACAAATAGTCATGCCGGGAATCGAATCGGAGACCTTTGCATTCCAGCTTTGTTTCTATATCTTACTGACCATTCATTTGCCTTACTATCGATTAAAATTTGACATAAGCTTGAACTTTGAACATTACTTGTATGGATAAGTAATGTCAAAATTAAACCAATAGTAGGGCAAGTAAACGAATAGGATGATATAAGACCCACCAGTGAGCTGGCTGACCAAAGATAAACCCATTTAACCAATGAGGCCATTTTTACCAAAATGCAATATAATATAAATAAAATAGGCGCCGTTTACAAAAATACAGCGAGAATGTAAAAAAACAAATTCGCAATAAATGTAAACAATATAATTGCGTTAATTTATTGTGATAACAGTAACGCTGAATTAGCGTTGTATTTGTGAAACAAAAGTACTCTTTGATTTACGAGTGTGTGAATTTCAATGTATTATGTATTTTGTACATTTTGACTGTTAACACAACTTGTGAAACGAGTTGGCCGAGTTGCACTGAGCGCAGCACTGGCCACTGTTAACCGCATGCTTTAATTATTCATTGGCTAAACTCAAGGAACGAAAAATTCAAATTTCAAATTTAGAACATGGATTGGAATTCAGAATTTAATTAAATTAATTTATTCAATGCTTAATGTAGATCATGGGTTGCAATTAAGAATTCAATTCAATTAATTTATTCAATGCTTAATGTAGATACATAGACATGATTATACATTAACCCTTTTAGGGTATAGCATAGTATTGTAAATTATCACTAAACATAATTTAGAACTATTATTATTTAATTATTATGCAATTGTCAATTTTTTTATTTATTTTTTTTATTGCAGGAGATCAGCAGACAGGCAGACGGCCCACTTGATGGAAAGCGGTTACCATCGCCTATGGACATTTGCGACACCAAAGGTGCTACAAATGCGCTACTGCTCTCTTAAGAGGGACTGGATCCTGGTCACTAATGCCGGAACACAACACAAGGTTGTTATGACGGCATACTCTAGACCAGGGGTGGTCGCCATCCAGTCGAGCATATATATAATACCCTACCACCTGGCTGTGGGTTGTTTTGTCGCCTCTTACGACAGGCCGCCCGGCCGCAGGAAATTGTATTCTTTCTCCGTTCCTGCACGGATAAAAATACAATTATTACTCAAATCTACATATATTGTCTATTGTCAAAATGTGTCATTAAAATAGTCGTTAATCGAATAATACGTCTTCTTCATCGAAAATATCTTTAATTTACCTTTAAATTCAGTCACAATTTTAATGTTTTTAAGAAAATAAGTTTGTTGTATATTTTTATACTCATTACAAAAATACTATTACTTTATACAGTTAGGGATACGTAATGTGGTATCTTATACTAATATATAAAGCTGAAGAGTTTATTTGTTTGTTTGAACGCGCTAATCTCAGGATCTACTAGTCTGATTTGAAATATTCTTCAGTGTTAGCCCATTTATCGAGAAAGGCTATAGGCTATATATCATCACGCTATGACTTAGACGAAATTTCAAAATCGGGGTTTTTTTAACCTTTTTTTTACTATTGTACGCGGACGAAGTTGTGGGCAGAAACTAGTTATAATATATTGAAATAGGTATTATTTATCTTTATTTTCTCATATTTTACATACATTTCTAATCAGATTTTATTAACTTTTTTGGCTGGAGTGCAGCAGGCTGACGTGCCCACCTTGTGGAGAGTGGTTATGGTCACCTTTGTGACACCAGAGTCACCAACGCGTAGCCGGCCTCGAAGAAACTTAATGATACCCTTTAAAAAATTCCATATCGTAGCGCCGTGGAAAGACCTCAGCTGTGAGTTCATTGCATATGCCTGGCCTGGACTTTTAGAGGGCTTGCGTGAGGCCATAGAAAGGCCAACACGTAGAGGCCCCTTGACAAATTTAATCTAAATGTGGCGTGACACTGACCGGCGATTATCCCCGTCTACAACATATAATAATGCACCCAAGGACAAGCCCCGGCCAGTGTAGGACTATTGTGAGAAATGAGAATAAAAGGTAGGAATAAGGCTATAAGGGTGAACTGCTAGTGGTACTAGAAGTCTGGGAATATGGGGATTATGGCGTCTGCCCGTCGCAATGTTCGCAGAACATGGAAAAATGGGCAGACGGTGACTCGCCACTCCCTGCATGGGCCCCAAAAAATGTCATAGAAGAAGGTGTGGCATGGGTGTGAGTGGCTAACGGTTGTAGAGAGGTGGGCTGCAGGTTCACCGAAGCTACTTCTGACGTGATGCCATTTATCACTTCCTCCCCTGGAGCTTGAGTCTTAGCTCTAGCGATCTCTACTCCACTAAGGCAAGCACGGAGGCGGGGGCCTTGCCTTGGCCCCCGGAGTCGGGTACGAGGTGTCGCCACTCACCTAAGGCTTTGTCACAAAGCCCCCCTGCGGGCTTACACTAACATTATTGTTATTATCTATACATATAATAAAATTGTAGAGGTCGAATTTCTGTACAATGAAAAAAATGCTAAAAACCGAGTCAGGGGGATGTAAGAAGTGAAATAGAACTAATTTAGATTTTTTTCGTTTTTTTTTTGTTTCTCTGTTTGTCTATTTGTCTGTCTGTTTGTACCGGCTAATCTCCGAAACTACTGGACCGATTTACATGAAATTTTGCATGGTGATAGCTTATATCCCTGGTCAACATATAGGATACTTTTGATCCCGAAAATTTAAATAGTTCCCGTGGGATAGTTAAAAAGCTTTAATTACTTAAACAGCTTATAACAGACTAAAAGTAATTTCTCTGCAACGTAACATAATAGAAGGAGATATATTGACAGGGTGTGGTGTCAGTGAGAGAGTTTTATCTTATATATATAATATATAAAGCAGATAAGTTTGTTTCTTTGTTTGTTTGCTTGAACGCGCTAATCTCAGGAACTACTGTTCTGATTCTAATTTTTTTTCAGTGTTAGATAGCCAATTTATCGAGGAAGGTTATTATAGGCTATAAGCCATCACGCTAATACCAATAGGAGCGGAGCACCAATGAAGAATGTTTCAAAATCGCGGGGTTTTTTTAACTTACTTTTTTGAACTATTCCACGCGAACGAAGTCGCGGGCAGAAGCTAGTTTTTAATCATTTAATTTAGTAATATTGGTTTACCAAATAAATAATAATTATTAATTATAATAATAGGCAACATTTTACACACCTTAGAGGCCAAAGCACGTGAACTTATGGAATATTCCTATCATCGCTTTTGTACTGTGTTTTATGCAATAAATGATGAATTGATTTGATTTGGTTAAGACGCCATACCGATCTGTTGTCCGAAGTACGAAATCACAAAATTATGCGTGACTTATAAATTAGACAAAATTTTAACAAAACTCAAAAATTGGTGAAATGCATCTCGTCTACTATCGAGTGTTGTTAAAAGTATTTTTAGATTCCCTTACATTATATAAATATTCTAATTTTAATCGAAATCTGTCATATTGATTAAAATCAGTCACGTAGTCATTAAGCGCTTGTTTTAACAATTAAAAGTCGTTTCTTGGTAAACTTAGCATCGAATGAGACATTTCTTACTTTCATTCTGATCAATTGGTGTCAATACGAGTGTTATTATAAAATTTTGAGTTTTTGAAGGTTAATGTATTATATATTGAAATTGAGGTTGATAATTATATTCTGGCGTGTAGGTTCAATTTTAAAAATTGTAATATCGCTTAAACGTGACCAATAGTTGTAGGGTTATATTTATTTTTTAATTATCTGTTTTTTGTACAGAGAATTAATTGCAGTGTATTACGAGCTATGTTTTTATTTGGCGATTGTCTACATAAAATCAAGAACATTACTATACAAATACAATTGTCGGTTTTATCGCTCATGGTGGTTTCTTCCAAACAACCTTTGGATGGAGTATTTAGTTTTTTAATTACTAAATAGTCATATATAAGATAATTTAATCATTATAAACAATAGTACATAATTACGTACCTATTAAAATACACAGTATATATATAATATATATACATACATACATATTATATTATTTACATACAAAAGTAAACAATAAGACTTATAAGATTGAGAGAGATACTTCTACTACGTTACTATTTTCTATCTTAATAAATATCTTTGATATTTTACCAACAAAATTAAATGAGCTCATACTTTTAGTGACATAATATAATTTTGCGTCTGTAATGTACTTACACCGTTATAAGTTTTAAGTTATAAATTTTTGCCCAAGACCTCGACCACATTCAGTTTTACATTTTGGTAGGAGGTAAAAGCTTTATTATTATTTACTATTGAACAATTATAGGTTGCACATACAAAATTTCATCCCCTATTTCACCTCATTCAAGATTGTATGTTACAAAAATATATAGTTTATGGTATTCTCCTGGATACTATATATCTCCTTGTCAAATTTCAATGAAATCTATTCAGCCGTTTGGTCGTAAGTCGTAAGTGACATAATAACATTTGTAATATTAGAATTGAAAATATGAATATTGTCTTTTAAGAAAATAAAGAATTTCAAGAATTGCCAAATACCATTCAATGTCAAAATTTAAATACTAAAGTCACAGTAAATTATTAAAATATTCCTAAACAACGATTTCATTACGAAATCCAGCCAGCACCGCGAAAAAATCTCTACAAATATGTGCAATATTTTTTTTATAGTCATTAATGATTTAATAAGAGTATGCAAGTACCTTGACCTCGGGCTCTCTTAGAAAAATAGCCCTAAGACAGACTTCCTATGCATTGATGATCCTATGACGCAACAATCCTTTCGCTGCCCCACCGTTGTCCAATACTATATATCTCCGGATGCCCAGCCGGTCTCATCACAACTCATTCAGCATCATCACCAAACAACATGAAAGCCTTTGTAGCGGTAAGTCGAGTGAAGTGTTAGTGCTTAAGCGATTCAAAGTGACAAGTGCGTGCGTTCTAAATTCAGTGCGTGGTTCTGTGTGTTATTTGAAATTGAAATTTTAGGGAATAGAACGGTTATTTCATATTTGAATTTGGAATCTTTAAAAAAATATAGCGACGTACATTTGCGGCCATTTATTTGAATTTAGAATCTTAAAAGAAACATAGCGGCGTACATTTACGGCCATTATTATTAGCGAGGAGCCGAATTCCAATTTTAAAAATTGATTTTTTAATATATAGAATGAAATAGGTGATAGTGATTTTCGGAATTTTCATAAACAATTAAACTCTGGTTTTAGAAACGAATGTTGATGATTATGTTTAGAATAGTTAAAGTGAAATTAAATTTAAATAAGCTTTAAATTAAATATTCGTAATAATTATAGGATAATTTTTCCTAACATATATCAACTAATCGATACATTTTTAATGCTTTAAAAGTTAGAGAGAAAGAGCAAATATAGATAGATATTACGTTTCCAATTGTCTAAGAATTTTTATTTCTTTTATATTTAAAATAATTTATTGAATTAGCAAAAAATGCACATTCTATTAGTTCGTTAGAATCGAAACTAGTTAAAAATACAAAACAACATTCTATTTTTAATATTGAACGGTGAAAGGCTATTTGATTTAAGCGAGATTTGAATAATGTGTCGGAAGAAAACTAAAGTTTCAACTCACTAAAAAACCCCACAATAACTTTGTACTATACTTTAAACAAGAGAATATCTATAGATTGTAATTGGAAAAGGGTTCTTTGTATTTCCTTAACTTTAAAACATTAAGGTTAAAAAACCCAACATGTCCGATTTCCCATACATACATCACACCTATATACCATTCCTTCTGTATGATCACCTTAATCCCATCCCCGTGTCTCCGCCTATCCCATCCTCTTTATCCCTCCAATCTATCCCATCCCAAACATTTATAAACGATAATAACCTTCTTCATTAAACGGGCCATCGGCGTATATGCCATGTTTGTTTGTTTGCTTCGCAATAAGAAATAGACAAGTCTGTCACAAATTTTGTTTTAAAAGCTTAACCTTTCTGCTACTGCCCTGCTATTATAGTATTATTATTATATTACATAAAGATTTCTTAATGTTTTAATTAATTAATAGGTTGTTAATCGTGGTACAGGGGTGCTAACAATATTACAGTTATCCTACGATCGTTAAAATATATAATTTGAATTAAAACTAGTTTCAGTCTGCGATTATTTGGCATAATCAAGGATCTACAATTTCACTAAGACTGGAATAATCTTTTTTTTATCTATACTAATATCATAGAGGTAAAGTTTGTTTGTGACGTTGAGTTGTATCTCTGGATCTACGAAACCGATTTAAAAAAATCTTTTACTGTTCGAAAGCTACGTTAACATGGAGTGTCATAGGCTATATAACATGACGCTATGTACCACGGGAGCGGGACAGAGAGCGGGTGAAACCGCGCCGGGCCGCTAGAAACTGCACAAATTTAAATTTATTATATTTCTAATTTACATTCCTTGTACTTAATGATCTTCTATTATCTCTTTCACGAACAAACAGAGAATTCAATTAATCAATTTGTTGTGAAGCTTTCTAGTAGAACTTAACATGTCAAAAGTTTTTAACCCATTCAATGCGTTCTCACGTTTTAATGTACATTGTTTGCACGAAAACCTTTTTAACACGAGAGAAACTCATTTGAATAATCAGATATAACTGAGAATGTGCGTTTGTTGACTTTTTCCTACATATCACGCGATGTACAAAAAAGTGTGTTAATTTTTAAATATAATATATATTTGTGTGTTATTTTTAGGGTTTCGTAGAATTAAGCAGAATAGCTCATTTTTTGTCATGATAATCTCTCAGAAATGAATAATTGCATAGGTATGAAATAGGGTAAGAAAATCATTCTGTACGGGTATACTACACAGTGGTATACCCGTACAATGAAATCCGGAAAAACTATAATACAGTAAAACCTCTGTAAGTCGAACTTGAAGGGACACGCCAAAAAGTTAGAGTTTATAGACTTTTGGAGGACAACTTATGGAGGATTTCGACTTAGCGAATTTTGTAAGGAAACATTTGACTTGTAGAGGTTAAGATTTATATTACACTAGCTGACCCGGCGATCTTCGTATCGCCATATTTTCTGAATTCCTAAAAGACTTTGTTTCACGACACAAAAACAAAATCACCAAAATCGCTCCCGGTGATTGGAGGATTCTAGAACCCGATCTCAGCGCCATCTACCAGTTCCAACGGTATAAAAAGTATCCTATCTTTCAAGTTGGATCAAACTGCACACGGTGTGCAAATTTGATTAAAATCGGTTAAGTAGTTTAGGAGTCCATCGCGGACAAACAACGTGACACGTAATTTATATATATATTAAGATTTATATTTATAGACGTTGTAAAATCAAATATTGTTATATATATGTATATATATGTTCGAAATACACAGAGGTCCAATTAACTTTTTCGTGTTATGGAGGGAAAATAAGTATTGAATTTGCTTATAGGGGCTAACTAATTAATTCGACTAATTGAGGGTTCAGATTTCGAGCAACGAAAGTTTTGGGGGGTTGAAGGGAAGGAAACACAACTTTTTTCGAGTTTGGGAAGTTCTACTTAAACAGGTTCTACTGTAATAATTTTATTTCAGAAATACATGTCCATATACAACTAAACGTGTTTACATTCAAAATTAAATTATTTAAAACTAATTACTAGGGTATTTCACCCGCGTCATTACTTAAAAATTAATCCTCCCTCCTCACCCCGAATTCAAATCCTCGAATCAAAAGAAGATTATATATGAGCTGATCCTAACAAGTGTTACTAAGGGATGAGAAACATTTATTTATCTCAAAGGCGACTTTAATAAAAGTAAGTAAAGTAAAATTTAAAACCTTTCATAGGAATATCGTTCTTGCCAGAATGTATACGGTACCCTCAGAATACAGAAGATATTCTGTATTCTGAGACGGTAACTTAATAAAATTTTGTTGCTATGAGCACTTGAAATGTACATCTTGTGAAATATTATGCGCGCCACGGGTCGGAGGGCAGTGAGACGTATCGGGTCATATTTCCTTAATTAGAGACACTCGTAAAACTTAATACATAATCATTACGTAAAACAATCTACCTTCGAGCTAAGGGTAGAAATAAGTTGTAAACAATGTGGCAAGAGCTGCCAAAAAGCACCGCAACGACTTTGTTAAATATGGCATTAAAATAGTTAAAATAATAAAAAGTAGAAACAGATAAATAATCCCAATTTTTCAATATATTATATAAGGAGTGAAATTAGTATAGATAGTCAATAAATATAGTACTAAATAAAATAGTTCTAGATCAAAATAGTGTAAACAAAGATATAGTATTTATAAAAAACATATATTAGTAATATATAGACTTATTAAATATAAATAGACACAAAACATTCGAAAAACCTAATACTAAATACAACCGTTAGAAAGGAGAAGATGAAAAAAAACTACTTAGAACAGCAAATTTACGAGCTCTTTGAGCTAGATGCCTCAGAAATGGAGAGGCTTCCAGCTGTCCGATTTTTAGCAGCCAGTCGCAATCCACTACTGGGCGTAATCCTTCCTAATTTAGCGAGGATTTAGCGAGGACTTGGATATGTGTGAGGAATCAAATAAAGAAGATGCCATACGCAAGATGGAATAAGAGAGAGAGAGAAGTGGACTATCAGAATGTTCACTCATACCGTAGAAACACGATCAGCTTAAGGCTAACCGCTTCACGACAATACTTTGTGAGAGCTTTATATCACACCAGCTACTGTCATCATGATAATGATTGCCCGATGAGTCCCACTATCATTTCAATGCACTAGTTTTGCAAGCTATGTCGGTGAAAGAGAACCGTTTTACGCATATTCTCATTTCGGAATTAATGAAAGAGGTTCCGAACATGCTTCCATAGCTCTGACTTGAATGTTATTATTAAGTAAATATAACTAATTAGGGTAAATTAGACTCTTTCTTTCGACGCCGGCAGCATATTTGCAGCACCTCTAGTGTAACAAATATCCATAGACAGTAGCTACTGTCCATAAGATGGGCCAGCCCGTCAGCTTGTTTACTGTACTACAGCAATAAAGAAATTAGCAAAACGATAGTTAATGTAACGTATTTCCATTATAGTAAAAATTGGCGAGCGCGTGTCAGTCAGTCAGTGAGTCAAAGTTAAAGTAATCAGACTATGATCTATAAAGTTAACTAGTTCTTGTCATTTAGCCACTTAACTCTAAAAAATTTATTAAAAATACCGTAGATCTCAAACATTATTCAACTCATTCTTAACCTTTAACCATTCTTAACCTTTAAACACTCTTAACCTAATTTTCATTAGTACTTTTAACCTACAATATTTTAGAATTCCAAGTAACAGAAGACAAATTTGCACTTTAACTTTTTAAACTTTTGAAAGCGAATATTTCCCTTCTCCTATGTTATTTCGGCACAATGAGTTGCTACGAGAGACAAATAATGTTGGTTAAACCGATTACGGTTATAACGACATCTATGTATAATATTATATTTATTTGCGCAATCGCACGTGATATGTCTAAGCCTATTTTTGCCTATAATGTGCGATTAGCGAATGCACTACGAAAAGATCAAACCGTGATTATGTTTATAGGTTATTGCAATAAGTAGGCGGGCCTTTTCTTTGCCAACTTAATTTGAGCTCCTTTGTTAAATATTCTTTAAAGATGTGGATTGTTTGATTAACGAATATGCAATGAAAGTTAAAGGAATAAAATACCATAGAATTATAGAAAGTCAACAATGAGTATTATTGTATACTTTTCATAATAGATTAAAAACAAGTAATGCGACTATCACTATTATATCACAGTGAAATTCAACAAACATAATACAAGTGCAATCATTAACATAGTTTAACATACTCTTGCGAAGTATGTGTTTACGATAGATTTGATATTTGATGGTGGCATTTAGTATATTTTTTAACTAGATTTCAAATATTTATTGTAAACTATCTGTGCCTGCCGCTTCGTTAGCGTAGGACTTGTATACCTTCTTTATCGATGTCGACTTGAAACACGCACAACATTTTTAGATAAAATATTCACAATAATAATTAATAGTTTATTTATTAATTCAATGAAAAACCAAAAGGTAACAGGTTATATTAGACGGATCAAACAAATTAAAGCAATTCAGCTGAATAACACCGAACGATATTCACTGACATTGAATGATTCAAGTTTATATTTACACGGATCACTTTGGTTGATGCATGTACATTGAAAGACATAAGTGAACAGTCTAATATAGCATAACGCTTTGACATATATACTAGGTTTTCATTGTTCTGCCGTTCCGGAGCTAAATGGCCGCAATTCTTATATCAGGCGGCTCAACCAAATTGCATCAATTTAGCTGCATGGCACCGAACGGTATTCAATGACATTGAATGATTCAAGTTTATATTTACACGGATCATTTTGGTTGATGCATGTACATTGAAAGACATAAGTGAACAGTCTAATATAGCATAACGCTTTGACATATATACTAGGTTTTCATTATTTTGCAGTTCCGGAGCCAACAAACAGATAATAATTCTAAAACGGTTATAATGAAGCATCGCATAAATATTAGTTTTCACTTACATTTCGCTTCTGAAATCATAGACAAACATTTCATATAATTACATTATTATTAGAGATTCTTACATAAAGATTTGCGACACGGCAAAAAAGTTGATGCAAAGGCTGTACATTATATACTACATATATAATGTACAGTCTACTGATTGAATATCATACATTTTGGACTAGGTATAAAATTTTGTTTGATGTATGATGACGCTCAAGGTGTCATGTTGTTTGTGGCATAACAAAATTATCAAATGGGGGCAATCCCCAAAACGACTGTATGTACTCAGTTACATCATAACATTGAACTAGTAATATATGTTTAAAGAATTAGTATAATGTTCATGTTTTTCCGAATCACTTTCTGCTACTAATTCGATTATAGTTCATGTAATTTTTATAATAAACAAAAAGTTTAAACGAACTATATGTAGTGAGATGATTATATTTACATCTAGTTGACCCGGCAAATTTCGTACCGCCTCAGAATCAATAAATAACAAAAAAGTTGATTTCTGAACGACGGACGAACATTAAATGTTTGACAGGCAGGAATAGTTTCTAGGGGAAATTGTTGTTTTTACTATATTCCAAGAATTTTTTTAAATTATTTCTCACCTTTTGTACTTTTCCTGGACTTCCACAAATAATTGAAAATCACAATTAGCCAAATCAGTTCAGTCATTCTCCAGTTTTAGTGAGACCAACGAACAGCAATTGATTTATATATATATACTAGCGGCCCCAGCAGACGTTGTCCTGCTTTGAAAAAATAAAAATCTAGAACCCGATCCCAGCGCCACCTACCGGTTCCAATTGCGGATTTAAACCATCCGGGGACACCCACTCAAATACACAAAAACAAAATCACCAAAATCGCTCCCGGTGATTAGGAGGATTCTAGAACCCGATCCCAGCGCCACCTACCGGTTCCAATTGTGGATTTAAACCATCCGGGGACCTACTCAAACACACAAAAACAAAATCGCTCCCCGTTGTTAAGAGGATTCTAGAACCCGATCTCAGCGCCACCTACCGGTTCCAACGGTATAAAAACTATCCTATCTTTCAAGTTGGATCAAACTGCACACGGTGTGCAAATTTGATCGGTTGAGTAGTTTAGGAGTCCATCGCGGACAAACATCGTGACAGGAGATTTATATATATTAAGAAGATAAGAAGATTATATTTTCAAATCAAATCAAATCAAAATAATTTATTGTATAAAAACATGGTTTTACAAATAGGTCTTGTTGTTATACATTATGAGCACATGTTTTTTGCCGGTTGGGCGTACAATTTTTTTTAAATGTTGTATTATAAACCTACATACTATTTGGATAATGTTATAACTAACATCACTAATATTTTAATCTTAAATTTATACATATAATAAGCCTTAAATTTACAAATACTAAATGGCGCATAATTTAAATTCAGATTTGTTTGTAATGATATTTACATAGTACAATTATTATAATATATTTAAACACTTAATATTCTAACTTATCATTTACGTTTAAAACTTATCATTAAGGAACTCAGTTACACTATAGTAGCTTTTTCTTATTAGTACTTTTTTTAGTCGTGATTTAAATAATTTAGTTTTCAGAGCTTTTAGCTCTTTTGGGATTTTATTATATATTTTTGGGGCCATGCATACTATACTCTTGTACAGTAAAGTTGTTTTTGCGGGGTGCACGCAAAGTTTTTCCTTATTACGTAAATTCCTAATCGTTTAATTTTGTATCTGTTTTAAAGAAAGAATGAATGAATTTTTATAGAATTGGTAGAATAAATGATACAGGTAATAGTATAATTTTAAAAAATATATAAACACAAAATAATTTGAAAATATATATAGAAGTTAAAATTACTTACATATCAAAGGCAAAATATAAATGTGACAATACAACGGTGTAGCTTCATCTGGGAAGTTAAAGGTACATATACCATTTCACGCAGATGTGGTGATGGTTGTATTGCGCAATTTGAGATACGACATTGTTAATGACGTTAAATATTAAGAGATAACGTATGTATCACATAGATACATACATAACTTCACGCCAGGTCCCTTGCGGGGTAGGCTCGAAGAACAGAGCGCCATTCAGGCTTATTCTTACACACCTCACTTGCTTCTTTGACATTCATAGGCCTTGTCATGCACGCTCGTCTGTTCTTAAGGCCCCTGACATCACCTTCTGCTAGCACACGATCAATTTGATCATGGAAGGTGTGTCGTGGCCTTCCGCGACTTCTGCATCCATCCACTTTTGCATTGTATATATGTTTAGTCATTCTTCCATCATTCATTCCTTCCACATGCCCGAACCACCGGAGCATTCCTTTTCTTACCTTCACCCCGTCACTCTCTTTCAGACCAACTCTCTTTCTTACTTCGGTATCACAAACGCGGTAATGTATCACATACACTAATGTGGCTTTTTAAATAAGACCCATTCGACCACAGCCTAAATCTTTAACACTAACACAGACGAAGCCCCAGCATTATAAAAACACTATTCCACCAGTCATGTAGACCCTATATAATTTTAATATTGCCTATTTTCTTAACCTATTTCTCTTATGGCCAATTTTTCAATCATTAGATAAAAGTTATCAGTCAAATAAATTATAACCTGAGTAAATTCAAATAACAGCCCATAAACTTCCAACTGCTGGGCTCGGGCATCCTCGACCTAACATCGGTTATCTCGATGTGCAGGTTGCATCACGATGTTTTCCTTCACCGTTGTTAGCACGTGGTAATTGTAACAATATGCAGATTAGGTCAGATAACTGCCTAAGTGGTGCATGCGTTCCGGCCAGTATCGAACCCAATTGCTCAATAATTCATAATCTTCCTAATGTTAATCTTCTGTATGTTCATCGCATACTACTTCACTAGTACTATGAGGTTCATTCGTTGTGTATTTTTAATCTGCATTTTGATAAGTATGTTCTAAAGTCTAAACAAATATCATAATGAGCAAGCGACATATGTTCATGCCATACAAAGAGTGTCCTACTTTTCAATGACTACTTCATTTCTATTCTAAGTTAATATAAACATGCAATCACGCCTGTGAACATGCTTCTATGAGCTCATCTTTGTTTGCTTAGAATTTTAATTGTATATGGGTCGAGGTGTTATCTAATATTTTTTTAACTTTTATTTTAATATTTTTCTTCTCATCGTTTCACAAAGATCCACATTCCTCCAAAGACTTAATTTTTATCATAATTTCATCATCAATACATTTCATTGATATTATATTATTACATACTGTGCTTATTATTTCATTCGCATCAGCTTTTGATTTATTATTTATATCTTAGAGAGATTACTTGAAACAAGCTTTGAAACTAACCGACAAAAATTGTTTAAGAGTGACATAAATAGCAATTTTCATTTAAATATTGGCATTTTGGAATTACAGAACAGATGCCAGTATGATTTATTAATACAAATTATGTGTACTTTTGTTTATTTACACATTAATGGAGGAGAATATATTACGTGTATATTAAACTGTCTTAAAAATTAAACTTCACTATAAAATAAAATGAAACAAGTAGAATATGTAGTTCAGATACTCTCGCTACTATAATAACAGATTATGTTAATAATTGTTTTCGTCTATTTATTCTCCACAATATCCTACACTTAAAAAATTCTTCATCCAAACGCTTAGGAAACTTTCGACTTTCGGACTTCCTAAGAAGGGGAAAAAACCAGCGCGAATTAATATGCTATAAAAGACAAGTCAGATAAAGTCTTTTCCTTAATTTAAAAGATAAGCTCAATAATTATAGCTCCTTTCATCTTCTACTATATTTAGATTTCTTTCCCAATTGAAATAAACAACTCCAATTCTGGTTGTAATCTTGTTCCACTAAATCATCAACTGAACTTTTTTCTCTTTCCTTGTACAGTGAATTTTGTTTTCATTTATACCAGTCATTATTATTATCTAATCTCATCTTCCATCTCTTTCATGTATTAAATTAACACCAAAATCACTGACATTTTTAATTCATAACATTAATTAGACTCTGTCTTAACATATTTTTATCATTCATCGTTTAACTGTATTATACAAGTAAAATTGCATATATTAATAACGTCATAATTATTGCATTAAGTTATATACAATTTAGATTGCTTGTAAGCTGTCTTAATATAGAAAAAATAGAATGTGTTACAAGATTCTATGGAAGATTTCCTTCATCTTATATAATCAAAGGTGTCTCAATAATTTTTAACAACGCTAAAATAACAATTTCCGCAAAATCATATTACAAATGTGATAAGTACCTTTTGACCCAGAACTCTATGAAAGATATTGCACCAACCAATATATCTGGAAACACGTCCAATTTGCAATAGGATTCTGTAAAATTGACCATTTTGTAGTCTACTAGACGACTACTACTAGATTACCTCGTATTAACCACATCTAAATGCCTCAACTTTCAAAAATGTACTTAGCTTATCGTATTTAATATTTATTTAATTGCGATAAGCATACTGAATGTCTTACAAATTAATTTGACCGACTCCAGCAATTTTATACTCTTAAAGGTAGGTTAAATCTACATTAAAAATTCACAAATAGATCCAAGTCTTCGAAAGAGACAGATAAATCAATTTAATCTCATGAATCTAGCTATATTAAAATTTAGCATCTAAATATTCTTATAAGTGGTCGTACAGATGGTCTTGTTAGGTAGTCTAGTTAGGTCTTGTTATATTTGGCGATGTATTGTGCTTGTCAAAATATTTAAAATCTGTATCAAAACATCCCATCACTATTAATCAGCTATAATAAATAGTTTTGAAATAGGATATTATTTGGGACATTTGGCAAGAAAACGCAGAGGATAGAGGAACGCGTCGTCCTCCCACTACAGAATACAAAGCATGTCTTGGGTTTATAAGCCAATATAGTTAGTGAGTTAAAGTTTGTGCCATATTTTTGATCCTGCTGTGAAATATCTTGCTAAACAAAACTGATGTATCCACAATCAGACTTTTAAGTCTTTCCGACCACATCTTCATTCAACATTTCCTTTAGATCCTTAAAAATACTTAACGACTAGTCATTATGACAGTAAACCACAAGTTCAAGAGTTGAAAGTTAATGATGGTTAACATCCTTTAGATCGCGGAAGCAATTTGGTGATGCAACCCATGCCAACTTCGTGAGATTTGTTAGCGTGATAGTTAAAAGTTACGTAGGGCAGACAAAGAAATTCTTTAGCATCATTAGGAGTCACGAAAATATGTTCTAATGGGCCTTTTGTTATAATTCAAAAGAGAAAAAAATGCAATCCAATTTTTTTCTATAATTAATGTCGCGACAATGTTAGTTGTCATCATTTAATTTTGTCGTTTCGTTCTCAAGCAAAGCTCAAATAAAGCCAGAATCGACTCAAGTAGTTTCAAAATAAGATCAAAATTTCGGAAAAAAGTTCAAAAAGTTGTCTATTAGGTGTAGCAGCCACTGCTGTCTAGTGCTCGGATTATTGAATCGCCTAGTTTGCTACAGCCGGATTTGTTTAATACTTTAGCAGTCTTTGCCTTGCCTTTAGTAGAAAATTGATACAATTTCTTACTTCATATATAATAATACTATTATATATGAAGTTTACGTAATATTTTGACCATTTGTAAGGCAAATGACTATATATAAGATATAGAAATCCGCTATACAACACAAAAAATTAAATTCTCATTATAATAAATATCATAAGCAATTCGTTGTTTACTTTGATCTGGTTGTCACTATAATCGACCCGATTGTTGTACCTCACTCATTATCCTAAGTAAAAATAGGCCAGTAAAAAATAGATAGAATTCATGAAGGACCAGAAATCGTTTTTGGCCTCAAGTAATAGAACTAGGACAACAAAGATTTAATAAAGTAGGAAATAAATATCACATAGGACGATTACGTAGTAAGTGAAGGGTCAGGAGATTGTTGCTTGGAATAAGTCAATGTTGCGTCAGAGGGCGCTTCGATCGAAACGTGGGAGCGTGGTGTTAAGATGGCCATATTGGATAGTAATTGTTTCATAACCTTTACAAGAAATAGGAAACGAGATATTAATCATTTATTGAGTAATGATCTAAAACTTTAATTACCTGTTTGGTGATAGTGTGTCGATATTTCAGACTGGAAGTAGAAGTCACATTTAGTATCTGAATACGTCGTGACCTGCTTATGACTGATGTTGATGATTATCTATTTATAAATATCTATAGGCGAATAAATAGATTCCACTTCATGAAAATTAACAATTACAATACTGTATGGTAAAAACATACTATACATCAGTCACCTCCTCTCTTCCAGAAAATTTTAAGAATAATTTTATCAAATCTAGCACAGGGCGGGGTATGTGGTGCAGCATATGAGATAAGACTTAAATTGGACATGTGTACTTAAACCACTTTTGTATTTATTTAAATTATTAGCTATATTGCACTTTTCAGGATTATATCTTCCACTTCTGAGCGTTCTAATTCATTACACTTATTAAACAAATTCCTATTAATCGAATTATTTTTTATTATTTTAACAGTTACATTTGATTAAAGCCTTCAATTTATTATCATCACAAGCCGCGGGCATATCTGCATGTCCACACGACAGTAGATCATGCTGACATATGTCAAGATAACCAAGTTTAATTCATAAACTAACGTCTGTTCTCATCTTAATATCGTTATGGCGTCCAAGTGACATAACACCGCTTTTATTACTTTATAAAGCCTTACTTTCTCTTGATATGTTCGATTTTAAAAGCTTTCTATTAAAAATATCTTAGGCGCTGATCTGTTATAAACGCCGTAAGCCGCATCTGCTTATTATGAAAATGTATTTTAGAGATCTCTCTCGAATGCCTGACGTGGTACAGATATGCGGCATCGATAAGATGTGAGCCGCTGCAGTCACTCTTGAGTAGCGTAGAGACGTTGCGTTTTTGATGTCAATTAATAAATTATCCAAACATACAGAGTGCACGGGAAAAACTGACGACCTGTAGACGTTTCCATGGCGAGCATCAGTGTAAGGTCAATCCAACGCTGTAAGCAGCGTCTAACGTTGTTTGACACTAGACGCATTTTAGCATCTTATGTATAGGCCATATAGCCTTACAAAAGTATGTTCCAAATTTCAAAAAGTTTTCAGTCATTAATAATCACACAGTACCCTCAGCATTCACTTCAGATAGTTTAATTAATTAAAACAATATTTATAAATCAACGATTTCTAATTATCGTGAGAAGAATATTTAATTATAGTGTTAATTTGTCGTAGTAAGTTTATATCATTGTTTTTATTTTAACTAAGAGATAATTTTATGACAATATTAAAATGCTTTTGCTCGTTAACATCTTAATTGGGGTTAACAACACTTTTAGTTATTTCTTTAAGTTCACGGCACTCTTTATGACCGGTTTTAGTGATCAATAAAGTCGTGTGCAGTAGACGATTTTTTACACTAAGCAGTCATATCTCAATACTCTGTAGATAATGTGAAAAAACTATGAATTTATAAAACCTACAATTTTAAAGGCATTCTTAGCAATATTTGTTTTAGTGAAAACTATTCTCTGAATTTAATTACCTGGAGTATACGACCGGACTTTTTTATGTTGCAAGCTTGGAGCAACTCACTACTGTTAGTGGAATCTCATGTTCTATAGGATTCCACTCACTTATTAATCAAAAACGGTCTATCGCATCTGTCATTTGAGTATAGGTAATTCAAAATTAGAGTATTTAACTCCGTTGTCTCAGCGACCCAAAATATGTCTTGGTCCCCGAAACGAGAACAAGCCCCCTTTAACCATCTGTAAACAAGTAGCATTCGCGATTAATGAATAAATTGAAAATGTATAGTAATAACATGTCCTTATGTTCAATATTGTCATTCCCATACATTATCTATTCTATTAGTTTAGCACTAATGCCACTTGTGTAAGGAGGCTGTATGGTTTCTCCCAATTATTATAGGGTTGAAGCTCACACAGAGGGCCTAAACGGTCAACTTTGGAGAGTCGCTTAAGGAAAAAAATATTTAGATACTTGTCTTGTTCAACATATTAATCTACGAAAACGATCTCTTTAGGTTCTCAGGTCAGCCTCCAATCGTTCCTTCTATCAGTAAATGAGGCGACCATCCGATCATTGGCTATCCGAATGTCGGCCATCCGAATGTCGGCCATCCGACCGTCGGCAAACCGAATGTCGGCTATTCGAATGTCGGCCATCCGATCGTCCTAAATAGGCATTCTTTTCGCTTCGCCTCTTCTTAGTGATGGGAAAAACAATTAATTTTAATATAATCGATAATTAAAAATCCATGCCAGTCTTAATAATCGATCGGTTAGTTGCATGTATCATCGCGTGTTTGTTAATATCGTAAACACAAAATAATTGTGATTTCATACGAGTGTTGATATTGGAATTGTAAAATATCAAGTTATATTTTATAGTCATCCGTCTAAATGGGTTATTTAAATCGATGCCATAAATATTAAGCATTAATTAAAATGTATACACAAAAGTGTATACATTTTAATTAATTAATAACATGAAACAAACTTTGTTTGTGAAATGTATCTAAAACCACTTTGTTCACCTTTAAATATATAGCAGAATACTATAGGTATCCTTAACCAATCCACAAGTTTACTATTTTTCTGTTATTTCGTAAACTATCTTGCTTCCGTGGCTTCGCTCGTGTCATTGTAAATTTTAAAGAGAGAGTGGAGGACCGGTCGTTAGGAGTCTCTTAAACATGTCAAACATAATTTTTATTTCAAAATATCCATAACGCTATCTAACGAAGGTGGCACAAGCAAGAAGAACAAGGTACCCTACGTCCTTATTTATACCCCTGACAACGTGTATGCAAAATTTCATGACGGTTTGTTGCGTAGTTAAGACGTGAAAGCATCTCAAACATACAAACTCAAATTCGCGTTTATAATATTAGTTAGGAATATTGCTAAAGGTGTAATAAAATACTTGTTATTTTTAATATCTACTGTCACTAGCCGCACTTGTCACTTTTTAAACGAATCGTTTCTGCTTATATAACAACCCCAAAATTACATCACTAATAAAGTTTTTTTTTCAAACAGTGCATAGTCCTTGCGCTGGTTGCCTGCGCCTGCGCTGAGGCACCTTCTGGCTACAACTACAACCGCCCCTCTGGTGGCATCAGCGGTGGTATCAGCGGCGGATTGATCGGCGGCGGCCCCTACCGTGCCGTCTCCTCAGGCTACCAGACCTCCGAAGGTCAAAACGTGGACCCCCAACTTCTCGAACAAGTCCGTCAGATCCTGCTTAAAGAAGAGGCCTCATCCTCCTCCGGATTCAGTGGTGGTATCAGCGCTCCCTCCTCGTCATACGGCGCTCCTTCTTCGTCCTACGGCGTGCCTTCATCCAGCTACGGAGTGCCTTCCGCTCGCGTCGTCGGCCTGACCCTTGAGGGAGTCCGCCAAGCCATCCAAGTCGCCCAGTACGAGCAGTCATCCGGCGGTTCATCCGGTGGATACCCTGGCCGTGCCCCTTCAAGCAGTTACGGCGCTCCCTACTAAGCGAACACACGTATCCGAACGCTCAAGCCCCTTTAGAGTGAAACGCTATTCCAAACCAAAGGAGTCTCTAAATGTGGTTCGGATACACAGAGTTCGGATGGTCCACGTTATTCGGTATACCCGGAACATCTAAGGGGTATCGAATGTTCAAAAGCAATCGGTCGGCATTCACGTACAATGTAGGTGATGCTGGCCCTTGGTCGTTTCTACAACCGCCTGTTGACGGCCATCGCCTGCGACTGTGCACGCACCCGGGTGAGCCAGCCCTGCGGTACATCACTATCGGTTATACTGGCAGATGTCAGCTGACAGCTTGACACTTATCAGTGTCACAGTGACAGCAGGATAGCTGTCATGTTTAGTGATTCACCGCTGGGTTCCGCTCATGTTTTGTATAAAGTTTATTTTTAAGATTAGCTTAATTGTTAATTATAAGTTTTTAAATGTTTTTATTTACAAAAAAAGAACGAAAAATCGAAAATAAATACATTTTGACACCGTATCTCTGATTTTTTCTTATACCACACGCGTCCTGTACGTACAAATAGAATGTGTTATACATTACCAACTGCCTTAAAAAAGCATACTTTCTCTTCTGAATTCATGATATACATCATCTTTAGTCAGAGATTTCAATTTCGAAATTATACCCTATAATTGAAATATCTGTCCATAATTTCAAAATGTTTGCCAATATTTAAAGGGGAATATAAAGTGAAAATCTACGATACCTAAATATTTGTCAAGGGCCAGTTTTTTTAGTCAATCTATTAGAAAGTTTGCTTCAATTTCAAATAAAATATTAAGAATCAAAACAAAATTTCGATATCTTGTAGAGTTTAGAAGATATTAATATAAAGCCAAATTACCTACTCTACAGCCCGAGTAAAATGGCGGGCACACCTAGTTTAAAATAAAAAATAAAATTTCGCCTAAACTTAGCCTTACAGTTGTAAGATTTGCTCGTGTCTTTAAGGCTTAGTGAGCACTATTATTTTTCACTATCATAAGTCGAATATTGACAGTCGCAGTACGCGCTGAGCCTTAGAGGCTTACGTGATAAACTTATAAGTGTAAGGCCGGGATTAAATTTAACAGTTGATGACAATGTAATATAGGTACTAAACATCATAAGCTCAACATTGTAATAGATGATATATTATTATATAATATATACATGAATAAAGATCACTGTAGCTGGGCATTATACCTTGAAGGCTGGCAGCATTACTTCGCTAAATACAACGACTTATTTGCCACATATATTTGACACAATATACTACAGTCCAATCAAACACTCGCTGCCCACAGGGCAATAAAATGTGGGAATAGTACAGCGCCTACGTCACTCTCTGTCACACTTGCAGGCCTAATAGGAGGTGTAGTGACGCCCCAGTGTAGTGTCGATATTAATCGAAAAGGTATGGTTATCGATAAGTGACTGCACGTGTCAATCCCTAGCGCCATGATGATGTGGGGCACCGCGGGCAGCAAGTGCCTGGACTAGAGTTACAATATTTTTAGGCAAAACAATAGGCCGTTCACTTAAAGCGAATTCTTTCAAATAACCAAACTTATAGTATATTCTTAGGTAATCTGGTGATGGAGGTCATGCATAAATTTAGATTATTAAAGAACTTTTGATATAATGTCAATCAAGTAATACACGGAAGCTTTCAATTCCATATTAATAATGTCAACAATTACTCAACGAAAATACGTGACACGACCGTTAAGTATATTAGAAAGTATTATGATCGTGTGTTTACATCATCGACATGGTTTCAGGCAAATAAGAAAGGACTCTTCCTATTAGGGTTCTGTATCGATTTTCACAAGAACAAAACCCTTATATTCCTGTCATGTCTGTCATCCCTCTATGCCGGTATCTGTCTGTATTTCCTTATGTACGTAGAGAAGATCCTAACAGAGGCGTAGCTGCCGCCTTATCAGCCGTATCAAGGATACGGGGCCCCCAGGTTACACGGGCCCTGAAAGTGTAAGCAAAAAGTCTTACCATGTAATTTACAATCTTTTATGAGAACAACTGCTGAACCAATATAAATGGCTATCATACTTGTTATTACGTTGTTGTTATTATGTTGTGAAGCGGTGGTAAATTAGATTAGGCTCCCATAGAGTAAATAATATCCATAAACAAAATTTAAAACTAAATAATTAAAATGAACAAGTTGGCGGTAGGCTGAATAAAAACTTTGACAATACACGTTTGACAAATGTCATCTTTGTCTTCCGTGACCACGGCCACTGAAAAGCGGCCGAAACGTCGGATAAACCTAAATCAAATAAATTACCGCGCTTAAAACCGTTAAAACGTAGTTTTATTATGTGTACAAGTCGCGAAAACTTAAGAAAATATTATACTTGTTATTATTGTCTATAGACGCAGAAAAAGTAGAAAAACTGAAATCGTCTTCAGCTATTGATGATTTGTGTTTTGTTATTAAATACAGTTTAATTTAATCAGTATAGTTTTATTTATTATAAAAACAAAAGAGCGAAGAACCATATCAACAGAACATAACATAAGCAAGTATAGAGTAGCATAGATGTTGAAACTATTATATCTTTACATGCCTTCTAACACTAGTCATATCTATCCAGTGAACTGGTATTCATCATAAAATAATATTCAGAAACAATTTGATAAATGTTTGCTGAAAAAAAACGCCAGAAAAGTGTATCTTTGAATTGAGTTGTTTGTCTAACTTAGCCCTTAGGAGCATTAAATATAAGTAATAACTAAAATCGATATAATAAATCATTTCATTAAATAATTTCAAAAACAAAAAATGCTCGATTTTTCTTATATATAAAAACTTTACCCTTCCTTTGGGCCCCCCAACACGTTTTGATACAGGGCCCATCTAAGGCAAGCTACGTCACTGGATCCAAAGATAATACTTTGGATTTCTCAGAAACTGATTTTGAGATTAAAAAAAAACACCAAAAACCATCCCCTGTTATTAAAATTTACCCGTAAAGTAGCAACAAACAAACCTTATGAAATTACTTTTAAATTAAAAACAACAACAAATGTGCAAAATATAGTAATTTTTATGTTTCCCTTCGCACTGACTTCAAGAATTTGTAGAAAGAAATCGATTTAATGTTTATTTTTTGCATTTTACTTTGAAGTCGGATTTTATTTGTAAAAAAAATGTTGTTTACTTTTTAGTTGCGCAAATACTTGAATAGGTTTAGAAAAGATATAGTAAGCGCCTGTAAAAGTTGTACTACAGCACGCGTATACAAGGTTGCTATCGCACTCTTCGGTATATACTCTCGTCAACAAGGGTTGCTCTCAATTTCGCTGCGATCTACCTCGAGAGTTTACTCTTTCGAATAAAAAAATATTGAAAATCGGTACACAATTGACATAAGGATGACTTTTGGAAGTCGATTAAAAATTATCCATACGGGATACTAATTCTTGCGACTTCTTCGGGGCAGAAACATTTCCTAATACGTTCATTCTATTTGATCATCATGCTGTGTTATTTTACTTCAATACCCATTTTTTAAGACAAATGAAATATTCTCAATGTCGGGCCATTACGCAAGCGAAATGAATATAGATAAATGTCATGATAGTTTTTATTCAAAATCAAAATCTTTTTTGACCTTACTCTTTCATGTCAAAACACGTTTGCATTTTTACCTTGGATTTCAATATTTAAGATGAGCCCTGAATCAAAAAAATACAAAGCAAAAACGTTTATTAGTTTGTATTTAGAGTCAAAATCTCATTGTACTACTACTAACTTTATCAAAATTTAAATATATGCCTTTTTGTCGAATTTCAGCCATCCGACTTATTTATATAAACATTATTTACATCATGTATGGTTAAAAAACGATTCTAATGAACGTATTTTTGCTTTTTACCCGTAGTATATTGAACTACAATTAGAATACCAAGCCTAGATCATATTTTTTTAGGTGAACCGTAATAATAATAACATCCCTAACTTAAATTTCATATTTTTATTTTTAATAGCTAGATGGAATGGATTCAGATTCATATGATTATTTTAAAAATAATAGAACTTTGCTGACCAAAGCAAAAAGTAATAAATACACATAAAAAAATCAATTTTGAAATAAACAAAATATAAAATAATTATAATGTAAAATAAATTTATGCTATTGTTCCCCTAATTTTCCCAAAAGGACAATATCTTTACGAGCAAAAACAAAAATACTATATTTTCTTCCAAAATAGCTGGCAACCCTAAGTACAACTAGTACTAGATAATAATCGCCATTTTATCGGCCATACAAACCTGACCAAATCACTCATAGCATCAGAGTTGAGTAACCCCAAGCAATCCCACAGTCTCACGGCTAATCACGCGAGTATTGCGATCATAATGTACGTTGCGTAAATTTACATCGCAGACAATGGTCGGTGACTCCCTAACATCAGGAGCAATGCTGAGACTAATGACGACATAATTGCGATCATTGCAATTTACGGACTGATACTGTCAGACACTTCTTTTCAATTTTGTATATTACAATAGTATCATGGGGTGAAGTATAATGCACTTCAACAAAATCCCACAAAACTTTGAAGAGCTTTCAGTAAACAATTTTAAAAACGACAAAAGATTTTATAGTCCACCTCCTCGGTGGTCTTCTTCCTCTTGGCCATTTGAGGCGGCGAGGAAGTCGGGGTCTCGAGGAAAACCTCTTTGCCCAGCTTCTACTCGACGGACAACTACCCGTCGGTGGCGGGGTTTGGACCCATTGGAGCCTTCCTATCGGTGGTCTCTCAACGAATCTCGTTGGCCAGTCTTTGGCATCCGATGGCCTTCGCGGGCTTTTGCGTTGGTTTCGTCTGAGGCTTAGACTGCTATTCGTTGGCGTTTGGTGGCCATCTCTCTCTGATCAGGCGAGCGTATGAGATCACGGGGGGTTGACAGCCAAGTACGTTGAGGGTCCGGTGGCCGCATGTGTAGGGGAGCGGATCCCGTGGAGAGAAGCGTAGCCGCCATTGTCGACACGGTCAAACATTGTCCGCGCCAATATCGCCACAAATTTCTCAACACTAGGGATGCCTACATCACGGGCGATCGCAGGGCAACGTTTTGTCGCGCTTGGATTTTAGATTTTCGTGTAGCTGAGCACTGTGCATACTACGCTGGAGCCGTATAGGTGAGCCTCGAGCGGAGGTAGGTCTTATGGACCCCGATCTTGGTTCTCGGAGGCAGCTTGGAATCGAAGACAGGTCGGTTTGCGTTTCGTTTATAACGTGTTCTGCCTGCAGGCTCATGCTCATTAGTCGACCGCATCCAATGGGAAAATGCGATCACCACCAAGCTCTTTCAATAATCATGCATACAAATTAATTTGTTAAGCCTTGTATTAGTATAAACTACTTTCAAAAAATAATTATGAAATTAAGATATGTTTCTGGGGAATTTGATGCGTCGCTTGTTCTTATTTTACAGTAACTAAAATTGCTTTGGAAGCGGTGGTATTACCATGACTTTCTATAAGTAATCTTTAAGATTCCATTTTAAAATAAAGTCAGCGCGCCAGTCAACGATCCAAGAGTCTTGTGTAATTCATGAAGAACGAAGAATGAACAATTGGAACTACTGACCGATAGATAATCGTAAAGTTCCAATGACCGAATAGTACTCACATAATATTGACGTGAATTACTACATAGTTCAACGACCGACTTGTACTAGATACGATCACGAGCAAGCACAACACTATCTTATATATATAAATCTCCTGTCACGATGTTTGTCCGCGATGGAATCCTAAACTACTGAACCGATTTTAATCAAATTTGCACACCGTGTGCAGTTTGATCCAACTTAAAAGATAGGCCAGTTTTTATACCGTTGGAACCGGTAGGTGGCGCTGAGATCGGGTTCTAGAATCCTCTTAACAACGGGGAGCGATTTTGTTTTTGTGTATTTGAGTGGGTGTCCCCGGATGGTTTAAATCCGTAATTGGAACCGGTAGGTGGCGCTGGGATCGGGTTCTAGAATCCTCCTAATCACCGGGAGCGATTTTGGTGATTTTGTTTTGTGTATTTTAGTGGGTCCCCGGATGGTTTAAATCCACAATTGGAACCGGTAGGTGGCGCTGGGATCGGGTTTTAGATTTTTATTTTTTCAAAGCAGGACAACGTCTGCTGGGGCCGCTAGTAACATATATAATACTAGTTGTATCCGCGACTTAAACAAAAAATTAGTCTAAGTTACACCTTATAACATCAACTATCTACCAGTGAAAGTGCCGTCAAAATAGGTCCAGCCTTTTCAGACATTAGCCGGAATATCTAGATAGACAAAAAAAAATGATTTATGATATAAGTACTAACATGCTGCTGATTCTATATATAGTATGATAAATCTTATTTTTGTATAGTATATAAAGTATATTATTATTTATTTATTTGCTTATAATCCCCGCAAATTGCTAATGCGCTGGAACCTTGTCAAATTAACATTCACGTGACGTCATCCGCAACTCGATATGTACGCGTACTCGCCGGCCAGTGATGCTACCGGTACTGAGTGTTCGGCTACGGTTACGTCACCAAAATGGCGGCCAGGCTCAATAGCAATTTGCGGTGAATTAATACTCTTGGAATGTTTCTTATTAAATACTGTTTTTACCGCCACTATTACTGTATTATTTTTTTCCTTAGTTAAGGGGGTTGCTTGGAAGAGATCGCTTTAAGCGACAAGGCCGCCCCATCATATACTTTACTTAGTTATAAGAACGTAGTAATTTTTGGTGAACAATAAAGTATTTTCATTCATTCATTCATACTATATTTACTTTTATACATATTTAGTAAAAAGCTGTTATTTGGACATTACAAACAGACACTTCAATTGTATTTGTCTGTATTGATAACTACACAGTTGGTACAGTACAGTAGATACTATACTCTGTAATAATGTCGTCATCACCTGGCTTTATTTTTAATGCGAGTTCAGCAGACAGACACCTGATGAAAAGCGGTTACCATCGCCTTTGGACATTTGTAACATCAAAGGTGCTGCTCTCTTAAGAGAGACTAGAACCTGGCCACTAATGCCGGAATACAACTCAAGGCCTTATGGCATTATACAAATGAGGGGTGTTAGTCAGCCAGACAGGCAAATGCCCTATCACCTGGCTGTGGGTTGTTTTACCGCCTTTTACTACAAGCCACCTGGCCGCAGGACATTGTATTCTTTCTCTGTTGCTACACGGATAGAGGTGATGCACTTGTCACCTATTGATGTTGTATGTATCTATAACTACTATAGTTTAATTAATATCAATATATATTAGGATGGCGCAAACAAAACGACTTTTTTTGAGTCTCGAGTGAAAAAATGATAGTTTTTGATGTTTTAAGGACTCCCTCCAAAGGTCAACTCATAAAACAATTTATGTGGTCGCTCCAAATTTTTTAAGATTTCAAAAATTGCCAAAAACTGATTTTTTTCTATTTAATTTGTTTTCTCGTTACGGTATAATTTTATGGACCAAAAAATAATACGTTTTTGAAAGTTTCAGTTTAAAAATTGAATATATATATATATATATATATATATACATATATATATATATATATATATATATATATATCTTATAAGTATGTTTGTTTATGATATTACCTAATAAAATGAACCACCTACATCGCCAGATTTGGTTAAACTATTATTTAAGTTACGTTGCCTAGAAGAGATTGCTTTGAGCAATAAGTCCGCCTATTATTTATACCATGACAATATTGTAATTGTGCATTTTTGAAATTGTATATTTGGTGAGCAATGAAGTGTTATGTATCTAAGTTTCATTTTAATCCGTTCAACATCATTCCAGGCCGTTATATCTCATGGTAAACACAACCATGGATGATCGATCGACCATACACATATCATTGTGTAAACTCCGTGAGAGGATTAGATGCGCAAGCGAAGCGTTTGCGTAAACCAATGTTTGCATTTCGACTTTCAATTAATTTTGTAAGTAAATGAGATTTCACTACGTTTTCTGACACAATCGCACATAATCTATGCGTTAGGAATTTTTTATTGCTTAAATTGAATCCGTCATGCTGGTGGCATAGTTGGTGACTCTTGACCTGCGGCATCATCATCAACGCGTAAAGAGTTTAACTTGCAATGTTTATTAATTTGTTTAGGTCAAATGTTACGAACTGAATTATAATAAATAACCAGTTTCTTCAAATTTGTATTATTTTATCGTGTACAGGATATACCTAGGTGAATAGGTTTTCATACAATAATTACCTTCATGTGCTGATTTCTTTATGATAATATTTTCTTAAGTTTTCGCGACTTGTATACATAATAAAACTACGTTTTAACGGTTTTAAGAGCGGTAATTTATTTGATTTTGGTTATTCCGACGTTTCGACCGGTTTTTAGTGGCCGTGGTCACGAACGACAAAGATGAACATTGTCAACGAGTATGGTTAAAGTTTTATTTAGCCTACCGCCAACTTGTCCATTTTAATTATTTAGTTTTAATTTTGTTTATGGTTATTATTTACTCTATGGGAGCCTAATCTAATTTACAACCGCTTCACAACATGTTATCGCTTGAAGAGAAGAAGCGGCGCAAGAAACTCTTCAACAAACATGCCTAGCTCTGAAAATTTATATAATATTAAAATGGGTGGAAGGAAAAACAAAAGAAATTATCAGTCCAGTTGGCCTGTGTTCCGTTGCACGCAGAAAGAGCTCACAGTGTCTTGAGGTCTGGCAGTTTGTTTCTTGTTGTTGATTCCTTATGATTTTTTTCTACACACACCACCACCAATATGAATTATTGTGTGTTTCAGTGGTTCCCTGGATGGTTTATATTAACTATTGGATCCAGTAGATGGTGTTGCAATCTGGTTGTAGATTTTTATTTTTTCAGGTAACCCAACGTCTGCCAGGACCACTTCTTGTAGTATGTATAAAATCGTTTATTGCTTTAGAGCCTTTCAGTCAAAGCTTGGTTCTAAATATATTTTTAATAATAATTTATTATCGTTGGAGTACAACAGACAGGTTAACGACCCGCCTGATGGCAAGTGGTTACAATATCCTATAGACATTTGCAATAACATACTCGCAGGTGTAGTATAATGTGCGGGCCACGAAGGGAGGATTGATATATTAATTAAAATTAAAATTGTTATGGCGACATTCTCTAGACCAGGGATGAATAAGGTAAGTACCTCGTTTTGTTTTCAAATAAAATATTTTATTTATATCTATTTCTCCGAATCCTTGGAGTTTTAAAATAAAAAGCCCAAAAACTAATTCCACAAAAAAATTTAATTCCATAATCTTTTGAATTTCGTCACTTTTGGATCACATTGCCGTTTGTTTGATTCAACATACATACAATATCAAAACAAAAATATATATATAATACAATACATACTTCTACATAAAATTCTTTCGTTCTTATATACTAAGATTGGCACTTAATGAGCAAATAAACATTTACAGCATATTTACAAAAGGGAATTTAACTAAAAACATAACACATTGTTTAATAAATGGTAATAAGATCTAGGGCTAAAGCGGTCCATTTTGGGAATCGCTTATTGGCCGGTTCCATACAATTAAGATTGTATTGATTAACACAATATAATCATGCTTATACATTTATTATAATAACTTATGTATTTTGAAATGTATTATTGCATATATATGACTATGTATGTATTTGTATATTGATTTCTTAAATTAGTTTAAATATTTATGTTTTTATTGCCTTTTTCCTGCACCACCTACATCGCCTGATTCAAATTTGTTTTTCATTTAGGTTGCCTGGAAGAGATCGCTTTGAGCGATAAGGCCGCCTATTATATTGCCTAGAAAATATTGTAAATATGATCTGCTTTTGTAATTGTATATTTTGGTGTGCAATAAGTGTTATCTCTCTCTTTCTCTATCAATTTAAGTCCAAATTGAACCGAACGTGTGGCAAGTAAATGAATAGCAAAATGTAGGAACCGGCCACAAGTGAAATTGACACACGTCTAGAATCTAAATATACTGGTCGGTGCAAGATATAGCATAAAGTTTGACTTTATTTTAATAGTTGTCATATTTGTAATACGAATCTGCAAAAGTGTCCGCTTTAGGCCCATGATAGATGTTCAATATTCTGAAATATTTGGTAGTAACATTAAAATATTTTTGTGCCAGTGATGGACAAAAATAACCGAGTAAAAATTAGGTAAGTGCTTGACAATCCGGGCACAGCGAATAATTTCGTAGTTGTGACAAATGTTTTTGTCATTTGATGACAAGCACAGAATTAAATTAAATACCCCATATCTCAAAAACTACTCAACCGATGTTGCTCAAAACAATTTTCGTTCATGTCATTTAATGCTCTCCAAGAGTGAAAGAGTCACTCTACAACTTTTTTTAGAATTTTCTACTAAATACTTTAAATACGTTGGGTCTTTAAGGCTAGGCTTGCCGTGGTCACAATCGTAAACCCAAGCGGATCGGTTATTCGACCCACCCCATGACATGGTCGTTTTGAGCGTTGTGTCATCGAAAATGATGACCTAATTAGTGAGGTTTTCGCCACGACCACAACAACCGCAGTCACCTTGTGGAATGGCTAGGGAGCATGGGCGTTGTGAACTACTACTGGAACGCACTGTACGTCGACCATTCCACAATGATTGAAAGTGAAGTTTGCGATCAGTGCGTCATACCCGTCATTGACTGTGAGGTTGGTTCACAAACTGACGTTTGCAACACCAGGGGTGTCGCCTCTAAGATATTTTATAGCGCCTTTCTTAAAGAACCCCATGTCGTAGCGCAAAGGGAAAACCGCGGCAGAAAGTTTCCTCCAGATCATTGTTGTATGCGGAATAAATATTCTAGAGAACTCTTGCGTAGTTGAGCGTGGGAACTCCAGGAAATGGGGGTGAAATCCCGTCGCTGGCGAGCGGCTTCCAAAAGTGAGGCGTTGGCACCAGATCAAGCAGTTCCTCGGATAACTGTAGCGATAACACATTGCGAAGAAGTGTACATAGAATAGCAAGTAGAATTAAATTTTGACTTACATATATGACTTTCAAAAAATGTTCTCCAGTGGAACTTATTCTGAATAACCTTTGAATTTGAGTTTATTTAATAATCTTTGTTCCCTGACCATCGTGGACGAAGTCGCGTGCAAATGTTAGTTATATATAAACCGCTCAGTATATTTTTATAAGTAGAAATGCCCAATAAAATATAGTTTTGTACACATTTTACAAACAGAACAAAATATTCACAACCAGTAAACGGAGTATTATTGTTTGGATGAAGAGAAAATAGTTCGGGTGGTGATTGGTTTGTTTTAAAATTATCTCTATAATATTTAGAGCTGAAATTGGCAAAGTGCGTGTCGAATCACGTACAATCACGTACATAGAAGAGCATATTACAGAGCATATCTAACTACTATACCTAGTCATTCCGTCCGTCATGCACTTGCGAATCTCCCGTTCAAAAAATCCATAGCCCGGGTTGTATGGAAGAGATCGCTCTTAAACGATAAGGCCGGCCATTGCTCCCACTTTTACTGTTTATAGTGACTAGTTGACTACTGTAAATTGTTTATTTTATGTGTATGTGGTGAACAATAATGTTTTTCTATTCTATTCTATTTTTTCCAAGCATTTATATTACTTTTGGCAGCTCGACGATGCGTCTATTAGTAATGTCCTAATGGGAGTTTTTGGCGGGAACTGAAAGGAGACGTTGTGCTGTGCAGTTTTATTTTCTAAAAATGTGTAAATTTACTATAAAATGAACAATAGTTGTAGGGTATTGATAGTTTTTGAGTAGCAGTTATGTGTTTTGTGAAAAATGTGAACTGTATAGTCAAATGTGGCCTTTTGAGTTGTCACAAGAACTCCGTTGAATGGCACTAGCTGATTACCTACAGTTCAGCTGTGCTACACTTAGGCTTAAGAAAATGAAGAAACTATATTGTTAACTAAGATCTGGCTTAAAGGCCTAGCTGCCAAGCCATAAACCTAAATAAAAATGTCCTAATGTGTTACCGACTTGATTTGTTATAAAAATCGACTTGATTTATAAATAAGCTTTAATCAATTTAAGTAATCTATATATCTCTGCTAAAATACTATATCGTGTAATAAATATTACCACATTTCAATTAACATATTTTACATATGCTGAATAAGCCACTTTGTAAGAAAAGAAAAAAAGTAGAACAGTTTCTATTGTCAAATCGATTACTTTCGATTTATTCACGTATAGTATCAATGGTTTTATAGTCTGTGCGTAAAACATGACTCACAGAACATCACTATTACGTCGCCCACAACAATAAACAACGACAATTATGTCATTTGTGTCATGTGGGATTTATTCTCAAGAAATATGTAACTTAATAGACGTGCAAACGTCAAAAGTAAATAAACGCTTGGAAAAGTATATATAATATTTTTTGTGTAATTTCGTGATACTTTATTAATCTCTGCTACGTTGATTTTGTCAGATTTTTTTTCTTTATATGGAGGACACAATTTTTAGCACTTTGAGGCGAATATTTCGTCACCTAATGGAGTTAAATAAAAATTTATATTTAGGAACCTCGTTATGTTTTTTATGATTTGATTAACGATAGATACACGTCTTTGGACACTGAACTTATTCTTAAATTTTTTTTACACGGATTCTCTATAACATTATAAATTATGTAATCCAACTTTCCATTTATATAAACCCAGGAGTTTCTGAGAAAAATATCTGTGAAATACTAATGGCAGGGCGATCAGTCAGACTGAGATGACAAATTCCTACAAGTTCCTTTCTTTCGTAAAAGGCTACGAAACATCGGAAACGATTTTTTTTTGGATTGAACTAAGAAAGTCAACATAGGTACGTATTATATACTTATTATGCGAAGTATTATTAGTCTTATGAGGAACGAGTCCGACTCGCACATAGCCATGTGTAAACACGTGTCTTGTGACAGTAGAAATGTTAACATTTACCTTGGTATTAAATGTTACTACTATTTTTTTACTATTTCTTTTTTATGTTTATGGCTTGGCAACCAGGCCTTTGAGCCAGTAACTATATATTTTCTCTTTAAGCAACGTTTGTGTGTCATGAGCATGATATGGATAAAATACAACTTAAAAGAACATAGGAACAATTTTTTTTATATTTACATAAGTTATATTTTAAATGCTAGCAATTTCTTTTCTCTTCAAGCCGTTTTCACACATTAAGCTGATGGATGGAATTAAACTATTTACAATGTAGAATTATACTGTTTAGACATCGTGAAATTTCAGAGGTATGACTGTAGCTTCAGTTTAAGAAATCAACTTGAAACTAATTGGTATGTCTCAAGGGAACTTCCTTCTGAAGTTAGTCACTATATGTTTAGAGATGGATTTGTTTAAATTGAACAACATTTCTTTGAGAACGGTAACAAATTAGCGACGCGTCGGTTATTGCAAATGTGACCACTGTCTATATTAATGATCTGCTTCAAGCAACAAAAGGAAATATTACTTCTAAATACTCTTTAGGTCTTTTAAAATTGCTCTCGGGACGTAAGTTGACAAAAAATAAATGTGCTACAGAATTATCGACTCAAAAAAGGACGGAGTCACGCGCTTCAAATAGTACGAAAACGGCTTAACAATAACAAACATACCTCACCATAAAATAGAAAGCTACGTAAAATACAAATAATTACAAACAAAAGTAAAGTAGAGGAAAAAACAGGCCCAACAATACCAGTCATTAAAATGTACTAGTTGCAAGTTAACTGAACATTCAGTATTATTTGACAATATAATTATGAATCATTCATTTCATGTGCTTACATAGCAACATGCTTGAAGCTCCGTTTAGTTCTATTATTTTATTATGTGGGTACAATACAGGTCATGTGTCATCAAATATGGTTGCGAAATACTTTCCCCTAAAGTAACAACGACAACTAGATCTATCTAAATACATATGAAGATGCTCTATAAGCTACAGGATCTGTCAAATATACGAATCATCAAAATCTAAGTCACGTCTACCAGATCCTTACATATAGAAAGCATAGAGGCCAGTGGATAAACATAAAAGTCGATAGCTAAAAAGAAAAACCGGGATGAATAGATCCCTTTGCGTAATCTATTAAATCTGAAAAAATGATTAAGTGGATACTATATGTGATGAAAACACAAAATTCCGATTACTTTTGTGTATCTATGACTTGTATTTGGAAAACTCACGTTTGATTAGTAAGTCTGTCCTAAACAAAAAATTGGCTACAAATGCACTAAATAATTAATTTTAAAGCAATTATAGCAAGGGAATCCACATTACAACAACTGGTTATCATCTTAGACGTCAGTGTGCATATATTTACTGTTCTACGAACCTTGTACATCTAGCCTACAACTCTATTTTAAGTAATAATAACTATGTAGAAAGTACATAATTACAAAAGAAACTTGTTACATGACTTTTATAAGTATTTTGGGCACGTTTTATCTCTCTCTTATTTTACAATACTAAAAAGCACCTTAAAACTCAATTAATATAAATTAACATTATGCTTCACAAATAAAAATGCAATTCACTGGAATAAAATTGGAAATATTTGAAGATATATAAAAATACCTAAGTTATTTTTTTTTATTTAAAATATTTTGCTAATTATTATTAAAAAAACATGACAACCATTGAAAACGAAACCAATAATTTAAGAAAATACTTCAATAGAATACTAATACCACTTTAGCCGAATATAAAATTCGATCATCAAACACATCTTTTGCATGTTTTTAAGTATATTCATGAACTAATCGCACTTGAAACAATCCACAAGTTAGAAAACTAAGCAAGCATTAAATTGTTTCATTTAAATGTCTGTGGTGAACAACACACCAATTGGTTAGACTATAATAGTTCCAAGCTTAGAAAATCACACTGTAGAGCCTTTTTTTATTGTTTCAGTTAATAATACTTTAGGTTCACTACAACAATGTTTACTAGTGCACTACAATTTGATATCTTGACCCTATACTAGCTAGCCCCTTTTTCTTCTTCCGGCCACAACACTTCTGGATGATTTAGCATGTAATATGTCATATGTCTCTCACCACCATACGTAGACGCTTTCGTCCCTAAACACATTATGAACTGACTCTTTTCTAAATTCTTATCACAGTCCACTGAATGGAAAATGTGCACTAAACTATTATCAGCCGCTCGGAACACTGTCAAATTTGATTTTATCAAAGTTTCAAATAGCTGCACATCTTCTAAGCCCCAACCTTTTATTGTTAAATCAAAACCGCCCACTCTCTCGAAATCACATTTGAAAATACTCAAAATACCGAAACCGTACACTCTAAAATATCCACGTTCATCGCTTACTTCCTTGCTGTACTTCAAATTAATCATTTCCCTTTCAGTCCTTACTATATCGTCTACGCCTAGATCTGAATCGATAACAAGTTTCTCATTTTTGAATTTGTTAAAATCTTCACCATTCACTACTTCGGTATTGAACTCACTGAAAACTATCGGGAAATATACTTGATTATATTTAACTGTATTGATACGTATCCTTCGTAAACTATCAAAATTGAACATCATATCGACGTCAATGAAAAACACTAAGTCATCACTTTCACATAATTTCAACCCTTCTGTTAAGGCTGCACCTCTAGAGAAAGCATCTGATCCCATTTGCACTAATTTTATTTCTTTTCTATACTGGTCTTTATAGTAATTTATAAGAGTTTCAGCGTTCTTGTAATCCATAGCATTTTTAGTGTCTAAGTATAAAACCACAATGAGTGTTACAGCCTCATTCGTTTTTAACACAACCTCTTCGTAGTTTTTCATAAATCTTCCAAAAGTTTCTTGTCTCCCAGATAAAGGCAGTATGAAGTTAATTATTCTACCATAAACTGGATATTCTTCATAATCATCGCTCCATTTTAACACTTTTGGTAAATTTTGTAGTTTCAGCAACCCACTTTCTAGAGCTCCTCTAACGTTCAACTTGCTGAAGTCGAGAAAGCTGTTAGGTTGCTGATTTGACTCGTCGAAGTCTTCATAGTCTAATGGATCTATTTTGATTGGTTCGATGTTTTCTAATATTATTGGATCTTCAAATGGAGGAGGCTCGCCCATAGGAAGTTCTCTTATTTCCATACCTGGAAAAGGGACAAATTCAAAACATTAGTACTAGTGTCAGACCGTCAGAATGATTACGATCGGTTTGATTTTCGCCATTCGACCAATCATCAAATTTTGGAAATTGATTATATTATAACTACGTTTCTTTACCTCCTGGATTGTCAAATTTTGTGACTGGCTATAATGATATTTAATCATTTATTGTTTCTAAAACTGAATGTGTTTTAGAAAAGTTTATTTTTCCTCTTTCAATTCTTTTGTAATGGTAAGGAACCTATTACTATGATATTTGAGATATGATATGTATTATAGAATAAGTCATGGATACTTTTTTATGAAAACTATAATATTTTATGTAAATTCAGTGACTGTTTGAAATATAAACATCCTTTAAGTACCTACATCATTATGATACACATGCTTAACTGTTTTTCTTACCGGTAAAAGATTGTTGTAAATAAGCATGCCTCCTCACCGCCGCTGTCATTTTCCTGCCTCTGTACCTCCTGTATTTCAGCAGCAGGTCCAATATATGATCAGCGCCATGTAACGGCTGCAATCTGGTGTATCCATACAGTAATTCGTTGAAGTCTATCACCCTTCCCCGTTGTCTTGACGGCGCATTTATTATTTCCATTACCTGAAATCATTTAAATTGATATTGACTCATTCTGTCATAAAGAAATTATGTGTATCTAAAATGTTTTATGTATCAGCAGATTCCGAAAATAAATTTTTTAGATATTTTTTCTATTTGTCGGAGTATCACGTGTAAACTACTTTAATTCATTTATGTATTTGGCATACAAAACAAGTTATAGCTGTAATAAAATTTAAAAGTATTGTATAAATAATATAAAATCTAGGCTAAAACTCTAAATACTTGAGTACTTATCTGACATAACATCGACAAAGTGTTAAATGGTTAGTGTTATTAGTATTACTTCAACATAGTGTTAGAAGTTGGCTTCCTTAGCTTAGCTGTTAAGAAAAATGATGACAGAAAAATTGCTGCAAATAATAGCTCGAACTTTGTTACTATTATTACTGGACAACAACAAGTAAATGAAACACGATACAGAGCAAACTTATATCCCGGGCCAACACTTAGATATTTCTAATCCCGATAGACGAATATACCCAAAAAGATGATGCAGTTTTTAATCCCATCGCTGTAATTTAGTGACATTGCAACGTGAACGAAATTTCGCTGGCACTTGCTGGTTAGATATATAAAAAACTAAACATAATTGAACAATAATTATGCATGCCACCATTGCCGTGTCCAATCTAAAATATTCCTCATACGAGTTTACTGGAAGAGAATGGTCTTTAAGATCGCCCTTTGAGTGTATCCTAACTGTGTAGTTAGGATAGTATAGTTGTATTATTACATACAGTAGTAATACAATAAACAGAAACAAGTGGCGTGCGCTCGTTTCTGAGGCCTAGACACATTTTGGTTCGCTGAGCCAACGGAGTTAGTTACTTAATAATACAATATACTAATAAGTCCTTAAGATTTTCTGTATTGATGTGCAATACAGAGTTATCTATCTATAAATTGGTAAGTAACATGATGAAGATAAATGACAGTACTTACTTCTCTAATGACATCATCTAATGCCTCCTTCAGAGGACCTTCGATCCTCCTCTTAGGATTGGAATGACCAGCAGAATAAATCGACTTGCTGATAAAGTCAAATGGAACTATATCATCTATGTACTTTGGCCTATACCTGTTTATGTCTATAGGAGCTCCTGAAATAGTAGAAATAAAATTAATTAATTGATCTGCCATACAATTACGTTTTAACGATTTTATGCACGGTACTTTATTTGATTTTTAGTATTCTGACGTTTCGGTCACTTTTCAGTTACCGTGACACGAAATACAAAGATCTCAAGCGTCAATGAGTATTGGTAAAGTTTTATTTAGCCTAGTGCCAATTTGTTTATTTTATTTTAATGTTTGGTTATGGTTATTATGTAATCCATGGGAGCCTGATCTAATTTACAACCGCTTCGCAACATATTGTAGCTTGAAAAGAGGAAGCTGTGCAAAGAACTCTTCAGCAACATGCGTAGCTCTAATAATTTTATACGATACTGGGATTAAACCAGGCTGGAGGTAAAATAAAAAGAGATATTGACAATCAAGTTGGTTTGTGTTATTTGCCACTAGTGCAGTCACGAAAACATAAGAAAATATGTATTTTGTTAATGTTAATACAGCACATCAAGAATCTCTTTTCCTCCACCTTCTCCCAATGATTTGGGGGTACACTACGTTCTTTTCTTCGCGTATGTATGACGTAGTTGACGTCATATTTGTGGGCGAAAATAGAACTCTTATCAAATCCTCATTTTCGGCTGTCTTTGTATGTCACAGCATTTCACAAAAATATCGTGTAATCAAATTTTGAATAAAAAAAATCTTTACTTATATATTTTCTTTAATTGTAAAGTAAACCTTTAGCTCTATTAATATTATAAACTTTATTAAACTCACCTAATATTTTATTATTTCCTAAATATCCAGGTTCTCCAACTTTCGCTGGGAAAAGGGGAACATCCCCAGAGAGCATGTAATCCGTCACCTTGTCATCAGGTACACCGAGCTGCTGCAACGCCGTGGCAATGTCGCGATGAAGCTCCAAAGCACGCTCCCTGATCTCCTGAACCCGAAAATTCTGGAAACGATCAAGAAAACAGGTTATAGAAGCACCAGTTAATATTGGAGATTTCTTATTATTTTTTGGGTTTCGTAACTCGTGTTTCAAACCAGACGATGTTTCGAATTCTGACCGGGTAGTATATACCACTTAGGCAGTTTTCTGACCTAATGTGCATATTGTTAGAATTGTCACACGTTGACGGTGAAGGAAAACATAGTGATGACACCTTTAAATCGAGATAACTTATGTATCGGATCACCAATCGGACTTGCACAAGCTTAGATACATTGTCCGTTCCATCCAATGAATGGAGAGGCTCAAGCTCAACAGTTACACGTTATATGGCTGTCATTATTATAAGTAGTTATTCTTTATAATATTAGTCTTTTTTTGTTTTAACAAATATCAATTTCTTTGATGAAAGGCCCTACCAAATACATTCCTAAAAATTTGATTGAAACAACTTTATCGAAGAGACCTTATAGATATCATCTACGATCAACAAACTAATTGATAAGAATGTCAATGTGAATGCGTTCGATGCACCGTAATGTTATCATACACATCCTTTATTAGCAATATCAAATAATAATACTCTTATTGTTATTAACACTGAACTACTATTAGATATTGTAAGAAATTATACATATAAAGAAATTATGTTGATAATATTCTTAAGTTCATTTCAATTTCATTTCTTAAGTTCATTTCATTTTCATTTAATTTCAAGAGTCTAACCCGTTCCTCCTGTGTGATCCCTACGTCTCATCCCCTTATCTTAAGTTTTAGTCTTTTCAGTTTTGTTTTTTAGTATCGCCATTATTACCACTCATATCTTTCTTTCTCTTTATTGTGTCTTTGTCTTACTGAGTATCCATTGTTTGCTACAACTCCATTAATTCTTCTATATAAAACTTATAAAAAAGCCTTGAGATACAAATTATATTATAAGAAATATAAAGAAAAACAACTAGAAAATTTAACAGTTATAAGAAGATATTCTACTTATAGTATTGAGGGACTATGAGTGACTATGAGAATATAATAAGAATAAGTTAAGTTTTCTCGCATTGTATTCGGTTATATGTAATTAAATTGTTATACTAGAAGTATTTAAAAATATACGAATTATTTATATTATATAATTATTAATTAAAATTTATAACAATATTAAGTATTGGAGCAAAAGTTTAGAGGTAACTTTGCAATTTTGCTATTGAGAAAATTTTTCAGGAAATCATTTAAACTAATAGCATCAAGATTGATAGATTTTTTGATCACCGCTATAGCGGTGAATTTTTAGCCAAGATTACACACTTTTTAAAGTGTGTAATCTTGGCTGAGGAACCATCAAAAATGAATCAAAAAAGCGACTAAGCCTGCGACAGAATGAGATACTATGCAACACAGATTAAAGAGTCAATAAGACCGATTAAATTTAGTGCAAATATAACTAATATTTTTTTAGATTTTTGTGAAAATTTAAAGTGATAAATACTTAAGAAGTTTATTTTGAACTGTAATATGTTGACGGATGTAGGCTAAAGGATTTTATTTATACTAACAAAATTTAGAGAAGAATTATCTGTGAATAATTTCTCTGAAGTTTCACTTCTACTGCGTGTGAACTGCAGACACATTTCTTTTAAAGAAAACTGCCGCTTGAAACATTCAGGGAACCTACGTAATGATAGCTCCATATTCTTTATTATTGGAAAAAATTTGCTCTAAATCCTACACAAGTATAAAAAAGTCCTTGGTGAACACGTGGCAGACGTGAAGATCAAAGGGATCATTCACTACCTACCTACAGAATCTTTTAGAATTTATAGTGTTTACAATAGCACTGACAAACGAGTTTGCGAAATGATCAGTTGAATGATGAACAACAACTGGTGTTTAAGGGCCACTTGAGTTTTCGACACTTAATCTATTACTCAAAAGTCGAAGGCCAAATACTTGTTTTTTACAAATAATATTCTGACGCTTTAATATTATCTTTATATATATCGCCGTTAAATTGTAAATACCGTTAGATTAAAATTCCTTATCTTATCTCCATCTATTATATCTCGCGAGATTGTAAACTGTCGAAATATTGTGAACCGTAACTGCTTACAATTTAACGCATTATTTTTCGGTAGATTATAACTCTATCGACATAAAATCGTCAAATTGTTAAATGGCATGCGATGGAATAAGCTGCACGCAGAAAGTTTGCTGATGACTACTTACTTTTATTGTATTGTATTACTTACTATTATTGTATATACTTATATAAAGTATATACAATGATAAATTAAAATAATAAATTTATTGTAACCTTTCTTGTCAACCTACTAACCATCGACGCTTGCCATCATGAGACTATCGGCAAACCTTCTGCGCAAGGGTTAGTACCTCGCGCGCTGATTAGTTTGTCTTACAGTAGGTCATTCTGTGACCATAGAGTTAGAAATAAAACACAAGTTAGTGAAATAAACTAAATGCATTTCAAAAATTGTGACATCAAGTTTGTATTTATTATTTAGTAGATAGGTAATTAATAATTCTTACAATTTCGATTCACAATATTTCGACTGTTTACAACCTCGCGAGATAGATTATAATATAATGTTATTTACAATTTAATGGTGACATACATATAGTTCCTGTGTATGTCACTAAACTCCTCCTAAAGGTTGGACCGATTTTGATGTAATTATTTGTGCGTGTTCAAGTGGATTCTAGAGTGTAAGGTTTTTTATTGATTTAATGCATTTATTATGCATAATTTAAAAAAAAATAAGCATTCTTCGCTTCTTATTTATAATATAAAAGCGATAAAACCGCCTATTGTATTGCAAAATTTTATTTCTGTGAACTGTATCTTTAAAACACAATAAAGCATATTCATTCGTTCATTCAAAGTTATTCTTTTTGCACACAGCTGAATAGATATTACTAATGGTATGCTAAAATCTCTCAGTAACTAACGTTTTCTAAACTAATATTTAAATAATTCCTTCCTATTGCTTAATCTACGTTTGAGGAAAATTGTTTCATTCAGGAAACCATTGTTTATATTGTATAACAGCTTTCAGGGAATCTACACGTTTGTTTTAGTTATAACACTGATGTTATATCCTCTTATTCATAGTTTCTTGTAATTAGGTATTAATTTGTAATTGCTAAATAATATTTAGTGCTTTTAGAAACATTTGGAAAAGCCGAATCAATCCCAGATATGACTATCCTAGATAATTCAATATTATGGACGAAGAATAGTAAAAATAATAGTAGCCCAGCAAAACACGTAACTTTGAAGTCCTTGTAAATCATTTCATTCTTCTCGCTTTCTGATGTTTTATCATTTATGAAATATAAATTTTGTTTTTTTTTTATAGCAGGAGGAGTTCAGCAGACAGGCAGACGGCCCACTTGACGGAAAGCGGTTACCATCGCCTATGGACATTTATAACACCAAAGGTGCTAAAAATGCGCTGTTGCTCTCTTAAGGGAGACTGGAACCTGGTCGCTAATGCCGGAACACAACTCAACGCTTTTATGGCGACATACTCTAGACCAGGGGTGGTAGCCATCCAGTCGGGCAAATTCTCTACCACCTGGCTGTGAGTTGTTCTGTCGCCTCTTACGACAGGCCGCCCGGCCGCAGGAAATTGTATTCTTTCTCCGTTCCTTCACGGATTGAATACCGAATCTGCCGAAAATTTATTATTAATATCGCGTCAGTCAGGATCGCATTTATCTTATGTTTGCAAGTAAACAAATTGGCAGACATTACACCTAACGGTAAATGGTTACCACCGTCCAGAAACATCTTCATAAGGAACTGATAAATTGTTAACTGCGTTGATACTTAATGAAATATTTGTGTTTCTATGTATCAATGCTTTTTGTATCAGTAACCGCTGATGCTAAAGTTAGGTAATATGGCACACATGCAATACATCTATCTACAAAAATGTATATTACCAAAGTAAATTAGTAATTGTCCCACCTGATGGTAGATATACATTTATTGTAAGAAGAGAGCTGTGGCATTGCCGACTTCGTAAAGATTTTGAAAATCTTCTTTTTGAACGGTCTTTTTGAAGATTCTCATATTATATCTTTTTGGGACAAGCTTTCTGGAAAGGGAGCTTATTCTACAACTTGCACACACATGATATGATTAGTCTTACATACATAATATCACGCCTGTTTCCCATGGGGGTAGGCAGACTATGAATTTCCACTTGCGACGATCCTGACAAATAACTTTTGCTTAATCTACTTTCAGTAACCTCTTCGTACATGCAGGTTTATTCAAGATGCTTTTTACTTGACCTCTCTTTAACAGTTCCGATATTTGATCATGGTGTGTGCATCTCGGTCTACCGACAACAACTCTATCATTCACAATACTGTCATACACTTGTTTTGTGATTCTATTTTCATCCATCCTCTCTACATGTTCAAACCACCTTAACATTCCTTTTTCAACTCTTGTTATTACATCTTTTTTTAATCCACAACGTTTCCTTATCACACTGTTCTTTATCATATCATTCAAGCTACCAAGTACCACACATGTACTTCTCAAAGCTATATTAGTCTTACATACCTTGAAGTATGAATGTATCCTGTACATCTGACGGTGATCCTTGACCGGATGGAGGGTTATGGCTCGGTGGACCTCCCGTTTCTTCAGCCTGCCGGTATAAGCAAGGTTTCCACTGCCGTTGTGATGGAGAATCGTCTGCATCTGTAAAACACGGGATATTTCATTAGCAGATGAAAAAGGGCAGACAATCCATTAGATGTCGTATAGACTACCACAGAAAGTAACTCAGAAGTTCCTTTTTTTCATTCTAAATCATATCTCTCCTCTGAATGCCTTCTGGCAAAAGTCTCTAGCTCATGGCAGAGCTGCTTATCAAAGGCAGATCGTCGCCAGTAACGTCCAGCAATCGGCCAGAGCTTGTCCTCCTAACTCTTACTCTGTTTTCCCTTAAATCTTTTACTGAACCCTGAAGTAACAGTGGGTCACTATCTGGCTCTTTCTTTAGTATTTGCTCCTTAGCATATGAACTACATGGAAATCATCATAAATTTGTAAACAGAAACTATACCACTTTGGAGTATACACCAATCCTTGTTCAGCTCGGTCACTAAAACTACACCTGTATATCAAATTATCAATTCATTCTCAAGAATTTTTTATTGATAGAGTACAACAGATAAGCTGATGACCTGATGGAAAGCAGGCACTGTCGTCTATCACATTTGCAAAACCAAAGGTGCTACTAATATCGTGCCGGCCGCGAAGATGAGGAGTGGAACCTGGCCACTGATGCCGGAACACAACTCAAGGTTTTTATGGCGACATACTCTAGACCAGGGGTGGTAGCCATCCAGACGGGGAAATACCCTTCTACCTGGTGTGGGTTGTTTTGTCGCCTCTTACGACAGGCCGCCAGAAAACAGAAGTTTGTATTCCTTCTCCATTTCTCCACGAATAACAAACCAATTGCTTGAAGAAGGAATAAACCTCTACATAATTCGTGAAGCAAAAACTTTCTATCCCTTTTTACGAGAATAGAGCGGACGGAGGAGTATGAAATTTATAGAGAATGTTAATATGTTTTTTATATTATGCATAAAAAATACATCAAATCAATAAATAAACATTACACACGCACGCAGATATACACTTTTGTTAATTGTTAAAGTCAAATTAACAGGGTAGCCTTGGCGAAATCTGTGATTATAGAAGTATAGTCTTTTGTTAAAGACTATACTTCTATAATCACTCTGTTGTTACATAACCTTAATTATGTTCAAACTTTTAATTTAAATTAATTACTTAGGTCGAATATCGACCACGGGCGACCACTAGTACAAACAAATTGGTTTTTACATTTATATAGAAATTAATGTTATGACACTTCTGGTCAGTCTAAAAATAAGTATTTTTGTTGCGTTACCTAGCTTTCAGAAACTAAGCAAAATTTTACAAAACATATTGAAAACTAAACAAGGTAAATCTGTAAAGTTTCATGGGTGTAACAAATGATTAGTACTTCACAGGACAAGAATAGAAAGCCTTGTGGAGTTAGCCTAATCTTAGTGTAAATTCACAATATTTGTTGAGTTGTTATAATAGTTATAAACTAACCGGTGTTACGAAACACATGTTAACTGGCCGTATTACTAATTCATAAACTTACTTCCCACATAAAGTATTATATTTATTATAATAATAGTAGAGGTCAGGTTTTAATCAATTTAGGGTAAAATTTACAACCACCAGATAAAAGTTTGTACAGTATATTTAATAAAACTATGTTTTAACGGTTTTAAGCGCGGTAATTTATTTGATTTTTATTATGCCGACATTCCGGCCACTTTTCAGTAGCTGTGATCACGGAAGACAAAGATGTCAAGTGTCAGTGAATTTAGTTAGTTTTATTTAGCCTACCGCCAACTCGTTCATTTTTAATTATTTTCGTTTTAATAATTCTTCTTCTCTTCAAGCCACAACATGTTGCGAAGCGGTGGTAAATTAGATTATGCTCCCATAGAGTAAATAATAACCATAAACAAAATTAAAAATAAATAATAAAAAATTAACAAGTTGGCGGTAGGCTAAATAAAATTTTAACAATACTCATTGACACTTGACATTTTTATCTTCCGTGATCCACTGAAAAGAGGCCAAAACGTTGGATTAATAAAAATAAAGTAAATTACCGCCTTTAAAACGTAGTTTTATTATGTATACAAGTCCCGAAAACTGAAGAAAATATTATCAAGTATATTATTAATATTTTTTACTTATTCTTGGAATGTTTCATAATTATTAGTTATTGTCTTGACCGCCACTGTTGTCTTAATATTTTCCTTAGTTTAGGGAGTTGCCTGGAAGAGATTGTTTTAAGCGCTACTAAGGCCGCCCTTTCAACGTGTACTGTGCCTAGTTTTAGGGACGTAGTTTTAATTTTTGGTGAACACTAAAGTGTTTTCATTCATTCATAAAAGTTATTCATATACATTAATATAACAGTTGAAAGATTTCACTTATAAATTCACTCAGGTTATAATTTATTTGACTGATAATTTATATCTCATGATTGAAAAATCGGCCCTAAATGATTTGTCACTAATATTTATTAATTCCCGTTAATAATATCTCAAAGTGCATAAACAAATACGAAATAAGTCGAACAGATGACCTTATTACCAATGTTGATAATCGAATTTGTCATAATCTGGCAATAATCTCGTCAAGGTTTCACCACAACCACGCCACTCAGTGCATGCGAACATTTATCACAGAACCGCCAAAATTCACACATACAAGCTTATGCATGACCACCTAATAACAAGAGTTTATACCATCATACTGAATTACCTACTATATAATTACATAGTTTATAAATCTCAAATTGTTGCTCATATTGTAATCATAGCATAGAAATAAATACTGAATAGGGGTGCGGACTGTCAAATCAACTGAGATATAGTGTAAACTCCATGTAACGTCATTCGATTTAACGATAAACTCCCTTAAGCGTCGAGATCACTTGGTAAATATAAAAAAAAGCTTTTCTTTCATGCAACGATACACTCTATATAGCATTACACCCACTCTCAATAACGACAATAATTAACTAATAAAAAGTAGAAAGTGGAGAAAGAGTTCAGAATGCTAATATTTTTTTAAATTATCCATAATAAATACATTAAATCAATAAAAAAAACATTACACACACTACCATTTGCCACACTCACGTATATATACTCTATTTATTGTTAAAGTCAAATTAACAGTCTAGCCTTGGCGAAATCTGTCATTACAGAAATATAGACTTTGACAACAGAATCTTGATAACGTTCAAAAATTATAATTATATTAATTATTTCGACCACTGGGCGACCACTAGTAATATTGAGTATTTTTGAAGGCGGTCGATCACCAACTGCCGTACTAGTGTCACCACTTGTTCTTGGACCTAGGAGAATAAGTGGGAAAATCGTCCAAGTGTTTATCTGGCTTTGCACATATGATGGGTTCTGTAGAGGCGAGGAATGTAAACTGTTATAGAAAAGTGAAAAAAAATTGGCAATGTTGACAATGACAGACGTTAAAACCAATAAAAAGGTTTTACATCTGTAAACAATCTTCATAGACAAGATAGAAAAACAAACAACTTTGATCTAAGCAACTTTAAACTTTATTGTCAAACAGTTAAACATAACAGTCTGTTCTGTGATTTAGTTTGAAAAGGTAACATGTACTCGCGGAACGTTAAATAAATCAATATGAAAACTGGCGATTGTTTTTATACCACGACTGTAATACAAATAATAGAATACTAATCTTATCTTTATATTTATAATTCTTCTGTACGTGTGTTGACAGTGAACTCCTAAACGGCTGGACCGATTTGAATGAATTTTTTTGTGTGTGTTCAAGTGGATTCGAGGATGGTTTAGATTCACAAATAAGCCCGGCAGGTGGCGTTGCAATCGGGTTCTAAATTTAAAGGGCAGGACAACGTCTGCCGGGACAGCTAGTACTTAATAAGTATATAAAGTTGAACAGTTTGTTTGCTTGTTTGATTGAACGCGCTAATCTCAGGAACTACTGGTCTGATTTGAAAAATTCTTTCAGTGTTAGATAGCCCATTTATCGAGGAAGGCACCAATGAAGAATTTTTCAAAATCGGGTAGTATTGAAAGCAAATTCCACGCGTACGTCACAGCTAGTATATAATAAGAACACATTTAAATCCTGCCTCCCATACGCAAGGAAAAGTGAGTTTCTTGTTCACCCGTCACACTAAGTAATTAATTTGCTTTCATCTTTAACAACGCGTGTAATTAACCTACTACAAGCAGTTAATATACTTGCTGTGGGTTTTATGTAACATACTTGCTCAACAGTATCCATCAGTCTATGAATAATTTTCAAAATTACAAGCCTGCATCTAAGATAAGCGGTTAACCCATTTTAGTCATCCAAACTCTTTGAATATCATTGTAATTCAATCATCATCATCGTCATCTGCGTCAGTGTTAAAGATGTAGGCGATGTGTTTAGAATAGAATAGAATAGAATAAAGAAAATGTAGTACGCCATATCTTTACTATAACTATAGTAATATTTTTCTTTACTTTTATCGTGTCTCTGGCTTATTAAATATGCACTGTTTGCTATAACTCCATTGATTCTTCAAAAGTCATTCTATAACATACTTCTTCATGAAAGTGATAAAAAAAACTTGAGATATAAATAGAATAAGATAAATTATAAAGAAAATCAATTTTTAGCTAGACGTGTTGCTGGGGAGTTCCTTGCCGCTTCTTCTCCTTAACAGCAATAACACGTTGCGAACCGGAGTACTTACCTAGACTAGAAAGTAAGATTAAATTTTAACTTTATGAAGGTCATACCTTCAAATGTGTTCTCCAGTTGAACTTATTTTGAATAAAATCTTTTGAATTTGAATATAATTTATTGCATAACGTTAAGATACAATTCAAGAAGTTTAAGTAGAGACGACAATAGGCGGTCTTATCACTAAAAGCAATTTCTTCAGACAACCTTAGGATGGATTAGAAAAAAAATATATAACATGTGGGTTTTGCAATATAACTAGAATAAAAAAATGATGGATTTACAATAGGGGCATTAGGAGCTAGTGTCCAGGGTGGCGAAATTTTCGAAAGCGGCATAATTTGGAGTGTCAGTAAAAAAAAACAACTTTCTGCTATAAAATGAATGATTTTCAAAAATTCGGAAGTTATTAGTTTCATGTCAAATCTTTACAATCCAGTTCTCATTGGATATTTTACGTTTTGAAGTCTAGTTACAGTGCAGAGATACTAAATAGGGCGGTATCGTTAATGGTGCCCCAGGGCGGCACTTGAGGTAAATCCAACCATGACACTAACGCCGGAAAAACCTATTACTATTTTTAATTAGTTTTTCATGTAAATCATTTTAACCGACTTCCAAAAGGAGGTTCTCAAATCGGTTGTATGTTTTTTGTATGAGTTACGCGATTACTCCGTCAATTGTGTACCGATTTTCACTTTTTTTTCTTTATACGTAAGTGTATACTCTCTATGTGGTCTCATGGTAACCAAGTCAAGAGTTGATGAGTGAATCCCAGGGAATCGTGAAAAACTCTCGAAAATTGTTTATTACGCGATTTTTCTATCAATTGTAGACCGATTTTCTATTTTTTTTTTGTTCGAAAGAGTATACTCTCGAGGTGGTCCCATTGTCACGAAGATAGGATCTGATGATATTATTATATTATTTCTAAAGCTTAATAATTTAATATTTCAACTCTAGTCAAATGACATAAAAATAAATATATCCAATCTATTATAAATTAGTTATTCAATAAACACTAACGGGATATAACGAGTATTTATTAAAATCAGAAGATTAATTTACATAAATATTTCATCCTCATTAATGCACCGTTATCGAGGAAAAATAAACGATAATGATAAGGTCATTCAAATATTTCACTATTTTAAATAATTATGCGACTACACCACTTAATATGTATGTGTGTTTATTACTCAATTACAGTTAAATGTTTATAAGGTTTTTCTTCTTCACACCTGCTGAATAAGGTATTAAATCTCTGTTGCCATTTAATTTTGGGGTAAGCACAATATCTCTTTTCCTGCCATGTACCAGGCCACTCAGAAAGTATTGTGAAAAAAGTTTTTATGTATCAGTTATAATATATTTTGAAAATATGAATATTTATAACTAACTAGCTGTCCCGGCAGACGTCGTTCTGCCCGGAAAAGCTTCAATCGATATGCCGACAGCAGCGCCACCTACCGGGTCCAATTGTGAACCAACTCAGAAACCTTCTTTGGCTCATGCACAACAACTTTGCTTAAGATCATCACATGATCACATGTATAGTTTACGATTCTATAAAGGACATACAGACAGACATTCATTTTTTATAGAAGAAAACGTACCTAACGTTTCAATTTCAAAATTTCCCTCCACATTGTTTACGACTTTGCGGGGAGTTTTATCCGGGCAGGAACGGAGAAAGAATACAATTTCCTCGTTGGGGTGATCTGTCGTAAGAGACAACAAAACAACCCGCAGCCAGGTGGTAGGGCATTCAACCGACTGGATGGCTACCACCCCTACTACCCCTAAAGTATGTCGACATAACAACCTTGAGTTACGCTCCGGCATTAGTGACCAGGTTCCAGTCTCCCTTAAGAGAGCAGCAGCGCATTTGTAGCACCTTTGATGTTGCAAATTCATGCAATGAAAAAAAAAAAAAAAAAGGCGGCTGTGTCAATTTCTCAGTAAAAACACTAAAGCATTCGGTACCGCGTATACCGAGCAGAACGATTCCGCACCGCTGCTGCACCGTTAAATCAGAAAGCGATCGTAAAAAGATCCTAAATATAACAAGCCTAAAGCGGCCAATTTTGCAGATTTGTATTACGAGTATGCCACAACCAAAAAAAATGGAACGTTATGCTACGTCTTACACTGTCAATTTCACTACGCAATTCTCCAAAAGCGCCCTCTTAAGGCACTTTCATGGCATACTTATCTCGTTCTTAAAATGTAATTATTAAAAAAAAAACTTTATAAAGTGAGAGAAGCATGACCTGTGGCGCCATCTAGTCCTGTTAGATTTAGGAGTTTTTAGAGTTGCGTTTTTTCTTGATTAAGAACCTAATATTATCAATAACATTTCTTATCTTCTTTCATACTAAAAGGTGAGTTTTTATGCTTTCTAAACGTCTTGATCTTCTTAGGTACATTTGGAAACATGTACGGAACCAAAACGAATATTTTTACACTGCGGAAGACGTTAAATAACTCCCATACGCACTTGTTAATAAATATTCACGCAAAAAAATCTGGACTATGTCTAGAACTCAATACTCCGGCCTACATTTTAATAAAAATAAGACAGCGTAGACTGGCGATCTCATGGTAGCGTTTGACGCAGTAACCGCTTGATCGGATATTAAGTTTCTCGCCAAACTCAACTAAAAGTAGTTACAACGTTAAAAGTTAGAACACGCTTAACGTACTCGTGTGACAATTTCAAATAATATAATACAAACATAAATTAAACAACTGGCTATAACTGTGCTAAAAATTGCATTAAATCTCATTGGGTGATGTTTTTCCGTGGTTACATATTCAAATTACTGGTTCTAGTAAAATGTCAACATGTGACGTAATTTTTGAAGTGACAACTTCTTATGGGAGGGTAAACCGCTTCGTTACGTAACGCGATACGGCGCCATTCTGTCTGGCTTCCTTTTCTCCCACGTTAGATTAGTTTTAGTTATCACTTCTGTCGGGCGTCCCGAGACGCACACCGTGTGTTTTATATTTAACGGTGTATGAACTTACCCCATTGACAGACTGACTTTATATATTTGACCCTGAATTTTCTGACTCTCTTTTCCTTATTCAGACAATATTATACGGTTAATTTCTGTCTTTCTGTATAAATTAATCAACCAAAGTGAGCCGTATAAAAAAAGAATTATTCAATGTCATTTAATACCATTATATCCATTAAGTTTTGTGGCTATCATCCAAATCGAATCAATTTGGTTGATTGGTCTAATAGCATCAGTACACGATTCGATTTAGAGAAATGGTTTCGAATATTAGATTAATTAAATTAATATTATTATTATTAAAAAATATAATAGCCGCTTTGACTGGTAAACCGCTCGACTTGTTTTTAACGACGGGGAAACCCGATTGAGAGCCGGTTGGCCGCTAAAACCACTCAGCAATCCATCTTTTGCCCTTAATGTCAGGGTCACGAGTATGGTCTACCCCCTTCGCTGGCCCTGGCAGGCGGTGGCCCAACGGCCTCATCCACTGCCGGGAAACTAAACCGCTCGTCTGCACCAACCCAAACTACTACATGTTCGATAGTTTTACATCTAAAATTATTAGTTGCTAACACTTTGCAAACCATTGATGTTTTGTGACGTCAGAAGGCGCTGACCAAATGTGTGGGCGTCGGCGCTTTTATTCGTATATGTTTATTATTGTTACACTTAATTTTGTAAAGTGAATTTGTTTGAAAACTTTATTCACTACTCTTACAATAGATTTATATTATGAGTAATATAATAAAGCGCTGTATTGTGAAAGCCGCTTTATTATATTACTAGGAGGTGACTTCGTCCGCGTGGAATAGTTAAAAAAACCACCCGATTTTGAAACATTCTTCATTGGTGCTCCGCTCTTATTGGTCTTGGCGTGATGATATTTAGCCTATAGCCTTCCTCGATAAATGGGCTATCTAACACTGAAAGAATTTTTCAAATCAGATTAGTAGTTCCTGAGATTAGCGCGGTCAAGCAAACGAACAAATAATCTTGAGCTTTATATAAGATACTAGCTGTGCCCGCGACGCCGTCCGCGAGGAATTTATTTTCAAAGCCCCCCCCCTCCCCGATTTTGATACATTTTTCATTGTTGCTCCGCTCCTATTGGTCTTAGCGTGATGATATATAGCCTATACCTTCCTCGATATATGGGCTATCTAACACTGAAAGAATTTTTCAAATGAGACCAGTAGTTCCTGACATTAGCGCGTTCAAACAAACTGTTCAGCTTTATATATTAGTATAAGATATAAGATAAGATTTCATGTAATTCTTTTTGAATTTTCTTTGCTTTATTACTTTTGACAACATTATTTACGTTCAACTATATTTGTACTTGACATATGCATAATATTGACATTAATTAATTAAGGCTGGTGTGCACCAACATTTAACCGACGGTTAACCAAAAATAATAAAAATAATCACTATTTTTCCATACATTTGTGGCGATTATTTTATTTTAACCATCGGTTAAAAGTCGGTGCACACCAGCCTAAATTATTAGTATATTGACATTTGAATTGTAAATGCTGTGCACTCCTTTAATGGGTCCACGCATCAGAACTTTTGTATTAACCCATTTATAATGTACCTAACATAATAGTTTGTGCTGTTGGTGTGCCTTAAATAAATAAATAAACAATTCTTATCATCTAGCTCTCATTCTCCGAGTAAAGTGCAATAAGGAACTTGGTTCCAAAAACTCTGAAGTAATATTAAAATGCAACATTGGATTGAATTAGAAGAATTCTCTGTACAGCCCAATCGTTTATGGGCTGTTATCAATAGTGCCACAAAAGCATGTCATACCTCTTTTTGTTAACACCACCATTGTGTGCAAATTATTAACTTTCAAATTGTGGGATGCTGAATTTCTCTGAAGTAGTCACTATGCCAAGTTCTTTAATCTATTATATTATAAACAACCGACAGAAAATTCACATTTTTTATTTAAGATAGCTTCTTAATGAATAGTTTAAAAAATAAAGTAAGTTAAAAAATCCCCGCGATTTTGAAACATTCTTCATTGGTGCTCCGCTCCTATTGGTCTTAGAGTGATGGTATATAGCCTATAACCTTCCTCTATAAATGGGCTATCAAACACTGTTTTTTTTCAAATGAGGGACAGAGAGAAAAAATCTGTTATTACTTTGTAATTTTTTACGTCATGAACGGATTTTTTGTCGACATTATCTGTTCATCCCTTCATGACGTAAAAAAATCCAAAGTAATAACAAATTTTTTCCCTTGTTATTTCTATGTAAAAGTTTGATAATCGGGGGGGGGGGGGTTAAAATTAAAATTAAGAGCATGAACTTGGCATGATTTTTTTTATACATTTAGAACCGATTTAGGACTATCGTGAAGAAAAAATCGGACAAACCCAAAATAAGGACCACCCTAGTGTGTATGTACGATATACTTTGTGAAAATCACTTTCCGCATTGATCATAATCGATGTAATGCGATTTATAGTCAAATGGGTAATGTTTTTGTTTTTATTCGAAAGGGACAGTACCTCATATACTTCGAAATAGATCCGAAATTTCACCTATGCGCAGGCCAAAATCATCGCTCAATAATCATGCCGGGTGTTTACGTTTTCATTTCATAAAACCTCATTACATTATAAAATCTTAAATGACACACGTCACTCGCAATACATACGTCTTACATAAAATACGCATATTTATCTCTAAAATCCTAATATAATATAAAAGCCTGTGAAATCACATAACATACATGCAGAAATCGAAAGAAAATTTCGAGGATTATACAATTACTATAAAACTCTAACATTAATTACATAATATTTGTACTGGAACACTTACAAGCCAAAAGATGGCACTGTGCAATAATTGAGGCCATAAACGTTTTCCGAAACATACAAAGAATATATAGGGGCCTACGATAAACAGCAATACTCTCGCTTCAAGATCCTCCTTTGAGACGGAGGATCATTCCGCATTCCATCTCACTTCTCCATCCCCTATATAGATCACCTCCATTATATTTAACTAGCTGACCCAGCGAACTTCGTACCGCCAAATTTTCTGAATTCCTACCCATTCAAACTCAAACACACAAAAACAAAATCGGTCCAGGTGATTAGGAGGATTCTAGAACCCGATCTCAGCGCCACGTACCGGTTCCAATTGTGTAAACCAACCCGGGACCCACTCTAACACGCTCACAAAATTTCATCAAAATCGGATGTATAGTTTACGATTTTATAAAGGACATACAGACAGACATTTTTTTTTATATATCAAGAAGATTTCATCTTGTTATCTTAATTTCTTGATATACATTTATAAATCAATTGCTGTTCGTTAGTCTGGCTAAAACTCAAAAACTGCTTGACCGCTTTGATGAAATTTTTTGTGGGTATTTGAGTCGATCCCGGGATGGTTTAGCTTCATAATTGGACACGGTAGGTGGCGCTACAATCGGATTCTAGATTTAATTTTTTTTGCGACGATGTCTGCCGGGTCCACTAGTATCAAATATTTATAAAGATTTTTTATTCAAGTGATATAAATATCTTTAAAATTAATTTTGATTGATGACAGATTTATGATAAAACACTATACGCAAGATAGGCTGATACATTAGCTATTGATACGACCAGTCCCCTATTTACCTAACACTTGACACCTGCAGTAAAAAACTGTTTACCCATTTCGTACCGTTAGCGAATCAGCAAGGTAAATGAGCATGCGCCTGCGCAAATCGACGGCATTAATATAAATCCGTTTTACGTATCCTCACATAACGGGATTTTGTTTTTACCAGCTTTTACACGTTATGTAAATTCGCTTCAAAGTAAATTTACCAAAGGAAGTATCTTATTTTTGTCATCTTCTGAGGCCGGGATCTATCACAGATGCTGAAAGCGACCTTTGGCATCAATGGACGTTGGAGGCCACTTCCGGCGTCAGGTTGTAGTTACGCGAATTCATGCAGATTTTATTTAATATGGGTATATTAGCTTCGAGAAGTTTTGGCGTTTGTAGTAGTAATTTGTATATTTACAGCAACTAGTCGTCGCCCGTGGTCGAAATTCGACTACAACAATTAATGTCAAAGTCTATATATACTTCTATAATCACAGATTTCGCCAAGGCTACACTGTTAATTTGACATTAACAATAAACAAAAAAGTATTTATGAGTGTGTGTATCAAAGACATGGTAGTGTGTGTGTAATGTTCTTTTTATTGATTTAATTTATTTTTTATGTATAATTTAAAAAAAAAATTAGCATTGTGCACTCCCTCACTATAGGTATAAACTATAAGTGTGCGAAATTTCATACTCCTCGTTTCGCGCAATTTTCGTAAAAAGGGGTACAAAGTTTTTGCTTCACGTATTAATATAATGATTCTAAAGTTCAAATTAAAATTCCTTATACAATCAGCAAACAGGTTCATTACATTTTGAAGACGAAAATACATTTACAATCAAAAGTAAATCAATCATGGAACTCAAAAACATTATGACCTACAAAAATGTAAAAATACAAACTTATTCAAGATAAAACTAAAAAACCTCTTATTAAAACAAACATAATAAACCACAACATAATTCCATCGCAGACTGCATAGGACTGCATTAGTGTTAAGACTTATGTTATTACTTAATAATTATTTTCTTAATCTCATTGTAAGTGAACTACTTGTTCTTATGAGAAATAAAGTTCTTTAAACCTAAATAAATAATAATTATTTACATTACTAATTGTTGTCAGGTCTGACTTTTTAGTTTTATAAATAATAAATTAATTTATTTTATTTGTGGTTCATTCTTGTTATTTACTGTTCAGTGTTATCAACAAATAGCTAATTGTTGTTATTCGATATAAAAATTTGTTAATTAAAAATTAATACGATGTTGAAACGTGGTCGGGGTAAGCTTTCGACTTCCGAAACTAAAGAATATTTCGTGAAAGAGTACAATAGCAAACCGAGCAGTATGATTACTCCCACTCATCAGTTGCTGATCAACCGAAATAACATGACCATCGGAAAGGTGCTATCAGAAAGCAAATGCCATTCTTCAGAACAGGGACCAAAAATGTTCCAAAAGCTCCTCTAAACAAACATCTCTGGATTGTAAGTGTATCCTATTTCTTTGGACCCTACCCTTGCGCGTAGGCAGGCAACTTTCTCCTGGCATTTCAACACCGGCTAGGTCATCTAACCGGTCCAAGCAATCACGCAACGGCTTGCGCCTTTTTATCATTTATTTTAACTGTAGGTATACAGTTATAAAAGAACTGGTCATGTTCGAGTCGGACTCATGTATGTAGGGATCCTCTATAAATATCATAGGCATATGAGTCTTATGCAATCTAACTGTATTAAATGTATCTTTACGGTTCCGCAAACAGGAATCCTTGTAATATTGCGAAGAGCAAAAGTGCAGACTCCACTTTATGGAAAGTGATTACTGTCGCCTATAGAAGTATGCAATACCAAGGACGAAGACAACACGTTGCCAGCCTTTAGGAGGGTATAGGAATAATAGGATAAATGGGATCATGCAGGAGGACTGGGTTAAAGGGGATAAGATAAGGGGATGTGATCGGGAAGATGGAATGGAGAAGAGGGAACCTTCGGAACTCTCACTTTTAGGGATGACCCTTAAAGTCGAAAGAGCAAAGTGAAATGTTCTTCCGTTTCAAAGCAAGATCTTCCGTTGAGGCTACTGTTTATGCCTCACAGGCCTAAGCCCAACTACTATATTTGTTTTATGGATTTGAACTTATGATGTTGATACATCGGTTACCTTCGTTCTCTTACGGATGTCCTCATTTCTGATTTTATCCATAAGAGAAACACCTAACATAGCTCGCTCCATAGCCCGTTGAGCGACTATGAATTTGTGGACTAGTCCCACTGTCAGTGTCCACGTCTCGGGACCGTATGTCATGATGGGTAGGACGAACTGCTCGAAGACGTCTTCAAGCATTGTGGAATGGTCGATGAGAAGACCTGTCGAAGCTTACCGAAGAAAGGAATCCATCGTGATGAAAACTATATAGACATAATCAGCAAACCCGGCATCCAATCGTATTATAATCAGACATCGAACCCAGGACCTCAGCGCCCCCCATTGAGCTAGACAGGTAAACCAGGTTCACCTGTCTAGCTTAATGAGGCGCTGACGTTTAGTAGTCTAGTGACTACAGGGGTCAACAGAAAGTATGCTGGACTTGCTAATTTATCAAATGGTTGTTCATGAAAACTGCTTGTAGCTGCTCCTAGATTCATCATACGTTATTGTACTTAAGCAGATGCAATGAGAAATATGTTTCACCAATTTGTTCAATAAATTCTCGATTCAATACAATACTTTGTAGTCACAGCAAGATTTATATTCATAACGGTGTTGCATCAAAAAGAAACCATACGAATGTGAGAATATTGAATTACATACGTTTAATTATAACTACAACTTTGTAATTATAACTTTTTTGACCGTTTTCGGCGGTTTCGGTCTTGAACAAACAGAAAAAATGATAAACATATTGTTATATACAGACAACAAATCTAAAAAAAATTGCATCGTGTTCTCCTCTGTTTATATTACATAGTGTATTCCAGTTAGTTTTTTTTTAATTGCTTCAATGTATACATTTTTAGATTTTTTTTCATATTATAAATATTAGAATTTCTTGTAACACGCGTCAATATCCCTGTTGTAATAAAAATACCATTAAATGATTAAGAGTCGCGAGCCTCGATGATTAGCACACCATGTTTAAAAACCTAGCAACCCAAACATCCTATTTGGACGCAGGCCAATGTCCCCATATGACCCATTTTCGGGCCAAATGTCTTTAGTTCTCGCAAATTGGATTGATTGCCACTCATTCTCCTCAAATTTTATGGGTTGCCTGATGGCTGCTCATTTGAAACGCATAAATTTTGTAGAACTATATTTTACTGATGCCCGCGACATCGGCCGTACGGGAGGTGGACTTGGTAGTCATATATTTCGCCGTCAGGCCAGTTTGGACCTTCGGCCGCCGTGAACTTTCCCCTGGAGGGTCTCGCCCGTCGTAATGCCGCAATGAGAGTCTGAAGATGCCGAGAGACAAAAAGTACTTACCCGGCAGTGGATGAGGCCTTTGGGCTACCACCTGCTAGGGCCATTGGAGGGAGTAGGCCATATACTCTTGACCCTGAATTAACGGCGAAGGACGGGATACCGAGGGGTTTAAGTGGGCAACCATAACTGTGGTGGGGCAATAGCATCTTTAGTTCTGACTAGAGGTGCTACTGCCACCCTACCCGACTACTTTCACCCCGTTGAAAATAAATAGTGTTCATATCTACAACCGCCGTGAGCGAGCATCGCGGGTTCCCGGGGAAAGGTTTCCCATCCGCCAATAATGACGTTGAGGGCGAGGCATCGTGTAACCCGCGCTCATCTCTCCTCCTGTAGGGCGAGAGACTTAGCCGCCCCGTGTTAGATAGAGGTTGACGAGAGAGTTATGCTTTCCGCCGGCAGTGGATGTGGCTTGGGGCCGACGCCTACCAAGGCACGCGGAGTTGCCCGAGCTTTCGCTTTCCCATAGACAAGGTGCAAGAAGGAAAACCGAGGGGTTTTAGTGGGTATCCCCGACCGTGGCGTAGCATAAGCATTTCTCGCTTGCGGTGCTAGTGTCACCACAACGTGGCGAATCTCATACTCCTCACCGAGTTTTCCCCGCGTAAATAGTACTCAAACCGATTTACTCTCGTTAAATATTCATATCTTCTGAATCTTGCAAGATATCGAAATGGCTATATATGCGCCCGCAGATAGAGGCGCAGCTAGGGTGGGACAAGTAGGGCACTTGCCTCTAACGCAGGGCGTCTATAGAAAGGGAGTGCGCAAAATCACCAATTATTATTAAATTTAAAAATCAAGTTATACAATAAACAATTCATACTATTATATTTACTTCGTGATTTCAATAATGTTTTGTCAATTGAGATAATTTACAAAGGGGGACAATTATAGTAAGGGAGCCCAAGCGGGGATTTTAGGATTTACTCAAGCGTGGCAGAATAACATAAAGCGGGCAACCTTGCACTCTATTATGTATATACATGTACTCTTCATATAGTGTCCTGCGTTTAGGGCAGCCGATCAGAATAGTAAAAAAAAACGATCGTCAAAAAACTCAAGCGCGTCAGATTAAGACAAAGTCTACATTTCAATAATTTCTGTGTCTCTTTTTTAACATTATTGAAAATCTGGACATCCTCCGCCCACCAGTGAAAGGGCATACATCATATAACCTTTTTTTCTTTTTAATCTCTAACCTGTCTATTAATTTATGTATATTTTTGTCTTATTTCCATGTCTATTTATACTTACCATCTCAAAATCTTATATATATATATATATATATATATATATATATATATATATATACTTTTTCATTCTATTTATATTGCAAAACCCACACGTCACACAATTTTCTCTAATCCATCCTAAGGTTGTCTGGAAGAAATTGCTTTTAGTGATAAGACCGCCTATTGTCTTCTGTAGTTAAACTTCTTAAATTGTATTTTAATGTTATGCAATAAAGTATATTCTATTCTATTCTATTCTATTCTTCACACTCCAAAAGGTCCCTGCGACGCTCGAGTGACTCCCTATTTAGCCTCTTGGGCTCCCCTACTATTATGATACGCGCCCTAGGCGCCATTTTCTATTACTACGGCCCTCTCCGCAGCAAGGAATGGTATGGGCTCATATTATATTAGGTAAGAATTTATTGTTTACTTAATTTTATGAACATCTATCACAACTGTGAGCTCTAGAATAAATTAAAAAAGCAAGTTTATTTTTAATGTTTATATAGGAAGAACAATATCGCTTAGCGTGACAATCGATTTTCACGCTACATAACCTTTAACTATGAAAAATAAGTTAAAAAACATATCCTTATTGGACAAGTTAAGCTTATATAATCGATATAGAAAAAATTGACCGTGTCCGTTTGGTATTCGCTATATGAAATTTAGAAGGAAGATTTCTTCTGTTTAGAGTGACGTGATGAAATTGTGAACAATTCATAAATTAGGGGTGGGAACGTTACGTGTATTTAAGAGATGAAATAGTAGGTTACACGAGAAGTGGAAGCGACCTATTTAGGCACGAGGTGGTTAAATAATTCGAGTGCCTAAATAGTCTTTTAATCCAAGGTTAACACTCTGCTTTTTATTTTGATTACGAGGAAAGTAAATAAAAACTGATTAGTTAAACAAACAACTACTTCTCTAATAAGATCAGACGTTAAATCCATGTCTCCTTCGCCCCAAAAACACCGGTAAAGTTGTGAGGTCTTCAGACCAACAACATAAAGTCAAGTCCGATAAAAAAGTAGCGGCTCTCTTTTGCACATTGCTTACATACATATGAAACCAATGCACACTACTTCACTCTCTGCTATTCATCATTCTCTCTGTTACTCGTCTATGTATAGTTTTAATTTAATTGTAAATAATGTAAATAATAATTCGTACAGTCCACATCAAGTTTTATTTGGATGCAACTGCCACTAATACTGGGGTAGCGCCACTAAAACTTATTTTACTCGGGTAGAAAGTTCTCAAAGATCCATACTGGTTGCCCCGAGGAACACCTTATAAATTCTTCCTCCCCATCCTTGCCATCAAGAATAGAATATACTTTAAAGGAGAATGCGCAAAACAAGAAAAAGTTCAGTTACTCTCAGCGCTGTCATTGCAAAAATATACGTAAATTGTTGGAACACATTGAATAGAAAATAATCTATTATAACTGAATTGAATGCACATTAAACCATAATCCTAGTGAGTGTGTGAACCCCCTGCGGACGAGTGCGGCGGCGGAATGCTGGCGAGGTAGGTCCTTCCTTGCTTCTTCTTCCACGTCCCTTTGCCTTCTCCCGGCCATCGCATCGCACCCGCACATACCATATTCGTGTATAAGGACAGCTCAGCGTGCGGCAGATTTTTACAAGTTATTAATAATATCAGAAGACTACATCAATTTCACAGCACGAAGAGTTTACAGACTACCGGGTATCTTAGTCATAAGCTGTTTTGCCCATCCCACTGATCTATTCATGAGGTTGCATTGACAAAACAATAATATTTGTTTAAAAATTAGTCAAGGAACGCAAAATAAATATCGGCATGTAAATTATATCGAATAAAATTGTATTGAAAAACTGACGAATGTTATCATAGCACATTTTATGACGATAAGATAACGTTTCAGTCAAGGATGAGTGGCCAACACGCTGATTAGGTCATACACGTTCGCATTGCCCAAAAAGAAACACCAGACACTATGTTAAATGGAGGTCTGATTTTAAAGCCCATTGTTATTAAGATAATACATAAAAAATAAAAGTTAATAAATAAAAATACATTACAGTGGAATCTCTATAACTCGAATCTTGTTAAGTCAAAATCCTCAGAAGTAGAGGTGTGTAACTCTTTACTGAACCGACTCACTGATCCGAAACATTTAGGTGTTCCAAAAGATTGGAATACCAACAATGTTTCAAATGCTTCATTTGGATCTGGAACATCGCGATCTCTCTGACTTTCTGTTCAACGCGATCATGTCGCTTACGTGTGAGCGAGACCGACCAGAGCATAATGAATCACAGAGCAACAAGCGTAGCGAGAGAGCAGGAAAACAATAAAATGTAAGCAAATGAGAATGAGATAACAAATGAGAAAATACGCCAGCTAGCTTAAGCGTCTGACCGCCAGGCCTAAGCCTGGATAAAGTATGAAGGGAAATCGGTTTTATTAATAATCTCACAATTTGTAATTTTTTCAAATATTACTATGATTATTCATCTTTGTTTCAACCTTAACACCGTCTGCCTCAATATGCCTGCGACACGACATATATATATATACACTGACGGACTCATAAACTGCATCAAAGTAATAGACGACTTTGAAATAAATATTTTAACCAAGTATGCAAACTTTCTATACAGATTTAAATTGAAACCTCTAGATTGGTTCGTTAACTTTAAAACAGCGTAGGGTCATATCCTTAAGTTTAAGTTTGTGTACTGGAAAGGACCTTAAGACTTTTTTTGAAGAAAAAACAGAAATTTAAGGAAAATTGGCTTAAAAAAAAATTGGTTTTAACAATAGACACAAACTTTATGCAAGGGTTTATTTATGTTTTAATAAGGTGTATTACCTCCACGTGCCCTTATTACGGATTCTAATCGGTTCCGCATAGATTTTATTAGGGTTATTAAAAGATCTTGCAGAATATTGTCCCATTCTTCTGAAAGTGCTGTTCTTAGTGCTGCCACTGTCGTGGACAAAGGGTTTCTCGCATATACAGCTCTTTTTAAATTGTCCCAAACATGCTCAATGGTATTAAGATCCGGGCTGCGTGCTGGCCAATTCATTGTACGTATCCCAACCTCTTCGCAATATTGTCGAACTTGTGCAGCAGCGTGCGGCCGGGCATTATCCTGCATTAAAGTTAAATTTTCGCCTATGAATCCCATGTAAGGCACCACGTGATCTTCTAAGATCTCTGTTATGTAGCGATATGCAGTCCAACCCCCTCTATTACCGTTTTGACGGACCATGTCTATGAACACAAGTTCTGTTCGCCCGTTCATCGATATGACCCCAGACTATACACGAACCGCCTCCAAAAAGAACACGCTCCTCAATGCAACTTTGAGCATATCGCTCCCCACGTCGACGATAGACTCTTCTGCGACCATCTGCACCATATAAACATGTCCTACACTCGTCCGTGAACAATACGGAGGTCCATTGCTCTTCTGTCCAATTCAGGTGATCACGCGCAAATCTTAAGCGAGCTTGTCTGTGAGCTACAGACAACTTTGGACCATTTGCTGGTCTAAAAGGGGTGATATCCGCTTCCTTTAACCTTCTTCTTATTGTTCGTGCACTCACGTTTACTCCACGCACTTCATTAAGCTCTGTTTTGATGTTAACAGACGTGAGAAAACGATTTCGCAGGGAAGTTGTAACAATAAATCGGTCATCACGACCGGTGGTTGCTCGAGTCCTGCCTGTACCACGTCTCCTTCTGTAAGAACCTGTCTCCACAAACCTTCTGTATATTCTAGAAACCGTAGACTGGTTTAAATTTCTACCAATCGTTCGTTGATCCAAGCCCTCCCGCACCAATGCTACAATTTGAGCCGCTTGTTCGGACGAAGTATCCATATTATGGTTCAAAAACTCTCGATGAGTTAAAAAACTAACCCAACAATTCTGCTGGTAACAATAATTCAATTGACAAAAGAATAAAAAATCAATGAGAATCAATTTAAAACTTTGCTTTAAATAACACGCAAATCTGATACTACGAGTAAATTTTCTTTTCCCGGCTATATTCATTTGTTTTACTGCAGTTCTATTTTTAAATTTTCCTTTTTTTTGAGATTACGAGCCAGTCTCTCCATATTTATATAATTTAATCTAAAAAATTTGCATACTTATTTAAAAAAATCATTTCAAAGTAATCCAGAACTTTGATGCAGTTTATGAGTCCGTCAGTTTATATATATATATATATATATATATATATATATATATATATATATATATATATATATATATATATATATATTTTTATCTTACTCGGTATCTCGAATTATTTAGACTTTGTAACTCAAACAAAATGTTCTTTCTTTAAATTTAACTTATTTTTAATTATAATATCGTATTTTTTATATATATTATCTGAAACATCTTAAAGTAGGTGTGCTTAGTAATTTTCAAAATAAAGTAATTTTTATGTTTTACTTTGCACCGACTTCAAGATGTTTTAGATAATATATATTAAAAATAAAATATTATAATTAAAAATTGATTTAGAAATAAGTTATTTTATACTTTTTAGTTTTTGAAGTCGGTTTTTTTAAAAGAAGTTTTTTTTTTGTTACTTTTTAGTGTCTAGCTATGGGTAGGCCTACGAAAGGTGTCGCGCGCCTTAAAAAATATAGGTCCCAAGAAACGGGAACAAAACAATGATCGTAAAATGAATACTACTGGGCAAAATTATGTTAAATTTTTAGGGAACCAAATGGCAACTCTTCCGCATCAAACTAAAGAAGCTTCACATAAATCGGATCATAAACCTCAGAGTAATCGGAAAACATACCGGCCAAATTGAGAACCTCCTCCTTTTGGGAAGTCGGTTAAAAAGGAAACTTCTTGTTAACTCGAAGACTCAATATGTCGAAGTTTTTTGCATTAGCCTTGACATTCGAGATATCAAGATACTACTGTATTATGTAATCAAAACTATTAGTATTCTAAATATGTGTAACAGTTGCCAAAACTGAACATTAGTTCGCCGTGATGATTCAAAGTCGATCTTGGAACATGGAATATATATATCCATCCATCTATATATATACACGTATATACTCTACCGAATCATCCAGATGCTCTAATTGATTATATAAGAAGATAATTAGTATATTGACTGTATATAGAAAGTGTATACTTCTTCTAAAGAACTATAATATAATAACATACTATAATAGAAATTATAGTTCTAAAGAATAAAGACGTCTGGAAGAAAAACATACTGAAACGAAACTAAATTATTTAAAAAAAAATGTGTGTGTGTGTGTGTATAGCTCACACGCAGTAGAAGTGGAACTTCAGAGAATATACTTGCAGATAGTTCTTTAGCTTTTATTAATATTTATGTATAGCCTTTTTATCCGTGCAGGAACGGAGAAAGAATACAATTTCCTGCGGCCGGGCGGCCTGTCGTAAGAGGCGACAAAACAACCCACAGCCAGGTGCTAGGGCATTTGCCCGACTGGATGGCTACCACCCCTGGTCTAGAGTATGTCGCCATAACAACCTTGAGTTGTGTTTCGGCATTAGTGACCAGGTTCCAGTCTTCCTTAAGAGTACAGCAGCGCATTTGTAGCACATTTGGTGTTGCAAATGTTCATAGGCGATGGTAACCGCTTCCCATCAAGTGGGCCATCTGCCTGTCTGCTGAACTCCTGCATTATAAAAAAAAACATCAATCAACATATTATTATTATAATTCAAAAAATTTAATCTAAATTACACTTTAAATCATACGCGTAAAGTTTAAAATTCAATGCACTGTTACGCACAATTTCCTTTGATCCACGTAGAAAAGAATATCTACCTTAATTATATAGGAATAGAGCTAAAATTCATTTGAAATCTTCTGTTTTATTTAAATTGAAAATTAATACTAACGGGTAGAGAGATGTATGTTTTATTTTGGCTAAGATAAGGTTGAAATTTATGTGTTTTTATTTGTCACTTTTCGTTTCATCGATTTTCAAATCACAACAATTCTAAAGAAGTTTATTTTTATAATTTAACTATGTAATCTTCTCTTCTTATATATAAAAATCAATTGCTGTTCGTTCGTCTCACTAAAACTCGAGAACGGCTAACTTTGGCTTTGAATTATTTGTGGAAGTCCAGGGAAGGTTGAAAAGGTGAGTATATATGAAAAAAAATGCTTGGAATATAGTAAAAACAACAATTTCGCTTTCCCTTAGAAACTATTCCTACCTGGCAAACATTTGATGTTCGTCCCGACGTTTAGAAATCCATTAAATTGAAAAGTGCAGGTAGTTTTTTTTTGTTTTGAATGTCAAACATTTGATGTCCGTTCCAGTTTAATTTTGACCACATTTTTTACTAAATAAATATATAAAAATGAAATAAATTTTTACCTCATTTGGAGAACGATAAACCGTGCCGACTTGCATCGAAAGATGTCCATACAAGTTACGCGGAACTGCCGACGCGTACTCGCCGTGTTTGTCATTTTTGAAGTGAAACTTCTATATAGAGGGGGTCTTATGGAGTTTTGGCTCACGAAAAGATGTCACAAAATTTTGACTTGAAGTTTTACGGGCAGGTTTTCAAATTGGACAAGTACATTAACAATCTGCCCGTAAAACTTCAAGTCAAATTTTTGTTGCGATTCATTTTATCACTTGTCAGTTGAAGATTTTCCACTTGTCCGTTGCGATTCGTTTTCCACTTATACGTTGCGATTCGTTTTTCCACTTGTCCGTTACGATTCGTTTTTCCACTTGCCGTTGAAGTTTTTTCTCTGGAGGTCTCGTGATTAACATATTGTTTTAAAGTTAAAAAATGGCAGTGGGATTAAGAAGCAATAAAAAAGTGTTTTCTTAGTTGGTGACATGAACCATCAAATAAAAGTTACCGTCTAATTGTCAAGTTCTTGCAGTCCTCTTTTTAACATTTAAATTGACTGTTAATGAAAGCGCAAATCTTGTCGTTCGAGAGTGTATTATATTCTAGGAAAAAGCTAGAATCCCTACCAGAGCTGTGCCTAACTGTGTAAAAAACATTGTGGATCTTCACCTTACTTAGAGACAGTTACAAATAAATCCAAAAAAACGCAAGTTTACAAGCGCCGTTAGGAGGACTTTCAAATTTTTTAGATAATTTATTCGATAAAGCACAGGCAAAAACTTTGGAATGGATGAAAATAGAAGAAGATAAAATCTTTTTACAAGAATAAAGAGAACCACGGTGCCCAGGATGTTTAGCGGGTGTAGATAAAAAGTTAACCGAGAAAGAGGAAAGAACAGGACAGAGAAAATTAAAAGAAGAGAAAAAGAGACATAAGCAAATGTCTAAAACCATGACTTGTATATAGTCTGGCGGTCAAGACACCAAATCAAGATTTGCACTTTTTAAAGAGGCATGAGGAATATGAAACTGTTGACGAAGAGATCTCCAAAGCAGCCATGAGCAACTTTAGTCAACAGCTTTCGTACTTGTCAGAAGAAATTCATGTTTTATCACTCTTTGATGATGAAGTAGATGAACAAACCGAGGCAAATTTTGTAGCGAACTTACAAAGAGAGAGTTTGTATGATTCTGTGAAGATATATATTCCATCGAAAGAAGATATGTCTGATTATTTGTATGGTAAGTGGAAATACATTGTTTATGTCTGATACCCTTATGAAAAAAATAATAATAATATTATCTTGTCGCGGAAGGCCACGACACACCTTCCATGATCAAATTGATCGTGTATTAGCAGAAGGCGATGTAAGGAGCCTTAAGAACAGACGACTGTGCATGACAAGAGCTATGAATGTCAAAGAAGAAAGTGAGGTGTGTAAGAATAAGCCTGAATGGCGCTCTGCTGTTCGTGCTTACCCCGCAGGGGACCTGGCTTGAAGTTATGTATGTATTATCTTGTCTATTGTTGCAGGAAAATCATTAAATGATTTTGTATCCGTCAAGAGCACAAATTTATTTTGTCGTTTAAACATTGATAAAAACTTCTTGAAGAAACCCGTTTCTACATGGGAAGAAGATGTTACCTATTTGCAGGCAAACAAAGGGTTCTTCCTTTAAGGGCTGTGAATGATACAGCTGAAAGAGCTGTAAAACTTATGCAAGATTTTCATAGTTTAGTCACTGCAAAGGAAGAACCAAAATAATGTTTGCTGCGCTGTGTACAAGAACATAGAAATCTGAATCCCGACTATAAAAAAGAGACCCTAAAAAGCAAATATCCTTGCTGATTTATGATGTTCTTTTAAGTAATAAATACCTATTTTCTAACTTTCTTGTTTATTATTTCTAAAATGATGAAATAACATTTCATTTAGCTACACGACGGCAGGCCTCCGTCACTCGCTCAAGACATACCGCTCGGCGTATCGTCGACCAGAGGGCCGCCAAACGCCCGCCTGAGCACGTTTCCCGCGCTTACCCTTCCAAATGCCGAAACCACGTAATTATTGTGCAGTAGTTGGGTGTAAAAGTAAAAAAACAAACAAAAATTTGTCGCTTTTTTCATTGCCGAGAGACGAAGAAATTAGAGTAGTATTATAAACCTATCTTTATGGATTTTGTCACCATTTATTTCTTTGAATATAAGTAGGTAAAACGTAAATCAAGAAGTGTTTTTGAGACAGGTACCTATTATAAAGTGTTGTGTTTATAGGTAATTCCTATTGTAGTTACCTTACCTAGTACTCACACAATGGGCAATGTTCGATAATTTTAGATTTCTTAGATATTTTTGCTGTGGGTAGAAATAAGCGTCTGTCGGCGCAGGCCGACATCTGTCTGTATCTCGTTACGTGTAGATAATCAATTAAATAAGGTATAAGTTTGAATCGACGTATATTCACTCTTCACAAGAATTAATAGCAAGAAATCAATAGGTATGATGTTTGACACAAAGTGATTTCGAAATGTTTTAATTTTTAACCAACTTATATATATATATATATATATATATATATATATAACATATATAAAATTCAAAAAGCTACATAAAGTTAAAGTTTCTTAAATATTTGATGAGCTTTTTACATTCAACGACAAACGACTACATAGGTGGACTTGTAAAATGGACATCAGACTGTGGCTCCTGGGCCGGTTCTTAAGATTGACGTATCCTCATGTCCGGACACAGGGGCTGGCGCAAGTGGGCTCTTCCTCCAACTTCATGATTGATTGAGAAGGGGAATGTATGTCACAATGGATTTGTTTAAAACGACTTTAGTAATTGCTCTGCTGGACCTTGTCTTAGATCGAGCAGTCAGCCAAGATTCAATGATATTGTCAACATCCACATATATTAATAAACGGACAAGCTAACTTCGCGTTTATAATATTAATAGATATGCAATCACTCTAACGAATTGTATTCGAATAGATAATTCGACACAAGTTGTTACACGGGTATTTTAAAGTAACAAAGTATTTTTTTTGTTGGTTTTATTTAAATTTATTTATTTCATTTACCAATTAAATATTACACGATTAGAATTAGTTTTATTAATTAATAATATTTCTATAAACGAAATATATTATTATTATTTATATAAACAGAAAAAACAATAAAAAAATTACGAAATACACCGAGTTCAAGATGTTGTACAGAATAAATTTTTTTCTATTTTTTTGTAGTCGATTTTGTTTTGTTAAAAAATATTTAAGCTGTACTTAACGGGTAATATATTCTTTTTAGCTGGAGTACAGCAGACAGGCTGACAGCCCACCTGGTGGAAAGCGGTTACCGTCGCCTATGGACGTTTGCAACATCAGAGATGTCACCAACGCACTGCCGGCCTCGAAAAAATTTTATGACGCCCTTTTTGAAAAACTCCATATCGTAGCGCTATGGGAAAATCTCGGCTGGGAACTCATTGCAAATCCCCACGGTACGCAAGAGCAACGTTCTGCAGAACCGTCCATGAGCGAAGCGGTTCAAGGAAGTGGGAGTGAAATCCCAACCGAAGGCGAGCGGTGCGATAGTAGAAACAGGACTAAGGCACCATTTTAAACAGTTCTTCGGAATAACGGGGAGTGCGTTATACAATCGATAGAATACGCATCGAGAAGCGAAGTCTCTCCTAAGGCCAAGCGTATCTAGACCGTCTGTGAGTATGGGATCATCAACAACGCGAACGGCTCGACGATGAATACAGTCCAGGGGATTAAGTGACTAATATTCTTCACGACGATATAATGTCAATCGAGACTCCAGGAGAAGTGCAATTAATCTATTATGCAGATGATCTAGCCATATCAGTCACAGCCAAAGATAGTCATGACTTTACTGTGAAAGCCAATGAAACACTCCACGGAATTAACATCTGCATGCAGCAGCACAGTCTGGAACTAGCTCCCGAAAAAACAGTAGCGATCGTTTTTAACAGAAAGCGTAATTCCAATATAAAATTCATTTGTCGTGACATAACAGTTGAACCATCAGCGAGCGTTGTGTGTCTCGGTGTCACATTGGACGTGAACCTTAATTATGGTAAACATGTAGACAAGGTATGTAACAAAGCCCAAAAAATAAAGACTGCTTTAAAAGCTGTACTGCCAAATACGAAAGGAGCTACTGCCCAAAAACGGACAATGACCACACAGTCAATTGGGTTTAAGATAATAAGATCATATATAAGTTTTATAACAAAACAAATTTTACATTTTTTTTCGCAATATAAATTAATAATTTAATTTAATAATTCATAAGTTATTTCAAAATAAAAATTAATTTTTCAATCCAGTATTGAAGACACGCCGACAGCTCCCGAACAAACCCGAGCGCGTGTGACGTCATAATGTTAGTTTTCACTCATTGCAATTAATATAGAAATAATAAGTACAGTGTTTTGATCTATTTAATTTTTTTTATCTATTTAATTGTTGTAAATGCCCAATTTGAGAATTTATTTGTTGATTTTTGGCAAATTGAATAACTTCTTGTAAAATGTACTATTATCCGGAAAATTTTTAACAGGAGTATTAGAGGTATTTTTTGACAGTTTTTTTGCTTCAAAATTTTTTTTTACTGTACCAATGCCTGATAATCGAGATTTTTTCAATAGCAAGTCACTACTGTTGGTGTCGGGTCTTCACTTCTACGATGGGTCCACATAAGTAATGCTAATGCTAATGCATGTTTGCAGCCACCTGTAGGCACAATATCAAAGATTATTATTGCTTATAACATCAACCAACTTAAATTTCATAGGAGTATAAATTACCTGCAGAAGCTGCACAGTCATGGCATTGAACATCCTGAACTATTCTTGACTTTTCATTAATAGTTAAGTAACTGAATAAGCTTTACTCCGAACTCGGTGTTCAGGACATACCCGTCCTTTTACAATACAGATATTATTTTGACGACTTTTTTAACATAACCTATAGCTTTGTCGCCGTAACTCTGACGCGATGTTTTACAATTTATGAAATAAATAATTATATTTAATATAATGAAGAATATATACTTAAATATTTTCATTTATTATATTATTTTTTAACAAACTTACCTTGATGTCTTAGCACCTCGAACTTCAGCATAATTAAACCGAACGTCATAATTTTTAAATTGGTTATCATAAATATATTAACATCAGGAATATTATCAGACTTTGCCTTAAAAAATCCTTTACCACACATAGCTAATCGGAACCAACCAACAACTCGTTTCTTAGCAATACATTTTCAATATTATTGTCTAGTCACATGTAATACCGTAAACGCGGTACTGTTATTAAATGGCTATTAACATTATGACGACACAACTATGGTGACCAATCATGGCGCGTTTATAGTCACGTGATCCTTTTTTAAATTTTATAAATTTTTAATTGTTTATAATTAATTGAAAATATATATATATTATATATATATATATATATATATATATATATATATATATATATATATTAAGTTTTTTGTATTAAATATCAATATTATTCATAATACAGTTTTCAAATACATAAGCCCAATTATCTTATATGCTGCCCCCATATGGCAATCAGCTATGTCTAAAGAAATCCATAAAAAGAAGGCTTTAAAAACGCAAAGAATAGTGGCGTTAAGAGTGTGCTCTGCATACAGGACGGTTTCAACAGAAGCAGCTCTTGTGCTGGCTAATCTTGTACCCATCAACTTGGTAGTACGAGAAAGGAGTGACCTAATGGGATTTAAAGCACCGGAAATCGGGAAAGACGCGCGAAAACGAACCATAGATACATGGCAGTCCGAATGGGATAACTCCAAAAATGGACGCTGGACATACACTCTAATTAAAAACCTGGATAAATGGGTAAACCGGTCACATGGGCAAGTCAACTACCGATTGACACAATGTCTTACGGGGGACGGTGTATTCATGACATACCTAGCCAGAATAGGAAAAAGAAACAATAGTCAATGTGTTTATTGTCCTAATGAAGTAGATGATGCACAACATACTCTTTTTTCGTGTCAAAGATGGTCCATTGAAAGGCTTGAATTAGAGAGTGAAGTGGGAGGCATTAACGCGGATAATTTTGTGGAGACTCTGCTAAAAGGAAAAAATGAATGGAGGTCAATTGACAAATATGTCAATAAAATAATAAGACAAAAAGAAGTAGAAGACAAATGTTTATCTGCGATAGGCTAACGGCAGGGACGCAGATAAATAAGGCGTCAGGAAGGGTTTTAGTCGGTTGAAGTCCGACTCGCAGTCCATAAGGAATTCCCCCTGAGAAAAAAAAGGGGATTAAGTTGGTAGGCAGGTGCTCCATCCGAAAGGTGTGAGCAGTACTCCACATGCGGCCTCACCTGGCCTCACATCTCATACGCACTGCAGTAAAGGTCGATTATGCGTTCTAATAGACCTCAAAGAGACTGTCTAAGACCTCTTTAAAATTTATAACACAATGAACGTATATAGCAACAAAGAACGCGATCAAAATTCTTACTCAGATCCAATCTTTGAACACGACAAGTCAATTAGCAATATCGCTTGATTACTATAAATATGACACTTAAATTCCATTTATTTTTATTTTATCGGGATAATAATATCACGAAATAGTAATTATATAGTAAGATATAATCAATATTGGAAAATCCCACAGTTTACATCACAGGTGTATTTGTAAGACAAAAGAGTAAAGCTGAAAACAGTAATTTACATGAACGACGTGAAACGGTCAATAACTATAACATTTTCCCAGATTGAGCAGTAGTATTAGGTATTTATGGAGGTACGAATATAGCCAGCAACACTTCGTTAGCGTTGTCATGATCAAGTATTTGGTAGTGAATAGTAACGGAGGCCCCAGAGAAACGCGATCAGAGCAGTATCTATCTGCCTATCTGGATCGTCAGTCCATTGGACTGGAAGACGTCCTACACTACTTTTGCCGAGACGCGGTTTCCATTCTCGTCTGCTCCATCGGCTATCGGTCCTACGACAAATGTGGCTGGCCCAGTGCCACTTCAGCGTGCTAATTTTGAAAGCTATGTCGATAAACGGACATCCTCATATCAATCTGATTTTATCCATAAGAGATACTCCTAACATAGCTCGCTTCGTAGCCCACTTCAGCTTATGAACCAACCCCTTGGCAAAGTCCACGTCTCGGCACCGTACGTTATGACGGGTAGGACGCATTGCTCAAAGACTTTCGTCTTCAAGCATTGCGGAGTGGTCGACGTGAAGACCCAACGGAGCTTTCCCAATGCTGCCCAGCTGAATACTTCTGTAGTGGAACACTTACAAGCCATTAGATGGCGCTGTACAATAATTGAGGTCGCAAACGATTCCCGAATCGTACAAAGAATATATCAGCAATAATAGAGGGGCCTAAGTCTGCGAAGAATAATAATAGCCACGCTGGAAGATCTTCCTTTGAGACGGGGGAACATTCCGTCTCGTTACTCCAGCCTACCCGTGCGAGAACGAAGAAAGAATACAATTTCCTGCGGCCGAGCGGCCTGTCGTAAAGTGTCGTAAGAAGCGACAAAACAACCCACAGCCAGGTGGTAGAATATTTATTTACCCGACGGCATGGTTACCACCCCTGGTCTAGAGTATGCCGCCGTAACAACCTTGAGTTGTGTTCTGGCATTAGTGACCAGGTTCCTGTCTTCCTTAAGAGAGCAGCAGCGCATTTGTAGCACCTTTGATGTTGCAAATGTCCATAGGCGATTGTAACCGCTTTCCATCAAGTGGGCCGTCTGCCTTTCTGCTGAACTCTTGCAGTAAAATAATTTATACTACCCTATTCCTTTTATACATTTGCTAAACCTGTTAACCGTAATCATCTAATGAACAAAAATAATTAATTATAAGTAACCGAAATTAGTTCGCTTGTTTACAGTAATTGACATATACACTTTGATCTATCTATCGATCTATACTAATTGATTAGAAAACATTTTTAAAGCAAATTGATCACAACAAGGATGTTAGAGGCACGATAAAATCCAGACACAATTCATTAAATTGTCTAGATTTAATCTTACCTATTAACACTGGCATAAAATTAGAGCTTAAAACAAACCAAATGTTGATTATATCTTTGACAGAATTCCGTAAACAGAAAGGCTACATACGATTTTTATCAAGTAAATAATATATATAATATAATAGTTATGTACACTTACAAGCTGATAGATAGCGCTGTGCAATAATTGAAGTCACAAACGTTTCCCGAAACATACAAAGAATATATACAAAATTTCAACTATAACAGATACAGATGCCTGCGAGGAACAACATTAGCCTCGCTGGAAGATCTTCCTTTGAGACGGAGGAGCATTCCATCTCGCTGTTCCAACCGTCACGCCCTTCAGTTACTAATGGTCGCCCGTGGTCGAAATTCGACCATAATAATTAATGTCAAAGACTTCTATAATCACAGATTTCGCCAAGGTTACAATGTTAATTTGATTTGAACAGTTAACAAAAGAGTATATAGGCGTGTGTGTGTCAAATACATGGTAGTCTGTGTAATGTTTTGTTTGATTGATTTAATGTATTTTTATGCATATTTTTAAATAATATTAGCATTCATCGCTTCTTCTCTATATAAACTATAGGTGTGCGAAATTTCACACTCCTCCGTCCGCGCATATTTCGTAAAAAAGGGTACAAAAAGTTTTTGCTTCACGTATTAATATATAGATAAGTCGTGGTAGCGTAATGGCTAATGCACGCGTCCCAAACTCAAAGGGCGCGGGTTCAATCCTGGCCCGAACGCATGCACCACTTAGTCAGTTTTCTGATCTAATGTGCATATTGTTACAATTACCACGCGCTAACAACGGTGAAGGAAAACATCGTGATGCAAGCTACACATCGAGATAACCGATGTGTCAAACCTGCCAAGCCGCCATGGACAAGCGAGAGCTCTATGGGCGCCTAATCCAATTTACCACCGCTTCGCTACATGTTGTGGCTTGAAGAGAAGCAGCGGCGCAAGAAACTTTTCACCAAACCTGCCTAGCTCTAATAATAATATAATATATATAAAAATATAATATTGAAGTAGTTGGAAGGAAAAATAAAACCAACTGCCAGACGTCAAGACACTGTGAGACACCGTAAGCCATTGAGTAAATAATAACCATAAACCAAATTAAAACTAAATAATTAACCGACTTCGAAAAAAGGAGGAGGTTCTCAATTCGTCGGGATCTTTTTTTTGTTGCTTTTTTTTATGTATGTTCGCCGATGACTCCGTGATTTATGATCCGATTTACGTGATTCTTTTTTTGTTCGACGCGGAATAGCTGCCATGTGGTCCCCTAAAAATTTGACATAGTTTGGCCAAGTAGTTTTCATTTTACGAACATTTTTTTGTTCCCGGTTCTTGGGACCTATATTTTTTAAGAAGCGCGGCACCATTCGTAGATCCACCCATACATAGCTAGACACTAAAAAGTAACAAATAAAATTTAAAAACTTCGTTTAAAAAAACCGACTTCAAAAACGAAAAAACTAAAATGTATAAAATAACTTATTTCTTATGCTATTATTATTAATATATATTATCTAAAACATCTTGAAGTCGGTGCAAAGTAAAACATAATAAAAATTACTATATTTTGAAAATTACTAAGCACCGACTTTTAGATGTTTTAGATAATATATTAGCTTAAGAAATAAGTTATTTTATACATTTTAGTTTTTTCGTTTTTGAAGTCGGTGTTTTTAAACGATTTTTTAAAACGAACAAGTTTGCGGTAATAAAACTTTAAAATGTTTGTCTTCCGTGATCACAACTACTGAAAAGTAACCGAAACGTCGGAATTGTTGTATTATGCTGTACCCGGCAGACGTCCTGCCTTTAAAGAATAAAAATGTAGAACCTGATTCCAGCACTATTTACCGAGACTAAATGTTAAACTAAACTATTCTCGAACCCACTTGAACATACAAAAAGGTTCATCAAAATCGGGTCTACCGTTTAGGAGGAGTATAGCGAATTTAACGTCAAATACAATATGAAGATTGAATTAAGTAGTGTCTTAAGCTTTAACCACAATCACTAACACTAACATTATCCCAGATGTAGCATGGGCGTTAGACATGAACACGAATACATATCAAAACGATCACAAGTAACCGTTGATCAAGAATCGTGCGGCAAATTTTAAAATTGCACCAAAACACAAACGTCATGGTTGAATCGAATTACGATAAAAACTTGTGATTTTATGTCTACAAGAACGGGTGAACTTTTCGCTGAATCACAATTCGACACGCGTTTATCAAACAATTTATTTATTCCTTTGTTTGTTTGTCGTTCGTATTTCATTGGAATTGTTTCACATCTACACCAATCCATATCTATACTTTAATATGTAAAAACATGGACGTAGATTACTAGGAATTATAATCACTCAGTAAAATGTGTATCTTTAAAAAGGCTACATGATATTGTTACGAGTTGCAGAACTCGAATTAAAATGCAGCTGGAATTACTGTAGAATTTATTAGAACTATATAAACACGTATAACACAGGTACAAATATAATAACACGCGCAAAATCCGTCACTAAATAGATTACCGAATGTAGTACACACGTCTTGCTTCGCTTGTGCTTATCGCTCGACTACCTTAACCCTCCGTTGGGGCATTGCTTTATACTGTACAAATACAATATGTCTGCTCGACCGCGTGGACTGAATTTACTCACCTGACTATTGACTGCCATAAAGATTACAATACACAATGGGCTGTTTTCAGATCACAAATTTTAAACACGAAGTAAACAAAAAAGACGGTCATAAAAGCTTTTCAATGTTATTAGCTCAAACACCGACGGGTAATAAATGTGCTTTGTTTAAAGATATGCAGGTGGCCCAAATTGTAACAATATAGTGAAAATGAATGAAACTTAAATGAAAGAAGTTTATGATATACCTAATAATCTGCACCACCTACATCGCCAGATTAGGTTAAACTATTCCTCAAGTTAGGTTGCCTGGAAGAGATCTCTTTTAACGATAAGGCCGCCTGTTGTTTTGCCAAGAAGTATTGTAATTATGCATTTGTTTATTAATGTGAGCAATAAAGTGTTATCTATGTATCAAAGACCACGACACCGGTGGGGATTGTTCTGACGAAATTTTCAAATTGACTTGAATGTTTGCTCAACCCTAGGTTCTTAAGCCACTAAGCTTCTGTACGCAAAGGTTCTTGAGAAAATTCTTTATGTATAGTTTAGACAAACAGAATGTGTTTCCAACAAAGACTGCTGTGCCTGCCTACTGTGACTTGTGAGGATTTCCAACATCTGTTAATGGAATGCAGCAAAAATAAAGATGGCAGAAAACAACTGATGAGGGAGTTAGGACTGAATCGTTCTGATGTAGATATTTTTATAGAAATTCTGGCAGAGCCAAGATCAAGGAAGGCTATTTTGTCATCCAGCTCATTATTTAAAATTTAATATATAAATTATTGTATGTTTAGGAGATGATGGGGCTGACATGCCAATGTGGTAAAAGTCCCGAATAAATCAAGATGAAAAAAAAACCTTTTCACCCTAGATATAGGTTTTTCGTATGTTATAAAATTTCTTGTAGGCCGACAGCACATAAGTAGCATCTCTATATCAAATTGACCGTACATTTGCTTTACTCTTGGTTAAAATTATCCAGACCATAGTAAATAACGGAAAGTTTGTTTCCGAAATTTACCGTCAGAGGAATCGAACCCGGAGCCTCTGCGTTGCAATGAGACAAACTGGCAAAGGCTTCGCCCACTCAACCGCAGAGGCAGTCATTATATTGATTGTTATTGGAATTGTATATTTATATATGTTGATATTGCCATAATAATATACAATTTTGGTGATAAAGAAAAAGAATTTCGTCCTTTGACGTCTGTTAAAGATGTACAATTTGTCCGAGATATTTGTTTGAAAATTATTCTAAATCTTTAATACTCATCAATACTTAGTGTCAAGTATTTCTAAGTAATATACCTACGACTTATGTATCTAGCCGATGGGGTCGATACAGAAATTGTCCAAAACTGTAAAAAAAAACAAAGAAATACGTAATTTTTCACCCAGCAATAAATTTTGAAAGAAAATTTAACTGATTAAGTAACGGAATATTTACCTTAGGTATTAAGTTATATTTTCTGACTTACTTTATTGCTGGCGGAAAAGTATCAATTTCCTTTTTACATTCTTTTTAATAATAGCCATGTACTATGCATCTACAATTCTATAACGTCTGTATAAACTACATTCTTGCAAATAAAGATAAAATAGATTAAAAAATAATAAAGATTGATTGAAAATAAATAGCATAGAATAGAAAGAATTTGTGTATCTACCCTACTAAATACAACATTTAGGGTCACTTGCATAACGATCGCCTTTAAATAGAATTAGTTAATCATATTAAACTGCCTAAATTCGTTTTACACAAAATATATGACAGTTCTTTAAACATATTTATCGACAAATTTTGCGTTGTGCGAGACGCTAATCGTATTTAAGGCTGTTAAATGCGTTTAAAATAAAATAATATAATATCAGCCCACAAATGTCCCACTGCTGGGCTCGGGCCTCCCATTATAGGGGGCACGGACAGTATACCCGCCACGCTTGTCCAAGGCGGCTTGGCAGGTTTGACACATCGGTTATCTCGATGTGCAGGTTGCATTACGATGTTTTCCTACACCGTTGTAAGCACGTGGTAATTGTAACAATATGCACATTAGATCAGAAAACTGACTAAGTGGTGCATGCGTTCCAGCCAGGATCGAACCCGCGCCCTGTGAGTTTGGGACGCGTGAGTCGTTACGCTACCACGACTTAAATGCGTTTAGTGTTTCTTTAATAAATTTAAGAAACCTTCTGCAAGCGGCCCTTAATGTTCAGTACTTAGTCGATTTGCTTGATCTCTACGCGTCACTATAATGTTAGCATACATTGTTAATTACTACGTCACACAAACACACTTTCATTTTTAGTGGCATTGGTGTGGCACTTGACCCGTCTGATTGGCAGCGGTCGTTGGCCCGCCGATGGGTTGCCATCATTAGACAGAATTGCCATTCCATGCCAGTTGCTTGACCGTTATATTAGGCATGTTGTCCATCAATTAGCTCGACTTTGATGGATTAGTTAATTTTGCATTCTAATTATTTCATATATCTATAACCATGGTTTTTTTTCAATAATTTCATCGCATCCTTTGCTATCAGAGTATATTTTGATCAGGACAGTGTATCATATTTTTCTTTCACTTTTTAAATGTATTATTTTCCTTTAGAAAAATACAAAATCTTATGAAGGACTTTATTTTATCATTTCTTTTCAGAAAATTCTTATGTTTTTTTTATATTAATTGTTAATAAAATTACGTTTTAACGGTTTTAAGCGCGGTAATTTATTTGACGTCGTCGTTGAAGTCGTCCGTGACCACGGCCACTGAAAAGCGGCCGAAACGTCGGGTTACCCAAAATCAAATAAATTACCGCGCTTAAAACCGTTAAAACGTAGTTTTATTATGTATACAAGTCGTGAAAACTTAAGAAAATATTATATTAATTGTTACTTATTTTATAAAAACTATCTATACTAATACATAAAGCTGGAGAGTGTTTGTTTGCTGAAACGCGCTAAATCCAGAAATTACTAGTCTGATTTGAAAAATTCCTTCAGTGTTAAATAGCCCATTTATCGCGGAAGGCAATACATTATCACGCTAAGACTAATAGGAGCGGAGCACCAATGGAGAATGTTTCAAAATCGGGGAGTTTTTTTAACTTGCTCTTTTTTTACGTATAATAATAATCGGCAGACAAACACACATTATATATCTCCAAGCTAAGAAAGTTACGCTTGTGTTATGGGACTTATGGGTAATACAACAAACCACTCTGGGGCCGATCCCAGACACTCAGACCATATTAAATAACAGAAAGATCATTTTCGAAATTTACCATACCAGGAATCGAACCCGAGCCTCTGCGTTCCAACGAGTTCGGCCTGCTAGGACTTAGCTCGCTCGACCACAGAAGCCACCTATTTTTAACTATTCCACGCGAACGAAATCGCGGGCAGAAGCTAGTCTCTAATACAATTTCTTACTTCTATTACAATATTTATTATGACAACTATTTGGGGCCGCTTGCATAACGATCGCCTTTAAATAAAATTAGTTAATCATTAAACTGTCTAAAATTACGTTTTACACAGAGGGGTATTGACAGTTCTTTAAACATATTTAGCGGCAAATTTTGCGTTGTGCAAGACGCTAATTGTATTTAAGGGGGTTAAATACGTTTTGTGTTCCTTAAATAAATTTAAGCAACCTTATGCAAGCGGCCCTTATTACTCTACTATTTATTCCCTGTTCACTATAACGATACGAAACACAATGACGATCTATTTACATTTGGTCATATTTGATTTAAGAAGTGATGTCATTAAAGTCTAATAAATAACTCGCCGTCAGTCAATCGTAGTCCACTGTTGGACGTAGGCCACGTATCCTCAAGTTTGGACCTTATATTAAGGTCCTCTTCTTCCCTTATCAAACCCATATCTCATATCGGCAACCTTGCGCAAGTGCTCGGCCCACCTGGATGTGTCTTAACTTTACTGAACCACCAGAGATTTGTTGCCCCAACTGTCACACACTGCTAATTGGGAAGCACCACAAAGTGATCAAATACAGATAATTGAAATGAACGTTGAACTGATGCTTTCTCCCTCTAACTACATAGAATTTGTATTAGAATAAAAGAGACGATATAATTCTCTTGGTTTTGGCGCGGGAATTTTGGTGGCAGCTGGCAGCTTGTGGAAAATATAATATTAAATTTGGCCCTTATTTGGCTGAATGATGTTTGGCAAAATGCAGCCTTTCCTCCAGGATAGGATAGGTCTTGGGATACTTTTATCCCGACAAATGACGTAGTTTCTGTGGGATAGACGCATATAGCCAAAAAGATTTCGCTACACTCGCATTTTTAGTGCCGCTGTTGATTTAAAAATAAGTCGTTGTAATGACAACGCGAACGAAGTTTCGCTGAGACTAGCATGTAATAAAAATCTACTTAAATCTATACATATTTCATTACTTGACCTCTCTGACTGATATACCAACGCACGGCCCAAACTACTGGGGCTAGGTCCACATGCGGATTTTAGGGTTAGAAAAAATAAATGTTCACAGGTTTTTTTTTATTATTTTTTTATTGCAGGAGTTCAGCAGACAGCCAGACGGCCCACTTGATGGAAAGCGGTTACCATCGCCTATGGAAATTTGCAACACCAAAAGTGCTACAAATGCGCTGCTGCTCTCTTAAGGGAGACTGGAACCTGGTCACTAATGCCGGAACACAACTCAAGGTTGTTATGGCGACATACTTTAGACCAGGGGTGGTAGCCATCCAGTCGGGCAAATGCCCTACCACCGGGCTGTGGGTTGTTTTGTCGCCTCTTACGACAGGCCGCCCGGCCGCAGGAAATTGTATTCTTTCTCCGTTCCTGCACGGATAAACGTATCGCCGTTTTTAGAAATCCAACCCCTAAGGGTGTGGGGGTGACCAGAGTTGTTATGTAATATATAATCATCATTATGATGATTAAATTGATGAAAATGGTGGATGCCTATTGCACCACCATAAGGGGGTGAAAGAGAGGATGAAAATTTGTACGAAAACTCTAGAAACGCCAAATTTCATGTACCTGCTTCTTGTTATTAATAAATGTACACGTGTGTCAAAACTTTTGGTAATCTAAAACATTTGGTAAAAACTTGTCGACTGCTCAAATCGGGACTATTTTTAAACTACGTAAGCAACGCCGGGCAACAGAAAGAAAGAAAGAATTTATTTGTTAGAAAATCGACAATACAAGGATGTAGAAATAATGTATAGAACATTTTTGTGATTAAAATCGATATGTTGTACACCGCATTTCCAAATGAGGTCAGCAACTCAGCTTTATGCTGTGTTGGGAGTTTCCTCCACAGCGCTGATTTTCAGTGCCGACCCCGCCTCATTGATTTAAATATATTAGACCCATCACCAGAGTTAATGTATCAAGTAACTAAGTAACAGTAAATTTAATAAGACAGTAACACAGTATATGACACATAAACAGATATGACAAACACGCTAGCAGTAGATATATCTATATATATAAAAATCAATGCCACTTTTCGTTGTAATTTTATAACTTGAGAACGACTTTACCGATTTTTATGAAATTTTGTGTGTGTGTTTGAGTGGGTCCCGGGATGGTTTAGATCCACAATTGGAACCGGTAGGTGGCGCTGAAATCGGGTTCTAGAATCCTCCTTATTACCGGGAGCGATTTTGGTGATTTTGTTTTTGTGTGTTTGAGTTAGTTCCCGGATGGTTTAAATCCACAATTGGAACCGGTAGGTGGCGCTGAGATCGGGTTCTAGAATCCTCCTTATCACCGGGAGCGATTATGGTGATTTTGTTTTTGTATCATGAAACAAAGTCTTTTAGGAATTCAGAAAATATGGCGGTACGAAGTTCGCCGGGTCAGCTAGTATACTATATAAATATCTTGACTTTGGTGGAAAACATTCTCTATCATTTTGAATTTCGCCAAACCGGACCCACAGGTTATTACTTTTTTGCGATTGCAGATACATATTATTACTGAAGCGTTTTTTGAACAGGAGTTTAAGTTATGATGCACTGGTATTACTGAGAGACTAACACTACACACAAAAAATAATATAATAACATTACAACATTGTATTATTACTGACGGTATTCTGGACAATGCACTTGTAATCGTAGCTGCTTTTTATATTTATTATAAAAAACTTAAATACGACCCAATGTAAATACAGTCATTGTAAGATGTTTTATGGATGTATAGGTTTACGTTTGACCACTGTCTCAGCTGATGTGAGTGAGGACGCAGTCTAGGATGGAGCACGCTTACCTAGAAGATTCCTATTCACTCGTGACTTGAGGACTTCAAGATTGTATTTGTCAGGAAAAACAGACTCCGTCAAATTATTCCACTCTTCAACAGTGCGCACCAGAAAAGATGAAGCGAAACGCTTGGTTCTGACTGGAGTATCTAATTTTAAATTTTTATTTCGCAAGTTTTCGCTTTTTTATACATATATTTATGAAGATAGAGTGGCATGCCACGGGCACGTCATTAGAATTGATAGATTAGAGATATTGATTTTTATTTTTATGGCAGGAATTCAGCAGACAGACTGAAGGCCCACTTGATGGTAAGCGGTTACCATCGCCTATGGACATTTGCAACACCAAAGGTGCTACAAATGCGCTGTTGCTCTCTTAAGGGATACTGGAACCTGGCCTCTAATGCCGGAACACAACTCAAGGTTGTCATGGCAAGAATACCGAAATCAGGCTAACCTATGATTGAGACCATAGTTTCCGGCGATTTTAACGAGATAATTAAAGCAGAATTGGACTCCAGGCGTACCGGAGTAAAAATTTTTTGCTAGAGGAATAAAAAATATTTCTATATAAATAATGCTTTTCTAAGCCTTCTAAACTAAACAGGGAGTTTTTGTTCTTCGGCCTTGTGAATCTATTTTGACCGGATTCGTCGTATTTGAAATCGTTAATTACATAAATTCTTAGTACGTCCGTCTTGCGTCACTTCACACGATTGACATTTGTAATGTGTCCCATTGTTCTCGTTCGAAGAGAATGGATAGCCCTCACTCAAAATTATTTGTACTTTATAAAACTGTGTAACAGCTTGGAAGAACAATACTATTATAATCGCTATCTATCTATCATTCAAGAGCTATGCTCTTGTCGGTGGAGCCTCCTCCAATGTTCTCTATTATGGGCCAGTTTTACTTCTATGTAAGACACGACACCCACTTTTTCTTTTATTTCGTCCATGAATGCTCGGCTTGGTCTTCCCTTCCCTCTCCTTGCTTCCACTTTGCCTTCGATTACGTGCATAAAATTATAATCGCACAATAAAAAAATCTTAATAGACGGCGCTACAAGTATCTAATCTTCGTCTCGCTTTTTAATGTATTTCCTATTATCCCCGCAAATTGCTAATGCGCTGGAACCTTGTCAAATTAACATTCACGTGACGTTATCCGCAGCTCGATATGTACGCGTAGTCGCCGGCCAGTGATGCTAACGGTATTGAGTGTTCGGCTACGGTTACGTCACCAAAATGGCCGCCAGGCGCAATAGCAATTTGCAGAGATAATATATATAAAATTCTACTGTTCATATCATTCGTGTATATATCACTAAACTCTCAAGCGGTTGGATTAATTTTGATGATATTTTGTTTGAGTTCAAGTGGATCCAGGGATGGCTTAACATCATAATTGTGACCGGTAGATAACGCTGCAAATGGGTTCTAATATATTTTTAAAGCACGAGAACGTCTGCTGTGCCCGCTAATTATTATTTAAAACTTAATTTTAGACCAAATTAACCAATCATCCAATCGCCATGTGATGATGTCATTAAAAAAAATTACAAATGAATTTTAAATAAATCAAGTTAAAGTATCAAAATATCAGTAAAGATATAAAATCATGAATTTTGACAGTGCCTAAATAGGCCTTTCATCCGAGGTTAACACTCTGCTTTTCATTTCGAATATGAAGTAAGTAAATAAAAACTGATTATTAAACAAACAACTACTTGTCTAATAAGATCAGTGTTAAATTCATATCTAAATCTGATGAAACGTCATCGCGTACGTCACATATAAAACGTCAATTATTATTTTTTCTGTGACATTCTCCAAGCCAGTATTTTTTGTCATTGATGATAGTAAATATTTAGCTCAAATGTAAATAAAATAATAATTAAGTGAAAAGTAATTTATAAGTATAAAATGATGTTATAAAATTGTTAATATTTTTTATTATAATTTATAGCGCGTTATGCTCGTAATAGTGGCTGTAAAAATAGTTGGACATGAGTTGCATATATTATCTATGGTTCGCAGAGATTTTTTAAATCTTTTGACAGCAGTAAAATCGCTCCCCAGGGACGAAGACACGAAGTACTATTTTCATCCCTGTGATCAGACAACCCCAAGCTTACTTTCAAAGTGTGGGAAATGAAAACGCATATTACTCTATCAAAGATTATTTAAATGACAAAATATGACTATATAAAAATAAAAATAGTTAATTGAATATAAAAATAATAGAACAAGCTTAATTTTAATTAATAGACATTTACACATAAATTAGTAATAATATTTGTTAAATTAGTAAATGATAATATCATTTCAGACGTACATACATTTGCAAATAAATTTTCAGTAATTTAACTCCTATTATTTTTACATGACGTGCATGATAAGAGCTATGAATGTCAAAGAAGCAAGTGAGGTGTGTAAGAATAAGCCTAAATGGCGCTCTGTTGTTCGTGCCTACCCCGCAAGGGACCTGGCGTGAAGTTATGTATGTATGTATGTACTTTTACATTATCAATGAGTCAAATGTAAAAAATCTCGTTATCTCGAATTAGACATTTTTATGTTATGACGCTTTTTGTCGGGCAGCGATATGCTAATAACCCTAGAAGATTAATGTATAATTATGCTTTATGAAAATATACATTAAGCATTGAATAAATTAATGACGTTCGCTGACACAGTTATTAGGTAAATAATGTTAAAATTTATTATAACATGTCTCCACGTCCCTATTGTAATAATACTTATGCACATAAAGCAAAAAAAACTGCTTAAATCATATAATTTAATACAAAATCTTTGCCTGAGTCAAACAGACGTCATTAGAATAAAACGAGTTGTTTTAGCGCTAAATGAATATAATTGAAATCTATGGGAATGACATAGATAGATAGACAACACTCATACTCACCAAATGAACAATTACAAAGGAGTTTTTGGCAGGAACTAAAAGGAGATGTTGTGCTGTGCAGTTTTATTTTCTAAAAATGTGTAAAATTACTCTAAAATGAACAATAGTTATAGGATATTGATAGTTTTTGAGTAGCAATTATGTGTTTTGTTAGAAATGTGAACTGAATAGTCAAATGTGGCCTTTCGGGTTGTCACAAGAGCTCCGTTGAATGGCTGTAGTTGATAACCTACACTTCAGCTGAGCTATACATAGGCTTAAGAAAATGAAGAAACTATTGTTATCTAAGATCTGGCTTAAAGGCCTAGCTGCTAAACCATTAACCTAAATAACAATTACAAAAAACAAAAAAATGTACGCTTACAATATTGGAATGCTAAAAACAATAAGCAACCTTATTTATCGCTTAAAGCAATCTCCTCTAAAAACTCAATTCTCGACAACAAAAAAATTGAAATTACCACCGGATTCTACATCGTTTGTATAATTGTTATACCAATTTGATTTTCGTTTGTACCTCAAACCAAAACAGTTTTCAAAATTTGACTATGGCACTTATACTAGCTGAGCCGGCAAACTTCGTAACGCCTCAGAGATCAGAATCAAGAAATGAAAAAAGCTGAATGATAATTGCAGAATGTTTCATCTTTAATAAAAAATGTAGTCAAAACTTAACCAGAACGATCATCAAACGTTTGACATTCAAAAAAAAAAAATGCAATATTTTTTTTATTTCTGAACGACTTTTAAATTTAATTGATTTCTAAACGACGGGACGCACATCAAATGTTTGACAGGTAGGAATAGTTTCTTAGGGAAAGCGAAATTGTTGTTTTTACTATATTCCAAGCATCTTTTGCATATTTACTCACCCTTTTAAACGTTCCCTGGACTTCAAATAATTCAAAACCAAATTAGCCATATCAGTCCAGCCGTTCACGTTGTCTAGTTTTAGAGAGAGTAACGAACAACAATTGATTTTTATATACTCGTATATAAATAAACATTTTATTAGTTTTTTCTGAGTGAGTTCTTTAATATAAACAATGTTTTTTTTAAGTTTTTAGTTTCATAATACTTTGCGTAATATGTCAGTTCCATACATTTTCTATTTTATTCGTTTATATATTGTCACTTGTATACAATACCAGACCTATCGAAATGTATTTTTGATATTGTTGACGAATTCATAAGCGTATATGGGACGCCGCTAGGCAGTAACAAGGGCTATTTGGTGAAGTGCGTTTGATTTGTTTAAACAAGACCAATGTTCTTATTGCGGTCAAGGGCTTATTGACCAAATGTTATTATTAACATTCCCTGATTTCACTAAGTTGTTTCCTAAATAATAAAATGTGTGTGCAGTTCACACCCAGTAGAAGTAAAACTCCAGAGAACATACTGTTACGACCGAGTGCCGATAAAGTGAATGCACACCTGGTTTATTACCTTTCCTACATTTGGCTTCTTTTGTTTACTTAGTGTTAAAAATTTGTAATTAAGAAAAACATTCTATTGTTATTGTACTTGTTTATGGCCGCAGGTGTGCAGATTACGGTTTCTCGGAAACTTCAGTCCACGCGGTCGATTGTTGTATTATACAGTTTATTATAAAACGATGCCCGAACGGGGTGACGCAGTCAAGCGAGGATTACGATACGAGCAAGACATGTACATTCGATGCACTATATAGTGACGGACTTTGTGCGTGTTATTGAATCGTGCAGTTTGTACTGGTTGCGTCTAGTTATATTTTTACCCGTGTTATACGTGTTTGTATAGTCCTAATAATTTCTATAGTTATTCCAACGGCATTTTAATTCGAGTCCGGCACTCGTAACAAAACTCACAGATAATTCTTCTCTAACTTTTATTAATACAATTCCTTTAGCCTACATCCGTCAACATTATAATTCAAAATAAACTTTTTAAATTTTTCACTGTTTTAGTCGTAAAAGATTCCCGGGACACAAAGTACCGCAGTATTTAAAAAGAATGAAGTTATCGTCTTAGTGAAAACTCTCTCGGAATAAGCTAATTTTTATATACCCGAACAACTACAAACGGTTCCCGGGACGCGCATTTTTAGAATTTTATAATATTATAGATCAATCTTAATAATATTTAATGGATGGAATAATAACAATAAATTAATAAAAACGTTTGAAAGTTTAAATAAAAACTTATGCTTATTAAGAATGCAACAAAAAATGTCATTCTACATAAACATCCAAATTGCATCAAAATCTCTGTCAAAGTTGCCCGAACTAATATATAGATAATAAGTACATAATCATCATCAAAGTACAATAGTATCGCGTAAAATGCACGGGTAGCATAAAAGAGAGACAGACCAAAGATCGCGAGGCATACATTATACAGCGGTCAGAATTTTTCGTTGCGGTTCATTGATATATTAAAAATGTTGCGGTTACACTTTTTTCCGTCTAGCTCCCATCCACTGAGCGTATGAAACATAACGTGCGATCAGGAACTTTGCTCCAAATACCCGTTTTTTTATCTCCCCATATATATAGGTACATGACATTTTTATCTTAATAATACGTCAATCGAATCTTATTCCTGCATCGATACAATACTACGCTTGCCATCTTATCAGATCACAAACACTTACGCTAAGATTTAAAGATCTAATAAGTTACTAAATAGATAACCTATCTATATCGAATACATTTCAATACAACCAGATTATTGTTTGAAAAAAATTGGTTATCTATATTAACGCCATAGAGATATAGATCTTAAGGTTTTATGACTTGTGATATATGATAACTTAATTCTAGTGTATTAAAATTTTATGGTTTTCTTAGTAAATTATTAAGACTGAATGTTAATAACCCCTGTTTGTATTTCCGCTATATTCTTTCTTTTCATTGTTCAGTCGGCTGATTAAATAGAATTGGCGTTGAAGGCCACGAAGAAAAAATGAATAAGTAAGAGAGTTGTATAGCGTGACAGCGACAGCGTTGACATGATTTAAAGGCACTAAACTAAGCCATAGTTTTAAGCGGGAACTGAAAGGGGTAAGACGTTATCTTGCAGACACTGGCAGACAGTAATGTTAGACGTACCAATTTCTTAGTAGGGTTTAGTACCTACTATGTACCAACTAAAAATTGAGTTGGTACGCTAAATACCAACTTTTAGTATACATAGTTTAGATATCAAATATTTTTTGTAATCTAAAAATTTTATAAGTTCTTGATATACCTGATATGTACAATATTGATTAATGTCATAATTTATTAACCATAACGATATTGATGTTTCAACAATTAACTACCTATTCATATACTATTCATTGAGAAATGTGATAGTAATAATCAAATGTCTATTTGTCAGTGTCATTTAATTAAGTAGTATAACATACTTTTATAGCTTTATATAATTTAAAACAAAAATGCGTAAATGTACCAACTTTTTTTTACAAATACTAGTTTTTAGCGACATCTGTACCAGGTTTGTTGGTCTACTATCTAACATCACCGCTTGCAGATTTGTTGTTTCAATCGAAACCCAATTTATTTACTCTGCCCTCCTTATTGAAAGCGCAGTACTTGCAAAATGGCGATTACAAAAAAACGCGGGAAACATATTTTTGGATATCTAATCTTTTGCCCGTGTTATATAACTTTTTAATATATCTAAAAAACAATATAAAAAATCAAGCTTTATGTATACATTAGCGGCATTTTGTGCAAAAAGCGAAATACCCAAAAATGTCGTATTAATACAAGTGCAATTCGTAGGGCAGAACTAAATACATAGTATTATTAATTAGGTAAGCTATATGAAGACTTATAGGTAGGTACTACCTGTGCGCAGAAGATTTGCCGATAACCTCATGATGTCACGCGTCGATGGTCAGTAGGGTTGACAAAAATGTTACATAAATAGTTGTTGCAATACATTTATATACGTAATTATATACAATAATAGTAAGTAATACAATACAATAAGAGTAAGTCATCGGCAAACCTTCTGCGCGCGGTTTATACACCAGAATAGGCTGTATGGACAAAGTCTCTTGCATGCCATGCTAGCGAATTGTTCTACTACACCATTACTAATATTAAAACTATTGTTACATGCCGACAAAGTGAATGCACACCTGGTTTACTTTTCCCGCATTTGAACTTCTTTTGGTTCACTTTGTGTTTAAAATTTGCAATTAGACAATAGCCAATGTTATTGTACTTGTTTATGGCCGCAGATGTGGAGATTATTGCAGTTATTGTGCAGTTTGTACTGGGTGTGACCAGTTATGTTTGTACCTGTGTTATACGTGTTTGTACAGTTCGAATAAATTCTATAGTAATTCCAACGGAATTTTAATTCGAGTCCTGTAGCTAATAATGCGGACAAAACGGCAAGCAACAAATATACTTAATTGACTAAAAACTTGTTTATTAATTAACATTAATACTGCAAATAGAGCACATAGTAAAATAAAGAAATATGATCAATTATTATGATAATCGTAGCGCCAATAAATACATCCTATAGTGTTACGTAGGTAAATATTATAATCACGAAATTGGTACTATCGTTTGCATCATCATTGCTATTGACTATACGTAATAAACACTGATTTATTATAACAAGTTATTGCAGCTGCATTTCCACTGTGAATAAACACATGGAAATTGCCCATTAGTATAATTCTTGAAACTAATAGAATTCGATGCTATTGGGTTCTACAGGAAGCGATTTTAATTTGAACTTTTGTCCTATTTATCCTGCCCTGAAAAAATAAAAATCTAGGACCCGAGTCTAGTGCCTCCGGGTTTCAATTGTCAATCTAAATCATCCGGGAACCCACTCAAACACACAAAATAATCAGAATTAGGCAAATAGATTAGGAGGATCCTAGAACCCGATTTCAGCGCCACCTACCGGTTCCAATTGTGAATCTAAACCATCTAAACATCATGCATCTCAAACACGCAATTTCATCAAAATACGTAAAGTCGTTCTCAAGTAAGGCGCATACATACATTTCTACGATTAATTTTTATTTCTATAGAAGATGATGTGACTAGGGTTATATTGTCTGAAGGAGATAAATAGATAGGAGGTGAACAGATGGATAGATACTTAATGTAAAGTAATATCCAACCGCCTGTTGTATTGCCTACAAAATATTGTAAATTGGTCTGTTTCTGTAATTCTATATATTGGTGTGCAATAAAGTGTTATCTATCTAATATCCACTGATTATATTAGAGTAATACCAAGAGTGTTGCTAACAACTTGTCCGCTTTGAAATTTTGGCTAGTTCCTATATGTTACTAACCTTTTTTTTCATTGCATTTGTAGTGGTTAAAATTGGACATTTAAAGCTCCATAGCGTAACTGCTGCATCTGGGATAGTGTTGTGCTTATAGGCCGTTTGACGCAGATGTAGCGATCGGTTTATTCAATGTTGTGTGTTCATGTTGTTTGTTAATGACGTTAAATTTTACACATGAGGCTATTAAAAGGCAATTACGGTTTACTGTTCTTTATTCCGGCTCACAACTTGTACAAACACAACACGAAATTAACTAATTTATTATACAAAGTGAATTGCCTACACTAGGAGTAGTGGTAGCGGGGGGGGGGCGCTGAGACCGAAGCTAATTAAGGTCGATAGTAGTCTGGAAAATGTACAACTCTGCTTGATCTAGTTTTTCCAGTGACACACTAGTGTAGCGAGTCGTTAGGCTCCTGTTTTCGCAAGTCGAAAGTAGGGTGCAAACGAAAGAACTTTTCCTTGGTATTTACTGATCAGTATTTTACCAAAAAAAATCATAGATCTTCACGATATAATTACGAAATATGGTTTTTCGAAATTTGTCTATAGTTATAAGTTAAGAAATAAATTCACCTATTACCTCCAAATTATTGACATGAAACCATTTTACTGTTCAACATGTTATCATGACCGTATAAAAATTATCTACAGAGATAAATAATTTGTTTTTTTTTATACTACTTTGTTTTATTCACAATAAGATAACAATGATTCTGAAAAACGACCACATCAGCTATGGAATCCAAGCTATCGCCTGAAAAATCAGTACCGCAAAATCCTGAAGGACGTTGGCGTTTCTGCAAGCCTTAACGGCCATTGATGTAGCAATAATAGAAGTTTCTTCTATTATTGCTACATCAATGTTAACGGCGTTATCTTTAACGCTATAAATAAGACTTAAAAAAAAAAAAAAAAAAAGAAAAAAAAAAAAATAAGACGCATTCGGCCATGGTCAATAACCATGACATTACTGCAGGTGAAGTCGGACGGTAGAAGTAATTTCAAGTGTTTCTACCAACAGTAATATTAAACGGATCAACCAAATTAAATCAATTTGGCACAGAAGAAGAATGAAAGAACACGAAAGTGGTTTTTTTTTATTGCAGAAGTTCAGCAGACAGGCAGACGGCCACTTGATGGAAACCGGTTACCATCGCCTATAGACATTTGCCAAAGGTGCTACAAATGCGCTGCTGCTCTGTTAAGGGAGACTGGAACCTGGTCACTAATGCACAAAACTCAAGGTAATTATGGCGACATACTATAGACCAGGGGTGGTAGCCATCCAGTCGGGCAAATGCCCTACCACCTAGCAATATTATTCCTACACAATCATCACTAGAACGAAAGCTGACATTCTTTTTTAAATGCTGCATCCCGGGAATCCTGCGAGAATTTCAAGTCCCCATATCCTAATATAAATATAAAATGTTGTCGAGAAAACATGAAGAATTAGTATCGCTTCCTGGGCCTCCGAGGGGTAGATAACAGGAGCTAAAAGACGTATTTTCACACCTCCTAAGCATAAGTGTATAAACACATGTTTTTAAATTAACTTGTTAGCCACTTGTAATAACACAAACTATTACACAAATAGCTAAATTGGGTCAGAAAAACACATTGTTAACATTTTTTGCCACCCGTGTGTCGGTAAGCCTACACCATAATCACGCCACTTGTAATTTAGTCTAATAGGCAAATTCTAGAAATTATTATATTATTGAAATATATGGGTGAATAACATATTATTCTTCTTTATTTTATAAATTATTCTTCTCCTTTTTTCTTATATATAAAAATGAATGTCTGTCTGTATGTCCTTTATAGAATCATAAACTATACATTTGATCATGTGATGATCTTTAGCAATGTTGTTGTAATGAGCCAGAGAAGGTTTCTGAGTAGGTTCACAATTGGACCCGGTAGGTGGCGCTGCTGTCGGCATATCGATTGAAGCTTTTCCGAGCAGGACGACGTCTGCCGGGACAGCTACTTATTTTATAAATATACACAACAAATTAGGTATGTTCATATTGAAACATATCCCGCTGATAGAGATCTTTTTTTTATTGCACGAATTCAGCAGCCAAGCAGACGGCCCATCTAGTGGAAAGCGGTTACAATCGCCAATGGATATTTGTAACATCAAAAGCGATACCAATGTTATGCAGCTGTCTAAAGGAACCTGAAACCTGGTCACTAATGCTGGAACACAATTCAAAGCTGTTATGGCGGCATGCTCTAGACCAGGGGTGGTAGCCATCCAGACGGCCAATGACTCTCACGACATGCCGCCTATCCGCAGGAAATTGTATTCTTTCTCCGTTCCTGCACGGCTAAATTGCTAAACATTTAACGCCGATTTTCTGTGATCTTCACGTATCCGTGCAGGAACTCAAGGCTACTTACTACCTTGAACTAATCGTTTGAATGATGATTCAGAGTGCCGGTAGTCCACTCCCTCCTCCCTGTATCCCAAACCCGTTCCATTCCATGTAAACTAGATATAGAAGACAAGTAGTGACAGTGTAGTGTGAAATAAAGAATATAGTGCCATTAAGTGCTAATAAATAGAAAACCCTTCTTAAACAGATGTACGCAATATTGACTTAATCAAATATTTATGTTGCACTAATTAGACAAACGTTCGTATGTGAATTATATGAATGAAACGTCTAAGACTATCGTACTGTAGTACAGCGTACCATCCGGGATGTCTACGTCAAGTGGTGTTGTATGAACATCTGCTTATCATTTGCACTTCTTTACATTATAATAATGACTAACAATATGTTGAATTCCTGTTCTCGGAAATTCCTCAAAGCCATACGAAGAACTGTTTACAAACACATTACAACTGGAAGGATTTTCCTCCTTTGAAAGTTTTTTTGCAACATTCGCAAGTATGAATGTTGCAAGTTATACACAAAATATTGCAACAAAAACTAATACATTTGGAGTGTATATATCTTTATATCTATAATAACATTATTCAATTCTAAACATGCCATGAATGTACATTAAAGCTATTTTAAAAAAAACAACTGGAATAGGCTATATAAACGATTGAGAACATGATGCATTTTATTTTTAAGATTTCTTGTCTGTTTGTTCGTGACTCACGTCAAAACTACTGAGCCGATTTCAATGCGGTTTTCGCTGATCGACAGCAAAATCTTAGACTTAAAACTTTTTCTCCTGGGAATCCCACGAGAATTTTAGAAATTTGTCTGGGAATTATTTAACTGGTCAGATTTAAAAAAAACTAATTGCAATTGATTAAAAGCAAATTTTATGTAATGCAATGTGTGATATTTTTATCCCAGAAGCGGTTTGTCGGTTGTCATGAAAATTAACTTATTCCGACATAGTTTTTCACTTAAACGATGAGTTACATATTTTATAAATGCTTGTATAGTACTTTGTGTCCCGCGAATCCGCGGAATTTGTTGTCGACGTTGCGGGTATTTCCTAGTAATATTATAAAACTAACTTCTGCCCGTGACTTCGTCCGCGTGGTGCGGTTTTTTAACTATCCCACGGAAACTCCAACTTTTCTGGATCAAGTATCCTATATGTTGACCAGGGATATAAGCTACCACCATACAAAATTTCATGTAAAACGGTCCAGTCGTTTCGGAGATTAGCCGATACAAACAGACAGACAAACAGAGAAACAAAAAAAAATTGAAAAAAATCCAAATTAGTTCTATTTCACTAACTCGGTTTTTAGCATTTTTTTCATTACAGAAATTTGACCTCTACAATTTTATTATTATGTATAGATTGTAAAAGTGTACTCTTTTCTTTTTTACATTTTTTGTGCTTATATGTTTGTTCGGGATTCACGACAAAGCTGCTGGGCCGATTTCAATGCGGTTTTCGCTGATCGATAGCAAATAACCGAACTTAAAATTTGCGATAATTTATCTCCCGGGAATCCCACGGGAATTTTCTTGGGAGCGGTTCAAAGTGACCCGGTTTAAAAAATTATCGAATTCGGATGTAATACTTTCACTGATAGATAGCAAATTCTCTGTTATAAAATCTTTCTATTTCGGGAGTGGTTTAAAGTTGTTAGGACACGTATAATTTGGCTTATTCCGTCCAACGAAGACGCAGTGGAATACTAGTCTATACATATAAATAAAATTGGAGTGTCTGTTTGTAATATTGAAATAACCGTTTTTTGCTACATGCATATGAATATATATACGGTACATACCCCAAAATAACATTTTTTTACAAATTTTGTCTGTCTGTCTGTTTGTTCCGGCTAATCTCTAAAATGGCTGGACAGGTAACTGAGGTAATAAGGAGTAACTTAGGCTACTTTTATTTTAGAAAAATTCTTTTATTTTGGAATTATGACGATTTTCAATCACCACGCGGGAGAGACCGCGGGGCGCAGCTAGTTTAATAATAAATCTCCAAGATGGAGTTTGTACAATGAATAGAATAAAGAAAAAAATATAGGGTATAATGCTAGGAGATTCCAAATACAATACAATTTTTAAGTTTTTTTGTCTGACTTTTAGATTATCACGTCTGAACGGATTTGAATGAAACTCGAACAAAGCTAGTTTTTGTCTCGGGTCAACATTATGATACTTTTTACCAAATGCATTTTTGTTTATTGCACGAGTTCAGCGGACAGGCAGACGCTCACCTATTGGAATGCGGTTATCATCGCCTGTGGACAACACTTGCTGCTTTCTTAAGGGATATTGGAACCTGTCCTCTAATGCCGGAACACAACTTAAGATTGTTATGGCGGCTTATTCTAGACCCGGGGGTACTCTCAGAGGATGTATCCTGTAAAATGCCTCCACGGGGCCACTGTTACTGTCCCTTTGCTCCATGACAGTGGTGTCCCCCCTTCTCCTCAGTATCCTTCATCTTTACTCCTTCGCACATACCACTATCCATTCCTGGTTTCCCTATACAGGTTGTGTAGGTCGGGCCGCAGCCGCTACATTTAAAACCATAATTCATGGATGATTTAACGCTCGGATGATGATGATGACTCTAGACTCGGGGGTGGTAGCCATCCAGACGGCCCATGCCCTACCACCTGGCTGCGGGTTGTATTGTCGCCTCTTACGACAGGCCGCCCAGTTTTTTTTGGGTTCCTATTGCTATTCGCTAACAAATACGTCGTCGCCATGACAACACGAAGGAAGTGTCTCTAGCACAGTATTTAATATTTTTATGCGATATGTTTACTTTATACACACGAAACTCTCCGCCAGTTGTTTAATATGGAGAGCACGAAACGTTCTTCCATTGAACTGTACAATGCAAATAATATTGTCCATCGGTCTGTCAATACTCATGGCGGAATAACATATTCTGTGTGATTTGCATAATTGCTTCGACAAGGTCGTCAATGCCATTATGATTCTGTGCCCGATGCGAACTAGTCCTCAGAAACCAGACAGAGTGGCACATTTATATCAATTATGACACATTCTAAACTACTAAGTCATATGGATGCGAAATTATATTGAAATAACATTTAACCATTTGAGTTAATGTTGTTTATGAAAAATAAAAACGGCTAAAAACATACAAATAAAACACCCGAACGTGTGAATTAAAGAAAAAAAATCATGTTATGCAAGAGAAATTACATTAGATAGCGTAGGTAGAATAGAATAGGGGGCCGCGTGGACGAGTAGGGGATCCCACGGCCTTCCCCCCTGTTGTTGAAGAGAGTGTCTTTCCCACCCTGTGTTCGTTGACAAGCGTTGGGGCGTCATTGGGTGGGTGCGTCCAATTTCTGCGAGACAGTGATGTCTCAAAAGGAGGCCGCAGAACGAAAAAGGGAGAGAGGTGCGCACGCGTCTCGCGGGTACCGACGTCAGTCGGGGTCCCGGAGGCGCAGATATGCGCAAGATCTCTTCCCGTAATACCGCTGCAGGGGCCCTCTAGCATCTAGGGAGCAGAGGAGTCTTCACCCCTGTTGACGAAGTAAGTTTGCCTTTCCCGGGGCATTCTCAAGCACTGATGCGCTAGCATCAGCGTGGGCGTAACTACGTTCTAAGTCTCACGCTCTTCCTGCCATAAGCGCGGGGCACATGGGAGGAGGGTGGTTTTAGTGGAGTATTGCGTTTTCGAGTCTCCACACAAGCCGGCGATTTGACTCTGGTGCCCATTCGTGGTGTCACCTCTCGTCGCTTTGGTCTAAGCCCTAGTACCTAGGACCCGGTAGTGTGCGAAACGCATTTCCCCCGCCTCAAAAAAAAAGCGTTGGGGCGTCATAGATGCAGTACCTATTGGTCTAGTTCCTGTGGCGCCCCGTAAAAGCGTGTGAGCCAGGGGCGCAGGTTAGGTTAAGTGGATAGTTTCACGGTCGACCACCCCCCGTCCTCTGCATGGAGGCCACGGTGGCATACGGCCGATCAAAACTCCCACACATCCCTCGACCAGCCCCGTCGTGCGACCTGTCGTAAGAGGCGACAAAAGAACCCACAGCCAGGTGGTAGGGCATTTGCCCGACTGCATGGCTACCACCCCTGGTCTAAAGTATTTCGCCATTACAACCTTGAGTTGTGTTCCGGCCAAAGAAAGATTATCATTCTTATAAAAATCATTATTATCTTTTTTGCTGTTAATTTTAAACTTAGATGTAAGTATTTATATTTATTTTTAATATAACTTGTTACATTCTAAACTTTTGTACTTATAGTTATTTAATACATCGATACCTAATTAATAATTTATTTCAAATCATTATTATTCTTATTTTAATAAATACGTTGTTTTATCTAATTTTTTTCTTTCATTTATATCACTAACCCACAAAATGACAAAACTAAATACACTATCAATAACGCTTATCGACAAAAATAATGCATATCACTATGCCTGCCCATAAGGCCCGTGAGTGGAAGAGAGAGCGAAATACTCGCTTCACCGCTCCGATTATTTATGATCCAAACTGCACGGAGAAAATAATTCTACTATAGTCGCTTTAAAAACTTTAAAAAATAATCTATATTTTTCTGTTTGTACAAGCTAATCTCCGAAACGACTGGACCCATTTAAATGAATTGTTGTGTGGTGGTAGCGTAAGAGTTCCCGTGCGATAATTAAAAAAACTTTCCCTGCGGACGAAGTCGCGGGCAGAAGCACGTATTAAATATTATAAATGCGAAAGTTTGGATGGCTGTTTCTTACTTAATCACGACAAAACGGCTTAACGGATCTGAATGAAATTTGGCACAGAGATAGATTATAGTCTAGAATAGCACACAGACTACTTATTCCGGGAAAGTGTGCGGTTCCCGTGGGATAACACTAACGTGAGTGAAGCCGCGAGCAAAAGCTAGTTGCTTAAAACAATTTACAAGGCTATTCAGAAATAAAATTGTCTTAGCTCTTTATGAGTGCGGACTATCTTCGGCCAATCAACAACCATTACAGGAACTTAATATTACTGGTCGTAAAACTGCAGGCTAACTTAATTGTGTCGTAAAACAAACTTGTTTGTAATCTAAAGTACCAAATGCAATTTCCATATTGGTGGTATAACAACCTTGATTTTATACCTAGCATAGACAAACAGAAGTAGAAAAAAATAAAGATAGTGTCACCTTCTTCTTCTTCTTTGTTCAATAATGGCTTGGCACGGTTTGTGCAATAGTGTCACGTTATCGCTAAAAATTGATCTCTTCCAGACACAACCCGGGATTAATAGCTTTGTAAAAATGACAGTGGTGCAGTCGGTAAACAATGATGAAAAGTAACTCAACTCAAAAGACCACATTTGACTATACAGTTCACAATTCTCACAAAACACATAATCACTACTTAAAAACTATCAATATCCTACAACTATTGCTCATTTTACAGTAATTTTACACATTTTTAGAAAATAAAACTGCACAGCACATCATCTCCTCTCAGTTCCCGCCAAAAAATCATTTTGTTTCCTAAAGAGATAAGTCCCACAGGCGCGGCGCTGCCTTCGCCATGCTTAATCCTGCCAGAGTAATTATTTGCTAATCTGTATATCTTTCTCGGTAATTACTGAACAATAATTACAAAATATTCCATAATTAAAGCTGCAAATTTATTATCTGGCAACTTTACGAACAACATTTACAACTTTTTTTCACTTCCTCCATCGTTGTTCAAGATAGAGATAGAGGGTATTCTTTTCTATTTTATGTTTATATTCCTTCTTTTTTACACAGTTTTTACTTTTATTTATTTAATTATAAACATCGCTATCATTCCAGTTGTGACCAATACGATACCATGGTACACATGGCCAAGTATAAATTAAAATCTCCTATCACAATAACATCCTTGTATTTTACACATAATTGTTCTAAGACCCTGAAAGTTCTTATGTCTATTACATTTATACTACATTTAAAGAGTCTACTATCTATTCATTTCTTCTATCTATACATTTATACTATATATGTTACTACTATTTATTTATTTCTATATTTGCTACACACTATTTTACTACTGTTTTCCTACTTTTTATTAAGTTCCTTTATTTTCCGTGGAATTTCTTTTGTGGCGCGGACTATGCCAGCAAGTGTCATTTTATTTTATTATTAAACTAAAAGGGAAGAACTCAAAAGTAGTAAATACTGTAATATAAAATACTTCGTATGTACACACCTAATTCCGACTGATGACCGGCTCTTGTATCTTATTATTCATACACTTGCCCGCCATCGGTTAAATTTTGACGCTACTTGTATGGGGGCTTATGTAAAAATTTAACCGATAGTAAAGCAAATGAACAATCGGTAAGATACAGGACTCGCCATGAATACGTAATCAAAATGAATGTCGAAATTGTGAACGTGCCCCATAAAGCGCAATACATACGACTCACGTTAAATCCAAAATTTGAAACACTTGAACAATTCTCACGAAGCTCGTCGTATCTCTTGAATAGCCAATCAATCTAAATCAATCGCAGAGTCAACAAGACGAGAGCCGCGTCACGGACTCCGGTTCAGTGGCCCGCAGAATAATTAGTTCACGACCACGTTGACTCACAACCAGTGTGACCAGGTAAACCGTTTGCCATTACACTTTAGAGTTTTAACGTCAAACACCACTAGTATTCTTAGTCTTGATTTTCCTTTTTTTTACTATTTTTGTTTATTATTTGGTGGCACAAAAAACTTTTTTTAAAGTCTTGAGTGAAAAATGTTAGTTTTTGATGTTTTAAGAACAACCTCCAGAGGCAGCTCAAAATTTTTTTTAAGTAATTCCACTTTAAAAACAATTTAAAAACACGCCAAAAACCGATTTTTAATCTTTTTTTTTTTGTTACGGTACACTCAAAAAAAAACGTAAGTAATGCACTAATACATAAATAAAATGTGAGCGACCTTTTAAAATTCAAATTTTGAACTGAACCTTTCAGAAACTGATTATTTATTGGTCTATAAAATTATACCGTAAGGAGAAAAAAAATGATCTATCTATATTCGATGCAGTGCGGACGGACTCGCACAAGAGTATTCTTACTCTCCGAAAAAAGTATACTACGATACCTTGCCTACTACCCACGTTATTCTGCACATTGACCTGGTAACACTACTTACTCCATGTCACGCTACGTTTATACGACATGAATATTTTAATTAAATTTAAAATGTACGTACGTTACCTTTCTAATTCTAATTTCTTCTTTTTTCATAAGAGAAATAGGAAGTAAAATCGGAAAATTGAATAAATTTCCGATTTTACTCAATCAACCAAAATCATCCGTGCTGAAACGGAGAAACAATACAATTTTCTGCAGCCGGGTGGTCTGTCGTAAAAGGTGACTGAAGAACCCACAGCCAGGTAGTTGAGCATTGGTCCGTCTGGATGGCTAGCACCCCTGATTTAGAGTACGCCGCCATAACAACCTTGAGTTGTGTTCCGATATTAGTGGCCAGGTTTCATAGGCGAAGGTAACTGCTTTCCATCAGGAAGGCCGTCTATCAGTCTGCTGAACTCATACAAAAAATCTTTATTTGTTTAACAATAACAGTCCATTGACGCTGGGCTCGTGTCTCCTACTTACGAGTATAGGGGAACTGAGAATATACCACTGACAGTACACTTGTCCAAGACGGATTGACGGATTTGACACATTAATTGTCGCGATGTGCAGATTTCAACACCGTTGGCACATGATAATTGTAACAATGAAAAATATGATTAGTTATATCACTTAGGGCCGCTTGCATAAGGTTGCTTAAATTTATTTAAGAAACACAAAACGTATTTAACATCCTTAAATACAATTAGCGTCTTGCACAATGCAAAATTTGCCGCTAAATATGTTTAAAGAACTGTCAATACTTTTTGTGTAAAACGTATTCAGGCAGTTTAATATGATTAACTAATTTTAATTGAAGGCGATCGTTACGCAAGCGGGCCTTAAACCTGTAAATTAACCTCGTGACGTGTTTTTTTTAATAAACGTTGGCATTTTGACTTCATTATCAGCAGGAAAATAAAAGCTAATAATGTCGATAAACAGCTAAGTATCGATTAATTAGATAGATAACTTTAACGGCGCCGCCTAATCAGGGTCAAAAATTCAAAAAAGATTTGTTGATGTGTTAATTAAATAATAGAATTTTAGAGCTTTAATGATGTATTTGTGATACTGATAACATTAATTGAATATGAATGAAGGGGGTCGTTCTAAACTTTTGAAAAACTTATCTGAAAAATATAATGTCATGTCATGACGTCGCTTCTTCCATTCGAAAAAAATATTAACTAAAAACTAAACCTTCAAAAGTAAGTAAAAAGCAAAAAATAAATATTTTCTACATCTTGAAGTCGGTGCGAAGTAAAGCATAATATTACTTTACAATTATTATTGTTTTTTTGATCTTGTATTTAATGTTCTTTCTACTTGGCACCGATTAGCGACTTTAAGATGTTGTAGAAAACATTTATTTATGATTTTTAGTTACTTTTGATATCTGTTTTCTTTTATGATAATTTTGTTTTATTTTCTACTTTACATATTTCTACTTCAGCTTTACTCATTTTCACAAATGCTTAAATAGTTTTAGATAAATTAAACATGAAACATGTTACGTGCCTATAATATTCGAGGGTTGCTCTCAATTTCCCCCTGACGAATAAAGAAAGAAAATAAAAATCGCTCCACAATTGACGGAGAAATCGTGTAACAAAGTCGGTTAACAATTTAACAATCAGATCCTGACTTCGTGTCAATGGGAGCACCTCAAAAAAAACCTCTTTCGAAAAAACCCAGATTAGGTGATGTACATTGTAAAATTACTACGAACAAAAATGAATTAGAAACTCCCAAATGAAAGCCCAATGAAGTTAACAATAGTTTCGTGGGGCAAAGTATGATAAAATAAAATCCCCAAAAACGTTGAATAGCTTTCGATAAATAAAAAAAATTAGTAAAACTTCTCGCACAAACGTTGCGAGAAGGATTATTATTATACGACGAAAGATTTTTTAGATAACCGCACCGAAGGGGCATAATGCGATCACCACCAAGCTTTTTCAGTGATCATTTATATAAAATTACTTTGTTAAACGTTATATTAGTATAAATTACATTTTTTAAGACAAATAATAATTATTATTATGAAGCAAATAGGAGCAGCAGCAGAGGAGTTTAATGCAAAGTTTACTCTCCTTTAACTGTAACTAAAATTACTGTGGACTCCTAACTCTCAATAAATAATCTGTAAAATTCCATTTTGGAATAAATTTTTATTTTAGCCCAGATAATAAATCCCAAATAAGGGGATACAGGCCCGAATATCACGACATTGAAACTAATTTCTTTTTAAATTATTATCTAATTTTTTTGTTTCCTTTCACTAATATTAGGAAGTAAAAAATAATAAATGTTGAAAATCTAACAATTGATAAACATTAACGTATCGCAAAGACAAATCTTTAGTATGAAAATGTAAGCAAATTGTCCGGGATCGCCGGTACCGGTATAATTACAAACCAGACGCCGCTTGCCTGCTGACGTATCTATTCTTAATGAGACACAATGACACATCTGTATAAACACATTATAATGTGAAATTCATAGCTAATATATGTGGCTCGGACCTTTGTGATTTTAGGGTAACATATACGAAGTAATGTAGATAGTTAAAGTACATACTTACAAGGCCCAAATTAACATTTTTGCTGGTACTTATTTTTTAAAGTTGTACTGATTAATTATGACTTTTCTGATGTTTTAGTCATTGTGCAGGAAACAGTATCAGTCTATCTTTCTATGTACTGACAGTCGCGGTATGAGAAAGTTCACCTGTTTACAAATTGATTCATTTAACGTTCCGCGAGCACATGTTACCTTTTCAAACTAAGTCACAGAACAGACTATTGCATAAAAAATATGTTAACTGTTTTACCATAAACTTTAAAATTACTTAGATCAAGGTTGTTTGCAAAATCTTTTAATTGAATATTTATGACAAGCGTAGATCACTCCGCTTCGATATAGCCTTTTTGTTTCTGATGAGTAAAACTTGTTAATCTCAGTATCTGTCATTGTCAACATTGCAATTTTATTTTTTTACGTTTCTATATTTCATAAAATAATTTATTAAAATGTTTGGTGGTACTAATTCTTGTACTCGTGCAAGCAACGGCTACGAACCTTTTCATACCACGACTGTACACATCACAGTCATTTTTTTGAGTGACTACTAGGCTTGTAGACGTATTTTACATGTCGCTTCCAAATTATTTCGTGAAACCGCGAAAATATCAAATCTACATTACAATTATATTAAAACAATGTAATAGAATCACTTTACAATATTCGTAAGTACCTACAGATATATATTATAATCTGAATACATTTCCGCACTTAGTGTTTTTTTTAATAAAATGAAATCTTTATTTGTATGAAACATGGATAACAAGGCCTTATGATATGGTCAGAACATTTTCGCCATTTACTGGCTCACAAATTTTCTTAAAAACTAATATGGTTTATAAACATTATATATTTTTACTTAATAGTCGTTTCAGATTATTACAATTAGTTGCAATAAACGTTTTACAGTTTTTTTGCCCAAAGAATTGTCAAGTTAATGTATTTGATACATTACTGTAACAAAATAATTTTCTGAATTTGTGTGAAAATTAATTTTTCAAGCGACAGCACTGATTTAAAAGTATTTGATAATGAGCAAATAAAATTTTAGAATCCAAAAAATTATATTTAAATCTTATTCTTAAATAACCTACTGACCTTATATGACTTATCAACAAAAATAGCCCCGGTTTACAACCGTTTCAATACAGTTTATTATCTCTAACTACGGAAGATATACGCGTAAGATTTGACCGACTATCTTATCACGGCGTCCATTTTGGTGACGTCACAATGGCAAAGAGGCAACATGACAGATGCTACAGCTGATTCCTGAGCGGGGCGCCATTTTATCAAAGAAATGAAATGTATAGAAGTTATTTATTTTTATAATACTGTCGTGCTCGTCCGTCTATGGTTGTCAAAGAGATTTTACATATCTACTTTATGTATAATAAAACTACGTTTTAACGGTTTTAAGCGCGGTAATTTATTTGATTTAGGTTTATCCGACGTTTCGGCCGCTTTTCAGTGGCCGTGGTCACGGAAGACAAAGATGACATTTGTCAAACGTGTATTGTCAAAGTTTTTATTCAGCCTACCGCCAACTTGTTCATTTTAATTATTTAGTTTTAAATTTTGTTTATGGATATTATTTACTCTATGGGAGCCTAATCTAATTTACCACCGCTTCACAACATGTTGTGGCTTGAAGAGAAGAAGCGGCGCAAGAAACTCTTCAGCAAACATGCCTAGTTCTAAATTTTTTTTTATAATATTAAAATGAGTGGAAGGAAAAAAAAATAAAAGAATTGCACGCAGAAAGAGCTCACAGTGTCTTGAGGTCTGGCAGTTGGTTTTTGCTGGGTTTGGGTCTTTATGTAATTAAAAACTCATTACATTAAAAACTTATTGTATATGTTTACCATACTAATCTAAAAAGTGTTTTTACTAAAGTCAATTCGCTTAAAAACCTAATAATATACATTCTCAGACGAACAAAATAGATATCAGCGAGCTGCGTGCTCTTTGAGTGAAGTCGGCTAAAGGAAGCCGATTTTGCAATAAAAAGCCGATCGCGCCGCAGTGAGTAATTACAGATAAAGGTGGAATAGTTTCCAGTAAATATATTAATCCTATTAACTACACAGCCGCAAACCACGTGTATACTAAATAAGTTGCCGCACACAAGTTTAAAATAAATGCTTCACTTTGCCTCTTCAGACTAGCGTTTTATATAAGCGCTCGTTGTTTTGTAGCAAGTGTAGGCGCGTCCCGCAACTCGTATGACCGCTGAGCCGCTGACGCGCTTATAAGCTCGTATGAACGCGAGCCGCGAGAAGTGCCTCCCCTCGTGCTAGAGTTGGGTAAGAGATGATTTTAAAATGAGTTTGTATGAGTAACATAACATTTGTACTGAACCAGTACAATGTACTAGGTACTTCAAATGAGGCGAGGACATTTGTACCGTTTGTACCGCGGCAGTACATTTATAGCGATGAGGCCGGTGAGGCAGTGAGCGTTATTCCCTCATTTGTCCCGTACAAAACTTCAAGTTCGGAAATGTTCGTTAAGAATCGGATGTGATCGGCGTCGGTCACCTCATTTTACTAGCAGTCGTACATGTCATGTTGTCCCTTTTTGTCATGTGAATATCCGTATAGACGTTATTGTAGCATAAGCGGACCTTCCTCTTACATTTGAAGCGCGAGTAGTAGCGCGACAAAATATGTGAAGCATTACTTTTTAAAATTTTGTACCGTGTCAGTACAAATGGATTTTGTACGGGACAAATGTACCGGGTCGTACGTGTCCGACGCAACTCTACCGCGTGCCCATATTTCCACTGACGCTGCACACCCAATGGTTCAAGTACACGCCTTCAGTTTCTAAAGCGCGCGTATATCGTAACGATCTACACGCTAAACAAAACGCTAGACTAAAAGCGCCTTTGTTTGTAAACACACAGTAAAAAAGTTTAAGTAAACGTATCTACGCTTTAGGTAGGTATGCAGTTTTAAATAATTATGAAGTTCCTTCTGTTACTATATTTCTTAGATCATATAAATACCTTTATGCTGTGTTTATATAGTGAATGATAAAAATTGTGTATATGTCAAGACGCAACTAAGTAGTATCGTTATTAATTTTAGCGAGATCTTTGAACCAATGGCCTTTGTATCTCAGCGATTACGCTATGGCTCAGGAGTGCCACCGACCTAGTGGAGCGTTAATAAATGAACACTAAACTGCTATTGTTAAGTGTCTTTTGAGGGGGTTTGCAAGTACTATAAAAGAAGAATTTGAACCAAAACTGTGAATGAATTAAAACACTTTATGGTTCACCATAAACTAAAAATAAGTTTTTAAAAATTATACCTTTTACTTCCCAACTACCTACCTACTTAAGGTAGGTAGTAGGTAAAAGGTATAATTTGTTTCTCAGGAACTATAATACCTATAGACTTGAAATTTGGCATGGACCTTCTTTTCGCCAAGTAGACGTCAGCTAAGAACGGATTTTACGGCACGCGAAGTATAGCGAATATATAGTCTGCGTCAGTCTGCGCAGGATCTTGTAACTACATTTTTTGATGACATTATATTTTTGACAAAAACAATAAGAAATAAAAAATATGTAGTTACAAGGTCCTGCACTGACGCCAACGATATTATGCTATTCTAGGATATGCCCCGACTTCGTCCACGCTTGACTTGAAATTTCCGCGGGATACCCAGATATAAAATACCGCAGTATTTAAAAATTAATGTAAGCGATTGTTTTAGTGAAAACTGTATCGGATTAAGCTAATCTTTATGCACCCGAACAACTATAAACTGCTCCTGCGGGATTCCCGGGTTAAATTATATCACACATTTTATTAGATTCAAATTGCTATCGGTGAAAAAAATCTCATTGGAATTCGATTTATTTTAAATTTGTCAATCAGTAGTGTAAACAGTCGATCAGTAAAAACCGCATCAAAATCGGGCCAGTAGTTTTTACGCGAATCCCGAACTAACAGACAAGAAATCTTAAAAAACATTGCAGTATTCTCCATCGTTTATATAGTCTATTCCACTTGTTTTTTTAATAACTTCAATAATAATAATAATACCCGCAGGGGGGCTTTGTGGCGAAGCCTTAGGTGAGTGGCGACACCTCGTACCTGACTCCGGGGGCCAAGACAAGGCCCCCGCCTCCGTGCTTGCCTTAGCCAGCCGACACGGAGTGGAGATCGCTAGAGCTAAGACTCAAGCTCCAGGGGTGGAAGTGATAAATGGCCTAACGTCGGAAGTAGCTTCGGTGAACCTGCAGCCCACCTCTCTACACCCCTTAGCCACTCACACCCATGTTGCCCCTGCCTTTTATGGCATTTTTAGGGGCCCATGCAGGGAGTGGCGAGTCACCCTCTGCCCATTTTTCCATGTTCCCTGAACATTGCGACGGGCAGACGCCATAGTCCCCATATTCCCAGACCGCCAGTACCACTAACAGTTCACCCCAATAGCCCGGTACTTTTTGTCCTCATTTCCCACAATAGTCCTACACTGGCCGGGGCTTGTCCTTGGGTAAATTATTATATGGTGTAGACAGGGATAATCGCCGGTCAGGTTCACGCCACATTTAGATTAAATTTGTCAACGGGGCCTCTACGTGTTGGCCTCCCCATGGCCCCACGCAAGCCCTCCAAAAGTCCGGGCCATTTTTATGGCCCGTGGTCTTGAAAGACATACATACATAATATAATATATAATAATAATACAAACTTTATTTCGGACCGGGAACCATATTTAGTTAGTGTGTTAGTCACAATTATCTTATAAAATAATGTTAGTAGTGTTAGTAATATTATATTTTACACAGTTCTTAAACTTAAACCTATAGCCACTTATTTTAAGCCTATGACTACCCCTATCCCATGTTCTTGGAAGGGGCAGTCAAATCTAGCCTTCAGAAGGCTGTTGGTGCTGCTGCGCAAGCGCTGCATCAGTGAAGCGGATTTTTTGCGGATAATAATGTACAAACACGGCATTTTTAGAATTTTACAATATTATAGACTATACAAACGTATATTATAACAGAATTAGAATATAATAAACACATACAAAAATACAAGACTATTATTAAATCTGACAATGAGAGGCCCAATGACGGTCAGTGACCACTGACCATTTGGATTCCTATAACATGTAAAAGCAAAGTTAAGACGACCAAAGTCACGTGGGAAAACCTTGTATTTGAATAATTATACCCTCTTAAGAAGTTAAGCAATCACTGGTACAAGTCATACAAGGTTCATTTACATATAACGAGTTCAGAAAAGTGCTCTCTTACGCGACCGGTTGCAAACCAACGAAAACCGGCCCATCGAAATAAAAATGCGGGTCATTTTTATTATTCACCACTCTTTTTATCCACCACTCATGATTTAAATAATAAAGACAAACATCTTAGTTAGGTGATAGCAAATAAAACGAAATAAAAATTATATTGTCTGTGCTTGAATCTGTCAACTGTCATTGATTTACAATAACATTGACAAAGCAGACGAACTTGGCCTTTCGTCAATGAAATTTTATATCGAAACAAAAAAGATCAAAGGTTTCTTTAAAACCCTATAACAGAAGTGGGTGAGCGTAGTGGGTAGGGTTAAGGTATACTTACCCTTTCTGCAACTCCTAGGGCCAGAGTTCTTGAAATATTTATTTTTGATAAACATAACCTCACCTATTTTTTCACTAACATTATTGTAGTGAAAAGACTAGAACAGTGATTTAGGTTGAATTAGGTTAGCTTCAGATCAAAGCGTACGACCCAAGCAAGCGAAACGAGCTTGCCGCGGCAGCGGCCGGCGGGTGCGAGAACCGACTATAACCAGTTACTATTTATTTGATACACACGATTTATGATGATGACATAAAAATACATTGAATCAATAAAAAAACATTACACACACTACCATGTATTTGACACACACGCATATATACTCTTTTGTTTATTGTTAAAGTCAAATAAACAGTGTGGGCTTGGCGAAATCTGTGATTATAGAAGTATAGTGTTTGACAACGGAACCTTACTAATGTTAAACTTACAATTTAAATTCATTATTATGGCCGAACTTCGACTACGGGCGACCACTAGTATGGTTTAATTTGTGTTTCATTTTTAAGTTTATATTGTATTTTTAAATATTTTCGGAGAGTCACTCCTAAGTAGGCTAAATAATAACTTTGACATTACTCATTGATACTTGACATCTTTGTCCTCCGTGATCACGTCTACCGATAAGTGACCGAAACGTCGGATAAAATGCCGCGCTTCAAACCATAAAAACGTAGTTTTAATTATTATATGCATGTAAAGTAGTAAATTATATAATTAAAAGTATTTATTTTTCCTTAACATCAAACGCGTTATAAGGAAATACAAACATGTTTGGGCCTTGACTTTTGCGGTTCAGCGGGTAATCTAATAATGCCTGACGTCAATTTCTTACTTCTATTGGTAGGAAATCAACATTATTTGTATAGAGTTTATGTCAAATATTCATTAGTAGTAAGAAGTAGGGGTCAAAGCACATTGACGCAGAGTCGAAGTGCATTGAAGCGTTAATGTAAAAATTTACATAGCATATTGACCACTGTTTTTTAGGTATAGAAAGGAAAAAACGCTATTTCTATCGACATAAACAAAGAGGCGCGTGATTATCTCATTTTATTTCAATAAAAATGTTTGCCCTTACCCTGTGGAGATAGGGGTCAATATGATATGGAAGTTTTTAGAATGACGCGTCGATGCACTTTGACTCTACGTCAGTGTGCCTTGACCCTTACTATCCATTCATTTGCCTTGCTTACTGGTCAATATTATCTAGATAAAATGTTTGCCCTTACCCTGTGGAGATAGGGGTCAATATGCTATGGAAGTTTTTAGAATGACGCGTCGATGCACTTTGACTCTACGTCAGTGTGCCTTGACCCTTAATATCCATTCATTTGCCTTGCTACTGGTCAATATTATCTCGATAAAATGTTTGCCCTTACGCTGTGAAGATAGGGGTCAATATGCTGTGTAAGTTTTTAGAATGACACGTCGATGCACTTTGACTCTACGTCACTGTGCCTTGACCCTTACTATCCATTCATTTGCCTTGCTTACTGGTCAATATTATCTCGATAAAATGTTTGCCCTTACCCTGTGGAGATAGGGGTCAATATGCTATGTAAGTTTATAGAATGACGCTTCAATGCGTTTTAACTCTACGTCAGTGTGCCTAGATCCTTACTACCCTTTCATTTGCCTTGCTACTGGTCAATATTATGTCGATAAAATGTTACCCTTACTCTGTGGAGATAGGAGTCAATATGCTATGTAAGTTTTTAGAATGACGCTTGGATGCGCTTCGACTCAGTGTGCTTTAACTCTAAAATGTAGAAACTCGCCAAAGAAGAGTCTCACTGACTACAACTCATTGCTTCAAATAGATGATTTTTAGATGGATGTGTTGGGACCTCGAAAAAAATCTCTTTGCTCTTGACTACCCGTCGATAGCGGAGTTTGGAGCTGTTGGAGCCTTCTCTCATAACGGTGGTCTTTTAACGATTCTCGCTAGCAAGTCGACATCCGAATGCCTCTCGGGGCTTTGCGTTGGTTTCGCCTGCGGCTTACTAAGATGAGTGATACACCTACGAGTGGAAAAAGTCTCCGAGCCTTAATTCGCGTATTTTCTCGCACGTCATCATCCACTTATGTGTTCATCATTTTCAGCTGTCTGTTTATTAATCCATCATTAGAGTCCTTTTTATCTTAGTTTTATATGATTTTAGTTTTGGACTCTTAGTTTATACGTCCTATGTGCGTAGACATTTTTTGTTTCTGTTACTTCGAGGCTTCACACGATTCATATAATAAGTTTTTTTCTCTTATTATCTGTAGAGCAGTCTGCTCCACTTAAGCTTTTACGGCATACCTCATTAAAAATATCGTAATTGTATATTACTTGCCAACTGCTTACATTCACTACTCCTTCACATTTATTACGCGTTTTCGACCATTCGAGTACATGGTTATACAATATTACTCATTCACACAGCTTACAACAAGAAGGCTTATTGTTCTAGTATTACGTAATTAATTTTAAAACTTGTCACTTGAGCAGATATTACACGGTTCATTTCTGTCTTTCAATGTGTATAAATCATCCAAAGTGATCCATGTACACATAAACTTTAGACCCTGGTTGAGGCGCTCGGGCCGTGGGGGTCTGGAGTTCACATCACCTCTATCGAGACCTCTCAACGCATCTAATTGAGGTCTCACGTGACCAAAAAGGCTGGTTTGTGCTTTTTTACTTATAGGTTTATGTTATTTTGTAAGTAAAGTTATATTTATAGTATTGTTTAATTTTAGTTCATATATTAATTTATTTAGAACTTAGTTTATTTTTAATATTTAATTGTATTTTTTGTTTTGTTTGGTCAATATTGTTCTTTTATTCACATAGACTTTAATCATTTAATGTTAAGTATTGAATACCGTTTTTTGCTTCAAGTTTTGTCCTTTTCGGCGAAATAGATTCGGTTGATCCGTCTAATGCCATTAAACCGATATTAGACGATTTTTAGTAGGAATTGTCATTGTTGTTCTTTTAAAACACTCAATATAAGTAAGGTAAGTATTTTGTATCAATACGAAAAAACTAGAGATAATTTTTTTATAGTAATTTGGCTATAGGGGTCTGAGGTATCCGTTCATTTTGGAAAAGGGATCTCTTACCCAAAATAGTTTGAGAATCCCTGATTTAGATGAATCACTCAAGTAAACTATATAAAGATATATTTTATCTTTCAATGACATTGAATACCGTCGTCTCATCTTGGTTTTGTGGCATATTGGAGTTCCATTCGGTATTCGGCCAATGCCTGTGTAGTATTCCGGCGAATCGTCGTCAGCCATTCGCAGCCCACTACTGGACGTAGGCCTCCACAAGTCGCCGTCTCTAATCCCTGTCCTCTGACTTCCTCATTCAGCGCCTACCGGCAACCTTGCACAGGTCGTCGGTACATCGGGCATCTGACACCACGTTTACCGAGACGCGGACCCTCTACTCGACTCCAAGAGTCGCCTGCTCCATCGGCCATCGGTCCTGCGGTAGACGTGACCACTGCCACTTCAACTTGCTAATTTTGCGAGCTATATCGGTGACCTTGGTCATCTTACGGATATCCTTATTTCTAATTTTATCCATAAGAAAAACACCCAACATAGCCCGCTCCATAGCCCGTTAAGCGACTTGGAACTTGTGGACCAATCCTGAATGCGAATACCGAATACCAAAGCGTGAGAAAATAAATCGCACATATTACTCAAAAATATGTACATTTCGAGCATATCAATTAAATTTCTATTGATACTTTTTTTATACTATTTATGGCTTGGCAACCAGGCCTTTTTTTAATTGATACTGAAAATAATTATTAACCAAGCCAAGAATATTCGGCTAGGCCGAATACTACACAGTATTGGGCCGAATACTGAGAGAAACCAAATAATCGTAGCATCTCTACTCTCGACCGAATTGATTCAATTCAACCGTATAGTATTAGCATTAGATTCAAAATGACAGAAGAGAATTTGAAGACCGCACCAAGCCGCTTAATGTATTCAAGTAACGGTGTTCTCCAAAATGAATAACGTTAGGTACCACATGTAGACGTATTTATTAAGACTTCATAATAATATAATAACTTTCGCTTTAACTCCATATTTATTTATTTTTAAATGCACTTTAATATGGTGGGGCTTTATCTGGGATCATGTTGTAGATACAGGTGATGAGTACAATGCGTTATTAGTATTGCGAGATTGTTTTTAACCGACTTCGAAAAAAGGAGGAGGTTCTCAATTCGTCGGGATCTTTTTTTTTGTTGCTTTTTTTATGTATGTTCGCCGATGACTCCGTGATTTATGATCCGATTTACGTGATTCTTTTTTGTTCGACGCGGAATAGCTTCCAATTGGTCCCCTAAAAATTTTACATAGTTTGGCCCAGTAGTTTTCATTTTATGAAAATTTTTCATGGAAATAATTTTCACTCCGTTCCATATGTACACCGATTACTCTGAGATTTATGATTCGATTTACGTGATTCTTTTTTTGTTCGACGCGGAATAGCTGCCATGTGGTCCCCTAAAAATTTGACATAGTTTGGCCCAGTAGTTTTCATTTTACGAACATTTTTTTGTTCCCGGTTCTTGGGACCTATATTTTTTAAGAAGCGCGGCACCATTCGTAGGTCCACCCATACATAGCTAGACACTAAAAAGTAAGAAATAAAAAATAAAAACTTCGTTTAAAAAAACCGACGTCAAAAACTAAAAAACTAAAATGTATAAAATAACTTGTTTCTTCTAAAGCTATTATTATTAATAATATATTATCTAAAACATCTTGAAGTCGGTGCAAAGCAAAACATAAAAATTACTATATTTTGAAAATTACTAAGCACCGACTTTAAGATGTTTTAGATAATATATATTAATAATAATAGCTTAAGAAATAAGTTATTTTATACATTTTAGTTTTTTCGTTTTTGAAGTCGGTTTTTTTAAACGAAGTTTTTTTAATTGTTAGGATGTAATTGAATGTTGTATTATTTATCTAAGTTGTTTTATATCGCTCTTTTTAAATTTTATAGATAATAGGTAACAATTTCAATTTACATAAGTAACAACCCGTCAGATGTCGTCCTGTCTGGAAAAGCTTCAATCGATATGCCGACAGCAGCGCCACCTACCGGGTCCAATTGTGAACCTACTCAGAAACCTTCTCTGGCTCATGCACAACAACTTTGCTAAACATCATCACATGATCAAATGTATAGTCTACGATTCTATAAAGGATGTGATTTTTATTATAGTTCTAAATAAATATTTTTATTTCTTTCTTTCTTTTCTAAATATTGGCATGTATTCAATAACGGCGTTATGTTAAACGCTTTAAATAAGACGCATTTGGCTACAGTATATATTTGTAACATTATCGCTAATGCAACCCCATCCATAAATTCCAGCTTTACCAAGATCAAATTAAACACCGACAGAAAAATGTATTTAATTAATTACTGAATTAGTTAAACTTAATTTAATTTGTTACGACGAAAGTGGTAGTACAGTAAAGTAATAAATTGGGTTTGTGAGCCAGAACTCGCGACACAAGAGCTCGTGTAAACAACAAAAAAAGCCATTCCCCACCACAACTAACCACATGTGAAATTTCTTTTAAACACTTTTGAACTTTTTTGTTTCCCACGTTTTTAGGAAAGTGTTCTTTGAGAAACAATTATCATAACAGAAACGAAAGGACTTGCAACTATTTTATTTTCCAACTGAACCCACCTTATAAATGTCATTATGAGCGGAGATTTTTTGCAAATTACCTAATCGAGTTCGCAATAGTTCGCACATACTCAAAAGTTTGCGTACATTGTTTAAATGATTTTCATACAATGCTTGCTTTACTTATTTTAAAACACATTACGAAACAGATAGAAATGTTTTTATTAAGCCAAGTTATAAAGTCAAAGATAAAATAGATAACATTTTTAATGAACACCATTACAGAAAACTTACGAACTAGTATTATTCTAATAATAATTGTGTAGGTATAAGCTTTTTTAAAAAGGTTTTTAAATACAAGCTTGTGAGATCCTCGATATCATGTAGCAGCAGAGTGTTAGCCAAGACAAATAAAACGAGCCCAAACACGACGGGTTTATCTTGTTTAATACAGGAGTTCCTATGGCCACCTTCCGACTCCATAATCAGATCAGCTCTATGGTACCATATCATTGCATTGTCACGCGATATACATATGCTTGCAAAATTTCAGCTCAATCGGAAACCGGGAAATTCCATCCGAACTTACATATATCCATTGCAAGTTAAATAAAAGTTTGTAATAACAAAGGGCGGTCTTATCGCTAAAAAGCGATCTCTTCCAGACAACCCGTGGCAAGAATATTGCTGATTAGGAGTGGCGATGGTGGTAGGTTTACGTAATTATTGTACCATTACTTAAGATAAGGTGTCTTATGAAAATATTGCCATCGTAAATAGTGGAGACGGACTTTAAGACAGGGTCATTGAACAAAATAAAGGAAACGTCAACAAAAACCATTTACGTCAAGGTAAGCCAGTTTTTTTACTTACCATACTTGAAAATATTAGTTTTGCCTAATTACTACGCTTTATGTGTTTGATGAAAATTAAAATTCAAAAGTTTTCATTCGAAATAAGTTCCACTGGAGAACATTTTTTGAATGTCATACATATAAGTTAAAATTTAATTTTACTTCCTAGTCTACGTACACCGCTTCGTGTTATTGCTGTTAAGGAGAAGAAGCGGCAAGAAAATCCCCAGCAACACGTCTAGCTAAAAAAAAAAATCTTTATATTTTTTATTCTTTATATATCTTAAGTTCTTTTTTTTATAAATTTCATACAGAAGTAATTAACAGAATTACTTTTGAAGAATTAATGAAGTTGTAGCAAACAGTGCTTATTCAATAAGACAAAGACACAATAAAAGGAAAGAAAAATATTATTAAGTATACTTATCATAATGAGATGACATACAAAAATTTTAAACTGCAACATATCTCCATAAATTCCTTACAAGCTTGGCAAGATAAAATATACAAAATATAGCATAAGAGGTTGGAGCGAGCTGCTATGTAAATTAAGTTTTGTCAATAAGTCTGTTTCAGTTTAAGAAATCAAAATCTACTTACATCATAACTCCAAGTGCAGGAGACGCCAGCAAATTTGGCCACACATCGGCCGAGCTCGACGTCTTCGTGCGTCGAATAAAGATGCTTCAAGCAATACTTCACATGAGGAGCAACTCTCCTCAAAGTCTCTCTTGATATTAGCACGCCGGGACCGCCCATACAAAAGTTCTCATTGTAATCCAAAGCTAAAATATCCCGCTCCTGGTTGGTTCCTCTCCCAGCTTGACCAATGAACTGAGGCTTCCGACTATCCACCGATCGTAAAAACTCCTCCAATTTATCACCCCTCACATAAACGTCGTCGTCCGCACGCATAAACCATTCGAATTTATCGCCGTATTTCTCATACATGTAAAGTAACATAAGGAAAGATTTCTTCTGAGGAGGATAACTATCGTCCACATTACGCAATGGAATCAAAGGCAAACCAGGTGCACGAGACACTTCGGAACTAAAGAACGCGATACGACCCGGCAAGTCCTGACTCCAAGTTTCGAATACAGCTCGTGCTCGCGTCGTCAAGTATTGTTCTGCTGTCATAACACCCACAAACACTAAAGTCCTATTCGAATTCTGCACAGTCTCATTAGGTTGCAAACCTATCAGTGCCAGTGGATCCGAATCTACAAGCAAACCGGCAGCTTCTGGACAGGCTTCTATATTAGTCCTGGAAGAACTCCTTAAACAGAGCTTCAGGAACATGCCGATGGTGACACCGGCAACTACACCTGCCACTACGTGCATCCACTTGCCTCTTCGCGGCATCGTGATAAGACTGCTGAGTTAATAGCACCAACGTTTACCCGGCGTCCACATGTGTGCATTCCAGGAATAACCTTTTTATCCCTTTTTTGTAGCGGCCGGGAGGGGTAGACATTAGCAGACGGCTTTTTTGTTCGGTTCTCGCTCCCATCGGTCGAGGAGCGATCACATGGCAGCACACGTCGCGGATCGACCGGCGCGCAATACGAAATCGAACCCTATCACGATATCACCGGCCTAAATATCGAATTCGCAGATGTTATCGGGTGTACGAGCGCGGCGAGGCGCGGCGCGTATGTAAATGCGAGCCGTGTGTGTCACAGCGCAGCGTGCGGTGCATCGTATCGGACGTCACCACGTGGGAACGATCGGCTCGATTCGTGCGCAGCTCGCCGCCCGCCGACAGACTGGACCGCCACCGCCTCACCTGAAAACAAAACTCAAGCAGCGGTAATTCGAAGTGTCCGCAGTCCGCACAGTGGCCGTGTTCTTGCGCGCGTCTCTTTCGCGCTCGCGAAACTGGCCGCTTGCGTCCTCGTCGCCGACGCAATGTGGGCCGATCGGAATGAACTTGTCCCATTCATTGCGGTATGCCTGCACCCGCGACTGCCGAGAGGCGACCGCCCGCGCCGGTCGGCGGCCGTTTGCCAGCATCACAATAGACAATGCGATGGTCGCCCATTGTCTGCTGGGTCACCGTCTCGCGGAAACTACATTTTATGACCTATTTACTAAAGTCCGGGAACTACGCGACTACAACGGAAGCCAAGTTCCTTTGCCTTCATTTAATATTACATGGACAAGGTAGTTGAATTGTAATTCAAGTCATGGTAATCCGACGCGAAAGTCGTCTGTTGCAGATCGACCTTGAACCGTTAACACATGACGCAGGCTTGTTGATTAATTTGAGGAGTTAGCCATTCAATTCAACACAATGACTTGTCGATATTATAATGAAAGGACAGGACGTATTTATTCCGTATTCATAGTACTATCTAAATGCAACATTTAAGGTGACATTCATAGGAACGTTCCAAACATAATATGATATCATAATACATTAAAAAAACTACCAATGCATAAACATAATATAAAATAATAAAAATATGTTGCTGAAGAGTTTGTTGTGCTGCGTCTTCTTCTACTCTAACAGTAACAAAAATTGCTTTGAAAGCGGTGTTTTAGACACATGACTTTCTATGGGTAGATTTAATTTTGAAATAAATTCATAACATTCATTTTCATTATACTATTCTACATATTTGATAACGTCCGGATTAATTTGAATGGCCTCAAATTAGGTCAAAGAACACGGAAACTTAGGAGACATTGGCAAAACACCAAAGGTCTGTAATTAATCTCACTAATGTAACGTAATCACATTCGAGTTTCTAACAGTTATGTTTTACACGAAAATCAATTTACTTGTGATGGACCCGAACGAGGCAAAATCATATATATTGAAATAAAAATAAAAATGGGACTATAAAAAATAAAACGCCATTTTTCCATACGTTCGAATCACAACCAACTCGATTTTCTTTTATAATAAAAACGTCAAAAACCGAGCTGCCAGTAGTATAATATTTATAGACAAAGAGTATTTATTCCGCAACACTAATACCAATTAAATTGAGCTCCATATCCAATAGCCTCCTTGCCTGAGATGTGGTCCTAAGACTGTGGTGTTTAGAAACATTGAAGTATTATTTCTGAGAAGAAATAAGACCTTTTGCTGTAGAGATACAGCAAAAGACCGTATCAAAAGAATGAATAAAATTGTAAGGAAAGTTATGGAATTTTTGAAAGATATATCCGGACGGCTTACTTAAAATCAAGACATTTTATTATAATTAAACAAAATATATTTAAAAATTTCATTATAATTAAATCGATTAATTAGCACTACAATATTCACCAGAGAAAATAATTTTAAATATGAATTATATTTAGAATAATTAAAACTTAAAATCTGTCATCACCGACAGGTTGTTTTCTAATAAAAGGATATTTACGTAATTTTTATTTCGTAGTCGTTTTAGAAACGGTTTTATAACTTTTGGACTGTATGGAAAACTGTGAATTCAATTAAAGCGATAGATTATAACAATATTTTAAAACAAAATTGTAGGAACTAACAGTTTCTATAAGCCGATATTAGATGATTCATTTCTGACTTTCAATTTTCAATTAGTACAAATTAACTAATGTAATCCATAGATTTGAATAATAAATAATAAAACTACGTTTTAACGGTTTTAAGCGCGGTAATTTATTTGTTTTTTATTATTCCTACGTTTCAGCTACTTTTCAGTAGCCGTGATCACGAAAGCCAAATTTGTCCAACGGTACTCGTTGTTAAAGTTTTATTTAGCCTACCGCCAAGTTGTTCATTTTAATTCTTTAATTTTAATTTTTGTTTATGGTTATTTTTTACTCTACACACATACATATACATAACTTCACGCCAGGTCCCTTGCGGGGTAGGCACGAACAACAGAGCGCCATACAGGCTTATTCTTACACACCTCACTTGCTTCTTTGACATTCATAGGCCTTATCATGCACGCTCGTCTGTTCTTGAGGCTCCTGACATCACCTTCTGCTAGTACACGATCAATTTGATCATGGAAGGTGTGTCGTGGCCTTCCGCGACTTCTGCATCCATCCACTTTTGCATTGTATATCTGTTTAGTCATTCTTCCATCAATCATTCTTTCCACATACCCGAACCACCGGAGCATTCCTTTCCTTACCTTCACCCCGACACTCTCTTTCAGACCAACTCTCTTTCTTACTTCGGTATTACGAACGCGGTCCGCGAGCGTCACTCCGCAGATTTTTCGCAGTGCTCGCATCTCGACCGCGTTTACTCTACTTTCATTCTCTCCGTTCCATACCCAACTCTCGCTTCCATACGTGAGCGTAGGTACCAGCACCGCGTTGTGTATGGCAAGCTGGGCCTTCTGGCTGAGGTTCTTAGCACCTAGAAGTTTACCTAACGCTCCATTCACACTATTCCCCAAATTTACTCTTCGGTGTACCTTCCATCCCTGCTAAAAGCACATCCAAGATATACAAACTCGTTCACTTGTTCCAGCATAACATCATCGACCATTATCCTTGCATTCGTTCTGGTTTCTTCTCTTTCAAACACCATAACCTTTGTTTTGTAAATTTTACTCTATGGAAGCTTAATCTAATTTACCAACGCTTCGCAACATGTTGTGATTTGAAGAGAAGAAACGGCGTAAGAAAATCTTCAGCAAACATGCTTACGTCTAATAATTTTATATAATATTAAAATGGATGGGGGGAAAAAGAAATTATCAATCAAGTTTGTGTTCCGGTGCACGCAGAAAGAGCTCACAGAATCCAGAGTTCTGGCAGTTAGTTTTTGCCGAGTTTAAGTCTTAATAGTTGTGATGATCGGATCCCAAACACGGTGGTACTTGCCAACCGTCTTCTCTATAGATTTAAGTAATCTAATACCATTTAATACGGCCGTGTCCTTTCAACCGAAATTCAATTTGGTTGATCCGTTTAATATCAACATTACCAATTCCGTTCATCCAACGCGTTTTGGCATCCAACCTTCAAACTTGGTTACCCGCATCAAATTGAAAGCGCCTAAACAAACCATAAAGAAAAATTCAGGACTATTTTAACATTGACCTGCTAACCGAAACCAAGAAGTACACAATGCTAGTCTTTACTACTTCGTAATAAGGTCTCGTTTTGTCCTTAAGTTATATCAAAGCAAATTAAAACCAGATGTGGTTCCGAGATCTCTGACGCCCATCGATACATCATTTGTGTGACAGATGGGCTTTTTCAATCGCCACTACACTTTATAATAGATATGAAAAAATGTTTCTAATAGCTTTTGCTTCGGTGAATCGGAATATTTTAATTTAGGGTTCGTTAATGAAATTAATAACAGTGTGGTGACCGATGGTAGAACTTTATGGCAGCGTAAGCCATTCTCAAGACTTTTAGAAAAGTAGAAGATTCCGGAAGGAAAAGAATGTTTTGATAATATATTGTTATGACCAAATGCCGACAAAGGAAAAAAATCACACCTGTGTCTGTAGAACCACATTTCATTACCTTCCCGCATTTGGACTTCTTTTGTTTACTTTGTCTTTAAAAATTGTAATTAGAAAAACAGCCTATTATGTATTGTAATCCTTTATGGTAGGCATTAGCCAGGTGTGATTCTTGGAAATTATTTTTATGCGGTCGAGTATTGTGTCGAGACATATTGTATTTGTACAGGATAAAATGATTGCCCGAACGGAGAGGTGAGGCAGTCAAGCGACGATCACAATAAGAGCAAGACCTGTGTACATTCGATAAGCTATATAGTGATGGACTTTGCGCGTGTTATCGAATCGTGCATCACGTTTGTATTGGTTGCGTCCAGTTATATTTGTACCTGTGTGTGTGTTCTAATAAATTCTATAGTAATTCCAACGGCATTTTAATTCGAGTGCCGTAACTCGTAACAATATTAAATTATGTTCTAATTCGACTTCCGTACGTATATTTTATGATTCACAGCTATTTATGTATTTAGATTTTGTATAGAAATTACTAGGTATTGATTGAGACGTATGTAAGGCGAGTGATAATAATAAGTATAATTTTATGATGTAATGAGGTTTTATGAAATGATGAAGTTGCGTTAATCGCAAACAACTAGGACAGGTATATTTTAGAAAGGTATAGATGATGAACAAAAGAATAACAAAATGAACATCGAAATTCTAGAATAGAAGGTTCAGGAAGGAAAAGACAGAGATAGATAAATGTTTAGAAAGGAATAGATAGTAAATAAAAAAATAACGATAGGAAGATCGGAATTATGAGTTCTATAAGATTCTTCCGGGTACCTATATAAGCAGCGCAAGGTGCGCCTACCGGGGAGTCCCCGAAGACCCCGGTAAAGTTATGAGGTCTTCGGATTAACAACATAAAGTCGAGTCCAATAAAATAAAATAAAAATACCGGGGAGTTCAACTCAAGACAGCGAAGCGACAAGTGCGATACGAAAGAGTTGGAAGAGAAGTTTAGTAGACGACAGTGACGAGTTTAGTGAAGAAAGAGTGTAGCGTAGTTTAAGAAGATCCAAAAGCGAGCTAGGCGCGGTAAATTCGGAGGTGAGCACCGTAGCAGCAGGAGGTGGTCTACGCAATATCGGCGACGGCATTGTGAGTGGGACATCTTATCTTCGTGACAGTGCGTCGTTAGTTGTGCGTGTAGGCAACCCTGCGGAGAACATTCTGTAATATTGGTCCCAAAGATATGGTCCATTCATCTTTGTATGCATGTGTCGAATCGCAACAAAATTTCAACTTGAAGTTGTACGGGCAGATTGTTAACGTACTTGCCTTGCGTTGCTATTCGTTTCTTTCACTTCTACTATGTGTCCCGGCACACATTTCGATTTTTTTCATCAACTATTTAATTATCTGAGGCTCTTTTTTTTATAAAATATTAAATAACTTATTTAGTTACTAGCTGTGCCCGCGACTTCGTCCACGGAGTTTTTTTCGCGGAACCCTAAAAAAAGGAAGCTTAGTTACTCCTTACAACATCATAGCCCCCAGATTATTTCACATTTTAATTTTGACTTTGAAATAAAATAACAAGACACGAGTGAAAATAAACTTTTATATATTTATTTATACATTCTTATTATGCGTGTATATAATTTTGGACATATCCATATTCAAGCGCGACATCTCTTACGATTTAGAAATCTACTATATAATTTAACTTTACTATAGAATAAATAACTAAAACAATTAAAACATAAAGCGTGTTGGAATAAAAATACTTTAATAGTAACGTCCTTACAAACTTATTTTAATATATAATAATAACTAGCTTTTACCCGCGGCTTCGCTTGAGTTAAAAAAGTTTATGTCATTTAAAAAGTTTATGAAGAGAGCGTCATTCTCATAGTGGGATTTCATTTGCGATGTTATATATGTTTAAGGCGTTCACGCAGATATGGCGATTGGTTTAATTCGCTCTTTGTGATGCGACATTGTTAATACACTAATGTGGTCAAACTTAATTCAATATATCTAGCGAAGATGGGACTAGCCATGAGAGCATGAGAACACTTTATTTAAATGGTCATTATCGTTAGCCCTTAACTGGCAAGAAATCGCACAAAACAGGAACAGGTGGCGTGTCCTCGTTTCAGAGGCCAAGACATATTTTGGGTCGCTGAGCCAACGGAGTTAGTTAGGTAGGCAACGATAATGACTAACTAGTCATTATCGTTGCAACACCAAAGGTGCTACAAATGCGATGCTGCTGTCTAAAGGGAGACTTGAACCTGGCCACTAATTTCGGGGCACAACTCAAGGTTGTTAAAGCAGCATGCTCTAGACCAGGGGTGCTAACCATCCAGACGGGCAAATATCCTACCACCTAGCGAAGGGTTAACGTTAATTCTAGTCCCAGGCTGTCCTGATCCCAGGGACACCCTTCCTTATTGGCTTGCATCAAGGCGTCACGGCCGTCATACCTATGATAAAGGTCCCGTGGCGTCTAATTGAAATGTGGAGGCACGCTGTATGATTTAATGGTAGTCTGTTTGCAACTTTTCTACCATCAGAAGCTTATGTGTTGCATCAGCCGTCGGATGTCCTCCATACCCTTCGGTGACCATTAGTCCTCCGGGGCCCGAGAGTATGCGCAAATGCATTCCCACCCTAGCAGGCGGCGGTCCTTGAGGCCTCTTCTATTACCAGGGAAAACCAAACCCACTGTTTATATCGTGAGGTCTTACTCGAGCCCATCTCTAAAGCTTTAACAACGGGTGGGTAACTTTTTTTTTCAGACGGGGGAAATGCGTTTCGCATATACCGGGTCTTTTGCTAGGGATTAGACCGTTGTCGATCATGGAGGGATTCCACTGAGGGCAATCCAAAGAGTAACCGACCGGCTTGTGTAGAGACTCAAACCGATGGACTAATACCCAGGGGCTAATACCCCACTAAAACCACCCTCCTCCCATGTGCACCGCGCTTATGGTAGGAAAGGCATGAGACTTAGAACGTAGTTACGCCCACACCGGGACGGGGAACCCTTACCCCAAAAGCCCTCCGACGTCAACGCGTCCTTGTTTGAAGATTCTTGACCGTCGCGTAAGTAACACAATTTGTAAAATTAAGTTACGACTATTTCAGCCTTCGACACAATTACATCATGCACAAAGCGCCGAACAGAGAATCTAATGTAATGGGATATTGATTAAAATGTATCACTACTTTGTAGTCAAAATCGGTACAACAGAGTATTGTCTATTCGTGTCATAAATGAAAATTGGCATATGTTTTGATTGTTTTACGACACCAGTAACGCTGCATACACATTTGTATTATTCTAGGCTATCTGGAGGGTTACAACTAGACAAGACAAAAATTCTAAAACTTGCATTTTCGGAATCCAATTCCGAAATTTTTCACATTTTAAATACAATACATAATATATAAGCCATTCCTAAAAGAAAACTGACAAACAGCCTTATCAAGCCAATAGATTTATTATATTGCTTTTTATTTAACGAAGTTCAGAATAACAACAAAATATATGCATGTACCGGAGTACCATTATATAAAAGTAACTCAAACATCGAAATTAATACATAGATCTATATCATCTTATATTTACATATAAACAGGTTTAATATTTATGTGTTTTAATTTAAAAATAAAAGTGCATTAAGTAAATTTATCAGTAGTTGATACCTACTACTATACTCTGTCCACTTATATATTTTACTTTTGACGTTTGCACATCTATCAAGTCCCGCATTTTGAAAGTAAATTTGCATGCAAATATGCTACAGATCACAATTATGATACTACGTTGGCTATGTTCCACTTGAGACTCACAAAACGACCACGTTCACGACCGCGATTTTTCCAGTTTCATTTGCTTACCGGCGATACAATGGTAAACCCAAGTGGAACAGTTATTGACATGGGTCGTTGTGAGCGTTGTGTGACCAACAATGCTGACGTCATTAGTGACCTTTTCGCCATTTTGGGCGTCGTGAGCATTTACTGGAACGCCCTGATTGTTCCAGGCAATATAATAGTGACGTTCTGTGAGTTATCTATCTAATGCACAGACTAAAAACTATATTCATCATACCTAAATTTAATCGTAATTAATCATATTAAAATAAAAATGATTTAATTTAAAATGATTAACACAGTATCTAGATTTAAAAGACGTAATTTTGCTTTGATTTTACTTTTAAGTATAAACATGTGGGTTATATGGCTTATTTATTATCAACGCAATACAGTATTTGTAGCAAATGATATGGATGCGATAAATTTATAAAATTGTATTCCCCACGATACTCGAATGTTATATAAAATCGAATCAGTTACACTTTACGTCATCTTGTCGACCAATGACCGATCTGTCAAAAGTGAAATAAACGTTTGGACGGAGTATAAGGAATTTTGAAAATAATAAAATATTATAATTTCGTAACTTAAAGGACAAACCACTTATAAACTTTGTTCATATAAACACATTACGGGAAAACGTAATAAATCGATTTCATGACATTTCAAAATCTAGTAAAGTATTCGATAAAAAGAAATATATACTCCTTTATTATCAATAATAAGTTATATAACACTCAACACGGGGTAGAAGTAAAATCGACTTAGAAACATTTCGATGACTTAATAAATAAATTTGGTAAATGCTCGACAGCCCGTACACAACACACAAAAATTTGGAAGTTAATTTCTCCCCATAACCAAAGAAAAAAGTAAATACAAAACAAAAAAGTTGCCTCCCGGAACATTCCCGCGGGATTCCCAGGATAAGTTTTAAAAGCGCAGATTTTAAGTCTAAGAATTTGCTGGCGATCAGCGAAAACCGCATCGAAATCCACCCAGTCAGTAGTTCTGACGGGAATCCCGAACAAAAAGACAAGAAATCTAAAAAATGCACCGTGTTATCTATCGTTTATATTTTAGTTGTTTTTCTTTAAACAGTTTTAATGTATGTAATAGTGTACAGACACGGCATGTTTAGTTATGTTGTCAATTTTATAAATATTATAGACAAAGGTCGTAATTTTGCTTTTATTTCACTTTTAAGTATCAAAATATTGCACATTTATCACAAAGTACAGTGTTTTCAGTAAATGACATACATAGGTGTTCTATATTGATTAAAATGTATTCTAATAGAAACTCGAATATTATATAAATAATATAAAAATGAATCGTTTACACTTTAGTGCAACACTAATTGACCAATGATCAACCTGTCAAAAGTGAAATAAACGGTTGGACAGAGTATAGTGCGGGGACTCCCAAAAAATGAATAAAGTTTGGCGCGGATTTTAAGTCATATTTTTTTTAATGCTTTAGGAAATACAATTGCTGCGTTCCATTAGAGGCTCACAACGAGCACGTTCATGACCGCGATTTTTCCCGTTCCACTTGCTTGCCGGCATTACAATTGTAAACCCAAAAGAACGGTTATTCAACCAACCTCTTAACATGGGTCGTTGTGAGCGTCGTGTGATCGAAAATGATGATGTCATTAGAGACGTTTTCGCCACGACCACAACGACCGCAGTCGCCTTGTGGAATGGCTAACGGAACATTTTGGGCGTTGTGAGCTACTAATGGAACACGTTGAATAAATAGATGTTACTTCTAACCAATGTCACACACACTCTTTCACTAGCATAATAACTAATTTCTCTTATTTATATTTCTAAGAGCTCGAAGATAATTCACACTTTTAGCATCGGCATTTGTTAATGTATGGTATATCTGATCTTGATCAAGAAACGCACTAGGCGACTCAGTCGCGATGGCCAGGGTCCCAACTCTCCTATTACAACCGTAACGGAATGATTGATGCATAACGTAATAATGACACCATAATGATTGCTTTAGTTTTCAATAACTATGGTGGGTAGGTTAGAAGGTAAAGGAATCATCTCGTATAGGAAAATAGTTGAAGATGTGTCCAGTTGCAAGTTGTAAATAACAGTTCAAAAACCGTCCACAATGGCACTGATATAGACAAAGGGTATGAATAATATAAATGTAGCTGTTGTAGAGGAATCGAAGTATGCCGGTTAAAAAAATTAATATCTTTGGCGACCAGAGTCAAAATAAAATAAAACGTCAACTATTTACGTAGTACAAAGTAATTTTCTAAATATAACCTCAAAGAATTGTTAGATATGTGAAAACGTGAATAGTGATTTTATTTCGTGAATTTTGAATAAAACGCTTAGCGATTTTGTAATATTTAATTTTAAACTAAAACATTATAATACTACTCTAATAACTTTTGACGCTTTCTTTAAAATTCACCCTGATGCCAAAGTGGCGCCACTAATTTAATACATTTCGACGGACACTTTTTCTAATACATAGATGATTCTTCTTACCTCTACCCTCCATAACAATAACATACAAAAGCAGCCATTGTGATTCTATTATGACACCAAAGAACGATCATTGTGATTTATTATGATAGTCAACACAGGCCTCAGGATGTGGCGCTCAGTAATATATTGTTCATGATTCTAAACAATGCACATATCTCAAGCTACTAATTTGACGTTACACACAGACGGCTAGCGGCTAGCCGTGGTCATAGAGATCAGTTCATTTTTTTAAACGCATTACGAGCTCATTAGTCGCGTCATTTCTAGCACATTTAATAGCAACCCGGAGTCAACAAGAGACGAACCTCCTAGCCACCGTAATCTAACTAGTTTTAATTGTCGTTAAAGGCCCGCAAAATCTCTGTGTTCGCGGATGACGTAAAGGCGGCAGGGACGCTTAATTGGTACTCCCGCTAAGCGTTCCCGCTGCTCGCGTACTTCTTTCACTCCCTCTGTTACCCATCTCTCAAATAATCTCAAAAACGTTGATTCAATAGCCAGCTAAAAAGCAAAGTGATTATTGTTTGGCTTCTTCTTTCTTTTTCTTCAGTCAATGCCTGTCCACTGCTGGACGTAGGCCTCCCCACGTTCGCGCCACATATCCCAGTCTCCCGTCATCCTCATCCAGCCTCTGCGACCTTGCGCAAGTCTTCAGTTCACCGGGCTGGAGGGCGTCCTATGCTAATTTTTTAAATTTTTATTGAAGGAGTTCAGCAGACAGGCAGACGGCCCACTTGATGGAAAGCGGTTACCATCGGCTATGGACATTTGCAACACCAAAGGTGCTACAAATGTGCTGCTGCTCTCTTAAAGGAGACTGGAACCTGGTCACTAATGCCGGAACACAACTCAAGGTTGTTATGGCGCCATACTTTAGAGCAGGGGTGGTAGCCATCCAGTCGGGCAAATGCCCTACCACCTGGCTGTGGGTTGTTTTGTCGCCTCTTACGACAGGCCGCCCGGCGGCAGGAAATTGTATTATTTCTCCGAGACGTGGTCTCTACTCCAGGACTCGTTTGCTCCATCGGCCCTTGGTCCTGTGGCAGACGTGACCGGCCCACTGCCACTTCAAATTGCTAATTTTACGAGCTATATCGGCTACCTTCGTTCTCTTACGGACGTCCTATTTTCTGATTCTATCCATAAGAGAAACACCTAACATATCTCGCTCCATAGCCCGTTGAGCGACTTTGAATTTGAGGATCAGTCCCACTGTCAGTGACTATTTGTTGATTGTTTGGCTAATGGGTGAATACCTCGCAAACAATCGACCATCGGTGTCAGTTATCAGTTTTATTCAAAAACCATTAACCATCTGGGGAGTTAATGGACCAATAGCTATGGCTATTTTGTGATTGTCAACATAGCTGGTCACGTCTGCCGCAGGACCGATGGCCAATGGAGCAGACGAGTCCTGGAGTGGTGACCGCGTCTCGGTAAACGTAGTGTCGGATGCCCTCCAGCCCGATGCACCGACGACCTTTGCAAGGTCGTCGGTTGGCGCTGGATGAGAAAGTCAGAAAACAGGGATGAGTGGCGCCGACTTGGGGAAGCCTACGTCCAGCAGTGGACTGCGAATGGCTGACGACGAACCTATCTCTATAATAGTCACCCGCGAACCGTGAGTTACTTACAAGGCATATAGCAACACAAACGAGAAAGTATATATCCTTATACAAACATAAATTTTGAATTTTGAAATTGTATATTTGGTGAGCAATAGTGTTATCTATCTATCTATCTAAATATATTAAAAAAGTTTGTTCGTCATTCATATCTATATGAACTTTTCTACAAATGCGCTTCATGTTAATAAAGATACAATATTGTATTTAACAAGGCAATAAAATTACGTTTAGTAACAGAAAGATTTAACGCTATCTAGCTCCTAATAAGGAATCTCAGAGAAGTTTCAAATTCATCTTGTAGCTTACAACATTTTAATATAGAGATGTCAGTCAGAGCATGATTCTTAAAAAAAAAAATATCACCTAATGGTTTGTCTGTAGATGTCATAAGTGCTTTATAATGAATATATAACCATTGTATGCCCTCTTCGAGTTTAGTTATCACCGATGCTAGTGTGATATTATATGCTTCAGGCTTAAAAGTGTTTGCTACTGGTTACGACACCAATTCGTCCAGTGCCTTATCTCTGTTGAACTCGTGTTTGGCCAGAGCTGCAGAGACACGGCCTTCCGAGAAGCCTAAATCCATCAGCTCGCCCAAAATTAGAAGACCTTCGATTACCTGGAATTTGAAAAAGAATAAGATTAAAACAGTGTAAGAAAACCTCTATTCAACTTCTTTAACTTGGGACTATAGAATATTAGGTTTAATTGCTGTTTTTTATTTGTTACTAGACTATGCGGCTTCCCATGTATAAATTTTAGATGTATAGCTCGCAGAGACAATGTCATTTGTGATAAAAATATATAGATTTACGGACCCACCTCATAAACTCTTTTATTTGTAACTATGTTACATGTCAGGGTTATGTATGTATTATTAATACATTTCCAGTAAATCTTCTACACCACTAGTTCTTGCTCTAGCTTTAGTGAATTCCCTACAGTTTGCCTAGTTGTTAATATTTATAGATACTACTGTGTGTGTTTTTTTTATTGTGATGGACGAACTTGATTTTTAATTATTCTTTATTTTTCTGTTTTGTCCTTTGTCTTGTTTTTCTTTATTTTCTTCATTTCTTTTAATAATACAAAGGGTCCTTATATCGAAACATTGTTCTTAGTTATTAGATTTTACAATTTCTTCTAGTTTCTATCTGTTACATGTTTTCTAGTAAGACTATTTTATTACTGTATTGCGATGTTATATAGTCAATACCCTTCCTAAAAGATGCTACTTTATTAAAAAACTAACAACTCTTCAAATCGCAGAATATGTTCCTGAGATCATAAATTTGTAAAATTTGTTTGTGCTTTTTTGTTATTATTTATTTATTATATATAGGCTGTAAACTTACAGCCACAGTTCACTGATCAAAAAAAAAATGATATGGATGTTAAGCATAGAGAATGTTATATTCCAGATAGTCTCAGTAGGATAATCTGTGTGGGAAGGAGTTATGATAGATAATTTGCACACAAATATCCCATTCTGAGTTTAAAGCTAATCTTTTTTTATTTTATTTTTTATTGCAGGAGTTCAGCAGACAGGCAGACAGCCCACTTGATGGAAAGCGATTACCATCGCCCGTGGACATTTGCAACACCAAAGGTGCTACAAATGCGCTGCTGCTCTCTTAAGGGCGACTGAAACCTGGTCACTAATGCCGTAACACAACTCAAGGTTGTTATGGCGGCATACTCTACACCAGGGTTACAGCTGTTCTACGTTAAATTTAACATCTTTTGGTATACCCATTTTCACATTAAATTAATTGAATTGAATTGTCTGTAGGTGTTGCTAACAATTTGGCTAAAGTGCAATAAATAAAGTATGTATTCTGTTAATGAGTATTTCATTAAACTCTGCATTATGTAACAATATAATGTAAATCTTAGTATTAACATTTAAATTACAAAATTAATTTTGTTCCTCCAGACATTTAACCTTGAAAGTTGATTGTGTCAATGAACTACGAAAGTTACAAACACCTCAAGGCAAAAAAGCCACTAAGGTGCATGCCTATAAAATCAATTAATTCACTGTCTGGTATATTAGCTGGTTACCATATTCATTTTATTTAAATAATAACCCTTGTTAAAGAAATATACTCTCATCACTGAAAACTTTTTACTCATTTGCTTTGTTGAAATACAAATAATTTACCTTTCAAATATATACTAATATATAAAGCTTAAGAGTTTGTTTGTTTGTTTGCTTGAACGCGCTAATCTTAGGAACTTTTAATGTTAGATAGCCCATTTATGAAAGAAGCTTATAGTCTATATATCATCACTCTAAGACCAATAGGAGCGGAGCACCAATGAAGAATGTTTCAAAATTCAAGTATTTTTTCTTTTTTAGAGCTTCCACTGCGTGCATTTCTCCTTCTACGTAAACACAGTCGCGGGTTATAGTTAGCATTAGCCCAAAGTAACTATTCCACGTGGACGAAGTTGCAGGCAGAAGCTAGTATAGAATAATTTTCTTCCTATTTTATTATTAATATGGATAATTGAATAAATAATTTTCACATTTGAAATTATAATATAAGAATATTGTAGTAAATACAATCTGTACTAATCAAATGGGAGTCTGTCTGTAATTTGAAAATTCATGTTAAGTGAAAACTGCTATTTGTATAATATCTCAATGGTTTTTAATAAAAATGTTAAGGATGTAAACAGGAAGTTTAATTGAAGTTACATATTATTATGTTTCAATTCTGAAATATCTTGCAACAGTCAGAAGATGTGAATATTAAAGGTTTAAGTTGCAAGCAAAAGACATGGCAAGCAGAGCCAGTTTGTAAAAAATGGATAGATATACAAGTTGCCAAAACAACTACAATTTGATGTATATTTTTGAATCCCAGAAATAAGCAATCAATTTTATTTTAATGCTTTAACCATTCTATTTTTTATTTACTCCTAACATTGAAATTAGTGTTATCAATTCCAATCACTGATTACAACAGAACACAAAGATTCTATTGTGACCTCTAGTTATATTCAATTCAATATATGTTAAAATTATTCACAAAATGAATTAAGTTGAACATGTTTAGTAATTTATTACTACATAAATATTCATTAGCATATAATTTAATTAATTAATGGCAAAAAAATCAAAATATGCTCTCTACTATGGTATATATCTAGCTGCAGTCATAAAAACATAATGAAGTGTTTAAATTATGTTTTAAATAATATGTCTAGAGGACAACCTTTTTATATGTCTATTTTTCTATACATTTTTGACATTGATATTATTTTTCCTATATTAGCTCAATATGAAATTATTTTTTGTATTATTATAAAACCAGACATTAAATAATTCTACTTGAAACAAAGTCTATCTTCTTCATTGTGCCATTCCGCCACATGTCAATATATATTACACTTGTGTTATGGATAATATACAACTCTATGGACACATTCCTTCAGTATCTCACAACACCGAAAATGTTCAGTCAGCCATTCCTCAAGGAGACCGTGGTTGTTAAGGACATGGTGAAAATGTCATCATTTTCACACAGCGCTCACAACGACCCATGTCAAGAGGTGGGTTGAAGGGGGCATTCATTACAGAGCATTAATTATCTCCATCTCTTGACATTGAAAAAGGCGCGAGTTTCAAATCAACCAATGACATTTGTGTATTTCGTCATTTATGACATCAATGCCCCATAATCCATTCCACTTGAGTTTGCAATTGCAACAGGAGAAATCATGGTTGCGAATGTGGTCTGTGGTCTTTGTAAGACCTTTCTGGAATGTAGCCTTTATAGATTTAGACTAGGACTAATAAAAGGTTCTTGGAAATACTAAATTATACTCTATTTTCAGGATAATAAGCAATACAAACTCACCTTTTTATCATTATCACCAATAAGTGTACATATCCTAGCTACCCTGTCTAAAGGAAATCCCATTCCATGTATTTTCTGACACATCTGTTGCAATTTCGGAATTAACTTTTCATATGGGTTCGGTAAATGCTCAGACTTCTTTCTCCGCCTTTCTACTTTCTTTTCAATTACAACAGGTTGGGATTCTAATTTTGGTGCTGGACTTACATTATATGATCTTTCGTTTGCTCGTAATTTTACCATTGCTAATTCATCGTTTAGTTCCTTAACAATATCAGGCACACTTCTCGATCTAGACTTTGTTACAGTCTGAGGGGCTGTAGTTGTTTCCTTCGTTTCATTTGGTACATACGGTGTTTGATATTGAGTCACATTGTACGGATTCTGAAAATAATATGGTTGTCGTATGTATGTAGATCCATTCTGGATTTGCTGTGCTTCTACAGATGTTGTTGGCATTTCATTACCATAGTAATTTGGTTCAATGTTACCGTAGTTATTAGGAACATAGTATTGATAGTTCGGAGTATATAAATTAACGTTTTCAGTGTCTTGTATGTAGTATCCATGTGGATAGTGCTGTGGGGATGTGTACATTAAACTAGGACCTTGAACAGGCTGCTCTACATAACTATTTGGCAAGTATGTGACTCCTTCTATTTGTGCTTGTGATGCACAGTTTGGTACGGAGTAAGGCTGCCCTATTACAGGCTGTGGATTACAACTTGCTGTGGAACCCTGCTGACTTTCCAGCACTTGAGCCAATAGTTCCATATCATTAATAGTTTTTAATTCAACATTATCAAACGGGCTAGATGTATCATTCTCAAAGTCACGAAAGGTCAATGTTTCCACATTTCTATTGTATTGTATCCTATTGATTTTTGTATTCAATTTTAATGCTTGTAATGGATCAGGGTCATCAAGAAGACTATTCTCTGGATAGTTTGACTTCACTTGTATTGGCTGCAGTATGTTTAATTGAGACTCTGTTGTAGTATTAATACAAGGCAGTATAACATCTGTAACATTAGCATTTTCAGTATTGTCTATATTTTTATCACAGGTTTTATGTTGTTTGTCATCAGGTGACAGTGCACTGATCTCATCCGTACTAGGATAAGACACTTCTGACACGCTGAGTTGCTTTAGTCGTTCTTCTTCTTCTGCAGCTGCTATTGCATCTAACTTTTTCTGTTTTGCTTCTTCGAGCAACTGTAAACGATGACAACGCTCATTTTTCTTCGTTTCTTTTGCACTCCTCAGCTCTTTAAGTTTACCGAGAACGTTTTTTTCGAAAGCTGAACAGAATTTAACGTTGTCCACAACATGCTGGGCTCGAGGCGGGCATTCGTGAACACTGTAAGGCAGCTCAATTTTCGGCGGTCGCTTATATTTTTCCGATATCTTAACGGGCACACCGTCCATAAAATCTCCAAAATGTGACATATCAAAGAACTGTACAATGATAAGGATAATTAAACAATGAGACGACAAAGTTTGTGTATTTCGGTGTTAAGGTTACATAGTCCCCGGCCAACGTCATCACTTAACAACTTTTATTTAAAGTTTTGAAATCACAATTTTATAGTTCATAGCTTTTTCTGTGACAAACAAAATTAATATAAATAGAAAATCTGTTTCATTTTCACGCAATTCTAATTTTCTTTTGAAGATGATTGACGAAATTTCCTTACTAAATAGTAACGTCAAACTGTCAAAAGAAGCAGCTGAGCGTAGTAAGATAAGAAGTCAAATGACAGTGACAATTGACAAATGAGAATAATACAGCAAGTGAACGCCATTCTTTGTTTTGCATATGAATATGATTAGCGGTAGCGCCTAGCATACGTAGTATCCATAGTAGTTTGTGCGATGTGCGCCTAGCGGTGGGGGCTTATGATTCGAATGCTATTTTGTATTGTGTAAGAAGTAATGTAATGGGTGCGGTATAGATATGAGGCACTTTTATTTAATATTTGAGATACAACGTGAATTTTGGGTGGTTATAAAAAAAATAACCACAAGGTTAAGGCGGAGTTTGGATCGTTTCTGAATTAATAATAATTCATAATAAATACATGTAATAACTAACATATACTATGCAAGTAAATAAAGTTTAATCATGAATATTATGTATTAAAATATTTAAAAGTAATCATTTCACTACTGGCTTTCAATGGAACACAAAAATTTGAAATAAAACAAATAAAATCACGTGTGACACTTCGCTGACGCAAGTTGCGTCAGATGTCGCTAGTGGAGTGTTTCCCAAAAGTCATGGCGGATCTTCTTGATTAAAATTCGAAGATTCGCTTCCGTGGGTAGATTTATTTATCACTGGCGTCGAAATAATTATAGCTTGTTCCGTAATACAGTGGGAAGCAAGTGACACGTGTTAAAACGGAAAAACAACGGATCAGCAGCCATCAAATAGCAAAGACGTCCCACTCTAAAAACGTCTCGAATTTCGGTGGTTTCAAGTTATACTTACAGAATCGTTGTTTATTCGACGTCGCATATTTTAATTAATTTGATACACCTACTATGATGCAGTAGGTCGGTTACGGAAGCGTTTGGATATAAATTTTATTGCAGTCGGTAAGTATTAAAGGAATAAATTTCGCTAACTAGCCGGTAGAGGTGTATCATGCCCATATTAAAGCATAACCTCGATTGTTAGGTGACCGGCGAGTATGAACGAGGGTATCCCGATGATGTTTCACGGGAGCGGTGGTTTCGGTGGGCCGGGAGTGTACATGATGAGTCAGTTGGAGCGAGCCAGCCACTATCCGCTCGACATGTTGCCGGTGATGGGAGTGGGCCACCATGGCGGAGGTACAGGGCGCCGGTGGCAGCACCACCGGGAGCGACCCAAGGACAGTGTCGCCTTTGGATATGACTCCGACGATTCTAGTCTTTCGAGCAATGCCTCTGGAACTACGAAGTCTGGTGAGAAAGGTAAGGCGTAGTTAAATATCGAAGGTAGTTTTTAATTTTGAATAACTGCAATTGCATGATGTGATAAGTGAGTTAGAGTTCCTGTCATAAATGCAATACTTAAATGTTCGTTTAGAAAAGCTTTTAGAAGCTCTGATGATAGTCTCTCTACCATTCTGATTAGCAATAAAACAATAGATTTCCCTTGTTCGACTACTATAGTTTCCCGAGAATATCATGTATACTGTGATGGGTTAATTTGTTAAAACATGGGATGAACTAGGATATCTGGAAGAGACAACTCAGATGATAAGACAAACCATTGTTACCATGAGAGGAATTATAAGTAATATTTTTCTATTTACGTAAAGTGTGCAATAATATTTTCTATCTATTTATGCTTATTACTTGCTTTTATGAGTTAGATCGTTAAACCTCTTAGCAGTAGTGCTTTTTGTTAGGAATAATAATTAAAATATATCAGTATTTACAGTGATTACACATATATATACCAATATTCTTATTCATATCGAGTTAGAGTACGTTTAAATGCCTCTTTAAGAATATTTACGGAGAATAAATAACTGCACCCTATACTGCACCCATATTTTAAGAGTCGACTAAACAATCCATAGCCAGGTGGTAGGTCATTTACCATATACCATTTTATAGTTATTTTATTTTATAGTTTAGTTGTCATAACTACTGAAAAGTGGCCTACCACTCTTAAAACTTTTAAAACATAATTTTATTATGTGTATGCATAAAACTTAAGAAAATACTGTATTTTATAATTGTTTACATTTGTTCTAAGTAACCCTGAAATATATAAATACAAACTTTGTTTCTTTTCTAATCTACATAGATTTGGTATAATATAATGAACAACAATAATAAAATATAATAGTTGTATTATTTTTGTGATGTCTATATAATAAAGATAAAGTATGTTAGTGATGTCCATAAAAATATTTATACCTACCCACAATATGTATGAAGTTATACCAATTTATAACTTGTCTTTGACTGGTCTAAGCTTTTGAATGTATGAATTCATGGATTTATTGTAAGAATTATAATTTAATAATAGGGTCCACAACATAAATAAAATAAGGTACACTTAACATCACCAAAAATGTATGGTCTATACATGTTGAGTTAGAGTAAGTTTGTAGCCTTCTTTAAGGTTCTAACATATGAATATAACTGTTAATGTGGATCCATGTAATGATAAGGAGTAAAGATATTAAGGATAGATTTATGATCAGTTAAAATTGTCCCCCCTTCTAAGTTTTGAATTATGAGTAGAAAATTGTGAAAGAATATTAGATCTCTAAACTTAAAGTATGTTGCAAGGAAATTGTTTGGACAAAGTCCATCAAATTTTCTATAGGACTCCACAGTTAAATAGTGAGAACAGTGAACAATATCTGTTTGAAACTCTTTGCTGTGGGTAGTGTGTTATACACTTTCCGGTTTATTATAAAATTTCCAGGTCAATTGGGATTGTTCACTTTTTTTCAAATTAGCTTTTTGAAAAACCATTTCGAGGAATAGTGTCCCTAATCATTTCTGTCTAGTTAAAATTCCCAAAAACGTACAATCTTGTATTTTGTAAGAAATGCGTTTGACCTTACTAAATCAAATCAGGTGGGCCGTCTGCCTGTTGCCTGCTTCAGGTGTAAAAAAAAAATCTAGCTGTACATTATTTGATTTAAGTTCTGTAACATGGATTTTCCCTAAAGACCACTTTAAAAAATTTAACGATAACTATAGAAAATAATAATGGTTGAACACGAAAAATTATAAGCCTAGCGACAAAAAACACTAAAATGATCACGATACGTAATGAGTAATGACAGTGACATTTAAATAGTGGCACAGATTACTATGATTATATATAGATAAAACTTACTTTTATTATTTTATGACGTCATCGGAGAAATAATTTTAAAATCGAATTATAAAAAAACTAACGCTTAAAACACATAAATATTCAAATTAGTATCTTAAAATTAAAAAATATTTTACATAATAAAAATATAAAATCAGAGGGTAATTTTTTGTGAACAATCCCCATTGCTGTGAAACTGTATTTTTATTATATGCATCTGGTTTTTGCAAATTCTATCATATTATTGTTCAGAAAGAAGAAGAATTATTTATTTGGAATAAAATACAGTTAAACACAAATATTTAAATATAGTTAAGTTGTCCTAAATATTTCCATACTCAGCATAATGCTGGCGTCATAACCAGCCCTGAGGCCCAATTCTGCTATTGCAATGTCTTGATGTTGCAAAGATATTTCAAGTATGATTCCATTGTGATAGTGGCAAAAATTCATATTCTACTAAATCAATATCATTGCTGCTGCAATATAATAGTAGAACAAAATTGGCATAAACACTAGCAACAAACTCGTTAGCCAAAATGAAAATTGAAAAGCTACCAAAATTTTGAACATGCGTTACACATACAATGCCATTGGATAAAAAAATAAAGACATTCGTGTGACGTAATTTGAGAATAGCCCCTTTAGATGACATAATGGTAATTTCGAGCTTTCATAGTGGGACCTTCTATAAATAAGACAACTGTCATGTCAACGTGCCTATTTGGGGAAACTGGGTAAATGGAAAAACCTCATAAATGATAAAAAAAGTGTAGGTCCCTTCAGATCCCAGTTATACAGGTTTCACTGTAATACTGATTATAATTTGAAGTGAAATAATAATTACTCCAAATTCCTATAGATGTTTGCACCATAAGTGGTGGCCCAAACACTGCCTGCAGTCGCCCTTCAAGAAATGTTATGACACTCTTAAACAACCCCATATTGTGGCATAGAGGACAGTAACAACAGGCACTGCATGTTGCCTGCAGTTACCCTTGGAGAAATGTTATGTCACTCTTCTTAAATAACCCCAAATTGTGGCATAGAGGACAGTAACAACAGGCATTACAGAACTTTCAACAAGGATTCTGGTTATTAAGCCATTAAAATGTTATTAATGTTCAAGAAATCATAGGGAATACAGTTACAGTACATTCAGTACAAATTTATTACGAAACTATTTATGATATAATATTTTATTGAAAGACCTGATTTCTTTATTTAATAAAAAACAGAAATTTGAACCTTATTTCTTTGTGTATAGAAACTAACGTTATTTCGAATTGTGGGTTATTGTGTTAAATTTGAACATTAGATAACATTGTAAATAATATCTAAGTGACTGGGCCTTGACTACGATACGAGATAAAGTAAATATTGGAATGACGCCACACGATTTTCACTAGAAGAAAAATACCATTTGCGTAGTTAAGAAGTTAAGAACATTTAAAGTAATTTTGACACGGTGCCGCCTTAATTATTTTTCATGATTTTCCTCATAGTTAAAAGTTAGAAGGTGGGCATCCCCACAATTTTTAACCGACTTCGAAAAAAGGAGGAGGTTCTCAATACGGTACATGACAGTATGAAAAATATAGGCTGATTTTAATATATATCGTAGATTACGATCTAAATATGACAAAAATAAATTGTTTTAACTTAAATATTAAATATTAATTGATATTTTTGAGAAATAAAATTGTTATATTGCAGCCATTAGCCACGTGACAATGAACGCCGGCCAGAGCGCGTGACGTCATAGCGTGCAAAACAACAACAAGTTATCAATGACTTCTCAGATAACACTTCAATGAAACAGATGTTTGTTTTGCACCCTGTGACGTCATGCGAGACGCCATGACAGCTTGACGCGTTTTTGTGACGAAATGTGGAAATATTTATAAAATTGCTAAATTAAATATGTTAATGTTGTTTTTTTGCTGAAATATTAATATTTTGGCTAAAATAGACCATAAGGCTCAAAATAAACCTGTTTCTCAAAAATTGTCAACTACCGAATTCGTCGGGATCATTTTTTTTTTGTTGCTTTTTTTATGTATGTTCGCCGATTACTCCGTGATTTATGATCCGATTTACGTGATTCTTTTTTTGTTCGACGCGTAATAGCTTCTAATTGGTCCCCTAAAAATTTTTACATAGTTTGGCCCAGTAGTTTTCATTTTATGATCATTTTTCATGAAAATAATTTTCACTCCGTTCCATATGTACACCAATTACTCTGAGATTTATGATTCGCTTTACGTGATTCTTTTTTTGTTCGACACGGAATAGCTGCCATGTGGTTCCCTAAAAATTTGACATAGTTGGGCCCAGTAGATTTCATTTTACGAACATTTTTTTGTTCCCGGTTCTTGGGACCTATATTTTTTAAGAAGCGCGGCACCATTCGTAGGTCCACCCATACATAGCTAGACACTAAAAAGTAACAAATAAAAAATAAAAACTTCGTTTAAAAAAACCGACTTCAAAAACTAAAATGTATAAAATAACTTATTTATTATATATAATATATATTAATAATAATAGCTTTAGAAATAAGTTATTTTATACATTTTAGTTTTTTAGTTTTTGAAGTCGGTTTTTTTAAACGAAGTTTTTATTTTTTATTATGACTTAGATAGCTAATATCTTTTCACATAACGACTTAAATAGATAACTCATTAAGAGTTAGGTAAATTTTATAAATACAAGAGTAAGAACTTGACCGCATCTATTTGTATTTTATTATCTGCGCCTGCGCCCATTTATAGTGGTAGTAGCTAGAGTTGCGTCGGACACGTACGAGCCGGTACATTTGTCCCGTACAAATTCATTTGTACTGATACGGTACAAAATCTAAAAAAGACATGCTTCAAATATTTTGTCGCGCTAATACTACTCGCGCCACAAATGTAAGAGGAATGACGGAACGAGACTTATACTACAACAGTACAATAACGCCTCCACGAATATTCACATGACAAAGAGGGACAACATGACATGTACAACTACTAGTAAAATAAGGTAACCGAGGCCGATCACATCCGATTGTTAACGAACATTTCTGAACTAGATGTTTTGTACGGTACAAATGAGGGAATGACGCTCACCGCCTCACCGGCCTCATCTCGTTTCAAATGTACTGCTGCGGTACAAACCATACAAATCTCCTCGCCTCATTTGAAGTGGTACATTGTACTGGTTCAGTACAAAATGTCATGTTACTCTTACAAACTCATTTTAAAATCATATCCTCCCAACTCAAGTAGTAGCTGGCGAAAGGTAGCCGCAGACTTGAAACTTTTAGAAAAGGTAACAAATTATTTATTACTTTCAATATTTGTATTGAATTTTATAGAGGAGCGTTTGAGATCTAACTGATGCCGATATTATAGATGACGCATATTGAATTAAGCACTTTGATACGAGTTTTCCTTATTTTAAAATAAATTTTAAGAATAATCAGTTAATATCGAGCTAAGGGAAAGAACAAATTGACTTATGTGCACATATTAGTGTAGATTATGGGTAATAATCTAGGACTTAACAATCTGTAATCGAGAGCGGAACAACGCACCCAAATAAAACGGTCACGGAAATTGGTCATCTCGTTTTTACGAACATCAAAGTGGTGATGTCAGTATATATCCTAATATTATAAATGCCATAGTATCTCTATTATGTTTATTTAGTGCTAGCCCTTTCTCGAGTTTCATTTGAAGCCGTGCAGTAAGAAGAGGGATCAAAAAGTAGTGAGAACGACAAACTCCTTGGTAAGAAAAAAAAATACTGACAGGCATAGCTCAGATACATATTTGTAATATTAATAAAGAAAAAAATCTTTGATTCTCTTTTGATTTTTTCTGAATGTAGTCATTTGTTTGCTTCGTATCGGAACGTGTTCACGAAAATGGAGAAAAACGAAGTGCGAGCCGTTATTAAATACCTCTGTTTAAAAAAGTTAACGACGCAAGAGATTCATTGCGATTTGGTGGCAACATTAGGAGTCTGCTCCGCCGTATTCCACTGTCGCAAGGTGGGCTTCTCATTTTCGAATAGGGAGAACGAGCACGAAAGACAAACATCGTTGCGGCCGTCCATCGACGTCAGTCACCCAAGAAAATGTTGCGAAAGTCGAGAAAATTGTATCGAGCGATCGAAGAGTTACCATCCGATACTTAATTCGAGTAACGGGCATTCCATATAGAAGTATTCAATCCATATTGAAACAATAATTGAATACGAGAAAAGTCTCCGAAAGATAGGTGCCGAGATTGTTAACCGACAGTCTGAAACAAAAGCGACTGACATTTCGAAGATATTGTTGGACAAGTTTCAAGAAGATTCTGAAAACGAAACGAGTTCGTAACAATTTTATCCGTGCAGGAACGGAGAAAGAATACAATTTCCTGCGGCCGGGCGGCCTGTCGTAAGAGGCGACAAAACAACCCACAGCCAGGTGGTAGGGCATTTGCCCGACTGGATGGCTACCACCCCTGGTCTAAAGTATGTCGCCATAACAACCTTGTGTTGTGTTCCCGCATTAGTGACCAGGTTCCAGTCTCCCTTAAGAGATCAGCAGCGCATTTGTAGCACCTTTGGTGTTGCAAATGTCCATAGGCGAGGGTAACCGCTTTCCATCAAGTGGGCCGTCTGCCTGTCTGCTGACATCCTGCAATAAAAAAAAAAAAAAAAAAACAATGGAACAAACATGGGTCCATCATTTTGATCCCGAGACAAAACAGCAATCTTCGCAATGGAAACTGCCATCATAATCGGCTGGCAAGGTTACGGCCTCAATATTTTGTGACTCAGAAGGGATATTGTTGATTGATTACCTGGAGCGTGGAAACACTATTACAGGCCAATATTATGCAGCTCTAATTCCCAAGTTGAGGAATGCCATCAAAGAGAAAAAGGCGAGGGGAGGGAAACTTCGAAGGCGCGGTCTGTTTCACCACGACAACGCACCCGCGCACAGATCGACAGTTGCGATGGCTGCCATTCAGCAAGCTGGCTTCGAATTCGTTGACCACCCCCCTTATTCACCAGATCTGGCGCCTAGCGATTTTTGTCTGTTCCCCAAATTGAAAGAATACTTAAGGGGAAACAGGTACGAAGACGATAACGAGGTGAAGGATGCCGTGGAGAGCTTTTTGCAGGACCAAGAAAAAACTTTTTTTTTAATGGGATTGAAGCCTTGGAAAAGCGCTGGACTCGGGAGACTATGTAGAAAAATAAATTATTAAGTTATCAATAGTCATTATATTCTATCTCATTCTCACTACTTTTTGATCCCTCCTCGTAGTTTTCACGTTATGCTCTAACAAACAAACAGAGAAAAATTCTATAAATTGTATTTTCTTAATTTGTTGATCCGAATCATCCCCCTAGATTTATTTTCACATTTTTAAACGCATTGTACAAAATCGAACCATCTTCAGTTTTATTATATTATAATATTACTAGGATATGCCAGCGCTTCTTCCTTCGTTCACGCTTGACTCGAAATTACTGCAGGATTCCCGGGACACAAAATACTGCAGCATTCAAAAAAAATGTAAGCTATTGTTTTAGTGAAAACTGTGTCAGCATGGGATTCCCGGGATAATAAAAGCATTAAGTCAATTCAATATTACTTATATTTAAATTTTATATATATTTACGCGTCAGAGTGCATCTCACTTGTACTTTATACACTTGAAGAATGCTCTCACGACTCCTCACACAGTGGAACTGTTAACGAGTCTGGGAGGATGTTTGGCCCGTCAGATTCTTTTGGCTCATTGGAAAATATTTTAAAATATCATACGTGATAATATATATATATTTTTATGTGTCTTGTCAAAAGTTATGGCCATATACGAACCTATAGTATAGACAGATAGAAAAGGCAGCCTTATCGCTAAAAGCAATCTCTTCCAGACAACCCTAGAGTAGGATTTATAAATTTCTAATAATAAATACATCAGCAGACACACATTATTGTTACGAGTTGCAGGACTCTATATCTGCTATATGTCTGCCCGGCCGCGTGGACCGAATTTCCTAGAATCAGTTTGTCACACAATCCGACACACCTGGCTAATGACTGCCATAAAATATTACAATACACAATGGGCTGTTTTCTAATCACAAATTTTAAACACAAAGTGAACAAAAGAAGTTCAAATGCCGAAAGGTAATAAAATATGTTTTTACAGGTATGCAGGTGTGAATTTGTTTTTATCGGCGTCTAGGTCGTAACATTATACAGTGTGAGTCTTCATAATGTGCACATATCGAAATTAGGGAATCTATACTTAATTTTAAACTCGAATATATATATATATATATATACATATATATATATTCGATGCCGAGAATGAACATAGGATACTTTTTATCCCGGAAAATGGGATAGTTTCCGGAATAAAAATATATTTGTCTTTCTGTTTGTTATTCTTTTACGGAAGAACTAATGGGCCGATTTGGCTGAAACTCAGTATATATATATATATATATATATATATATATATATATATATATTCGATGCCGAGAATGAACATAGGATACTTTTTATCCCGAAAAATGGGATAGTTTCCGGGATAAAAATATATTTGTCTTTCTGTTTGTTATGCTTTTACGGAAGAACTAATGGGCCGATTTGGCTGAAATTCGGTACGTATGTAAATTAAATACCGAGGGTGGACAAGGGATACTTTTCATTTTGGCCTTTTCGGTAATTTTGGCCTTTTTGGTCATTTTGGCTATTTTAGCCTTTTTACTCATTTTGGCCATGCCAGTCACTTTGGCCTTTTCGGTCATTTTGGCCTTTTTGGTCATTTTGGCTTTTCGGTCATTCTGACCTTGTCGGTCACTGTGGCCTTTTTGGCCATGTCGGTAATTTTGGCCTTTTTGGTAATTTTGGCCTTTTTGGTCGTTTTTGCCTATTACGTCATTTTGGCCATTTCGGTCACTGTGGCCTTTTACGTCATTTTGGTCATGTCGGTCTTTTTGGTCATTTTGACCATTTTGATTATTTTGGCCTTTTTGGTAGTTTTTGCCTATTCCGTCATTTTGGCCACGTCGGGCACTGCGGCCTTTTTGGTCATTTTGGCCTTTTTGGTCGTTTTTGCCTATTCCGTCATTTTGGACACGTCGGGCACTGCGGCCTTTTTGGTCATTTTGGCCTTTTTGGTCGTATTTGCCTATTCCGTCATTTTGGCCATGTCGGTCACTGTGGCCTTTTACGTCATTCTGGTCATGTCGGTCATTTTGGCCTTTTTGGTCATTTTGACCATTTTGATTATTTTGGCCTTTTTGGTAGTTTTTACCTATTCCGTCATTTTGGCCACGTCGGGCACTGTGGCCTTTTTGGTCATTTTGGCCATGTCGGTCATTTTGGCCTTTTTGGTCATTTTGATTATTTTGGCCTTTCTGGTCGTTTTTGCCTATTCCGTCATTTTGGCCATGTCGGTCACTGTGGTCTTTTGGTCATTTTGGCCTTTTTGGTCAAGTTCTGTAATTTATGTTGTTTACAGATAGACGGGGGAGCGATGTAAAATGAAGTGTATCTTCCGTGGGCAAATACATAAAATTTTAATATAATATAACCTGTAGCGCTTGCTCTATAAACAAGAGACACGGACTAGAGGTTAACCCGCGGCGCAGCCGCGGTGTAAACTCTAGTAGTTAATAAAGTAAATATTTTTTACCATATATGCCATGCCAGTAATCGAAGCCGGAGTACTCTGCTTTGTAATGAATGAAGCTGGGAAAGGCTTCGCCACAGAGGCTGTCAATTGTCATTCCAATTCAATTATGGACTGTTCTTCTGTTGATTTGAATACAAGCTTCTGTATGTGAAGGTGGTGGCCGCAATAACGGCTCCGAGCGGCCGGGCGGCGGGCAGCGGGGCGAGGGGGGCGGGTATAGCCGCGAGTGGCGCGGGCGCAAGCACCAGCGGCGGTTCGCGCCCGACAGGTACCTCCACACCGGCTACGCGTTCCAAGTCAAGTACACGCCGGATGACCTCTTGAACGGTGAGTGATATGACGGCAATCCTCCTTGTTGACAACAACCGAGTTTTTTTTTAACATACCGTGTTCAGGGAACGGTGAGACAAGTTGTAAACCAACTGTAAAAAAGATTTTTCATAGGTCACTTTTAATTTTGTTAAAATATGAATTCGAAAATTAAGAAACGAATACACTCGTAATACTACAAGTGGCAATCTAGTACTATGTATGCTATACTTATTCAAAGCTTTTGCATTTGAACACCATGAATATAATTTTTTGATTTTAAATAAATTGTAAATTAGAAACATTATATCTTAAAAACCTAAAGATAGTTGTAATTCTTAAAGTCGTCCCGTTTTCTTAAATCCTACCTCGCCTGGGGCAAAATATCTCGTCGCTGACGAGCGGTGTGCTTGTAAAAGCGAGGCGTTGTCATCAGATCAAACAGTTACTTGGAACACTCCCTGTAATACAGGCGGTAAAATACGCAGATGGACGCAGTCTCAATAAGTATACAGATACATATCAAGGGCTTCATAACATATTATTATAATACAACTAGTTTTGTTTTATTCACAATTTTGTCCCTTATGTAAAACTGTACTCTGTACGCCCATTTGTTATGAAGCATTAGTATTCTACTTCTAGTTTTGAGGGACTATGTGTATAATACAGTGTAAATAAGTTTTCTGTTATTGTTTTAGTTTATATAGTCAGTATGCATTATCCTTATTAGATACATAGATAGATAATACTTTATTGTGCACCAATACAAAAATGAACTTAGAGACAAAAGCTGTCTGATTATACACAAAGGGCGGTCTTATCGCTAAAAAGCGATCTCTTCCAGACAACCCCAGGAATGATTGAGATCATAATATCAATATAGATATATGTTAAATATAGTACAAGCTATTTACATTGTAATAGTAAATTCAAAGATTATACTTCTGAAAATAGTTATATTAGTTTTATAGCCTAAAAAAGTTTGATTTGTTCTTGATGTCAATAATTGTTTAAATGATTATTTTCAAAATTTTATTTATTATTACAGGTTCCAAATGGGACACGCTCTCTCAGGAGATCTGGGACAAATTCCTCAAGTCCCAGCAGACTGAAGAGACATTCAAGAGGAAAATTAACTTGTGGCGGTATCTCTTTATCACCATTAAGGTAGTGCCTACAATCGCTTCGTAACAGTTGAAAAATCGACCAGAGTGGTGCTAAAGTATATCCAGGGCTTCATAACAAATGGGTGTACAGACAAAAGTGCAGTTTTGCACAAGGGACAAAATCTAGTTGATTGTATAAGGCTGAAATTTGGATTACCCTTCTATTTAGATACACTTGCATACTGGTAAGACCATTTAAATTGTAACGTGCATAGTTTTTAGTAAACAACAAAAAATGCTATTTTTGCGTATACGCCTATATGTTATGAAGCCCTCGATATGGACCATAGCACAAAGGGCATTATAGCTACTAAATTAATGTCTAAAGTAAACTAAACTAAACTACTAAACTAAATTAACTGTCTAAAACTACTAAGAAACGGAAAGTGCGCCTGTGTTGCCCCAATTTATATAATGTCTTTTAACAGACAAAATTATTGGGAAGCTCTTAAATGAACATATGGTCCAATTATTTATTTTTTATTTATTCATGACCATATAATCAGTCTTTTAGTTGGAAACATGTTAATTAATAGGTCTTCGTATAGTAGCGCAGTTGTATTGCAGGCTACAACCGACGCCATTCAATGGAGTTCTTGTGAAAACTCGAAAGATGACATCTGACTATACAGTTCACATTTCTCACAAAAACACATAATTTCTAATCAAAAACTATCAATATCCTGCAACTATTGTTCATTTTAGAGTAATTATACACATTTTTAGAAAATAAAACTGCACAGCACAACGTCTCCTTTCAGTTCCCACCAAAAAACTGGCCCAATTAATGAATGCCAAGTGTTACCATCTTCTATAGAGATTCACAACACCAGATGTGAAACTACCATATTGTCACCTCGTAGTGAGATAAGAGAATGAGATGGGAGTACGCCATCGTAACCCTCAATCATCGTACTAAATACCAAAAGCCTTTGGCAGCTGAAGACACTGCGACACTGAGGCTCTGGGTTTGATTCCTGGCATGCTAAATTTCGTAAACAAGCTTTCCGTTATTTGCTGTGTCTATTATCGATCGCAGGGTGATGTTGTGTATTACCCATAACACAAGCATAATCTTGCTTAGTTTGGAGATTTGCAATGTGTTTTTGTCTGTTGGGATATAAAAATAAATTTGCTCAAAGGTAACCATTTCACACTGATATACTTATTGTAATCAATACAATAATTCAAGCATAATTCTACCACAAACTAGAAATTATTATTTTAACAATACATTTATACTCTTTCTTTTTCACTTCTGAACCTCCATATCCGGAATGACCTGGTTTATGTTTGTTGTCTAGTGTAATGTAGAAAACGCGACATACAAATGCCCATAATTTGTAAGTATAAGTCGTGAGTAGAAGATTTGCCGATGACCACCCCACCCGCTTCCTAAGACTGGGACCGGGGCTCGTCTAAATAGTCTTTCTATCTTTTCTCCAAAAATACAAATATTAGTTAAACAATGTTATGTTACAAATAAGTCTTACTATACACAAAAATTTAATCAAAAGACACGAGTCCAAACTGAGAAAGTTCTATGGAAATAGTACTAAGAAGTAGACGGACGGACGAAGCGGGAAGGGTTATCACGCACGTTTCATACGTCGCTTTATCTTGGAATAATTTGTTTCCAGTCAATATTCCCCCGTTACGGGCTGTACGTGGTGGGGTCGACGATGTCCGGCTTCGGGCTGGACTCGTCCGACGTGGACCTGTGCCTCTTCATCCGGCCCGAGGGGCACCTGGAGCCGCGCGCGCACGCGCTGCTGCACCTCGGCCACCTGCTGCAGTACATCAAGAGCTTCGACCCCGGTCAGCGCTTCTCGTGTCTGCTACTTTTAGGGGAATGCTCCTCAATTGTCGTACAGTGACATCTAGTGGCTTATAAGTGATCCACTACACACTGATTTATCTTATATATAAAATTCTTGTGTGCGTGTGTATGTGACTGGACTTCCTCTAAAGAGCTGGACTGATATCGTTAAATTTTTTTGTCTGTGTTCAAGTGGTTTGGTTTAGATTTACAATTGGACCCGGTAGGTGGACACTGCAATCGGGTTCTAAATTTTATTACTTCAGGGCAGGGCATCGCCTGCCAGGACAGCTAGGAATATTATAAAATTCTAACTGGAATAGACTATATAAACGATTGAGAACACAATGCAATTTTTGAATTTATACTTTTTTTAGGCGCGTTAGGGAAAAATGATGAGAGTAAATTTATACGATGCGCGCGCACACTGTCACAAAAACCGACACCTTGAAGTTAGCTATAGTCAACATTTTAGTTTTTCTATTGTTAGTGTCGTTTTTTCTACAAATGTAGAATAAGGCAAAAGATAAAATTTTTGAAAAGATTATTTTGATACGCCAAAGATATATAACTTCTAATGCGTGTACATAAGTACACACACGCACACATATTTTTTTTTAGATTTCTTGTGTTTGTTCGGGACTCGCGTAAAAACTACTACTGCGATTTCGATGCGGTTTAATGTATACAACCCTGCCTCTTGTTTTCCCACTCTCGCTAGATCAATAGGTTTCCTAGAATGAATGATAACTCTTTTTAGGGTTAAACTCGCCTTTGTAGATCACCACTATTTTGTATTTGTAGTTTTGACTGTTTTGTGTACAATAAGGAATACATGCATAATTGATATTTTTTGATTTGTAGATGCTGAACTGATCCAGGCGAAGGTGCCGATAGTGAAGTTCCGCGACGCGCAGCACGGCCTGAGCGTGGACCTCAACTGCAACAACGTCGTCGGCATCAAGAACACCAGCCTGCTGCGCTGCTTCGCTAAGAGTGAGTCAATCGTACGGAGTCTTCATCCCACGAACAACCTTTTTCTAGCTAATAATGTGTGTATTTCAGTAGTCAGTAGTTACACGAAACACTTGAAAAGGAAGGATCATCCCAGATAGAAAAAATTAAAAATGTAAGGAAACTAGCGCCATCAAGTAGTCCAGGAACATCAGATGTTATAATTACTTTGCATTTAGTCCACTTAATTTCACTGAAGATGGCGCTGTACAATATCGTTGGATAAATACATCGCGCTGACGTGATCTTAAGAGCATAAATGAAACCACAAGTTATGGTCGTGTTTGTTTATCTCTCACACTTTTGAAGTTCTATGTGAACCGTTTTGTACTATCGGCCAAAATTATCTATACTTATAATAAAATTGTAGAGGTCGAATTTCTGTACAATTAAAAAAAATGCTAAAAACTGAATCAGGGGGGATGTAAGAAGTGTAATAGAACTAATTTAGATTTTTTTAGAATTTTTTGTTTGTCTGTCTGTTTGTACCGGCTAATCTCAGAAACGACTGGACCGATTTACATGACATTTTGTATGGAGATAGCTTATATCCCTGGTATATATAGGTATATAGGATACTTTTGATCCCGAAAAATTAATTAGTTCCCGTGGGATAGTTAAAAAGCTTTAATTACTTAAAAAGCTTATAACAGACTTAAAATAATTTCTCTGCAACGTAACATAATAGAAGCGGATAATTTGACAGGGTGTGGTGTCAGTGAGAGAGTTTTATCGTATATATATATAATATATATAAAGCAGATGAGTTTGTTTCTTTGTTTGTTTGCTTGAACGCGCTAATTTCAGGAACTACTGGTCTGATTTGAAATTTTTTTTCAGTGTTAGATAGCCCATTTATTGATGTGATGAAGGTTACAGGCTATAAACCATCACGCTAAGAGCAATAGGAGCAGAGCACCAATGAAGAATGTTTCAAAATCGCGGGTGTTTTTTAACTTCCTTTCCACGCGTATGAAGTCACGGGCAGAAGATAATTTTATATATAAAAACGAATCGCAAAATGTGTTGGTAAGCGCATAACTTGAGAACGACTTTACCGATTTTGATGAAATATTGTGTGTGTGTTTGAGTGGGTCCCGGGATGGTTTAAATCCACAATTGGAACCGGTAGATGGCGCTGAGATCGGGTTCTAGAATCCTCGTAATCACCTGGACCGATTATGGTGATTTTGTTTTTGTGTCATGAAACAAAGTCTTTTAGAAATTCAGAAAATTGGCTGGCGGTACGAAGTTCGCCGGGTCAGCTAGTAGTATATATAAATATATTAAAATTTATCCTGTTTTTCTTTTATTAAAATCTAGAACTGGGGGTGTCCACTTAAAGATATCGATATTTATATTCGATGTGAAACATGAGATCCCATCATCGATATATCGCTAGAAAACATCGACATTAATTTCACTCGAATCGAATACTTTCAACAAAAGTTTAATATTATTTTTGTTCAGTAAATCGCGCAAAGTTTGTGGTTCCTTGTAGACATTTTGTATGCGTGAATGTAGAATTCGGGACTGGAATTTAAGTAAAACTGGTCTTAGATAAACAATCGAAACAATAATTTAATTGTGTGACCGCCAAATAAACAGCGGAAGACGGCGCAAAAAGAGAGAGTTAGTGAAAGTAAATATAGTGTACCTATAGAACCCTCAGACTACATTCATTGAGAGTGCATGGTTGATCGATCTGTTAGGATAGATTAGATAATTAAGGTGATCACTCACAGATGAACCTTTAAAATTGAAGTCGTCAAGTAGTGTTAAAATTATTTATTTTTTAATAGATTCAACAAAAAAAAAAAGGAAATAGTCGACGTTTGGCAACGCCGGTATTTGACGTGCCTTAAAGTGAAGGTGGAATAGTTTAGGAGATGAGATACGTATCACACGTATGTGGTGCCGAGATGATGCTGATATGCTGTAGAAATGTGGTGAATCCTCTTCTTATACCGTGTAATTATTAATGGTGCTGATGATATTTTGGGCTGATGTGGTGTGTGCTGATGGTTTGCTATAGCAATGGATTCACATATCACTTATTTTCATAGTCATAGTCGTCGGAAACTTGTAACGTAATTAAATAATAGTTGAGGCGGGCGCGACGTTGCGCCGTTCATGGGCCGACGCGAGGTGGCGCGGGGCGTGACCAATGTTTGTGCAAATGAGTGTGTCGATGTGGAGTGAGCGCCACCTGTCGGGCGGGGTAAAGACGGTTGTGGTTGCAGGCGACTGGCGCGGGGTGGCGCGGGGCGTGACCAATGTTTGTGCAAATGAGTGTGTCGATGTGGAGTGAGCGCCACCTGTCGGGCGGGGTAAAGGCGGCTGTGGTTGCAGGCGACTGGCGCGATGTGGCGCGGGGCGTGACCAATGTTTGTGCAAATGAGTGTGTCGACGTGGAGTGAGCGCCACCTATCGGGCGGGGTAAAGGCGGTTGTGGTTGCAGGCGACTGGCGCGTGCGGCCGCTGGTGGCGCTGGCCAAGCTGTGGGCGCGCGCGCACGACATCAACGACGCGCGCCAGCGCACGCTCTCCTCGTACGCGCTCACGCTCATGGTGCTGCACTTCCTGCAGTGTGAGTCACTCTTATCTACTCACTATGTTATAACATAAGGGGCCATTCATTCATTCATTAGCTAAGGGCGATGTTGATCAACCCCCTTCCCTATCCCATGTAAGTAAGAATACATAAGATTTCTCGAACTTTTTCTTACGTAACATTCAATCTTATTTATTTATTTGTTTATTATTATTATATAGCAGGAGTTCAGCAGACAGGCAGACGGGCCACTTGATGGAAAGCGGTTACCTTCGCCTATAGACATTTGCAACACCAAAGGTGCTACAAACCTGGTCACTAATGCCGGAACACATCTCAAGGTTGTTATGGCGACATACTTTAGACCAGGAGTGGTAGCCATCCAGTCGGGCAAAGACCCTACCACCTGGCAAAACAAAAACGTTAGAAAAAGATCAGTTACACATAAATCAATAGATAGATAATTTAGTTTATAATATTCTTTCATTGCTATCACATAAAGATTATTTTTATATGATACTAAAGGGTGTATAGCAGGGTTTCTAGGTAAAAATTGCCCCTGCGGGGTTCTCTTCTTTTACTATAGGGATCATTTTGTTATGAAATAAATATTAATTCTCTCTATCAATACGTTACGTAATGCAACCAATGACATTGGTGTATTTCTTTGTTAATGATATTAACGCTCCATAATTCGTTCCACTTGAGTTTACGACTTTAAAGCTCGCAAACAAGTTATGGGAGCTGCATACGTCTAGTCATCACAGCGGACAACGAACTACTGGGGAGCGCACATATTAATAGTTGCTCCATCTCGCTCGCACATATGCTATGTATTGTACTATAGTCGACGCATTTTAAACTGAGTCGTCGGGCAATAAATGTCACTGACAGTAGGAATGTGCACGCAATGCGACCCGTTATCGATACTTGCTACCTGCGCACGCGCACGCATGCGTCATCGTGACCTTCATTAGCACTCTGACTCCTGATTGGTCGTTACGAGTAAGGGTTGTTGTTTTTCTATAAATATAATATTTTTTGTTAGAAAAGATAAAAACGGCCCTTTTCAGGGCCACATTACGATCTATACAGCTGGGTTGCCTGGAAGAGATCGCTTTTAGCGATAAGGCCGCCTGTTGTTTAGCCAAGAAGTATTGTAATTATGCATTTTGTTTTGGTGAGCAATAAAGTGTTATCTATCTATCTATACAGTTTCTCTATGATTACGGCGAAACAAACACTTTATCTTACAAATTAAAAACTTTTGTTTTCACTAAAAATTATTCCTATTAATACTTAACATAATTTAGCATATCGACCTATCCCTTTATCGATATACACCTCTACAATTCTTACCCACATCACTAGCACTTACACCTTTCATAAGACCTGTAAGTGCGAGCGAGACAGACAGATAAATATGACTTATGACCCGAAGCCTCAGTGCATAATGCGTCGACTATAGTTGTACGACTTGTTAAGTATAGTACTTATGGTTATATAATATGATAATATCAGCCCATAAATGTCCCACTGTTGGGCTCGGGCCCCCCATTATAGGGGGAACGGACAGTATACCCTCCACGCTTGTCCAAGGCGTCTTGGCAGGTTAGACACATCGGTTATCTCGATGTGCAGGTTGCATCACGATGTTTTCCTTCACCGTTGTAAGCACGTGGTAATTGTAATAATATGCACATTAGATCAGAAAACTGACTAAGAGGTGCATGCGTTCCGGTCAGGATCGAACCCGCGTCCTTCGATTTAGGGGCGCGTGCGCTAGCCATTACGCTACCACGACGATATTACTGATGGTTACCATTTCCAAAATAAATGAGTTCACATCAGCAGTCGACAGTGAATACTGAGTAGTATTCACTGCCATCTGAAGTATAATTTAACTTCGCTGCTAAAAAGTGGAAGGGGCAAAATCGCGGGCGTGAGCGTTCGTTGTGGACCTCCTGTGGAACGCGGCCATAGTGATGTGTATAAATACCAAGTGCTTGACTCGATCGAGTGTCGTTGTGCGTCGCCAGGTGGCACGCACCCGGCGATCCTGCCGAGCGCTTACTCGGCGGGCGCGTGCGAGTCGCGCGCCGCCAACCGCACGCCGCTCGGGGAGCTCTTCCTGCACATGCTCAAGTACTACGCCGAGTTCCCGTGAGTACATTTCATTTCTTCAATTCATTTTGGGAAATATTCAATTATTCAATATAAATATTTCTATAAATAACTGGTTTTTAAATACAAGCTTTCGAGATCCTGAATATCATGTAGCAGCAGAGTGCTAGCCAAGACGAGTAAAACGAGTCCAAACACAACGGGTCTATCTTGTTTAGTACAGGAGTTCCTATGGCCACCTTCCGACTCCATCATCAGATCAGCTCCATGGTACCATATTATTGCATTATCACGCGATATACATATGCATGCAAAATTTCAGCTCAATGGGAAACCGGGAAGTTGGTCAAATTTAACTTGCAAGATTCCACCCGAACTTTCATACATACATAATAAATAAAAGGTTGTTATATAAAATTGAATTAATTAAGTTTCCACGAAAAATATAATATTTTATTTTGTTGTTGTCGCCTCCATTTATTACTTGTAAATTTAATTTAATTCGACAGCAGCCGTGGTTGGGTGGACTACTGACGCTTTGCCAGCCTAGCTCGTTTGAGAGGAGTGCTGGTAAATGTCGTACAAAAAAAAAACAACAAAATACTTTGCCTTATTTATTACTAGAGTAGGTTATTTTTTATTTAACTACCGAAATATTCACTAGAAATAATGTAAATGGCAAAACAATGTTTGCTAGGGCAACTAGTTAGAACAAAAGTGCAGTTTTTTACACAAGGGACAAAATGGTGAATAAAACAAAAGCAGTTGATTGTGTAAGGCTGAAATTTGGAACACCTATTTAGGTACACTTGCATACTGGTAAGACTCTCTAAATTGTAAACATGTTTGGAGGTCTTCAGGTAGAAATGAAATACTGTTGTGTGTTTGAATTGCAGCTCAGGAATGCATATCTATTTGGTAAAAATGCCGATTAACATTTTATAATACAGCACACATTTAGCTGCTAAACAAAATATAACATTTAATAATAATAAGAGAACCACGGGGAGTTTTTGGCGGGAACTGAAAGATGTTCTGCTGTGCAGTTTTATTTTCAAAAACTGTGTAAAATTACTCTAAAATTAACAATAGTTGTAGGATATTGGTAGTTTCTCGAGTAGTAATTATGTGTTTAGTGAGAAATGTGAACTGTATAGTCACATGTGGCCTTTTGGGTTGTCACAAGAACTCCGTTGAATGGCTTTAGTTGATAACCTACAGTTCAGCTGTGCTATACATAGGCTTGTGAAAATGAAGAAACTATTGTAATCTAAGATCTGGTTTAAAGGCCTAGCTGCCAAGCCATAAACCTAAATAAATAAAAGAACCACTCGACTAGGAACTAAGCATGGAAATGATTGCTACTTTTAATTCATATTCATTGGATGAAATTTAAAAAAAAAACACAATGATTTCACATGTGAAATTTCACAGGCAATGATTTTTGAAGCTTAAAATTACCACAGCGTCACACGTTTCGTATGCTATTAAAAATGAAATATGAATTATAATTTATAATCACTACGCATGCTACTTTCGAATCGAATGACTGACCTGTGACCTGCGATAACAATGAAATTTCATTTCCTAAACAACTGATTTTGAGATTATTCCAAGGAAAATAATACTTTACAAACCTTAATTTAAAATCTATTTTTTAATACTCTCATAAGATATTCAAGGTTATCCCGTATAGTACTTAAACGGAGCACCAAGGGCGCTACGCACTTCATACTACTTCATAGTCGTACACTTAGCGACGAATCAGCAAAATATAGTTTATTCATTCTATCACGCCCGCTCATTCGTCCCTACTCGCTCGCTCTCGCGATTTCATTACCTGTGACATTTCACAGACCAAATGAAGAGAGGTGGCAGATGCGATGTGTGAAATTGCATTTCATATGAAATTTCGCATGCTACTTGTGAAATGTTCCATGCCTACTAGGAACGCGCACGCGCGCTCGCTTGCCGCTCATTTGCGAACGGCCGCCATGGTGATCGTACGTGGACGGCTACACGTGCACATATTTTAGTAAACAACAAAAAAATGTAATTTTTGCGTATAGCCCTCGATATATTAGTATATCCCTTTAGTGAAGAGTGATCTAAAGTGCTGTTGTGATGTTTGTGGGCGATGGGCGTTGCAGGTACGAGCGGATGGCGGTGAGCGTGCGCGCCGGCTGCCGCGTGCCGGTGGGCGAGTGCCGCGCGGCGCGCGCGCACAAGAACGACCCGCACCAGTGGAAGCTGCTCTGCGTCGAGGGTGAGTGCAACACTTACAAGCCGACAGATGGCGTTGTGCAATAATTGAGGTCGCAAACGATTCCCGACACATACAAACAATATATTATTATACAAATTGCCAACGGTAATAGATGTGCCTGCGAGGAACAGCAATAGCCTCGCTGGAACATCTTCATCTCCTCGCTCCTCCAACCATTGGGGTCATTCCTAAATTGGTTTTAAAATATCCATTAGGAAGGCATTATAGTAATGCATGTTATCATACTGTTGTGTATGCCTAAAAGAAGGTTGTTTGGCTGTTCTGTAAAGTTCAATTTTTTTGATAGTGTTAGCATTGGATTAAACGTGCGAAGATATAAGTATGGTATGGAACATGAGAGAAAGAAAGTGGACCAATGGAACTCAATACACTCTTCCTGTAGGAATTTTTCTTTTTTTTTCATGATGTCTATATTGTTTTATAGTTGAACCGTTCTAAGAAGTCCCATTTGAAGTTTCATATAAATAAATACTGACGACCTAACTTTGTAAAGTACTAAAATTAATTTATATCAAATTAAAACACCATAATTATACCCTTTCCGAGGATTTATTTTGCTTTTGATAGCTCGATGACGAATCAACCAGTAATGTCCTAATGCGTCTATATATATATATATATATATTTGCTAAAAATACTTTATCCTGTAATAATTGTACCCACATTTGAATAAAGATATTTTACAATTTTACGTATTTGTACGAATTGGTATGTTCCCCATGTAGCACACGTTCGTACTTGAATTTAAAACGAAACAATTTATTATTATTGTCTCACTCTATTTGTATAGGATTTGTATGAAAGAAAAAATTCTCTTCATTTTTATATATGATAAAAGTTATGATGCAGACATTTCTGGTTTGCACCTGAACCTGATGCCAGGTCTCATGATGAAACAGGAGCATACGAACCTTCAGGGTAACCCTTAAAGGGGGCCAAATTTAATTTTAGTTTTGTACATAATCGGCCAGCTGCCATCAAAATTGCCGCGCCAAAACCAAGAGAATTATATCGTCTCTTTTACTCTAATACAATTTCTATGTAGTCAGAGGGAGAAAGCATCAGTTCAACGTTCGTTACAATTATCTGTATTTGACCACAAATTTGTGGTGGTTCCGTCTTAAGAGGGTTCAGCGTTATTTTAACGGTTTTCAGAGCCTTTCGACTTGACGAATACAGCTCGTTCGGTGTACGACCCGGACACGTTCGAGAGAATCGTGCGGACATTCAGGGAGAGCTACAAGAGACTCTCGCTCGGGCTCCGATTAGCGGACGCGTGGCCGCAACGATGATATCCGCAGAGCGCGTGACTATTATAATTATTATTGGCGGTCGCAATCCGCTCTTGTATATATTGATTGTGAGCGGATCGCCGCTGCTCCGTGAAAGTGCGTGCTGATGCCGACATTACGCGACTGAGTGCCAAGCGATGGTCGAATACCTGGTAATAATGGACGCATGGTTTGTGCTCGGTTCCTACTTCTTATTCACACGGTACAAGAATTTCATGATTTTTCGACCTCTCCCCGGTCCTTGTCAGAGATGGTGACATTCGTGAGATTACCTCCCTACTGTGACACATATTTATACACACATTAGTTTCATTTCCATTTTGATTATTTAACAGTGTTAACACTACGCCCGTACAGATTCCATTTTTTTGTTTTAAAGCTTAAATAGATTAGATTTTGAAATGTGAGTCACGAAACGTCACCCCTTGTCACACAATGTCACACTTCGTCAACACCCTTCTCCCCTTAATGTGTGATGTGATTTATGGATGACCAATCGCTCATTTGTATTACTATCTGTTAAAATTTAACACGAGCGCCATACAAGTTGCGTCAAAATGGGTCAAAACGCAACCGATGGTACTGCAAGTGAATGAATAGTAAAATTAACCAGCCATCATTCTCCTGCCATATCATTGGTTGAATTTTGGCATTACCGGTATGGAAGTTATGTCAATTTTTAACCTATAGTAAGGCAAATGAACAGTTAGTGAGATATAGAAACGAGCCATTGGCGAACATATTCTATAGCGTTTAAGTCAAGTATTCAGTGAGAAACAATTTGAAATGTTTTGGTAACGCATACAAACTATGTTTCTGAAACAGTGTTTATAAACAAATGTTTCTCAATGAATAACTGGTTTAAATCTACTCTTGAAGTATCATATTGTCAATTTGACATGTGTGTTGACAGATTGTATGATTCGTTCTTTTCTGACACATGTGTATGATTCTGTTAATGGCCGGTCTTATATCTCACTATACATTCATCTGCCTTACCATTTTGATCTTATGTCAAATTTTAACCGATAGTAACGTAAATGAAATAGTCTGTAAGATATAAGAATCGACCCTAAATCTGCTTTTTGGAATCCTTATAGGCCTAAATAAGTTAGGCTGCAAGGAAGAGCAAGTGAAATTAATTCAAATATTTTCCTTGCATATGAATACATGAGCTGCTCTGAATGAATACATTTAAGGGCGGGGTCATAAGTCTCGTTATAGAGATTCGGCTCAAGTACCTTCAAAAGTTGTAACATGTCACATAGAATGGTATATCACAAAACAACAGACAAACAGATGTCATTAAAAAAAATATGTTTTTTTTATTATTAACATCAAAAAGAGATATTTAAATATATTACATTGATATAGTTTTTAATCGAAATTAAATACAACAAACCAACTACCGAAAAATATATATTTATAGCATTGACGTGTGCTGTATATTTGGTTTGATCAAGCATGTTTATAATCACAATAGCTCAGTGTTTCGTTTTATTAAAAAAAAACACATATTAAATAGAAATGTTTGATTAATACTTTAAATAAATCCTCTAGTAATTATCAGAGCTATAGACCTATAATTAAAAACATTAGATCGGGTATAATAGTCTATTTACAATTTCACAATGTAGATCTCAAAATTAACACTAATCGACAGCTCACTATCTCACTTTTAGTAATGATTTAATAGTTGTTACTAAACTTTATGATCTTTCATATTGAACTAGGGTTGGTTTTTCTGCCTTCTGCAGCCGTCCTGGTAGTAACGTATAAACGAGATAGTGTATGGCTGGATGCTGTTCGATGGCATTCTTGTGCCCGGAACGTGCCAATTTGCAGAATTTAAACAATCAAACAGCATCTATTCGTGTACTATTCTGCGAAGATCAGTTAATGCTTGTACTTTGTGCTAGTGAGATAGCAGTTATCATTTGAAATACGTTACTACTTACAATTTTGTGTTATCTGCTTAAGGTTTTAAATAACAGCGCTGTGGTATTTTAGTCGCGTAACAAAGGCTCGGCACATTAGGTAACTATGTAGATGGATATGGTGGAAAAATTATCAAGTGCTCTTACGTGTTTGTAACACGACCTCTAGGTTATTGATTGTAGCGTTTGATGGGAAAATGGTTATACGGCTTTCGAATGCCATGAATGGTGGTTATTAGTATTTTTTATCATCAACATTCCAAGTTTAATTTATTCAATAAATAAATTTTAGGTGGGTTTTTTTTAAAATTCGCTTTCGAGTATAGGTTATTGTTTTCCTATTAGGATTTTGATCTTGTCATTTTTAAATTTTCACCCAAACCACCAAACTTTGATGTATAAATTATTTTTTTATCATCAACTAGTACAAATTTTAAAAAAAATGCCAAATGGAAGTAGTTTGTAATTTCCGAATACCAAGCAATGAATTCAAAGTGATGAAATGTTTAATAACCATTATGTCAATTTTGGCAAAGAACGTATGAATAAATCCCGTCAACACAATTCGGCGGTTCTAGTCGCAAATTGTAGTTATAGGTGTAAACAGTCCTTTTAATTATAGGAGCCGTAAAGTTATTTATGTAATAAATATACAGCTACATTTTCTAATGCGAAGTATGTCTATTTTTTCTAGTGTGGCAGATTTTTATGAAATTTCGGAATCCGATTTTTATGTGTCCGAAATTTCTTAATTTTGGTTTATATGTTTTGGCATATAAACTAATTTAAAATAATAAAAAAAAACCTTTTATTATATTTTTTATTTGGTAAATAATTAAATTTCAAGATTTGACATTCATCGTAATATGTAATTATTCTTTGGATAGTAGTTGTATATAAACAAATGCATGATTTTTGTACTTATATATAATAATATTCTGTATACACTCTTAAAACTCAATTTGTTCCTTTAATTTGCAAAAACAACAAAATCACGCATACACTAATCGCATTGGACAATGTACCTGTAGAATAATAAAATATTATTAATAACATTTTATAGGCTGTGATATGCGACTGATTCACCTAAGTACGTTATAAATATAAACTATTAGGTACTTAGTGGCAGTTGTAATTGGGCGGTGATTATTATTAACAGCTGTTTAACCGTTTGTCTGTTTTCCTAAAACTATGGATCTACTTCTAGCAAAGAAGAAGCTATACTAGGAGCGACTAACGCCCGGTACAAAGTGTAGCCTTAATAAAAAGCCATAAATCTTCCATCACCGGGGGATACTACAACCCTTGATTTATCAAAACACCACTGGATTCTGAACATTTTATAATTTAAAATCTATTTTTAATATCTATCTATTTTTATAGTTTCAGTTGAAAATTAATTGTTTTTTTTTTAACAATATAATGGTTTGAATGTGATGGTCTTGAAAATATTTTTTATATATTTAAACAATAAATAAGTAACACGCGTGGCGTCCTCTGGAAATGTGCGATTTACGGGTTTTTTAGATTAGGATTTTTTACTGGGTGATTATGATTCCTAGAATTTTTCTCCCAGAACCCTCTAGAAATATTTATTTATCGGCTGATGAAAAATTGGGTCGTAATAATGTCACTAACAAGAATTTAATAATTTTCGGAATAGTTACATTCTAAATACTTCGGAATAGTTAAATTCCGAAAACTATTAAATTGTAGGAAAAAAATATATTACGTCCTGAATTTTTGTTTTTTTCTTATAAATCAGCATTTTATAGAACGTTTTTTAAACTTTAATTATTTATCTTAAAATAAAATATAGCTTTTTAAAAACTCACGCCCAATTACTACGATATAAGGCTTAGCGACGTCCGTACAATGCGTTTTTTAATTATAAAATGTACAAACACTTGGTGTTCACCACTGTATGATCTTGTAAAGTTGTAGATTTAGGGTTTCAGGCCGAGTATTTTTGACATAGCTGGCGTTGTAGTAAAGACGCACCTTTATTTATAATCAATAAAAAAAATACAAAAATATCAAAAGTGCTTTGATACATTACAAAAATAGTTGAAAGAATTTATTGATTTCGCCAAATCTTACGTTCAATTTCAATTCGTGTATGCATGGAAAAGATAGCTTATTGTAATTTAATCTTGGTCCTTGCTAAATATGGGGCCGTTTGTTATTTTTGTAGTATATCAAGTGTTGAAATATACATTTACAACGCCGCCTTTGTTAGACGAGTCGGTTCCTGAGTCCTAATGAAATAAACGAAGAAATATTAATGTTAGCATTTAAATGAGCAGCTTACACTCAGTTCCTATAGTGCTTAAACGGTTTCTATATATATACATACGATGAACTGCAAATAACTAAAATATATATTATACATACGCACATATTTACTTTGTTATATAAACACCAAATTTTATATAACTTGTTGGTTGTTTGTTATATGTAGTACATATATGTCACTATGATAAAATATATGTTTACATTCCATAGTGTCATTTTCGTTCATATATCTGTCGCATTCTCAATATCGATCAATTTCCAATGGATTTTCCTTTTTTTCAATTTTCACTTGTTTTACAATATATTTTATATCTGTTTTTTTATATTCCAACCAAACATAGTGTGAGAATGTGTTTTAAATATTTTAAACTAGAATGAATTCGTTTTAAAATTTGTAAGTTTCAACGTGTAGTTATCGAATGTGAATCGAACACTAATACGCTTGAAGAAATTTCAACATAATCACAGATTGGCAAACTCTTAATTACATATTGTTAAATCCATAATAACATATTGTTTATTCATGATTACATATCGTTAAGTTCATTATTACATATTGTTATACTCATGATTACATGTCGTTAAGTTCATGATTACATATTGGAACTGAATTGCATATTGAGACTTGATCGTAAAGGATAAAAGTACGCTGCCAAATCTTTAGTTATACTTGTATATAAAATAATGCAGCTCATAAGACTGAACACGCGACCATCGCTCGAAATCATCGAATTTCTTCATTCGGACAATACTTTGTATAAAAAAAATATCATTTATAAGTAGTCCATATGGAAACCTTCCACCTGTCGAGCTGTTATGCTGTGCTATGAAAGCGCTCTAATCATTTTTAAATATATTTATTATTTGTTTTTAAGTTATTTATTAAACTGTATATAGTAAGAAATATAAAAAAGATATACCTAAAATATTTATATTTTTGTTTTAGGTTTGTGTAAATGTGTCTGTAAATATTTTCCTGATGAATAAAAGAGTAAATGACCAAAAAAAATTTATTGAACGGCTAGGCGACGTGTGTCGAAGCTTGGTGCGTGAGAGGAAAAGTGTAATGCAAATGGGGTATATAATAGGATGGTACTGCAAATCCCTGTGATAGTTTGAATGCATGTTTGCGATATATGTAGTTATATGAAAAAATAAATATATCATGTGGCGTTAAAAGTTAGTATAGAACCAAATTTAAGGTAATTAAGGATGCTCCAAATAGTTTCAGCTCAATATTAGGTATATATGAAGTACAGAAATTTACGTAACATAAAAGAGCTTTATAGGAATATCTGTTATCGCCTGTTTGATCATACCAGTGATTGTTAAGACACCAATGTAAATGAAATATATACATATGATAATGTCTTGTTGTAATGTATATATCACATGGAATATCTTTAATTAGATATATACTCGTGTAATGGTATAAAATGGTGCTATGATAGATCGTTCAGTTGCCTTATATTTCGGGCTAGGCTTGCTTGGTCTAATTTAAAAGCAATCTCGTGATTACGGTAATCGTTAGAACCATTGTTGAGGATAAACTATGAGTGTTGTATATCATTGGTCAAGATGAACAGCAGAGATTTGATTTTTTTTTTTTCTGTCGCACTAAGTGTTCCGAAAAACATATCCACAACTTACCTCATCCACAAATTTCATGAACTTACCTCATCCATAAATGTGAAGGACTTACCTCATCCATAAATTTCATGAACTATTAGTTAATATCTTAATTAACGGCCATTTTGGTTAAATTGATTTTTTTTATTGAAGTGTTTTTACGCTAAAATAATTTTTTTTTTAAATAATAAATACCGTGTTCATCCAGAAATGTCCACTTCACTGGTAAAGTATCATACGAAATTTAGGAATGCCTTCGTTCTTCCACATTGAACAGGGATTCACTTTTTTGCATTGTTCATGTCGAATGAAATCAGCATGATGAAGAACTTGTAAAGTCGCGAAGCAATAATCATCGTCACAAAGTAATAAGTATGATTGCATATCTTTTAACACATTTGTATATCATTATTATTACCCTTATATTTCAGTATTTTAGTTTAAATTTCAGTTTATTATTAATAAGGTAGGTTACATTTAATTAATTTAAAAGTGTTTTAGTTTTTAATACATTTTATGTTTTGTCGGTTTAATTGTAGTACTCTCCTAACGCTAGATTATGCCCTAGTCCCCTTATAGTCGTTTAGTCGTAAGTTGGTTATTCGGCATCGCTGCGATATGTTTTTACTGATGCCAACTAACTCTTGTTAAGTTTCTGAAGTATTTTAGTCGAGAGTTTTGTTTCTTTTTTTTAATGTGCGCCATCTTAACGTTGTCCCCCATTCGTCATACTCTTGTTCGTGTTTTCATTGTGTAAAAAGACACCTGGTCATTATGTAAAGAATTATGTAATATAGGTTTTATATAATATATATTTTACATAAAGGGCACTTTGCCGCGCTAAATGAAAGTACAACTAAATGATTTTGTTTATAAAACACGTGTCAGTGTAAGAGAGCTGTTATCGGTATATAAGTGTCTCGCAAAAAAAAAACAAAAATGATTGTATAATTTTTGAAAACGGTGTAAAAACAATACATAAAATTCAATCCGACACACCAAAAAAAAATGTATAAAACCCAAAAAAATATAAAAAATAAATCATAAAAATAATAAAAAATATTATAAAATGTATAAAAAAAATATATAAAAATTGCTGACTCTAACCGTTAAGGGTACGTAGTTTATATTATTCAAATTATAGGTGACCATCTACCTCTTAACAGATCGATATTCTAATAACAAGTTTTAAAATGTAATTATGATTCATATAGTTAAATACCAACGGTCTTATTCATAATAAGTTAGAGCAAGTTTGTAAGCTTCATAAAGAATCCTACAAACTTACTTTAATATGAATAAGAACGTAAATTGTCACTAGGGTGTGTATATTTTCAACAATTAATTATTAACTATTTGTCATATGGACCTCAGAATAATAATTCAAGCTATAAGAACTGTATTATAAAAAAATAACTAGAAAATATTTTCGTACTATTTTCACTTATCGAGTTGAAGACATGTTAGAAAGGGATGGACATGTATTAGTTGTACATTTCTTACCTACAAGTTTATCATTGGTTTAAAGCGAGATATAATTTAATTTGTATTTATATTCTTGATATTATTATCAAATATTTTGTAAGCTGACGATGCGGCAGGATACAATGATACTATGCTTCGTTATTAAACTGACATCATTTAACCTTAATTAATTTGTCTTTTTACATCAACGTCTTGCTTTAAACTAGTGACAACTAAATTAAGTTAGCCTTACGTAAGTTAAGTTACGTAACTTAACGTTCGTGGACAGTATGTATTTTCAATTTAGTAGCACAGTTAGAACTATTTGTCAATTTTATGTTTTGACTCGTCTGAAACAATAGAAACTTGACTCCATTTCAGTCACACTTATGTATACTGTATTACTTTGCATGAATAAAAGAGCTAATACAGAGCTTTTATTTTAAAACGGTTTCTATACCTCTAGTTAATATTCTGATGGTCTTACTCAAACATTACTTAAGTGACATTTCAGTGTTTAGCTGTTCAAATATCTATTTAAATGGTGATCTTGGCAACTGTGTCAGCGATCACCGCTGAGCAGCTTTCTCAATTACGATACTAGCATGATGTCTCAGGTATATATATTATTAATATTAAAATATTACAAAATTTATGTTGTTCAAGATATTTCACTTTTTACACATACAAAATGCATTTGATGGTTGCCCCAACTCAAAATCCATGCTAGTATCTATCCAAGTAATATTCTGAATTGTATTGAATCTTCAAACGCGTTAAGCTGGTGAAAATCTTCGTTCAAGTCCAAAAGTTTATTTTATTAACGCGGTCTGTCTCATAATGTTATCACTTCCAAATATCTTAAAATATAAAATTAATATGAGAAAACATTTTTTTTTTAAGTATTTAGTCCATGCGAGGCAAGTCCTTCAGTGGGGGAGGAAATTTGACAACAAATCGCTCAGTAAAGCTATTTACTCTATGCTCCAATAGTAGTTGGCGTTAAAAAAAGGTAAAATACAAGAAGTGCACCAACTTACCCCACTGCCGGACTTCCCTACCTTGACTATAATCTAAATTTGAAATGTATTTTATTGTATTTAAAATTAAGACCATAAAATACTCACACCGCGTTATTTTTACTATACGTTTAGTCTATTTTTTTTTTGTTGAATATTGATAATAATAATTTTAAATGATTAGCGTTGATTTGTAAACGCAAATTACTAAAGCGTGCGCTGTAATCCAAGCTTTATATAAACGCTAGCCATCTTGGTATTCTGCGATTTATCAATCACAAAGACTTGTTTCGTGAACGTATAGTGGTCTAACATCTTTTATTAGCAGAGCATCAATATGGCTGTCAGCTGCTTGTGCCAATGGCCAGTGTTTCTGGCATTCCAATATCACTGCCAGTAATACGTCCTCTTTGATACGGGTACTTGATGGGTATAACTTTCACTGGTTAGTTTTAAAAACAACAATAATAATTTGAGTATATTCTTTATTTAGATGTTAGAAAACATTACTTATTGTTGTACTGAGCAACTCCTTTATAATCTGTAATAACTTGTGACATTTAAAGTGACATCCCAATAAGACAGTTGCTTAAAAGGACTTGGCACCAAGCCGTTAATAAAAAAAATGTTATAATAACTCCGATGTGTGTGATATTTGGCTTGTTTAAAGTTTTAAACTCAATTTCAGTCTGCGCTAAATTCCTTTATTGCCTTGTTAAACACAGTAATTGCGTAGCCATCTGGAGCTAATGTAATGAGGTAATATATTTTGGCGCGAACTGTAAATATGAAACTAGTGAGAGTTAAATATACCTGTCTTTGCTCGTATCTTAATTAATTTATAATAATTGGCAGTTTATATTTTTGTTAAATATCAAAATTGAATAAATTCAAAGTAGTATTCGGCTGTAATTTACAAAACATAAATTATTCAATGTGTACTTAAACCGATACAGTAATGTTCGAATGAATAAAATGCAAAATATGTAAAAAAGCCAATATTAAAAAAAAATGAAAAGTTTTTATTATGAATGTTGTATAAAGTTCTTGTAATTATGTATTATTTGCGATGGGATTTATATGTGAACGGCATGGCAACGTCCGCAGCCTTCGCCCGAAATTCGCAATTGTGACAAATTGTTTTGAATTTTTGACAAGTTTTGCCCTGTGTTGCATTTTATTTATTGAACACGAGCGATTTTTTTATATTAAATTTGTAAAGAAAATATTGTGTAATAGTTAAATATATACAAACTGCCAAAACGTTTTTTATTTTATGGTAATAAATTGTATGTTCGAATACGAAGTTCCTTACTTTTATGATGTGATAACTTCTTTAGGCGCGCGGAACAGCGAGCACTTTAACAATAAGTGATGGTTGAGTGGCTCCAAGCACATAACATTGAGTTCCCGGAATATTTCACAAAACCGGAATTATATTATATATAACCGGAATTATATATATAACATCACCAAACGCCGAAGAAATACATTATAGATAAATTATTGGCTGATCATATTTACGAGGTTGTTAGACTGTCACCTCAACCCTATAGAATATATTTGGAACCTCGTAAAACAAATAGGAACTTCATTCCAAAAGTTTCAGACAAGAATGTTGAACAATTGGAGAGTAAGATCGACTCGTTTAACTTTAGAGGCTTTGCAATCAATCACTCCTGAAGATTGGAAAAAGGGGGAATGTGAATGTGTGAATCATGTGAAGAGACTGGAAGAAGGATACTGGCGAAAACATAGATTGGTCGAAGAGTTATTTATTATTAATACGGGGAAATGATACTGATTCTGACGAGACACAGACTCGGATACCAATTCCGAATCTAATGTAGATTATACGAGTGGAGTTGAAGAGTTAAGTTAAAATTTCCAAAAATGTAATGAATGATGATGATAAAAGTTAAACATTATTCAAACATTTTGTTTTAATTAAAAAAACACATCAGATTTCCTTGTAAACTTTTATTAATAAATGAGAGAATATTACGTTTTGTTAACTGTCCTTTTTGCTCTGCTGATGACGTCACAAGGACGTTAATTTGACAAGGTTCCAGCGTATTACCAATTTGCGTGGCATATAATTGGCTCGAGGCGACTTAAGACCGATCTGCATAGATAGACCTTTAACAGACGGTTAAAATAAATTAATCACTATTTAGGCTAGGTTACTAGCCACACTGTACTTTTCTTGTCTATGCCAGATATACTTATCCCGCGGCCCGGCGTGCTTTTGTAAGAGGCCCGCCTGACATACTAATGGTTGTAAATTACATTGGTAACATCTCTGGTATTTCAACGTTAATAGTCATTTGACCAGCCCACATCTTACCGTCGTTCATTTGCCTGTATGGTTAAAATTTGACATGCGCTCCACACAAGTAATATCAAAATTCAATCGATGGTAAGTGAATGGATAGTAAGTAGTAGAAGTAAGTAACATGCCTGAAGCATCCCAGCTATCTAAAGCATTAAAATTCGAAGAACAAAAAATAAAACGTCAATTCAATTTCGTCATATCTTTATTGACATTAAAATCTCCAAATACATTTTACAGAGTACAAAATGAAACACGTTACGTTAAGTGTGGTGGCGTGACATTCGAATGATTCAAATGATATTGTCACATTTTCATCTAAGGTTGTCGTTTCTTAATTAGAAATTATAACAATTACAACCACACACCCGTTCTATGGGACTCGAGAGGTGATTTGCCCAGAAATCTTGAGAAAACTGCACAAAAATAATTTATTGCCAAATTTGCTCATCAATTAGTGTTTAATAAGTACTTTAATTGTCTACCTATTAGTCCATGGAATCCCAAAGGGGCAGCTAGTATCAACCTAATCACTTTGAGCAACACAGGTTTATAAAATAATTGTCTGAAGCATTTGATAAAAACAACATAATTTTGCAGACGAACAACAAACATTGTATATTCTCAACTATGTTTACAATGGTCATGTGCAAGACTGTTGCTGTACACCCAGACCAGAGTAAATATAGATATTTTTCCAATTAGGAAGCTTTACTTCCTACAAAGATAATAAGCATGCAAACACCTAACATCTTTTTATTATTGATTTCTTTGGAAAATAGTCTTTATTGCATTCAGTATACCTGATAAGTAGCTGCTTTCGCCTTTGCCAGTTATTAAATTTATATTTAGCAAACAAAATTATTTTTGGACAGAAACTAAAAACCAATTGGGAACCCCGAAATTTTATTTTCTCAAGCCATATGGCTAAAATCCTTGTAATCAACACCATAAATATCGACTCCGGCAAATCATCCGCGAGGTGCGATAACCTTAGACATCAAAGAATACATAAATACTTTTCTGCGCCCAATCCCCGCGTATACAAAACATCTACGCAACGTAGAAATATCCGCCGTCATCATGGAAACAGAACACCGAGAATGATAATCCCGCAATAAAAACATATTATCTGCAAAGGCCTCAACTACGTTTCCAGATGGCGCCACGAGTACTGCTAGAGTTTGACTCCTCAAGTGTCATGTGGCAAGACGAATACGATGGCAGTATTCAAATTTTTTAGAAAAATAAGTTTAGAAAATACCTAGTTCGAGTCTTAGATCTTGGGAAATACTTAATTTTATTTATAAGGTGAAACAAAACCGTTTAAAAAAGTCTGAATTTTACTATAGCACGACTGTCGAAACGTGGACGCGTCAATTGAGAGCATGCCTTTTGACCACATGTTATCATCACTTAAAACATAACTTCAGTCTTAAGTCCCGGGTCAAACTTTTGCTATATTAAAATGCAAAAATATTGAGGAAACTCTCATTTGAATTTATTGTTTTATTGAGTACGTTATCATTCCCGGTATCGAATGCTCCATGCCGTCACGTACTCGGAAGCGCGGACACAAAACATAAACCTAAAGAGAACCTATGAATTCATGACTTCACTTATAGCGTGTCAATTCTCACAATCTTATATCTACACTAAACAAATATAGTACTTTAGAACTCCCATTTTGAATTATAATAATATTATATCAATACAAGAGAAAACATAATAGTATATACGTAAATAAATTGTAATATACAAAGATATAAAGTCCACTATCCATTTGTTACTGCTGGATGATTTCTGAGACAGCTGTCGTTCAAATAACGATTATGGAAGTGGATTAATTTGTGACAGCAAAAGATTTGAAATAATGCCATAATCCTTGGCTTGAATGATAAAAACAGATTTTGTGTATTTTTGGCTGTTCTAATAAAACTTATCAACAAATTGTTTGACGTGTGAATAATATTGATTATTGCTGAAGAAACAATTATAGTCTAAAGTCATCTCACCGTTTTCGTCTTCAGTTATGTTGACTTTTATGTAGACTACCAAATATATAAACAATAAAACTAGCGACTCAATCCAGAATAGCACTAAACTCTTAGTTTTACATATTTTTTAAAAAATCAATACTAGCACCTAATATTAACAGTTACCACAGAAATCACCAGGTATTAAAATTAAATCAATCATCAAAATGAGGGCAAAATATCACCATGCCAAAAGTAAGTGGATTATTAAGAGTGCGGATGTGAAAACCGCATAGAATCAGGAACCAAAATGTATCAAAATACTGAACTATTGTAAAACCTTACGGATCTAGATCGCATTCGGATCATAAAACTAAATAATAAACAGACGAACATAGCGAGTTGGTGGCAAATTCGACTGTCATTAATTAATAGAGTATCTTAGTATAACAAATAAATAAATATTAAAGATTAGGAGTACATTCGTACTAATAAAAACATATTCAACAAATCAAATTGTTTATTTTCTTTACACGGTGCATAAAAGTACGACACATTTTTCATAATTAATTTACACCAATAGACAATACATTTTTGGGAGAAATCTTCGAGCTATGTCCGTCTTTTTACTATATAATATATAGTTTTAGTCATAACTATATTCTCAACTCCCACACAAGCACGGCACCGCTTCTACACACATCTTAATTATGTGGAATTATTAACAATAAAGTCACCTGTGTTGTGTATATTAGTGCAGTTTTTAAAAGAATTTAAACAGTATTTTTTATTCTGAAAACATATACTACGGCATCTATCATTCACTATTGAATGATATATAAAAATGGTTCAATACCCCTATTTTTTGGACTGAGGTGTTAATTTTCAAAGTACTTAGATAGTTTGCGCATACTTTATGTTCATCCATAAATGTCTATTCAAATGTAAGCCTTGTCGCTGAATAAAGAAACCAAATGCTTGCTGAGAAAATATGACTCGAAATATTCCATTCAAATAATCAATGAAGCCGTTAACTAAAGTAGTTATTTACAAACTAGGTGCCTAATTTAAACTTTCAAAATGCCTAGATTGCTTTTGAATGTAAACAGATGATATGTCATCAGAAGCGGTACTGCGCGTGGCCTATCCCACTCGCCTATCCCTGTGTCTCACATGCACATATTAATTATTATCTAACACTAAAAATTACAAGTAGTAAATCCTACATTTATCTAAATATATTGCTATATATAGTCAAGGGCTGTGTTACAAACATCTGGACAGATTATCCTATTTTAGAATATGCAACGAGTGGAGTCGACTTACCTGCTAACTATATTTCCCATAAAAATATCATCATGTTTCAAAATCAAATTTTAAACAAAAATCCTATCTTTATGTCATACGGAATTGGTTGCGAAATTTTGGTTTTTATTTATTTTCCATTCCAGTATTTTTATAAATTGATTTCACTGAATAAAATGTAATTTATTTAAAAAACAAAACAGGGAATATAAAATTATTAAATAATACAAAGAACATTATTTTAAGAGTGTCCAAAGTCTACAGAAATTTGTAAAGTTATATCATTTTAAATTTTGTGTCTTTGATAAAGGAATATAATATGTATAAGTTACTGAAATTATAGTTGAACTGTACGTAGGCTATCTTGCTCACACAAGAAACGAGTCTGTAAAAATAATAAAAGATTAAAAGAATATAGTCAGCAGGCGTTCCACGGTAGTCTAATAAAAGTGTCACCAGAAAAATATTTTGTGTGCGTGTAAAAAAACAATTTACACAAGACTATAATTACTATAACAAACGAAACTTCTAAAATCTGCGTCACACACGCCTTTAATGAAACAGATCATATGCTACATCCCATCGAATAGGGCGCTCGCTATTTATTCACACAAATAACAAAACTAACTTATAATTTGTGAAACAGCACCATCCGTGTATGATCGATAACCGATAATCGATAATAGGTAGTGGCTGTATAACAAACTGCTACAAAAATATTTATAACCCAGTTTCTATATTTAATTATATACAATTTCGTAACTTTTTGCTAAAGAATACTCACAAAATGTGGGTTAAATTTATTTAGCTCAAAAACAATAATTTTAATATATATTTTTGTCTAAAGTCACGTGACCTAGTGTCTTCCATCATACCATTCAATGTATTCGTCAGGAATGATCTCTTAAAGATTACCAACAGAGGGCTACACAACATTTAATTTTGTATGGAAAAGAGCTTACAGCGCAGCCATCTTTAGCCAACCAAGAGCAGCTTCGGATTGACACTGACTAATTATTTATATGCAGTTTTAGGTGGAACAGTGAAGTGAAAGTGAATACTTATCAAAATGAATCTCTATTTAACTAGATTGAAAAGGACAAAACATCATCATGTTGATGATGTATTTATACAGCATAATAGCAACATCTGAATACCATTTCTAAATTACGGCGACGTTCTACATGAGACGCAACGTCCACTATTTTGCCCGCGTCGCTTGCATGCGAGTTTTACAATCGCAAACTCAAGTGGAACGGATTATTCGCGCCACCTCTGACATGGGTTGTTGTGAGCCAAAATTAAGACATTATTTATAATTTTTTTGCGGAGACCATAACGAGTTGTAATCTACTAGGTACTTGAGGAACGCGCCCTAAGTAGGCACTGCGTCAAGGGAACAAATAAAAAAAAAACTATCCCAAATATTGGCAGATGTGCTAATAGTATATTTATAATAATGTGATAATTGCTCTTTTGTGTGAATAAAATGCGATCCCTCACTTACTTTGGCCGGACAGCCTTAACCTACTCCCTTCCGACGCGTCTTCTAATATTTTCCTCTTGTCGTCATTTATTTCTTCCCACTGCTGTTGTCTGAAGCGTCCATCTTCTCCTCTGTCTTCACCATTTTGCCTTCACCTGAGAAAATGACACAAAATGCATTATTGCCTTTTCTTCCAATTAATGTTGTGAATGAATGTCAACAACAAATATTAAACATATAGAATGGATAAAAACGAATTGGTTTCCGAGGAAAATATTAGCAGTGGGAAGGACTATTTGTTTCTAGTTCCCTTTTTTTTTGCCTTCATCCTCCGTCTTGTGTCATGACAGAGCGTTTTCTATTTTCTTATACAGTGTATATCTTATAGAATGTTATTTTATTTTATACAAATTTCTTATTACTGACAGTTAAATTCCGACACTTGCATGGCTATTTACAAACTGTCTTTGATTCAAGTTGAAGTTTTTACTACAGAATATATGTGTAGAATGAACATTAGTTCATTTATTGGCAAGAATTACAGAAAATTTGAGTGAAACAATAGTTTTTTTTATAACACATTTCTTCGAAATTATAAGTTGAGTGAAACCTTTGTTTATATGAGGTAACATATTTAAATGAATTTATCTCCAAATTTTCTTGAAATTGAGTCTGAGTCAAATTAATAAGAAAAATGAAAAAACTGTTTTAGGGTAAAAAAAAAATATAGAAAGGGTTTATTTAACATTTTTTTGAGTTTCAATTAAGTTGGGCCAACATACACTACACTGACTACATTTTTTTTTTAATGTATTCTGCAATTGAAACTTCTAAATAATTGTCTAGTGATGTTGAACGTTATGAATGTCTAGTGATGGTTTGGTTCTAGTCATGCAATACAATTTTGTGATACACTTTCAACTGAAACAATAATTGTAAATGTGTATATCCCTATTAATATTATAAATGCGAAAGTAACTCTGTCTGTCTGTCTGTTACGTTTTCACGTAAAAACTACTGGACCGATTTGGCTGAAACTCAGTTTATATATATTTTCGATACCGAGGAAGAACATAGGATACTTTTTATCCTGAAAAATGGGATAGTTTCCGGGATAACATGATATTTGTCTGTTTGTTTGTTATGCTTTTACGAAAAAACTACTGGACCGATTTGGCTGAAATTCGGTACGTATGTAAATTAAATACTGAGGATGGACAAGGGATAATTTTCATTTTGGCCTATTTGGTCATTTTGGCCTATTTGGTCATTTTGGCCTTTTTGGTCATTTTGGCCTATTTGGTAATTTTTCCTTTTTGGTCATTTTGGCCTTTTTGATCGTTTGATCATTTTGACCTTTTTGGTCATTTTGGCCTTTTTGATCATTTTGACCTTTTTGGTCATTTTGGCCTATTTGGTCATTTTGGCCTATTTGGTCATTTTGACCTTTTTGGTCATTTTGGCCTATTTGGTCATTTTGACCTTTTTGGTCATTTTGGCCTATTTGGTAATTTTGGCCTATTTGGTAATTTTGGCCTATTTGGTAATTTTGGCCTTTTTGGTCATTTTGGCCTATTTGGTCATTTTGGCCTATTTGGTCATTTTGGCCTATTTGGTCATTTTGGCCTTTTTGGTCATTTTGGCCTATTTGGTAATTTTTCCTTTTTGGTCATTTTGACCTTTTTGGTCATTTTGACCTTTTTGATCGTTTGATCATTTTGACCTTTTTGGTCATTTTGGCCTTTTTGATCATTTTGACCTTTTTGGTCATTTTGGCCTATTTGGTAATTTTGGCCTATTTGGTAATTTTGGCCTTTTTGGTCATTTTGGCCTATTTGGTCATTTTGGCCTTTTTGATCATTTTGGCCTATTTGGTCATTTTCGCCTATTTGGTCATTTTGGCCTTTTTGGTCATTTTGGCTTATTTGGTCATTTTGGCCTATTTGGTCATTTTGGCCTATTTGGTCATTTTGGCCTATTTGGTCATTTTGGCCTATTTGGTCATTTTGGCCTTTTTGGTCATTTTGGCCTATTTTGTCATTTTGACCTTTTTGGTCATTTTGGCCTCTTTGGTAATTTTGGCCTATTTGGTAATTTTTCCTTTTTGGTCATTTTGGCCTTTTTGATCGTTTGATCATTTTGACCTTTTTGGTCATTTTGGCCTTTTTGGTCATTTTGGCCATTTTGATCATTTTGGCCTATTTGGTCATTTTGGCCTATTTGGTCATTTTGGCCTATTTGGTCATTTTGGCCTTTTTGGTCATTTTGGCCTATTTTGTCATTTTGACCTTTTTGGTCATTTTGGCCTCTTTGGTAATTTTGACCATTTTGATTATTTTGGCCTTTTTGGTCGTTTTTGCCTATTCCGTCATTTTAGCAATGTCGGTCACTGTGGTCTTTTGGTCATTTAGACCATTTTGGCCTTTTTGGTCAAGTTTTGTAATTTATTTTGTTGACAGATAGACGGGGGATGGTATATATAATAAGCGATATAAAATGAAGTGAATCTTCTGTGCGCAAATACATAAAAATGTAATATAATATAACCTGTAGCAGTTGCTCTATAAACAAGAGACACGCACTAGAGGTTAACCCGCGGCCCGCGGGGTAAACTCTAGTATTATAAATGCGAAAGTAACTCTGTCTGTCTGTTCCGTTTTCACGTAAAAACTACTGGACCGATTTGGCTGAAACTCAGTATATATATTTTTTCGATACCGAGAATGAACATAGGATACTTTTTATCCCGAAAAATAGGATAGTTGCCGGGATAAAAATATATTTGTCTTTCTGTTCGTTATGCTTTTACAGAAGAACTAATGGGCCGATTTGGCTGAAATTCGGTACGTATGTAAATTAAATACTGAGGGTGGACAAGGGATACTTTTCATTTTGGCCTTTTTGGTCATTTTGACCATTTTGATTATTTTGGCCTTTTTGGTCGTTTTTGCCTATTCCGTCATTTTGGCCATGTCGGTCACTGTGGCCTTTTGGTCATTTTGGCCATTTTTGCCTTTTTGGTCAATTTCTGTAATTTATGTTGTTTACAGATAGACGTGGGATGGTATAATTAGCGGTATAAAATGAAGTGAACCTTCCGTGGGCAAATACATAAAAATTTAATATAATATAACCTGTAGCGCTTGCTTTATAAACAAGAGACACGCACTAGAGGTTAACCCGGGGGTAAACTCTAGTCTATGTATATATATGAACCACTACTGTGCAAATTGAGCAAGGATCAGAGTGCCAGGTCGTCAGCGAGGGCCGGGCGGCGGCTTCGGGGCGGCGCCGCGAAGGACTCGCAAACACCGCGCCTCCGCCGCGCGCCCCGGACCCCTACGACTCGTCATCACAATGTCATCATTTCCTTGCTTTTAGTTCAACCTCTGCTCAACACGAGTCATCATAACGTGAAAAATTGTGCTAATGAAAGTAGAGACTGTTGATCGCGGTTTCGAAAAATATTATGAATAACAATCCAAAAACGTTCAACTGCTAGTCTCGGGCGTCCCATTATAGAGGATCGGACAGTATGCCCGCCACACTCGTCCGAGGTGGCTTTGCAGGTTTGACACATGTAGATAACTCTCAATATGGTTGCATCACAATGTTTTCCTTCACCGTTATTAGCAAGTGGTAATTGTATTGTAACAATATCCACATTAGATCAGAAAACTGACGAGTGGTGCATGCGTTCCGGTCAAGATCGAACCCGCGCCCTTTGAATTTAGTACGCGTGCGTTAGCCATTACGCTACCATGCTTATTGTAACATTTTAATTAAAAAGGAAGTTCTTCATTAAAATTAAGTAAAATTAGTCAAAAATTGCATTAAATATCGTTTGTAAAGTAATTAGAATTATTTTTACAATAATATTTTAAAAGTTAAATGATAACATATTATTTTAATGCCTGTTCTTTTATATGTAAAAATATTAAAATTTATTGTAACATCTGTCTATTCAACATTATTAATTTATACTATGCCTATGTAAGCAATCTTGTTTTTCTATTAATTATTTGTCTTTATTCTGTTGATTTAAAAATCGTGCAAGACAATAATTTCCACCCTTCACTTTCAATGGTATTATTCTTATGTTATACTATTGTTTCTCTACTTATTTTGTGCCGTCATTAGGGTTTAATTAATCCTTTTTGTTATTATTTTTGACTTTGTTAGCCGTTCGGAGGTTTGCAAATTACATTTTCTTGGAAGAACCCAGCCCACGCAATCGATTGTGCATTGTACCGTTTACTATAAAACTGCCCGAACGGAGAAGTGGAGCAGTCATGCGACGACTACGATACGAGTAAGACGTACACTCGATGAGCGATGTACTGACGGACTTTGCGCTGGTTATTGAATCGCGCAGTTTGAACTGGCTGTGTCCAGTCATATTCGTGTTTGCACAGTTCCAATGAACTCTATAGTAATTCCAAGGGCATTTGGCAATTCGATTCCAGTGTAAAGTGCAAAGAGCGAGGGGCACCGACCGTTGGGCTGGTCTGCGTCGGCGTCGGAGTGCGAGCGCCTGCGCTTGCGTGGGAACTTCCAGCCGCCGGCGGCGTGCTTGGGCTTCGGCAGCGGCTCCATGTCCAGCACCTTGTGGATCTGCCGGAACGCGATCTGCCGCAGGAACTGCTGCGCCGACGCCGTCAGATCCTCGCGCTTCTGCGGCTGCAGGTTGCCGAGGGCGTCCTGGAAATTCAATATATCCATTCACTATTACGAACAAGAAATGTATGTTTGTTACTCTTTCATGCAAAAACTACTCAATGGATTTTGATGAATCTTTACAGTAATATATGCTTACACATCAGAATAATTTATGAAGATATAGTGCGAGTTATCCAAAATGTAACGATTTTCCATCACCACACGGGTGAAACCCCGGGCGCAGCTAGTATATAATAATAAAAAAACAATGTTATCTTAAACTTTTTTTTACATCAAGATATTCAAGCTTCATTGTAGACGTTTAAATAAGTTGATTAGTGGTAGTAACCTTAAGATTATATATACAGAAATCTTAAATGCTACATAAAAATATGTAAAACCTTAAACATGTTCATAGATATATCTCCTAAGGTATTCTGTTTTCTAACCTTGTAACCTAGGTAGCAAATGAATTATTCCATATATGTGATTTAACATCATAACGAAAATTATTTGGTACATATAGCCTATTTCTTATACATATAAATTTAACTTTGAGGGCCCATTGTACTTACCACCAGCTCTTTCTCACAGGGGTCCCTCAACCCGGGGCCATGTTCCAGCAAGATCCCTCCGGCCACGGCCTCCATGACCCTGCGCAGCGCCTCCCCGGGAGACAGGGCCGCGTTGGCAGACTGCATCACTCCAGAAACCAGCAACTCCATTGCCTGTTTACCACAATAACAATATACAAAATGGTAGAAATTAATAAACAAATTCATTGCGATTATTATCCTCCGCTTTTCTTAACCAACCCAACACTAGTTGTCAGTCCACCTGGGTAGAGGTCACCGGACATTAGGGGAAACAGGGGTAATACCGGTCACAAGTATTACTTAGCAATCTCAATGGTGTTCGATTACGGACAACACAGATTAAAACGCGACAATTACGCTGCGAGAGCAAACAATAACTGGACGTTACGTAGTTACGCAAAAAGGATCCAACCCACAAAATGTTACTTTTGAATAAAGATTAAAGTTTTAGCTGTATTTCCGCATTGATGCAGTTTAACTTATTTATATAAAAAAATGATACATTTACTCTTATATTTTCCTAAGAACCCATAGACACAAACCAGTAGTACATCAATGCGGAAATACAGCTAACACTTTAATCTTGAATAATTCAAAAGTAACATTTTGTGGGTCGGATCCATTTTGCGTAACTATGTCCAACTAGTTTTACAAATCTGCTAGCAACAAGAAAGAAAGCGAAATATATCTGTTTGTTTTCAGTCCCACTAACAAAGTGCAAGTAGTAGTAAGTAGTTCACTGAACACTTTTACTGGTAACTTTAATATTTGATTTTCCTTTTTTATTGGTAGTATTTTTAATTTAGTTAATTATTTTTTGTATATAGCCATAATAAATTAATACATTAGTATATTATTTCATATTTCTGCAGTCAATATGCTTTTATATGAGAGAGAGAGAGAGAGACCCTTATGCTTAATTAAAGAGTATTAAGGAAAATTGAATAAATTTCGTTTTAAAGTAGTAATTACTGAGTCAGTGAAGAATTGAATTATTTTGTTGTAATTGTTAATATATAGTTATTATAGAATAAATATAAAATGTTTTCCTTAACCGAAAGGCATTCCCCCCCCCCCCCACCCCCTGCTTCCTCTACATTTCCTAAGTCATGGTCTCCACCCTAGACACGTCTGCTCCGTCGGCCATCGATCCAGTTCAGTTCAAGTTACAGCCAATTTTGATTGCTGATTTTATGAGCTACTACAACTCGCCGCAATTTCGTCGATGTAAGACTTGTAGCAAGAATCACAGTTGTTTTACGTTTATTTAAAAAAAAAGGGTATTTCCAGCATCACAATGGGTTATTTACAATGAAAATCCCGTAAACCCGGAATGAGCAATGTTACTACTAAATAGGCAACTATAACTGTTCTATAATTTTCTTAACAGATAATCAATGCGTCATAAAATCATTTACCAACTTGAGAAAATCGTGTCAAAACTCTAAATCCCGCAGATTACCAGCATATAAATTACCGTTGCATTTGAAAAGAACCTAAGCTATCGGTCTAGTGGAAAAAGTATTCGAATAAGCCAATTTTTGTGCGCCCGGAGTACTTCAACTGATCTAAGTCACCTCCGGGTAAAATCTCGCGAGATTTCCAAAAATTCTAAAGTCTGGTTCGTTCAGCGAGAACTGCATCAAAATAGGCCCCATCATTTTTACTTGAATCCCGAAAACCAACTCCCTCAAAAGTGCTCCCTATGTAACGAAGTTAGTCGTGTAAATAAATAAAGGATGAAAGGGTATTATTCGTTCTGTATCAAAACAGCAAATGAATTTAATAAATTAAGCAAGTTGGATGATCTATATCTTCCAACTTGCTTTAAATAGGTCTAAGTCTATACTTAGACCTATTTACTAATAGTGTAGCATTGTTTAGAGTAAAGTTCAAGTTCTATTCAAACTTGGATTTATCAGTTTAAGTACCTTATTATCTATGTAATTTTTTTATTGTTTCTTTGCTTAATAAGTCTTTTTTTTCTTTATATATACTGTTATCTGTGGAGGATTATTAATAGCTCCTCTTAACCCTTATTTTCGTCCATAATTGGCCAGCTGCCATCAAAATTGCCACCTCAAAACAAAGAGTTATATCAGCTTTTATTCTAATACAAATTCTATGTAGTTAGAGGGAGAAAGCACGAAAGCACGTTCGTATCAATTATCTGTATTGGACCACGGATTTTGTGGTGGTTCCGTCTTAGGGGGTTGATCTAGCTTATTTCTAGTTATTATTAATGATAGGTGCAAATAAAATGAAATACACTCACGTAGGGATTGAGGGGTGTCCAGTTGGGGATGCGCCTGCAAAGGTCCCTCAGGATGCGGATGATGATGACGCACGACTGCAGGCTGGCCGCTCTAGCCTATCGCACAAGGCGGTCAGTGGGCGCCGGGCGGCCGCGGCGGGGGCGCGCGGGCGCCGCCGCCGCGGACCACACACTTTATTGCTCCACTCTCATATCAGACCAAGTGTAATACTAATACATACGGCATACAGATAGACAAGAGACCAAATCAGACTCGACATTATTCTAATATACAGCAATGAAACAGAGCAATAAATGTGGAGGTTACACGAAACTGCGTTTCCGACTCTCCCAATGCATTTTTTCGGCTCACAAAGTGCGGGGAAACGCAGCTTGATTATTTCTCTTTACACAGCACTTGTAGCCACATGTTCATGGGAGGTGTATGTTTTTTTTTTAAATATTAATTTCAACATAAAAGACTACCGATTAATGGGGTAAAAATAAAACAAACATGTGACTAATAATAAATGTGCGCAATCCGACTGGACAACTTGTTTATCCCTCACATTATAATAAAATTTAACAGAATTATCTCAAACATTGAAAGCACTCTAGAAACTAATACATGTGGTACACATGTCACCAACATTAAAATTTCATTAAAAAAAAATACACATTTCTACAAACACGTTGATTTAGAAAACGATCAGTAATAAAAGAAATCTTTCAGATTTAATTCGTTTGACTGAATTTGGTGTTTACTGCTACTATATTTCATCAAATGTGTAACGGGTTCTATAGGGAAGCCTCTAGAAACTAATTTCAAAGCAATCATTTCAATATGATATAGATAAAAGATAGGTTTTGAATACGATAAAAATTCAATTATATAGCTTCTTTTTACTGCAGTTTGATTCCTGGTAAGCAAAATTTCATAAGCAAACTTTTCACTACATACTATGGTCCGACTGTCTCAGATCACCCGATATGTTACCCACAACACAAGTGTCACTTGCTTAAAGTGCGTTTATCTGAAATTTTGTTTAAAACGTGTGAAACTGTAGTGAGGGAAACCAAAGTGTTTAAACGAAGATAAAGGTGTTGCCGTCGGGTTGCGCACATGTGTTTATAATGTTGATTGTGGGCTCAGTACCTGGAACCACTTGGCGTGCCGAAGGGCGGCCAACGCGTCCAAACACTTCTGCCGCGGAAGCACATCCTTGTCGTCTCGCTTTATGTCGCCGCCCTCTAGCGACAACAACACAAAGGGTGTTTGACCATCACAACATCGACGCAAACGGGGCAAACATGGCGGGGGCATGAAGCTACCGTTTCCTACGAGAGCGGCGCCGTCATACTCTACACCCTAACTTGACGGTCGTCTTTTACTTTTCAAAAAAACGGACAAGCCCAGATTGGCGTTGATAGTTCACCGTTATGGTGCGGCTTCTGCGTAATATTAAATAAAGATTTAAATTGTCTCAATGAGTCTTATGTAAAGTGTTAAAAAATAACGGCGGTAACGAATTAATCACATTACTGTATAGACATATATTATCTGTCATCAACAATGTCGCATCCCGAATAGCGCATTAAACCCATCGCGATATCTACGTGAGAAGGCCTATATCTGTAACATTATCGCAAATGAAGCCAGTTCACCGCCGTAATGCAATTGACGGTAACGCTATTTGACGTTCGACGTCCTATTCCTATAGACGTGTCCCTCACATCGTTCGACTTATATTACGGCCGCCAGTTAACGGCACCGTTCTTTTAGGAAACCGTATCTTAATCGCGTGACAACGTGAAGCCGCCCTAATGTACGCGACCCACTCACCTATACACATGGAATTAAAATACTAGTAAACTCTGAAAAAGCCTGTAAACCAGTTATTTTCAAACGACGTCACAAGCCTCTCGTCTTGCGTTTTAATGTAGAAACACCACCAATCCATCAACATTTTATCATTTAATTTCAAACATATCGAGGCGTTATAGCTATTTTATCGTAAGCGACCGTTTGTACCTAAGTATATTTTCGTTGCAAAAGGTATTTTAAATCCATTATTTTGTTGTAAGAGTTTCAGTTTTAGTTACATTAGACCCTACTGACTCAAAAAGGCTTATAACAAAGTGATAAGTTTAAAATACCTTTTGCAACAATATACTAGGGTTCAAATGTCGCCAACGGTTTGATATTTTTTAGACAAACCTAATCAAACCTTGAAAAGAAACCTTTGGAATTTAATTAAATAATAAAATACTGCATAAGTTTAGTGGTGTTTTTAAAAACAAAGCACAAGAGAAAAAAATGACTTGTAGCATCATTTGAAATTTTTAAGGTAGGCTTTTTGGGAGTTACATGGGAATTGTACGCTTGTCATTCCTAGTATTCCATGCTTATAGATAATTCAATTACTTCAATATACTACTACAGAAGACATTCCTAATCAATTTGGGACAAGGTAGAGAAAATATAAAAACAAAGAGTATTCATTGCAGAGAGGGAATAGAGAAATGTTTGCTCCGTTTCTGTAGAGTGATATAGCACAGCGGCGCGCCGCGCGAGTGTTATATCTTAGTAGATGATCAAAAATCCTTTTCTTCTCGCCGCTTATCCTAATCACACCTAAAAATAAGCATTCAAACACATCGCCCGGTGCCGGGCTGTAAACTTTGAACAAATTATCTTATTTTTTTAAAATTCATCATTCAATATACTTAAGAGAAACAATCGGAAAACAAATATTCAGAAATACATATAGAAAAAAATGACACAGCAAGATTTATATGGAAAGTAGGCTCATCTAGATAGTTTGTTCGGACAGTTGTACCCGTTTGTTTGTTGACGATTTCGACAGCCAATTTCCAATCTCAACTGGCATATCGTCAATCTCGTTTAGGAATGGTTGCCTTCGGGCCAACGTGAGCCTCCGAACTGAACTTAAACACGACATCTAATCAAGCAAGGCGGTATGGACAATACGACTTACAGTTCCACTGCAGTATAGACCTATTCGTTTGAAAATCATGTGTCGTCTGGAAATGAGTATCGAATTATGGGTGTGTCAGATGTAACTGAGTCTTAAATCACCAAATGATCAATTGTTAAATGAAAGTTTCATAATTAGTATTTGCCAGTGACTTTGTCCACGTTGGACAGGTAACAAAGATGACGGGTAATGGCTTTTTTAAGTATAAAAATACAGTGTAAACTCCATGTAACGTCACTCGATTTAACGACAAACTCCCTTAAACGTCGAAATCACTTGGCTCTGTTTGGTTTTGCTTGTCTTCCATGCAATGATTACACTATATAGCATTTCACCCACAATTAAATAAATTTAAATTGCCAAAATTGGTACTGCTTTATTATCCTAGCCCGTAATAAACTCCACTGTCGGCATCATGCATACCAAAATTTCTAAGTACTTCCTTTATCATCAAGATACCTCAATAATAATAACAAGAATAAAATAAGTTAAAAAAATACAACAAAATTACTAAAGTAGCAAAAGACGTCAGACAAAAATAACAGACTTAACTCTTTTAACGGCAACTCTCTATAACGTTATAAATGCACAGTCCCTGCAGTATCGTTATATAGAGTCTACATTGTACATGAATCTTAGAACTTGGCGTAAAAACTCGGGATAATAGTTAATGTTACAAATGGCATACAAAACTACAATTGTTTTACTTAAGATGCGATCACTGAAAATTTTACATCGAAATCTATTTTGTTTTCAACCTGGCCATTATAGACCTCTCCCGGGGAAGTTCTCGTATAATTCTCAGGGGGTAAAGTACCGCAGATATTAAGTCTGGGAATTTATTGTCAGCGAAAACTGTATCAAATTGGCCCAGTAGTTTCAAGTGAATCCCGAATAAACAAACAAAAATGTAAGAAACAAAAGCAATGTCAAATTTCTATTAAATTAATATTACTGTACTTGTTCTATAAAAGTGTAAGACCTGTAGTGGACGGTCATTTTTTGCTACTTTTATGTTTTATTATACTTATGTACTACCGGTTAGAATTTGACAAACTCCATCCATACAAGTAAGCCAAAATTGTATATCTGTAAGGTGTTTTGTTTTGGCAGTATCAATATGCCTTTTTAGGTCAGCAATGTTCAAATATTAATTTCATTACAACAATATAATTATAGATAAAAAATATTACGCATACTGTCAAAAGTTTTGCCATATAAGGAGTTTGTCATTTAGTCTTATATTTGGTATGAAAAAATGTGAATTCAAGTTTGAAACCTTCCTTAGTGAAAACGACTATTTCGTTGAAATCACACATGGGGCTGCAGGGAAACTGTAAACGCGTGCTACCCTGAGAGCGAGTGTCGGTGAAATTGGCGCTGTCGAGAATCGCGCGTCGCGGCTGCGGCGGGGCCTCACCTGCGGGCTCGCGCATCACGGCCGACGTGAGGCTCACCAGCACGCTGACGGCGCCGTCCGACACCTGCACCGCGCCCTCGGCCGGCAGCAGCTCCACCTTGTACTTGGGCTCGTCGCCGGGGCCCTACCACCAATTCACACTTGCACTACTCACATTCACTTTTCGAACGCTCTTATAATTTTCACATGTAATCACAGAGATCGGAACGTACTCTGTCTACAAGTATCAAAAACAGAAGCATAATTAAATAAATGCTATTATGAATTACTGGACTTTTTGAATACATTTTAATCATTTTTATATATTAATGTGATATTAATATACTAATAAAATAATAATTGTAGTATAGTAATTACATTCTTTTTGAATTAATATTATGAAATTGTTTGTAGGATATTTAATTATATTTATTTATTGTAATTTTTCTATGCTTAACTGGCCAAACATGATGCACCTTTTCTTTTATACCACCATGCATACTCTGATATGTAAATACTCATGTTTAAATAATAAATAAACTTGTACCTTGACTTTACATGTCAGTAAATAGTAATTAACAAGTATACTGTTTTTATGATAATGTAGCAATTATTCATTAATAGAATTAGTCTTTCAAAATATTTTCCGACAGTAATATCACAACTAGTTGTGAGCATCTATATCCTGTTCAAGTATTTACTTTACTTTTGACGTTTGAACACCAACAACCAAGTTATACATTTTTAATAATAAACAATTTCAATTTTACTTTGAATGAATCGACGGGTGCAAAGTAAAAAGAGATATCTGCAAAATAGCTACATTACAGGAGAGCTAAAAGATAGTCGTATTAACTTCGTAGTATTTGCAAGAACATACGTAGCTGGCTTTTTTTACGTACGAAAATTTATTAAAATAATGTGATATATGCAAAACAAATAATGTCATATTGTATAGAACTGTTTTATTAAAACGATTGTACAATAAACTAAAAATCATCATTTTGTAGATAACATTATTTACTTTGTACCCGTCGGAATGTCAACTGACCTTGACCTTGGCGAGGTGCACGGGCAGGTCGGCGGCCACCCGCTTGAGCAGCGTGATGGTGGGCCGGTCGGCGCAGAGCACCACCAGCCGCACGGCGCGGTCGCCCTTCAGCAGCAGCCCCTTCGCCAGCAGCCCCACGCGCATCACGCCCTTGAGCGCGCGCAGCGGCGCCTCGCCCGCGCCCCCCGCGCCCGCCGCCGCGCCCGCGCCCCCCGCGCCCGCCGCCTCGCCCTCGCCCACGAACGAGAACCTGCCAGCCGCATCTCGTTTACCAATCACGTCTAGAACAGCCGGTTCCGCCACGCAAGTACGCAACCCTCAGTGAGAGCTATGTTCAGGTGATCAGAAGGCTGGGCAACAGATCATTGAGTGATCCAGCAAGGAAATGTAGTCAGCCTTCTTGGCACATTACCCATAGAAGACAGTGGTCTAGGCTCAATATTCTACTTATATTCTTGAGAGTCTATGGGTAGAATACAATACAAAGTTTCCTTTTATTGTATTAGATTATTTATAAATTTCTTCTTTGTACTAAGTAATAAATATAGACCTGTATCCAAACTATGCAAATAATGCTGTTCTCTGTCTGTTCCTAATTTTGCTATATCTCAATAACAACTTCACCAAGTTAAATTAATAAAAAATTTAGTGTGTATGAATAAATCCCATGATAGTTTTTTCCACAATTAGTCCAAGTAGGGACTAATTGAAAGATTTTAAATTTTTCTTTGTACAAGATACAAGTATTTAATATAAATTAAATACAAAGAGACACATATCAAAAGGAGTAATAAATTTAATATTAAACAGCTTATTTCTACGTTTCAATTTGGATACAAATTGATTCAATGTCATTGAATTCCATCAAGTCCTTTCACTTCTCTGCCTTTCTACCAAATTTAGACCTGTTTAGTATCAGCTTAAAATGAAGAAAGAGCTCCTTTTGTTTTTTGGTATTTTTAGGATTTCAAATCAAAAACAGAATAGGCCTAGATTAAATGCACTTACAACTGGTTGTCGCGCCCGTCCTCCTTGCCCTCAGGTTTGTCATCTTTCTTGTCGTCCGCTTTTCCTTTGGCGGCATTAGCCCCCTGCGAATCAAAGTCCTTTTGTTAAATCAAAAGCAAAAATTCAATTACATAATTATACCACTTGTTCTTGTGGTGTGAAAGTACACAAATTGAAGATAGGTGATCATCGGTTTATGGATACGTAGCATAAACACCTGCTTGTGTCAGGATAACTTGGACGACATAGGAAAAGGAATAAAAATATATATATATTTCGTATAAGAAATATCTGTTTTTCACTCATTTTATACGTATTACTCTACATGCAAATTTCAATAAAAAAATGTCTTTATTTAGAATGGTCTATTAAAACAATGTTAGTCCTATTGTACCTTATGTGTTAATATAATCTATTTACATTTGTCTTGATACACTCGATTTTGTATCTGAGAGAATACTATTAAATATGCCTGTTTGTTATTGAATGCTGAACAATAGTTTTTGAGTAATGGTAGCCCATCTCATGTTCAAACTTCAGTGCACATTCCTGTTACAAGCATATTTCTTTCTCTTTTTGTGTACTGGTATGTATGTATATTTATCTCTGTTCCCTTCCAATTCTGATTCACTTCACGAGGATGCCGCCATTGTGTCGTCGGATTTCGTTTGCGGTGTGAAATAAACAGATATGTAAGAAATAATAAGACTTTTGGCAACAATAACTTTTGTTGAAACAAACTAAATGGCGGCCGCCTTGGAAAGTGATTGTTATTGCTTACGTTGTGGTGACACAAAATCGCTTTGGCGGCACTTTTCGCATTCATGAAAATGGAAATACGACGCGTGTTGAGTCAGTCTTACGTGAATATTGCGACGGATCGGTTGTGTCCCGCGTATACATCCGCCCATACGTTGCCACTTAACGTGTGTGATATATATGAACATTTTTTGTGTGTGAACAATATATCCATGTAAATAGTTACAATCAAAACAACGTTCATGCAACCTTCTGATCACTGAAGCCTCAGCTCAATACCACAGTGGGGGCGTCGGGGGCTCACCTTGGGCCGGGCGCCGTCGGCCAGCGCGTCGGAGAGCGACTTGAGCGCGCGCTCGGCGTGCGAGACGGCGCGCTGGATCTGCTGCAGCTGCTTCTCGTCGGGGTAGATGTCGGCGTGCTTGGCCAGCACGTGCCGGTCGTCCGAGGTCTCGGGGCGGCGGCCCGCGCCCGCGCCGCCGCCGCCGCCGTACGGCAGCCCCATGCCCATGCCCATGCCGTGGTGCCCGTGGTGGTGGTGCATGGGGTGGTGCAGCGGCGCGCGGCCCCACCACGGCTCCGCGCCGCCCTCCCAGTACGCGCGCTCCTCCTCGTCCATGCCCTGCACGAATAAGCCTTTCACATGTTTTAAACTGTATGAAACCTCGTGTAAGCCAAACTTGAAGGGAGACAACAAAAAATTAGTTTTAGAGTTTTCAATTTATGGAGGAATTCGACTTAAAAAAACAATTGTAAGGTAACATTCGACTTGTAAGGGTTAACAATTCCTATCCCTATTAAATTTATAAATGCGAAAGTAACTCTGTCTGTCTGTTCCGTTTTCACGTCCGTTCAGTCAAAACTACTGGACCGACTGGCTGAAACTCAGTATATATATATATATATATATATATATTTTCAATGCCGAGAATGAACATAGGATACTTTTTATCCCGAAAAATGGGATAGTTTCCGGGATAAAAATATATTTGTGTTTCTGTTTGTTATGATTTTACGGAAGAACTAATGGGCCTTTTTACTCATTCTGGCCATGTCGGTCACTTTGGCCTTTTCGGTCATTTTAGCCATGTTGATTATTTTGGCATTTTTGGTCAGTTTGGCCTTTTTGTCATTTTGACCATGTCGGTCACTGTGGCCTTTTTGGTCATTTTGGCCTTTTTGGTCATTCTGACCATTTTGGTCGGTTTTGCCTATTCCGTCATTTTGGCCATTTCGGTCACTGTGGCCTTTTTGGCCATGTCGGTCATTTTGGCCTTTTTGGTCATTTTTAACATTTGATTATTTTGGCATTTTTGTTAGTTTTTGCGGTAATTTTGGCCTTTTTTGGTCATTTTGACCATTTTGGCCTTTTTGGTCATTTTGTCCTTTTTGGTCGTTTTTGCCTATTCGTCATTTTGGCCATGTCGGTCACTGTGGCCTTTATGGTCATTTTGGCCATTTTGATCATTTTGGCCATTTTGATCATTTTGGCCTTTTTGGTCGTTTTTGCCTATTCCGTCATTTTGGCCATTTCAGTCACTGTGGTCGTTTTGGTCATTTTGGCCATGTCAGTCATTTTGGCCTTTTTGGTCGTTTTTGTCTATTCCGTCATTTTGGCCATGTCGGTCACCGTGGCCTTTTTGGTCATTTTGATCTTTTTGGTCATTTTGGCCTTATTGGTAGTTTTTGCCTATTCCGTCATTTTGGCCACGTCGGTCACTGTGGCCTTTTTGGTCGTTTTGGCCATGTCGGTCATTTTGATTATTTTGGCCTTTTTGGTCGTTTTTGCCTATTCCGTCATTTTGGCCATGTCGGTCACTGTGGCCTTTTGGTCAAGTTTTGTAATTTATGTTGTTTACAGATAGACGGGGGATGGTATAATTAGCGATATAAAATGAAGTGAATCTTCCGTGGGCAAATACATAAAAATTTAATATAATATAACCTGTAGCGCTTGCTCTATAAACAAGAGACACGCACTAGAGGTTAACCCGCGGCGCAGCCGCGGGGTAAACTCTAGTTATATTATATGTTTATATAAGTTGTAAAATCAAATATTGCTATGTTCGAGATACCGAGATCCAATTATTTTTTTTTAATCAGAGAGAAATAAGTACTGAATTTGCTTCTAGAAGGTTCAGATTTCGAGCAACAGAAGTTCTGAGGGAAGGGAACACAATTTTTTTTTCTATTTTGGGAGGTTTTTGATTTATCGAGATTCGACTTAAAGGAGCTCTACTGTAATAGACTAAGTGTTAAAAAAATTAAATATAAAACAAGTGACAAAAAAGTGGAAATATCCTACGAAAAGAGACAAAAACCCTGACTAACATGGGCATCAGGAGAGGCAGAATTCAAATAATAATGAAATACTATTTGAGACAATAGGTGTGATGATATAGGTAGACATAACGCCTAAAATAACGTTTGAAAGTGTGAAGTTGACTCACGTCGTGCATACGCCTCCTGGCCCATATCTCATCCCTGACCAGCATGCGCTGCGCCTTGGCCTCGGCCAGCTTGCGCTGGTGCATCGACGGCTTAACCTTCACCTCGAGGTCGGGCTGCACCTGCAGCGCCACAGCAAACATTAACAATTTACTCTCAAATTATGTCTTCTCTAATATATCACAATACATTTCAAATAACACAAGAAAAGCCGTTTTATTTCATACTCCATTTATTGACATTTCAATTTGGTTTTTCTGTTTTACAGTCTTTCAATATTCAATATTGAGAGACACAAGAGAGTTCATTATGTTTCAATTTCTATGAATCAACCAAGTGATTTAGGCACGTTCCACAAGACTCACAACGACCAAAGTCACGACCGCGATTTTTCCCGTTGCACTTGCTTGCGGAAGTCACAATCATAAACTTTAAGGGAACGGATTATGGAGTATTGATGTCATAACTATGAAATACACAAATGTCAGTGGTTGATTTGAATATCACGCATTTTTATATATCAATCGAGAGAATGAATGCTCTGTGGTCAACGCCCACTTCGACCCAACTCTTCAAGGGTCGTTGTGAGCGCCGTGTGATCGAAAATGATGACGTCATTGTGACGTTTTCGCTACGAAAGTGGTTTTCACCATCAGTGAGATATAATAGTTCACCTAAGGTTTATATACATAAAAAGCTGAAGAAACTTTTCATCTCAGTAAAATAGTGTTTGTCGCCACAGAATTTACCAAGGGAGGTAGGTACAACTGTACAAGCCGGGCATGAAAACAGTAGTATGCTCACGCTGCTTTGTGTGTATGGAAGATTATAAATTTACTATGAGAGACATTCTCGTTTTCTATGGCCAATCTCCAAGATTCAAATATATACTATGGTATGCAAAGTGAACTATTGTATGCAGAAGTTTCATTGTATAGTGGTATTTAAGCAAAAGGTGCTTCATTAACTTCCTACGGTTCAGAGCTATTTGCTAGAATTTTGACCCAGTGCAGTCGCAGGGAAAACTGGTTATAGATAAAAATGAAATCCGACTTATAATATCAAGTCATCCTCATCACGCCGTTTAATCACGCGACGCGCGGATCTCTCGGCAGCCACTCAGGGCCGCCGGGCTCCACGCGCGCCTCAAACCTTTTACTAAGTAATCATCGGATGCCTTGATTTTCTAACACGAAATGGTCGCACTACTGTACCACCAGTGCACTGTTTGCTACAACTCCATTAATTCTGCGAAAAGTGATTGTGTAACAAATTTATTTAAATAAAGAAAAGTTTTAGCTAGAATAATTCGAACTTACGATTTATTCCTTGCGAATCGAATATTGGTATTCGATTAGAATAATTCGACTTTTTTTCGAATGCCAAATTTTCGAGTATTTTAAAAAATTGCATGTGTAAGCTTTTTCTCATAGATTTTTTCCAAACGAAAATTATTAATTATAAAAATCAAAATAAATTGAAAAATATCTCTTGTCAACACTAGTAGTATCTAGATTTCTTATGTTATTAACAGAAATGAGCATATATTGAAATTGAGTAATTGTTTTCTCCAAGTAATTGATTTTTAATAAAAAGGTTTATTATTCGTAAGTAGAATATACTCATACACGATGTAATGGAATTCAAACTGGAAACAATAGAAAACCCAGTGATATTTCGACAATTCGCGAATTATTCCTCGAATTTCGTTTGGATTCAAATTTCGAATCGAATTTTAATATTAGATTCGAAAGATATTCGCACATCCCTATTAGCTTAACGTGTTGCTTGTGTGCATAGACCAACCTTCTTCTTGTACTGGAGGCGGTGGCGGCGGCCCTTCATGTGCATCTCCTTGGCGTTGGGGTCGTTGAACTTGCAGTCGCACAGCTTGCAGTTGAAGGAGAGCGCCTTGCCGTCGTCGCCGCGGATCTCCTCGATGTAGTCCTGGCCCACGGGCTGCACCTCGGGCTCGGCGTCCGCGTCCTCCTCCTTCTCGGCCTCCTCCTCCTTCTTCTCGCCTGGCGGTTTACTCTCGGTAGAGGCGCCGCCCACTGTGCTCAGACCCCCCGACGCCACAAACGCGATCTTCGGTGTGCCCGCCACTGTCTTTTTCGCTACACGGATTTCAAGCGTGTCAAATTCTCTCAAAACGCTACTCGATCTTTCACGAAACGGCCACGTATTTTATTGAGTTTGTGTAATTAAAATCATTTTCAGCCAAATATCTAACTTTGAACGCCTAGAAGCACAAGTGGAATGGACCTTTTCCATCCACTTTTTTTAATTAAAGCTACGCCTTTGGCATTGATTTTTGCCAATTTCAAAGAAAAAAAAGACAGATGCATTGAACTCTTAAAAATATCAAATCACTGAAAAATTTGACTTATTGACATCAAAATCAAAAAATTTAAAAAACAAATCCAAGATTTTTTATGGCTTGTGGTAATTTTCAATCAAATATCAAAATTGAAATATGCTGTTTACTCATTTAAGCCTTTGAACATTTATGTGGAGTGGACCTTTTCTATATTCTTCTTAAAACATCAAATCATTGAAAAAATGTGACTTAGATTAACATGAAAAAACTTCAAACAAATTTGAGGCCTTTTAACTTTAAAATCCATAAAAAAGGCCCATGGAAACTCACACTCCATATCTGTACCGAGTGCTGGTCGATAGTAAAATTGTTTCTAGTTTTTAATATATTTTTTTATTGAGTAAAATGTTGCATAAAGAGAAAATTTGACGGTAGGAAATCCATCTAGCGAGAATACGCGCCTGGATACAGATATGACACTGTGGCACGCGGGAGGCAGCACAGGGGCACACCGTGACAACTATGCCCTTGGATTAGCAGTGGGCTCATCTCGAAGGTCATACTTGGCACAGATACATCTCTGTTACAACAACTATATACTATGCTTACACATGTCCTGAAATCTACTGTTTACATATTTTTTAATTAAACAATTAAATTTTGCGTTATATAATATAATAACGGCCCATAAATTTCCCACTGCTTGGCTCGGGCCATCCATTATAGGGGAATGAACAGTACCGTAAAATCGGGGGAATCAGGACACTTTTTATGTTCGACATTGATTTTTATCGTTTTTTTTTGTAGTTATAGTAATAAAACGGAGATCATAATGCTTCCAGTAGTTTAAATTTTCATTTCTAATGCATTAAGATATAGTTTATTAAAGAATAATCATAAAAAGGTACAAAAACTCACTTGTCCCTATTCACGCAGGCGTTGGGGTGAATCAGGTCGCTTAAGGGATTAATAGAGTTTTTCACAATCTACAAAGTTTTCTACAATACCTAGCTGGTAGGTAGTGTCTATTTAGGTTAGTTACGTAGGTACTTGACATATACCTACCATTTTTTAAAGTGTCAGTCTCCTAATATATTATCATAAATGAATGTGTTAATGTTTTGAAGTACGTTTTTTTTAAAATACTTATGACAGGATGACTGAGTGTAGCCAGATTATAGAAAAAATATTGCAAGCTTCAAATTTAAATCCTACCACAAAGTAAAACAAAACTTGTGGTTTGTCCCAATTCACCCCCTAGACCCTATTCCCCCCATTTTACGGTATATCCGCCACGCTGGTCCAAGACAGTTTATCAGTTATCTTGATGTGCATGTCGCATCACGATGTTAGCACATTGTAATTGTAACAATACATTAGGTCAGAGGACTACCCGAGCGGTGCAAGCGTCCTTTGCAGTGAATATGAAAGAGCGAGCTCACCTCCACCCACCTTGGTGGGCTCGGTGGAGGGGATGGGCTTGCCGAGCATGGTGTGCAGCTTGACGACCTTCTGGTGCTTGATGCCGCGCACGTGCGCCGCGTACGCGTCGGAGCCGGTGCACGTGACGTCGCACAGCTCGCAGCGGAGCGCGCCGCCGCCGCCGCCGCCGCGGCCCGCGCCCGCGCTCGCGCCCGCCGCCGCCAGCTTCACGGCCGCCTCCTTCTTCTTGTGCTTCTGGCCCTCCAGGTGCTCCTTGTACGTCTGCGCCGAAACCAAAGTATGCTTTATGTAAACTAACACTTTGTTACTTAGTTATATTACTTACATAAGATGACCAACTATTTTTTGTTCAAAAAGAGTAAGTACACTTTGCAAGTATTTCATAGGTGAAGAAAAAACAATAAAAACTTTAGTTTTCTTTTAAAAACATATTTTTCTTTGGAGTGGATTTTTTTTGTTAAATGAGGATGTTCGTCTAATAATGTAGTCACATCCGAACAACTTTCATTTTGCATATTAAATTTGACTGTTAATACGGCAGATAATGCTCCAATACATTCCCTAGTGAAAATACCCTTTCAACAGCAGCATTAGTGCCTGGACAACATAAGGAAATTTCTATTAAAACTTTTAAATTTTCATGTGGGATATATTCTACTCTAAAATGTCGAAAATTTTCTACCCATCTTTTGTCAAATTCTATTTTCTCATCATTCCATTTCTTCAATTTTTCTTCATTTAAATATAAATTTACTCTTATTTAATTAACATACAAATGAGTACTTTCAGAGTACAGGATTTGAAGAGTACAGTTTGCGAAAAAAGAGTACAAGACTCAGTAAATGAGTACAGTTGGTCACCTTAACTTACATAAAAACTTAATTCGGTTTTTTACCATATTTTAAATAACAAAGAAACTAAGTCCATATAATTAAGACAACTGCCCAGTAAAACAGATGTTTGTCTAAGCCAACCTGATTTGAAATAATATGATGAATAACTCTGCCGGGAAAATTCCCGCGGGACTCCCGAAATACGAAGTATCCTTGGATTTAAAAAAGAATGTAACCTATTGTTTCAGTAAAAAATACCAGAATAAGCTAATTTTTATGCACCCAAACCACTTCCAAACAACTAGCGGAAAAATTCTTGGGATAAATTTGCCGTCAAACAACAAAAACCATATCAAAATTGGCCCAGTAGTTTTAATACAAATCAAAAAGAAATCTAAAAAAAATGTATCATATTCTCTAACATTTGTGTAGTCTATTCCATTTTTTTTAAATAGGATCAGTGTACAGACATGGCACGTTTAGAATTTTATATTATAAATTTTCTATTGAATATTTATAGATTTAAATTGCATGTTGTGTTAATGGTTTTGTTCAACCTTTCTGGGTTAATTTAATAAAGCATATTTTGTAATATAATTAGCAATTACAAAATAACCATATTCTCAACATTATTATTTTCGTGTGTGTTATATTGATTTTATGTTCTCACAAATTATCTTTTTTTCTCTCTTCTATATAGCATGAGTCACATGCATGATAATATAATTTACATGTGACACTCAAAAATCGGTGTTGTGTTTGAATTCGGTAGTTGACAGTATGAAAAATATAGACTGATTTTAATATATATCGTAGATTAAGATCTAAATATGACAAAAATAAATTGTTTTAACTAAAATATTAAATATTCATTGATATTTTTGAGAAATAAAATTGTTATATTGCAGCCATTAGCCACGTGACAATGAACGCCGATCAGAGCGCGTGACGTCATAGTGTGCAAAACACAAGAAGTTATCAATGACTTCTCAGATAACACTTCAATGAAACAGATGTTTGTTTTGCACACTGTGACGTCATGCGAGACGCCATGACAGCTTGACGCGTTTTTGTGACGAAATGTCAAAATATTTATAAAATTGCTAAATTAAATATGTTAATGTTGTTTTTTTGCTGAATATTAATATTTTGGCTAAAACAGACCATAAGGATCAAAATAAACCTGGTTCACAAAAATTGTCAACTACCATATTGTGGCATACAATTTATGTATATATTCTCTACTCCATCTAATTACTATTTAGTCTTGTGTGTGCCGCTTTTCGAAATAAATATTTTCTTTCATCTTTAAATGACATATCAATAGTAACATTCATAAACATTTTCTTTTTGTAATACCACATATGTTATGTCAAGATAAATGAACAAGTAATTGTTTTGCCAAGTGCATATGAGGAGTCACCTGTGGCCCTGCGCAGGAGATGCGGCACACGTCGCAGTAGTGCAGCTGCTGCGCCTTGGGCGGCGGCTTCGGGCGCCGCTGCTGCCCCGCGCCCACGCCGCTCTTGTTGTAGTTCTTCCAACCACTATGGGAAACAACACACACTTTCATTCGCTGTTCCTAGTCTAACAATACTACTAGTATTTGACAGCGACTGTCCACGTTCGACAGGTAACAAAGATTACAATTAGTAACCAACTTCAAAAAGGAGGAGTTCTCAACTTGATTGGTATTTTTTTTATGTATGCCGATTACTCTGATATTTATGACTCGATTTACGCGATTCCTTTTTAGTATGATGCGGAATAGTTGCCATTTGGTCCCCTAAAAATTTAACATAGTTTTTGCTCAATATAAAACCAAAGATTATTTTCAGCAGGGTAAATAGAGAGAGAGAGAGAGATAACACTTTATTATACACAAAAATATAAAAAAACATTTTCTAGGCAATACAACTCTTCCAGGTAACCTAAGGTAAGTAGAGGGTAATGAATTTTTCTGTATGAAAATACATGAATCCCAGATATTCACTTATAACTCAGGATATGTTTACTAAAGGCATACACAACTACAATTGTTTTAACAAAATTAAAGACCAAGTCTTAATAAACCTGTTTTTTTTTATTTTAAAATGTAAAAGGGAGTAATAAGAGAGCTGAGAGGGGGTAGTAATAAGAGAGCTGGAATTTAATATACAATTTATCATCCATTTAAAAAAAATAGTTTCTAGGGACATAATTTATGTAATTTTCTAGCAAAAAAGAAAGTAACTTTAAGAGCAATTAAAAAGCAAAAAACATATATATAATTCTACATCTCGAAATGGGTACAAAGTAAAAAATTACTAAATTTTATAAATTTGTAGTGGTAACTATGTTTTACTTGGCACTGACTTCAACAGGTTGCAGAAAATATTTATTATTTGCTTTTTTATTACTCTTGAGGCCAGTTTCTTTTTTTACTACATAATGTATATTTTTCACTTTAAGTTACATAAATATTATAAATTTAATTGTTATTCAATAACAATAGTAAAGTTGAAAATTCAGTAGCATTCACTGCAAAAAGAATGATAAAATTAGTTCAGAAACAAAAAAAAAACATGACTGAAAAATCGACAAAAATTGGACATTTTCTGTCTGATTTTATAGACTAGTAAACAGGTGCCTTTTGGACCAACTTTTTTCAGCAGTCTCCGAAAATTATAAATGATCATGTGTCACAATGTGTCATTCGATTCGGAATGGCATCTAGATGATTTTTGAAGTTACAGTTTCTGGAGTCAAGACTTTTTTTAGGAAATTTTCTCCTCTTTTCGAATCTTTTTTCAAATTTGAAAAATCTTTATTACTTTTTGAGATATTTGCAAAAATCTAAACCCCCCCTTTTTTTAGTTAATTGTTAATAACTTTTACAATTTTTGCAAGCAGAACTTCATTAAAAAAAAAAATCATCTAGATGCCATTCTGAATCGAATGACACCTCATTTATAATTTTCGGAGACTGCTGAAAAAAGTTGGTCCAAAAGGCACTTGTTTACTAGTCTATTAAGGAATCTTTGGTACCCAAACTCCAATGACAATAGAGTTTTGAACTGATAGTAGCAAAGTGGCAACGTCAAAGTGTTGTTTCTGCGTACTATGGTTTTGGGTTAGCATAAAGTAACATTGGTTTGGGTTACCCTCCGCCGCCAGTTTTGTTCTGCTGCGCTACGTACATGCTGGCTGCGTTGTAGAGGGCCGTGTCGTACGCCGAGCCCGCCCGGTTGCTCGTCGCTGCACGAAACAACACAAAGCAGTAAGTACAGTTCACCTTAAAGTCGACTTTTGCTTGTACAGGAAACATTAACATTTTAATGAATATTACTTTTAGATAATATAGAAACATGTAAAAAGAAAATTGGTATGTTAAAAATGAGAGGCAGTGAGATTAAGAATAGTTTTAATCATCAGGCAAAAAGAGGATATAATCACTATGCTTTATCATTAATATTAAAAGCAATAAAAGAGTTTATACATTCTCTAAACAACCTTTTTAGACAAGATAAACAATGAAACATGTTTGATCAACTAATTTTAAACTTTATTAGATAACTAGCTTCCGCCCGCGACTTTGGCCTCATGTAAAGTTTTTTAACCATCCCATGGGAACTCTTTAATTTTTCATGGTCAAAAGTATCCTGTATATCCCATATGACCAGGGATATAAGCTACCGCCACACAAAATTTAATTTAAATCGGTCCAGTCGTTTTGGAGACTAGACCGTACAAGCAGACAAACAGAAACAAAAAAAAGGCACAAGGGACAAAATGGTGAATAAAACAAAACTAGTTGTATGTATAAGGCTGAAACACACTTGAGTTTGTAAATAGTATGAAGTGGACTCACGCTTGGCGGTGTGCGCGGGCGCCGGCGTGGCCGTGTAGGGCTGCGTGGCGTACGAGGTGGGCGTGGCCGTGGTGGCGGTGTACACGCCGCCGTACGCCGGCTTGGCCACGCCCCCGCCGCCGCGCGCCCCGCCCTGCACGACGGAAATGTACTTTATTACAATTATTTAAATATTCACTCGCACGTTGCGCACACACGCAACGTCTTATGTACAACCTAAATAAACGTCGACATGCACTTACGCGACCAACTCATCCGGTAACTATTGTATACCAAAATCATTTTGCAATAATTAGCCGGAAATTTGCTCATGTAAGTGCATCTTTAAAAAATATTATCTTAACATGTTCTAGAAACTTTTTGCAATGAATGATTTCAAATCAATCATTTACCAAAGTGTACATTTACATTATCAGTAGTATTATTTATTTAGTAGCATTTTGTTGTCTACAAAGAATACAATTTCCTGCGGCCGGGCGGCCTTTCGCAAGAGGCGCAATAGTGACCAGATTCCAGTCACCCATAAGAAAACAGCAGCGCATTTGTAACACCTTTGGTATTGCAAACGTCCATAGGTGACGGTAACAGGTTTTGTGACGTTGTAGGGGGGGTAATCTCTGGATCTACTAAACCTATTCTGAAAATTCTGTCACCAGTGGAAAGCTACATTATTCCTGGGTGACATAGGATATATATTTGATTGTGATTAATATTTCTTTCTGATGTCCAGAGAAGTGGGCACGGATCAGCTAGTTGCTTATATTTTACATTACAGATCAGCTGTTTGAAACCTGTTACAAAACATTTATTATTTTGTAGGTAATGTATAGGTGTAAAATTTGCTTCCAACTTTTTCCTGTAGCAGGTTAGGGAATGGTATATATAACAGGAAATTTAATTAAAATTTCAATTTGTACATAAACAAAGATAAATATGTGTGCTCATGATGGTTCCGTAAGCCATATTTAGCTAGCTGCATGTGAATTAGCAGCCCGAACAAATATGCCAAGTATAAAGTAAAATATCTATCAGCTATTTATTACCACTAATTATAAAAAAACAGCAATAGTAAATTTGCATGCTTATGTAATTTAAAATATTCTGTAATAAAGATATGTAATAGAATTTAATATTTTTGTCTTTTATCTGTAACTACACTTTTTAAATGCAAAAATTATTTAACACCAAAAATTATTGTGTACATCACTACTTAGTCTTAGTTTTCTCACATAAAATTCATGACACCACTACTACTTTCAATGTAAATTTTACAAAAATAAAATAGTAGTAGTAATCCAGGTATATTGTATAAAAACATACCTAAGAATTTATGGTACAATGTCAGACACACGGTTAACTATTAATCTTTTTTACTGATTCTCCAAGTAAATATTTTACCTCACATAATATTGGCAGACTAACACACATATTGTAAATCCCCAAATTAAGCAAGTTACGCTTGTGTTATGGGTAATGTACATTATACTCTGGGGAAGTAACCCAAACCATAAGTAATGGAGAAAATACTTTTCCGAATTTACTATACCGGGAATTGAACCCGGAGCCTCTGCATTGCAAATGTACAACGGACAACTCTGGAGAAGATCCCAGACACTCAAACCATAGTAAATAATAGAGAAATTACTTTTCCGAAATTTACTATACCAGGAATCTAACCCGGAGCCTCTGTGCTGCAGTGAGGTACGGCGATAAATGATTAGCCTGTTCAACCACAGAGGCTGTCAAACCTTAAAAATATAACTATAAACATATTTAAAGTTCTATCAAAGATAAAAGCTATTCTTTATAACTACTGCACAATTTTGCTAAATTGGGTTTAAATTTCCAGATATGTAACTGTTTGATATGAGTTTAATTGCTACGTCATTCTGTGAAGAAGCGAACCTAAAGTGCAGACCCTAGCAGGAGCATAGTGAGCAACTCACCTGTGCGTATGTGGCGGTGGTGGAGTAGGCCGGCTTGGCGGCGGCGGTCGCGTCGTAGGTGGGCTGCGGCTGCGGCGGCGCGGCCGCCGGGTACGCCGCCGCCGCCTGCTGGTAGTACGCGCTCTTGCTCGCGTCGTACGCCGACGCCGCCGCCACCGCCGCGTGCGCGTGCGCGTGCGCAGCTGCAACAGAGCCGACCAACTCAGCCACTTTGGCAAACGCGAAACCCACTCCATCGGTGTAATACCTCACTCTCACTAAATATCAGCATTGAGCTAATCATGTTTCGTAGTAGACAATCGCTGTATCCAATCATACTCGAATAGACAAATCTATACACATTGTTATGCACAATACAAGCATGAGTTAAAGTTAACAAAATATTTATACTGTTTATTCTACGTAGATATATATTCTTATTTACAAATTATTATTGTTTTTAAATTAAATTCGTAGAATATTCAGGTTGTTTCAGTATTATGCAAAAAGGAAAGTTTGTGCTGAATATCACAGCATTGGATATTATGTTGGCACAGCAATAAGCTGAGTGCAAACCTCATTTACTGAAAATGCAGTGTACAAATGCTCAAGTACATTGCATTTTTGTGTAATAATGATGATGATCGCCCAATAGCCAAATTCCCCCTCCCACTACCTTATCCTCTCTAATCAATTCATCATGAGTCTTGGTTTCTCTATCCTATTCCTCCTATTCCATCACTTTTAGCCCATTTTAAAAGCTGTAACTTTCTTCACTATAAATAAATTACATTAGTCCTATACAAAATACAAATATAAGAAGTTGAGGACTGCTCAAAATTTGAAATGTAAGAGGATCAAAATGAGACTTGTTACAACAGTAAAATAACACCTCTATGGATAGTCATATAACAAACAGGTCACAATACAACTGCCATCTACAAGTAAAATGAGATGACCAAGGCCAATCGCATTGAATTCTGAACAAACATTTCTAAATTAGAATTTTGATCTTAACACAGGTACAAGTTCTGAGGAATGGGACAAACAAAGGAATAGCATTTTTCTAATGTACATTTATTTGTTATTTGAAATATAAACTGAAGCGATGCTTTGCTTTGCTCCTGTCTTAACCTTCCAACCCATATTTAATAAGTTTGGATGTGTTCATAATAAATAAAGATGCCCTATAACTATACCCCATCAGCCCTACAAAACGCCTCACAACCCTTGAAGCAATATATTGTACTATTTCATTGTAAATGGACAGGTTACTTTCATAAACACATTTCATAATCAGCAATACCGTGGAAGAAAACTCCTGAAAATATAAACTAGTACAGTGAAGGAAACTTATATTGTATTCTACTATAATCTCTCTACTATCAGTAGAATACTGAGCCTGGATCATGTCAATAGGTAAGATTCCTAGAAGGCTGGGTATGTTATGCCACTGATCACCAAAGTGTATGCTATATGTATATCTAGCTTACACTCTATTTTTTTATTTACATTAACCACTTGCAAAAAAAAATAGGTTAGGTTTTGTTTGAATCTCTTTAAACTACAACTTAGCCCATTTCCTTTCATGACTTAAATCTTTAACCTAATAAATTATATTACATACAGGTATTAACCAAGTTAAATATTTGCTAGTCGTTTAACAATGTTTTTATAAATTAAAGGAATTTGTAAACCCAATAGTCTTACAATGAGAGTAAACTAATTTCAATAAATTATGAACTATGTCAATTCAATATTATCAAACATATTGAAAAATAGTCATTAAAATCAGTACAAAATATTGTCAATGATCAATTATTTTTCTTTGCTGAAATATCACAAATATTTAAGATTTACATTTACCGTGCCTATAGCCGACTATAATCAGGAAACATATTTTCTTTCATGATTCATAACAACAAGATTACTTTTTGAGCGGTTACCTACCTATAATTGAATTACGCAAAATCACGCCGCACCAGTATCGATTTTATGGTTAGGTCAGTGTTGGGGCAAACAATCATATTAAACAGCATTATTTACTTCTTTGTTATGGAAATATTATAAAGATTGAGTTGCTTAAAAATCGTACCTTGGGTAGCCGCAGCCGCCTGATATGCAGTGTCGTAGCCCGTGGCTGCAGCTCGCTGTGTTCCATAGGTGGCAGCTGTGGCCGCTGGCGCTACGGCGTAACCTGTCTGACCGCCATATGCTGCACTTGCTGTGGCCGCGCTAAAATATGATGGGTCACTTAAAATAAAAGACCAAAGTCATTTCAAAAAAATATCCTAGGATCAATATACTCCTGACGCCATTTTGGTTAGGACAAACATCGAGCACAAGGCCCATCAATCATTATGAAAATTAAGACACTTACCACCAACACCAGGGCTTTATTAATCGAATATTAAGGAAATCCACTCACCCGTATTGGGTTCCTCCATGAGTAAACCCAAAATAGTTATTTGCTGCCATCATTTACCAATTTTCTGCGTCGAAACAACAGACGCATCAAAGCAGAAAAGACCGGCGTTTTATTTTTGACAAATATGGCGGCGATTGATTTTAGAATAATGAATGATTCTGGCTACAATGTCTTTTGAAGCAATCGTATTGATATTGCACTTTTGTGACACTTATTATTTATTTGGACCTGTCCAATATTACGAAAAAAAATTTTTTTTATTTTCAATCTAATTCGCACAGTAATTTTATAAAAATATGATTAAAACGGGTATAAAGTTCGTTTTCCTAATATGGGGAGGCCCGAACGCAGAGTGGAGCGTTTACGGTTTAAAAGCTGCGTCCAATGCGTCCCAACGTAGACTCTCTGTCTACGCGTCCCAAGCTGGGTATGTACCATATATTCAATATACTCTATGGTATGTACATTGCTCTAATGCACAGAGTAGTTTTATATTGCTCTAATGCGTCCGTCACGGTCCGTCAGTTGCGACCACAGAACACAAGTACTCTCTAACGAGAGGCTGCGACTGATGACGCGTCCCGTAACCCGTAATTTGTGGGCAGCATAACGCCGAAATCACTTTTATTAAAAAAAACTTTCGTTTTAATGCGCGTACAAACAGTGCCAAATGTGCCAATGAACAATAGGCTTCAAAAGAACAGTCTATACGCATTATACATCAATATCTGTACGCAAATAAAACCATAAGCGGAAGTAATTATTTTCTTGTATCTCTTAACCCTTTTACAGTTAAAGGGAATATTTTTCCCACCAACTTTTTTTTTAAGTAAAAGTAAACCTGTTTATCTTTCCATTTTTTTCGATTTGGCAACACGAATTATAAAAGAAGAAAGTCAATTTTTTAAATTTGACATTAACAGATTAGATAAGTTTTTTTTTCGAAACAGTCATAGAGTATATTGAATATATGGAGAGAAACAGTTCAGTGAAACTTGAAAACAAGAGATTTTTCAACTGAGAGCGAAATCGGTATAAATCTGCGAACCCACGTGGTGATTTGTGGTAAGTTCTTCTAGATTTTGTAGATTTGTATCTAGTGTCTTAGAAATGAGGTATATTTTTGGTTTATCTTGTACTAATTTCTTTTTTGATGATTTTTTTTGGTGGGAAGAATATTCCCTTTAACCACAAGGCTTACTTTTTATAACTTTACAGATTGACTGAAAATGAGCAAAAATCCCCTAAAAGAATTTGAATTAGAGTTGCACTGTAGGATATGTTTGGTTTTCCATCAGATCCAGACTAGTCCGAAGATAAAGAGGAGTCGGATGAGGAAAATGTTCATTATAACTCCACAAAACTGCAGTGGATTTTAGAGGACTTAGATGAACCAGAACTGCGGTCTACTGATACAATAAGGGCTTCACCTCAGCCTTCCACATCGAGTGATGACCAAGGCCTACAGTCTATTGAAACAGTAAGGTCTTTGGAATCACTGCAACCTTCTACGTATAGTGCAGACTTGCCTAATAGCACCTACCCTGGAATAGGTCAACCCACATTACCTGCAAGAGGGCGGGGAAATGGACGTCGGATGGGACGGGGAAGTGGACGTGGGTTGGAACGGGGAAGTGGACGTGGGACGGGAAGTGTGATAGGACGGAAAAGGAGAGCTGAAGAAAGTCCAGAACATAGAGATAGCGATTCAACTAGTGTTAACGAGTGTTTAGAGTCAAAAGTAGAGCCAGCAACCACTACTTCTGACGAAGATGAAGATATGTGGAAGAAAAATTTGTGGACTGACAACAGGTCAGCGCCTGACACCTTTGATAGTGTCCCCATGAGTCCAACACGCATGTTACTATCAAATAGGCCTATTCGTCATTTCGAAGTTTTATTTACTCTAGAAGTTTTTGTATTGATTGTTACAGAAACCAACCGATACGCTGATCAAACTACCGTAGTGTGGTGGACCGATATTGATAAAAAAGAATTGAAGGCTTTATTAGGAATCAAAATTATAATGGGCTACAATATTTTACCTTTAGAACTTTATTGGTCATCAGATCCCGCTTTTAGAGTTCAAGAAATAGCTTCTACCATGCCATACGGAAGATTCAAGCAAATCTTACGATGTTTACATTTGGACGACAATTATTATAAGCAACCTGTGAGATCTAACCCCGCTTATGACAAATTATACGAAATTCGGCCATTGGTGACAAACCTCAACAGGGTTTTTTAATCTCCGCTGCAGGCAGAGGGAATATGTTTACCACCATTTAAAAAAAACTCATATTCGCAATTTTTTTTATTTTATATTTTTTGGCATAAAAAATAACCCTAATTCGAAATCAGATTCAATTTATCTTATCTAGATCGTTATGACCGTTAAAGGGTTAAGATATTTATTTTTAATTATACCAGATATTGATGTATTTTATTATTAAATAAAACAATGTATGATAGGTACATTGTTGGGTGTGATTTACATATATGTCCCCGGAATCATAAGTAATGAGGGGGGAGGAAAACTTACCCCTTGTGCAACTCCTATGTGGCGGAAATGTATAGTTCCTGAGTTATTAATGTTTTTGTCAATCTAACACCTCACTTCTGTTTTTCACTAATATATAAGATAAATAGTGAATGGTTACAGTCGGTTCTGGCACTCGCCGGCCGCTGCCGCGGCACGCTCGCTTCGTTCGCTCGGCTTGTGCGCTTTGGTCTACACAAAACCTAACCTAACCGACTGTTTAAAACTCTACACATTTAAATTTTCGGATACATAGTCTCCTATTTAAATAAATCCCGTCCTCTTCAAAATGTACACTTTCCGGTGCACAAAAAAACGTCTCGGCGACAAAATTACCAGATCATTGTCGTGAATTTTAAACTTCGATAATTAATTGAATATGTATTTTTTACACTCAAAACCAATTTCAGTTGTTATAAATAAGTCTTAAATATGTTCCTAAACACATTAACCATTAAAATCGTCCAGGAAATCATCCGGGGATATATATGTAAACCTGTGGAGGTATTAGACACCTCCGGGTCGGCAGTGGATAAATGAAAATCCAGAACACACGGATAGTAAGCACTTTAATTCCACAAACAGAGCGTTATATATGAACACATTGAAGTACAATAATAGTATTGATGATTCGGTGCTTTTTGCCGGGAAAGAAGTCTTTTTATATGTCATAATATGACAGCATTGTTTTCCCTTTTTGTTAGTGATGTGACGAGCGTTGCCAGATGACCATGACAATGAACCGCCAATTTTTTTTCAAAAATCCCCAAAAATAAGCTTTTGAGAAAAAACCCCCAAAATAGTTTTTACTTATTTGAAAGGAGAAAGAAAAAATCAAAACCACCGTCGTAGCGAAAACGTCACTAATGACGTCATCATTTTCCCTCACTGGGCGCTCACAACGACCCGTGTCAATAGGTGCGTTAAATAACCATTCCACTTGAGTTTACGATTGTGACGCCAGCAAATAAGTGAAACGGGAAAAACCGCAGTTGTGAACGTGATCATTGTCAGTCTCTAACGGAAAGTAGCCTATGGGATACGACGCATACTACGAGTAGAGACCTTAGACCATTGGTTTAATGGTCTAAGGTAGAGACGGCATAATAAATAAATAACGTAAATGAACGAACGAATGAATTGGATTATTAAAATGAACTATTGAATTGAAGTATGATTCACTAGTAGACTATAATTCTAAGATAAAGTAATAATACCGTATTGTGACTTAGATATAATAACTAAAGTGATGATAATTGTGTTTGTAGATGAATTATTGATACTTAAAATATCTTTCCAAAATTTCTCACAACAAAATATTTCCCCCGAAAGTCCCCCCAAAGAATCTTTAACCCCGAATCTCCCCCCAGACGTCAAAAAAAATTCCCGAATTTGCAGGGGTTTTTTTTTAATAATATTTATGGCTTGGCAACTAGGCCTTTAAGCCAGACTAGTGCTGTGCACATAATGCCGCCACAGACCCAACCCACATTGTTTTATAACAGTCATCTAAGTAATTATCACTTACTACCATTTTACAATTTTTACACCACATATCATCATCATCATCACTATATTATGTCCGAGTGTCGCGCTGTAGGCTGTAGCCTGTACATCTAAGTAGAGCGCGAAGTCAAGATCACATTTTATTATGTGCCATAAGTGGTACCCATAATGGAGGCAATGTGCCTCCACTGGATAACTATTCTTATTACTTCTGATACTACAATCTAATTTCATTTCTGTCAGGTATCAGTTTAGAAATGCTTCAAGTCCCTTTATAAAAGATCAATGTTTCACTAAACTCTGTATTATCTATCAATAGCAAGCAGGACTAAAATATTTATTATTTATGTCCTCCTATTATATTAATATACTCTGTGATATAAGTGAAGTAGTATAAATTAAAAATCAAATACTTCTGTACCAATGACCTAAACCCAGCTTCAACCACCACAAAATAACTTTTCACTACTGATTGTCCTCTTGCATTTCCTCAATTAATACAGGCTTTTCAGGGAAAAATATTTAAACAAGATACATATAAGTATTAAAATTTATTCAGTAAAAATGTATTTCAGTTTCTTATAAAATAGTTTTCATTTAAGTATATATTTATCCTAGGAGTAATTTAAAAATTATTGTTAATATGTTCAATATTATCAATGGAACTGAAACAAAAGAATTATTATTAGTAAATACTGTGAACTCGAACAACATTGAATAAAAATAAGTAAAGAGTGCACTTCTTCATCGTGCTAATGGTTCCTACTCTGTTTGTCTTAGGTCAGGGTACAAGGTCTTAGTTTTTATTCTAAAATTTATTTTAGGGCAATATTTATCAAATATTTCTATAGCAAACGGCTAAGCAATGGTTGGAAGCAAAACTAAATACAAGATCTACTTATACTGGGATGACCATCAAAAATCAAATCATATTCTAATGTTTACTTATAATAAAATGCTCTGATAACAATTGATGCTAAAGTCCAACAAGTTAAGTAGATTCTTTGACCAAAACCAAGATTTTAAAATTGATGCGATAACAAACATGCATACAATTATACAAAAACAGGTGACTTTTTTCCAGTTTTATTACACTACAAGCAGAGGAATTTTGTAAATACCTTTTTGCAATCAATTTAATTGTATTTTCTCAAAAAGACATTGTTACTTATCTATGGATCTATTTAACACCTACAATTTTTTTATATGAACAAAGAATTTTATTACAAAAAGCGATAAGTCAAAATCAGAGATTACAATCACATATAGAACACTTGATTAAGATATCAATACCTTATCAATACAATCAATAATTATAGCTTTCATTTAATAATAAAGAAAAAGCTCTGCAACAAATATGTTTATGGCTCAATAATTATGGCCATAAAAGACAGAATACAAAATTGTGTTTTTCTTGATTTTTTTTATGTTTGCTTGTAGGCAAACTGGCAGACGGGTCCACTTGATGGCAAGTGGCTACCGTCGCCCATGGACATCTGCGACACCAAGGGAGCCGATGCGTTGCCTACCTCATTGAGACTTTAAGAATCTGTTTACATCCTTTTGAAGAGCCCCACATTGTGGAGCTGATATCTATATTTATATATTATCTCATATATGAGATCTAATATTTTAATTTGTTAATTATTTATTTTGATAGCAAATATGAATGGAGGATAATTTTATTACCAATAGATCTAATTGTATTAATAAGATACAGAACAATTTCATTGTTTTAAATATATATATATACACACGAGTCATGGTAGGGTAATGGCTAGCGCATGTGTCCCAGGCTCAAAGGACGCAGGTTCAATCCTGGCCGGAACGCATGCACTACTTAAGTCAGTTTTCTGATCTAATGTGCATATTGTTACAATTACCACGTGGTAATAATGGTGAAGGAAAAAATTGTGATGCAACCTACACCGAAAATTTGACAAATATGATATTATTAATGATCTAAAGTTTCTAAACACTTACTTCTAGTCACAGTTCTAATTGATCTCACTAAATTGAGAATTTGAAACTTGATTGAGGACTGATCTTCGAAACCTCGATTAGTATTGTTGGCACCCCATCCCACTAGAAAGTAAATTGGTTAATATTAAAGTTTAATGAAGCTACGATAAACAAATTGTATTAATATAAATACTACATTCAAGTAAATAATTAATTGGTAACCCAATTAATCAACTACTCACTCTTTTGCATAAATCTTTCTTCATGTAATACACAAACCGCATTGAGACAAAGCAATGTAGCTTCAAATAAGTTCCATAAAGTTAACATTTTGTGAACAAATTAAGATATTAAACCTCAAAAATATATATTCCCAGATCGTCAAAGAAGTATAATCCTATTTTGTTATGACTTATGGTGACCATATGACCAGTGACCACTGACCACATCAATGACATTGACTGACAGTAGAATTTAGACTTTTTTATTTTATTTAGGTTTATGGCTTGGCAGCTAGGCCTTTAAGCCAGATCTTAGTTTATAATATACATAGTTTCTTCATTTTCTTAACCTATGTGTAGCACAGCTGAACTGTAGGTAATCAGCTAGTGCCATTCAACGGAGTTGTTGTGACAACTCAAAATGCCACATTTGACTATACAGTTCACATTTCTCACAAAACACATAATCAGTACTCAAAAACTATCAATATCTTACAACTATTGTTCATTTTAGAGTAATTTTACACATTTTTAGAAAATAAAACTGCACAGCACAACATCTCCTTTCAGTTCCCGCCAAAAACTCCTCGAATTTTGCCATCTTCACACTTCTAATACGGATGTGCAAAAAATATTTGGTCTTGATATATCTTAATCATAATACTTCGTATCGATACGACACGAAAATATATAAAAACGAATTTTAAATGCGCTCCCAAAAATCTCTCGCCAAAATCATGTAATGAAGGGTTTTATAGCAGTGAAGAATCCTAAAAATAGTGTGTAACCTCGTAATGTGCATACCTCAATATGTTTTTTGTTAAAATAACGTAATCAAATATTGAAATTAGAAAACAGAACTTTCTTTAGAAAGTTATATGTTACTTATAATGAACCCATACTTTTAAACCCTTAAATTAAAATACAAATAGTCAAGGTTAAAAATCTTTATTCACGTTAAATTCTGTAGATGAATTTTATTTTTGAGTTCAATGTAATTAAAATTTAATTGCAGTAACAAGAGCATTATTCTTACTGCATTTGATAATAATCTATTTCTAATTATAGGGAGAAAATGTAAATGTTAGTTATAAATACACGATCGCGTTTATTGACAGAGCTTATGAGATACGTTTGAAGAGCAATCACTCTAGTTGATCAAAAATATCAAACCAAAAGGTTTTTCACCTTACATACCTATTATAATGTTATATAAAGCGTGGCGTAGCAATCACCTATAATTCTAATCAAAGTTTAAAATGTGGTTATACTACTTACATTTTTTTTTTTTTTTTTTTTTAACTTCTGGCTGCAATGCCGTTTATGCATTGATTTTGCCAATGTCGAGAGTAAAGAAAAGCCAGGTGAAAAAAAAATTGGCTAAATAAAAAGCAATTTGACCGGTAAATTAAAAAGAAAATTCTGCAAATCTAATACAATATAAAAAACAAATTAACTTAACTTATTAACTAACTTCAAAACAAACTAAGTATAATATATATATACTATAACAACAACATATATATACTATACAATCCATATAATTATACGAATATATATATATATATAAATATATACAAGCATATATAATATACAAACTATTATAAAATAATATTATTCACAGTCAAGAATTTACAAAGAATATATACAAATGACTTATGCGATAAAGTTAAGAGAGCACTACTATTAACAGGACGAGGGCAATTAACAGGAAGAATGTCATAAAGGGGAGTAACAATTTTACGGCACTGGAAAAAGATATGTTCTATAGAACCTTCGCCCAGGCCACACTCACACAAAGAACTATCACGAATCCTGAGTTTTGCTAAGAAAACAGGGGAACAAACATGGCCAAGTCGTAAACGAATTATGATAGATGAAATTTTTTTAGGGATGTTGCGGAAGCGGAAAAACCAGGGAGACGAGGGGATAAGGGGTTGGAGATTAGCAAAATGTTTGCCAACAGTTTGAGAAGAATTTACATTAATGCGGATAAATGATATTTTATTTATATTGGTTGGGACATCGTATCTAAAGTCGTTATTACCTACATATTAATGTATCAATATGTTGATATATTACACTGTACTGTATTGGACATCACTAGTACTTTCCACAAACTACTATGTGTACTACGTATCAGACGGTTCACTTCAAACATTTTTGTTACTAGCTGATCAGTGAAAGTATTCATTCAATTTTGTTTTTTTTTAAATATTGGTATCAAGCTTATCTTTTTTTTAATAGACGAAGACGATCAAAATCATACTACACTTTGTTTTTTTTAAATACATTATTAATTGAGGCTAAGACACTTAATACAGACTACACAATGACCTAGCTAGCTTTTTGATAGAAACTATATTTTATAAATTTCTAGTGTTTGAAGTAAAAAAAAACAACAATTATTTTAAAAAATCATTTTATTTATTTGTTTTATATTTTTAAATCTTTTTTGATATTTATTTAAAGCTTTATTTTGCATTAAAATGGTAAGGACACTTCGAGATGTTTAATGTCAACCCCTTTCAAAATTCTATTTATTTCGCTGCACCAGTTCAAAACACACAATTTCACTGCAATACTTAAAAATATTCAAGAATTGCACTTCACATTTAAGGAAGTTGAACGAATACTTGGATTTTATAATGTTAATTATATTTTTTGCAATTAAATTACTATCTGGAGTCATTTCTAAGTATTCCGTTCGCTTCCTTTACAATATTTCCAAAACTCCTCACAGCATTTTCAGTGGGATAGGTGAGCTTTTGAGAGTTTTTAAAACCTTCGAATTCTCTGTGCGATATCCATTTATGGGTTGAAGACGATTCCTTTTAGGATAAACATTTCGAACATTTTTTACAATTATTCACATATTTTAAACATTTTCTTATCACCCATCCCACTGTGTATGCTTTTGACTGTACATTTAGTCTCTTTTTACGATCTTCTTAATATTTTTAATGTGAACAGGAGGCAAAGTCTTCTTGATAGAAGATGAAGGTAAAGAGAGATCTTGTGGTTCTAAATATATCTCTTTGCCATCATCTTCTAAAACTGGTTGCGTTAAATTTTGTAATTTTAATATTTGCTCTCCTGTTACATCTTCACAATTGTAACTTTCTGAGTGAAAATTGATTAATCTTGTGATGAGCAGTGAGCGGAATATTTGCTTAAATGCCTGGCATGTGGGATTATTATTTCTATAACTATAGGCCCTCACTTGTCCGAAAAAGTTTTCTATTGGATCCAAATTAAAATACCGAGGGCGCATATATTTAATTTTTTTATTTTAAAAACTCCCACAGCCGTTGCAAACTTCTTAGTTATAATAAAAAAAAATTGAGAGGGAACTTGACTTACTTTATTTTCTTTATAAGTAAATCGCATCATTTCTAACTTTTTGATGGCCGATATCCAGAAAGCTCTATGCTGGCTACCCTGATGGACTGCTGCCCTTAAAGGTTTGCTTCTTAAATTCTTTAGTGTAGCAGCACCATTACATGAATCAAACAAGTCATCCAAGAAAGATTAATATCTTTGTTCGTTCGGATGTACTTTTTAATTTTGTACTAATTTGATTCCCATCTGCATAGTGAGCTGTAAATAACGGAAATTAAATATATATAATGTGGTTTACTTTTGATATGTAAATTAAAAAACTAACGGTTGCTCTGAAAAGAGAAGAATTAAATAAAGAATAAAGAGAATTTTTATTATTAAATACAATACGCTGTTATACACTGTGTTTTGTATGTGAATTTATAGCTACGCAACTCACCTGAAAAGAAAAACAACATTTCAAGCTACTAATTTACAATTTCAATCAATCTATTATAATTTAAGAATTTAAAATAGCACTTAATTTGTTTATACTTTTAACTGACAAAAACTCTGACAAGTGTGATGTACAAGTGACATAACATTGACACTTGACGTATATAATGATCATGCGCGCCAAATTCAAATTAAATGAAGTTACTCTTCATTTACATATATTATTACCTTTATTATGTTATAATTTATAATAACATTAAACAAATGAATTTATCTTTTCTATAATACTGGGGCTATTATAATAAATTCAAGTTTGAAATTTACATTGAATTTTTGATGTACTTATGTAGTATAATAACTATACTAAAATATGCCCACGATAGGATCGTCCACGATTATCTTGAAATTCGTTCAGGATTTCCGGAACAATGCACCGCAGCATTTAAAAAAAGAATGTAAGGAAAGCGCGGGAAACCTTCGAAGTTGGCGGGCGCAGTTATTCAATATTTTAGTTTTACAAATTAATTTATACGCTAATAGTGATCAGAATAGTTATCCTTTGTAAATATTAGAATTTTTATATATTTCTATTAATTAGTTACTAGTTTAGATCTCTTCGTAGGGTAAGTTTTTTCTCTTTTTTAAGAACGAACCTCCGGACCCTGGGGGCTTTGTGCCCTCCGCGAGTTCTTACGTGACAATTTCTAATGAGTCTGGCATGGACACAGACTGTTCTTTGTCGAAAAGAACACTGAAGCGTGAGTCTGGAATGGATACGGACGGTTCTGTGCAGAAAAGAACAATAAAGCGTAGTCGACTGCATAAAATATGCAAACACTGTAACAAAAGAAAGAAAAAACATAGTTCAGAGGCAAATCCTGCTAAGGACTCCGATTGCCACTGCCATAATAATGATTTGGTCGTAGTCTCTCCAGTTTTACCAACAGTTGAATGCACTAATACTGCTATTCCTCAGCCTCCCACACAAATCGGCAGATGTCAATATGAATCGAACGATCACGGGCCTTTTATTGTTCATGTACAAAAAATACAGACATCTGCTGATGATGGGACTTCTTTAAATCCCATCGTCTTCGGAAGATTTTTAAAGAAAAATACATTTAAAAACATTGTTAACGGCAGTCTGAAAAGAATAGGGAGAAACAAAATGTCTCTACCTTTCCAAAATTTTGTAGATGCTAACAGCTTTGTCTCTTCAAATATTTTAACTAATAATAATCTCAAAGCGTTTATACCTACATTTAATGTTACTAGAATGGGATTAGTTGGAGGAGTCCCTGCTGACTGGTCTCCTGATGAAATAAAAGAAAACACAAATGTACCAATTGGCTGTGGTGACGTAATTAAAATTAGGCGCCTAAACTACAAAGTGATTATTGAGGGTTCCCCTACATGGAAACCATCACAAACTGTAGTACTCACTTTTGATGGTCAAGTTTTACCCAAGCGTGTATTTATGTGTTTTAATTCGTTACCAGTAGAATTATATACCTACCCCACTATACAATGCTACAACTGCTGTCGTTTTGGACACACCAAAACACAGTGCCGTTCAAGACCAAAATGTTACAAGTGTGGTCAGGGCCACACTGGTGACAGTTGCAATGTTGAGGACGATCGCGGATCTTGTTGCTTATGTTCTGGGCTGCATTTTGCTTCTAGCAAAAATTGCCCAGAATATTCGAGACAAAAACAAATTAAAATTACTATGGCTGAAAATAGCATATCATATATGGAGGCTTCCAAATTACATCCCACAGTCACGAAACCATATTCCGATGTTTTATGTTCTTTACCAAGCAAATCTGCCCAAAATGAAATTACAATTGTTCCTGGCTCACCACCCCAAAGAACTGTTTCATATAAAAAAACAGTTTTTGTCAAAACTCGATCACCTCCTAAACAAAATAAAGGCTATGACCATGAGGCCCATGGTGCCTTAACAAAAAATTATAATATGCCTGCCCCCTCCAATGGTTGTGCTTTACCATCTCTTTCCAATGACTCCAATCAAACACTTGCAGATATTATTTTGTCCTTAATAAACTTGTTATCTCAATCCAACTTAGGCATACCGAACAACGCAGCTACATTAATTAATACTTATTCAACAAATGTCAATAAAAATGGACAACATGGACCAAATAGTCCAGTGGAATTGCAGAAGTGCAATAAATAAAAAACATGAATTAATTTACATTATAAATAAATTTAATCCCTTTATTCTTTCACTATCTGAAACTTGGCTTAAGCCAAATTACACCTTTAAAATCCCTGGTTATTCTTGTTTAAGGAATGACAGGGCTGATGGGTATGGTGGTGTGTGCCTACTCATCAGGAATACTTATTTTATATCTCCTTTTCCTCTTCCCCCACACAGTGATACTTTTTCTATTATCGCTGCTATTGTGAATAATATATGCTATGTTTCTATATATATCCCTCATCCTTCTTCACAAATTTTCAATGAAATAAAAAATTTGATTTCTCTTCTTCCTAAACCTTTCTTGATTCTCGGTGATTTCAACTCTCATCATAGATCTTGGGGCAGTTCAATGTCTAACAGTTCTGGGGATGAACTGTTAGACATTTTGGACTTATATGATTTATGTGTTTTAAATTCAGGCACTCCTACTCGTCTCACTAAACCTGACGAAGCAATCAGTGCTGTTGATTTGTCTATATGTACTTCAGATTTGGCTTCATCTTTGTCTTGGTCTACTTTAAGTTCTACTTTTAATAGTGACCATTATCCAATACTTATTTCCTTGCCCTGCAAAAATAAAAGAAATCCTATCATAAAATATCCTCGATTAAAATACAAATTAGTTGATTCTAAGTGGGAGCAATACAAATTATCAGTAGAAGAAAACCTTGCACAATGCTCAGATATAAATTCAGATTCTTTTAAATGCATTTTACTGCAAGCGGCTGATAATGTTTTTTCCAAGAAAACACCAAATAGTAATAAATTGCAATCCCCACCATGGTGGGATGAAGAATGCACTAGTGCTATTAAAAAACGGAAAACAGCTGAGAAGAATTACAGAAGTAATATGTCTTCAGAGAATTACGACGCCTTGTTGGATATACAGAAGGAGACAAGGAAGTTATTTAAAAAGAAGAAATTTGAGGGTTGGAGAGCATTCTGTAGTTCTTTGACACCTGAAACTCATTCAACTGTTATTTGGCGTAATATCAAAAGATTTCGATCAGCAACTAACCATTCGAACACAGCCCTCCTTCCTGTTGTATTAGCTGATCAATTCCTTGACCGTTTGGCCCCCACTTCTGCCCCACAGCATGATTTAATTTGTCCTTCAGTATCTACTTCTGTCAATCCTTCTTCCACTTTAAACCAGCCTTTTACATTAGTTGAGTTGAAAGGAGTCCTCGCTCATGTTAAGGATAGCGCCCCTGGCGAAGATGGGATTCCATATTCATTTTTATCTCATCTAGGTGAAAACGGTCTAAATTATTTTCTAAATGTTATAAACAAAGTCGTCACGACATGTGACATACCCGCATCGTGGAAAAGTCAAATAGTGTTGCCATTTTTAAAACCAAATAAAACACCTTCTGACGCTCAATCATATCGCCCAATCGTTTTATCGTCTGGTATTACTAAAATTGCTGAACATTTGGTGAAAAATCGTCTTGAGTGGTATATGGAAAATAAAGGATTTCTCTCCCAGACTCAATTCGGTTTTAGGAAAGGCAAAAGTGTTGCTGATAATTTAGGAATCCTTGTTACTGATATTCGCAACGCTTTTTCAGAAAACAAATCTGTAGCTGCCACTTTCTTAGACATTAATTCTGCATATGATAATGTCTTAATTCCTGTCCTCAAACGAAAGTTAGATAACTTAAATGTCCCATACCTTTTAACAAACTTTGTTGTACACTTACTTTCTGAGAGGAAAATTACTTTAGATGTAGGAGACCCATATACACCGAGTAGACTGGTTTGGAAAGGTTTGCCACAAGGATCTGTTTTGAGCCCCTTGCTATATAACATCTATACATATGACCTAGAGGGATCACTGGATGATACTGTCAGTATTCTACAATATGCGGATGACTTGGTACTTTATGCTATAGATAATAGTATTACCACTGCTGGACTACTCCTTTCATCTTCACTGATCTCACTTAAAGTATGGATGGATGATAACGGGTTAGATCTGTCACCTTCCAAAAGCACAGCCATTGTATTTACTAGATCTCGCGCTCACCCTCCTGTAAGTATAAATTACAACAATATACCCATACCAACTAAAAATCAAGTAAAGTTTTTAGGAACTATACTTGATACTAAGTTGACGGGCCTCCCTCATTGCGATTACGTAGCTGCAAAATGTGAACGGAATTTGAACATACTTCGATGTCTACGTGGTGTCTGGTGGGGTGCGCACCCGACTACAATGAGATGGGTTTACAATGCCGTTATTAGAAGTGTCTTGGATTTTGGTACATATTTCTTGGATCCGGGTAGTGTGGCTGGATTTAAGAAATTAGATCTAGTACAATCACGAGCTCTAAGAATTATTTCCGGAGCTATGAAGTCTAGTCCCATCAATGCCCTTCAAATTGAATGCTGCGATCCCCCTTTGCATTTAAGACGGCAGTATCTTTCTGACAGATTCGTCTTTCAAATCATACAGTTTTCTAACCATCCCCTTGTTTCTAAACTTCAACTTCTTTCCCATAAAATATCTTCCTCTAAGTATTGGTCTCGTAAACCTTCACCATGTTTAGTTCAAAGCTATCAGAAGTTTGAGACTATACGAGCACCTACACACTCATTTCATTTACTTCCTTTATTTAGTGGTTCATACGAATCTTTGCTTCTTACCCCCGATATTTGCTTTTCACTTGACATTAAAAGTCTGACTCCAATGCCAACAACACTTTTAATTCTATAGTTAACAATAAATGGCAAAACTGGCATCATATTTATACCGATGCATCAAAGCATTCTATGGGATGTGTTGGTGTCGGTGTGTTCCATAAACAGTTTAATATAGTTCAAAAAATTAAATTTCCTCCTGAAACATCCGTCTTTACTGGAGAATGTTTTGGTCTTTTAAGAGCCATTGAGTATGTAATTACTTTCAAATTAAGCAGAACTGTTATATTCTCTGATGCTCTAAGCTTGGCAAAATTTTCATTAAAATCAAACCCATATTTTCATGTCATATTTGAATGTAAGAGAAAGCTGTTACATTGCCAAATTAATAATTATTTAGTAACCTTTTGCTGGATACCTAGTCACTGCGGTATAAGTGGAAATGTCAGAGCTGATAGTTTGGTGAACGATGCTACTATGGATGGAGATATTTATCCGTACAGGAATTTTGGGCATGATCTTGCTTCTTTGCCTAGCACATACCTCCATGATTCATGGAACATGTGCTGGAGCGAGAGTGGTCGGATCAAGGGTCGTTTCCTGTACGGTTTGCAGTCGTTGGTTCCCAAGAAGCCCTGGTTCGCTAAACTCTCGTTTGGTAAAACTGCTACTTCCATTTTGATTCGCATGCGCCTTGGACATCTCTGTATTCCGGTGCATTTACATAGGCTTGGAATTGTCTCCAGTCCAGCTTGCGAATGCGGTGAAGATTATTGTGACCTGAACCATGTTTTTTTGTCCTGTCCTATCTATGATCACACTTCTCTTTACGACTCTTTAATTTCTCTTTCCGTTCCTCTTCCTACTTCTATGTCTTTATTACTTAAGGATTGTAAATTTGATGTATATAGTGTATTAAATTCATTTATTGTAAATAATCAAATTAAACTTTAATTTTATTAGTTTGTACATATTTAGTAATTATTTTGACACTTTTTTTCTACATTTTCGATAAAATTTTCTATTTTCTCGCGTTATGTTTCCCTCGTTTTATAAAACTAAATTGCAAAGCCATTTACACATGACTCTGGCTGAATGCACAAACCGTGCCAAGCCATTATTGAACAAAGAAGAAGAAGAAGAATGTAAGCTATCGCTTTAGTGAAAATTGGGTCGGAACAAGCCAATTTTTATGCACTCCAGCAATGTCAAATCGCTCCCGCGAAAATCCCCGCAGGATTCACGGGATAAAAAATATCACACATTTTATTACATACAATTTTTTATCGATCGGTGAAAAAATTCCAATGGAATTCGATTTTTCATTTATCTGACCATATTAAATCATTCCTACAAAAATTCTCACAAAATTTCCAGAATAAAAGTAGCGCAGATTTTAAGTCCAAAAATTTGCTTTTGATCAGCAAAAACCATATCGAAATAGGCCCAGTAGTTTTTACGTGAATCCCGAACAAACGGAGAAGAAATTAAAAAAAAAAGCTAAAATTATTTTTTTAAAATATTATACAGGTACACAATTTACTTAACTGCATTTAAATATATTTTGCATTTTTTGAAGTCAGTGAAATTAGGAAGGCCCAAACCCAGTGTTGGGTCTCTGATGAAGGACATTAATAGGAATTCTCTTTTCTTTTTTTAAAGTCTTATATTATTCGATTTGTATTATTCACTTTTGATAAAAAAAAATTGCATGAGGCTTCCTATTCATATTTGCCAGATATACTCGTACCCTCACTCACCATTGTTACATGTTATTTACTCCTAATTAGTGCCTAGTTTACACAGATGTATGATGGGATTTATGTGTTATTTATGATGCGATATTGTTATCCGTGCAGCAACAATAAAAAAAGAAAAGAATTGAGTGACAATTCTTAAAACTTACAATTAGCAAAATTTTCTTTTATTTCTCTCAATGGTATATGATACCGCTTGAAGTATGTGTGATCATTATGCATCTCTCTTGAATAAGTATGATCAATAAATGGCCATTGAAAGTTTTCTGTAACAAATAAATTAGGTAACTGATTCATAAGCCATATATACAGGTAGTCGTTTATTTTCCTTATTTGTTAAGGATGCAGTAAAAAGCATTTAATCAAACATACCCTAGGGCATGGTATAGATATAAGGCACATTTATTTATTACTTGAGTTATAAAATTAACTTTAGGTGGTTATAAAAAAAATAACTATGAAAGCCTTCTATTCTAACCTATATTATCAAAGTTCGTATCGTATCTCTTCAAAATATATGTGCCGTATAACTATACCCCACCCACAGTACTTTAAAGAGTCAAATAGCGCATTATTAAATTATTATTGTTGGAAAGTAATTAAAAAACCAATACCAGTTACCAAAGTTTGCAAATGCATGAAGAATTCCGGTTTCAATTTCTTCCTTAGTAAATAAAGAAGGGAAAGGGTAATTTGGTTTGGGTATTTGCCACTAGTAAGCCTCTTTTCAAAATGTTTATGACACACAAACATTTTCTGAAGCTCACTCACACTAAAGTTATTAAAAGAATCCATATAATAATATAATTAATGTAACGTGTTATCTTTCAGAGTACTTGAGCAACCCGGAATAGAACACCGCCAAAACATATTAAGCACAAGGAGATATTACAATTTTAAAGGAAAGGATAACCACGGCGTAAGTCTCAGCGCAAGTTCATTCGATCAACAATAAAACTGTAAATACTGTAATGGCGGTCGTTGGTGGACGGTGGTTAAAAGATCGGCCAAACGTCAAAAGGCTAAACGTCAAATTATTAAATTGACATAAAATGGACGGGAGGAAAAGTGGGAGTGAATGGAAATTAATCTTGTTTGTAAGATAACAAGCGAAAGAGACTTATACGAAATGTGTTTGAATGAAAGAGAAAAAAACTTAACAGAAAATTGCATGGACTGAAACGGCCGTGGTACTTTCTTCTCAAAGTTCCTATCTCACTATAATATAAAAGTATTTTCTTTTAATTTTTATAATTATATGTGAAAAAGTTGAGTTAAAATTAAACTGACCCAGGAAGTGAAAAATGAAACTGGATAATTATAAATAAAAATAACTTCATTTATAATTATGCAAGTACATAATACAGGTACAGTGTAGTTTACAAATATCAAAAACTGATTTATAATTTAATTTCTCGATATTATCATGCTGTAATTTGCTCTAAAATTACTTTTAAACCACAGAATATAGGATAGTAACACATTATCCTTTATGATGGATTTTTGTATATAACGATTCATTAATTGTCATCATCATATCATATATCATTATATCAATCATACCTCTTCACTTGTATAAGGTCTTTAGTGGACAGTTATAGTGATATACGAGTTATATCAACCACACTAAAAGTATTATATATGACTAAGGCAAACATAAATGGTGTAACACGTCACCGAACAAGCTAAGCCTTTAGTACTAAAAGCAGATAAGTATAAAGATGGCTCACCTGAGAGAAAGTAGTTCACACTTACCCTTTATCTTATGGAATATCTTATTAAAAATGTTTTATTTTATTAATTTCTTCCACATTTCAATGTAGGAAGACACCAGGGCTTCAAGTTAGTTTTTATCTTTTTTTATCTTATAAAAACTTGCATTTTACAGGATAAAAGTAGATGAATACCAACACATTTACCACTTTTGTTAATAATGCTTTAGAAACAATCTCATGAAGAAGGAATTGGGTTGGGTTTACATATATGTCCCCGGATGATTTCCTGGATGATTTTAATGGTTAATATGTTTAGGAATATATTTAAGACTTATTTATAACAACTGAAATTGGTTTTGAGTGGAAAAAATACATATTCAATTAATTATCGAAGTTTGAAATTCACAACAATGATCTGGTAATTTTGTCGCCGAGACGTTTTTTTACGTTTTTTGACGGGATTTATCGAAATAGGAGACTGTATGTATCTGAAAATTTAAGTATGTGGAGTTTTAAAAAGTTGGTTAGGTTAGGTTTTGTGTAGACCAAAGCGCCAGTGCCAGAACCGACTGGTTATTTGTATTGGTGGTTACACTATTTATTTTATATATTAGTGAAAAACAGAAGTGAGGTTAGATTGACAAAAACATTAATAACTCAGGAACTATACATTTCCGCCACATGGGAGTTGCAGAAGGGGTAAGTTTTCCTCCCTCCCCCTTCCTCCTTCCCCCTCATTACTTATGATTCCGGGGACATATATGTAAACCACACCCAAGGAATTAACAGACCTTCTTTTGTATTTCTGTATAGATTACTTTCTGTGTAGTTTTTTGATTCTTTATAATTTTCAGCTAATCAAAATAAAAATACTGATGTTGAAAATGTAAATACTGAACTTGAAATGGAAAGTAATGAAGATATCACAGTCAGTAATACAGATTTCTGCAACGATACTATAGTACATAAGGATAATGATCAAATAGACACTACTTTAAATATGGACACAAGTATAATAAATGATAATAACGAACCAAATGGGATAGAAGAAATGGAAACAGAAGTAATTGAAGTATTTGTAACAGTACCTGATATTAAAACAATGAATGTTAATACAGATCAAAATGTAGATACTTCAGTCAAAGACATGGTCAATCATGCAGATGACATTATTTTTACAAATATGAACAAAACAAATGAAAATGATAATGAGACAAATACTAGTAATGAGAAAAGCAGTAACTGTGACCAGCCAACAACTAGCAACAATCCGGAAGCAAAGAAGGCAATTGTTGAATTATTTACAAAAGTTAAAGGACCTTCTTTTTATAATGTCACTGGCAATATAGTCACTGATCCAGTTATTTCAAAGAATTTGCCTAAAGTTTTTGAATCTTTACCAGTTTGTGGTAAACCCGATTCCAAAGATGACTTACAAAAGTTTCTGGAGAAAAAACTAAGGGCTTATGTGGGTCCAAGTATTGATGATGAAGAGTATGAAGAACTAGCTAAGTATTGTAGGTAAGTACATTAATGTGATGGGGGTCTAAACCAAAATAATCATAGTGGCTTGTAAAAATAGCGGGAATAACAAGGGGCTAATCATACTAGTCAAAGGACTGGTTGCTGAGGCAACAGAAAGAGTCTGGAGTAGGGTCCATGTATTGGCAAATATAGTTTGGAACATGTTGTAGTCACTGACAACTTGTGTAAGCTTGCCTGGTGATACTAAATGAGGAAAGATAAGCATTAAGATATATGACAAACTTGGGGAGCCCGGTATATCCCAGTGGACTGCAATTGGCTGGCGGTAAAAGACAATACACCTTTGCAAATCAAATACAAAGATGCTGTGGTTCAAGTTGTTGAACAAGTATTTTTTTTGTACACTGTCCTCTATTATCATCAAGTAAAGAGGTGAGAGCGCTGATATATATTTTTACATTTATTGAGAACACCTAACAAGTGTTCCACTATTACATCTGTTTATATTGTTACATCAAGTCTTAGTGCAGACTTAATTACAGGTTGCCACTTCATGCTGGAATAACATAGTTTTAGGCCTCAGCGTTCAGTTTTCAGAGGACACGATTTTATTTTTTTGATGTGTAGGGGGGGTCATTCTAAGTTTAAATTCAAGTTTGTGGAGTTGCCAGTCTTCTGGCCATCTTGGACAAAAGGGGTACAAAGGGTTTTCGCGCTGTTTTTCGTAAACTAGTAACCCTACAGAAATTTTTATAATACATTATTTGTAGCAAATGAAATTGTCTACAACTTTATTCTTATGCGTTATTATCATAAAATGGAAAATAAAAAGTTATGAGCAAAAATAACTGAAAATTTTTGAACAAATATTCTTTGTGCATTAATTTTTTTCTGGTCATTTTACAATAAAATGACATCAGACAACAATCTTATAGAGGGTTTTTTAACAAATGATTTCCACTACAAATTTGTTTAATTTCATTCATTTATTCGGGTTTTACAGCACTCTGAAGTTGAACAGGTTCTTGAATGCTCATAAGAATGTGATGAAAACGAACCATTAGGCTTAGTTTTCTATTATGTTTTTTTTTTATTCATATAATTTATCATTTTCTTAACATTCCTATGTTATTAGTAAGTTATTATCGACCCTTTCTTTTACTTTATTATGGACGTCCTCTTAAAAACGCAACCCTAAATGTAACTTTTCAATGGATTAATATTATTTTTAACTCATTCCCTGGCTATGAAGAAATAGAATACAAAGTAGTAGTATTTGCTGCAATGGTAGGCAAAGAAACTTAGTGTATATAGCCTTGTCTGATGTAGTAAGTCTTCAGTATAAAGCGGTCAAATTGTAGGTGTATTGTTTTGACCATCACCATTCAATGGAGTTGTTGTGACAATTCGAAAGGCAAATTTGACTACACTGTACACATTTCTCATAAAAACACATAATTATGACTCAAAAACAATCAATATCCTACAACTGTTGTTCATTTTAAAATAATTGTAGGTACATTTATATAAAATATAAGTGCCCTGCAAACACATCCTTCAGTTCATGGCCAAAGCTCAAAAAAATTTATGGTACCTACTATTAAATCTATATATGTTATTAGCTGATCTGTGCCCATTTCACTGGGCTTTATAAAAAATCTGTGATATTATAATTTTCCAAGCATGCCTTGTTAGACTAGAGTCCTGAGCGAGTTGTTATATTACAGCTATTTGAAAAAGAACTCGAATAGACGAATATACACGATGAAGAACATGATGCAATTCTTTTAGATCTCTTGTCTGTTTGTTTGGGATTCACGTAAAAACTACTGGGCCTATTAGAATCCGGTTTTTGCTGATTTGATATAAAAAAAAATCATCCCAATGTAATTTATCACAGATCGATAGTAAAATTTATGTAATAAAATATGTAATATTTCTTATCCCGATAATGCGTCGGGAATTTTCCCGGGAATGGAAAAATGTTGTTCGTGTGCATGAAAATTAGTTTATTCCGACACAGTTGTCACTAAAACAATAGCTTATGTTCTTTTTTAATGCTGCGGGACTTTGGGTTCCGGGAATCCCGCGAGAATTTCAAGTCAAATATGGACGAAATCGCGGGCATATCTTAGTATTAATATAAATTAATATGTGACAAATAGAATATGGATCTATATTATGCAACGTATAAAATAATTTCAGCCCAGATAACCTCCGAACAGGCAAAGAGCTTAGAATGAAGGACAACACCCCATTGCAATGGGTGATGTGCACCAACTGGAAGGAGAAAACAATGAGGCAATCCTCTGTGGACGTGAAGAAGTTAAATCTGTACACCGTAAAGAATAGCGTCGCAAATATTGAAAATGATGTACAAAATTTTTATCCCAGAAGACTTAAGTATCGAAGTGTGAGGCTATCTTCACTACATAAGAATGTAATTAGTTTTTTTTTCTAATAACTTTTGCTTATGATTCCAAGTTCGAGTTTGGGGTCTTTTATGACATTGTAAAATAAATAAAATAATTGTAATTTTTACGGCAGTCATTAGCCAGATGTGTCGGATTAAATCGGCTTAGCTACGGGGACATTGCAGTTGCGCAGTATAAAACGATGAACTGATGGAGGGGGGAGTTAGTCGAGCGAGAACCACGAGTGAGGCGAGACGCGTGTACTACAATCGGGAATCTAATAAGTGACGGACTTTGCGCGTTTTATGGAATTACGACCTTCTGCATTACATTTGGACTTGATATGTTCGGTTATATTTGTACCTGTGTTATACGTGTTTGTATAGTTCTAATAAACTCATAATTTCAACGGCATTTTAATTCGAGTCCCGCAACTCGTAACAGTATTATTTTATCATAGGGTTTTCTTAACTTTTTTTTCCAAATATCAGTTTATGTAAATTTAACTTTAAAGTTTTATGCCATGCTTTATGCTTTATCTGTCCATTAATATATTTGTCTATCTTTGTATGTCAATTATTTTATTCAAAAACTATTAGGTATATTCTATATTAATGACAAGTAAAACGCTCCGCGGTTCATTACATACTTACTGACTTCATCCACGACAAGATGGCGGCGGGGCGCATGCCGCCATCTTACTATCAGCGCGTTCCTTTAGTTCCTTAGTTCACGACCGCGAATATTCCCGTTCCACTTGCTTGCGGGCGTCACAATCGTAAACTCAAGTGGATTGGTTATTCGACCCACCTTTTGACATGGGTCGTTGTGAGCGAAAATAATAACGCCCGGTCGCCTTGTACAACGGCAGACTGAGAATTTTGGGCGTTGCGAGCTACTAGAGGAACGCGCTGTTAATCTACTTATGTACAAACGTGTAGAAAAATCTTCCACTTTTGTTACAACTATCAGCCAAGTAGAATTTCCTATAATCTTCTCTCGTCAAGTTACGCAAGGCATCTCATTGGCCAGTACGGGCAGCTTTTGGACCGACGAAGTTGTGACGTCACTTACTCCGCTGGGGCCTCCCTTGCTCAGCAGGGATTTCTTGACTGCTTTTCAGTTAGAAATAGCACCAATACATTTTTGTTATTATATTCAAAATACGGCCTTATAGGAATTAATAATATCTATATAATCATTATTCCCTCCCATATTTATTTACATAGCTCTATACATTATTTCTATGTTTATTATTTATTTGTGTCTATTAATTTATGTATATTTTTGTCTTATTTCCGTGTCTATTTATACTTACCATCTCAAAATCTTATATATATATATTTTTTCATTCTATTTATATTGCAAAACCCACATGTCACACAATTTTCTCTAATCCATCCTAAGGTTGTCTGGAAGAAATTTCTTTTAGTGATAAGACCGCCTATTGTCTTCTGTAGTTAAACTTCTTAAATTGTATCTGAATGTTATGCAATAAAGTATATTCTATTCTATTCTATTCTAATATTATAACTTCTAAACATACATTGGAGCTATTTAAATGATTTCAGCCATGCAGCCTGGAGCCAGACCTGGAGCCGGGGAAAGACATGTTGTTCCATATCAGAATATACAAGCCTTACTTCTTCACTGGCCCATCGGAAGAAGCAAAGGTAATTTCACATTCACTCTTATCCCTATACACTTTGTTTCCCTATATTAATTGAACCAATCAATCGATATCTTTATTTGCGAGAATGTGATTTATACAGGTGTTATACAATTGTTGGTGCACAGTACATTCTAACACATAGTACATACATACATAACTTCACGTCAGGTCCCTTGCGGGGTAGGCACGAATAACAGAGCGCCATTTAGGCTTATTCTTACATACCTCACTTGCTTCTTTGACATTCATAGTATAACACATAGTGTTATACAAAATAACTTAAAAACTTTTACATAAATATTCTAATTCAAAAAGATGTCAATTAAGCTGCCAACTGCCATCAAAATTGCAGCGCCCAAAACGAGAGAATTATATCGTCTCTTTTATTCTAATACAAATTCTATGTAGTTAGAGGGAGAAAGCATGAGTTCAACGTTCGTTTCAATTATCCGTATTTGACCACAAATTTGTGGTGCTTCCCAATTAGCTGTGTGTTACAGTTCGGGCAACAACTATAAGCGAGTGCTTGCATTAAAAATATTAGCAATGTATATTTTCTCTTTCAGAGACGGTACTATAGGTATTCATTGTTTGTGTGCAACCTGATGATGCTGGGCAGCCAGATGTTGAGTGTGTTGCGGGACAGGTTCGTCTGCAGCAACGACCTCGAGATGAGGGTGGACGTGTCCAACTGCCCCGACAACTTGCCCGAGCCCTCGGCCAAGGTGTGTAACAATAAGGATTGCACCTTTTTCATAGGATTGTTACGGCCTTATTTATAATAATCGCGTTAAGAAACGATTACGCATCTCTTAAGCAAGAGAATCAGAATCAAACTCTAATCTATTAATATCTTTTTTCTTCACTTATAAATGTGTATTACCTGATGTTTACCTAAGAGAAGCACAGATAAACGAAATTCGACTGACTAACGTAGGTTGTACCCAAAATATTCGGCTTAAGAGGAGTTTATGGGTAAGATTTTCACTAATCACTTGCTGAACAGTTTCTTTAAATTTAAGAAATGATTATAAGTAAGGCCCTTGGTGTCTCGTGAATATATTGCGGTTGAAGTGTGGAGTCACGCACCAAGAACGCATCAGGTACTCCCGCATCCCGCGTCATGGCCGTCACATAGCCGTCATTGGTGTGAGTTCAGCTCACATGCAGACGGCCCACATGATGGAAAGCGGTTAACACCGCCCATGGACACTTGCAACACCAAAGATGTTCTCTTTAAAGGATGGCTGCAAGGGAAATTCTAGTATTATGACATATACAGGAACCTTAATCGTTGCAGCTAAACGAAAATGGTCTTAGGAGATTATCCATATTTTTTCTTGACATTTTGATCCCTATTCATAGATCTGATTTTAAAAATTGTCTTAGATATTCATAGAAAATGTATGGGCATAGTTTTTTGTAATTTCTGACTTTCAGTAACCCAACCTGGGTTGGTTCCATAGAAGTTTTTGATCAGTATCAGAAACAGGATTGATTGGCATAAAAGAAAGATTTGTGTAAAATGGCTATTTTGTTTTTAACCGACTTCGAAAAAAAGAGGAGGTTCTCAATTCGTCGGGATCTTTTTTTTTTGTTACTTTTTTTATGTATGTTCGCCGATTACTCCGTCATTTATGATCCGATTTACGTGATTCTTTTTTTGTTCGACGCGGAATAGCTTCCAATTGGTCCCCTAAAAATTTTACATAGTTTGGCCCAGTAGTTTTCATTTTATGGACATTCTTTTGTTCCGGTTTCTTGGGACCTATATTTTTTAAGAAGCGTGGCACCATTGTAGGTCCACCCATACATAGCTAGAAACTAAAAAGTAACAAATAAAAGTAAAAACTTCGTTTAAAAAAACCGACTTCAAAAACTAAAATGTACAAAATTACTTATTCCTAAAGCTATGTCTTTCAAGACCACGGGCCATAAAAATGGCCCGGACTTTTGGAGGGCTTGCGTGGGGCCATGGGGAGGCCAACACGTAGAGGCCCCTTGACAAATTTAATGTAAATATGTGGCGTGACACTGACCGGCGATTATCCCTGTCTACACCATACAATAATGCACCCAAGGACAAGCCCCGGCCAGTGTAGGACTATTGTGGGAAATGAAGACAAAAAGTACCGGGCTATTGGGGTGAACTGTTAGTGGAACTAGCGGTCTGGGAATATGGGGACTATGGCGTCTGCCCGTCGCAATGTTCAGGGAACATGGAAAAATGGGCAGACGGTGACTCGCCACTCCCTGCATGGGCCCCAAAAAATGCCATAAAAGGCAGGGGCAACATGGGTATGAGTGGCTAAGAGGTGTAGAGAGGTGGGCTGCAGGTTCACCGAAGCTACTTCCGACATTAGGCCATTTATCACTTCCACCCCTGGAGCTTGAGTCTTAGCTCTAGCGATCTCCACTCCGTGCCGGCTGGCTAAGGCAAGCACGGAGGCGGGGGCCTTGTCTTGGCCCCCGGAGTCAGGTACGAGGTGTCGCCACTCACCTAAGGCTTCGCCACAAAGCCCCCCTGCGGATTAATATATATTATCTTAAACATCTTGAAGTCGGTGCAAAGTAAAACATAAAAATTACTATATTTTGAAAATTACTAAGCACCGACTTTAAGATGTTTTAGATAATATATATTAATAATAATAGCTTTAGAAATAAGTAATTTTGTACATTTTAGTTTTTGAAGTCGGTTTTTTTAAACGAAATTTTTAAATTTTTTGAAAATTTCTTGTAATAAGAAGAATTAGAAATGTCTATTTTGGTGTCGTCTTGAGTGTGACGGCTCCTTCCCGCCTGTCCAGGAGGTGTTCCCCTCGGGGTTCCTGTTCATAAACAACGTGTTCTACGTGGACACCCGCGAGGGGTGCGTGGACTACAGCCAGCCGATCCGCGAGTGGGCTCAAAAGAAGGACATCGGGCTCTTCCAGCACAAGGACTTGTGCACCACCAGGCTGGACGAGATCGTCTTGAGGCTGGGCTATCCTGAGGTATTTCATAAACTACTTTTGCATACAGAATCGCAAGGCTGTTAAAAAAGTTGTAGGTTTTTGTTATATACCAGTAACACCCGAACACTTGCCATCTAGTCTGAGTCTGTGGTCAAGCCATTATTGTTGTTACACAAACACAGTCTTCTACTATGGGTGCAGTGTACATCAGGCCTGCCTAGACTCATCTATATTATGATAATATTGTAGAGGTCAAATTTCTGTACAATGAAAATAATGCTAAAAATCGAGTCAGGGGGATGTAAGAAGTGCAATAGAACTATTTTTTTATTATTATTATTTTTTTGTTTGTCTGTCTGTTTGTACCGACTAATCTCCGAAACGACTGGACCGATTTACATGAAATTTTGTATGGTAATAGCTTATATCCCTAGTCAACATATAGGATACTTTTGGTCCCGAAAAATTAAAGAATTCCCGTGGGGTAGTTAAAAACCTTTAATTACTTAAACAGACTGAAAGTAATTTCTCTGCAACGTAACATAATAGAAACGGAGATTTTGACAGGGTGTGGTGTCGGTGAGTGAGTTTATATATATGTCGCAGAACGGCCTCGTTCTCACGACATCATCTTTAGTTATTGCAGGTTAAGTGGGCGTCATCAGGATGAAATGCGAGCATAAAACACAATAGCCACGGTTTATACACTTTTAATTTAGATTTGATCAACATTATGACATAGTTTAGACCGAGCAGCGGGTTCAGGGCACCCGCTCATACTTCCAGCTTCAATACTTTCTTTAAAATACTCCATGGTCCAACTCGACCTCTTGCCACCAACCAAATGTGCCACAAAAAACTCCTCAGTCTACCCAAGTAGATATTACTCAAAGTATAGAGGGCGCTGACCCCGCTCCGCCATATGCTCTGCTCTGATTGGTCGTTTATTAAATTACAATATTCATAACTTTTATTAGGTTAGAACAATCTTGAAGTTATAGAAACATTAACAAATCTAATTAAATTACATTAAGAATTTTAGAAGTAATTATAATGTAAACAAATGATATTGTGCGTTATACATCCAGTCAACAATACATCGTCATATCGTCATAGTCATAGCTTCCCTCCGACATATATATATATATATATATATATATATATAAAGCTGATAAGTTTGTTTCTTTGCTTGAACGCGCTAATCTCAGGAACTGCTGGTCTGATTTGAAATTTTTTTTCAGTGTTAGATAGACCATTTATCGAGGAAGGTTTTAGGGTATATTTCATCACGCTAAGAGCAATAGGAGCGGGGCACTAATGAAGAATGTATCAAAATTGAGGGTTTTTTTTTTTAATTTTTTCAAAATATTCCACGCGAAAGGAGTCGCGGGCAGAAACTAGTAATTAGCAAGTTTAAACTAATCATTAGTTATATGTCGCTCCCCCGATCTTGACTATCTTGTTATTACACTTTTGTTGTTACACAAGTACTTACACTCTTGTCGTTACACAAATAATTACATACTTGCTGTTATACACACTTTCTTAATTTAGTTTTTGAAGTAAATCTTCTTTAGGCGCGACTAGGAGGTAACTGGACGACAAAGCAACGGAAGTCCGTTACGGCAATATGGCGTCACGTTTCTGTACCGTCCGGTTTTCAAATATTTTTTTTTGTCAATAGATAGTTTATAAACAAGTGAATTAAAATTTTTTGAAAAAAATAATAATTAGTAAAAAAGTTTTACTTCAATCGCGTGTGAACGTTACACGCACTGTTTTTTCTTTTGGTCGTCCCAGGTGTACGTCCACCAAGGTAACTGCGAGCATATATTCACGTTCTCGGAGGTCCGGCTGCTGGGCCCCTCGGACCCGTTGCACACGGGCCAGTACCCTTGCCACACGCAGTCGGCCATCAACCAGCTGATCAACTGCAACGTGTGCGCGGAGTTCTGCGCCAAGTGGCTCATCTCGAGCTGCGAGAGGGTCCCCTTCGACCCCACCGTCATGTGCGACCTGTGCTTCAGGCAGTACCTCTACAAGGGCGGCGTGAAGCAATGCCAGTTCAAGGCCTACAGGTACAGGGGGAACGAGATGAACGTGCTCAAACCACAACTGGGCTAGTTTTAGCGATTTGAAATTGACAAGAAAGAAAGAAAAACATTTTAACCAGTAAACAGCTTCTTCGACGACTTCCTGCCCGGAAAAACTCCAATCGATATTGCGACAGCGTTAAAGTTTATTATTAACAAATAAAAAATAGGGGTCGACCGTAGAGGGTTGAAAATTTAGGGTTGTATGTATTTTTTAATGGCGTATCATAAAAGAAATACATTTAGGGGTGGACTACCCTTAACATTTAGGGGGATGAAAAATAAATGTCCGATTCTCAGACCTACCCAATATGCACACAAAATTTCATGAGAATCGGTCAAGCCGTTTCGGAGGAGTATGGTAACTAACACTGTGACACGAGAATTTTATATATAAGATGTTTGTCTGTATGTTCTTTATAGAATCGTAAACTATAAATTCGATCATGTGATGATCTTTAGCAAAGTTGTCGTGCATGAGCCAGAGAAGGTTTCTGAGTAGGTTCACAATTGGACCCGGTAGGTGGCGCTGCTGTCGGCATATCGATTGAAGCTTTTCCGGACAGGACGACGTCTGCCAGGACTGCTAATACTACAATAAAATATAAGTCTTTGGTTTGGTTGTAGAGTCAGCATAATGCTAGTCAAGTAATGGTCGATGCCTATATCTTATTAATTGTTATGTTTTATTCACTTGCCTTTCTATCGGTCGAATTTTGACATATAGGCTGCGTTCCACTTGTAGCTCAAAATGCTAGCATTATGGAAGGACCATAACGACCGTGGTCTCTAGACTACGGTCGTTATGGTCGTCGCGAAAATGTCATTAATGACGTCGTAATTTTCAATCACACAACGCTCACGACCCATGTCAAGAGGTGGGTCGAATAACTGTTCCACTTGGGTTTACGATTGTAACGCCGGCAAGCAAGTGGAACGGGAAAAATCACGGTCGTGAACGTGGTCGTTGTGAGTCTAATGGCACGTAACCATAGGCTATGTTCCACTTGTAGCCCAAAATGCCTGAACGTGCTCTTCAGCCGTTCCACATAGAGACCACGGTCGCTATGGTCGCCGCGAAAATGTCACTTTTGACATAATTTTTGATCACGCAGCGCCGACAACAAACCATCTTAAAAGGTGGGTCGAAGTGGACATTGAGCACAGCATTAATCCTTTCTATGGATACGTTGAAAAAGGCTTGATTTTCAAATCAACCAATGACATCTGTTTATTTCGTCGTTAATGACATCAAGGCTCCATAATTCGTTCCACTTGAGTTTATGATTGTAACGCCCGCAAACAGGTGGTGCTTATGTGAAATTTTAACCGACAATAAAGTTGGCAATATATAGGAGCCGGCCATAAGACTGCTCTGTACGGGACCAGCAAGGGAAATCACGGAGGACAATACAAAACATAATACCGATGTACACATAATATAATAATATATCCAATTTCGTTACAATATAATTTAATAATTATTTATTGCTGGATTAAACCAATCGTATAAATGTCAGATATACCAAAAATGTTTGTACCACGTTAGTTTTTGAAATCAACAATTATATGTAAAATATAACAAATTACCTGTGTATGTATATTAGCAAAAATATGAAAATGTCTGTGTAAGTATCATAAATATTATTATAGACGATGAATTAGAAGAGTCGTCATACTATCTCAATATATGTATATAAGGTTTCATAATATTGGATTTACAACAATTAAGATGAATACATTTGTAACAAACCGTACTGTGTTATTAATTTAATAATTTTGTATCCCAACAATCCGATCAATATATAAGTCAAATATTTACTCTGAATGTGAAATTCACGATGACACTGTTTTTACACGCTTTATATTAGCTTCACTTGTATGTCAGTATGTCTGTAACCGACCCCTTTGAGCTCGATTTTGTCCTACTTTGAACGATCAGATTTAATTCATACTTTGCACACCTGTCAAAGGTCGATGACAATGCAATAATATAGTATCATGGAGCTGATCTGATGATGGAGTGGGAAGGTGGCCATAGGAACTCCTGTACTAAACAAGATAGACCCGTCGTGTTTGGGCTCGTTTTACTTGTCTTGGCTAGCACTCTGCTGCTACATGATATGCAGGATCTCAAAAGCTTGTATTTAAAAACATTTAAACAAAAATCAACTAAAAAATGAAAAATAAATAATAGTTTAAAAAAACTAAAAAAAACACGCTTTTATAAAAAATCCAACTAAAAAAACAAAAACTAAAATTTAATATAATATAAAAAAGCGTGGGGTGTATTCAAAGCGCTTTTTAAGATATTATATTATTAATTGAATACACCCCACGCTTTTTTATATTATATTAAATTTTATTTTTTGTTTTTTTAGTTGGATTTTTTATAAAAGCGTGTTTTTTTTTAGTTTTTTTAAACTATTATTTATTTAAAATATGCACGTTATCAGAGTCTAAATCACTTTCAACTCTGCCAGGGACACTTTTAAAGTGACAGCCTGTGAGGTGTGTGTTTCTTGCTACAAAATACCCAAATAGCGGGGATGTGGTTTGCATTTGGACCTACTTATGCAAAATGGAACCAACCCACATACTGTCAGTTTTTAACCGACTCGAAAAAAGGAGGAGGTTCTCAATTCGTCGGGATCTTTTTTTTTATGTATGTTCGCCGATTACTCCGTGATTTATGATCCGATTTACGTGATTCTTTTTTTGTTCGACGCGGAATAGCTTCCAATTAGTCCCCTAAAAATTTTACAGTAGTTTTAATTTTATGAACATTTTTCATGAAAATAATTTTCACTCCGTTCCATATGTACACCGATTACTCTGAGATTTATGATTCGATTTACGTGATTCTTTTTTTGTTCGACGCGGAATAGCTGCCATGTGGTCCCCTAAAAATTTGACATAGTTTGGCCTAGTAGTTTTCATTTTACGATCATTTTTTTGTTCCCGTTTCTTGGGACCTATATTTTTTTTTAAAGCGCGGCACCATTCGTAAGTCCACCATACATAGCTAGACACTAAAAAGTAACAAATAAAAAATAAAAACTTCGTTTAAAAAAACCAACTTCAAAAACTAAAAAACTAAAATGTATAAAATAACTTATTTCTAAAGCTATTATTATTAATATATATTATTTAAAACATCTTGAAGTCGGTGCAAAGTAAAAATTACTATATTTTGAAGATTACTAAGCACCGACTTTAAGATGTTTTAGATAATATATATTAATAATAATAGCTTTAGAAATAAGTTATTTTATACATTTTAGTTTTTAGTTTTTGAAGTCGGTTTTTTTAAACGAAGTTTTTATTTTTTTTAAGAAAAAGTCGTTCCTATTAAAATTTTGCAAAAAAATATTTAATATTTCCAAAATATAACACATTTTATTGTATGCAAAAATTTTCTCAAAACTGTCAGTATGTGGCTTGGTTCCATTTTGCATAAGTAGGTCCATTTTAACTTATGGTTGCCTTACACATGTATTAAGTACGTACATAACTGGCTAAGTGAATAATTAAAATTGTATTACAAAAATAATTATTTACATGCATTAAGTTACTTTAAATTTATTTAACGTGTAAATCAGTCACTAGATAGTATATATATAGGGTACAAGATTTTGGATTTGTTAAAGATGATTTTTTTGCAATTTGATAATTATATCGATTTTAAGATATTATTTTGTCAAAGAAACATGGTAGCGACCAAATAACCCACAACTAGATGGTAGGGTACTTGACCGTCTGGATGGCTACCACCCCTGACCTTATAGTATGCTGCTATAACAAGCTTGAGTTGTGTTCTGGCATTAGTGCCCAGATTTCAGTCTCTTTAGAGAGCCACAGCACATTAGTAGCCTTTGGTGTTACAGTGTCCATAGGCGATGGTAACCGCCTTCCATCAAGTACACCGTTAGCCGAACTCGTGCCAAAAAAAATCAATTGTGGATTAATAGTAAAAAAAGTTTTTCGTCTCAGCACAATTATTTTTTGACAGTTAAAAACTTCTAAAAGTTTTGCTCATAAACCGCGTAATGGCAACGCTGCGTTGACCAAAATAGAGGTTAGCCTTTTGGTCACGCGAGACTTCTTTCAATGGTATTGAAAGGTCTCAATATAGTTGATAAGCCTCGCGTCCCCCCCCCCTCCCTAGAGTACTACCAGGTCGAGCTTCAGGCGATCACGACGCGGGGAAACCGCGTCCACGATCCAAATCTAGTCGAGAGAGCTGGAAATTCCTGCGGCTGGCATTGCTGCTGCGATGGGTTGCAGCTACTTACCGCGCACGGTTGCTTTGATAAGTATCTGCATCAGATTGTGGGATGTCTACCTTCCCCTCAGTGCCGCCTATGTGTTGCACAAGACTTTGTGTTCCATACGCTAGTTGAAAGCGCAGCATGGGTACCGCAGAGATTTGAACTCGAGGCCGTCGTAAGTCGTCAATTTGCTGGGTAGTCTGGTCCAGGTCATGCTGCACAGCAACGATCGTTGGGAAGGAGTGTCCAAATTCTGCGAGGTAGTAATATCTCAAAAGCCGTGATTCCACTACAGTGGTCCTCCAGCACCTGGGGAGCGAAGGAACCAACCCCTGTTGACGAAGTGAGTTTGCCTCTTCCGGGGCATTCTCAAGCACTGATGCACAGGATTAGTGTGGGCGTAACTAAGTTCTAAGTCTGACGCTATTCCTACCATGAGCGCGGGGCATATGGGAAGAAGGGGGGTTTTAAAGGCCTATGTAGTTTTTAAGTAGTGGCCTATGGGTTACCACTTTTAGGGGTACCTTGCTGAGTCTTCACACAAGCCGGCAAATGACTCTGTTATTTTTTTTATTTTTTTTTTGAGGCGAGGGAAAATGATGACCGATTTACGCACTCTCTGGGCCGTCACTAGGAAACGGCACGCATCCATCGGGGGCGATAACGCTAGCAATAGTATGCTTTGTTTGCGCTCCGTCCGCGATGGCGTGACACAGAGGAGTGTGGAAGACTCAGAGCGATGCCGCACGGGCGAGCAACCTCAATACCCACTAAAAACCCCCTCCTCCCTGTCGACCCTGCGCTTTTGTTGTGATGGAAAGTCTGAGATGTAGAACATAGTTACTCAACAGACGATCCAGCGCAATAAAGAGCCTGGAGTGTGCCCTGGGAGAACACACCCCACTTCGAAACGGGGGCAGGTGAATCCCTTGCGTTGCCTAGTAGCAAAGGCCCCCCGTACCGGAACCTAACTCAGGGAGGGAAGTAATGCGCGTACCTGCCTCTCCGGGTGCCAGCTGAAGGCCGGCGACCTCGAGTAGAGACATTAGCACGCGCTGCAGGACTTCGCTCCCTGTCCCTTTCTGCGGATGACTCTGTTATTTGCGCCAGCTTCAGTGAACTCTCATTGCTTTGGTGTTATCCCAGCAAAGACCCGGCAGTGTACGAAAAGTATTCCCCCCTGCCTCAAAAAAAGCCTCGCGTCCCCACCGCCCGAGTCTCAACCCGAAAGCCTCAAATATGTTCCCAATGAATGCAAAGTTGCGGCATTTTAGGGTTTCCTGGTGTAGAAATTCCTAATGATTTATTTGTCCATTGTATAATTTCATTGGAATCCAAGTATAGTTGGTGCATTGGTGTGAGAATATGCTTCATATCTTGATTGGATCCAATCAACAGCTGATGCCAGACAAATGGATCAATCAGACAAAGCACGCGAGGGATGTTAAACTTACTCTAAGGTTTATTAATCATTTTATAACATTTGCCAATGCTAAGTATGTTTATTAAACCTAGAAAGAATTACAAAATCAGCTGTGTAAATTGACTATCACATAAACTGTTTTAAATCTTCGAATAATTTCACAATAATATAAAATTGTTTAAATGCTATGTCTTTACTCAATGTACAGACTTAAGTATTAAAAAAAACAACTGGGATAGAGTACTTATACGAACGATATTACATTTTTTAATTCCTTGTCTGATTGTTCGGGATTCGTATAAAACTACTGGCCTTAATTCAATTCATGTATTTTCATACTAAAAAACCAATCGCACTGCTGGAAATAACATTTGTTTTTAATATTGGTTATACAACTTTGATTGTCTTGCATCTGTTCAACGTGGACGAAGTCTGGTCTAAAGTATGTCGCCATAACAACCTTGAGTTGTGTTCCGGCATTAGTGACCAGGTTTCAGTCTCCCTTAAGAGAGCAGCAGCACATTTGTAGCACATTTGGTGTTGCAAATGTTTATATGCGATGGTAACCGCTTTCCATCAAGTGGGTTGTCTGACCGTCTGCTGAACTCTTGCAATAAGAAAATAAATAAAGGGAAACTTAACTTAGTTATATTGTATTTTTCCTATAATGATAATCGGGAGACAATAATAATAATCGCCAGAAAGCACATTATATGTCCTCAAGCTAAGCAAATTACGCTTGTGTTATGGGTAATATACAACGGACCACTCTGGGGCCGATCCCAGACACCCAGACCACAGTAAATAACAGAAAGTTCGTTTCCGAAATTTACCATACCAGGAGTCGAACCGAAGCCTCTGCGTTCCAGCGAGTTCGTCCGGCTAAGACAGCCCGCTCAACCACAAAAGCTGTCTAATACCTCAAGACTTTAATTAGAATATTGAGCCTAGGTCACCGTCTTCTATAGGTAAGGTATCCCGGGAAGGCTGGCTACGTTACGTTTAGTTGAAATTATATCTACACATGGTCTTTCTAAATTGCCAAGACCATGAAGACAATTGATCCCGGTCGAAGGAAAAGGCCCAAAAAAATTTGGCTTGACGATTTGAAGGATGACATGCATACCAATGGTCTCAAAACGGGGGATGCAAGCGGATCCTGGGCGTCGGAGTGAACCCTCCGCAACGGGATTTAGCGCTATAGTATAATGATGATGGTGATGATGGTGTTGCCAAATTGGCGTGAAAATGTTCATAGGACCTGAATATATTTGTATGTCTATCCGCCCAAGTTTGTCGGTAGAAGTTAGATGTAGAAAGGAAACTGTATGGTGTTAACCTAGATATCTAGGTCTGGCAATATACTGCGATAGGCAATGATGAAGGTCCAAGCGATTTCATTTATCAAATAGATCACAATTTACGCAATCTCGTAAATAGGATAATCGACACATTGTTATTTACGGCGTTCATCTCGCAGCCTGACACGCATCATCAGATAGTCTGGTGCTAAGAGTGGAATCGTTCAATCATAATAAGAAGCAATCAGTCTGAGTATAATTCAGGTCTAGGATAGACTTGAAATTGGTCACTAATTAGGAAATTGTTATTGAAAGGGTTTCAGTACAAAATTCTTCCCAAAATTAAAAGTGGTATATACAGAACCGTAAGCTCATGGTATTTTATTGTAAACTAGCTGACCCGGCGAACTTCTAACCGCCATATTTTCTGAATTCCTAAAAGACTTTGTTTCATGACACAAAAACAAAATCACCATAATCGGTCCAGGTGATTAGGAGGATTCTAGAACCCAATCTCAGCGCCACATACCGGTTCTAATTGCGAATCTTAACTTTCCGGGAACCCACTCAAACACAAAAACAAAATCACCAAAATAGCTCCAGGTGATTAGGAGGATTGTAGAACCCGATCTCAGCGCCACCTACCGATTTCAATTGTGGATCTAAACCATCCCGGGACCCACTCAAACACACAAGAACAAAATCCTCAAAATATCTCCAGGTGATTAGGAGGATTGTAGAACCCAATCTCAGCGCCACCTACCGGTTCCAATTGTGGATCTAAACCATCCCGGGACCCACTCAAACACACACACAAAATTTCATCAAAATCGGTAAAGTCGTTCTCAAGTTATGCGTTTACCAACACATTTTGTGATTCATTTTTATATATAAGAAGATGAATAGAAAATATACAATGAATCCCAAATCACCGTCAGCTGGGAACGGCCCAAAGGCACTGGCCGCGTTGCCCTAAATACAGAACAGCCTTTTGATCGCAAATCTATACATATAATAAAATTGTAGAGGTCGAATTTCTGTACAATGAAAAAAAAAATGCTATAAACCGAGTCAGGGGGATGTGGGAAGTGAAATAGAATTAATTTAGATTTTTTCGAATTTTTTTTTTCTCTGTTTGTCTGTCTGTACCGGCTAATCTCCGAAACGACTGGACCGATTTACATGAAATTTTGTATGGTGATAGCTTATATCCCTGGTCAACAATATAGTCAACAATAAAGTCAATATAGGATACTTTTGATCCCGAAAAATTTAAGAGTTCCCGCGGGATAGTTAAAAAGCTTTAATTACTTAAACAGCTTATAACAGACTAAAAGTAATTTCTCTGCAACGTAACATAATAGAGGCGGATATTTTGACAGGGTGTGGTGTCGGTAAGAGAGTTTTATCTTATATATATAATATATAAAGCTGATTAGTTTGTTTCTTTGTTTGTTTGCTTGAACGCGCTAATCTCAGGAACTACTGGTCTGATTTGAAAATGTTTTTCAGTGTTAGATAGCCCATTTATTGATGAAGGTTATAGGCTATAAACCATCACGCTAAGAGCAATAGGAGCGGAGCACCAATTAAGAATGTTTCAAAATCGCGGGGTTTTTTTAACTTACTTTTTTTTTTTACCATGCGAACGAAGTCGCGGGCAGAAGCTATCTTATATATAGAAAATAAGGTTTGTTTTTTCTTTTAAATGTGATGTTGGCAAGCAGGCAGATGGCCCATCTATTAGTAAGTAGTTAACGTCACCGATAGATGTTTGCAACACCAAGGGTAGCGCAAATGTGTTATTAGCCCTCTAGGCTGGTATAGAGAAAGGATGTCTAAAGGAATCAGACAGGAGGAATAGAATAGATGGGATAGCATAGGAATATAGTATAGGGGGATGGGATAGCATAGGTATATAGTATAGGGGAATGGGATAGCATAGGAATATAGTATAGGGGGATGGGATAGTGTTAAGACGGCGAACTCATCGTATGAAACACGATTAGCTCAGATATTGATCCAGAATGGCTCTACTCTACTACGTAATAGTAGATTGTTACTCGAGAGCTGAAAGTGACCTATTTAGGCACGAGATGGTTTGGCATACGAACGTAGCGAGGGCGCTTTTTAATTAGACTTGTTGTTGGGGAGTTTCTCGCCTTTTCTCCTTAACAGCAATAACATGTTATGAGGTAGTGTGCATAGAATAGGAAGTAAAATTAAATTATAACTTATATTTATGACCTTCAAAAAGTGTTCTCCAGGGGAACTTATTTTGAATAAAAACTTTTGAATTTGAATTTGAACAAGGCATTTTCAACGACTTGTATAATCTTCAGCTTACACCTTGAAATGTCAAACCTGAAACAAGGTGCGAATCGTGTTATCTATAGCGCATGGGTACTACAATGTACGAGTATATACGAGTAGAATTCAAGAGTTGGTGATGAAAGATAATTTCCGCGCAGGCGTTTAACTATTGTGTGTCAAAGTATTGTAATTTGTATGATTGATTGAGTACAATATAAATCAGCGAAGTGGGTTACCTTTTATAGGTTCTACGTTTTATATTGCCCAATTAAGAACACTCCAAGTATTGGCAACTGTACGTATTTATTGTTCAAGAGTTGGCCTTATGGAAAGTTTAGCCGGAGCTTGAAAGGGGATGTTTTGCTGCACAGTGTTTAAAAAAAAAACTCCTTGTGACTCTCGGGGACTGCCGTGGTAAAGCTATTGCATAGCATTTTTTATCAACTTATGCAATTATATTTATTTATTTATTTTTTATTTATGCAGTATTTTTTATCTTTGATATTAATTCAAGTTATACTTTTTGAGCGTGGTGACCGATAAGAAAAATCACCTCCCATCTCAGAATCGGTCTGTCTAGTAAAAATACCAAATCCTCGTCCATAATTTGCAATACCTGACATACCTCGAACCGATACGAGAGCTCGTGGCTTACTGTGGCCACCGCACGCCTCCGCTCGCCGCGCCCGCCTCAGGCCCCCGTCACCAAGCTTTCAGTGTGGACGCACACATACACGTTAAGCGAACGCTCGGCCAAGCTACATGGTAGGCGGAGTGGGAGGTGTTAGGTTTTATTTTCGTTACGAAATGTCTTGATTCGGTCACCGCGCGCGATAAAAGCTATGCAATAGTTTAAAACTATGTTTATACCTACTAATCTATACTTAAAATAAATGCGAAAGTTCCGATCGATGTTTGTCGCTCAGTTTTTTTATTTTTTTTATAGCTGTAGTACAGCAAACAGGCTGACGGCCCACCTGGTGGAAAGCGGTTACCGTCGCCTATGGACGTTTGCAACATCAGAGATGTCACCAACGCGCTGCCGGCCTCGAAGAAATTTTATGACACCCTTTTTGAAAAACTCCATATCGTAGCGCTGTGGGAAAACCTCGGCCGGGAGCTCATTCCAGATTCCTACGGTACGCAAGAGAAACGTTCTACAGAACCATTGCGTACATGAGCGAAGTGGCTCAAGGAAGTGGGGGTGAACTCCCAACCGATGGCGAGCGGTGCGATGGTAGAAAGAGGACGAAGGCACCATTCTAAACAGTTCTTCGGAACACTCCCCGTTATACAGTCGGTAGAATACGCAGAGAGAAGCAGTCTCTCCTAAGGCTAAGCGTATCTAAGCCGTCTGTGAGTATGGGATCATCAACAACGCGAACGGCTCGACGTTGAATAGAGTCCAGGGGATTGAGTTGGTAGGCAGGTGCTCCAGCCCAAAGGTGTGAGCAGTACTCCATATGCGGCCTCACCTGGGCTTTATAAAGCACAAGGCGTTGCCGCGGTGAGAAGTACTGCTTGGACCGGTTTAGCACTCCCAACTTCTTAGAGGCAAGTTTTGCCTTGCCTTCAAGATGGCCCCTGAACTGTACATCGTTCGCGATGTCAACACCAAGGATCCCTATACTCTTGGAGGTGGTAAGGGGAGTTCCTTGGAACTGTAGCGCTTGCTCGAATGGAGTTTTTTTGGCAGAGAATACGCAGACCTGTGTCTTCTTGGGGTTGAAATGGACAAGGTTCTGTCTGCCCCATTCTGAGACTCTCTCTAAGGAATGCTCAACTTCAGACACAAGTCTAACCCGATTTTCCTCCACAAATGATCGAGGGACGTTTGCACGACCAGAGTACTGCGCATCGCCAGTGCTGTCATCCGCATAGCAATGAATGTTGCAAATAGACAACATATCATTGATATGCAAGATGAACAACGTTGGCGATAGCACACAACCCTGGGGCACACCAGCGTTGATGGGCTTGATACTTGAACAGCAACCGTCGACAACGACTTGAATGCTGCGCCCATCAAGAAAGCTGGATAGCCAGGTGCAAAGTCCCTCAGGTATCCCATACGATGGCAGCTTCGATAGAAGAGCCCTGTGCCAGACCCGGTCGAAGGCCTTAGCAATATCTAGGCTAACTGCCAGTGCTTCCCCTTTGCTCTCAATGGCTTCAGCCCAACGGTGGGTTAGGTAAACCAAGAGATCCCCAGCTGAGCGACCGTGGCGGAAGCCGTATTGCCGATCATTTAGCAGCTGGGAATCTTCGAGGTAACCCAGAAGCTGCGCGTTGATAATACGCTCCATCACCTTTGAGAGCAAAGAGGTTATTGCTATAGGCCTATAATTCGACGGGTCCGTACGGTCCCCTTTTTTGGGGACAGGGTGCACATGGGCAATCTCAGTCACGCTAGAACGTCTGAACAGATTTGAATGAAAGGCATAGCATTAGATTATAGTCTGAAATAGCACATGGCTATTTTCTATCCCAGAAAAATCTATGGTTTCCGTAGGACAACATTGACGCAAGCGCATCAAAAAAGTTAAAAAAGAATAAAATAGTTAAAATTAATACGACATCTATAGATATAAATAAAATTGGAGTGTCTGTTTGTAATATTGAAATAACCGATTTTTACTACATGCATATGAATATATACGGTACATACACCAAAATAACATTTTTTACAATTTTTGTCTGTCTGTCCGTCTGTCTGTTTGTTCCGGCTAATCTCTGAAATGGCTGGACCGATTTTGACGGGACTTTTATTGGCAGGTAGCTGATGTAATAAGGAGTAATTTAGGCTACTTTTATTTTAGCAAAATTCTTTTATTTTGGAATTTAATTGTGAATTATTCAAAACATGACGATTTTCAATGACCACGGGGGAGCGACCGCGGGGCGCAGCTAGTTTTTAAATAAATATAATGCATTATAATGTGTTAGGTACAAATATAGTTTTATGGTTACAATCGTTATAAATAATCACACACTTGGATCTGATGGAAAGTGGGTACTATCGCCTATAGACATTTACTACATACTATATACATACATATAATATACTAAAGATGCTGCCAATGTGCTGTCGGGCTTGATAGGGAGACTGGAACCTGGCCTCTGGTAACGGACAACAAATCAAGATTGTTGTTGCAATATACTTGAGATTAGAGATGGTAGCCATCCCGACGTGCAGATGCCCTGCCACCTGGCTGTGGGTTGTTTTGTCGCCTCTTACGACAGACAACCCGGCCGCCGTAATTACTATTCTTTCTCCATTTCTTTATGGATAGGACAAAGGATGTAACATATTGCCTAAATGTTATTGATGAAGATTTTTTTTTATAGCTGTAGTACAGAAAACTGGTCCACCTGATGGAAAGCAGTTACCGTCGCCTATGGACGTTTGCAACACCAGAGATGTCACCGACGCGCTGCCGGTCTCGCAGAAATTTTTAGACACCCTTTTTTTGAAAAACTCCATATCGTAGCGCTGTGGAAAAACCTCGGCTCGAAACTTATTCCAAATCCCCACAGTACGCAAGAGAGGTTCTGCAGAACCGTTGCGTACATGAGCGAAGCGGCTCAAGGAAGTGGGGATGAACTCCTAATCGATGGCGAAGCGATTATATATTTTGAATTATAATCAACCTTTATGAGTCTCCACAATAACATCTTGTTTGATATTCATCAAATAATTACAATTTGGCTAAAGCTTTTGAAAGAAATATTTACAACCCTGCCCAAAGTATGACTTTTTAGGGCTGAAGCAGATTCAGTATTTTCTAAATTTCGGACCAGATTCGCCTTAGTTTTGCTTAGTTTATCAAGAAACCTTGAATGTATTCTAGTTATACTAAATGCACACGCAACTACTATTATTCATGTGTTAAGCATCTGACCTCAAAACATTGTTTACCGATGCACTATACTTGAGCTGTTTCTTTATAATTTTCAGGCTAATTACTTGTGTACATCGGTCTTAGATTAATAAAATTAATCGTCACTTTTGGAGACGAGGATATATAATTATATATGACATAATCCGTCGGGCTCTTGTCACCGCCGGGGTACCTGCCGTCCTAGAACCGAACGGCCTGTGCCGCGACGATGGCAAGAGACCCGATGGTATGTCATTGGTGCCCTGGAAGATGGGTCGCCCCTTAGTATGGGACGCGTCTTGCGTTGATACTTTGGCAGCGTCCCATCTTCCAGCTACTAGCATGTCTGCCGGTACAGCTGCTGCACAACAAGAGGCCCTAAAACGCCGCAAATACTCAGCCATCGGAAATGGCTACATATTTGCGACTTTTGGGGTCGAGACCCTGGGACCATGGGGGCTTGAGGCGCACAGGCTTTATAGAGACATAGCCAAACTTCTGGTGGATGTCTCACGTGACCAAAAGACTGGTTTATACCTCGGGCAACGCATCAGCATTGCCATTCAGCGAGGCAATGTGGCCAGTCTTTTGGACACGTTTCCGACTGACAGGGGTCTGGTACTAGAAGATTTTATAGTTTAATTTTAGTTTGCATATAGAGTTTATTTTTAGGTTAATTTAGTTTATTTTTAATTAGGTGTTTGATATGTATTTGAATGTGCAATGAAATTATTTACAAGACATAATTTACATCAGAAAAATAAAACTAAAATCTAAATATAAATAATTGTGTAAAATATATAAAATAGTGTTGAGATAGATAAATATGAAGTAAAATGATTTTTATCTATGCATGTTGCTGTGGGTCATGTTTTCTCGTCGATGCTTGAAGACGAGTCTTTGAGCAGTGCGCCCTCCCCTTCCTTACTACACAGCTGAGACGTGGTCACTGACGACGGGACGGGTTCACAAATTCCTCAACGGGCTATAGGCAACAAAGCAACAAACGGACAGAATAGTTTTAACATTAGTGAGTCATGATAATTGTAATCCAAACTATTATTATAGTAAAAATATCCCTGTATCTTAATATTCAACATGGACCTATAATGTTCTTGCAACTACCGATATACTTTATTTAACTTTGAAAATCATATAAACATGATGTCACCTTCCACATTGCAACCGCGTATTGTGTGAATAACAAAAAAACAAATATTATCACACATTGTTCTGTTTTGCTTTTTGCATAATGATTTAGTAATGTATAACTTATAAATTCACAATAATTTTGTTATTTAATCTATTGAAATTGAGTTAATGTTTTCGTAATACTGCAAATTGGGTGTATTTAGTCTACTGTAGGGTTAACAAATACTATTTATTCTATGTAGGTATATATTATAATTTACAAATTAAATAGAATTTTATACTGTAGTCTACTGTAGATATTTTGGCAAAAATGGAAAGTTATACCTCGTACCTTCGTTAGTAATACGCCAAATTTTAACAAACGTCACATAAGTTTATATAGATTTTCGTACAGAGCCATCTATTGGGCACGTAAGTGTTATACAGGAAACGAGCGTGGTTTTGAATATGATGCGTTGCTTCCAAATCATAAAGCCCGGTTTACATTATTCCAGTCAAGTGATCTAGCGAGAATCCAGTCCAGTGCTGTACTGGATCTGTAACGTCTACATTATTCCAGTTATTTAGAAGCCGTTGAAGTGTGACCACTACAGTGACAATGATTTCAAGAAGAGATCAGTTTCGAAAATGTTTCAAACGTGCTCAATTACTCTTGCTACAAGAAGTTATTAATGAGGTTGATAAGGAACTAAGAAAAAAAGGAACGGATTTGGGTGGGAAATTGGATCAGCGAAAGAGATCAAAAAGGAGGGTCAGTAATGCATTTGCAACAACTGAAGTTAAGAGCTCCCACTGAATATAGACTGGCATTGAGAATGACAGCATAATAATATAACCTCCTGATGATATGTCCCATAAACGAGGTTTTTCTCTCTATAAACTGACAAACTTTAAAATTTGATCTTCACATAACTTCTTCACCATTTTCAAATCCTTTCTTCGCCGCAGTAATCCGCAAAAACAACCAATACGTGTTTACTGTGTCAGCACTGGAATGGCACTGGATTGGCCGTCTACATTATTCCAGTTGCACTGGATTGATCGCACTGGATTCAAAAGTGGACCCCCAATCCAGTTACTGGACTAGAATGCTAACTGGATTCAGTGCATTCCAGTCCCGGTTTACATTTTTCCAGTAAGCAATCCAGCGCTGAATTCGATCGCTGGATTGGAATAATGTAAACCGGGCATTAATCAAAACAGATTGAGTTTGGGCAAATTTCACGAATTTATCATACCAAAAATAGCTTTAGATTCAAGCTGTAGTCATTATTACGTACGTTTAGGAGCGTATAGTGCTCACAACTTATCTATGTAATCAGGAACGTGAGTGTATTCACTCCGGTGTTGCCAATGTATGAATAATTATTAAACATTTGAATATATCTCATTAATCTCAGTATTCTATTAATAGTCTTGAAGGACTATGGGTAGAATACAATATAAATAAGTTAAGTTTTTTTTATTGTATTCGATTATATGTAATTTTGTAATTGTTTTTGTTAATTACATAAGTGAGTGATACAATATACAAATTTAATCTCAGATAATAATACTGCTCGGGTTTCATCTGGGATAATGTTATAGTTATTGATTGTTGAGAAATGAGTCTTATTTAAATTAAAATGAATAACTTGGCGGTAGGCTAAATAAAACTTTAACAATACTCGATGTATAAATGTCACCTTTGTCGTTCGTGACCATGGCCCCTGAAAAGCGGCCGAAACGTCGGACAAACCAAAATCAAATAAATTACCGCGCTTAAAACCGTTTAAACGTAGTTTTATTATGTATACAAGTCGCGAAAACTTAAGAAAATCTTATTTAAAGCGTTAAAAATAACTACTATTTTTAGAACTGCCAACCCTAAATCGTGTGAAATTTCAACATGGCGGCTGTAGTCTATATTTTGCCTTTCACAGATAAGTTGGGCGGGCTATAGCTCAAATTTTGTATCCACCTAACCTACCAGAAAATGTTGAGCCGCCAAACTAAAAAAAATTAAGGAGAAATCACCCAATCTAAGACCTAGTAACAATCCTCGTTATACAAAACTGTTGTAATCCATCCATGGTAGTGGCGTAGCTTGTCTAAGACAGGCCCTGTATCGAAATGTGTTGCGGGGCCCAAAAGAAGGGTCAAGTTTTTTTTATAAAAGAAACAAAAAGTGCTCGAATTGAATTGAAATAATTATATATTGATTATAAGTTATAATTTAATGCCACTAGAAGCTAAGTTTGAGAAACAATTCAAATCAAACTTACACTTTTCTCGCCTTTTCTTCGGGAAGCTTATTTATCAAATCATCCATAGCTGACAACGATTTCAGTTTTTGTAAATTTTCTGCCTTTATAGACAATAATGACAAGTCTGACAGCCGTACCTGTTGGCCCATTACTTATTCTCAAAAATCTACAAAACATTGTGGATAACGTTTTAGGGATTGTTGCTTACACACTTTCGGGACCCCTGTAGCCTGTGTATCATTGATACGTCTGATACGGCGGTAGATGATGATATGAATACTGCATCTATTTCAGCGATCAATTAGCGAAAATAGTTAACAAAGTGATAGATAAGGCCGGGTAGCAATAGCCGAACGGACCAAGGTTGCGATAAGACAATAACTTTTATAGTTTGTTTGCGTTTCATACATACCAGTGAAGGAGATAACCGTAAATTGGTTGATGTTCTTTTATTGTGATTAAATTGATTTACTGCTTGTACTATGCTCTCCGTTATAGGCTTTTTGCAATTGTATGCAAATGCATATGCAACAGCCTTGATTGGCATTTGTGTTTCTGACGCCTAGAAACTAGGTCAATATTACAAAAACATGTCAAGTGTGCTCATTCCACAGGTAGGGGTTCCGTATGAAGAACAACTTCTTAACAAGAGCTTTGAGAAGTATATGTAACGTTAATGTAAGTGATATGATAAGAAACAGTGTGATAAGGGAGCGTTGTGGATCGAAAGAGGATGTAGTGACAACAGTTGAAAAAGAAATATTACGGTGGTGTTGGCATGTAGAGAGAATGATGGAAGCAGAATCACAAAACAAGTATATGATAGTAATGTGAGTGGCAGAGTCGGTATTGGTAGAACGAGGCGTACTCACCATGATCAAATTGAAGATATTGCGTGTTGCTGGGGAGTTTCTTGCCGCTTCTTCTCCTTAACAGCAATAACACGTTGCGAAGCGGTGTACATAGACTAGGAAGTAAAATTAAATTTTAACCTATATGTATGACCTTCAAAAAGTGTTCTCCAGTGGAACTTATTTTGAATAAAAACTTTTGAATTTGAATTTGATATTTTGAAGAATAAATAAATGTGTATGTATGAAAAGATCAATGAAAGCTGATGAAGCGAAAAGTTATTCTCAGGATCGTAGCAGGTGAAGATTCATTGTCTCTGCCTATCCCAATGGGAAACAGGCGTGACAATATGTATGTGTGTAAAAGTACCCCTCCCCTTACCAAAAACTACTCATTTTTTATTGCATGAATTTGATGGAAAGCGGTTTCTATCGCCTAAAGACATTTGTAATGCTGCCGCTCTCTAAAGGAAGACTGGAACCTAGCCACTTATGTCGGGATACAACTTAAGGTTTTTATGGCAGGATACTCCAGACTAAGAGTGGTAGCCATCCAGACGGGAAAATACCCTACCATCTGGATGTGAGTTGTTGTTTCTGCACGGATAAAAATGACTATCTATTATTTTTATTGTGAAGTTGGCAAACAGGTAGACGTCCGACCTGATGGAAAGTGTTTAACGTTGCCTATAGACGTTTGCAACATCAGGGGCGAAGCCAAAGCGTTGCCAGTTTTTAGAATAGAATAGAGGGCACGGGACAAGAGGGTTGCGATAAAGAGGATAGAATAGGAGGAGATTAGAAGAGAGATCATTTCAAGAGGAATAAGATAAAGAGATCAGGAGGAAGAATTCTGTACAGGGTTAGGGGAATGGAATAGGGGAGGAGGAAGTAGACCATCGGTACATCAAATATATATAATAATATTGTTACGAGTTGCGGGACTCGAATTAAAATGCCGTTGGAATTATTATAGAGTTTATAATACCAACACGTAAAACACAGGTACAAATATAACCGAACACAACAAATACAAACGTAATGCAGAAGGTCGTAATTCAATAAAACGCGTAAAGTCCGTCACTAAAAGATTTCCGATTGTAGTATACACGTCTCGCTTCGTTCGTGGTTCTCGCTCGACTAGCTACTCCCTCAATCGGGCCATTGCTTTATACTGCACAAATACAATATGTCCGCCCGGCAGCGTGGACCAAATTTCCTAGAATCAGCTACCACTATGCTTTAAATCCGTAACACCTGGCTAATGATTACAATACAACAATAGGCCCTATGCCAATAAGTAAACTAAAGAAGACGACCATAAAAGAATTTTAATGTTATTAGTTCAAAAGCCGAAGGGTAATAAATGTGCTTTGTTTCAGATATGCAGGTGGATTTGGTGTTTGTCGGGACCTGAGTTCTAACAATATATTTCTCCCAAATTTTATATCAGCATGAGAATCGTTTATTTCTATCAGGATCGTCGGTTTTAGAGCCTGGGGGCCGCTATCTCACTGTTTCTTCTTCACTTCCCATAATTAACAATTTAATACCAACACTTTTTGAGTAAGACATCGTGAGACAAAAAGAATCACGAACATGTAAAAGCTCTTTAAGTTTCTGTCATTCGACTACAGAATCCCAAAACAAACTAAGGACATTCAAAACTTAATAGAAAATTGTTGAATAATATAATGTACAAGATATGTCATGCCCTGCTCCATCTGGGATAATGTTAGTGTTAGAGACTGTTTCACGCAGATGTAGAGGGTTTAATGCGTTAATTTCTGATGCGACATCGTTATTAATTAATGCGCAATTACTCCATGTAGTATATATGGCCTAAATTGCGCTTCGTAAAGTGCAAATTTTTGTCACGGGCTGAAATATTGCTTGGAGCGATTTCTATACATCAAGCGTTTTGAATGCAAGTTTAGCCTTGCCTTCCAGATGACTTTATTTATTACGTTTATTATATCGACAGGATCCCAATACTATTAAAGCTGGTGAATTTGGAACTGTGGCACAAAGATCAGTGAGGATTTTTTACTTGATAGAGTTAAATCAAAAAGATCCTCACAGTTATTAATGGAGCACGGTCTTTCTTTTGTTTTATTGTCTTAGTATTTATTAAAGCATGCCCAGAAGGATGGCTGCATTGCCACGCTGTTTGGCAGTATTGATTCGTTGCGCGAAATGGGAACGAGCATTCTGGTCACGGGTGGTGTCGAAGAGTTTCTTAGAAACTTTGAAGAAACCCTGGGGCATAATTTAATCTACGAAATATTTTTCGTGCATAATTTGGGTCAGCTTGTAAGGAGGCTGCGACAAACATCAGATTAGATACGATCTGCAAACAGACGATGTTGATACAGCCACTTGACTGCTTGAATACTCATTAGGTAATGTAACAAACGCTAATTATAAAATATGTGTCGATAGATTTTTTTGGGACGGAAACAATTCGTCAAAAAAGACATATCTAGTACAAGGAGACTTTGATAACTTAGCGATTCTTCGGAAATTAGATTTTGGTAGGTGATTCAGTGTTTATAGAATCATGGAAGCCGATTACTACAGGTGCCCAGTAAATATTGAGTTGCTTAGCCTAGAAACTAGATTGACCACAGATTCCTTTCAGTTCTATTCGCTATAGTAATATTACAAACTAAATTAATGAATACATCCTAACCATATTTAAACCCAACTCTTTTAAAGTTATTGTCCACAATGTTTACATTCATATTTAGAAACATGTTTAACTATAGCACAGAAAACTCATGGGTTTATTCGTGCCACAGAGAGTCATGTATACAATATTGTTATAACAAAAATAGGAGCAGAGGCGAGTTATTGTTATTATCATCCTAGTCTTTGGTTCTGATTTGATAATGAAAGCGGGGTTATCATCATTCTAGTCTATGGTTCCCTTTTAGTCCCAGGTCTGCACATGTGTTTTTTGGGAATTAATACAGTATCTTTTGAGATTATATTTGCTCGATTTATGGTTATTTTGATGAATTAATTACTCGTGTTGTACCTATATTCCCTGACTATAAGCAGCATACTGAGACTACACTTTGAGACTTTGAGTCTTTTGTAGGTAAGGTGCCCAGGAAGGTCGCCACGTTAACCAGTATATTCAATAACTGATTTGTTGTCAGAGGCATCAGCCAAGTGACGAAGTCACCTGAATAGTGGATTAGGTGTTTGAGAGCTCTTTATAGAGACTCATAGCTTAAGGACCCTATGGTTTCAACAGCAATATCGATGGATTTTTTGGAAATAAAAAATGTTCTTAAGGTGACTTAACAGAAAGTAATGTTGAATTAGAACAAGAACAACCACAGAAGTTTATCAAATAGTAAAACAATAGAAACAAAATAAGTCCTAAAATTGAATCCAGTCTCAGTATATGATGGCAATGTAAGACCTTGTTCTCCCTCCTGGGACCAGCTGACGAAGAATAATAATTCATACAAATTTGTAACAAGAAACATTTGCACTAAAAATAATAATAAAGTGTTGAAAATTGCCACTAGATGTTAAAACTGTACGTATCACGTGTGTGGAGGTTAAAAAATTAAAACTACATTTATTTTACATGACATTATTAAAATGCATAAAGTGTATTTATTATCAGTTTTGTTTTTGCGCCTCATGCCGGTGTCACGAAGCGAAATCAGAGTGCAAATCTTGGCCTGGAATGTGTTAAGTAAACGTAACCAGCTATATCAGTTCTCTTATAAAATCCGTACACATAACATATTGTTTAAGATAATGATCAATGAATGTGAACGCGGAATACTTGAATATTAATAGGTAATATTAGAAAGATAGTGAAATACGTGAGAGTTTGGATGCCATCAGATATACCAACTAAAAGAAAACTCCAGCAAGTTTCAAGAGTCAAAACCGTTTTTATTTTCCCGTTGGATCGCTCCTTACCAGTCCGTAGAAAATTAAAATTGCTTAAATATCATTGGTATTTCTAAAAAAAATTACAATGTCAATGGGATTCAAATAATTTATTATTAAGTTATTATGCTTAAGTAAAATGTTCTGCATGTTGTTCCGAACCGATACACCTATGCAGGTGTTTTATTATCTCTTAGAATTTAAGTGATCTATTTATTGTTCTCGTGTTCTCGAAATATATAAGGGTAGGTCCGTGGGGGAGTTGGGGGTGGAGAGAATTTTGTTTAGTTTCGTTTCAACCGCGATCGAGGAGTTACCTAGTGCACTTTCGGAACAAGTATTTACGACTTTGCGTGATTAATGTCTTTACGATTTTCTTCTAATAAACTTTGTGATAATTCCAACGGCATTTTAAATTCACATGCCATAAATTCATAACAATAATTTACTGTCTGTTACTATAAATTGGTAGACCTGAGCCCAGCAGTGAGACTTTTATGAGCTGCATTCGATTGATCAAATCTTATACCAATAAATAAAGCTGAACAGTTTGTTTGTTTAAACGCGCTAATCTCAGGAACTAAAATCATGCAGAAAATTTTACTGGTCTGATTTGAAAAATTCTTTCAGTGTTGGATAAAGCTATAAGCTGAAAGCTATAGGCTATATATCATCACGCTAAGACCAATAGGAGCGGAGCAGCAATGAAAAATGTTTCAAAATCGGGGGGGGGGGGGGGGGAGATATGAATACCCTGTATGAATACCCTGGCGATAAGTAAGATAAAAGAAGAAAGTAAAATAAATATATGGTAATGAAGGATTTTTTTTTCCACATTTCGCGCGGCCTGTCGATTAACGGGTCGTGCGCAGGGTCTTTGAAAGAGCCGGGGCCGTGAGCAACGCATGCATTTCGGAGGCGTCAGGAACGGCCCTATGATCCGGCACCACCCTGTCCTATAGGTAAAGCCGGCACTGCTATATGTAAGTTATCCATGCAAGAACGGAGAAGAAATACAAATTCCTGCAGCCGGGTGGCCTGTTGTAAGAGGCGACAAAACAACCCACAGCCAGGTGGTAGGGCTTTTGCCTGTGTGGGTGGCCAGTACCCCTGGTCTAGAGTATGCTGTCATAACAACATTTCTTGTGTTTTAGCAACAGTGGTAGGTTCCAGTCCGCCTTTCATGGCTTGCAGTGCATTAGAAGCACCTTTGGTGTTGCAAATGTCCATATGACGTAATCCACGTTCCATCAGGTTCGCTGTTAGACTGTGTAATAAAAAATGAATAGAAAACATAACTACTATACTTATGTAGTAAATATTTGAACTCATACCTGTGCGATTACGTAGTCGGTGAAAAATTCGCCCGTCATTTATGGGATTAATTCCAAAACTAGCAAAGATAAGATTGTACAATAAAGTTTAATATGTTGTTGCTATGTATTCTATTTATGTGGAGGCTTGAACGCGTTTTTTGAATTATGTATTTGTTTATTTCTCTAACTCCTATGGTATTTATAACCTGGATAACTACCACGCCTAGTCTAGAGTATGCCGCCAGACCAACCTTGGGTTGTGTTCCGGCATTATTGGCCAGGCTTTAGTCTCCCTTTAGAGAATGGCAGCACATTGGTAGCGTAGCGTCTTTGGTGTTACCATAGACGAGGTTAACTGCTTCACATCAGGTGGGCCGTCTGCCTGTCTGCGGAACTCACACATTATTACACACTGCCGTCGATTAGAAGAAAAATGTGTGCGTGTACTAGTGTACACACGTAAGAAGTAAAATTTCTTTAAATTGGTTAAATACAATCAAAAACTGAAGTTAACGTTAAATAACTTAATAAATACCACAATCACACCTAAGTATTAGAAAAAGAGATATAATTACTTACTTTTTTTAGAAATTCACTGGAATTAGAATTAAAATAAATCCTTTGATTTTGCTGAAACTCGTATTATATTAATTAAAACACAATAAAGTAAAGAAATATTACAATGCTCGTCTCACAATCCATCTATCAACAACTCGTTGCTACGCAACCACCATACTACACTCGGCCATCCTGAAAAATAATGTGACGCGTAACCGAAAAATGTGACGTGACGCGTAACCGAAAAATGTGACGGTAATTTTTTCCAACGCCGATAAAGACGTTTCACTTCAAAAACGCGGAGTCTGTGTTCGTCGATTCATACAAGTCAGTGATCCTAAAATCAGGAGTGATTCTATTAGATATGTATTACACCGTACGGACACGGTCTTTCCGAGTCATTCCACACATTCATCGCAGCATATCCATCTCCGTGACACACAGTTATTGCTTGTGTCGCTCAAGTACACGCCTCACTGTCATACAAAAGGACAGGTCTAATGATGGATTTATACATCTGTCCTTTTCATTTAATCTGTATTTTAGGGTCACGAATGACCAGTTTTTTTGAGTTTTAAATCAATTCTCTGAGATTATTTTTAGGTTGGCTTGTTGGTTGAATATTTAGCTTGAAAGTGTCACTCAGCGTAGATGTAAAGCAGTTTGTTTTGTCAAAAGTGTCATATAAAGTATAGTGTAATGTTAGTCAATTCATTTTTAGTCTCGTCTCACTTGCATTATAAAGAGACTCAGGAGAAAATCAACGAATAAATACTGCTATTTCTTTCATTCTGACTTGCATATTATTACGATAAATATAATAATAATTAGATTTTATTCCACAAAAAGAATAGATGTTTTGAATTTGAATATCGTTTCACAGACTTGACTTAGAACTTTGGTCTAATATAAAAAAAGTGTTTACTTTGTTATACTTACTCTATTATAATATTAAGTATATCTTTGATGGTCGGCAATTCCAAAATGAAACCAAAAATGTATAGAGGCTGAGTGATCTGCTTTGGCCAGTACGCATTCCGAGTTCATACTTTTCAAACTATCAATCACAATTATTACCATCTCAGCATAAATCACGGTTGAATTTAGAGTGTCCACTTCGGAACTCGAGGTCCGCTTTCGTAAGTTTCTTTTTCTATCCAATATAAATGTCCTATAATTTGAAATATAAAAATTCTCAAACCTTACACACATAGAGTATTTACACTAACTAGCTTTGTTTGTTATGTATAATTGAGAAATAAAACATTGATATTGTGAGTTGAACGGCCTGAGATGTCGGTGATGTGATCCAGATTAGTTTTGTGTTCCACCTGAACAGCTGGTTTCATCAATACATTAATTGAGGACGTAGAATTAACCGATTTCAAAAAGGAGGAGGTTCATTTTTTTGTATGTATCAATTTCTCCGTCAAATTTGAACCGACTTTGGAAATATTCACCTTGCCTTGGAACATGGTTACCGTCGCCTATGCACGTTTGCAACGGTAGAGCTGATACCAACGCGTTGCAAGTCTCTAGAATGCAATAGGAGGGACGGTATAGAGGGGTTTGGAAAGAAAGAAAGAATAAAATACTTATTTAGAACTATATACAAACCAAACACGAAGTGAAGTGAAATGAAGTTCTAAATCGGTCCTAACTTAGGAGGATGCTAGTTGACTCAACCAGCGCTCGTCTTCCGCTAGGGCCGTTACAGTGACTCACGGATAGACAAAACATAACAAAGAATATATGACGAGTAGTATGATGAACAGAATACTAAGGTAAAAATTAATGCTACGAATAAGTAAGAACAGAACAGAACAAAGTACGTAAAGCTTAAAACGATAACAATAGTTTGCTTGTAGGAAAACTGGCCACTTATCGCCTGGTGACAAGTGGCGTTGCCTACCTCGTTGAGACTTTAGGTATCTGTTCACGCCATTTTCGAAGAACCCCATATTGTAGCGCTCTGGAAAAACCACGGGAGATCATTCCATAACTTGGACACATGGCATGAAGAAGCGTCCGCCACGTACCGTGGAGGACTTCCAAGTGTCTAGGAAGTGTGGTTGAACTCCCAATCGCCGGCCAGTGGTGCCATGATAGAATGGCGACGTAGGCACCAAATCAAATCGCTTACCTCATCATCATTTTGTCTGTCAGTCTGTTGGTTTGTGTCAAACGTGCTCCACATTGGAAACGTATAAACAGAGAATGATCATGAATAAACATGTTAAAGAAGGAGGTGTGTGATAGAGTAGAGGTATGGGCTTGGGACACTGTCAAGAATATGATGACAGAAATTATGCCCAGAAGTCCTCGTGACAAATTAGAAAACAAAAATACCTCTCTTCCCCGTTGCAGTGAAGTAATGCCTGTATACGACTGTAGTGTGAGGTCTAAAAAGGGGAGATATGGGGGGGGGGGGGATAGTGTGCCATTGGAACTATCACTCATCGTTTAAAATATGACTAGCTCAAGGCTAACCGATTCACGCCGATATGCTGTGAGAGCGTGGTATTACATCAATCGAACACGCCTAGTGAGCTCTAATGTAGATAATGATTTCAGCATGGCAATACGTAAAAATTATTGCTGGAATAGCAGATAGACAGACAGCCCACTTAATGGAAAGCGGTTACCATTGCCTATGGACACTTGTAACACCAATGTACTGCTGCTCTCTAAGGGTAGACTGAAACCTGGCCACTAATAGTGGAACATAAGTCCATATTAGTCCCTGGTTGTTTTGTCGCTTCTTACCACAGGCCGCCTGGCCGCAGGAAATTGTATTCTTTTTTCGTTCCTGCACATATATAACGGTGTGGCCACGTTTTGTGAAAACTTGTTGGAACGAAACATTCCTGTAGAATGCAGAGGCTTAAGAAACGCTGGCTTGAGGTCGTGAATAACGACATGCGTATCAATGGCCTCAAAACAAGGGATGGGAAGATCGCGCGAAGCGCAGAAGTAAAGGTAGGAAAACGGAGCCAAGGCTTCTAAGCGAATACTCCGAATGCAACTGGTATTTAACGTTCCGATGATGATGACTTAATGCTTCATGAATAATTCATTAGTTTAAAGTAAATAATGATACAAATTGCAAGTGGGAGCACACTTTAAGACGAACTCTCAGACAAAAAAAGTATCCATCACATTTGTTTATGGCTTCTACAAAATCAGTTTCAGTAATATGGGTTACATCTGCTAATATTTTGCAAACGTCTGAAGGACAGTGATTGTTTGGATAAAAACACGTGCAAATATTAATCAAGATGACTCAATCAAAATTTACAATCCAAACACTAGAATTTATATAACCATCATCGGAGTGTTAAATCCCTGTTGTGTTCGGAGCGTTCATTACAAATCCCGGAATCCGCTTTCATCCCTCATCTCCAATCTTATATGCCACCTCGTTTATTCCATTCTTCCTGTCTAATTCCTCTACTCTCCCATTTCCATTATGCCAACCTAAAGGCTGGCAACGCGTTGGCTTCAACTCTAGTGTTGCAAACGTCTATATGCGACGGTAACCAGTTTTCTTTAGCTGGGCTTAGCTCCTGCTGCCGGCTTCTAAAAAAAAAACAGTGATATAGACGGATGAACAGACAGACATGAGAAGTGGATAAGGGATTGGTTTTAACTAAAACGTGTTTAGAATTCTAAAAACGTTTGCATCTTTATATTTTAATAGCTGACTTTGCAAACTTCGTACTGCCTCAAAAGTATTCTTTTAAATTTAATTTGATTTCTAAACGTCGGGACGAACATCGAATGTTTGACAGATATAGTTTGTAAAGGGAAAGCGACATTGTTGTTTTTACTAAATTCCAAAAATTTTTTCATATTTAAACCTTATATGAACTTCCAAAAATAATTCAAAACCAAAATTAGCCTAATCAGTCCAGCCGTTCTCGAGTTTTGGCGAGACTAACAAACAGCAATTGATTTATATATATATAGATTTTTAGAGTGCTACACTTTGGATCTATTTTATCTAAAGCGCTATTAATGTCGCCAAGGACATTGTTTTTTCAAGTGAACGAAAGGCATCCATTAATCTTTCCAAAAGCGTCTTACAATAGCAAACTAATAAGCCATCTAAACCCGATCGCGCCGAGGCGTATAAAGACAAAACTTCGGAGCCTACAGGCATATTTTACGGAGCAATTTGGAAAATGACTGTATACAAATGAACCGTAAGCACCAGTGACACCTACTCGCTTACACCTAATAAAGCTTAAGCAAACATTTGAAAGATACTTCGTAAAGTAGCTGCTGGTGTTAAGGCATTGCCAAACTTCGTTAATACTACGCGTGTAGAGATTTGTTAGTATTTTTGAAGTGATAACTTCTTATGGGAGGGTAAACCGCTTTGTTAAGTAACGCGTTACGCTGCCAATCTGTCTGGCTTCCCTCTCTCTCACGCATAAGGCAGCGGTAGGCAAGCTCCTTCTATCTCACTGTAATCCACGGCGCTAGCCGTATTTCGGTTAAGTAATGATACTAATAATACTGATAATTAGATTAAGTAATGATACTAATTCAAGAATTGTAACTAAGGATAAAATATGTTTTATAATCAATAAAAGATTTTATCAATAAATAACCTTTCCTTACATTATCATATTAACATACATAAAATTTAAGTAATAACCTATTCTTTTCTCAAGTTACGCAATTTCAATACTGAATAGTTCAACTTAGATTCGTTTAAGTTGTCACTTTTGTCGGGCGTCCCGAGACGCCCACGTTTTTGTTTTTAAATATTACCACCAACTTTTTTGTAGCATTTTTACTGTTAACAATTTTATATATGCTAAAATTTAACTTAACTGACATAGCCAAGAATAAAATTTCCTACGGCCGGGCGGCCTGGCTTAAGAGGCGACAAAACAACCCACAGCCAGATGGTAGAGCATTTGCTCTACTGGATGGCTACCACCCCTGGTCTAAAGTATGCCGTCATAACAACCTTGAGTTGTGTTCCGGCATTAGTGGCCTGTCTCCCTTAAGAGAGCAGCAGCGCATTTGTAGGAACTTTAGTGTTACAAATGTCCATAGGCGATGATAACCGCTTTCTATCAGGTGGACCTTCTGCCTGTTTGCTGAACTCCTGCAATAAAAAAAATGAAGGATAACCTAACTTAGTTATATTGTATTTTTCCTATAATAATAATCAGCAGACACATTATAATATATTCCCAGGCTAAGCAAGTTACGCTTGTGTGGCGATGGTAACCGCTTTCCATCCGGTGGACCGTCTGTTTGTCTGCTGAACTCAAGCTATAAATAATATAAATAAAGTTCAAAATTCAAATTAGATATTTAAATCTAAGTGTGGTGTATCTTTAATGTAGGCTAACAAAAGCGCGATAAATCTTTGTGGCAACTAATAAAAGGCGTGAATATATATCGTAAACTTCATATTATGCTCAAACCAATCATCAATCTATGATGTAATATAGATATAAGCATTGAGCCACGAAGTATGGTCAGTCAAGAATTTCAACTGGACACTTTGTATGATGTTAGCCAAAAAGAAAAATCAAAATGATTTGAAGGAAAATATTAACAATGATAAAAAACACCCCGTAAAAATGAATCTTTCATCTCTAGATGGCAGCACAAGTATATTTTCATATAGAAAAAACACCACTAGATTTTCAACCAACGTTCTTTTTTGAACAAATCAGTCAAAAAATTTAATTTTACTACACGTATTTTCAATTGTTAATTGGATCTAAAAATATATACCTATATATTAACATGCCTGTTTCACGTTCATTCACCAAATATTATGTGCGAGCAGGTGTTACGCACTTGAGATTAAAAGGAAACACCAGTTTTTGACCAAATGCTTTTAAACGACGCACTGTCCCAACAATGAGATGTCTTACTCACAATACCGTCGCCGATATTGCGTAGACCACCTCCTGCTGTGGTGCTCAGCTCCGAATTTACCGCGCGTAGCTCGCTTCTGGACCTCCTCTAAACTCCTCCTTCACTGAACTACCCACTAAACTCGTTACTGTCTTCTACTAAACCTTTTTTCCAACTCTCCAAGGTTGGTAGGTAGGCAGAGACGATGGATTTCCACTTGCTTAAACTAATCCTGTTTCGTGCGATGAGTTTGAGTTGTCTATCCCATCTCCTCTATTTCTTTCTTTCTGTCTAATCCCTCTATCCCATCTCCCTATCCTATCTTCTTTATCTATTCCTCGTAACGTATCCCAAAAACTGGAAAATGGCAATACATTTCTTCGCTTCACATCTGGTGTTTTTCTCTTTATTTTGAATGGACTTTTATTTACAAAACAATATGTCAGTCCCACAGAACTAATATCTAGATAGAATGGTTGCGACGTCTTATTCGCTTACATTTCGTGCGTGTAATTTTTTAACAAGCCCCGCCCACGGCGTGTCGTCAATATCTTTTTTTGCGCGGCAACTAGTGAGGAGACACACTCATTAGATTATCGATAGTCATATCTGCAGCGTGTGATAAATTATTATATATGTATATATGTATATATGTTAATAAATGTTGAAAAAATATGAAACAACGAAAGTCTTTAAAAACATTGTATAACATATTTACATTGTACTAAATGATCTAGCCAGTTAAGCAACTAATGTAATTAATGGCTATCTATTATTGAGGAAAATAGTGAAGCTAACTGATTTTTTTGAAGTGAAACTTCTTTATCGGCGTTGCAAAAAAAATATACCGTCACATTTTTCGGTTACGTATGACATTTTTTCGTTACGCGCCATCTTTGGCCGTGGTAGGGGCTTTATTTATTTAACCAATTTCTGTAAAGTTGCATATAGTAGATCATTTTTCTAAAAATAAGGTCATAAAGATGTTTCACTTCTTACTTGTGTAAACTAGTACACGAACACATTTTTTTTCTATATTTTATACGATTGAATTTATCATAATTATTAAATCATCAAGGTCATCACTTTAATGGTGTTTTGGGTTTTTAGGTGTGTTTGACTTATTCGATCTTTTTAGAGATATTTATATCAGTAATATCATGAAGAACTGTTTTTATAGATTAAAAATATAATATACAATTAGGGCTTATATTAATGTAGAAGTAAGAAAAAGATTAATAGAGAGTCTGGTGCTGTCTAAATGAAATTACTGTGACATAGTATATGGGCCCTGCCTATTATCACGAACAGAGCGTCTAATACAGCGAATACAAAATGCTTGTGCCCGTTACTGTTATGACATACCAAGAAGAAGCCATGTTACCCCATATTTAAATAAAAATAATGTGTTAAAGATGGCAGCTAGGAGGAAGTTACACTTAGCTTGTATGCTGTTTGGTGTAATTTCATCGCAGTACCCTAAATATCTATACAATCAATGGATTGGAGATGGGATAGGTCACACCATTTTACTGTACGGTCTGTTACAAAACCTTTAATAACAGCGAAGCATAAGACAGCTGCTTTCAGAGGCTGTTTCAAACATGCTGCCACTCATTGCTGGAACGATATTCCTCCTCCAATTAGAGACCTAAAAACAATAAATTCATTTAAATTCCACTATAAAAGACATCTTCTCACATTACAAAAAGAAGATACATACATATGCATTGATAAACCTTTAGATAATTACAATGTAGTTCGGTTACTATCTCACCTTTAATACGAATCCAAATATAATTATATACATTTGTAGTGGGGACGAGTTTTCACCCAAAATCATCTTTCTGAAAATGGCAATTTATATAACATAATAACATAAACAAGAAACCCGTATTCAGTAAACGCATATCACGGTCTGACAACTTACCTGTAACTCGAGGCAGCAAGGCATATTTATTATACAGAGTGGGAAAATGAAATAGGTATATTTCATATTTTAACAGCAAAATAACACATTCAATATTTTATAGGTTATGTAGTAAAATGTCATTTGTTGCATGTCAGTGACGTGGCACATGGAATGTGGAATTCTCGGCAAGCACTGTAGCGAATAGTATTCGAATAAATTATTCGATACAAGTTGATACAAGAGTATTTATTTTAATTTTAAAGTAACGTATTTATAGTATTTATTAAAATTTATTTCTTTCTTTCACGTATTAAAGTATTATTATCAAGTATTTTATACGTAGAATTAGTTTTATTAATTATTATTTTATTAACCAAATTGGGTCGTTTTTCGTCTTACGTCAAAGGGAGGGTTTGCACTGAAAATCAGCGTTGTGTCGGATATAGTTCCAGCACAGCAATTTGCTTCGACGTACATTGCGCGCAATCATTATGCTTTTGTATACGAGCGTTGTATGTGGACAGCAAAGGATATTTATCTTAACGAAGAAATATACAACTTATGATTGTATTTAACGAACATAGTAAAAGTAGAACCATTATTTGGTTTCTCAAAAAAAAAGACTTTTTACTGAATTTCAATAGTTACTGATGATATGAAATAACTCCTTTCTTCATATTTGCTTCACTACTTTTGTTTTTGCAGTTTGCCACAGCACAATAAGGCATATTTGTATCGATTTGTCTATTTTTTTGAAGGAGGGGGACTCACATTGCGTAATGAGAGCGCGTTTAGAAAATTATGCAATATAGTGCATGGTTTTGGCACGGGTGCCACACCCACTTCGCCGTTCTACCTAGATATTATTTCTGTGGTCAGTCCCATTGTACTTTATGGTTAAACAATAAAATTATTACACTTAAATCTATTAACATTTGTTTTGATGCACACGATTTTATGTCTGACAGAATATATATATTAATACGAGAAGCAACTTTGTAGGTACCCCTTTTTACGAAAATTGCGCGAACGAAGGAGGACGAAATTTCGCACATTATAGTTTATATAGAGAACGAGTGTAGAATGCATTTTTTTTTAAATTATGCATAAAAATATATTAAATCAATAAAAAAACATTACACACACTACACATGCATATATACTATTTTGTTTATTGTTAAAGTCAAATCAACAGTGTAGCTTTGGCGAAATCTGTGATTATAAAAGTATAGTCTTTGACAACAGAACCTTAATAATGTTCAAACTTATTAAATATGCCTATATCAAACCTACAAATATTAACGCTCTTCATTAACTTACTCCTCATTACTTTAGTCCTGACACATTCTGCTAATAAGTGCGGCACATCATCGACAAGGTTGCAAACTGCTCAATTTGGGGCAATACTTCTGCGCATAAGGTATTTAAACTTATCAAGCGGAATGTGTCCGGATCTTAATCTATGTACTATAACCAAAAGACGTCTATTTAACTTAATAGAATGAAATCTAGGTATACGAGGAGGCTCACTCACTATTGTTCTATACCAAATACTTTTTTCTAAAGATCTTCTATCAAAATACTCCTTCCATAGTTATCTATATAATTATGGTAACCATGAGCCATATGGCTGTTACGCAGCTTCGCAATGAGAAAAATATTGTCACGTGTCGCGAGACTCGCATTAAAATGCCGTTGGAATTACTATAGAGTTTATTAGAACTATACAAACATGTATAACACAGGTACAAATTTAACCTAACACAAGAAGTTCAAACGTAATGCAGAAGGCCGTAATTCCATAAAACGCGCAAAGTCCGTCACTAAGATTCCCGATTGTAGTACACGCGTCTTGCTTCGCTCGTGGTTAACGCTGGACTGACTCCCCCCTCCATCAGTTCATCGTTTTATACTGCGCAACTGTAATTTCCCGTATCTTAATCCGACACACCTGGCTAATGACCGCCATAAAACATTACAATACAAAAATGTGCTTTTTTCTAATCACAAAGTAAACAAAAAGAAGGCGACCATAAACGAATATAAATATTATTAGTTCAAATGCTGAAAGGTAATAAAATGTGTTTTTACAGGTATGCAGGTGTGAATTTGTTTTTGTCGGCGTCTAGGTCGTAACAATATGTTTACACGAATCATTTTAGATCCTTTATTCAAATTGACAGAAAGTGTATCGTATAATTCAACTTCTAGCTCAAAAAAGACTGTATGATGGTGAATGTCATGGCAATAAATACCTACATTAATTATGTAGAGAGACGAATGAAACTATTTATTGCAGTGTTCACACTGTTTACAGTATGGCGTTATCACGAATGGAGATGTGATATAAAAGTTATACTTAGATAATTATATTATGGCTCTGTTACGTTTAAGATATGGAAATAAACATGATATGTGCTAGATTCAGGAAACGACGGAGTTGTGTTGATTAAATAGAGTCTGTTTACCCGTCTGCCACTTAAAATCTATTAGAGAAACGAGTGTGTAAAGTAAAATATGGGGTTTTAAAAGGTAGAGATTGTGTTTCATTATATTTCAAGGAAGCTGATATTTTAGACATAAATCTTTGAAAGTGTACTATAAATTTGATATAACCTTTTAGGACGACGATAACTAAAACAGATTAGTCAAGTGTTCTAGAGTGTCTAAGAAGTAGACAGTTCGACGGTGACTAAAACAAATTTGCCAAGTGTGTTTTAGGACAACTATAACTAAAACAAATTTGCCAAGTGTGTTATAGGACAACTATAACTAAAACAAATTTGCCAAGTGTGTTTTAGGACAACTATAACTAAAACAAATTTGCCAAGTGTGTTTTAGGACAACTATAACTAAAACAAATTTGCCAAGTGTGTTTTAGGACAACTATAACTAAAACAAATTTGCCAAGTGTGTTTTAGGACAACTATAACTAAAACAAATTTGCCAAGTGTGTTTTAGGACAACTATAACTAAAACAAATTTGCCAAGTGTGTTTTAGGACAACTATAACTAAAACAAATTTGCCAAGTGTGTTTTAGGACAACTATAACGAAAACAAATTTGCCAAGTGTGTTTTAGGACAACTATAACTAAAACAAATTTGCCAAGTGTGTTTTAGGACAACTATAACTAAAACAAATTTGCCAAGTGTGTTTTAGGACAACTATAACTAAAACAAATTTGCCAAGTGTGTTTTAGGACAACTATAACTAAAACAAATTTGCCAAGTGTGTTTTAGGACAACGATAACTAAAACAAATTTGCCAAGTGTGTTTTAGGACAACTATAACTAAAACAAATTTGCCAAGTGTGTTTTAGGACAACTATAACTAAAACAAATTTGCCAAGTGTGTTTTAGGACAACGATAACTAAAACAAATTAGCCAAGTGTGTTTTAGGACATCGATAACTAAAACAAATTCGCCAAATGTTCTAGACAGGTGCAAGAAGTAGAAAGTTCGATGGTTTGGAAACCACAGATGAAATTAAGTCAATATAATATAATTGTCGTTGAAAGTATTTTTTACTTTCTTCCACCTTGATTTCTTTCAGATTTTTTCACTTCATAATTAATTAGTTAGAGAGAGTGCAAAAATTTGTTTACTGTGGGAGGTAATATTTTGATGATTTTAACTTAAATAAACTAGTCAATTACAAACAATGTTATATAATTTGTCAAGTTCTAACTGCTACGATACCTCACATGTGGACCGAAAAAAATCTACTCGTTATTCAGCGGATTACAGATTACACATTTCTGCCAAAATTAATGCAAACCAGTTTTTCAGGAGGAGTTGTAAAATTTCTTAGAGGTCGGCAACGCGTTGGCGACACCGCTGATGTTGCAAAAGTCTATAGTCGACAGTAACCACGTTCCTTCAGGTCTGCCTGTTTGCCTGCTTCTGGCAATAGAAGAATAATAATAACGACAGTTCAAGAAGCAAAATTCACCAAGTGTTTTGCGGGGATTAGGAAAAGCAATAAGCGATGCTCAAATGATGAAAATTTTAAAACAACACACAGGTAGGATCTTTGGACTCCATGAACATTTTTTGAGCTATGAAGTTCCAATGCATGTACGGGATACATCAACTTAAAATATGTTTTTATGTAAATCAAGCCATTAATGAACAGTGGGGAGTCATTCCCGTTGGATGCAACAAACAAAAACTTGTACTCATCAATTAAAATAATGACCTAATTTATTTATACGGCGGGAATGCTTAACTGGCTGGAGTTTGATGACACACAAATAGTCGAACATTTTTGTATCATCTAAATTCCTTCAACATACTATTGTTTTACTGTGACCCAAAATTTAGGTGTCTATAGCTAGTATAATCTAAACTGGCTGAAAGTAGGGTAATGATTGAATTAAATGAATATACAAAATGTCTAATATTTACCAAGCACATAAATTAGGCACTAATATATAAATTCTAGTAATAAATAATCTATAGATGTTCTTATTGCTGATTTTGGTTATCTCCTGCCTACCTCCTACTGAAATAAAATAATGAAAAAATGTTTTATGTTGATGCAGTCAAAATATAGGACCGAGATTTTTTTGTACGAAACTTGTCCAAACACCCGAATCACAAAAATGATCTATTGATCATTTTTGTAATTTTGTTATTGTTATAACTAAATCTAAATAAGGCTCTAGAAAAGAGAAAGAAAAGTTTGATATCAAAACCAAATATGGTAAAGTAACAAATATTACATAGTTAAACTACGTTAAACGTAACGGAAGCACCACAGATCTAAGTGTTTAGGCAAATGCGCGCGCGCAGCCAAAGCGGGTGATAAAGCTCGCAATTTTGCCTGTCAGTCGGTCGCGCGCCTCCGAGCAGAGCGCACGTTTCCGCCGCTCTCTGGCGGTACGTTCTTCGCAGTCTCAGTTCTGGTTGCCTACAAAGAATCCAGTGGCATGGTAATTTGTGATAAAATAATCAGGATAATATTATAATTTCCGGACGGATCCTGGGTGACGGCTTGTCTCTTATATACAGCTAGATTGGTATTGTATTACGTAATAATATTACAGAAATTATAATTGAAACTGATAAAAAATATTCGAGAATATATGTATTTTTGATAATTTAGAAATTAATTGTTTTGTTGTAATATTAAATTTCTCTAGAAACTTCCAGTTGTTTTTCATAGAGAGTAGAGATCGTTATTTTATATTATTTTAATGTGGTGCTTAATAAGAGAAAGCTATTTACTATAATAAAACTCAAAAAATCTATATGAGTCATATTGTTTCTTCATATTACTGTTATTAGTTTTATATTTTTAAGATTAATTGTTCTTCATCCTATAATTTCACGACGTCTAAAACTTATTAAAAGACTACCAGTTTGAAATTTGAAATATGTATTGTTAAGACGAGACTAATCTATATCGATCAAAGCGACTACCATAATAACAATTTTTTAGAATATTTTATATTAATTTATAAGGCCCTATATAATGTCTTTCATGTTTGCTCTAACAGTATATAGTTTACTCTGAAATTTAATTATAGTCCACGTTAAACTAATGATTTTTCTAGATGAGTCAAAGCAAGCTATACAGTGATTGCTTTTGTAACAAAAGTCGTCCTTTGCAAATCCTTCTGTTGCCTAGTGTGACCATAACGAAATATAGTTCTCATTATTTGTTTCTAAACTTTCAAAATGTATATTGATAATTTTCGAAAAAATTTCTTTACCAGACATCATAGCATAATGAAATTTATTAAATGGCATGATTATGGGTACATTTGTACATCCTCAGTTAATATCATAATAGCTAATAGGGCCAGGGTTAAATACTGGTCACCCAAGTCCCTTATCGTGAGGTTCGAAGGCTACCGATTTGCGCAATGCTCCATATCACATCCGATGCTAAATTCATATGAGTAGGAAACTTTGATTGTTCCTCTTGTCCCTCACGCTTCACGCTCGTTGTAATCGGCTACAGACTTATAATTATTATTGGATGAATTTCTAAATAATTTATTCACAATAATGAGCTATGATCATTTGAAAAAAGTTGAATATGCTACGTATTGTAGCTTTTAGAGCTTTTCTCGGGGCTTTTTTCGTGCAATCAACATTGGCCATTATATTAATACGTGAAGCAAAAACTTTGTATCCCTTTTGACCAAAATTGCGCGGATGGACGAGATTAAATAGAGAAAGAGTGAAGAACGCTAATATTTAAATTATGCATAAAAATATAATAAATCAATAAAAAAAACATTACACACACTATCATGTATTGGACACACACACACACACACACACACACACGTATATATAAATAAATAATCGACAGACAAACACACACATTGTACATCCCCAAATTAAGCAAGTTACGCTTGTGTTGTGGGTAATATACAACGGACTACTCTGGGGCCGATCCCAGACACCCAGACCATAGTAAATAACGGAGAAAATACGTTTCCGAAATTGACTATACCAGGAATCGAACCCGGAGCCTCTGCATTGAAATGAGGTAGGCCGGCAAAGCCTTAGCCCCCTCAACCACAAAGGCCGTCAAACTATATACTACTATACACTTTTGTTTATTGTTCGAGTCAAATTAACAGTGAAATCTGTTATTATAGAAGTAGTCTTTGACAACAGAACCTTAGTAATGGTTGACCATTATTAAGGTTCTGTTGTCAAAGACTACTTCTATAATAACAGATTTAATTTATAAGTTTGAACTTATAATTTAAAGTAATTGTGGTCGAATATCGACCACTGGGCGACACTAGTTTTATTAATTCTACTGAATCTAGGGCAGCATATGAATAATGTTATGAATATAGAATTGTGAATTAAACCCCATATTAGACGGTTCATTTGTCTTTCAATTTCGATAAAGCAACCCAAGTGATTCATGTAAAGATAAAATTAAACCATTTAATTACATCGAATATCGTCGTTTCCTTTCAGTCCTGCGCTTTTCAACCAAATTGATTTAAATTGATAGATTTATTTCCTATCATGGTAGATCCTTAAATTTTACCTGCAAAATGGAGTATTTTGTAGTTAAAAAGAATCCGTTAGCATCGTTCATACAGATCTAAGACAGAGTGCGTTCTAGGAGGTGTCCATTTGGTCTGGCCGCAGGTGAGAATAATAATTTAAAATTGGTTTTTATACCCAATATGCCGCGGTCATGTAGTGCGTATAAAAATCAGTCGTATACATGCATAGACATTTTTCTTACCTGCATCTAGCCGTTCAATTGATCGGACTACGTCTTAGAACTTTTTAGAATGTGTTTTTACAAAATTTTAATTAGATATACTGTGAAAACTTTTGTTTTCACACTTGTGAAAAATTAATGTAAGAGCAAGTGAAATATAATGGTTTTTAGAAGCGGAGTATTATTTTAATTTAGATTCGCTATATTATATTAAAGAACCGCAACACCACGGCTAGCTGCGTACAAACAAACATATTATTCATCCAAGAAAAGCCATTTTTATTTTAGTAATAGATATTACGTGTTACATTATATCTATTTTCTATATAAAAATGTATGTTGGTCTGTATGTCCTTTATAGAATCGTAAAGTATACATTTGATCATGTGATGATCTTTAGCAAAGTTGTTGTGCATGAGCCAGAGAAGGTTTCGGAGTTGGTTCACTATTGGACCCGGTAGGTGGCGCTGCTGTCGGCATATCGATTGAAGCTTTTCCAGACAGGACGACATCTGCCTTGACAGCTACTACTATAATAAGTCTGTAAATGGTTCGAGTTTGTACATTGCGTTTCAAATGTTTTCTATGCCTGTTTGTCAGAGCATCACGTGAAAACTACTGAACGGATTTAAATGAAACTCTACGTAGAGTTAGTTTATATCCCGGGGCTACTAGGATACTTTTATCCCCATAAGTAAAGTCGTTAGACGAAAATAGCGATATTTTTCGCTAGCGCTACGATCGCATCTTTTTTGGAAACTACTGAACGAAGTTCGACATAATGCTGGCTTAAAACTCGAGTTAATACTTAGGATACACTTTAACCCGATAAATGGTGTCGTTTCCTTAGAATAGACGGATTAACAAAATAGAGGGCACTGCAATTGTGATGTAGAAAATCTTCGCTGTAATTCAATAACAAATACGTTGTCAGGTTGCCCACACGTCATTCATTACGTATTAGGTACTTTAAATCAGGTTGGCTGCGGCTTTCCTTTGTGTTTTGCTGTGCAGTTGTCTACACCAGTGCCTTTTAATCTTTTTGAATTCGCGACCCCTTTACAGGTAAAAAATTTTTGGCGAACCCCTTGGGATATAGACAGACAAAAGTTACTAATTTAAAAGATTACGTTTATGTTTTTCTCTATTTTGTTACCTGTATTCATTATTACGACCTATACTCTACAAAAAGCTGCTAAGCTTAGAAAATACCTAAGTATGACTATGAGGTATGAGACTTAAATTGATTTTTCGAGTAAGGCTCTGAAACCCCCCTAAGGGTCACGACCTACAGATTGAAAAACACTAGTCTACACTATATTGATTTAGGGCCGCTTGCATAAGCTTGATTAAAATTATTTAAGAAACACAAAACGTATTTAACACCCTTAAATACAATTTGCGTCTTGCACAACGCAAAATTTGCCGCTAAATATGCTTAAAGAACTGTCAATACGTTTTGCGTACAACGTATTTAGGCAGTTTAATATGATTAACTAATTTTATTTAAAGACGATCGTTATGCAAGCGGCCCTTAGTTCCTTTGTAATTATAGTGAATTCAACAAGAAACTTATATATTGAAGGTTTATATATAAAACTCTAATTACATTTTTATGACATAATACAAGTATGACATGTAACTTAGAGCCACTACCTAAGGCTATGCACGTGGCATAGCCGGAGTAAAACTTTAGAAAGAAATAAATTGATTTAAATTGTATTGACTAAATTGTGGCTACTTCATTGTATACTCCTCAAGACGAAACAAGTATACTGGTTGACATTGGCCCTCGACACCTAGAGACAAATATTAATTCGCTATTGTATTCTAAAATTTTACTAGCAGCAGTTATGAATTACAACCAGTCGTTAGTGTCAGTTTGTAAGTTGTTGTCATATGCAATAAAAATGGTGACCATTCCGATTGCTCAATGAAAAGTCGTTTGCCACAGGGTAGTAATTGTCTATATGATTTCATAACATTGTCCTTGTTCAGACTTTGTGTGAAATGAGAGGTTTTATAATTTCAGAAGTCGCATGTAGGTGTTTGTCTGCATTGTTGTTGCGTGTATGGAAATGGATTTATGACTGGAGTACTACCATCACCACTTTGTAAATATTTTTTGATTATGAATCTAATTTTGGGTTGCTCTTTCTTTAAATAAAGGATTGGAGTACAGAACTTTCAGATTTAAATAAAATATTCTAGGTAATTGTAAATAATTTTTGAAATTTGCATTAATTATTGCAAGCCTTCAATACTTGGGGAATCAATACTTTACGCTACGATAGTCAAGTACTCGATTAATAAAATAAAATTATGTATTCTCTAGCTGCGCACCGCACCCGTGTGCTGATGGAAAATCGTTTTGGATAATTCACATTATATCTTTATAAATTATAGCCTGTGTTATTGTGATGTGTAAGCTATATTATTGTTTCAGCAAAATCCAGTTAGTAGTTTTTGCGTGAAAGATTAACAAACATACATCCATACTTCTGTACATTCTTACAAACTTGCGCGTTTATAATATTAGTGGGATAGGATAATATAAAATTTTGAATATGTTTTCTCACTTATCCGATAAACAAACAGTTATAATAAATAAATAACCTATAGCAATTAATTTCTACCAAACACAAATACAGTCTTACGTTGATCACTGTTCTCATCTTTAGGACGACTCGGTTAGGTACTAGCTGGAAGTATATGATGCTGATAAGCGACTACCAGTTAGTCGATTAAAGTCTATACCGTCGACACAAGTCAACAGTTTGTCGGTTTTGTATAAGACACAGTTCAGAGAGTGTGCCATAGAACTGCAAAAGCTAATTTTACTCTTGTGATCCTACCACCGAACAAATAAATATTTGAGTTCATATCACGGTTGTATAAACACGGATGTAGAAATACAAACCAAACTTACGAATAATGGCTTTGCAAACAGGCAGACGGCCCCCTTGATGGGAAGAGGTTACCATCGCCTATGGACATTTGCAACACCAAAGGTGCTACAATTGAGCTGCTGTTCTATTAAGGGAGACTGGGAGACTGGTCACTGATGCCGGAACACAACTCAAGGTTGTTATGGCGACATACAGACCAGGGGTGGTAGCCATCCAGTTGGGCAAATGCCCTACCACCTACCTATGGGTTGTTTTGTCGTCTCTTACGACAGGCCGCCCGAACGCAGCAAATTGTATTCTTTCTCCGTTCCTGCACTGATAAAAACGCCTCTACTCTTTACAGTAGTCTGTTTTCGCTGATGGTACGAGTGTCACTTTAATAAAGTGCGCTCTATTTTGAAGCGCATTACTACTGACATCAGGTGCGACGACAATCAAACGCGAACCTATGTTCGTCAGCCAATGTCAGTTCCCTGCTGCAACTAGCGCTCCTCTGCATTCTTCATCCAGCTCCTACCAGCAACTCTGCGCTGGTAGCTAATTACCTGCAAATCCATACCATTCAAAACAAGTCAAATTATAATGTCGATGTAATTTTAGAACAGAAATCGATTTAATTTTTCAAATTTAATTCTGCTTCTAATTTGTTTACATTACACATATTCCTCGTGTCTACACAGCTGGAGTGCTGTCTGTTTCACTGACATAGTTTTATGTATCAGTTGTAGGTCATATACGTTTTTGGTTTGGTTTATCTTTGCGAATTGGGATGCCAAGACAGCTCACTCATCATCTGTATCTATAAAAGCAAGTGTCGAAGGCTTATTATTTCTTACTTAACTGATAAATTTTTGAGCACTAATTTCAGTGATTGTTTCTAGTTTTTCTTAAATATGTTTAAATTGTTTAGATAAAGTTATTAAATGAGTATCCTTAGCAAAATGACTAACTCTAAATTTTTTATATTTACAAGAAATTATTTACGTTAGAACAAAATAAACTTCAATATAATATACATTTAAAATTCAATATAAATATTGTAAATATGGTCTGTTTTTTAATTGTATACTTTGGTGTGCAATAGAGTGTTACGTCTCTCTCTCTCTCACACTTCAATCTTAATATCCTAATATTTTATTAGAGTTTGTATACAATTTTATTTAAAATGTATGTTGTCATCTAGCGCGGGAACGCAGACAGCGTTCTCGAAATATTTTCAGAAAACAACGGTCTGGGGTCTACATATTTTTACGAATTTGTTAAATTGAATTTAATTTAATCAAAATATATAAGTTTGTGGTTGTATAAAAATTATATATCAATCGATTATATTTCTGGGGGAGTTTTCATGTTAGGTACACAACATTACGTTGATAATATTAGTAAAAGGTTATAATCATATTTTTTATGATTAGTTAGCAAATTTGGACATACGTTTGTTAAAATCCTTTATAAAGAGTACGAAGAATAAGACCTGTTCTAAAATAATGAGATCTGCAGCGCGTTCCAGTAGTAGCTACAACGCCTAAAATGCTCCGTTAGCCGTTCCACAAGGCGACCGCGGTCGTTGTGGTCAGGGCGAAAACGTCACCAATGACGTCATCATTTTTGATCACACAACGTTCTTAACGACCCATGTCAAAAGGTGGGTCGAATAACCATTCCACTTGGGTTTACGATTGTAACGCGGGCAAGTAAGTGGAACGGGAAAAATCGCGGTGTGAACGTGGTCGTTGAGTCTCTAATGGAACGTCTTTGCCTTTGTCATATTCTGTTTTGACAACAAAAATGGACACAATTGTAACTAAGTACAACTATGATATATGATGATGAAATCGTTTTGATGTTTTAAGCCATTTTTAATGTGGGAGGTGCCCCATTTCTGTTAACCGCAAATCCTCGAATGCCAAATTTCTTTGATGGATTACTTATAAATCGGTCGAAGCCATTAAAAATTTGTTACATAACGATAACATCTGTTTTGATGTGAATTTATATTATTTTATGTTTGTGTTACGGATTTGATATTGATGTATTATTAGACAGAGTGTAATATATCACCTGTCTTAACTTATTTTAATAAATATGTAAGACGAATTATATTGTTTGCAAATCGTAGTAACAGTTTTAAGCTAAATATTCATATTGTTATAGTTAAAAAATAAAGTAATAAATGTGCCTTTATTGTGGGGGCTTAAAATCAGTTTAAAGTTTTTTTTATTGCTAGAGAACAGTAGACGGACGACGGCCGTCTATAATGGAAAGTAGTTACCGTTATGCATATTTTCAACACTAATGTAATGCTAACGGACTTAAAGTGGGGATTGAAACCTGGCTCCTGCTGGAAAACTTCCCGCGGTTGTTATGGCAGCATACTCTAGAACAGCGGTGTCCTATACCACCTAAAGGTGAAGTTTGTTCATAAGCTGAGAATAAACCTAAACGTATTTTCTAAAACTACATAAATTATAAACATTTACAAATAAAATTAATACTAAAGTTGAAAGGTCAGCTCCAGTTTACTGTCCATAGGGACGTTCCCAAATGACTAGCCACGTTGTGTCATTGTAATGTCAATAAGATGTTGCACGAGATCAACTTTTAGGGCTACGTGCCACTCGTGGCTCACAACACCCAAAATGCTCCTTATGGTCGTGACGAAAACGTCACTAATGACATTATAATTTTCGATCACGCAGCGCTCACAACGACCTGTGTCAAGAGGTGGGTCGAAGTGGGCGTTGACCGCAGATCATTAATTCTCATATCGACATGTTGACAAAAGCGTGATTTTCAAATCAACCTTGCATCAACCAATGACATTTGCGTATTTCGTCGTTAATGACATCAACGCTCCATAATCCGTTCCACTTGAGTTTATGATTATAATGCTCGCTAGTAAGTGGAACGGAAAAAATAGCGGTCGTGAGCATGGCTGTTGTGAGGCTCATGTGGAACCCGACCAGGTCGTCTGAGCGTTTAGGCAAATATTTCAATATATTTTTTTATATGCGGGAATCAAGTTTATATAAAGTATATACCTAAGCTACATAAGTAACATTTATATTATGGGTAATATACAAGGGACTTCTCGTGCGCCGATCCTGGATACCCATAGTAAATAGTTGAAATTTCATTTACGATATTGACCATGGCAGGAATCCAAAACGGGAACTTTGGGCTCCGACCCAAAGATTCCGGGTTTGTATCACTGGAATGAACAAGGTCAGCAAAGACTTAACCCACTCAAGTACAGAGGCCGTCAATATATAACAAGTAACTTGAAAAAATAACTTACATTTCTATGGAAAGGAATAAAATATAGAAGAATGGGTTTTACAAATAATAAAAATGCAGGTATTTCGTTCAAAAATTTATCAAACTATTTAAGTACGTTGCCAAATGTACTTGAATATAAGCAAAACAGAGATTACTGAACTTATTTAGAGCTATCTCAAACCGCAAGTGCATCAATAAGTGGGCCTTTGATCCATCTGAAATGCACACCGCGTCCACTTCCTAGTTTCACTGAATGACTCTTTAATATCTGTGATGGATTGATTTACGCCGTGAATTTGTATAAACACTTCATTTAAATAACTCCTAGTTCAAAAGAGTTCTTCGGCTTGTATAAGAGTATTGCAAATATACATTTGAATTGGTAGATTGTTACACAAAGAAAGTAACGAAGTCTGAGCGTATATTTTGTCATTTGCATCTGATTTAAAAACTTTGAAAATTATCTTCGTTTTAGATAATTCAATTATTAAGACACCTTATAAATTTTTGTAATGTTTTATTCTTATTTCATGACTTTTATAAATTAAGATACTCTAAATAAAACTATACTTACAAAATAACAAATCTATAAGTAAAAAATTGACTCCAAATCGCTGTCGGCGGGGAGTGTGCCCAAAATGCTGCCCGCATTTCCGCGTTGGATAGCGATGCTGATACGTTTCCTTAAGTGCAAGCCAGCTTTTCGGTCACGAGATCTCAACTAGACGCGTTGACAGGTTTCGATAAAGGTGATGAGCTCCAGGCCCCTATGGCCCCAGGTTCTCGACCCTATAAGCCAACAATACGCACACACTACCAATAGACACATATTAACGACATTTCAGGGCTTCCTGGTGTGCGGCAGCAGACTCTGTTAAGTATCGATACAAGTTGCGTCCCATACTAGGTCATACTATATCCCATCTGATTTGTATGACTATAGTTATAACTTTTCAACTCTAATACGAGGAAATAAATAAATCTGTTTTGTTATTAAAAGTTTCTCAGAACTTGAGTTTGCTCAGAAGTCTAAAATTTCCAACAAGTTTAACAATATAATTTTTTATATGCTTGAGTAATTATGGGTTGTTGATACAAATTTTAATGTACTATTTTATCTCCTTCGAATTGACTTTAACAGAAAAGCAGTTTGTATCTTCCCTTAGGATACAATACACCTTTTTGGCACCCTTCATCAATGATGTGATGTAGAAGCTTAAGCATGTATATATATGTCTTTCTACATATAATACTAATCGGTAACATTTGCTGAGGCATAAATAAGTAACACAGATTACCAATAGTTCCGGAATATGTTACAGTATTAAATAGTTCATGCTCCAATATGCTGCTGAATTTATACGGATTCCGCGCAATACGCTATCGATTATGTCATTCAAGAGACAGACAATAGTATTGTATGTATTGATTAAAGATTTATTCGATATCGAGTCTGACCTTACTTGTTTTGGCTGATGTTACAGAACAAAGTAATACTCGTACTACGTGTCTTACGTCTCCAGTTTAAATTTTGGAAATTTTACTGATGAAGGAAACAAAAATCCGACTTTTCATGCGTACATGCTGAATCAGATGAAATCAGGCATTCAAAGACCTCTGGTAGTTACAGAGGCACGGAGACTGGAGATGACTCTTGGGGACGTATCAGTGATCAACCCTGGCCACATTTCTATATCTTACAGTCGATTTTTCTAACTTACTTTATTGATATAAAATTGATATTTCTTGTAAGGAGTTTATGTCAAATTTTAATCAGTAGTAAGAACGGTAAGGCAGATGAATACATAGAAACATATAGGATGTGCCATCGTATCAAGATCGCCTGGCCAGGGATGACAAAACTTCCGTCAGGACCATCGGATGTGTTTTTGTTTCCCTAGATTCTGACATACGGCGTCAATAAGGAATAGAGGTGATTTATTTGGTAGCTCCAAGAATGCCATCCGGATTCCAACGATACCTTAGTGTTATCACCGAGTGATAGGTACTCCATGACGGATTGCACCAACTGCATTGTATGTGTGTAGAAGAGAAACTTCAGAGCATATACAGGCGAAAATAATTATATCTACCACGCTTAGTAGACAAGAGTGAGGAGGCTACGAAAACTAATATACTAAAAAAACTACCAAACCAAAATGACATAAATGGCAAATCACATAAAAATACTTAGTAATTTAGTGTCTCTTTTTCGTTTCATCGAGTTTCAAATCACAACAATTCAAAAGAAGTTAATTTCAATAAAAAACGGGACGATAGAATTTGTTGGGAAGCTGATTCCCTACGATAAGTCGTAAAATGTTTTGACTTCTATAGTAAATACAAGTTGGCCAGTAGGGGGCGTTGGTCAAGGTATTATCTTACATTGGGATCCCGTGGACTCCCCCCCCCCTGTTGGTGAAGAGGGTATTCTTCCCCGGGGTGCCCTAAGTGAGAGCCAAGCGTAGGGGTGCCACAGATGTAATACTTATAGCTCAGTTCCTGTGGCAACCCATAAAAGCGCATAGGAGAGGGGCGCAGGTTAGGTTTAGTGGGTAGTCTGACGGCCGACCATCCCCCGTTCCTCCAATTAGAGGCCACGGTAGGCATCCAGCCGATCAGGAGTACCACACATCCCTCGGTGTAAAGCCCGAGGATGGTGTCCCAAGAAAAGACATCCCCCGCGTCATCAAAAAAAAAGGTATTTTCTTACGTTGGCCACTTTGCTTCGGGTTGACTAAAGCTTGTTGCGCGTTTAGTCATGAGAGTAGCTTTGCTCTTAACCTCATGTTCTTCCACACAAGCGCGGGTATAGGTTTAGCAGAGTAATTGGGAACACCTGTACCAGATTCTTCGCACAGATAAAGCTTAAAAGGACAAAAACGAGTTTGCAAAAATAATAATTTTTCTTTTACATTGGACCGACTTCCAGATGTAAAAATATTTATTTTTTGGCATTTTAGTTACTTTTGAAGTCAGTTGCTCTGTTTTATGCTAGAATTTTTTTATTCATTACAAATACGTGAATATTATGTTTGATACCTTGGAAGAATTTCCTTTTTTTGTGAGAAGTAGTTCATCTCTGTATTCTTTTTTCGAAGATAGTATACCAAGGCTACGTTCCATTAGAGATTCAACGACCACGTTCAAGACCGCGATTTTCCTGTTCCACTTGCTTGTCGGCGTTTCAATCGTAAACTCAGTGAAATGGTTATTCGACCCACCTTTTCACATAGATCATTATGAGCGTTGTGTGATTGAAAATCATGACGTCATTAGTGACGTTTTCTCCATGACCATAACGACCGCGGTCGCCTTGTGGAACGGCTAACGGAGCATTTTGGGCGTTGTGAGCTACAAATGGAACGCGCTGCAAATAATAATAACATGATTTTTTTTATGTTACGTAGTTAAGTAATGTAAGAGCGAATTTCGAGCTATAAAATTATTTTCGTTTAACTTTACCAATGTAAATGACCTTGACCCATATTTGTTTAGTATTTCACGCGATAACCTGCAGTTAACTTGACGTGGTTTTGGTTAATATTATACCAATATCTGAACCGTGATTGACCTTATATCTCTCAGATAAATACAATGCATGAAAGTCACGTAGACAGAAAGAAGCAATTTTAGGGTTTGTTCTTTTACTCGAACTGCCGCACTCATAGTTGGATAATGGTGGATTAAAATTAAAGTGTGTGTATTGATTTTCATACTACTTTGTTTGGAATTAATGGTGCTTGCTATATAATTGCGTCTTATTAAAATGCTATGGGTTCGAATCCTGGACGGAGAACATGTAACGCGTAGGCTGTTTTTGTAACTTAATCTGTAAAATCTTACTACATACTGACGGCGAAGGAAAATATCATAGGCAACCTGCATCGGTTATTGATGTGCATTTCTGTGAAACTGCCCAATCTGTCTTGAATAAGCGTGACGGTAGTAGATCCAGTAATGGAAAGTTTACAAGTTAATATTATTTATAATTTTATTTTAAATCGCATTTCACTTCAGTTAGAAGCGAAGATTATATTAATCATTTAAGTTACGAAAATTTTCTTAATTTATGTTTTACCTTTTTTATCATCTAATAATTTATTTTCTCAATTTTAAACATTTACATACGCATAAAAAATAAATTTAATTATAATAATTTAAAACATTCTTCGGTTTGATGTTGTAAGTGTATTACACCGATACAGATTTTATTTAAACGATAGCTGCGGTACTTTGTGTGCCGGGAATCCCCCGAGAATTTGAAGCCAAGCGTAGACGAAGTCACGGGCATATCTTAGTTGAATAATAAAATTATACATACATACATAACTTCACGCCAGGTCCCTTGCGGGGTAGGCACGAACAACAGAGCGCCATTCAGGCTTATTCTTACACACTTCACTTGCTATTTGTCATTCATAGCTCTTGTCATGCACGCTCGTCTGTTCTTAAGGCTCCTGATATCACCTTCTGCTAGTACACGATCAATTTGATCATGGAAGGTGTATCGTGGCTTTCCGCGACTTCTGCATCCATCCACTTTTGCATTGTATATCTGCTTAGTCATTCTTTCATCATACAATCGTTCCACATGCCCGAACCATCGGAGCATTCTTTCCTTACCTTCACCTCGACACTAATAAAAATATGTTCTTTGTAAATTTTGACTTGTGACCAGTATACATATTACAGTATTGTGAATCATAGAGTTATTGCCGGTAGACCGAGACGAACATACCATGACCAAATATTAGAATTGTTAAAGGGAGGTCAGGTTGCATCTTGCATTTCAAATAAACGTGCATGTAGGAAGAGATAGTCGCAAGTGGAGATCCAAAGTCTCTGCCTACCCCCATGGGAAATAGGCGTGATGTTATGTATGTATGTACATATTATATTTTGCAGTGTCCCTTAATAAATTACGAAACATACCGAAAAGATTAGGCACGACTAACACTATCAAACTGATTGAACTACCTTAAGTTAATTAGTGCAACCTAATTAAGATTAGTGTCACAAGTGTCACAGCATAACCTAATAGCAAACGGTGGAACGAGGTCGTGTCCTTTGTTTATCCGTCTTTACTGCATACAATCTTTTTGATTGATGATTTTCTACATCTGACAGTTTATTCCTATCTAATGAGGTAAGGCTTTGCTCTCATCATAGTGTTGTATTTTTTTCTTAAGTATGTTTTTTTAATCTGTGTTGATATTAGTTTCTGTTTTATTGGTGTAGTGTTGAAATTTTGTTTGTGTTATTATGATAAAGGATCTAAATATATTATTAAGAAGGTAAGTGATTTTAGAAAGTCCTAACGGGGCTCAGCGTTACCTTTTGAAGCCAATGTTTAGCAACTCAATGAGCTTATTTAAGATATTTTTATTTTAGTTTTTATAATATTTAACGTCTCATCGATATATATGTCATGAGTGTAAATGTATAATGTATATATTTTTTGCCAGCGGTTCCGGTAGACGTTGGCCTGCCCTAAAAAACAAAAATCTAGAACCCGATTCCAGCGTAATTTTTTTTCATATTTTGTGTAGATTGATGGGTTACATGAAGTTTTAGTAGGGATGCCTAATTTTTATATACTCTATATTAATCAGGGATAATGTAGCATTCGAATGGTGAAAGAATTTTTGAAATGGGTCTAGTAGTTTTTGAACATTTATTCATTATAATATTAGTATCGATAATATAGTGATAACAAAATGCAAAGATTCATACACTAGTCATAGTTAATTTTAATACGGCTCTTGTAACTAGACAAATAGTTCCAATTACAATGTTTCTCCTCGAACAATAATATATTGTTTTGTTATTGTGGTTTACGCAAACAATTAATATAAATTAATAACTAAACCAGATTTCAAAACTTTCCGGCAATGTTGTTTGACATTTTTATATACATAGATAAGTTTATCATTAACTATGAAGGGGTTCTGTAGAAATGACAATCTTGCAGTTTTTTTTGTCGTATGGCTACGGAAAGAAATAAAAAAATAAACGACATGAAGAAAAAAAAATATGACATACAGAGAAGATAGGCGTTTTGAAAAATGTGTTTTGGAGTACAAGAATTCTAGATTGTTACAAGAGAAGTGAAATTGACCTATTCAGGCACGAGATGGTTTGGCGCACGAGCATATCGAGAGGCTAATAAGTTGAGTGCCTAAATAGGCTTTTCACTCGAGTTTAACACTCCCTATATTGTAAAGATATTACAAAAAAAAATACCAGACACAAAGTGTACCTAGGATGGAATTGGTAAATGGTAATTTTATTGTAGATATCCAAATGTTTTGTTTCGAGTAAGAATCGAACTCACAGAATCGTCGAAACATTAGTCATATTGACGATACTAAAATAAATGAAATACGCCGACATGTAACTTTGATTAAATAAATCTGTTTAAATTGTTGAAGGTAGGTTCAACTAAAGAAATATACTTTGATCAGTTAAAAAATGAACGGAGGCTGGAAGCTCAACAAAACTAGTTTTTTTTCTATTTAAGAAGTTTGTATTAGGGTTGTTAAGTCAAAGCATGTATCTTATTTTGCGGGAAGGGAAATTCTGCTTAACAGTGAACGACGGTAATATATTAATTGTTTTTAAGCAAAATTTTTGTGTTTGTGCAAAAATGTGACCTATATTATAGTGAAATCTTATCTTTTCCAATTGCCAAAAAAACTCCGTTGTTTCGCGTCACTAAATGGTCTAAAATTTCGTGGAACTGATAATGAATAAATTCGATAAAGCAGTATGAAAAGTAGTGGCAAATTGAACAACAACAACAACGTTAATTAAAAAATATAAAATTCCATTTCATATTTGTTTAAATAATATTCGATAACTAGTGACTTACTTAACTTTTCTATATTTACTCTTGTTTTGAAGTGATAACTTCTTACGGGAGGGTAAACTGCTTCGTTACGTAACGCGTTACGGCGCCAGTCTGGCTTCCCTTTCTCTCACGCATATAAGGCAACGGTACGCAGGCTTAGTTATCACTTCTGTCGGGCGTCCCGAGACGCACACGTTTTTTTATGTTTTATTATAAGAAAAGAAAAATATACGTTCAAAATTTACTTTTAAAAGTATTAAAAGTACATTTTGATTAACGCATTAATACATGATTAAAAAAGGTAATGTTATCTGAATCAAGGTTATATAGTTCGAAGTGTTAGAAACAGTCCTTATGAGTAAGTATTAAATCTTGGCCAACCCTAACCAAACTCAACATCTCTCCTATTATATTAATGTACTCTGTGGCATACAGTAAGGAAGGCTTCATACTGTCATCAATCATGCGCTGTCAATGTCAAATATTTTGGCGCCTTGCTGTCTGCGTGCATTCAAGTTCATTGACACTGAATTCAATAATTGTATATTGGCTTAGCTTATAATATTTTTTTTTCGAAAATACCAGAATATTTTACGTGACTTCGCTTGCGTAAATTACAGATTCTTACCTCATAGAAATTATCCCTTTCTTCAGATTTGAGAATCACATGGTTATACTGTAGTAGTTTTTAGGATTTGCAGGGGACTTCATAGTTTAATTATTTAAACATTCCAATTTATTGATTGACTAGCTTTTGCCTGCGGCTTAGCTCGTGTTATAGATTTTGTAGACAGAGAAGGGAACCGGCCGTTGACCAATATGTTGCGGCCACACCTTTTTTTATAGCCTGAAGCAGGCAAACAGGCAGACGGCCCACCTGATGAAAAGTGGTTACCGTCGCCTATGGACGTTTGCAATACCAGGGGTGTCGCCAACGCGTTGCCGACCTCTAAGAAATTTTCATAACGGCCTTGTTAAAGAACCCCATGTCATAGCGCAAAGGGAAAACCGCGGCGGGAATTTCTCTCCAGATCATTGTTTTACGCGGAATATGTTCTACAGAACCGTTACGTACACCTGCGGTAACGTTAAAGATTTACCAAAAACAAATAACGCCGTTAATGCATAGCCACGTTACCTAGACGTTATCAATCAATATTTAACGTATTATTAAAATCGCATCTCAAACAACACTTATTATTTCAGTAGAAAAAATAAGATGATAAAAAAGAGGACACCAAAAGAAAAGTCTCTGTCCTGAACAATGCCAACAATATCAAGAGATGGATAAAAAAAACAACTCAAATTTGTTATGGCGGCATACTCTTGACCAGGTGGTAGACATCCACTCGGGCAAATATTCTTCCACCTGGAGATAAGTAGGACAGCACGGAAATTGTTTAAAAAAAACAATTTATTTAAACAACTTTATTCTAAGACAGTTCTTACAAGACTAAAGAAATTACAATTAAATTATTATAGACTACTTTAACTTAAAATCTAACTATTAGCCTAAACGATGACCAAGCGCTACGTGGGTTGTTTTGTTGCCTCGACAGGCCGCCCGACTGCAGAAAATTGTATTCTTTCTTCGTTCCTGCACGGATAAAGATTTTAGATTCATTGTAGACAATTTAAAAAGTCATGAATTAAACCCAATACATAATTCGTCGTAAATTAAAACCAGCAAAGACATAAACCGTGTAAGCAATAAAGCTATTTTATACAACTGTGTTTACGATTAGCGCGTTTTACATTTGAAACTAGGCGAAAAATACTAAACAATCACTATTTCACTATCCCTCGGTATAGTAACGTCATGTCACTGATTTAAAGCAATTTTCAAGTCTTGGGCCCTACGCTCTACATTTCTAAACATTGTTTCAGTTAAATCACTTTTAACACACTTTATTCTAAAAAACCGACTTCAAAAACTAATTAGTATTTATAAGTAACTTATTTCTAAACCTATTTTTAATAATAATATCTTATATTCAATATATATTGTCTAAAACATCTTAAAACGAAAGGTGCCGCGCGCCTTAAAACATATAGGTCCCAAGAAACGGGAATGGAAAAAATCATAAAATGAAAACTACTACGCCAAAGTATGTCAAATTTTTGGGGACCAAATGGCGACTATTCCGCATCAAACCAAAGAAGAATCACGTAAATCGGATCATAAATCTCAGTGTAATCAGTGTACATATGGAACGGAATGGATTTTTTTCTTAAAAAATGTTTTTTAAAATGAAAACTACTGGGCCAAAGTATATACAATTTTTAGGGGACCAAATGACAGCCAATCCGCGTCGAACAAAAAAGAATGACTCAATACGGATCATAAATCTCAGAGTAATCGGTGTACATACATAAAAAAAATACCGACGAAGTTGAGAAACTCCTCCTCTTGGAAGTCGGTCGGAAATTATTGGCATTGAGACAACATAACTGATTTATCAATATTGGCATCAGATTTTTGACGAAGAAAGCCTTTTTTTGGAGGTGAATTCGATTGCGGACATCCGTTCTGGTGTATTGTGGGACTCTAAACACCCGGTGGTTCTCCTGACGTCATATGCTTGGCCTTCGAGATCAGGCCGTGGCCGAAGCTGCAGCCCTGGGTGTCGTAAGCTCGCCCCTGTCTACAGGTCGGCTTCTTCCTGGGCCGGAGGATGGCGAAGCAAGCCTAGATTGTTATTGGCGATGCCACTCAAAGTGGACAGTGGCTAATTAGCTTGATTGCCCAACTTTCTCATATAAAAAAAATGTTTTGAGAAATTAAAATATCAAGTTTATCACTTGGTTACAGAATTCTAAAAACTTTTAATCAGCTGTTATCCATGTCTCCAAAAATAGTCAACAGATCTTGGTATCAAAAATTAGAAGAATGGACACTCTTTTTGGATACTACATGCGAATATCATTCCACCTATCGACTTAAGTAAAAAGTTCACAGAGGAACTTCGTTATGATCTTTATGATTTAAAGAGGATCATCCCCAATTTTTATTTAATTGTAATCAAAATTTTCATTTTTCAGATACATGTATAAGAGAGCTACTTCTATATTTAGTTTTTTAGCTACTTTACAACATAATAGCATAACAGTAAATAGAATACATCTTTCAGTCAAAATTCATCTAGATAAACCCAGTAGGTTTTCAAATACAATGTACACTCCATATAACGACACTGAAGGGACTATGCATTTTATGGCGTTATAGAGGTTGTCGTTCAACGGAGAGAAGTCTGTTATTTTTATCTGACGTCTTTTGTTGCACACACAATTTGTTGTATTTTTTTACTTATTTTATTCATATCTTACAAATTTCACTATGATGCCGCAGTCGAGTTTATTACGGATTAGGATAATAAAGTGATAAAAGAACGTAAACAGCTCCGCAGATTTTACTAATTTTGGCAACTTAAAAGTTACTTTTGATTACTTAGTTGTTGTCGTTATTGAGAGTGGGTGTAATGCCATATAGAGTGTATCATTGTATGAAAGACAAGATAAACCAGTCAAAGTCAAGAGATTTCGCCGTGACGAGTTTGTCGTTAAATCGAGTGACGTTACATGGAGTTTACATGTATGTTACTGTGACATACATCATGGTAGGGCTTTTGCCCATCTGATTGGTTAGCGCAAGCGGCCATAACAACCTCGAGTTGTGTTTCCGTATTAGTGGCCTTGGGTTACCCATTCAAGGACAGCAGCAGATGGTAGCAGTTTTGGTGTTGCAAATGTCTAAGGGCGACGGTAATCCCTTTCCATCAAGTAAGCCGACATTCAGTCTGCAGTACTGCAGCAATTGATAAACATGATGATTCGCTGTCTACCAAGATACCTACGGGAGTTGGGATTCACCAGTCAATAAACTTAAAATATTTATCTTGGCCATAACATTTATTGAACAAAGATGCATTAGTAATTTATCAAAGGCAATAAATCGATGCACAGTTATCCTAAAGGATCTTGAAGATCGATTTCAATGGTTAATTACAGAATGAGGTCGAAAAGACGTAATTAATAGCCCTTACAATATCGATTAGTGTTAATAACTCATAAATTTAATACGGACACCATTGAAAGTATTTATTAAATAGAAATTGTTTGTAGAGATTAAAGTTCGTACAACTTTTGGGGTCGTGGTAGCTTAGTGGTAATCTTTTCAATGAATGTTTTCTGTCGCAATATGCATATTGTTACAATAAATTCAAATATCTCAAATCCAGATCTGTATTGCACAATTATAAATTCTGTTAAACGCAATTTGGCTCAACCATTTTTTGATAGAGCAGCAAAAATTTTGTTACATTTGTTGTATCGATTATTGGTCAAATAGGTTTAATGTGTGAAGTCAGTCAAAAATGTTAATCTACTGTCATTGTGACATTACAAAATATATACTAATATACTGCAAAATGGTATTTTTAATAATTTAATATTAATATCTCTCGATATCGTGTATGTATATGTTTTTTGAAGTGATAACTTCTTATGCGAGGGTAAACCGCTTCATTACGTAACGCGTTACGGCGCCAGTCTGGCTTCCCTTTCTCTCACGTTAGATTAGTTTAAGTTATCACTTCTGTCGGGCGTCTCGAGACGCACACCGTCTTTTTTTTTGTTTACCTACCAATAGGTGCAGGCTTATTATCAGTATCTTTTATTAAAATATTATTTTTACTATATTCTGTATGTATAAGACTGTATGCCTTCCTAAAATAAACTAAATAAATAATATTTTACCTATAAAGGAACAGGCGGTAAATTCACATCTCATTTTACTTGTAAAACAATATCTGATAGCAATTTTTTTACTTTATAGGCCTGTACAAATAAACAAAAACAAATACACATATTGTATATTCGAAACTGAGCAAGTAACATAATATTTTCTTAAGGTTGCGCGAATGGTATACATAATAAAACTACACTTTAACAGTTTCGGTCGCTTTTCAGTTGCCGTGATCACGGAAGACAAAGATGGTAATGGTCAACGAGTATTGTTAAATCAAATAAATTACCGCGCTCAAAACCGTTAAAACGTCGTTTTATTATCTAAGCAAGTTACATTTGTTATGTCCAACATACAACGTCCAACTCTGGAGCCATGCTCGGATACCCAGACCATAGTACATAACGAACTTTCTGTTTACGAAATTTACCATTCCAGGAATCCAACCCTAGACTACTCAAGAAATCGCCGAAATATAACACTTTTTCTCATTTTCGTTGGTAGAGTTTTTCGATCGGAGTTGGATAATTTTTTCCAATCGAAGTGTTTCGATCGACGGGTCTATGCTTGTAAGCTAACAATAAACGAGGCGTTAATTGATTCGTCATCAACTGTACACTTCGTAATAAGCTTTGAAAACCGTTGCTTAAAATGTTGTTGTACCGCATTCAAAGTTTACGTAATTCTTTTGTATGAATCCATTATTTTTTTTGAATCTGAGTTGAATAAGTTAAATTATCTTAGCTTTTATTCTGTAGAGGTTCAGATTTTTGCCAATTATCCCATATATCCCCTTACTCATTGTAAATGTAAGTTGAAATGCTAGGACTTTCTTATAATGATCTAAAATTCACTACGCTATGTGCAAAGCCTGTACGTACACACATATGTGCACTCTCAAATATGCATAGTAATAAACAGTAATCTTTTAATTTATTAGATAAGTAATTTTGTTCAATTCAATCTTAACCTAAAATGTATTAACGTTATATTTTTTACCTGTAAAATGGCTAGAACTAACGCTAAGTTTTATAACGATACTACATTTTTACCGGTATTTGAAGCCCTGGATTAGGGCTTCGACACGTAAGTTATCTCAATTTGTAAATAGCATCACGATGTTTTTTCTCCACCATCAGCACATGCTAATTGTAACAATATGCACATTAGGTCAGACAATGCTCAGGTGCGTGCTTCCCGGTCAAGATTCAAACCTGCACTCTTTGAATTCGGGACGCGGGGGTGCTAACCCTTAAGCCACCACCGTTCAAAATACAGTATAACTAATACAAATCAATTAAATCGCATAATAAGCGAACAAATAAATTCTCAAATGCCAAAGAGCTTTGTTTCTTCGATTATGTTCGAGTGATAACCGGTACATTATGTGCGTCTGTTTGTTTGTGTGCTCAGACCGATCGTTAGAAGTAAGCTGCGCGGGCGCACTGGACTGCGTTAATAACCGCTCAATTGGGGGCACTCGCCTGTTTTCGACGTGTGACTATGTTGGATAAACTTAGCGATTTTAATAATTAACCAATAGACTGTTAAATATAGATTTTTTTCGCCTATCCTTCTTCGTGTTTCAAGAAAGAGGGTTTTGTTTTTCTTTACGTTTCATTCTCGTTCCTTTTAAAATATTCTTAGCGAATAGTTCCCAGAAAGCTGGCTACGTTACGTTTTTATAAAGGTTTATGGTTTCAGGTATCCTGTAGGGAATTTCCTCGAGCAAGTTGCTCCCCGGGCTCGAGCGTCTTCGTCTGGCAATGGCGCTTGTCCCTAAAACCCCGATAAAGTCGTGAAGTCTTCGAATTGACAACTTAAAGCAAAGTCCAATAAAAAAAACCTTTCTTTCAAACGCTTTTCGTCGTTCGTTGTCAGCCGATCAGTCCGAAAGAGTAAATAGAATTTTCTATGAAGACAGAAAAAACAAATATTTCTTGAAATAAAATGGAACACATACTTAAATATATAAAAAACAAAGAAAACAAGCTCTAAAACAAAAACGAACTATGAAAACCGTTCGAGAGTAAGCCCTGAGGTACGGCTTATGAGTATTTTCCAATTCGCGTAGTGTATGCTGCTCCCGCAACGACAAATCACAAAGCGACCTAACTGTCTTGAATATTGTTAGCCCGCTTCCGCTTATTCTGTGTACTGAATACCTCGCTATTGATCTAAGCGCGTGCCGACGTTTCCTCGTCCGATCATCGCATAACGATCGCTGTTCATACGCCAGCCTCTATCTGACATTTGACATTGATCGTTAGCTCTGTCAATTCTTAGATGTTTTTGGGGTTTCAGTATTTTATTTATAAACTCTCTTATCTTTAATCTTAAGTGCAATATTGGCTTGTAATCGTTTTAAGTCCAGAAGCTTAAGTACATTGTTTAATTATAAGACATGATTTGTAATTCAATCTCCCATAAGTCCCACAAGTTTTTTTTTGTCTTTGGTATAAAGGCGTTTGAAATCGTTACAATTAATATTGCTTTTCTCACATTTGTATATGATATTGCTGTGAATAATTATGTAATTTTGGATCATAAAACTAAAATCTTTGACCGGTGGTGGTGATGTGGTCTTCAACACTTTGATAGTGAAAGAAATTCAATTTGACTTTTTAATCGTCATTTGTCAGTCGTGGTCCATTGCTGGACGTAGGTGTGAGCTTGTGCAGATTGTTATTGGTGAGTTTGCGCTACATATTCCGGTCCTGCGATTTCCTTATTCAGTCACTTCAACAAACTTGTGAAAGTCGTCGGTCCACTGTCCTGGAGGGTGTTCTATACTTAGTGTAAGTTTGCTGTGATCTGGTGCTTGTGTTGCTGCTCGTGCTGGTGTCGTGCTCTACTTCAGGACTCGTGTGTTCCACTCCTTTTTTTTGAGAAACTTTTGTAAAATTATTAGCTTTTTTCTTCTTGATTTCATGCGCCTATGTATCAGCCTCGTTGTGATTTAGATGAATTGAAATCTCTTTACATAAATAAAAAAGCAACGTAGAACTGCATGATCGCGCATAACTTGAGAACGATTTTGATGAAATTTTTTGTGTGTGTTTGACTGGGTGGCTTAGATTCGCAATTGGAACCGGTAGGAGGCAAAAGAATCGGGTCCTAGATTTTCATTTTTTCAGGGCAGGACAACGTCTGCCGGGAGTGGTAATTTAAAATAAATATTTATTAAATTTTTAAATAACTATACTTTGTCCGTATTATCAATCGTACTTCAGTATAGTAGTGGATATATAACTCAAATATGCATATGGAGATGATAGTAGTGAATTCGCTAGTCGGGTATACCGTTTGTTTCCCAAAAAATAGGAATCTTGAGTCCGAAAGTTGGAGTTTATGAATTTATATTATTATAACTAGTATTTGTCCCCTTATTAAAGCTCTCTGGTAAAACCATAGAAGAAGTTCATTCTATCCCCGTGCAGGAACGGAGGAAGTATTGCGTCTCCTGCGGCCGGAGGGTCTGTCATAAAAGGCGAGAAAACAACCCACATCTAGGTGGTAGAGTATTTGCCCGTCTGGATGGCTACCACCCCTGGCCTAGAGGATATAACCATAACAACCATGAGTTGTGTTCCGGCATAAGTGGCCAGTTTTCTTCCTCCCTTTAAAGAGCGACAGCACATCTTTGGTGTTACAACAAAACAAATAGGCGATGTTAACTCACGAAATAAAAAAAATGGTATTTTTGAAAAATCTTTAATTATCAAACAGCACCTCCACATTTCTATAACAGTTGTGCACAAATTGTACGCGTTCAGTTCGGAAATGAAATCAGTGCTAGTAATATGTCGGTAGCGTCCAGTAATGATCGGTGGGAAGTCGTGCTGGTGGGCGTTGCTGACTCACGCTCTGGGTGCCGGCATGTCAATGGATCCTGTCGCATTACACTTTGCGAAGATCATCCTTGAAAATGTTATACAATTATGCGACACGGTACGGGGATATCCGTATTTTCAAGTTTCTAAGTTTCTCAGTGAGATGAGGATATTTTTATTATTATAACGGTCCAGTCGTTTCAGACAGATAATTAAAAAAAATATCTTTTTTTTTAATATACTTATATTACTTTCATATGTTGTGTTAGTAAAATGCTGTTATTTTGACATTAGAAACAGACACTTGAGTTTTATTTATGTGTATTGATACTAACTAGTTTTTATTATAATACTAATCCGGCCATCCGTTGCTATTCAGTCATTATTAGAGACGTAAATATTATTTTTATATTGCCAGCTGAATGTAGTGAACATTAGATTTGCTGCACAAAAATATTTTCCATGTTAATATATCTTTGGACGTGGTAAAGTCATGCTGAAACAATTTCTTAACTAGTGGCCGCCAGTGGTCGAAATTTGACTATAATAATTAATTTAAATTAAAGTTTGAACATTATTAAGGTTCAGTTTTCAAAGACTATATTACTATAATCACAGATTTCGCCAAGACTACACTGTTAATTTGACTTTAACAATAAACAAAAGAGAAAGAAATATATCCTATTTATATATGTCTTTAATTTGCGCACCACCGTCATACAATTGCTAATTTCCCCTTCATAAAATCCATAGCCTGGGTTGGCTGGAAGAGGTCGTTCTAAAGCGATAAGGCCGCCCCTTGCTCCCACTTTTACTGTTTAATGTGACTACTGTAAATTATTTATTCTATGTGTATGTGGTTAACAAAATAGTGTTTTCTATTCTATTTTATTTCTATGCGTGTGTGTGTCAAATACATGGTAGTGTGTGTAATGTTTTTTTATTGATTTAATGTACTCTTATGCAAAATTTAAAAATATTAGTATTCTACACTCCTTCTCTATATAAACTATAAGTGTGCAAAATTTCATACTCCTCTCTTCGCGCAATTTTCGTAAAAAGGGGTACAAAGTTATTGCTGTGTTTTTGCTTCACGTATTAATATATAGATCGTCTCGATCCTTGTGATACTACGCTGTTTTAGAAGAATACCAGCGTGGAACTTACAGTTTTCAGCTAATCGTGTTTTGTACGATGAATGCGAGATACAATTGCTCTCTTCCCTCTTATACCATCTTCCGTATCTCATCCTCATATTCCATTCACTTACCCCTTCCCTCCTATCCTACCTCTCAACGTCTTTGACCGACCACTGCTATTCCCTTTAACCTATCTCAAGTGCTGTAAACGCGCTGGCTTCACTTTTGGTGTTGCTAACGTGCGGGCGACGGGCGTGAAACCGGGTCCACCCGCCCATAAAGACCGGAGAGGGACCTCTCACTAGTGCCACCCCGACAAGGTGAATCCCACACTCAGTACCCAAATTTTCTTCCTCGCGCGGCTGATGGTCCTCAATCAGATGCCCCCTGTTAAAAAAGAGGGTTGCTAACGTGTATAGGCAGCAGTAACCAGTTTCTATTAGGTGGAACATCTGCATGTTTCTGTAGAACGTTTCTCTTGCGCAACGAGGGGATTCGCAATGAGCTCCCAGCCGTGGTTTTCCTACAGCGCTACAATCATTGCTGATCTGAGGCTACAATATACAGTTTTTAAAAATTTCTTCAAGGCCGGCAGCGCGTTACTAACACATCTGGTGTTGCAAATCTTTCCATCAGGTGGGTTGTATGCATACTGTACAAAAATGTTTACCAGCTTCGCAATTAATTGATAAAAATCTATGTACACCAATTTTCATAGCGTTCGGTTTAACAATATAGAAGTTGACACGGTGATAACTTTTAGTCTATAAATAAGGATTGGTACGTAATAATTGAAACCACACGATCTCATAAATCACTGATATTTTTTACTAATTATAAAATAACACGATATAGTGCAATAGTGATGCGGTCGACGGCCCTTGTTATCATTTCGGCACAGATTCTTTAACCCCGTCCTTTCTATCTCTGGTAGGGCGTCCCTCTCTTACAATAGCGCCGTCTCACTCTATTCCAAAACGGTTATTTCAGAGGATTCCTTATTCCATCACTTAAAATCTTATTACTAAGCATGGAAGGATTCAATTGCATGCTTATAATATCCAAGTTATTACTAGAACCAGCTTTCAATTGTTATTCAAATAGTAATCTATTTTTATATGTATTGAGATTCAATGTTTATGACAAAGACAGACCCTCATTGCTAGGGATTCGTAGCTATTTTGGCACAAACAGATTTATAGAAGCTCAGTCTGTACCAGCAGATCAATCGTCACTGACTATACTTCTATAATCACAGATTTCGCCAAGGCTACTCTGTTAATTTGACTATAACATTAAACAAAAGTATATATATGCGTGCGTGTGTCAAATACATGGGAGGGCGTGTAATGTTTTTTTTATTCATTTAATGTATAATTAAAAAACACAAGTTGTTGCTTCACGTATTAATATATAGATACCAAAGGAAGAATAATTTAATTTACAAGAGATACTGTTATCGTAGTAACCTTGAATTTTGAATTAATGCAATGTTACAAAAATAATCATTTAAAACATGAACAAAGTTTTTTTAAATAAACATAATTACTGATGCATTTATTTTATTGTTGTATAAGTAAGTATTCTTGATCTTCGCCCCATTTATTATAAATATTACGATATTTTGATACAGGCTCGGTTTTTATAACTTACCAACCGTTCATTTGCCTTATTCTCGGTTAAAATTTGACGTAAGCTCCATAAAAATAATGTCAAAACTCATCCGACGGTAGGGTAAGAGAATGAATAGTAAGAGATAGGAACCGGCCAATAATGATTATTTTCTTATGTAACATGACTTTTGAACGAATAAATAAATGAAATGAACACTTACATTTTCATTTTAAAGAAGTAAATATACTACAACAAACAAAGCATTGATCAAAAGTAAATACAGTGTAAAGTCTATATAACGACACTAAAAGGAATGTGCAATTAATGGCGTTATCGAGAGTTGTCGTTAAATGGAGAGGAGTATAACATCTTTTGCTGCATTTGTTATTTTTTACTTATTTTATTCATATCTTGCGATATTAAGGCATCTTGGTTATAAAGGGAGTACTTAGAAATTTCGGAATCAGACCTCTGTCATAGCGTAGCATCTCAGACATAGCGATATTTGAAAAATGTTTTTTACCTCTATAATTACTAGGACTCTAGGACAAGTCGAATGTTTCCTTACAAAATTCGCTTAATTTAAAATTCTCCAAAATATGAAAACTCTATAACTCGAATGTTTTGGAGTCTCCCTTCAAGTGCGACTTACAGAAGTTTACTGTATTTGTGTATTCTTTGTTGGTTTTCTCAATAAACAAATACACACAGACACGGAAGCGATTTTGTTTTATACTGTCTTTAAATAGTATTGTTACGAGTTGCAGGACTCGAATTAAAATGCCGTTGGAATTGGAATAAAATTAATTAGAACTATACAACACGTATAACACAGGTACAAATATAACTGAAGACAACCAGTACAACACGCGCAAAGTCCGTCACTATATAGGTTGCCGCTTGATTATCGCTTGACTGCCCATCTCTCCATTGGGGCACTGGTTTATACTGCAAAAATACAATATGTCTCTCGGCCGCGTAGGCTGAATTTCTTAGAATCACACCTGGCTAATGACTACCAGAAAATATTACAATACACAATGGGCTGTTTTTCTAATTACAATTTTTAAACACAAAGTAAACAAGAGAAGTCCAAATGCCAAAAAGGTAATAAAATGCAGGTGTGAATTTGTCTTTTGTCGGCATTCAGGTTGTAACAATATAATCGGCACGCGTTGGGCCACTTTTCTCGCTCGATGTGAAGCGGAGATATGATCTAAGTTGGAGCGCACTTACATAGAAGGTACCTATTTACACGGGACTTGAAGCCACCCAGGTTAACCGGGCAAGGTAGACTCCGGCAATTTGTCAGGTGGTAGGATATTTGTTCGTCTGGATGGCTACCACCCTTGGTTTAGAGTACGCCGCCATAACATGAGTTGTGTTCCAGTCTCCCTTTAGAAAGTGGCAGGATATTGATAGCACTTCTGGTGTTACTAATGTCCATAGGCGATGGTAGTCGCTGACTGTTGCACTCATGCAATAAAAAAATGAGTTCCACTCTTTTGCGTTGCGCATGATGGAAAAGAAATGTTGAAATGATGGTAAAGATGGTTCTATAGTTCTTGTCGAAACTCAATGAGATGGTCACCGGCAGGGTGATGGTGCCAAGATGACATGGTGGCGTTTCCCATGGGCGGCGTTGGCGCTGGTGCTGGCGGCGCTGGTGGCGGGCGCAGGCGCCGACCCTCGCTACCCCCAGAGCACGCTCCGCCCGCGCCACTGGCAGAGGGGGCCGCGCACCCTAGACGAGCGGACGCCACACCAATTTGTCGGGTAAGTCCAATTTTTACTAATCAACCGTAAGATTTGTATACCCTGTACACTGTAACATTAAAATACAGAAACGGTAATTTGTTCAAGATTCCCGTGTGGATACAGGAATCTTGAAAAAATTACCGTTTCTACATTTTAATGTTTAATGTCACAAAGTATCTTCAGTCAGCCTTAAACTAAAGCGAAACCGTAGTATGTAAAACAAAAAATTGATTATATGTATGTATTGTCTTGCCGTATTTGTAAGGAATATATGGAGATATTTTGCAAAAAAAATTAGTACGGTATGTCTTTATATTTATAACTATAATAATATTTTCTATCCTTTTATTGCGTTCAGTCTTATTGAATATGCACTGTTTGCTACAACTCCATTAATTCTTCAAAAGTCATTCTGTAACATAATTCTGTATAAAAAAAAGAACTTAAATATAAATAGAACAATCAACTGTATTCTTAGGCATTAACCTAGATCAGAAACTCCAGTGGGGCGCTCATATATCTAGTCTCTCAGGAAAGCTTAGTTCTGCTGCATATGCGGTCAGAAGAGTTAGGCAGTTCACTGACGAAGAGACTGCTAGACTAGTTTATTTTAGTTATTTTCATAGTGTCATGTCCTATGGTATTTTACTTTGGGGCAACGCTGCTGACTTGGAGACTATATTTGTTTTACAAAAAAGAGCCGTAAGGTCAATTTACAACCTCGGCCCTCGGGTGTCTCTTAGGGAACGCTTTAAGGAAATCGGTATTATGACGGTCGCCTGCCAATATATTTTCAATAATATAATTTATATTCGTAATAACTTGAGTGCCTACAAGCGGCATAAGGATGTTCACGATTTCAACACCAGGCATTGTAATAAACTGATATTGCCATCTTTTAGATTACAAAAAGTATTGTCTTCTTTCTTGGGGGTTGGTATACGCTTCTTCAATAAGATTCCGAGTGAAATGTTAGATCTGCCCTTCACTAAATTCAAATTTAAAATAAAAAGTATCTTGCTTAAAAAGGGATACTACACTATTGAAGAATATTTAAATGACAAAACTTCATTTACATAACAGCTCGCTCCAACCTCTTATACTGTGTTTTGTACGAGTATAACGTTTTTATCTTGCCGTACTTGTAAGGAATATATGGAGATATGTTGCAAAAAAAAAAAAAAAAAAAACGTTACGTCTTTATATTTATAACTATAATTATTTTCTATCCTTTTATTGCGCTTTTGTCTTATTGAATATGCACTGTTTGCTACAACTCCATTAATTCTTCAAAAGTTATTCTGTAACATAATTCTGTATAAAATCTTTTTAAAAAAAGTACTTAAATATAAAAAATAGAACAACAAATATAAAGAAAAATTTTTTTTTAGCTAGACGTGTTGCTGGGGAGTTTCTTGCCGCTTCTTCTCCTTAACAGCAATAACACGTTGCGAAGCGGTGTACATAGACTAGGAAGTAAAATTAAATTTTAACCTATATGTATGACCTTCAAAAAGTGTTCTCCAGTGGAACTTATTTTGAATAAAAACTTTTGAATTTGAATTTGAATTTGAATTTGAACAACTAACATAAAGAAAAACAATTTTTAGCTAGACGTGTTGCTGGGGAGTTTCTTGCCGCTTCTTCTCCTTAACAGCAATAACACGTTGCGAAGCGGTGTACATAGACTAGGAAGTAAAATATAATTTTAACCTATATGTACAATGATATTATATAATATCATTGTATATGTATGACCTCCAAAAAGTGTTCTCCAGTGGAACTTATTTTGAATAAAAACTTTTGAATTTGAATTTACTCGTTACAATATCATTTAGGAAGTGTAAGAAATACCTAGTAATATATATGCAATTTTTTTGTTGTTTACTAAAAACTATGCATGTTAAAATTTAAATGGTCTTACCAGTATGCAAGTGTACCTAAATAGAAGGGTAATCCAAATTTCAGCCTTATACAATCAACTAGTTTTGTTTTATTCACAATTTTGTCCCTTGTGTAAAACTGCACTTTTGTCTGTACGTCTATTTATTATGAACCCCTCGATATTAATTAGCGGTGTTCAAATATATAACTATATTTGGTGTGTGCAGTTTGAAAAAAAAAAACAATAATTTCGACTATGGAATCTGCTTTTATATATCCCTGATTTTTGTTACTCACATATATGAAATGAAAACGTAAGTAACTTTCTGCATTATAAAAAATAAAAACTTCGTTTAAAAATACCGACTTCAATAACTAAAAAACTAAAATGTATAAAATAACTTATTTCTAAAGCTATTATTATTAATATATATTATCTAAAACATCTTGAAGTCGGTGCTTAGTAATTTTCAAAATATAGTAATTTTTATGTTTTGCTTTGCACCGACTTTAAGATGTTTTAGATAATATATATTAATAATAATAGCTTTAGAAATAAGTTATTATATACATTTTAGTTTTTTAGTTTTTGAAGTCGGTTTTTTTAAACGAAGTTTTTAAATTTTATTTGTTACTTTTTAGTGTCTAGCTATGTATGGGTGGACCTACGAATGGTGCCGCGCTTCTTAAAAAAATATAGGTCCCAAGAACCGGGAACAAAAAAATGTTCGTAAAATGAGAACTACTGGGCCAAACTATGTCAAATTTTTAGAGGACCACATGGCAGCTATTCCGCGTCGAACAAAAAAAGAATCACGTAAATCGAATCATAAATCTCAGAGTAATCGGTGTACATATGGAACGGAGTGAAAATTATTTTCTTGAAAAATTTTCATAAGGTGAAAACTACTGGGCCAAACTATGTAAAAATTTTAGGGGACCAATAGGGAGCTATTCCGCGTCGAACAAAAAAGAATCACGTAAATCAGATCATAAATCACGGAGTAATCGGCGAACATACATAAAAAAAGCAAAAAAAAAACAAAGATCCCGACGAATTGAGAACCTCCTCCTTTTTTCGAAGTCGGTTTATAAATTCTACACAGATTAAACAATAAACATACACCAGTGATTATAATAAGGATTAAATATTCATAAAAGGACAAGAACCTTTAATAATGTAAATCCAGGTACATTAATATGTACACTTTACATAAAGAATGTGAGATATGTTAATAATGTTTATAATCTGTAGAGCATCGTTCTCCGCTCCTTGGAAGCGACGTGGCTTGAATATGTTCGTATAGAGTTATAGATCGACCCCACGCGAACCGAAATGTTCTAGCATATTCGAGAAAAAATAATATTTATTTATCTATATATTAATACGTGAAGTAAAAACTATGCACCCCTTTTTACGAAAATTGTGCGGACGGAGGAGTATGAAGTCTCGCATACATAGTTTATATAGAGAAGGAGTGCAAATTGCTAATATTTAAAAAAATGCATAAAAAAGTGTGTGTGTACTTATGTACACGCGTTAGAAGTTATACTTCTTTAAATTGGTTAAATAAATAAAGCCGAATCCGAGTCGAATCGACCGTGGTAGGGGCTTCATTTATTTAAGTGACCGTATTGAAAAATACAATCAAAAACTGAGGTTAACTCTAAATAACTTAGAAAAATAAATACCACAATCACACCCAAGTATTAGAAAAAGCGATATAATTACTTACTTTTTTTTAGAAATTCATTGGAATTAGAATTAAAATTAAATCCTTTGATTTTGCTGATAACTTTGTAGGATACTAAATAAATGATTTATAAATCATCAAACTCGTAATTAAAACACAATAAAGTAAAGAAATATTACAATGCTCTTCTCACAATCCATCTATCAACAACTCGTTGCTACGCAACCACCATACTACACTCGGCCATCCTGAAAAACTAAAATGTTGACTATAGCTAACTTCATGGTGTCGGTTGACTATAGCTAGCTTCATGGTGTAGCTTTTTCGTGTGACGGTGTGCGCGCGCATCGTAAAAATTTACTCTAAAGCGCCTAAAGAAATATAACTTCAAAAATTAATTAAATCAATAAAAAACATTACACACACTACCATGTATTTGACACACACACGCATATATACTAAAAACAACCCACAGCCAGGTGGTAGGGCATTTGCCCGACTGGATGGCTACCACCCCTGCTCTAAAGTATGCCGCCATAACAACCTTGAGTTGTGTTCCGGCATTAGTGACTAGGTTCCAGTCTCCCTTAAAAGTAAATTTGGTGTTGCAAATGTCCATAGGCGATGGTGACTGCTTTCGATCAAGTGGGCTGTCCACCTGTCTGCTGAACTCCTGCAACAAAAAAAAGACTCTTTTGTTTATTGTTAAAGTCAAATTAACAGTGTACCCTTAGTGAAATTTGTGATTATAGAAGTGTATAGTCTTTGATATTAATTGTTATGGTCGAATTTAGACCACAGGCAACTTTTGTTAATTATTAATATGAAAGTACAGTCGTGGTATGAAAAAGTTCTCCAGTCGTATTTATTTAACGTTCCGCGAGTACATGTAACATTTTAAAATTAAACCACAGAACTGTTCCACAAAAAATTATGCATAAAACTGTTCGACAATAAAGTTTAAAGTTACTTAGATTAAAGTTTGATTTTATATTTTGTCTAAGAAGATTGTTTAGGGATGTAAAACTTTTCTATTGGCTTTAATATTTATAAGCGTAATGATTAGTCCGTTTATTCTTTGTTTGTGATGAATAAAACTATTGTTAATCCAGTGTCTGTCATTGCAATATTTTTTTCACGATTCTATATTTTATAATCGCAATATTTATTAAAATTATGGCAGTACTGTGTCTTGTTCTCGTGCAAACAAAAGTCGACGAACCTTTGTAACCGCGACTGTACATACATCCTTAACGCGATTATATATTAAAATAAACTACACTATAAGTCCCTTAATATAGACTATGTAATACATTGCTGCCAGAGGAAGTGTGCCCAGAAAGCTGGCTGCATTGGGCACGTGGGCCAATGCTGAATCTCCGGGCGAAATACGAGCCAGGATTAAATTTATTTTATTTTACATACTGTATGCACGTGTTCCAAATAGTCTTTAAACTTTCCCATAATAATCAGTCCGTACAAGTAACGTAATACGCCATAGTGGCCCATAGTGGGTGGTTACGCGTTGCCGATTTCCACGCTCATAATTTCGGCAGTATTTCAAGTACTCGCCAGGGAGCGAGCGCACAATAATGGCGGAACCAACGCGGTTATTATACTACTAGTCCAGCAGGCTAGTTTGGATGGAGTTAGTGCAGAGATGGATTTGGAAGAAACTATATTTTCGAAGTTATAACTTCTTATGGGAGGATAAACCGCTTCGTAACGTAACGCGTTACGGCGCCAGTCTGTCTGGATTCCCTTTCTCTCACGCATACGGCAGCGATAGGCAGGTTCCTCCTCCCTCACTCTAACCCACAACGGTAGCCGTATTTCGGTAATTAGATTAGATAATGATACTAATAATGTACATACCTACTTAAAATTCTAATGTACATATTCAAAGATTTGTCACTAAGAATAAAATACATTTTATAATCAATAAAAGATTTTATTAATACATAACCTCTCCGTACATTATCATATTAATATACATATAGTTTAAGTAGTAACCTAAGCTTTTCTCAAGTTAAACAATTTCCATATTAAATAGTTCAATTTAGATTAATTCAAGTTATCACATTTGTAGGGTGTCCCGAGACGCACATATTTGTTTTTCTTTAAATTTCTGGAGTATAATATTTTCTTAAGTTTTCGCGACTTGTATACATTATAAAACTACGTTTTAACGGTTTTAAGCGTGGTTATTTATTTGATTTTCGTAATGCCGTAGTTGAAAGATGGTTGGCAAGTATCACCACCTGTTTGGGATCCGATCATTAAAACTATCAAGACCTGAACCCAGGAAAAAGCAACTGCTAGACCTCAAGACACTGTGAGCTCTTTCTGCATGAGATGGAACACAAACCAACTTGACTGATAATTTCTTTTATTTTTACTTCCACCCAAATTAGTAGAGCTAGGCATGTTTGCTGAAGAGTTTCTTGCGCCGTTTCTTCTCTTAAAGCCATAACATGTTGCGAAGCGGTGGTAAATTAGATTAGGCTCCCATAGAGTAAATAATAACCATAAACAAAATTAAAACTAAATAATTATAAAATGAACAAGTTGGCGGTAGGCTAAATAAAACTTTAACAATACTCGTTGACACTTGACATCTTTCTGAAGTACTTGAAATCCTCGTCGTCTTATTACAACCACACCGCTATCTATTGGCTGGGTGTTCATCCTCACTTGCTTGAGCCGCTTCTCTCATGTCTGCAACGCTCCTCAACAACGTTTCTTTTACACACCGTTAAGATTCAGAATGAGCTCTTTGAGCTGAGGTTTTCGCACAGTGCATATGATATTTTTAAAGGGTCACAAAATTACTTCGATGCCAGCAGAGCGTTAGTTAGTTTAGTAAGCGATGATTGCAATAATATCCAAACCAGGATAGAAAAAATGCTGAAACGAGGCAAGTTCTCTGTACAGGTTTTGAACCCATATCTTCGGGAGGTAATGCGGTTGCACTAGCTACTAAAATTGTGCTTCTTATTTTGCTCTTAGCATAAATAAGATTGCTTGGAAGATGGAACGGCCGCTTGTTTGGGACGCGACATGTGTAGACACTCTGGCGCCATCCCATCTTTCAATGACTGAGAAGAGGCTGGCAACGCTATAAAAGCTAAAGCTGTCAAAGACGCAAATATGGAACCTTAGGAAGGGATTACATGTTTATGCAGTTTGTAGTTGAAACATTATGTCCGTGGGGTCAATCGGCAAAGAGTTTTTTCAAACTTTGCAAGAAACTCTTCGATGCCACTCGGCTCATATTTCGCCCAACAAATAAGCACCGCTATACACCACGGCACTGCAGACAGCCTTCTCGGCACGCTCCTTTCTAGTAGCGATCTGTTACACCGTCTATAACTATTTAAAACTTAATTCTAACTTCTAAATAAACTTTTTCTTCCTTTTCTTTATGTTTTAAAACTCTGAATTTCAAATGCTGCCCTGTATGTAGTAGCAAGGTCGCGGATGCAACAGTGAAAGATGTAATAACCGTAGTAAATTAAACGCTTAATAGGTTTTCTCACGGTTTGTCGTGGATGATTCATAACTTGTACTAATGTCATCGCTTGAAAAAGGCAGTGTAGTGTACGATTAGAGATGGCCTACGTCCCTTTGCGGATAAATAATGTTTTCCGGAGCTTATAGAGTAAATCTTAGGCTTCCGAAATTCAACGTGAGCGTTTACATGGTTATCAAGACGACTCATCAACTTTTCAGGCCTCCAAGTCAAAAATACCATTTCAGTTCGAGTCAAGATCTATTCGATGTCAATTTAGATAAGTAATATGAAATATGTATTTAGTTAATTTTGTTATGGTATTTTCTTTTCTTTCTATTTCATTAATCGTCGTATGTTCATATCTTTTTCTCATTTGCCTGTAGTCGTGTATGTCACTAATGGCCCTAGCGGAAGATCAACGCTGGTCATCTTAACCGGCAATTTTGCTGGCCTAAGACCAATTTACTTATTGTTTTTATTTAAATAGTTTAATTGATTTTTATTGTAGTTCTGAATAAATTGTTTTTTCCTTTCTTTCTTTATTTGATTGCTAATACTTCGATTAGAGTACCAAAACCCTCAGAAGCTACTTTTCCAATTCGATTCGATTGTTAATTTGAGTTCCAGACTCGGGGCCTTGATGATCAGAGGGCCTACTTCTGTTAACGGATCAGTATGGCAATCCAGTGAGAAAACGTAAACAGCCTTCTGGTCCCTTACCCATAGAGCCATTTACTGATACATAGTGCTTGCCAAAACATCTAAATATTGTATTAAAGTATGATACAATCTTCGCAAAAAAAAACCTAACCTTAGTATACGTAAAAAAAATTTTTTGAATATCATAATGCTAAAGATTTTTTTTACATATTATATGGTAGGCTTTTATTTTCATCATGTTAACCAATAGTTGTCTAATCTAAGAATTTCTACGAATCATAAAGTAGTGCTGAATATGGCGGAAGATCATCAAAACCTTTAATAGATCGAATGATGTCATTAATTACGCTAATAAGGCTGTTAATATTATAACATATGCTCCATAAATGTAAACATTTAGGTTATCATAAAACTGTAATGCAGTTGGTTGTGTAGTTAGATAAGTTTTCTTTGCTATGCTGACAAACAGGCCATCCACAAATCACGTCACGCGAATTTCACGATTTTTTTGGTCGCTCCCCCGTTCTTGTCATATTCATGAGAGTCAACCCTGTAATCTATATCATGTAATCTATAAATGGTTCGAGAAAAGTGTGAAAAAGTCAGGGGGGCTAATTCGGTCAGCAGATTCGGTATCGACCTTTGGCATACAACTGTGGGGCTGCACCAAGCCAACAATTTAAACATGATACAAAGTGCTTAAGGACATGGCCAATGCTCCCTGGTACGTAAGATCTGATAATCTCCATCGACTCTTAAAAGTGGAGCTCGTCATTAACGTAATTAAAAAATACGCTGAAGCCCACGAGCAACGCCTTCATCACCATGTAAATGTCGAGGCCATCCAGCTCCTTGATGATACAGATTTATTAAGAAGACTTAAAAGGACAAAACCATTTGACTTAGTGTTATAATACTCCATGATAATAAAGTGTAGTGCTATGTGCTAAACATTAACAAAGGACACATGAACAAAGCGTCTTCACTTTAATAAAGACAATAAAAAACGTTTTTTGGACACATTATTTGTTTAAGTTATATCTAGTTGTTTTAGATCAGATTTAAATTACTCATTAGTCTTATTGCCTAGGTTAGATTATAATTTTATTGTTGTATTACTAAGATACATCATTTATGGAAAAATAATAAAGTTCGAAATTGTATAATAATAATTATACGGTTGTCACATTGTTTTCTTTCGCAAACATTTACGTTTTATGGATGTGTTAGTCATATTGTCCTATTTGAAATAGACTAAGTTTTATTGGGCCATTGTCATTCCATTAATTTTTCCTTGATACGGACCTGCCCGTTACGAATTATGGACTAGTTTCAATTCAAAATGTATTAAATAAATTCAAGCAACAGTTTCGCAATATTTTAATTAAACAGCTGTAGTCGACACCCCGAATTAGACCATGGATACATCTATGATTTCGCAACGCAATACCAATTGGTCACATATTTAAGACATGAATGAATGAATTTATTCTTAATAATAATAACCCTGAAGGACGGCACGTTTGACATAATATGTCGGGCGTGTCACCGCCCTGTTGAGTCTCTGAGACATGTCACTTCCGGTTGTTCTCGTCTTGCTAACAGCGAGTATTTGCACAGGCACAACCTAGTAGCCAGGATCATCCACCAGCAACTTGCTCTTAAATTCGGACTTATCTCGTCGGAGGTATCTTATTACCAATACAAGCCCGAGCCAGTTCTTGACAATGGTCAATATCTGCTCCATTATATTATATGATCAATTATCACAGACAGAAGGGAAACCCGTGGCGGAAAGTTCTCTCATCATTGTTGTACGCGGAATAAATGTAGTATAGAACCGTTGCGTAGTTGAGAATGGGAGCTCAAGGAAATGGGGATGAATATCCCGTCACTGGCGAGCGGTGCAGTTGTAAAAGTGAGGCGTAGGTATTAGATCAAATAATTCTTCAGAATACTCTTCGTTGTACAGGCGGTAAAATACGCAGAGGGACACAAAGTCTCTCCGAAGGCTAAGCGAATCTAGACAGCCTGTTAGTATGGGATCGTTGACGATACGAATGGTGCGACGCTTGATGGAGTCGAGAAGATTTTATCACATTTTACCTATCAGGCCCCTGTTATTATATTCTTATATCCCACAGTTTTTCATGTGTCCCTCCTATTCTATCACCTTTATCCCGTTTTGAAGGTTGGCAACGCGCTTGCATCGCCTGTGGCGTGTATAGGCGATGATAACCACCTTCCATCAGGTGGGCCTAATGCCTGTTTGCCAGCTTCGCAATAAAAATATTAGAGGAGAGTACTCAATCCCTTTTAAAAATAGGACTCTTAAGGAATTGGAAAATGACTGTATCCTTTCTCTCTGATGTCATTTAAAGTCACTCTCCTGTCTCACGTAGACATAAATTATGATTACACACCTTCAAATCATTACCAAGAGGTCTATCTTTATTAACAGGCTTATTCGCTTATCAGACGGCTCTGACCTGGGCCTTTGATCTTGAATCGAATTCAGATAAACATTTAGCGCAGTGATGCACACTGAACTAGCTTCGTTATTAAATAGTCTAAGGACAAATGATACACTTTGACCGGTAGGATTGGTCTACTATTGGGCTGGTTTTGAATCAAAACCAGCCCAATAGTAAAACTATTTTTGAATCCTGGTGATTTTTGAAAAAGCATTTGGATTTGATTTAATTTATTCAGTAAGATCCCAAAACTTTCAGGCTGCAAAGGAGCTTTTTGTAAGTGATTGACAGTTTTGGTTCCCATTCCATCTTTATCACCGATCCATGTCCTGACTTACGGTCCCACTTCTTCATTCCATCCCTTCTATCTCACACCCTGTCCTATTCCAAAGGATAGAAATGCGCTGACATTGTCTTTGGTGTTGCAAACATCTACAGGCGACCATAACCCTTTCTATTAATCTGTTTGTTTACCAGCGTCAGCCAATAAAAAACCATATTCACTTGTAAACAATTCAGAGATCTTACAAGAGTATATGAAAGCATCCGCTACCTCCATAGCTTATAGAGAACACTTTTTCTGATGGAAGATAATATTGACGGAAGATATGTTGAGTGTTAATAGAGTGTTTCACTACCCGAAATATGTTTAATTATATAAACAATTGCACTAATTAATAGCCAATTGCAAGCTTTGTCTATCGGTTACGTAATCTAGTAATTAATAATGTTGTACCGACAATCAGCTTTACTTATTCATTAACAAAATAATCGTATTGTGTGTTCCGGCATATGATTTGTCATCTATACATGTCAAATGTCACGTGGACGATTTTTAATAGACTATTAATTTTATCTTAGAATAGATAATGAAGCTTTGAGTCATTTTAGTTTTTGTTGACGATTAGTGTTTTCAAAGCAATTTCAACTGTGTAAAATTTGGTCCGGCTGTCATGGGAAATATTATATTTTTCGGATGTAATCTTTGAGTCATTTGCGGTTGAAAGATTAGTTCTTTGAAATCTATCCGCAAAGAAAGCAGGAAACTCTTTTATGCCACCCATAACGCTAGTTCAAACTGCACAGCGAATTAGTATTGCCATTCAGCGTGACAATGCAGTTAACCGTTTGGAAGGGTTTGTTTCAAACTAAATGTGGCAAAGACTGATTACTTGGCTTGCAACACTACAGATCCCACATCCGTACTCATCGGCGAAAATACCATCGAGCCTACGGACCAGTTTAAGTACTTGGGGTCTGTACTTCACGCGTCCGGAGACATCGATTATGACGTAAAGTCCCGTATCTCAGTAGATTGGTCCAAGTGGCGTTAGGTAACTGGCGTCATTTGTGACCCCAAAATGCTAAGCTAAGCTAAAAGGACAAGTCTATATATCTATCATTAGACCTATCCTTTTGTATGTACTTGAACGACACAAGCAAGAGCTGCGCGTCTCGGAGATGAATATGGTGCGGTGGATGTGTGGAGTCAAGCAGAAGGTCCACTTCAGGAACTCTGGCATCCGCGGCAGCCTCCATATCAGTGACATAGCGCATAAACTGCAAGAGTGTCGCCTATGTTGGTACGGCCACGTTTTTCGGAAACCAGCTACTTACGTGGGGAACAAATATCCAGCCATGGCGCCCCGCCAGGTCCCGCTCGAAGGGGTCCACCCAATTAATGCTGGCTTGACGTCGTGAAGTATGACATGCATAGCAATCGTCTCACAATTAAGGATAGCGAAGAATAAGAAAATAGAATAGGAAATAGCTATGAAATATTTAATGTTCGAAAACTGGTGGTTGAATCTTTCTTACACGATTATAGTAATTATATATAAGGTGTTCTTATATAACTTTCTTAATTGCAGGCCCCATGTATGTCGGAGTAGAAACAGCACGCATTGCTGTCCTGGGTGGACGTCAAGACCGAATTCATTACTTTGTATTGTTCGTAAGTATCCTTTTATTTTCTGTATTTATGTACCAGATATTTCTTTAGCAGCAGACAGAGTGATAGCTCTACTGATGGAAAGTAGTTACCATCGCCTATGGATATTTGCAAAGCCACTAACGTGCTATCGGCCTCGAAGGGGGAACTGCAACCTGGTCTCTAATGCCGGAACACATCACAAGGTTGTTATGGCGGCATACTCTAGACCAGGGGTGGTCGCCATCCAGTCGAGCAAATACCCTACCACCTGACTGTTGGTTGTTTTATCGCCTCTTACGACAGGCCGCCCGGCCGCAGGAAATTGTATTCTTTCTCCGTTTCTGCACGGAAAAAAGTTCAGAGGACTTGACTTCATTCCAGCAGTGATCATGCGATGCTTAAGCAATTATTGAGTCTAATATGTATCCAAGCGGGAACGGCACACAACGAGCGGATCAGGAAACACTGATATTGCCATCTTTTAGATTACAAAAGGCATTGCCTTCTTTCTTGGGGACTGGTATACGCTTCTTCAATAAGATTCCGAATGAAATGTTAGATCTGCCTTTCACTAAATTTAAAACCACATTTAAAAGTATTTTGCTTAAAAAGGGATATTACACTACTGATGAATATTTAAATGATAAAACTCCATATAAATAGAATAAGAAATATAAAGAAAAACAATTTTTAGCTAGACGTGTTGCTGGGGAGTTTCTTGCCGCTTCTCCTTAACAGCAATAAAGTTAAATTTTAAATTATACGACTATGTATGACCTTCAAAAAGTGTTTTCCAGGGGAACTTATTTTGAATAAAAACATTTGAATTTGATGCCGTGCCGCTGCTACACCGACAAATTCAAAAGCCTTAACCACACGAAATTTCGCTGGTATAACTACTCATTAAATAAGGATTTAGTCAACATTCAATATTGTGATAGCTCTTGGTAAGCAATAGCGACCCTATAGACGTATTTTCTTTCATACAAAATGAGATATTGTCCTGCCCCCTGTAGTTAACATGGAGAGACCATAAGAAATAAAGTATAATAGGAACTGTTCAATGGTTTCGACGCTAGAAGCACATGGTTGCTCGAAAAATTACTATATTTAATTCATGCGCTTTAATTGTTTTGTTACTTTATTCTTCCAGCACTATGTCGACCGGACTGCGGTTCGCCGGGTGCCTGTATTGCACCAAACATGTGCCGGTGTTCGGGAGGCGTCGAAGCGCCATCTTGTGGACCGGGTGGAGGAGGCTTGTACCCCTATCCCGGTAAGAAACTACCAGTAATGCAGGGTGTTTCAACAGACGGAACACCTACTTAAATGGGTGAAAGGGCATACCACTAGCGTACAGTTACAAAAAGGAAAAAATCTAAAGTTTATGCTATATTAATACAAAATTTGTAATCATACACTTTATTGTGTTCTCCATCGTGCCTATAGTCATCATCGTTATATATATATATATATATATATATATATATATATATATATATATATATATACACTTATTTAGATATACAGCATTTACAGCATCAAATTAATTTAACACATATACGATGTGATTAGGTATATGATATGTGTATATGTATGTAAGAGCTATGTATATGTATGTGTAGGTGTATATATGTATAAATAAGCGTTCATTAAAAGTTATGTTGATTGTTTTCCAATTGCAGTTCGCACCGCGGGCGGGTGCCGGCGCATTTGCATGAACGGCGGCACTTGTACCAACGGGACGTGCGTGTGCGCACCCGGCTGGAGCGGAGAGTTTTGTACAGAACGTGAGACACGATATTTGTATTTATGTATTATCAATGGTGATATAGAGAAGTATGTAAGGAGTACAATGTAGCATGATTAATGTAGAGACGGATAACCGGTGGAGCATGCGACAAAACGAACAAAATATATAAAAATGAATGTTTGTCTGTATGTCCTTTATAGAATCGTAAACTATACATTTGATCATGTGATGATCTTTAGCAAGTTGTTGTGCATGAGCCAGATAAGGTTTCTGAGTTGGTTAACAATTGGACCCGGTAGGTGGCGCTGCTGTCGGCATATCGATTGAAGCTTTTCCGGACAGGACGACGCCTGCCGGGACAGCTAGTAGTACAATAAAAAATGAGATATATAATTCTGTCATACGACCGGTCATGTTATAAGGGCCCGAGTGTTAGGCCACGTCTCCACTCAGCTGAGATGAGAGAGTTAGATGGTGATGTTATAAGAATGGATGGGGTGAGAAATAAGGGCATAAGGGGATTATTGAAAGTGCCCTGATTCAAAAATTGAGAGGTAGAAAACAAAGGTAGTATGGCCATGTAATGAGATACAAGTATAAAGATAAGACGGATGGACCGTATTAATGATGATTTGTGGATAGACAGAGGCCGTATGCCAGAATAGAAGAGTATGGAAAGAAAAGATATTGGGCTGACCCTAAGTGATTGGGAGAAGGTGAAAGTAAAGAAGAGTCATATTTGAATTGATGCTTGCATCGATATTGTATTGTTTTCCAGCTATCTGCCGAGAGCCTTGTCTGCATGGCGGAAGGTGTATAGCACCGGACAGATGTGTGTGTTTCCATGGACTATCCGGGACACGGTGCGAAATTGATAGAAGAACAGGTGAGTCACTGTGATGAAGATTAAACGAAATGATTTTATTTGGAAATAAAATAATTGAGGGTACTTTTAGTACATCAAATAAGAATAATAATACTGAATGGGCAAAAGTGAATCTATGGATTCTACTTCTGATGTAACTAAGTCTCACTTCTCTCAAAATAAATAGAAATTCTAGAGCGCTCCTACGATATGCGGTCATCACCACAGTCAGAGTGAAAGTGACGTCTCGTTTTTTTTTTTTTTTTTGGAGCTGACTCAGCTGAATAGCCGCAGATGGCTGTTTCAGCGATACCGGGCTTTGGGGGCTTCCCGCCTCCGTGGGAGCGGAGGCGTTCAGCCCGGAAGCAGCACGCTCGAGGAGGCACCTCCTGTGAGGTTCGACCTCGGCTCGACCGCTGCGGGGGATTGACTCTATATTGGGAACAAGCCGTAAAAAGGCTGAATGAGCTAAGCCAACAGGCTGAAGTGATTATTTGGGGACTCTTCATCGACTCCGCCGGCGGAGCCGATCCTAGTCTATCATTACTACCGCTTCGCAACGTGTTATAGCTGGAGGAGAAGAAGCGGCGGAAGAAACTCTCCAGCAACACGCCTAGGCTAATCTTGTATGGCTACTTGTGTCTGTAATGAGTATGGATTGGTGGGTCTTACGATTGTGTAAGAGGATTCGAGCCGGGGGCTCTCCGGCGTCTGTTGTGTCTGCGTCTGTTATGCCAGGCTGATGTTCTGAGCCTCGGGGGGTTCATGATCGCGATTTGACGTGCGATTTTGTCAGGCTCGTCAATGAGTATATTGCGAGGTCTGCGTTTACTCGTGGGAGCGTTTGGAGTGGGTTTGTAGTTGACCGTTTCCGTCACCAGAGGGTTCGGGTGATGGGGGGCGAGGTCAAAGAATCTGCGCGATAGTGAAGTTATATAGTCCTTGATGGAGGGAAGCTCCAGGTCGCGATGCAAGTCGGCGAGCCGCATATAGCGCGGGCCGTCGACTGCAGCACGTAGAAAGTGATTCTGGATTCTTTGCAGTCTCCAGATGTTAGCGTCGCTGGCGTGGCCGAAGACCACACTCGCATAGGTCAAGATGGGGCGGATGCAAGTTTTGTAAAGAGTCACCTTATTTCTAAGGCTCATCTTACTCCTCTTGCCTATCATCGGATAGAGTCGGCCGAGGATCAAGTATGCTCTGTTCCCGACCGCTCTGGTATGCTTGTGGAAGTACAAGCCTCTGTCTAGGGTTACCCCAAGATATTTGACTTCGTTAGCCCAAGGGATAACTTGGTCGAATAGCTTGATGGGCATAAGTTGGTTGGAGGGGCGGGTATTGGGTGAGAGGCATTTGCGGGAGAACATGATGGCTGCACTCTTCTCGGGGTTCACCTCAATCCGCCATCTACGGAACCAGTCACCTAGTTCTTTGCTGGCGGTGTTGAGCTGCTTGCAGATTCTGTATCTGCTGGGGTCGCTACTGAATATGGCGGTGTCATCCGCATATAGGGCTAGCTGGGTATGGGGGTGCCGTGGCATGTCGCTGGTGAACAGCGTGAAAAGTAGGGGGGAGAGCGCGGAGCCCTGGGGGACTCCCGCTGAGATGGTATGAGGGGAGGAGCGGGTGCCCTCCACTCGGAATCTGAATTTACGGTCTTTGAGGAAGTCCCGTAGAATGAGTACGAGTCGGTCTGGCACACCGAGCTGATACAGCTTGTATATAAGCCCGTTGTGCCAAACTTTATCGAAGGCTTTCGCGACGTCGAAGAATACTGCGCCTGTCGGCCAGGGTCTTCGTCCGACGCGTTGAAAATGGGAGAGGACGTGCTCCGTGATGCGGAGCACTTGTTGCGGGCAAGAGTGTCTAGCTCTAAAGCCGAACTGCTCGTGGGGGATGAGATTATTGCTGAAGGCAAAATCACTCAGTCTAGTGAGGAGGACTCGCTCATACAGTTTACCCAGTGAGCTGAGTAGACTGATGGGGCGGTAGCTGGAGGGCTTTGAGGCCGGTTTGCCTGGTTTGCGGATGCCAATGACCTCCGCTTCTTTCCAGGCCTTGGGAAATTGGCAGTTATTTATGGCAGCTCGTCGTTCCGTCCGCACGCTTTTATAGTAGTGTGGGCTAGGATAGACCCACTAAAAATAATTTATTAATTGAAATTAAATAAAACTGCAATTGGTTGTTGAAAAGCAATAACAATGTCAAGGCCTATTTTTTATTAATATTGGCTGTAGCCAGCGCCACAGTAATGGTAATCGATATAAACTGCCTTCTATAATTATTCTGTCAGTAAATAAACTCGTTAATATAGTACAATAATCTAACATAGTTGACATTTGTCACCTCTACGGACCTTTCTGTTGTACGCGCACTGCTGTCACCTAATTTATTATTGGATTTTTAGGTCCGTGCTATACCGACATTCGTGGTAGCCTCTGCACGGGCGCCCTGGAGGGCGTCGTGTGCACCAAGCAGCTGTGCTGCGCCACCGTGGGGGTGGCGTGGGGACACCCCTGCGAACGATGTGGGGACCTCGACTGCCAGCCTGGACACCTTAGGAATTTGGCCACTAAGGAGTGTCAGGTAAAGTTGTGCCGGTATCATTAATTCATTACATACATACATACATTACTTCACGCCAGGTCCCTTGCGGGGTAGGCACGAACAACAGAGCGCCATTTAGGCTTATTCTTACACACCTCACTTGCTTCTTTGACATTCATAGTTCTTGTCATGCACGCTCGTCTGTTCTTAAGGCTCCTGACATCACCTTCTGCTAGTACATGATCAATTTGATCATGGAAGGTGTGTCGTGGCCTTCCGCGACTTCTGCATCCATCCACTTTTGCATTGTATATCTGTTTAGTCATTCTTTCATCATACATTACATCATTAATTCAATATAGTATTTGTTGTATATAATATATACACACGGTTCTTATACCAAAGAATCAATTTTTAAAAATTTTGCCTGACTGTTTGGAAGTTTCGGGTAATCTCTGAAACGGCTGAGCCTATTTTAACGGGCAGATTGGTGAGTCTATAAGGAGTGATACCAAATAAAGGCGAAGAAGTAGGACACTATGTTCGGTTTCAGGACATCGACGAGTGCGCCGCGGTGCCGGGGCTGTGCCAGGGCGGCAAGTGCGTCAACTCGGTGGGGTCGTTCTCGTGCGAGTGCCCGCCGGGGCAGCGCCGCCACCGGCTCACCAACAACTGCGAGGACATCGACGAGTGCGAGGACCCCGACATATGTCCGGTATATACGACTGGCTTTCAAAAGAAATCCGTGCAAGAACGGACATAGAATACAATTTCCTGTGTTGGGGCGGCCAAGAGACGACAAAATAACCGACAGCCAGGTAGGGTGTTTGGCCGCCTCGATGGCTACCACCCCTGGTCTAGAGAATGCTCCCATCACAACCTTGACTTGTGTTCCGGCATTAGTGGCCCCACTTCCTCAAGTCATCTACAGTACATAGCGCACGTTCCTTCATGCCATTCGTGAGCAAGTTGTGAAAAGAACTCCCTCCTGCGGTATTTCAGAACGCTTCATTATGGGACTCTTCAAAAATTGCGTAATAGTTATTTTAAAGTCACAACAATGTAGGCAACGCGTCGGCTTCCTTGGTGTTGCATACGCCCAAATGTGACCGCAACCGCGTTCCACCGTTTTGCTATCTTTTACTGGCATGCCTTCAAATAAATATCTAATCTATTTTTGTAAATTAAAATGTCAGTTACCAATTTCAATTTTCGGTATCAAAACCACATAGTACACCAAAATGACCAAATCGACCGAATAGACTACATGGACCACACCGACGACATCGAACACATTTACCATATCGACCACATCGACCAAATTGACCACATCGACCAAATCGACCACATGGACCACACCGAGCACATCGACAATATCGACCACATGGACCACACCGACCACATCAACCACGGCCATTGATGTAGATATTGCTACATCAATGATCACGGCAACTGAAAAGTAGTTGATACAGATAATCCAAAAACAGGTTTAAAATAATTCAATCGCAGTGGTTATAGTAGCCTATAAAGTCCTATAAAGCCTTCTGTCGAATAATAGATTCGGCTGTTGTAATTTGTTCTTATAATCTTCTAGAACGGAAAGTGTGTAAACACCGAAGGCGATTACTACTGTCTCTGCAATCCGCATTTCATACCGAGTCCAGATAAGAAGTTTTGTATTGGTAAGTATTATCAACTTAAACACCTTCTTGTAAGATTATGGTCAAATGTATACCTTGAATTTTAATAAGATCTCTTTGAACCGTTAAAGTGTAAAAGCATACACAAAACTATTTCTATACTTTACTGTTATTTTTTTTCTAACACAAGAAAAGGTTTAAACGAATTGCAAAATGGCTCAAAGAATTTGAAAAAATATGATTCATTATTTACCTATTCATATTAATATGATTTTTATATTTACATAATATACAAACAAAAAGTCACATAGCAGAAGTCTTAAAGTTTAACGTACTATTATTATTTTTTCTACTAGGCAATTAGTCATGGTTATTGTTGGAATGTATCGTCTACTTGATCTATTCCACTTGCACGATCTTCAAAATCTTTAATATTGTTTATAAATGGCCTTGGATGTCTTGCATCGTTATTTTTAACGGTTCAAATAGATCCATAGGTTTCTGGTTCAGATCCGGCTCGAAGGACCAACGTGTGCGCAGCTCGTCGCACATGTATATTTAGTTGTACGCTGATGGTGTGGGCGATACCCTGGTCGTTGTAGGTAAAGAAGTTAAACACTATTAGTGGTGAAAACTTATAATGAATCACTTTTACATAACAAATACGTGTGCCTACGGCTGTAGCCAGAATGGAAGAGGACAGGAAGTTTTTTTTTTTTTAATTTATTCATGACCATAGAATCAAAGTCTTTCAGTCGGAAACATGTTAATTAATAGGTCTTCGTATAGTAGCGCAGTTGTATTGCAGGCTACAACCGACGTCATTCAATGGAGTTCTTGTGAAAACTCGAAAGATCACATCTGACTATACAGTTCACATTTCTCACAAAAACACATAATTTCTACTCAAAAACTATCAATATCCTGCAACTATTGTTCATTTTAGAGTAATTATACACATTTTTAGAAAATAAAACTGCACAGCACAACGTCTCCTTTCAGTTCCCGCCAAAAACTCAGACAGGAAGAGCAACGGCAGTGTTGCAAGTTGAAAAATAATATTATGTTATATTGGTGTTGCCAACAAGGCGCATTCGGCCACAGCCTAATTCTTTTAGGGTTCCACCTTTTTTGAAGAAAATCTAGTGTTTTATTTTCCAAGTAAAAATGAAGTACACATACGCCTTCGATTTGCGCTCCTCTAATAATCTACTGTTAAAAGCACCTGCACATTCTTCAACACTTTACTCCAAATCCTTCGCTGTGCAGGCTGTTTGCCTTTGTAACTCTTTAACCGTAGATGTTAGAAAAGCTAAATCACTTGCCATATTAAATCTTTCAAAAACCATTAGTTTATAATAAAATATATATTGTTCTATTCTTCTTAACTTTGCTGTTACTGTCCACATTGTATTGTTCTTCCTTTTTTATTTTACTTTTTTTAAATTTAATTATATCTAAACATAACCTGTAAAAAGTATTCTTTCAGTCAGTTGAAAGATATCGCTTTAAGCGATAGGGCCGCCTTTTGTTTTTCCGTTAAATTATTGTAAGTAATTATTCATTCTGTAATTGTTTATTTTGGTGAACAATAAAGTGTTTTCTATTCTATTGTATTCTACTTTTGGGAAATTTAGGTGAAATAAACAGCACAGATTTATTTTTCATTATTTATTATATATTTTATTTATTTCATTAGGTATTGCAATTTCTATGTGTATTTATTATTACTTTTTTATTTGACCTGCAAACGTCTATTATTTTTTAAATTCTTTAACAGTAACGCAGATGAAGCCCCAGCATTAGATGTATATTATATTATCTGCTGGCTGTATATTATAGTATTCTGTACTGAATTATTACTGTATGTCCTTGCAGGCCATGGGCTATAAAAATGGCCCGGTCTTTTGGAGGGCTTGCGTGGGGCCATGGGAAGGCCAACACGTAGAAGCCTCTGACAAAGATGTAAATGTGGCGTGACATTGAATTATAGTCTTGTGGTTATAATAATAAATGCATTTGTCCTTAGATGGCCGCGTTGGCAGCTGTTTCGCTTACTTGAGCGAAACCGGTGAATGTGCTGACAGGCTTCCCGTCCCTTTGTCCAACAGGGACTGCTGCTGCGGCTATAACATGGGCAGAGCATGGGGCGACATGTGCACGCCATGCCCACCCAGGGGGTCCAGTAAGTAGTTCATGAGAAATCACACATAAAGATTGTTCTTAATTCCCGAAAGAAGTAATGATTGAAATTGACTAAAATATTCCAACTACATAATGATAACAATGTCATACTAGTGAAGCTACTGAAAATATTTTTTTTGTAAACATCGATGCAAATCAATTATTATTAACTATACATTTTCAGCTGAATGGACCCACCTTTGCGGTGGTGGTATAATCCCACCCAACTGGCGTAGGAATGTCACAAACGGAGGGGGTGGAGGTGGTGGAGGCGGTGGCAACGGAGGCGATGGTGATGGATACGAACCCCATGCTATAGCTAAAATAAACGAATGTATGCTTAGAAACGGGATTTGTGGACTGGGAGCTTGCATTGACAAAGACATAGGGTGAGTTAACATTGGCTGATTTGGTAGATTAATTTCAGTACGAGAATACCATTACACTATATTCGTCTCTTAGAGTGCTATATAAATAGTAGTGTTTGATTATCTAATATGTAATTGTGAAAGGGCAATTGTTTGTGTATCATGTATACACGTGCTTTAAAGACAAGAGAAAAATGTAAGACACTTTTCTCCGGATAAGTGCTAGTCTTCTGGTAAACATTATTTTAGTTTACGATAGTGAACCTGTTTGGAAACTCGGAAAGTCTTGTAGCAGAGAGGTAGAGGTTAAATGATACTTCAGATGGCAGAGAGTAGTATACTCTGTCGAGTGCTAACGTGAACTGAACTTATTTTATTTTAGAAACGGTATCCTTGCGTACTAATATTAGAATGTCGTACAGCTAGTACAGTACATAGCATAATGTGCGAGAACGCATGATGTGTGAGCAAGATAGAGCCACTATTTATATGGGCGCCCCCACGTTGCGCTAGCCAGTTCTCCGTGTCCGCTGCGATGACTGGATATATGCAGCCCCAATAGTCTATTATAGCTTACAACAACATTATAATAGATGCAGAAATCTGCACAATATCGGAATTTGTATGAAGAATAGTCTATTATGTTAGCAACTAAGTGTAGTCATAAAGTTGATCCAATATTTTGGTTAACGGACCTACTTATTTTATTACACTCAGGTATATGCAGTAGGTATGTTTTAAGTGTGGTTTTAATATTATAGATACCAATGTCAATGTTGGAACGGAGCGGAAGCTGCTGAAGTGGACGGCAACCCGACCTGCATAGACATCGACGAATGTGCGCTGGAATACTGCAAGGGAGGAACTTGTATCAACAAGCCTGGAAGCTTTGAATGCAGGTAATTTCATGTTTGCAAAAACTAGGTACGTACATTATTTTAAAATTATTACAAACACTTCAGGAAACTATTAATAATCAATAAAGGGTAATTCGTACTAAGATGATGATAAGATGTTTATATACATACATATTAATCCATCTGTTCTTTATGTCTTTCGAAATAGACTTTCATAAAATTTAATCCAATCTAGTTTAATTTAATCGAGTGTAAAACTCTTGTATTTGGTTATAGTAATTATTAAATAATAAAGTAGCTTTTATATATATTTGTTTAGCCATCTCTATTATTACTATCTATTAAAATGAATAAATCAAATCTAAATTTAATGATTCCCGTATTTCAGATGTCCTCCTGGATTTGATCCCGTTGAAAACGGACTAAGGTGTAGTGACAAAAATGAATGCGAAATGACCAATGGCGGCATGTGCACCAACGGGGAATGCCGCAATAGTGACGGAGGGTAGGTTGCTCAAAAATTGTATGTGCGATGTAAGTTTTATTACAATGAAGGGTTCAAATTGGCAGGGAGCAAATACACAAACAATGCAAACAGGTGATATAAGCTCACTATATACTGATAACCTTAAAGTTGGGCATATGTGGGTAGAATGCAATAAGTTTTATGATTCTAATTATTCTTTAGATAGATTAGATACCCTAATATATACAATTAGAGAGAACCTTGCAATTAAGGAGCTAGCACGAGGTAGGTCATCCAATGGAAAGCGTTTACCGTCGTCTATAGATGTAAAACTACTGGGCCGATTTCGATGCGGTTTTCGCAGATCAACAGTTATTCGTAGACTTAAACGTATCCGTGTAGGGACGGAGAAAGAATACAATTTCCTGCGGGCAGACGGCCTGTCGTAAGAGGCGACAAAACAACCCACAGACAGGTGGTAGATTACTAGCCTGTCTCGATGGGTACCTCCCCTGGTCTAAAGTATGTCGCCATAACAGCAGCAGCGCATTTGTAGCACGTTTGGTGTTGCAGATGTCCATAGGCGATGGTAACCGCTTTCCACCGGGTGGGCCGTCTGCCTGTCTGCTGAACTTACGCAATAAAAGAACTTAAAACTGACGCTACTTTTTATCCTGGGAATCCCGCGGGAATTTTCCCGGGAGCGGTATGAAGTGGTTCGGATGCATAAAAATTAGCTTATTCCGGTACAGTTTTCACATAGCTTATATTGCTTTTTAAATAGGGCACTCGCCACGAAACGAAACACGACTTATAAGCATTATCCTTGTAGCCAAAAGATATTCTAAATGTGCACAATGTTAATTCATGTTATTGTAGTTGGTTAATGTTACAAAGCATTAAAGTATAAGAGTTTGTTTGCAGCTGGGAGTGTATATGCAACCCAGGTTACGAGTCCAGTGAGACAGGACACGCTTGCCGAGACGTGGACGAATGCAGGGACAACCCGAGGGTGTGTCGCAGGGGCAGGTGTCGGAACACCCCCGGGGGGTACGAATGCGAATGTGACCCCGGATTCACCATCAGCGCCGGAGGGTACTGTTCTGACATCGACGAGTGCTCTGAAAAAGGTGTTTGTCAGGTGAGAGATTTTAACTGGTAAAAGGATTTATGTCTTTTATTGACAATTATTTAATCTTAGACTCCGTTTCACGAATGAACTCTTGTAGATGAATTACTACGGACGTGCATCAGAATTTAAGAAAGATAAAATAATTTCTCTTTTCCTGATTGTAATTTGTTTGTTGTCATTCTTTTTTTATTGTTGTATCGTATTTAAAAACTACGCTCTTCTTGAAGCCTCTGCTAAACTTCTTGGTTCTATGCTAGTTGTTTAACTTTTTCATAACATTCATATTTAAGAAAAAGAGACTGAAACAGGCAAATATGAAATAAACAAATTTTTAACTAAATGTTGTTGGAGTTTCTTGTTGCTTCTGCTCTTTATACAACACCAACAATGACACGTTGCGGTGTATTTAGAATAAGAGGTAGATTTTTTAACTTATATGCAAGACGTTCAAAAAAGTACTCCAGTTGAATTTAATATGAAACAATATTTTTGAGTTTTCAGCCTTGCATGCTTTTCTTTTAGGCTCTAGTGCAAGTCTGAATTTGATGTAAGCAACACAACCTGTCCTAAAAGTTTCTTACCTCGTTACCAGGGTGGTCGATGCGTGAACAGCGAAGGCTCGTTCCAATGCGTCTGCGAAGCTGGCTATAGATCCACTCCAGACCGCGGCGCGTGCATAGACGTGGACGAATGTTCCGAACAACGCGTGTGTAGGAACGGAAAATGTCACAACACTCCGGGTTCCTTCAGATGCGAATGTTTACCAGGATTTACTTTGAGCAATGATGGAAGAACGTGTTTGGGTAAGAAATTATCATGTCTTTTTCGACGTTTTATCTGTGTAGGAACGACGAAAGAATATAATTTCCTGCGGTCGGGCGACCTGTCGTAAGAAGCGACAAAACAACCCAGGTGGTAGGGCATTAGCCCGTCTGGGTGGCTACCACCCCTGCTCTAAAGTATGCCGCCATAACAACCTTGAGTTGTGTCATAAGTTCAGCAGACAGGCAGGAAGAAGGTAAGCGTACTTGAAGGAAAGCGGTTACCATCGCCTATGGACATTTGCGACACCAAAGGTGCTACAAATGCGCTGCTGCTCTCTTAAGGGAGACTGGAACCTGGTCACTAATTCCGAAACACAACTCAAGGTTGTTATAGCGGCATACTCTAGAACAGGGGTGGTAGCCAACCGTCGGGCAAATACCTTAACACCTGGCGAAGGATAAACGAATACAATCAAAAAGGTTCGCTGCGGTCGTGTTTATGGTGCTGCTATTGTAATTAACAAACACATCGTTATGGAAACGCGAACTAAGTTTAGCTGACAATACTGGTGTTGTTATGGGTTTTGCTATATATGATTCATTATGCACTAACTACTTTAGCGTGACCCGTATAGGGTGGAGGAGCGAGGTAGAATGCTCATTGCTCCTCCGTATCAAAGGAAGATCTTCCAACGGGACTATTGTTATTCCTCGCTGGCCTAGGTCCGTCTATTATCGCTGGAAATTTGTATATATTACTTGTATGTTTCGGGAATCGCTTACAACCTCAATTATTGCACAGCGCCATCTATTGGCTTGTAAGTGTTCCAATACACTACTGGAATGATTTAAATACGGCCTTCACTATTGAATATATTTTTCACTAATAAGTAATTTAGTGCAATTGAGGCGCTTACAGTTTTTATTTTCGTTTATAGACGAGGTGCAAGATTTGTGCTACGAGAAATTCGAAGAAGGACATTGTACGGGCCCCGGTCCTAATGCCGTTACGAGGTCACAGTGTTGTTGCAGTGCAAGTAAAGGTAGGCGTATTCGTGAACTTAGTAACTGTTTATAGTAAACAAGAGTTAAGAGATAGAGATAGAGAGATAATAGAGAGAGAGAGAGAGACTGATTTGCGGGGTACAAAAGTGCCTTAACGTGTGCAGTGTGCACCCAACGAGTATACTTCTATTTTTTATGTAATATTCATAATGAGATGGACGACAAATTATATTGCGTGAAGGATGGCATGATGATCTGTGTGTGGTGTGAGAGCTGATATATGCCAGAATAAAGGAGGAGTATGGTAGAAAAAGACATGGAGCCGACCCGGCAAAAGGTGAAAGCAAAGAAAGATTAATATTATTAATATTTTTTTTACCTAAGTCTGGTTTACATTGATAGTTGTACTTGAATTAACATAAATAAATGAATTGCACAGGTTTAAAACTTGGTTGGGGTGTAGCCTGCAAAGCGTGTCCAGAGAAAGGCTCCAAAGATTACAACATCCTTTGTCCCGAAGGAGCGAGTAAGGATAACGGAGGTGCAGATATCAACGAATGCACGATGATTCCTGGCATTTGTCCGCATGGAACCTGTGAAAATTTGGAACCGGGATACAAGTGTATCTGTGACCCGGGATACCACCCAGATGGCGATGGAATTTGTAGGGACATCGATGAATGTGATATGCATCAGTCGGTGAGTAATTTATAGGCATAAGTGGTAGTCCGTAGTTAATTCCTTCATCATTGCATAAACGATCTTTCATGTGTTTTGAGCAAATAACACTTTTTTTTTGTAGCCGACAGCATATTGAGGGTTGAAAAGCTATTTGTTTCAAGAGACATTTGAAATTGTGTCAGAAGGACAGCTTAAAGACTCAAATCACCCAAAAGCGCACAATTAATAAACTATGTACTATATACCTATTTAAAAAAATACATATCTTTAATTATGTTTGGTACCAGATTCTTTACATATATTTCTCTAAGTTGAGACATTAGGATGAAAAATATATTTTAAGTCTCTCACAAAATGTCGCATCAAACAATTAGATAATATTTCCTCTCGATATAATATAATTATAGGATTTTGATAACTTAATCAATAGTTTTTGAAACGACTGGGAGTAACCATTTACTCAAAGTAACCAGTAGATTTACTCAATTTAATTCTAATAAAAAAATGTTCACAACAGTAAAAATCAGTTTTAGGGGGTCGGTTTGCCTTTATTTGTCAATATGTTAGCTTCATGTGTAAAGTGAGGGTGTATTGTCCGGCAGTACTGCACCGGGGGCCAGTGCCGCAACACGCTGGGCAGCTTCGCGTGCGTGTGCCCGCCCGGCACTCGCCACGAGCCCGACGAGCAGATCTGCCGCGACATTGACGAATGCGAGGGTGAGGTCATTTTCATCGTCAAGGATTATGACAGGGGGGACATACCCCCCATGTTCCCGCAGATCGCAGGTTACGCACCTTTGTGGCCCCCACCTACCTATGTAAACAACGCATCAGCATAAGCCTCTATTAATGATGTACGATCATCGCCATTTGAATGTGTACGAGTAATGGCTTTGTCATTTTCAATCGATTGTCTGCTAATAAAGGGGTCTCATTGAGGGAGCCCGACGTTTAACGTTGACGGCATGGTTTATTTAATATTTACAGTAGTCGCCTTAGTTCGATATGTCTGTGGGTTCGATCCCCATTCAGGACAAATTATTTGTTTTCAGTCTAAGATACTAAGGTTGCATTAATTCAGGGTGTTTAGTAAAGGTTATCAAAAATGTATTTGGAACCATTGAAATATCACGATTATTCGTCATCTGAAAAAATTAAACACTTATCGTTACTGCTCTTGGGCACATTTTTCATAATATTCGTGGCTTATGGGTCATTTAAATGTCAGTCGTCTAATATATAGTTTAATTCGAGTTGGCAATCAAATTCATAATCTCTCCCCTGGGAACATTATAATATTATTTCACAGTGAATAATTCACGCAATTCAGTATCATTTGCACAGCTTTAAAGCAACTCATATTTAACATTTAACTGTTAACAGTTAATTATATCAGAAATATCTTTTTTATTATCTTAATTTGCTACTTGTAAGACAGTAACAACCCTGTCGAGATTACTTTTATGACTTAATTCCCCAAAGAATATACTTTTTAATCAGTCTGAGTCAGTTAGAATTTTTAAGCCAACTGTATCCTTCAGACTTGAAATGATTTTACTACCGTTACAGAACAGTCAAATCCCTGTGAGAACGGAAGGTGTATCAACTCTCACGGCAGCTATGAATGTGAGTGCGAACATGGCTTTGTCTTGGATGCTACAGCACAACGTTGCGTAGGTAAGATATATTTTATACTGTTTTTATTGTCACTATAGATTTTGTACTTAAAAGTCATCACTCACGCCATAATGCCAGTGCAGCAAAAATTTTCTGCTAGGATCGTAGCTTGTGGGAGATCCGTCATCAGTTTCTCAGCGCTGGTATAGTAAATATTTATAAGTTGCTGTGTGGTTAGCTACGTATCTATTTCGATTTATCTCGTTCCTTTCACTGTTTCCCAATCATTTGAGTTCAGTAAAACCATTATTTCTTTTCCTTCCATATGCCTTTTTTCTAGCATATCTGCTGACTCACCACAAATCATCATGTCACCCTTCATACAATCCATCTATTTCTTTTATACTTTTCCTTTATGGACTTAATCCATAAAACTTCCCGTTGAACATTATTTTGCTATATAATTTTGATTCCCCTTCTTTCCATGTCCATACTCAATCATCTTCTGCTTATTTTTTCCGTCACTTATCTACTAGTTTTTCACTTTTTCTATTATAACATTAGACATCTATCTTCAACATTTTCACCTCGGCTGAGTGGAGATGTTTCTTTTTATCGTTTGTTTAGTTAGTTTAGCTTATAGTTTAGTATACTTTAAAAATAAATCATTTAAAAACAGATAATCGAAGAGGCTCATGTTGGCGTCGTGTGGTTGATGGACAATGCGAGGCAGCAGCTCCTCGTCCTTTGCTTCGTCAAGAATGCTGCTGCAGCGTGGGGCTGGCCTGGGGATCTCCCTGTGAACCTTGCGAACTGGAACATTGTCCGTGTCCCAAAGGGTTCGCTAAGGTAAAAAAACAATTAAAAAGTCTTTATCACAAATAGGTTCGCAATTGGCCACGATTACAATAAATTACCGGCCGAGGATGGATTATGCTTCAACTATCTGTGATTAATTTTACTGTACAAATTATAAACTTTTAATAAGTTGCTAATGGGTATGCTGTCTCCTCAAATATCGCAAAGATTATACACTGACGGACTCATAAACTGCATCAAAGTAATAGACGACTTTGAAATAAATATTTTAACCAAGTATGCAAACTTTCTATACAGATTTAAATTGAAACCTCTAGATTGGTTCGTGAACTTTAAAACAGCGTAGGTTCATATCCTTAAGTTTAAGTTTGTGTACTGGAAAGGACCTTAAAACTTTTTTTGAAGAAAAAACAGAAATTTAAGGAAAATTGGTTTAATTAAAAAATTGGTTTTAACAATTGACACAAACTTTATGCAAGGGTTTATTTATGTTTTAATAAGGTGTATTACCTCCACGTGCCCTTATTACGGATTCTAATCGGTTCCGCATAGATTTTATTAGGGTTATTAAAAGATCTTGCGGAATATTGTCCCATTCTTCTGAAAGTGCTGTTCTTAGTGCTGCCACTGTCGTGGGCAAAGGGTTTCTCGCATATACAGCTCTTTTTAAATTGTCCCAAACATGCTCAATGGGATTAAGATCCGGGCTGCGTGCTGGCCAATTCATTGTACGTATCCAAACCTCTTCGCAATATTGTCGAACTTGTGCAGCAGCGTGCGGCCGGGCATTATCCTGTATTAAAGTAAAATTTTCGCCTATGAATCCCATGTAAGGCACCACGTGATCTTCTAAGATCTCTGTTATGTAACGATGTGCAGTCAAACCCCCCTCTATTACCGTTTTGACGGACCATGTCTATGAACACAAGTTCTGTTCGCCCGTTCATCGTTATGCCACCCCAGACCATACACGAACCGCCTCCAAAAGGAACACGCTCCTCAATGCAACTTTGAGCATATCGCTCCCCACGTCGACGATAGACCCTTCTGCGACCATCTGCACCATATAAACATGTCTTACACTTGTCCGTGAACAATACGGAGGTCCATTGCTCTTCTGTCCAATTCAGGTAATCACGCGCAAATCTTAAGCGAGCTTGTCTGTGAGCTACAGACAACTTTGGACCATTTGCTGGTCTAAAAGGGGTGATATCCGCTTCCTTTAACCTTCTTCTTATTGTTCGTGCACTCACGTTTACTCCACGCACTTCATTAAGCTCTGTTTTGATGTTAACAGACGTGAGGAAACGATTTCGCAGGGAAGTTGTAACAATAAATCGGTCATCACGACCGGTGGTTGCTCGAGTCCTGCCTGTACCACGTCTCCTTCTGTAAGAACCTGTCTCCACAAACCTTCTGTATATTCTAGAAACCGTAGACTGGTTTAAATTTAAATTTCTACCAATCGTTCGTTGATCCAAGCCCTCCCGCACCAATGCTACAATTTGAGCCGCTTGTTCGGACGAAGTATCCATATTATGGTTCAAAAACTCTCGATGAGTTAAAAAACTAACCCAACAATTCTGCTGGTAACAATAATTCAATTGACAAAAAAATCAGATGTGATCTTTCGAGTTTTCACAAGAACTCCATTGAATGGCGTCGGTTGTAGCCTGCAATACAACTGCGCTACTATACGAAGACCTATTAATTAACATGTTTCCGACTGAAAGACATTGATTCTGTGGTCATGAATAAATTTAAATTTTTTTTTACCGCAGTTCTATTTTTAAATTTTCCTTTTTTTTGAGATTAAGAGCCAGTCTCTCCATATTTATATAATTTAACCTAAAAAGTTTGCATACTTATTTAAAAAAATCATTTCAAAGTAATCGTGAACTTTGATGCAGTTTATGAGTCCGTCAGTTTAGTTTTATAAAACAGACTAACCTATATCCTTTGTGAGGGTTGATTAAGTTAGAGATTAGATTTGTCAAATTACAATTTCAGTTAGACGGAGCTACTTGTCGTGATGTAGATGAATGTACTCTGGACTCCGAATTGTGCATCGGAGGTACTTGTGTAAATACTGATGGATCGTATCGCTGCGAGTGTCCACCAGGTCTCACTCTGGATGCTTCTGGTAAGTTCAAATTAATTTTAGTTTTAACCAGTTCAAAGTATTAAGGTCAAATGAAACTTATGATTAGGCTTTAATCCAAACTGCACATAGTTAGGTATTTGAAGAACCTATATCTATACCACAAAAGTTAGAGTTATTGTAAAAATATAGAGAAAATGATAATTTGTGGATGACATGAACTATGTCAATCTATAGCAGTAACGTCTTAAAATATTGTAAATCTTGTGATCTTTCTTAGTAGAAAATCTTTTTGATGTTCAGGTAATAGGTGCGTGGACACGCGTCGCGAATACTGCTACACCGATTACTTGGCGGGAAGGTGCTCCAACCCTCTTCAATTGGAGGTGCATCGGGCTGTCTGCTGCTGTTCTTCTCTTGGCAAAGCTTGGGGTGACGGAAGATGTGAACCTTGTCCTAAGAAGGGTAAGTACGCCTTATTCTGAAAATGTTTGTATTATCATGGAAAATACATGTTCGCAAATGAAATTGCTAGCTACCTATAGGCGGAAAGCGTCATGGAAATACAAATAGCTGCGCATCTATGAGCATATATAAATTTGGGAAACTATATGCTATATCGGTTAAACTTGTGCAAGATGGAATGTCCGATAATCCCAATATACATGCTACCTCATCGGTTTTCACTTACTATGATAATACGGTATATACAATCAAACAAATATAGTCTTATTCGCATATATATCTTAAGGTGACAGTGTCTTGGTTTGTTTGTTCAATCGTAATTAACTTCTGGACCTAGGATTCCTAAAGATCCTTCTTCACGGGCTTATAAATGAATTGATTGTTATTTTGTGTTATAAATATGCACTTTCAATAGAGATTATCGTAGGATAGTATTTATAAATATTTCTTCTTTTACAGGTACCGATGCCTATCGAAACCTCTGCATATCAGATTCATCCCTGCACCCTCCCACAATCTGGGATAGGCCTTTAGACGCTAACAAGACTGCAATCTGGGGTTCAACGGGGGGTAACGGCGAGGACTTCGGAAACGGTTGGGATGATGGCAACGGAGACAATTGGGGTAACGGGACCCTGGACTCGTGGGGCAAAACGGGAAACGGACTCATCCCGGGACAGATGGAAGTTAATGAATGTGCAGCTTTCCCCGGACTATGTGGACATGGACGGTGTAAGAATTTGCTGGGCACCTTCACTTGTGACTGCTTCCCTGGATATGAGAAGGTATGTAACAAATATATTTACAGTAAACCGTATTGTCAGAACTCCAGGGACAATGTTACGCGTTTCCAACCTTTAAGATGAAATGATGAGATAGGAGTATAGGATAGGGGGATGCGATAAGAAGTTGGGATAGAGATATGAAAAGGGGGAAGAACTGAAGTTCCAGAAAGCTCATTTATCATAGGAAATACCGGCCCAAAGAAGCGCAACGAAGATAATGATTCCAGCATGGGTCTACAACGTCACAAGTACTACATGTCGATAGAAGTAGTAATGAGCTATAATGATTTATGCGAAGAGAGATACATACTACAGACTTGAGAGACATTGCTCTAGAAAATAGCTCTGTCAAGATCGAAGCGTTGTACGCAAATCTATTCATCGTATTGTACTCCTATAAAATCTACGGAATTAGGGTTATAAGGACTCTGAATACACTATTTTACCATAAAGAAATATACTAATGTACGATAATATTTTTTTCAGGATTCCAAAAACCACACATGTGTCGATGTGAATGAATGTGAGATCGTGGACGGCGTTTGTGGTGACGGGGAATGTCGGAACACCGAGGGGAGTTTCACGTGCCACTGCCATCCTGGGTACCATTCCGATGATTTCTCTAAAGTCTGCATTGGTAAGTTTAGTTTCTAAAACGGATAATTTTCCATAACCTGTCCTTTTAGGAATATTTTGCTCTCTTTTTCTTTCTGTTGTATTTCTAACGAACTAACGATAGCAGACGGGCTTTACTCACGGTTGAACGTATACATGCATATTATGGTCACTGTGCGTGTCTGAAGGAGCGATCAATTGCGACTGACCTGCTTTCTACTACAAGCAAAGCCCACTCTCTACTTCGTGAATCGCAAGAACTGTACATTAAAATTTGAGAAAACGTTTGGCAGCAAAAAGCGTTGCTTAGCAGGGCTCGCGAAGTTTTCTACCCGGGAATAATATTTCTATCATAGATAAAACGTCTAGAAATAAATTGAAATTGCTATGTCAAAGCCCAAATCTGAAAGTATGATAGTTTCTCAGTAAAGTATATCACAAGAATACATAAATAGTGGGATAGTCTTAGGGCTCGCTTCCTTCGCTCTGATAAATTACACTTTATTGTCAAGCAAATCCAGTAGTTTTTTGGGTAAAATTACCGTGACATACACAGACAGTCATGGTGAAAGGTTCCCTTTTGGTCAAAATCGCTACGACAGATATAAATAAAAAAGAATGTTCCGTAATATTAGCATAATCAATTTTTCGGCGTATTTCATAACTTCCAATTTTGGTATATTTAAAACAAATGCATCGCCACCCCGTGTGAGCTATCGACGTCGATGCTGCCCTCACGCGGACTGTCAGTGCTTCTTGCTACACCGCACGCGCCGCATCGACCTCCTGTCTTTTCGTTAATTTCCAAGTACTTAGTTTTCAAATATATACAATTAGCCAATCAAGAAATCGTGCCAGTGAATGTGAGGAGTTATAATCCAGGATCGAAGGGTTCCCGCAGCACAGCAAGCAAGGTAAGTGCACAACGCATTTGGCGTTTTCCAAATTCCGCATTCGAAACCGTACAAAGAACAATAAATGTACATGAAAAAGGATTGGATAAAATACAATAGATTACAGAGACGACCACAACAGTAGTAGTAGTACAAGGAGTGAATAATAAACCATAGTAAGCGATGAATTTTATATTTCAGATATCGACGAGTGTGCGGAAACGAAATCCCTCTGCCGCGGTGGGCGATGCGTGAATACTCCTGGCTCTTTCCGATGTGAGTGCGGTCCCGGAATGGAGTTGGCTCCAGACCGACTCTCCTGCAAAGATGTCGACGAGTGCTCCATTACTTCCGGTGAGTTTTTTATTGATCTGCTTTTCATATAAGTATTATACAGACAAACTTAAAATTAAAATAAACAAAGGTGAGTTATTTCATTTTATCTAACTGTAAATAGCGTTAATACACATGAATAGTTTTAATTAAATACCAAACCAATACCATTGTATTGCGTCTAGGAATACGAAAAAGTATAATTAGCAGGTCCTTCTATATTCTTATCAAAATCCGGCTCGAAGGACCAATATAGATAACAAGTAGACTATATTTAACATGCAGACGTGAAGTAATATCGTTAAGCTGTGCTTACTATAATTATATTTAACGATTCCATCAAAAAATCGATTCCGATAATGGGAGATAGCTTAAGATCGTCACTTAGTTTCAGGTCAGATAGTGGGAAAATTTATATAACAAAAAAAACTACTTAATTTCTGTCAGGTATTTGCAGCAATGGCGCTTGTGAGAATCTGATGGGCACATATCAGTGCGTGTGCGACGAAGGCTATGCGCAGTTGACTGTCAAGTCCCACTGTGAGGATATCGACGAGTGTACCGAAGACCCGACTCGGTGCCAGCACGAGTGCGTCAACACTCCTGGCTCCTACCACTGCACTTGCAGGTACTTATTTTTACCTATTTAGGTATCCAAACGGCCCAGACAGAATTTCTTTCTTATCAATATATGAATTTTATACCATAATTTTTTAACTATGCTTTTGTATTTGTAATCTCAACTATAGCAACTGATTTATCTTATCTCTCTATCATACCACTTTTGTCTTTAGTAGTTACTTTCGAATTATCACCTGCAGCGGCTATTAGCTCATAAATATTTTTCTATTTGGAGTTTGCGAAAAGCTTTATATGAACAGGGAGGGTTGGCACCTTCGAGCTGACGGTCGCACCTGTCGCGACATCGACGAGTGTGCGAACGGTGCGAGGCCTTGTGGGGGCGGGGAGTGCAGGAACACCCCTGGATCTTACAGGTGTACTTGTGGTGAGGGGCTGATCCCTTCGCCTGAGGGATCGAAGCCCACTTGCAATGACATCGATGAGTGTGCTGATGTAAGTATTACTTATAATAATGTAGGCAGGGAAAGGAAGAAGATATTCCTGAAGGGAGGAAATACATTGAATAATTTACATACATGCTTTTAATTACTTCTTGTCGATAAGATTATCAACCAATAATCTAAGGAATAAAGGACTAAACGTCTAAGCTTCGTCAAGGACTGAAGTAGATTTTATGTGGCGATGATCTCATGATTATAAAGCAGAATATGGAATAAACTCAATTTTTGAAACATTAAGAAAATGGAACTGGTTTCAAAAAGTGAAAGCTTAAATAATCCATGCTTTAAAGTTTAAAGTACGATGAAATAAATGAATCTAATTAATTTCATCTTATGCACATTTCTTCGAAAAATCTTAGCAAAGGCATGGTAAATATGCCGCTAAGCTTAAATAATAATAAATAGTACTTGAGCTTCGGTGAACCTGCAGCCCATCTCTCGATATCCTTATCCAGTCACAGCCATGTTGCTCTTCGGCAGTCTTGGCATTTTAGGAGCCGATGCAGTGATTGGCGAGTCACCGTCTGCGCATTTTTTCCGTGTTCCTTGAACATTACGACGAACGGACGCCATAGTCCCCATCTTTTACTCTACTAGCAGTTCATCCCAATAGCGCGGTACCTTTTGTTCTCATTCTCTAGAATAGTCCTACACATACCGGGGCTTGTCTTTGGGTGCAATTTTATATGGTGTAGACAATCGCCGGTCAGTGTCACGCCACATTTAGATTAAATTTGTCAAGGGGCCTCTACGTGTTGTCCTTCTCATGGCCCCAAAAGTCCAGGCTATTTTTATGGCTCGTGGTCTGGAGAGATGTACATAGATGATAGTACATGTAAAAGCTAATCAATGAAAATATCTAAGGTGCCAGACTTGTGTGGTGCGGGTGAATGTCGCAACACCATCGGCAGCTTCGTGTGCCGGTGCTCGGATGGGTACAGCGTGAAGCCTGAACAAGGACCGGCGTGCACCGACGACGACGAATGCGAACTCGGCACCTGCGATTGCCACCCCGCAGCTGATTGTATTAATTTACCTGTAAGTACGTCAAATGGTTGTTACGTGTTCTTTAAAAATATTATAAAACGGGAATGAAGATATTTTTTTTTTTAATAATTTGGTTTCGGGTAATGATAGTAATGACAGTTGAAGTTTATGAATTGGCTGTATGATACCACAGAATACCTTTAATATACATAAGACCACACGATGGGCTCGATAATCAGAGTTTTGATCTCTACAGTGTCAAATCGATTCAGATAGAAGGATTATTACTTTTGAGAATGTAAAGCAACTAACACTACTAGTCATTAATTATATAATTTTGTCAAGCTCTAGAGTTTTGTTAACCTAAATCTTTTTATTTAGTAAGAAATATTCTTATTTAAATTCAGTTCATCGTTGATGTCTAACAGTCATTAGCACTAAATTTAATTAAAATTACGGGGGCGATATTTATGTCACAGTTGAAGCTTGCTCCTTTCATCTGAAGATACAGTACTGATCTTATAATACAACTTATGAAGACCGTGTCATTAAAAATATTACTTGATTGCAGGGTTCGTTCCAATGCCGCTGTCGCGACGGGTGGCGCGGCGACGGCACTGAGTGCGAGGACATTGACGAATGCCTTACAAACAACGGGGGCTGCCACCCAAGAGCCACCTGCCGCAATACCGACGGATCTTTCATGTGTCTCTGTGATACTGGTTATAAGGGAGATGGGTAAGTTTTATAGAACAAGTACACCTAATAACCGGAAAAACGCTGTCAAGCGACCAAATAACCAATAAGTTAAGTTTTTGTAGCTGTTATAATCTGATGCATATTAGATTCTTTATTCCTTGGAATTACAGATGTCTGTGATTCGCGTATCGCTCGCCTATTCAATCTATACACATTAAAAACACTGTAAATATCTAATGTATTAATGGAATAGAGAAGAGTTGTAATGCATTGTGAAATTTATTTGTAGATATTCGTGTGTGGACATCGACGAATGTGCAAATGATCCAACCCTGTGTGAAAATGGCCACTGCACGAATATCCCTGGAGCTTACGAATGTGATTGTGACGTTGGATTCACCAAATCACCTGATGGAAAATCTTGTCTTGGTAAGTTTCAATGGCCTACTTCTTCCTCCATGTTCCTTGTCCCATTTCCTTATTCCATTCCTTCTGTCTGACTCCTCTATTCTAACCCATCAGATATCAGATCCTAAAGGCTAGCAAAGTGTTGCAGAAGTTTATAGGCGATGGTGATTACCTTCCATTACGCGGGTCGCCCGCTTGCTTAGCAGCTTCGAAACAACAAAGAGATTCATAAAGCTGCTGGGCACGCTTGTCCCTATTTTAAAGAAAACCGAGACATATCTGCCACACTTGTCAATATTGGATTAGCAGATGTTACTAATCGGAATTATTTTCTCTAACTGTCGGCTCCAAGTAATAGTTACAAAATATAGATAAACTACCTGAGCGGTGGATGTTTTATACTATGGTTTAAATCTACGTCATTCGATAAGTCGTTGGTGCCTTGGCCACTGTAACACCCACCACCACAATCTGGATTTGACCAGAAACCTCGGACCTAAAATGATCAAAATATTATTTGTTTCCAGACATGGACGAATGCGCTACTTTCGACAACGTCTGCGTGTTCGGGCGTTGCGTCAACACTTACGGCATGTTCAAGTGTATCTGCGACAAGGGATACCAATCTGATAGCGTTGATGATCGTATGTATAAAATTACCTATTAGATGTATTACAGCAATTTATTGGAACGGAATACTTGACGTTTTCGTATTCTCCTGAACTAATTCCTTGTCTGTTTTCTACTTAGTAATTCTTACTGCCAAACTTAAGAAAAAAAGATCTGTTGTTTTTCAAGTAATATCGAGAATATACTGACTGAAGTTAATGGAGTTAATTTTCAACAGTGATGCCAGGTTTCAACTGCACAGACGTGGATGAGTGCAAATCACCTCAGTCTTGTCAATATGGACAGTGCATCAACACCCAAGGGTCGTATATATGCCGCTGTCCGCCGAACTATGAGTTGGTTTCCGATGGAACTGCATGTTACGGTAAGATATTCCTGCAATAATCTAGTGTCTTTTCTCTTTTAAGTCATCCGTCTTTAATAACAATTTGGAGGTGGAACTGTTTCAGAACCATAGAACAATTTACGTAAATAAAAAGTTTGTTGAAGTCACCTACTTCTCTTCCGTTTTCTGGCAAATGATGGAGGAGTTATGTGTGAAGACGAAATGATAACCAAACACAACTTTGTTGCTCATTTTTGAATGTTTAACAATTGTGCACTCTTTATTCATCGACTTAGTATGTCTTCAATATATTTTTATAATTCTATGTGTCAACATAGATTCAAGAAAGGCCCGGTGCTACGGTAAAGTAGACCTCCGTTCCGGCACAGAACATTGCCGCGACAGCGATGAGTTGTCTGAAGATGGAACTATGGCTGCCTGCTGCTGCTCTGTTGGTGAGTGCTCAATTTCAAAAGTTGTTATTTTAAATCTGGTTAAAAGACACCGTGCTTTAAGGATATTGACTATTGAATGATTTAAGTTCACGTTTATATGTTTCACTTTAGTTGGTTTAACCAAATTGAAAAACAGAAATCAACCGTCAAATAGCCGCTTGAGTTCTCATGAGAAATATTTCTATTGTTTTAGTCCTTATTGGTAATAAAAAATATGTTACATTAGGTGCTGCTTGGGGTAATTACTGTGATCTGTGTCCTGAGCCTGGGTCCGAAGCTTACAGACAGTTGTGTCCTGGTGGACCTGGATATCAACCAGTACTGGAGCCCGTAAGTGTCGCATGATATATCTTACATTTCAGAGCGATTAAATTGACTGCAATGAACGATTATATCTGGCTCAATAATGTTATATCTCCCATTAATTAAAGGAAACATGATAAATACTATGGTCTTTATCATATCGAGTGAACCCCGGGACAAGTTCACTATACTACGTACGTGCGTACGATAAATTTGATAGCATGATATACTTGTGTCGTGGTAGCGTAATGGCTAGCGCACGCGTCCTGAACTCAAAGGTCGCGGGTTCGCTTCTGGCCGGAACGCATGCACCACTTAGGCAGTTATCTGACCTATGTGCATATTGTTACAATTACCACGTGCAACGAGACGAACGAACGCACATCGAGATAGCCGATGTCTCAAACCTGCCAAACCGCCTTGGACAAGCGAGGTGGGTATACCGTCCATTACCCTACCGTGGGAGGCCCGAGCCCAGCAGTGGGACAGTTATGGGCTGTTGTTATATATATTTTATATTGATAATTACCGATCTGAATGAGTTCATCATATTAGTTAAATAGCACAAATAGTGTTTATTCCTAAACTTCGCTAGCTGATATAGATATGTTAAGCAAAACTTGCTTAAACACTATACGAAAAAAATAATGAGATTCTTAAATTGGCTCACAGGGTAAAGCAATTAAGATATACTATTTATTAGTGAATTTTATATTAAAATTGACTCTTAAAGTGATTAATATTCGTTTTGTTGAGTGATAAATTCGATTGCAGCCATCGTACGTGGTGACTTTGGCCGATATCGACGAGTGCGGGCAGCACCCGGCGCTCTGCGAGCACGGCACGTGCACGAACACGTTCGGCTCGTTCGTGTGCACCTGCGGCGACGGGTGGCAGCTCAGCCTCGACGAGCAGCGGTGCGAGGACGTCGACGAGTGCGCCACGCCCGACGTCTGCGGCCCCGGCGTCTGCAGGAACATGCCCGGCTCCTATGTCTGCTTGTGCCCCGAAGGGTATGTCGCCATGCCCAATGGAAGTGAGTATTACAATACTTCTGTACTGATTATATTGTAGTGCAGGACGCTTTATCGCCAGGTAGAGTTAAAACTTGCGCACGCTCACTTATAGGCGCCTTCCTAAGGCCTAAATCCTGCAGCAGATATGGATTGCTTAAGAAGATCATTGTTGTTATAAGCTTCGTAAATTATTTTAGGAATAGTAGTGTAATGAGTTGCAGAAGAAGTATTAATTTGTTACTGGATATGATAACAAAATGTATATTCTCAGTTTATAATCACTACAAATAACAATAACTTGAAAGTGTGTTTGTTTCTTAATTTGTACGTTCATGTATTTGTTTGAGAAGAGACACATGATCTTGAACTTGATACAATTGCCATGAACTTTATGATTATCTATGTACGTTTAGGTATCTAAAAATTGGGTACTTTTAATCCAGTAATATTTGACTTCTTAAGGAATGTACAACCGAAGTAATAAGTAAAGCACTGGACATTATAATTTGGCAGAAGTTTCTGACCGATTAAAATGTTTTTACGTTTTTAAAAGAACGAATAAATGGTAACTATATAATATTTTTTCCACAGAGGAATGCGTTGACGTTCGTCAACGTCAGTGCTACATGGATTGGGATCCAGATACAGGGCGATGCACTGCCGCTGTGGGAGTGCCTCAGACCAAATATTTATGCTGCTGCTCCGTCGGCAAAGCTTGGGGAGCCCCTTGCGAAGCCTGTCCAGACAAAGGATCGCAAGAGCACATGGCGCTCTGTGGAGAGAAACCGGGAGAGTACATCAACCCGATGACCAACGAAACGAAACCTATCAACGAGTGCGACATCATGCCGCAGTTGTGCAAGCCTGGTACTTGTCACGACACTCCTACTGGTTTCCAATGTGGATGCGATAGAGGGTAAGTTTTTATGAAGTGCAGCAGTGTTTGCTTAATCTATCTATACTGTAATAAATATGTAAATGGTTCGAGTTTGTACAATGCGTTTAAAAATGTGAAAAAAGAATTAGGGGGACTAATTAGGACCAGCAGATTTTGAAAATGAAATTGTTAGAATTTTTGTCTCTTAGCTAAAGCATCACGCGAAAACTTTTTTGAAGTTATACTTCTTTAGGCGCGTTAGGGAAAAATGATGAGAGTAAATTTTTACGATATGCGCGCACACCGTCACACGAAAAACCTACACCATGAAGTTAGCTATAGTCAACCGACACCCTGAAATTAGCTATAGTCAACATTTTAGTTTTGAAGTTATACTTTTACGATACGCGCGCACACCGTCACGAAAAACCGACACCCTGAAGTTAGCTATAGTCAACATTTTAGTTTTTTTCTATTGTTAGTGTCGTTTTTTCTACAAACGTAGAATAAGGTAAAAGATAAAATTATTGAAAAGATTTTTATCTTGATACGCCAAAGAAGTATAACTTCTAACGTGTGTACATAAGTACACCCACACACACATAATTTTTTTTAAATATAAAATATGTTTGTATTTGACCACGATTACGTCCAACGTCAAATGATGCGGTCGAAGATAGAGCACGCTTACCTAGATAGTACCTATTCACATGAGACTTGAATATATTCGGATTATACTTTTCGGGAAACACGGACTCTGGTAGTGTATTCCACAATTCTGCCGTACGTAGAAGGAACGTGGAGGCGAAACGTTTAGTACGCACTGGTAGCGTTTCCACTGTGAAACGATAGCGTAGACCAGAGCGCCTTGTGGTCCGAAGATGGAATGGTGTAGGGGGAATCAGGTCGCACAGTTACTACAACTAACCTAACTAATATACTTTTATCCCGATAAATGACATTGTTTTCGTGGCATTCACGAATGTACCCAAAAGATGGCTCTGTAGTCGTGTTTTTGTGTTGCCTTTACAACTCATTACCACATACGTCATCATGACAACGCAAATAAACTTTCGGTAGAACTGTTATCATTTTTTTTTTCACAATGCCATTGAAGTGTTGGGTTATTAAATAAAATATGTCTACTCTGCGCAACGGTTGGTTTAATACTAACTCACAAACACATCACACCTCATCTGGGGGGTGCTTTTAAGAAAAAAAGAAAACATATTTTTTTTTAACTAATCATAAAATAAGTACACAATGAAAGAGAAGAAAAAAATGAACTAACATAAATTTACAATATTATAATTATTCTGATACAAAAAGTTTCGTTCTGTTTTTGTGAACAATATCCGTTTTTCCATTTTTATTAATTTTTACATTTGGTTCTTTATCTTCAATAACAATAAATGGACCATCATACATTGAGTTTAATTTGTTTACATTTTCTTTTTTGACCAACAATTTATCGTAGGCAGGATCGCCATGAACTGTTGGGTTATTAAATTGATGTCTACTCTGCGCAACGGTTGATTTAATACTAACTCACAAACACATCACACCTCAACATATAAGTAGACTTAGACTTAAGACATTTATTTCTCAAAAGAATTTACAATTCACTTACAGAGAAATAACTAGTTACATTTAATTCACATTTACCCCTATTAGCGCATCTGTCCACTTATTATTGTAATATTTAAAATATTTTGTTTTCGAGTAAATTTGGTTAATTATACAGGGTGTCCCAGAACTCAACGTCAAGCCGAAACGGGGTGACAGGATTGATTGTAACCATCATGAGAAAAATCAGAAAAAAATCTATCCCATGCAGTTTGAAAATTATGGGCATTTAAGAAAAACCTAGAAATTTGGTCAAACTGTAACAGTTTTTCGGTTATTGTGGTTAATTTTTATTATTTTTGTACATTTAAACTTTGGAACCGTAACCCTAAATAACATTATTAGAACCACAGTCAAAAAATAATGACACAATTGCCCCAAGTTTTCTAGAATTAAGACTCTTTGTTAAACTATGAATTTAAAATTTTAAAAATTTGTTGACTTTGAAAGGCCCTCCTTTAAAAAAAATGTACCAAAGTGCCTTGGCAAGTGTCATTAAAAGTTCGCGCATTTAATCAGGATTGTAAAATGGTACAATACTTGTTAGTTTCATACTAAAAAAACGAGTAAAAAAATAAAAACCTCAAGTAACCCGACTTTTGCTAACCCATTTTACTCGGTTCAAATGTTTTTTATTCGCACAAGCTCTTGGTAGGTTCTTAATTTTACGGCAAAATGGTGAGAGAGATGGATAGTGCACATGTTTTCCATGAGCGAGCGAGACAAATAGTGACGCCACTTTTATCAAAGTCAACAAAAGTAAGTAAAATTAATAAAACAATGAAAAATATTGACCTAGTTTAGTTTAGATTTATTGGAATAAAAGTCAGATAGGGAAATAACATGTTTTTATTACAATAAATGTTCAAATTGTTTACCATCAGCCTCAATACACGCCCTACATCTTCTTAAAAAAGATCTACTTATTAGCCTGGCATATCCTCGAGAGTTGATGTCCTCGGCAGCTCAGGGCAAACATGTCCACTATCCATCTCTCTCACTATTTTGCCGTAAAATTAAGAACTTACCAAGAGCTTGTGCGAATAAAAAACATTTGAACTGAGTAAAATGGATTAGCAAAAATCGGGTTACTTGAGGTTTTTATTTTTTTTACTCGTTTTTTTAAATATGAAACTAACAAGTATTGTACCATTTTACAATCCTGATTAAATGCGCGAACTTTTAATGACACTTGCCAAGGCACTTTGATACATTTTTTTTAAACGAGGGCCTTTCAAAGTCAACAATTTTTAAATTTTTAAATTCATAGTTTAACAAATAGTCTTAATTCTAGAAAACTTGGGGCAATTGTGTCATTATTTTTGACTGTGGTTCTAGAAATGTTACTTACGGTTACGGTTCCAAAGTTTAAATGAACAAAAATAATAAAAATTAACCACAACAACCGAAAAATGGTTATAGTTTGACTAAATTTCTAGGTTTTTCTTAAATGCCAATAATTTTCAAACTGCATGGGATAGCTTTTTTTCTGATTTTTCTCATGATGGTTACAATCAATCCTGTCACTCCGTTTCGGCTTGACATTGAGTTCTGGGACACCTTGTATATGAAAGAAAGAAAGAAAATAATGTTTATTTAGAGTTATTCAAAGTGATTAGAATATACATAAACAGTTTAATAAAACCAAAAACTTAACTAACTCTAAACAGGCCCTAACTCAGCAAATGCTGGTTGATAACAACCAACGCTGGTCTTCCGTTAGTGCCTAGCAGCAACGTCACCTTCACAGAAGAAAAATATAACAAAATAACTAATGAACAATTAATATTTTAATATTATTTATAATTAGACCACAATGAAAAAAAAGGATTAGCCATATTTTGAATAATTTAATATAAGTACATAATATGTTATGAAATAAATATTGAAATTTGAAAATAATGATTTGGAAAAATAATAATAGATAAATTGCAAAAAAAGAAAAAAAAGAGTGCGTGTAACGTTCACACGCGATTGAAGATAAAAAAAATTACATTTTTTTTTAATTTTTTGATTGATTTGTTTATAAACTATCTATTGACAAACAAATATTTGAAAACCGAATGGTACGCCATATTGCCGTAACGGACTTCCGTTGCATCGTCGTCCAGTTACCTCCTAGTCGCGCCTAAAGAAGTTTTACTTCAAAAATGAAATTAAAAAGAACTATAAATATTAAAAAGACAACAACGCCACTAAAAGGCGCTTGTATCTAATGCGAGATCTGCTTGCTGCCTCTGGTGTTCGTACAGGAACGCTTTCAGTCTACTTTTAAAAATATATGCACTTCGAACGGTTCTTATTGGTGGCGGAATATTGTTCCAGCACCTGGAAGCCGAATACCGGAAGCTGCCTTTATATGAGGGTAGTCTATAGAGTAGGCAACCTTTAGTTGTGTTCCGGCATTAGTGACCAGGTTCCAGTCTTCCTAAGAGAGCAGCAGCGCATTTGTAGCACCTTTGGTGTTGCAAAAGTCCATAGGCAATGGTAACCGCTTTCCATCAAGTGGACCGTCTGCCTGTCTGCTGAATTCCTTCAATAAAAAAATAAATAAAAAAAAAGTCTTGAGATAAAAGTCTGAGCAATACAAGTTGTATATTAAGACAACGGGCTTATTAAAACTCGTAAAGCTACGCGTTTTTGTCAGTCAGTTACTAATTACGAAGTTGATATTTTCTGTTTTGATTGTCCAGTTTTGAGCACGACAACACTTCGCACTTGTGCCGCGACGTAGACGAGTGCGCCCAGCACCGGACGCCGTGCCGCGGCCTGGCGCAGTGCGTCAACCTGCCCGGCGCCTACGAGTGCAAGTGCCCGCCGGGGTACCGGCTCACCGCCTCGCTCGACGAGTGCGAGGACGTCGACGAGTGCGCCGACGAGAGACTCTGCGAACATGGCGAGTGCAGGAATACCGTGGGCTCTTACAGGTAATTTCTTTTAATTATTTATTTTTGTTTACATTACGAGGTTGGGTTTTTTTTTAATAACAATATTACCGACTCGAGAGCCGCCTTTTTACAACTTGATTACTGTTACAGTTTTTTGAGTTTATACACGCTTATTGTTATTTTTTGTTATTGTGTGTGACGTTAATTTTGTGATTTTTATGTAGTGTTGTGTACCTTAAGAATAACTTATATATATGTCGCAGAACGGCCTCGTTCTCACGACATCTTTAGTTATTTCAGGTTTAGTGGGCGTCATCAGGATGAAATGCGAGCATAAAACACAATAGCCACGGTTTATACACTTTTAATTTAGATTTGATCAACATTATGACATAGTTTAGACCGAGCAGCGGGTTCAGGGCACCCGCTCATACTTCTAACTTAAAACACTTTCTTTAAAATACTCTAAGGTCCAACTCGACCTGCTGCCATCAACTCAATGTGCCACAAAAACTCCTCCGTCTACCCAAGTAGATACTACTCAAAGTATAGAGGGCGTCTCAACCCGCTCCGCCATATGCTCTGCTCTGATTGGTCGTTAATTAAATTACAATATTCATAACTTTTATTAGGTTAGAACGATCTTGAAGTTATAGAAACATTTAACAAATCTAATTAAATTACATTAAGAATTTTAGAAGTAATTATAATGTAAACAAATGATATTGTGCTTTATACATCCAGTCAACAATACGTTCAATTAAAGCTTCCCTCCGACATATATATATTTTTTCTAATTTTAATACTAAACTTATGTATCTGTTACAAGCTGGTGTTGTGAGAGAGTGCATGTGCAGTGTGTGCCTTATGTCTATACCTATATATATTATCTTAACTAGTGCCATGTATGTTGCTTTTTCTTTTTTTGCCTAGGTTATTTATTTTTAGGCTCTTTGTGTGTCTTGGTTTGTTTGTGAATTGTGCGTGTGATGCAATGCAGTGGTAGTGCGCGTCGGTGTGAGTAAGTGTATAAGTTTTGTTGTTGGTTGTGTGACGAGGTTGGGATTAAGTGACGAAGTGCATACCTACCTCAACTCAATTCCTATCTACAATTGCTATTTGAAGCGTGTCAAACTCACTTCTGTCTGTAACAGAGACGAGCTTAAACCTGAGATTTTTATATAGGTATCTTTTATCACGGCTTAGATTGTTATTGTTGTTGCATGTAAAAAATTCATTTAAACGGAGTTCGCGTGACGTGACAATTTCAAAATTTTTGTTCATCATCATCCTAGCGCTAAATTCCGGCTGCAATCAGAGCATCCACTTCGGGACCCGGGGTCTGCCTACAAACTTTTTTTTAATTCATATCAAAATTAAGATTCTTTTACACTTGACGACGACAGCAACAGATTATAGTTACCATATATATAAACTATAATACCATTTCTCAATCTTGTTGTTTTTCATTTTGTAGCCATACAATAAAATATATGACGGCTACAAAAAAGATTTCTTAATGTTTAGAACAAAATAATAGTGTGCCAATCATTGAAGTGGGGTGGCAACAATGGTGTAGTGGAACACTTACAAGCCAATAGATGGCGTTAATAAAGCTAATTAATTAATTGAGGTCACAAACGATTCCCGAAACATACAAAGGATATATACAAATTTCTAGCAATTATAGATGGGCCTGCGAGGAACAACAATAGCCTCTAGACTGCATCTCAATAGAACTGCATCCAGTCCGACTGACAGGACTCTCAAAGTGACAAATGAATTGGCTTACCACGAGAAGCACTGATACCTGTGAACAACTGTTGACTTCATTCTACTACCATCCACTTCCAGTCTCATCACGGGATGTGTAGTGGTACACGCCAATAGATGGATCTGTATAATAACTGAGGTCGCCAACGATTCCCGAAACATATAAAGAATCCTCACTTTCTTCAATGATATAGTTACCGCAGTCAAATTTTTTGATTGGCGATTGATATATTTGGATAATCAGCTAATACGGGACTATTTGTATTCATTATTACTAGCTGTCTTTGGGTTTGCTGCAAAGAATATTTGTGTGTACTGATCAGATGCGAGTGCAAGGCCGGGTACGCGCTCCGCGAGAACGCGTGCCGCGACGTGGACGAGTGCGCGCGGCCGCGGCCGCTCTGCCGCAACGGCACCTGCGAGAACCTGCCCGGCGCCTACGTCTGCCACTGCGACGACGGCTTCAAGCCCGGCGCCAACAACGACTGCATCGGTGTGTATCGCTTCATTTTCATTCTCTAAAGATGCAATCTCTTTAAAAACATTTGTTTTTTCCGCCATCAGTGGCCAGGTTTCAGTTTATCCTTCAAGGCCGGTAGCACATTGGCAACCCAAATTAACTAACTCCGTTAGCTCAGCGACCCTTAGGTGAGTCTTAGCCTCTGAAATGAGAGTACACCACTTTCCTCTGTCCTGCGCAGTGTGTTACAAGTTGTGGGCTTGTAGTGCGGTCAGGTCAGCTTCCATTCTATCCTTCCAGCGATGTTTGGTACGACAAGTATGCTTTCTTCACTCCCCGATCCTCTTCCATCCGCTCTACATGACCGAGCCATCGGAGACGGTGAGATTTTATCTACCCAATGACGTTAGACTCGGCCATGAGTTCTTCTAATTCGGAGTTGGTTCGGACCTTTTATTGTTGGGTCCAAGATTTTTCTGAGAAACTTCGATGGTAACTACTTTCCAAAAATCTAGCCTCAATATTCTACTCATAATTTTGAGGGACTATGGGTATTCAAATTGTATTGAATAGATAATAATCAATGCAGATATTAATGTAATGACGGATGTGCAGATATAAACGAATGTCGCGAGGGTGGTATGGTCTGTCGAAACGGTCGGTGTCGGAACTCTGTGGGCTCGTTCCGGTGCGAGTGCGCGCCCGGGTACGCGCTCACGGCCGACGGCAGGAACTGCCGAGACGTGGACGAATGCACCGAACTGCCCCATCCTTGCGGCAGAGATGGCTCGCCCTCTTGCACTAATACCAATGGCGGGTGAGTTCAGCTCGGATTTTTTGTTTTATCTCTGTCTGCTTATGAGTGTTATTTTTTTTTCTAAAAATTATTATACGTAGGTTTTTGTTATTTTTACTCTGTAACACCTGCATATATTTATTAAATAATTTCCGTTCTATAGAAGTCCATAGCGTTCTTGGCGTTCAAATTGTTTCATTGGTCGTTCTTTTATCATTTTTATCTAAGATCTGATATAGATAAATAAAAATGAAGTGTCCGTTTGTAATGTTAAAATAATAATGTGAAAAAAATCACAGAGGATAATTCGGACCAGGAGATTTCGAAAATGCAATTTTTAGAATTTTCTACTTGGATGTTCCGTTAATCTCTGACGGCTGGACCGATTTTAACGGGACTTTCACTGGCAGATGTTGATGTTATAAGAAGTAACCAAGGTTATTCTTACGAGCTCCGCAAAAAAATAAGCCACTTCGATGAAGTCGCGGCCACAGCTTTTGCATAATATATGGACAGTACTACATGCGTCTGCGGTTTCGCCCGCGTGCTGATGGAAAATCGTTATATTTCGGATAATTCACACTATATCTTTATAAATTATAGCCTGTGTGTTATTCTGATATGTAAGATATATTACTGTAAAGTTTCATCAAAATCCATACAGTACTTTTTGCGTGAAAGAGTAACAAACATACATCCATATATACATTCATAAAAAAAATCGCGTTTGTAATATTTATAGAGATAATCTATTTAATTATCGTATAGAGGGCGCCACATTTTAATTAAACACGAGTATATAAAAGTTTTTATTTCATCCAATTAAAACACGTCTTGTCCAGGTTCGAATGCTCTTGTGGCGCTGGATGGAGATTGGTGGGAAGACGTTGTGTCGACAGAGACGAATGCAAAGAGCTGCAATACGTATGCGCCGGGGGTGAATGCCGCAACTTTAATGGAGGGTGAGTTCCTAATTTACTATGTGGCTATCTTGTATGAAAGAAGTTTGTCAATTGACATTGTACTATGAATTTTGAAGGTATGTGTGCGACTGCCCGGCTGGATGGCGATTCGACAAAGCGGCCGCGATTTGCGTGGACGAGAGGAAGGAGCTCTGTTACGACGAGTGGGACGCTGGACGCTGCCACAAAGCTAGGCCTCTCCAACTCGGAAGACCTGAGTGTTGTTGCTCTGAAGGTATTTTCAGATGATTTTCTATTAATAAAACTACGTTTTAACGGTTTCAAGTGCGGAAATTTATTTGATTTTTTTTATCCCGACATTTCGGCCACTTTTCAGTGGCCATGATCACGCGGTAGACAAATATGTCAAGTGACAACGAGTATTGTTAAAGTTTTATTTAGCCTACCGCCAACTTGTTAAATTTAATTATTTAGTTTTAATTTTGTTTATGGTTATTATTTACTCTATGGGAGCCTAATCTAATTTAGCACCGCTTCGCAACATATCTCTAATAATTGTATATAATATTAAAATGGGTGGAAGGAAAAATAAACTGTTAAAACGTAGTTTTACGAGATTATGTGTACAAGTCGCGAAAACTTAAGAAAATATTATGCTTATCTCTTGTTTAATTTTTTATATCGTCTATAATAAATAATAAAAAAGCCTTTATTCTACCGTCATATTACAAATATAATTAAATTCATAAATTGTAATAATATTTTTTTCATTTTAAAATAAACAAACTGATAAAATCAATAAAATCTATGTCCTTTTACTAAAAGACTTTTACTAAAAGGACATAGATAGCGTCTATAGTAATATAATAAAGAGGAAAGATTTGTATGTCTGTAACGAACAAACTCAGAAACTACTTCAACAATTCTTTCACCATTCGAATGCTACATTATCCCGGATTAATATAGGCTATATAAAAATTAGGCATCCTTACTAAAATTTCAATAATGTAACCCACCAATCTAAATAAAATACTTGGCGCTGGAATCGGGTTTTAGATTTTTATTTATTCAGGGCAGGGTATCTGCCGAGACAGTTTTTGCATTTTATTCATAGTCCTTCAGGAGCCAAATTTCATAAGCAAATTTTTTTTAATCGGTAGTTATTTCATGTAAACACACAATATTATCTATTTATTCCCAAACTAAGCAAATTATACGTCGGTTATGGGTAATTTTAATGGTATTGAACAGCACTGGGACCATTCGCACACACCCAAGATAGAGGTAAACATGGGGAAGTTATTATTTTGTAAATGATTTCATTTAAGATTGTAATTTTTGGAAGGTGCTGCTTGGGGCAGATATTGCGAGCGTTGTCCTGCACCGGACTCTGCAGAGTTCTTAAGAATCTGTCAAGGTGGAATGGGCAGACCCAACCTTACACAGGTACACTATTTTATTATTATTATTTACACAGCTGGCCAACGAAAATATTAGATCATACCTGAAGGTGAAAGTGACTTATTCATTATCATAAATAGGCCTTTCACCCGAGATTAACACTGCTTTTCATTTCGAATGTGAGGAAAGCACATTAAAACTATTAAACAAACAACTACTTCTCCAATGAAATCAGGTGTTAAGTTAATATCTAAATCTGATGAACTCATTTAATACGTCACATATGAACGTCAAGTAATTTTTTTTTATTTGGCATTCTACCAGCCGAACCGATCCCGGCTTAAAAAAAATATCATTTTTATTTTATTACATTGAATTTGGTATCTGTCAGTAAAAAAACTCATATTAAAATTCGATTTTTTTCAATTTGGCCATTTGAAATCACACCAGAAAAATTCTTGCACTATTCCCATAATGAAAAGTAAAAGGAAATCGCATCAAAATTGGCCCAATAGTTTTTACGTGTAATCCAAATAAGCAGACAACCCGACACACAACAGACAAGAAATCTAAAAAAAAAGCATCGTGTGTTCCTCCATCGTTTATATATCTAATCTATTCTAGTTGTTTTTTTAATAACTTCAATGTACAAACATGGCATATTTGGAATTTTATAATATAATAGATAGATTGTAGATACTTAGACTATTATTAATTTTTTATAGGACCTAGACGAGTGCAAAGTACGTCCGGACGTGTGCAAAGGTGGTCGGTGTGTCAACACCGATGGCTCGTTCCGTTGCGAGTGCTCGCCGGGGTACACGCTCGACGGCACTGGGCTCGCGTGCATCGACGCCGACGAATGCGCCGCTGATCCCAGGGTATGCGGGAATGGCACCTGCACCAACACGCCCGGAGGATACGAGTGCAGATGCAATTATGGGTTCACGCAAGGCCCGGAACAGGTGAGTGCTGTTTTGAGAAAGTCAAAAATCCCCGATAGAATAGCACTATATTTCTAGCATATCCCGTGAATGATTTACTGTTGTGCTTGGGTATTTAGCATCTTCAATGAAACGAACCGTGATCATTGTCGTCGTCAGCCATTCGCAATTCACTGCTGGACGTAGGCCTTTCCAAGTCGGCGCCACTCACCCTTGTTCTCTGACTTCGTCATCCAGTGCCTACCAGCGACCTTGCACAGATTTACCGAGACGCGATCCTCCACTTCAGGACTCGTCTGCTCTATCGGCCATCGGTCCTGTGGCAGACATGACCACCCCACTGCCACTTCAACTTGCTAATTTGACTAGCTATGTCGGTTATCTTGGTTCTGTTACGGATATCCTCATTTCCAATTTTTCGCTACAAGAGAATATAGCTCGCATCATAGTCCGCTGAGCGACTTGGAATTGTATCTATTGATCATTGTATCTAGTTTTAATTTATAGTCTAAAAATAGTATTTCCGTTTATTAATTCATTATTCAGCGAGTCATCATTAAACATATTTTTTGAAAAGGGCGAGAGGTGTATCACGACGATAATGGAGTGGATTGGTGATGTGTAATGAGATTTGATTAATGTTGGCTGCATCCCGTTTACCAAATATGGCCAGTACAGTCCGTTCGACGTCGAGAACAGCTTAATCACTCGATTGGCGTAAATATATAACCCTCAGTGAAAGTTAATTCATTGGTGCCGTTTGCCATTGGGACCCTTGGTCCTGAGGTAACGAGCCACTATAAAAACGGCTCATGGACTCTTCGGGTGATTAGAGGGTTCGGGTCTACCTCGGACAACGGATCAGTGTGGCAATCTAGCGAGGTAATATAACCAGCCTTCTGACCAGACTGTCACTTAAATGTTTCTTTATTGCTGAAGTACAGCAAGCGTACAGGCTGACAAACCAACTGTGATGGAAAATGCTTACCGTCGCCTATGGACATTAGCAATACCAGAGCTCCTGCCATTGTGCTGGCGGCCTTGAAAGAGAAACGTGACCACTGATGCCGTAACACAACTCAGTTGTTATGGCGGCATACTCTAGACTAGGGGTGGTAGCCATCCAGGTGGGCAAATGCCGTTAACGTGATTATGGTGATAATCCGTTTCAGACGTGCGTGGACGTAGACGAGTGTGCCGAGGGTCGGGCGATGTGCACGTTCCGGTGCCACAACACGGCCGGCTCGTTCCGGTGCACCTGCCCCTACGGCTACGCCGTCGCGCCCGACGGCGTCCACTGCAAGGACATCGACGAGTGCGCCTCCGAGAACAAAGTCTGCCCGCACGCCTGCGAGAATGTCGTCGGCTCGTATATCTGCAAGTGTCCAGAGGGTAAGTTGAGTATGTTTTAAATTTGACTTTGGTTTTAATATTGGGGTTTAAAATAACTAAAATACACTAATGGGTTCATCTGTATGTATTGTTACTGCTTAACCTTCGATAATGTTCTCTCTCGCCAGTGGTGCGTCACCCAAACATAAAAATAAACCCCGACACTAATTATGACATTCTGAATACATAGCTATGATATAAATGAAAATATTCATATTTGGTAATCTTTTTACCTGTGAAGCTTTGATATTGTTACAACCTAGGCGCCGACAAAGAAAAAGAAAAGAAAAGTTCCACGTACAGATTTATAGAAGCATATTTATCACCCGTCGGCATTTGAACTAATAACTAATAACATTGAAACTATTGTATTTCTTTTATGATCATCTTCTTTTGTTTACTTGTTTATTGGCATACGTTTCTAGAGAACAGCCTATTGGTGTATTGTAATCATTAGCCAGGTGTTACAGATTTTGAAGTACAAGCTGATTCTAGGAAATTCGGTCCACTTGCTGTGTGGGTATATTGCATGTGTGCAGTATAAAACGATGGCCTGATTGAGGGAGGGGGGGTAGTCGAGCGAGAACCACGATCAAAGCGAGACGTGTGTACTACAATCGGGAATGTAAAAGTGACGGACTTTGCGCGTATTATTGAATTACGACCTTCTGCATTACGTTTGGAATTGTTGTGTTCGGTTATATTTGTGCCTTTGTTATACGTGATTGTATAGTTCTAAAAAACTCTATAGTCATTCTAACGGCATTTTAATTCGAGTCTCGCACTCATAACAATATTTTGATCTATTACAACGCAGAGCTCGTAACAACTGGCCTTAATCATAGGTTATCGAAGAACTTCAGCGCCTCACGACGCACCAGACGCGTGCGAGGACATAAACGAGTGTTCGGAGAAACCGGAGCGCTGTTCGCCCGGCGTTTGCATCAACAACGACGGCAATTTCTTCTGCGACTGCGATGCTGGATTTGAACCCAGCGAAGATGGAACTGCTTGTATAGGTACCACTTCTTTGTTTTGGATTTTAAACGCTTGAGGGCCTGCCCGCATAGCGATATTTCATAGCACGTTTTTTTCCGTAATTCTGTAACAAATTGAATATTATAGGAGTAGCCGCACTGGCGATAAAAAAATCGCGCGGGAAAAAAATCTGTGACTCGATGCAGATTGAACGCGAAGTGGTGCGATTTATTTCCGCGCGAATATTTTGTACCGTATAGAGTAAGTATGGCTATGTTCGCACTGTGGAATAAAATTCGCGCGATTCGCTCAGTCATGCAACGTCGCTATTGAAAGTTGTAGTAAATTATCGAATGATTTTTGTGTCATTCTGTAATAGCCAAAAAACTTTTTGCTGTATTCCTTCCTTTGATGGGTCTCAATGCCGTAAGTGGGTGAATCCAATGTTCATGACATCTTTTGATACGTCTGTTACGCCACCTTAGCATTAGATAAATTAAAATCGGTTGTCCATTTTACACGTGCGTCTCAGCCAAGAACTGAATACTGAATAACTGAAAAAAATATTACGAAATTTTGTTCGCAGCGCGTACTAGGTGTAATTCCGGTCGCGGAATTTAATACGCGCGAATAAAAATCGTTCTGTGAAATATCGCTGTGCGGACAAAGCCTAAATGTGTAACTGCGCTAAGGATATTAATTTAGGTTAGGTTTCTGGATATTCAAAAGGGCTGAAAAATAGAAATTGAAAATTTAAATTTTGAGCAAGATTATCAGACGGGATAGATGAAAAGCGCAAGAATTAACTTTAAGACTGAATTATAAGACGGTCACTCTTTACTCTATGGATCATTTCAGTATTACCGAGAATAATGGCTTTACTTTCTATAATATATTTCAATTATATTAGTAACTAACTAACCCGTGTCTTCGTCTAGGTAGTCTTGACTTGGAATTCCTCGGACACAAATTATCGCGACTATCGTTTCAGTGAAAACTGTCGGAATAAGCAAATTTTTATGCATCCGACAATTTACAAACTGCTCCCGGGAAAAGTCCCGCGGGAATCCCGGTATAGAAAATATTACATAAAATCATCACTTACAATACACATTATTTTGTTAAATCTGGTTATTTTAAATAATTCATAGAAATATTCCCCAGGTATTCTTAGGATTAAAAGTAACGCAGATTTTATGTCTATGAATTTGCTGTCGATCAGCGAAAACCGCATCGAAATCGGCCCAGCAGTTTTGACATGAATCACGAACAAGAAATCTAACAAAAATGCAACCTATTGTACAATCAAACAAATTGAAACATGACCCACCATAAGGTCATTTTCTTACAGTCGTGAAATACAATTAGGTTGAAATTCGCCTGAACATACATTTCCTTGGTAACGAACTTGTTATCATGTTATTAGACATTGACAGTTACTGACTACGTTGTATTAAACAGATCGGAGAGACTCGTCTATACTCGTGTAACATCTGACAAATGCTATTACGTGCTATTACTATCTCTGTCTTTAAGTATGTTGGATTAAGTGTCGTTTCCTATATCTTACCGACCGTTTATTTGCCTTACTAACGATTAAAATTTGAAGTAATCTCTATACAAGCAATGTCAAAATTCAACCTACGGTAAAGCAGGGGAAGTGAAGTGGAGTGAATAGTGAGATATCGGAACCGGTCATAAATCGACAAGCCAAAGGTGACACAGACCAAACCTTTTGTATATACAACATTAGATATTAGGGTTATCGTTATACGTTAGGTAGCAGAATACACAAGAAAATAAAACCTTAACAACATTAATGTGGAAGAAAATAAAAAAATTTTTTTTGTTAATTTTATTAATTAGTTGTAGTATTTCAAAGTTAGAAATGGCACTCATTTTACTTTACTTAAACCTAAAACCGGGTATAAGCACCATTGTTTTCAATGACGTCTAATAGTCGATTACGCATCGACACGATTAGACGATGGCAGATGTCGGTTCCCCTCATGTAATTCCAAATTTCATTACAGTGCTGCTCAATTGCTTCCTTTGTCCTCTCGTTTCTGTTATCCCACATTTGAACCATCAAACCCCATAAATTTTCTATTGGGTTGAGGTCTGGTGACCCAGATGGCCATGGAATTAGAGTAATTTCATCTTCATGCTGGGTAAACCAGTTCGAGACAATTCTGGCGGTATGTACTCGACAATTGTCGTGAACGTAGGAGAATACAGGGACTTCTTCAAGTGGGTACACTATTCGCACTGTCGGTAACATTGATTCTTCCAACAAATCGACATAGTTTAATGCGTTTTGACGAGGAGAAATTTGGACAAGTTCACCTATACCCCGGTACCCATCCAGGCCCACATGTTAGCTGAAATTCGACCAGATAATTGATTGGGTACTACGTGATCCTCTGTGTATCGCGTATTTTTATAACGCCACAAAGTTAAGCGACCATGTTGGGAAGATCTAAATGATTTTTCATCTGAAAATATGGTATTAGTCCAGTCAAAGTCTAAATAATTACCTGCAAAATTTAATCTTGCAGTTTTGTGTACATTCGTTAAGTGTACTTTCTTAGCATAATGCCGGTAATGCAGTCCAATACGGTGTAAATGATTTCTTATGGTTTGTAAACAAACGTCGTAACGTGCCGCGAAATCTTGGGTACGAGAAAAAGGATGTTCTTCATAATGGTGCTGCATATCTGTACTTTGTTGGTTTGTTATTCGACGAACGCCATGATTATGTTTTCGTCTATCTTCAAGAATGCCCTCTTCAGCGTGCCGTCTGATCCATGTTGTCACTGTGTTCCGACTTATATTTAACACTCGTGATATTTCTCGAATGCCATAGCCTTCCTCACTGAGCACCAGTGACATAACAGTCAGTACAATTATTTTTTCTTAGAGATTTTTTGCGTTCTACTAGTAGGTACGTATTGCAGTAGATGTCACTGTTCTCAAATTAAACACCAAATGAAAGAAAATAATATGTTTCGTTATACGCAGTTGTTTTAATACTTGTTTAAGAAATATTTGATATGTTATTATGTTTTTGCAAGCCATATCAGCTAATAAATATATTTTAAGGTATGTAAATTCTATTCCTCACCTTTTTCAAATTATAAAGCTCTTTTTAACTTTAATTACTGGATTTTTGATGAATTGTCGATTTACCAAAAACTTATTTCAAAGATATCAATTATGTCAAAACCAAAACGACATTCCGATCGATACGAGTCACAGTCGTGAACGTATGTACTTTGTTTGTGTTTTGATTATTTTTCGACAACTTTGTTTGATTCCTGGACTCCTAAGACTTCGCTTATCACGTTTACTAGTGTTCTGTGATCACGTTGGACTTACGCATGTACCCTGAACACCGATTTGCCTAACTATTTGTTCTCTGGTGACTTGGATTATGGCTTCTTCTGAAAGAGGTTGTTGTGTGCCCGGATGCGGTAAAACTTGTGAGTAAATCATTCTAACGGCACCAGATTAGATGTGGATACAAATGATGTTATGAAAATGTATGCCTTTGAATATTTAAATAAAAGGAAACATAATAAATCACGCTACCGCTAAATTGTTGTTTTATTTACTAACAAATAAACATTTTTTGAAAAGGCTTTTGGGAATTGCAGGAGTTAAATTATTAACTCCCGTAATTTCCAAAAGTCTGATATAAAAATCAAAATAATACTAGATGCCCTGGACGGTTTTCGCCGTTGAATAGTGTCGTATACCGATAGAGTGCGTTAGTATATATATTATGACTGTTGACTCTATACCAGTATATATAAAGTACTCTGTGCTGAGCACTACAATCCGAGCTCTTTGTTCTGCGAGACTACATATACAATACTATATACAATTTAATTTTTAGATATTGAGTTCTAATTTTTTTCTCATTGACTTTACTTGACTTCTGATATACTTTCAGAATGACATTTTATTTTTAATAATTTTTCTATAATGAAAAGAGTTAGAATTATAAGGCAGATTTCAGTTCGAGATTCAAATTATTTCAAATCATTACTGTTTTGTCTAAAACATATCTAGTACAATGATAACAAAGTTTAAAATTGCGTAGTTCTGAGGCTAGATACGCATTTTTATTAATGTTTATAACGTCCTAAGTGCAACACACACAATTAACCTTACTATTTTGACGGTTTTAAAGGAATTATTAGCAAAGTGGGTCATAAATCAGTTGTGCCGATCATACATCATTTATATAGAACATTCTAGTTGTTTTTTTTAATTAGCTTCAATGTACAGATACGGCATTTAGAATTTTGTATTATTATAGATTGTAGATCAGGGAACAAATGATTCATCTGATGAATAATGTCTGGTTGATATTTTTACTTGGTTGCTTCTAACAGATCACCGTACGGGAACTTGTCATAGATCTTTGGTGTCGGGTCGTTGCACGCCCGAACCGTGGCCCAGAGCGATCTCATCCACGCCTCCACCGCCGAGTCAAGTAACCAAGTAAGTCAATGTTTCAAGTATAACTCTGAGAAAAGTAATATTTCCTTTACCTCCTTACAATATTTGGGGTCGGCACAATATGTTTTTTTTTGTACTCCTCTATTCTGATATTTATCCTCTATCACACCACAAATCATATCACTCTTCACACAATCCAGAGAAAAATAATCATGCGTAAAGGGGCTACAGATGGTAGTACGTATTCTTCATATGTTAATGTGTCTAGATTAAATACTTGTTATACTAACATTAGCATCTGAACGCCCCTCTATTAGATTCGGATCTTAGTAGTTTTGGTGAATAAACAAGTTTATATATCATACATATATACCAAATATATATATACCATATACATGTAATATATACCATACATATTTAAGGGGCCATTTATGCTAGACCGTGTGGACGCTGGTGTCTCGTACGAGGAATGGATTTAAAGCTTTAAGAAAATTTTGTATAGTAATTGATGAACGAAGACGATTATACGACTCGCTCACGTAACTGTCTAGCAAATAATATCCATATAACGGATAGAAGATTTGACGCATCGGGCTGACAGCCCATTGTATGGAAATGATTGCTGTTGCCTGGTATTATGAATAAGATTGTTGTAGCTAGCAACGTTGTAGCGGGAGGCGGGGGGTTTGTTTGGCTTGAACCTGGCTACTGATGACTCCAGGTTGTTATGGCAGTATATTCTAGGTCAAGGGTGATAGTCTTGCGGATGGCTAAATGCCCTACCACTTGTTCGTTCTTTGTAGTTGTCTTTTACGACAGCCCGCCGGGCTGCAGGAATCTCTATTCATTCTCCGTTCCTGTGTGGATCGGTGGTGCTAGTTATAATGTTTGAAGTGAAACTTGTTGAGAATCGTTGTGATTTGAAACTCGGTGAAACAAGAACGCGACACTAAAAAGATAGAACACATACATCTATAGGTCTAAGCCTGCGAGAGAATGAGTTAGAATACATTATATTTAATCATTTAAATATGCTCATACAGATAGAGTTGGGATTGTTTCGAAGTTTTTAGTTAGTACTTCAAATTTCGTGTTTTTAACCGACTTCGAAAAAAGGAGGAGGTTCTCAATTCGTCGGAATCTTTTTTTTTTTTTTTTTGCTTTTTTTATGTATGTTCGCCGATTACTCCGTGAATTATGATCCGATTTACGTGATTTTGGCCCAGTAGTTTTCATTTTATGAACATTTTTCATGGAAATAGTTTTCACTCCGTTCCATATGTACACCGATTACTCTGAGATTTATGATTCGATATACGTGATTCTTTTTTTTTTCGACGCGGAATAGCTGCCATGTGGTCCCCTAAAAATTTGACATAGTTTGGCCCAGTAGTTTTCATTTTACGAAATTTTTTTTGTTCCCGTTTCTTGGGACCTATATTTTTTAAGAACCACCCATACATAGCTATACATAGCTAGACACTAAAGTAACAAATAAAAAATAAAAACTTCTTTAAAAAAAACCGACTACAAAAACTAAAATGTATAAAATAACTTATTTCTAAAGCTATTATTATTAATAGATATTATCTAAAACATCTTGAAGTCGGTGCAAAGTAAAACATAAAAATTACTATATTTTGAAAATTACTAAGCACCGACTTTAAGATGTTTGAGATAATATATATTAATAATAATAGCTTTAGAAATAAGTTATTTTACAGATTTTAGTTTTTGAAGTCGGTTTTTTTAAACGAAGTTTTTATTTTTTATAAAGCTTAAATATTATTACGAGTAGCAGGACTCGAATTAAAATGCCGTTAGAATTTATGAGAACTATACAAACACGTATAACACAGGTACAAATATAACCGGACGCAATAAGTCCAAACGTAATGCACAATTGAAAAACACGCCCAAGTCCGTCACTAAATGTACACACGTCTTGCCTCGCTTGTGTTATCGTTTTGACTGCCTCGCTCCTCCGTTCGGGCATTCCTTTTATCCTGTACAAATACAATATGTCTCGACACAATACTCGACCGCATAACAATTATTTCCAAGAATCACACCTGGCTAATGCCTACCATAAAAGATTACAATACACAATAGGCTGTTTTTCTAATTACAATTTTTAAACACAAAGTAAACAAAAGTAGTCCAAATGCCGAAAAGGTAATAAACTGCATGTGTGACTTGGCCTTTAGCGGTCGTAACAATATATAACGATATATTAATTGAAATGTGACATCACGAAATTTATAATCCCTCCCACCCCTTGTCACACTTTGATTCACTTGTACTGCGTGTGAACTGCAAACATACATACAATTTTTTTATTCAGTCTCTCAATACATTCAATAAACATAATATTGATGTAAACTTTTAGAGCTCAATGCTGTTGCACCCTCGGCGTTGCTTGGGGACCAGAGTGTGAACTATGCCCAGCACCGGGTACTCCAGAACGAATGGAACTATGTACTGCTGCCAACTTGGGAGGGCCTGGAGGCAACATACCCGGTTTGATACCCGGCGGAGAAATCGGAAATGTGGGCATCGGGAACGGGGTGGATATCTATGGGGACGTGGACGAATGTGCAGCTATGCCTGGATTATGCGCTCCTGGTAGATGTGTCAACACTATAGGCAGGTTAGTGTCAACATTCTTTTTAAAGCTTTAATCCACTTATTTAAGCCAATTTTGGCTAATATAAAAACCCGTCAAGTGTCTGCCTGTCCACGCACATCGAAGGTTTCCATAGTGGCAAAAGATTTTCTGTTTGTACCACTGTGCTATATGCTATATATAGCGTGCTATATATGGTGTTCCATAAACTGCGATATTAATACTTTATTAATCACTCACGAATACCTATATATTATATTAAATCAAGTTTAAATGGTTTTAAACTTCAATTTTGTTCCTACGTTTCAACCACTTTTCAGTAGCAATTCTGATCACAAATAAATGTTGCGAGTTGCGAATAGATACACTTATTAAGTGTTATTGATTTAAGTTTAACTGCGGCAAATCGACCTACAAATTTAAATATCTTTGGACTATGGTATTGAGTGCACTGACCTTTATTATTACCACTGGATAGGCTGCTGTCACTTTTGGTGCTTATTCGATTGGCGCCATATTGGCGCTGATAGTCAAAGCGGTGAGTGCGAGAGTTCCAGAAAACTAAAAAGATACTGGTGTTGTTGTATTAGTGGCAGACTGCCGTAAGCGGTGCTTCAAATTAACACACAAATCTGCTTGTCATTCATATGCAGCAGCTAGGAGCGCGATAAGAATAGAGGTCATTCTCGAGAGACAGGTACAAAAATTGCAACTGTGATCAATTTAATGAGGAAATAATTATTTTCCCAGCTTCCGTTGCGTGTGCGGGCGGGGTTACAAAGCGAACGGCGACGTGTGCTCGGACGTGGACGAGTGCAGCATCAGGCCGCCGCCCTGCGAACAGCTCTGCAAGAACACCGACGGATCCTACGAGTGCTTCTGTCGATCCGGCTACGAGGTATACATGAATGTAATTCACACACCAAGTGTACAGTAAAAGTAATTCTTGAAAAAGGTGCTAAGCTGGAAAGAGCTAAGAATGCATAGCAAGTAACACACTGTCATTTTGAGCTTGTACTTTCCTGCGCATACCAAAACTGGCGATTGGAATGATAAGTTGTGTAAAACTGTATTGTTCTTTCATGGGCTTAATCTTGGATTTGTGGTCAGGTGGACGAAGATGGAGCCAACTGTCGCGACATTGACGAGTGCGAGCGCGGCAGCCACACGTGCCAGCAGATCTGCACCAACACCGAGGGCTCCTACGAGTGCTCCTGCCAGGACGGATACGAGAAACGCGGAGACGCCTGTGTTGGTCGGTATATCCGCAATTTATTCACCTTTCTCACTTCGTTATTTTCTCAGAAGTTTTAGAAGGGCTATATATAACTCATTATTTTGAATCCACTTCGCAAGGCAAAATTAACGTCCTTATTGAGATTGGTTGGAAGAAGAAAGGGTAGAAAGCAGACCCCGTGCTTGAAAATGAACACTCCCAATGTAACCAGGATTTTACACGCGGATCAGTGATGATGAAATTATATTAGGAAATGCTTTTGTTACTAATTATTGTCCATAGATACCTTTTCAGTAAATTTTTTGTCAAAATATTTTCTCGCATGTGGTTTCATTCGTGTAATGTAGTATATAGCTACTTAGGCAATCGCGAAATTCGTGCTTTTCAAAATGATAATTTCCGTCTTAGCACTTCACGTATTTCCTAGTTGACATTACTTCTCTTTTGTCTCGCAAGAGAACTCAAAAAATGGTTACAACGCAGGTTATTACAGTGTGTAAGATTTAAATGGGTCTAAAATTAAGTAAGCTCTGTGAGTTGACGTGCATCCAGTTAAGTATTGTTTAATGCACCTGATAGTGTGTAGTGCGAAAGAGATAGTATATCAGTCTGGATAGCAGTCGAGTGAGAGCACAATATTCTTCTTATATGACATTATAATTGTGTTTTGCATAGTCTCTTGCACAAACTTCAAGAATGCGTTTTAAATTTTTACTCGTACTGTCTAAGGTGATAGGGCATTGCCCGACGGGATGGCTACCACCCCTAGTCTAGAGTATGCCGCCATAACAACTTTGAGTTGTATTCCGGCTGACGTCAGTGGCTAGGTTCCAGTTTGTCCTTCAAGGGCAGCAGCACATTGGCAGCACCTCTGGTATTGCTAATATCCATATGCGACGGCAACCACTTTCTATCACAGTTGGGCCTGTCTACTGTGCTTCAGAAATAATTTTTTTTTTTACTAAATATTACACCGTCAAGATGGACTGTGCCAGTAGAGACTGTATGGGGAAAGCGTAGGACTGGAAGATGTGTTCCAATCTTGGGGAGGCCTTTGACAATTGACGACGACGCTTATACCTATTAACGATTGTGTTGCAGATGTGAACGAATGCCACGAGGAGGGCCTCTGCCCGGCGCCCGGCAAGTGCGTGAACCTGCTGGGCTCGTACCGGTGCGTGTGCCCGCGCGGCTTCCGGCTGGACCTGGCCGGGAGCAGGTGCCTGGACCGGGACGAGTGCGAGGACGGCCGCTGCCAGTCGCCGTGCAGGAACTACGCGGGAGGGTACCGCTGCGACTGTCCTGCAGGTGAGCTGTTTATATCTTCAATACAGTTTGATTATTATGCATTAAATTAAATTAATGATTCAATTATTGTGTTAGGATATTTATCTACCATTGATTATGTTATTAATCCGTCAATTGTGAACCGTTTTTCAATATTTATTTTCTTATGGAAAGGTAATAAATAATTCCAAATTGGTCCCATTGTTACCATGACAGGAACTAATGATTCCGAGGAATTAGAAAAACCTCACGTAAATTGATAACGGGCTTTTTCGTATTACGATACCTTCATAAATTCTAAACCGATTTTTTTTATTTATTTATTTGTAAGCGTATACACCTGAAGTGTTCCCATGATTACCAAGTCAGGATCTGAGGAGCGAATCGCAGGCAAATCGAGGACAACCTTTGTTGACGAGCGTCAACAGGAAGTGTGAGATATCAACCTTGTATGCGCTTGCCATTGGTATAATTTCTACAGCACGCAACTAAAAAGTTACAAATATTTTTTTCGATTTTGTGTTTGTTAATTTTTATTATCTTACTAGAAGTAATAGGTAATAATAATTGAGTGAAACATATTTAATTTAAAGCAAAGCTGCAACCACAGTATTCTTGTATTACCAATACACAAACATAATCTTTGACGGAACATAGAAATGCTTTTATTCCTCATTCAATCAAATCTGACACCTTGGACTCCAGGCGACCAAACATTACGCTTATTACGCATCACGGTTGCCGTCGTGATATCTTGCGGGCTGTGATCTAAGTCTAGATATCCAGGTGCTAAATGCTAAATATTTCTCGTTGAAGGTACCACCCGCTCTTCGTCCGGCATCTGCGTACCCCAGGACGCGTGTTCTGCCGGCCCGTGCGCCGGCGCCCCGTGCTTCGCGGTCGGAGGGACGTACCGCTGCGGGTGCCCCAACGGCTACGGCTGGGACGCTGGACACGCTGTTTGCTTACAGGTGAGTTAACCTCTGCTGATGATGACGCACATAACGTCGCCTTAAGTGACGGAATATGGGATGGGATCAAAGTGGAATAAAGAGACTTGTATGATCTTGTCTTCAAGTCGTTGTTCACTAATTTGGTTATCACTAGGCTTCTTTAATGTCAAATTATGACGATCGGGACAAGTGCGCGCGCGCGTCTTGCCCTATGACACTTCGAATGCAGCTGGAGGGTCTGGAGGCCTGTTCCATGGATCGGTCGGGCGGAGGACGCGTCATCTAGTGATGTGCGTTTCTTTTAGTGACGTGACTTTGAATTAGAAAGTCGCGCTGTTTTGCATGAACAGCTGGGCTTAAGTTTTTTTATTCTAGGAAGACGGATAATACACTTATATTCGTCTAAAGAGGAGCTTTGCCGCCAAAGTGGACTGGCAGGTTTCATAACGCAGCAAGCTCCCTTACGCTATTTTGCTTCAACGCCAGCACCTGCTAAAGAAATCGAACATAATAATATTATGAATTTAAGAGTAGAAAAAACTACATGCTTCCTGTCAGAATTCTATGCCACATCATTGAAAGGAGACGAGGCTGCTTTAGGTACTGTACTATCAAGGCTATAGAAACAGTTTAGGTATCTTGAGAGACTATCATCCGTGTAGAAATGGAGAAAGAATGCAATTTCCTGCGGTCGGGCGGCCTGTCGTAAGAGGCGGCAAAACAACCCATAGCCAGGCGGTAGGATATTTGACCGACTGAATGGTTACCACCCCTGGTCTAGGGTATGCCGTCATAACAACCTTGAGTTGTGTTCCAGCATTAGTGGCCAGTTTCCAGTCTCCCAGACAGGCAGACGGCCCACTTAATGGAAAACGGTTACCATCGCCTATGGACATTTGCAACACCAAAGGTGCTAGAAATGCGCTCCTGCTTTCTTAAGGAAGACTGGAACCTGGTCACAAATACCGGAACACAACTCAAGGTTGTTATGGCGGCATACTTTAGAGCAGGGGTGGTAGCCATCCAGTCGGGCAAATGCCCTACCACCTACCTGGCTGTGGGTTGTTTTGTCGCCTCTTACGACAGGCCGCCCGGCAACAGGAAATTGCGTCAGCATTATCTCTGGGTCTCGATTACGACTAAAATTGGCAATAGAATCGAATTGCAATCGTAATTTTTTAAAGGTTTTGGTAGTCTGTAAACAATCTAGAATGCAAGAATTTTGAGAAAGTAATTTCAATTTGGACAAGTATACCTAAAAGCTTAGGGCCTTACTTATAAGAATCTTGTTAAGAAAGTATTTGCCATCTCTTAAATAAGAGACTCTTAATCCCTTAATCAATGGCTGTTTCAAATAAAACTTGCCGTCTTGCCTCTTAACAGTCACTTAAACTACCTCTCGATGTTGGTTATTTTTGACAGTTAACTAAGTAACTCATAAGTTACTTTACCACCACCTCTTATCCTTAAAAGGAGTTTATGGGTAAGATTTTCGTTAATCAGTTGCTGAGCAGTTTCTAAAAATGTAACAAATGATTATAAGTAAGGCCATTAGTGCATGGATGAATGTAAGGATATTGTGATGATAAACCATGTTCGCGTACAGTTGGCTGGTGGATGCGCAACTGCGAGCTGTCTCTTCGGTTGTTCGGCTTTCGGTGACTCGTACCAGTGCGGGTGTCCCACTGGCTACCAGCTGGTGGGAGCGGGTCACTGTCTGACAGCACTGGACGGGGCACTTCCGCCCGACGACATCGGGGACGCTCCCGTCTTCCCCGTCAGGGATCAGTACAAGATCGGCGGAAAGGAGGAGCTAATATCGAATGAAGGGTGCTTCAGTTGTAAGGTAAGATCAATTCACTAAACTGTCATCTACTGTGGTGATCTTCTGTCACTTCTCTGGAGTAGATTTTGAATACGTATTCCGTGAGGATTCTTATGTTTTTTTGGGATAAGTGTTATTTTTGATTCGTTGCAGATCTTTAAATTATATCATACTAAATATCATTAGGACAGGTTTAGGTCTAGGAGTGACATTAGACTGAATTATTTAATCTTTAATTGTATTACTGCGGTTAATTAATTACTAATACTTACACTTAATTAACAATTAAACTTCTTTACATTACCGACCTTCACGTAAATACAATTTTTTGTAACTAAAACAAAACCGACTTTACTTGTTTTACTCTGTAGTTGCGCAAATACTTCAACAGCTTTTGAAATAATATATTAAGCACCTGTAGAAATTGTACAACTGTTACGCGTGCACAAATAATCCATCTCACTCTTGAGTGTATATGCTCTTTAACAACCTTTAACCTTAGTAGTATACACTTACGAGTAAAGAAAAAAAATGAAATTCGGTTTACAATTGATAGAGATTTCGTGTTACAAATAAGTATGGTTAATAATTTTTGTGAGCTTTTCTAATTACTTGGTATACACTCATTAGATCTTGACATAGTGACAATGGAACGAATTCGGTACAAGATATCGATTTAAAAAAATTGTAAATCGTTTCACAATTGACGGAGAAATTAAAAAACGTACAGACGAATTGAGGACCACTACCTTTTGAAAGTCGGTTAAAAAGGGAACTGAAAAAAAGAAATATAAAATGTATATTTTTAGATTTAAATATAAAAAAATATATTGCTATTTCTTTAAACAGGTGAATGGGAGGCGAAGAAGAGCACCAGATGAAGCTATTGTATACGCCAATGGAACAACCGTTGTCAGAAAACGCAAACGACGCAGTCGCCGTAAGTAGAAATGTTGTTTTGTTAAATCTATTGTCGAAGCAACTTGGAGGTTTTACTTTTATTTACTGAAGAGAGGAAGAAAGAGTCGTAATAACGTTGCTTATATGTGATTGAAAAGAAAACATTTTTTGGGCCGCATTTTCAACAATCAAGGCTTACACTCAGCTTGTATCCGACACAACGCTGAATTTCATTGCAAGTTTTTCTTTTAGTAAGACACCAAAACGACCCAAAATGTTTATGATCTGGGTTTGGGTTTTTATTTTAATCAGAAGAACGTTTTAGATAATTTAGACATATGCATAATACCTCTATCAGAAATGATTAAACCGGAATTAAAGTACTTACACTTATTCCATTAATGTAGACCTTATCATTCAAAGACGTATTATATAAGGATAATTTTAATTGTTATTTATGTTATGTAGGAAACTAAAACAAATTTAAACAATGCAATTAAATATTAAAAACAATCTAAGTTATAAATGGTACAAGTTATAATAGACATTCTAAGAAATCGCTGCCAGACGGGAGCCTGCCCAAAAGGCTGGCTGCATCACCGCGCTGTATGGCGTTGCTTATTTGTTGGGTAATATAATATCCGCACGCCTTCTGGTCACGGCTGACATCGAAGAGTTTCTTGCAAAATTTCTTTGAAGAAACTCTTTGCCGATGGATCCCAGGACCTAATGGTTCAACTCCAAACGGCACAAATATGTATGCCTTTCCTAAGGTTCCATATTTGTGCCGTTTGAGGGCTTCAGCTTTTGTAGCAGCGTGGCCAGCTTCTAACTTAGTCATTGGAAGGTGTGACGGCGTTAGTGTCGTGTATCGACACTTTAGTGCCGTCACATCTTCCAAGGAATAAGTGAAGTTCCGTCCGGCCTTTTGCCATCGTCGCGCACCAAGCCATTTGGCTCTAGGATAGCCGGTACGCCGACGGTGACAAGGGCCCGGCAGATGATGTCATTGAAGTCAAGGCGAGACCTTCGACCAACACTATGTAACATTAATAATCCGTGGTGTCCATACAGGTCCACTTACCAAAGAATAATTAAACTTAATGTGGTATTCCAGGTCGCCGTTCGATCCTCGAACCTGACGTGGAGATGATAGTAGTAACGGCAACTCCAAAACAGACGTGGGGCAGATCCCCACTCATGCGTATAATCCCAGCCGAGGGTGGGGATAAGCCCCACTACAAGATCTCATACGGAGACGAGGGCAAAGACTTCATTCTGTCCAAACGCGACGGTGCTTGGGCGTTACGCCTAAGGAAGCATCTTAAGTCTGATGCAGTCCTGGAAAGGCAGTTGGAGCTCGAAGCGAGGTTCGTGCCGGTGCCGGAGATCGGCAGGAGGCGCAGGAGACGGCACGTGGACACGTCGGTGCCGGCGCCGCTGAAGCTGTATGTGTCGGTGCGCGTCGCGCCACCAAAGCGTTGAGTTCGGGTTATGTAGTGAGACTTGTTTGGACGGTGTTGCCATTTGTCTTATTTCAAAGTTGCCATATTAACACATAAGTACATCTAAGGTCGCGTCAGCACGGTATTCATGCATTAACTGGTATCTGAGATGAGAATTGGTTCAATTAAATATTTACCCGTTTAAATGCATATTCATTTGAACGGGTTGTCTTCTTTACATATGTGCAGAGATTTGAATGTGTGCAAGGCTTGAAACCGGATAAAATTCGAACCGGTTATAACCTAAGTAGAAAGGAGTTTTTCTTTTCAGTTTTGTTCTTTCTTTTACCTTAAATTTAATGGATTCAGGAACAAAAGTTCGTTAAATAGATAATTCTTGTCCTGTAAACCGGTTTTGGACGGTTTTCGCCGCACTTTATAAGTTCAATGTGGTATAGTTTTTAATCGCACATAAACATAATTTTATTGGAAACTGTTGTCATATAGAGAAAGTTATTCGCGCATAATATACCGGTTTGTGAAAGTTTAAATAATAATACTCTTTGTAACATTTATACTCGAGACGAAATAGTTGAATAAAACCGGTTATAACTATAACCGGTAAATTACAACCGGTTTCAAACCTTGTGTGTATGTTAAGAAAAACATCTAGATGAAAGTATCTTCAGTGGTCCCAAATCTTTTAATGTTTTTTTGGGTTTTATATGTCTCAATAATAAGATCGTTAAAGATCGCATAAAGTAGTTTTAATGCTTTTTTAAGATTCGATACTTAAAGAGTACAGCTTTTTTAAAGCTTATAAAACTAGTTAAATAAAATACTGTGGTACTTTGAAAAACACGTTGCGACACCCATGAATATTTTGAAGTCACTGCCATATTTAAGCGAGAAGCAAATCCACTGCCAACTTGTGTTCGAAATTGGGACCATTCCATGAATTTTCACGTTGGCTTGAAATCTCAGTATAAAATTAACAATTATTATTGAAATATTTAGATTAGTCTACTAATTATTGGTAATAATAATAAATATTCTCAACAATCATGGACCTTTAGATAAAAATATGAAATTACTGCAAATTTAAGAAAAAGCTTTTAGATGAAACAACCTTTTTGCATTTTTTTATCCATTTTAATTTTTGAGTACTTTGTAACCATATTTACTTACAGAATTAGCCATTTATCAAATGCCAGTGAATAATTTGTAAGTTCTTCGTGTTTTATTTTTCTTATATTATGGGAATTATATACTGAAAATAATCGTTAAAAAAAATCAATCAAATAAATTGTCCATGCTTCGGTACTTTCAGTGCACGAGACAAAGTCTCAGTGTGCCGAGTTAAAATTCCCTATTTTTTTTTTAAAAGACTCCATTCACTTGCAACATTATTTGTGCCTTTGTGTGCGTGTCTGCGAAAATAATTAGATTGCGCTCACGCACACGTCGATCGGTTTTGTGCTTCAACTCTGAATGTAATTTTGTAGGAAACTGTCTCTTGGTATATACTCTAAGATTTAAATTCAAAGCCGCGTAAATCAAGAACAAAAATTATATATTTTTACATATTTAAGATAGGTCTATGATTTGTTACTACTGTGATTAGATATCAAAAAAATAAGAGAACAGAGGACCAGTATGACTTGGAGATTAGAATTCTTTGTGCCATAAATAATGGTTTGGTTTTGCCAGGATAATTTGCACCAGCTGTATTAACATATTTGCATAATAATCCTTGAAATTAGAGTTGTGTAATCAATGTAAAATTGTCGATAGTCTCACTACTTAAAATCATGAATGTATTGTCGTATGAAGAAACTAAATATAGACTGGTTATGTTTTGTGTACGCGATGGAATGTTGTGTCGATGGTAATATTTATGAAATTCGGAATATTAATTTAAATGAAAATGGATTTTATTTTTTTACACAAAAAGTGTATGATGGCGATGAGAAACAATGTTAAAAAAGTATTGTTATAATTTATAAGGAACATCGTTTAGTATTTCAGGAGTTAAATTATTTTCGATTATGTTGTTATGATTAAATTTGGTGTGTTTAAAGTGATTATTTATGGTAATGTTAGCTGTCGCTCAAAATATTTCCAAAATTTCACCATCGGATCGTCATGCAGGCGATCTCGTCGGCAGTATTAAGAATAAATGTGTGAGATGTTTGTATGCATAATACTTAGTTAGAGATCGAAAAATCAACTCGACTCGAAACATATCGATGTATAATTGTCGATAATTTTATAATAACGAACGATACATCACTAGTTACTTTGCCATTGATTAAACCAGTGTATAGTTGTTTTGCAATTAAGCTTAATTTAAGTGAAGCTAAGTTAGAAGTAAGTTGGATGAACTTAACAAAATGCTTTCTTCATATCTGTGCTATGAAAGTAAGTTGTTAATTGTCCAAGTTAAGCTAAGTTAGCAGCATTTTAAGGAGTAAGAATGATCTAATAATATATGTTAAGTCATAATAATTTTATTATATTATTTATTTTTATTTCACAATCTTAAGTTTATTTTAGAATAAATAAAGGATGTCTACTTACTATTATGTGAAACATTGTTAATCCTATTTAACAACTAATGCGTTTTAATGGCAATTTTATATTTTTTTAGAGAGTTAGTGAGAATGTCAACGCAATAGATTCTCTTGTAAATATGTGTATACAAAGTAAATTTATTAAAAATCTAATATACATGATCAATTGAAGATGTTTTATTGCTTACTAATACATATTACATTATAGACTTGTGTAATTTTATCAGTCACTAATTGTTATACTCCTGGACTTAGGTCTTCCCATTATGGTATGGAAGGTCTTCTGTGCAGGTTTCCTCTCGAATTTGTTTTCACTCTTGAAATTGTAATAACATTTACATTAGAGCTAACAATGTCTAAGTGGTACATTCCCGACCAATATTCGAATCCATGACTTCTGTTATATTAATGTACTTTGTGAATCTATGTTATTGCAATAATGTATGAATACGAAAACGTAACCCAAAAAAGTATTAGGTTACATAAAAAAAATTAAAAGATAAATAATTCCTTCCCAAACAAATTAAATAAATAAACATACTAAAAAAGTTATGGCCTGTCCGCACAGCGATATTTCACAGAACGATTTTTATTCGCGCGTATTAAATTCCGCGACCGGAATTACACCTAGTACGCACTGCGAATAAAATTTCGTAATATTTTTATCAGTTATTTAGTATTCAGTTCTTGGCTGAGATGCACGTGTAAAATGGACATCCGAACTAAAATTTTAATTTATCTAATGCTAAAGGCGGCGAAACAGACGTATCATAAGATGTCATGAACATTGGATTCACCCACTTACGGCATTGAGACCCATCAAAGGAAGGAATACAGCAAAAAGTTTTTTGGCTATTACAGAATGACACAAAAATCATTCGATAATTTACTACAACTTTCAATAGCGACATTGCACGACTGAGCGAATCGCGCGAATTTTATTCCATAGTGCGAACATATACTTACTCTATACGGTACAAAATATTCGCGCGAAAATAAATCGCACCGCTTCGCGATCAATTTGCATCAAGTCACAGATTTTTTTCTCGCGCGATTTTTTTACCGCCAGTGTGCGGCTACTCCTATAATATTCAATGTGTTACAGAATTACGGGAAAGAATCGTGCTGTGAAATATCGCTGTGCGGACAGGCTCTAAACTAAAACAACAATCAGGGCGTTCCATTAGTAGCTCACAACGCCCAAAATGCTCCGTTAGCCGTTCCACAACCAGGCAGTCCGCAACCGCAGTCGTTGTGGTCGTGGCGAAAACGTCACTAATGAGGTCAACATTTTCGATCACACAACACTGACAACGACCCATGTCAAGAGGTGGGTCGAATAGCAGTTCCACTTAGGTTTACGATTGCAACGCCGGAAAGAAAGTGGAACGGGAAAAATCGCGGTCGTGAACGTGGTCTTTGTGAGTCCCTAATTGAATGTAGCCAATACACAGCGACCTTTTCAAGTGGCAACCAAAACTACTTGCTGTCACTCAAAAAGAAATACTCTGTCATGTCAAAATGTCACGCAAAATAAATACAAGAAACAATATTTTCCTAATACCTCTTTAACATTTTTGTACAATCCCTTGTCAAGGCTTTCAACTACAAATATATTTGTGGACATATCAGAAACAAATACAAAATGTCAAAAAAGAAAGGCACAGAAGAGTTCTCCTGTGAAATGTATAGTAACAAGTTCTTCGCGCTATGTGCGGCAGGGGGCGCATTGGCGTGTGGATCCACTCATGCATTTGTCACACCCCTGGACTTGGTCAAATGCCGACTCCAAGTAGACCCGAAGAAGTACAAGTCCATATTCACAGGCTTCGGAGTATCGTTCAAAGAAGGCGGTATGCCTAACCTGGTTAAGGGCTGGGCGCCGACCCTGATAGGCTACTCACTTCAAGGCTCAGCCAAATTCTGCGGATATGAATACTTCAAATATCGTTTCGCGAATATGGTAGATGAGGAAAATGCTTTCTTATACCGAACATACTTGTATCTAGCAGCAGCAGCGTCGGCCGAACTGATCGCCGACGTTTTCTTAGCTCCATTCGAAGCGACTAAAGTAAGGATGCAGACGACTCCAGGCTACACAGCACAAATGAGGAAAGCCATGCCACATATGCTCTCAACTGAAGGTATGGGGGTGTTCTATAGAGGATTATCGCCTTTATGGGGAAGACAGGTACCTTACACCATGATGAAGTTCTCTTCCTTTGAGAAAACTGTAGAATACCTGTACGCGAACCTGGTTCCAAAGCCCAGGGAGCAGTGCACGAAAGTTGAACAGTTAATAGTGACTTTCACAGCAGGATATATCGCCGGGGTGTTATGTGCTATTGTGTCACATCCAGCGGACACTATTGTGTCGAAGTTAAATAAGGACCCGGGGGCATCTATCGGTGGTATCATATCGGAAGTGGGGCCAGTTGGGATCTGGAGAGGTTTGGTGGCTCGTATCTTCATGATCGGGACTCTGACTGGGCTGCAGTGGTTTATTTATGACGCTTTCAAGGTGTATACGGGAATGCCTCGACCTCCTCCCGCACCGATGCCCGAGTCTCTCAGAAAGAAGCTGGCCGCACAAAAGAAATGAAGCGTTCCGTGGAGTTGATATCAATTGTGGTGAAGTTCTTTGAAGTCTGTATTTCGTCAGTTCTGAAATAAACAAGTTTTATATCTTTGGATTGCTAAATACTCGATTAAAATAGACTTTGTTGTGATCAATTAATATTGATTGATTTGTTCAGTCTGTCTATTATGATATGATCCAAAACTTTTCAAGGGGGTCTAGAGGTCACGTCTTAATACTCATCGGTTTCTAGGTACAAACTACCTTCTACAAATATTCGCTCCTAACATCGTGTTATTTGAGCAATGTAATGTCTCTCCTCAATCTGGAGATATGTTGGTGCTAGTGACTCTGTCATTTAGATGTAGTTAAGGGGTTAATGCGTTATTTGTGATGCGAACAATGACAGATACCGTATGTATATAATGTAGTTAATTGATGGTACCTTCCACCCATTTTAATCTTATATGTAAAATTCTCGAGTCGCGGTGTTTGTAGTTAACCTCCTCCGAAACGGCTTGACGCTTGACCGATTCTCATGAAATTTTGTGTGCATATTGGGTAGGTCTGAGAATCGGACAGCATCTATTTTGCATCCCCCTAAATGTTAAGGGTAGTCCACCCCTAAATTTGTTTTTACGTTTAGATAAATTTTTATTTCTTTATGATACAGCATTAAATAATACATACAACCCCAAATTTTCAACCCTCTACGATCAATCCCTATTATTTATTGGGCAGGAGGACGTCTGGCGGGACAACTAGTATTATTTAAAATTATTAGAGCTAGGCATGTTTGCTGATGAGTCTTGCGCCGCTTCTTTTCTCTAGTGACAATACTTTTGTTGCGAAGTGGTGGTAAATTAGATTAGGCTCTCATAGGGTAATTAATAAAGATACTAATTGTGGTCAAATGAGTCTTATTTATAGAGTTAAAAATAACTCTACAAGTTAATAATAATTTATAGAGTTAACGAATAGTCACAGTGTACCCGTGTATATATTTTTTTATTGCATGAGTTTAGCAGACAGGTAGATGGCCCACCTGATGGCAAGTGTAGCCCATAAGAAGCGTGACTGGCTTAATTGTGATATAATGTCTCTATTTGTCAGCCCATTGTTAAACAAAAATTTTAAGTAACAGTACTACTATCCTATAGCAATAAAATATAATATTTAACGGAATCCATGTCGAAAACAAGTACCTAAAGGCATCGAAACGGCAGTTGATGCGATAATATAAGAAAGAGGCGCATCCCGGGGCAATAACAATAATGCGAGGATTTATCCCGGTTCGTGGTCCACTGTGCCGGATTTACCCAGACGATACTAGTCAGAGGTAAATGGACTCGAGATCACTATGTCATCATACCACTCGACTTAACTCTGGATTTAAGTTTCATCGGTTGATATATGATCAGTTATTTGGTTGCAAGTTTTCTAACACTGTTGTACTTGTAAATAACTTATTGTTATTAATAATTTCTTAAGTTTTCTCGACTAGTATACATAATAAAGCTACGTTGTAACAAAACCAACTTGATTGATAATTTATTTTATTTTTTCTCCTACACATTTTAATATTACATAAAATTATTAGGGCTAGGTTTCTTTGCTAGTAAAGAGTCTTGCGCTACTTCTTCTCTTCAAGCCACAACATGTTGCGAAGCAGTGTTAAATTAGATAAGGCTCCCACAGAGTAAGTAATAAACTTAAACAAAAATAAAACAAAATAATTAAAATGAACTAGTTGGCGGTAGGCTAAATAAAACATTAACAATACTCGTTGGACAGATGTCACCTTTGTCGTCCGTGACCACGGCCACTGAAAAGCGGCCGAAAAGTCGGAATAACCAAAATCAAATAAATCACCGCGCTTAAAACCGTTAAAACTTAGTTTTATTATAATGTACAATTAACCAAAAGAATCTTATAACCGTTTTACTTACAGCGAATATAACATGATAAATTTTAATATTTGATTTAGGTATTTATATTAGGTATTTATATTGTATTTATTTTGGGGCCCCCTCGAAAAGTGCAAGATTTGGGGCTGACTCATATTGTCTATAGACTTGCTGCATGAAGAATTTACCAACTTTATTTATGCCATCTTCTTCGACCTTACAGCGTGCTCCGATGTATTGTTTTCCTGTGCGTGAGCTGTATATAAAATTTGATTAAGTCATATGACAAGATGGAACGTTCATGACCTTAATATAAACATTGGTTCGAGGTAATAAGAGCGAATTTAGAGAAAACGAGATGCAACTTTAAGAAATATATTACCAACAAGATGTAAATATTTAATCAGGAATCAGTTTCAACATTCACCTACATGGCTGTTAAGTTTTGGAAGTTAGGAGATGTGGGTAAACGTAAATACCTAAATCAAATATTAAAATTTATCATGTTATATTCGCTGTAAGTAAAACGGTTATAAGATTCTTTTGGTTAATTGTACATTATAATAAAACTAAGTTTTAACGGTTTTAAGCGCGGTGATTTATTTGATTTTGGTTATTCCGACGTTTCGACCGCTTTTCAGTGGCCGTGGTCACGGACGACAAAGGTGACATCTGTCCAACGAGTATTGTTAATGTTTTATTTAGCCTACCGCCAACTAGTTCATTTTAATTATTTTGTTTTATTTTTGTTTATGTTTATTACTTACTCTGTGGGAGCCTTATCTAATTTAACACTGCTTCGCAACATGTTGTGGCTTGAAGAGAAGAAGTAGCGCAAGACTCTTTACTAGCAAAGAAACCTGGCCCTAATAATTTTATATAATATTAAAATGTCTAGGAGAAAAAATAAAATAAATTATCAATCAAGTTGGTTTTGTTACAACGTAGCTTTATTATGTATACTAGTCGAGAAAACTTAAGAAATTATTAATAACAATAAGTTATTTACAAGTACAACAGTGTTAGAAAACTTGCAACCAAATAACTGACCATATATCAACCGATGAAACTTACATCCAGAGTTAAATCGAGTGGTATGATGACATAGTGATCTCGAGTCCATTTACCTCTGACTAGTATCGTCCGGGTAAATCCGGCACAGTGGACCACGAACCGGGATAAATCCTCGCATTATTGTTATTGCCCCGGGATGCGCCTCTTTCTTATATTATCGCATCAACTGCCGTTTCGATGCCTTTAGGTACTTGTTTTCGACATGGATTCCGTTAAATATTATATTTTATTGCTATAGGATAGTACTGTTACTTACAATTTTTGTTTAACAATGGGCTGACAAATAGAGACATTATATCACAATTAAGCCAGTCACGCTTCTTATGGGCTACACTTGCCATCAGGTGGGCCATCTACCTGTCTGCTAAACTCATGCAATAAAAAAATATATACACGGGTACACTGTGACTATTCGTTAACTCTATAAATTATTATTAACTTGTAGAGTTATTTTTAACTCTATAAATAAGACTCATTTGACCACAATTAGTATCTTTATTAATTACCCTATGAGAGCCTAATCTAATTTACCACCACTTCGCAACAAAAGTATTGTCACTAGAGAAAAGAAGCGGCGCAATACTCATCAGCAAACATACCTAGCTCTAATAATTTTATATAATACTAGTTTTCCCGCCAGACGTCCTCCTGCCCAATAAATAATAGGGATTGATCGTAGAGGGTTGAAAATTTAGGGTTGTATGTATTTTTAAATGCTGTATCATAAAGAAATAAAAAAAATTCTAGACGTAAAAACAAATTTAGGGGTGGACTACCCTTAACATTTAGGGGGATGAAAAATAGATGCTGTCCGATTCTCAAACCTACCCAATATGCACACAAAATTTCATGAAAATCGGTCAAGCGTCAAGCCGTTTCGGGGGAGGTTAACTACAAACACCGCGACTCGAGAATTTTACATATAAGATTAAAATGGGTGGAAGGTACCATCAATTAACTACATTATATACATACGGTATCTGTCATTGTTCGCATCACAAATAACGCATTAACCCCTTAACTACATCTAAATGACAGAGTCACTAGCACCAACATATCTCCAGATTGAGGAGAGACATTACATTGCTCAAATAACACGATGTTAGGAGCGAATATGTGTAGAAGGTAGTTTGTACCTAGAAACCGATGAGTATTAAGACGTGACCTCTAGACCCCCTTGAAAAGTTTTGGATCATATCATAATAGACAGACTGAACAAATCAATCAATATTAATTGATCACAACAAAGTCTATTTTAATCGAGTATTTAGCAATCCAAAGATATAAAACTTGTTTATTTCAGAACTGACGAAATACAGACTTACAAAGAACTTCACCACAATTGATATCAACTCCACGGAACGCTTCATTTCTTTTGTGCCGCCAGCTTCTTTCTGAGAGACTCGGGCATCGGTGCGGGAGGAGGTCGAGGCATTCCCGTATACACTTTGAAAGCGTCATAAATAAACCACTGCAGCCCAGTCAGAGTCCCGATCATGAAAATACGAGCCACCAAACCTCTCCAGATCCCAACTGGCCCCACTTCCGATATGATACCACCGATAGATGCCCCCGGGTCCTTATTTAACTTCGACACAATAGTGTCCGCTGGATGTGACACAATAGCACATAACACCCCGGCGATATATCCTGCTGTGAAAGTCACTATTAACTGTTCAACTTTCGTGCACTGCTCCCTGGGCTTTGGAACCAGGTTCGCGTACAGGTATTCTACAGTTTTCTCAAAGGAAGAGAACTTCATCATGGTGTAAGGTACCTGTCTTCCCCATAAAGGCGATAATCCTCTATAGAACACCCCCATACCTTCAGTTGAGAGCATATGTGGCATGGCTTTCCTCATTTGTGCTGTGTAGCCTGGAGTCGTCTGCATCCTTACTTTAGTCGCTTCGAATGGAGCTAAGAAAACGTCGGCGATCAGTTCGGCCGACGCTGCTGCTGCTAGATACAAGTATGTTCGGTATAAGAAAGCATTTTCCTCATCTACCATATTCGCGAAACGATATTTGAAGTATTCATATCCGCAGAATTTGGCTGAGCCTTGAAGTGAGTAGCCTATCAGGGTCGGCGCCCAGCCCTTAACCAGGTTAGGCATACCGCCTTCTTTGAACGATACTCCGAAGCCTGTGAATATGGACTTGTACTTCTTCGGGTCTACTTGGAGTCGGCATTTGACCAAGTCCAGGGGTGTGACAAATGCGTGAGTGGATCCACACGCCAACGCGCCCCCTGCCGCACATAGCGCGAAGAACTTGTTACTTACATTTCACAGGAGAACTCTTCTGTGCCTTTCTTTTTTGACATTTTGTATTTGTTTCTGATATGTCCACGAATATATTTGTAGTTGAAAGCCTTGACAAGGTATTGTATAAAAATGTTAAAGAGGTATTAGGAAAATATTGTTTCTTGTATTTATTTTTCGTGACATTTTGACATGACAGAGTATTTCTTTTTGAGTGACAGCAAGTGGTTTTGGTTGCCACTTGAAAAGGTCGCTGTGTATTGGCTACATTCAATTAGGGACTCACAAAGACCACGTTCACGACCGCGATTTTTCCCGTTCCACTTTCTTTCCGGCGTTGCAATCGTAAACCCAAGTGGAACTGCTATTCGACCCACCTCATGACATGGGTCGTTGTCAGTGTTGTGTGATCGAAAATGTTGACCTCATTAGTGACGTTTTCGCCACGACCACAACGACTGCGGTCGCTTTGTGGAACGGCTAACGGAGCATTTTGGGCGTTGTGAGCTACTAATGGAACGCCCTGATTGTTGTTTTACTTTAGAGCCTGTCCGCACAGCGATATTTCACAGCACGATTCTTTCGCGTAATTCTGTAACACATTGAATATTATAGGAGTAGCCGCACACTGGCGGTAAAAAAATCGCGCGAGAAAAAAATCAGTGACTTGATGAAAATTGATCGCGAAGCGGTGCGATTTATTTTCGCGAGAATATTTTGTACCGTATAGAGTAAGTATGGCTATGTTCGCACTGTGGAATAAAATTCGCGCGATTCGCTCAGTCGTGCAACGTCGCTATTGAAAGTTGTAGTAAATTATCGAATGATTTTTGTGTCATTCTGTAATAGCCAAAAAACTTTTTGCTGTATTCCTTCCTTTGATGGGTCTCAATGCCGTAAGTGGGTGAATCCAATGTTCATGACATCTTTTGATACGTCTGTTACGCCACCTTAGCATTAGATAAATTAAAATCGGTTGTCCATTTTACACGTGCGTCTCAGCCTAGAACTGAATACTGAATAACTGAAAAAAATATTACGAAATTTTATTCGCAGCGCGTACTAGGTGTAATTCCGGTCGCGGAATTTAATACGCGTGAATAAAAATCGTTCTGTGAAATATCGCTGTGCGGACAAAGCCTAAATGTGTAACTGCGATAAGGATATTAATTTAGGTTAGGTTTCTGGATATTCAAAAGGGGTGAAAAATAGAAATTGAAAATTTAAATTTTGAGCAAGATTATCAGACGGGATAGATGAAAAGCGCAAGACTTAACTTTAAGACTGAATTATAAGACGGTCACTCTTTACTCTATGGATCATTTCAGTATTACCGAGAATAATGGCTTTACTTTCTATAATATATTTGAATTATATTAGTAACTAACTAACCGGTGTCTTCGTCTAGGTAGTCTTGACTTGGAATTCCTCGGACACAAATTATCGCGACTATCGTTTCAGTGAAAACTGTCGGAATAAGCAAATTTTTATGCATCCGACCATTTACAAACTGCTCCCGGGAAAAGTCCCGCGGGATTCCCGGTATAAAAAATATTACATAAAATCATCACTTACAATACACATTATTTTGTTAAATCTGGTTATATTAAATAATTCATAGAAATATTCCCCAGGGATTCTTAGGATTAAAAGTAACGCAGATTTTATGTCTATGAATTTGCTGTCGATCAGCGAAAACCGTATCGAAATCGGCCCAGTAGTTTTTACATGAATCCCGAACAAGAAATCTAACAAAAATGCAACGTATTCTACATCATTTATACAATACAATACAATATTCTTTATTGTACACCAACATTAAATGGAAAACAATAATACAAATACACAAAAAAACTTACTAAAAGGTTGTACAATGGGCGGCCTTATTGCTAAAAGCAATCTCTTCCAGGCAACCTTTCGATGGACAAGATCTTATTACACAGATGGCGTTGGCGTGCAGTTATATAGAACATTCTAGTTGATTTTTTAATTAGCTTCAATGTACAGATACGGCATGTTTAGAATTTTGTATTATTATAGATTGTAGATCAGGGAACAAATGATTCATCTGATGAATAATGTCTGGTTGATATTTTTACTTGGTTGCTTCTAACAGATCACCGTACGGGAACTTGTCATAGATCTTTGGTGTCGGGTCGTTGCACGCCCGAACCGTGGCCCAGAGCGATCTCATCCACGCCTCCACCGCCGAGTCAAGTAACCAAGTAAGTCAATGTTTCAAGTATAACTCTGAGAAAAGTAATATTTCCTTTACCTTCTTACAATATTTGGGGTCGGCACAATATGTTTTTTTTGTACTCCTCTATTCTGATATTCATCCTCTATCACACCACAAATCATATCACTCTTCACACAATCCAGAGAAAAATAATCATGCGTAAAGGGGCTACAGATGGTAGTACGTATTCTTCATATGTTAATGTGTCTAGATTAAATACTTGTTATACTAACATTAGCATCTGAACGCCCCTCTATTAGATTCGGATCTTAGTAGTTTTGGTGAATAAACAAGTTTATATATCATATATATATACCATATACATGTAATATATACCATACATATTTAAGGGACCATTTATGCTAGACCGTGTGGACGCTGGTGTCTCGTACGAGGAATGGATTTAAAGCTTTAAGAAAATTTTGTATAGTAATTGATGAACGAAGACGATTATACGACTCGCTCACGTAACTGTCTAGCAAATAATATCCATATAACGGATAGAAGATTTGACGCATCGGGCTGACAGCCCATTGTATGGAAATGATTGCTGTTGCCTGGTATTATGAATAAGATTGTTGTAGCTAGCAACGTTGTAGCGGGAGGCGGGGGGTTTGTTTGGCTTGAACCTGGCTACTGATGACTCCAGGTTGTTATGGCAGTAAATTCTAGGTCAAGGGTGATAGTCTTGCGGATGGCTAAATGCCCTACCACTTGTTCGTTCTTTGTAGTTGTCTTTTACGACAGCCCGCCGGGCTGCAGGAATCTCTATTCATTCCGTTCCTGTACGGATCGGTGGTGCTAGTTATAATGTTTGAAGTGAAACTTGTTGAGAATCGTTGTGATTTGAAACTCGGTGAAACAAGAACGCGACACTAAAAAGAATACATCTATAGGTCTAAGCCTGCGAGAGAATGAGTTAGAATACATTATATTTAATCATTTAAATATGCTCATACGGATAGAGTTGGGATTGTTTCGAAGTTTTTAGTTAGTACTTCAAATTTCGTGTTTTAAAGCTTAAATATTATTACGAGTAGCAGGACTCGAATTAAAATGCCGTTAGAATTACTATAGAATTTATTAGAACTATACAAACACGTATAACACAGGTACAAATATAACCGGACGCAATAAGTCCAAACGTAATGCACAATTAAAAAACACGCCCAAAGTCCGTCACTAAATGTACACACGTCTTGCCTCGCTTGTGTTATCGTTTTGACTGCCTCGCTCCTCCGTTCGGGCATTCCTTTTATCCTGTACAAATACAATATGTCTCGACACAATACTCGACCGCATAACAATTATTTCCAAGAATCACACCTGGCTAATGCCTACCATAAAAGATTACAATACACAATAGGCTGTTTTTCTAATTACAATTTTAAAACACAAAGTAAACAAAAGTAGTCCAAATGTCGAAAAGGTAATAAACTGCAGGTGTGACTTGGCCTTTGTCGGTCGTAACAATATATAACGATATATTAATTGAAATGTGACATCACGAAATTTATAATCCCTCCCATCCCTTGTCACACTTTGATTCACTTGTACTGCGTGTGAACTGCAAACATACATACAATTTTTTTATTCAGTCTCTCAATACATTCAATAAACATAATATTGTGTAAACTTTTAGAGCTCAATGCTGTTGCACCCTCGGCGTTGCTTGGGGACCAGAGTGTGAACTATGCCCAGCACCGGGTACTCCAGAACGAATGGAACTATGTACTGCTGCCAACTTGGGAGGGCCTGGAGGCAACATACCCGGTTTGATACCCGGCGGAGAAATCGGAAATGTGGGCATCGGGAACGGGGTGGATATCTATGGGGACGTGGACGAATGTGCAGCTATGCCTGGATTATGCGCTCCTGGTAGATGTGTCAACACTATAGGCAGGTTAGTGTCAACATTCTTTTTAAAGCTTTAAAGAGGTATTTTAGAATTTGGAATAAAACATTTCTTTAAACTAAAATTATTATTTGTCCTTCTAGTAACTTATTTAACTCTATGTCCGTGCTTTGAGACAGTGCTAATTCCGAGAAATCGATTGCATCTGGGCAGTGTATGGTTTCAATTCGCGATAACGCGTCCGCTGCTGCATTCCTTTCGCCTTTTATGTACCTAATATCTGTAGTAAATTCACTAACAAATAATAATTGTCTAGTCCGTCTCGGTGTTTCACAATTACTTTCTAACTTATTAAATGCATATATTAAAGGTTTGTGATCTGTAAATATGGTTAACTGATTTCCCTCGAAAAGATAGCGGAAATGTTTTATGGCCATGTAAATTGCGCATAATTCTCTATCATATTTGGAGTACTTTTGTTGAGCTTTGGTAAACTTCTTAGAAAAGTATCCCAAGGGTTGCCATAAACCGTTTACTTGCTGTTGCAGTACCGATCCTGCGCATGTATTTGATGCGTCAGTCATGAGAGCTAAAGGTACTTGTGCTACAGGATGCGCTAACGAGACAGAGTTTTTCAAACTGTCTTTACACGTTTGAAATGCTTGTATTGCGTCATCGTTCCATTGAATAATAGTTATATCTTTGCGTTTAGAACCTTTTAAAAATTCGTTTAATTTTGCTTGATGTGTGGCGGCGTTGGGTATACTTGCTCTATAGAAATTCACCATGCCCAAAAATCGTCTTAGTGCTTCTATGGTTTTTCGTAACGGGTATTCTGTAATTGCCCTAATTTTACTGTTAAGAGGACGAATTCCATCAGTAGAGACTTCGTATCCCAAAAATTCAATATTAGGTTTACAAAACTCACATTTAGCGATATTTATTGTAATACCATACTTCCTAAATCTGTCAAAAACTTGACGTAAATAAATTTTGTTTTGTTCTATACTGTCACTAGCAATGATAATGTCATCGACAAAGTTGAATAGGAAATCTAGGCCTTGTAACACATTATGGTTCATAAAACGTTGGAATGTTTGACTAGCGTTTCGAAGACCGAAGGTCATACGCGGGAATTCAAACAGACCAAAAGGTGTTATATAATGGCGGTTTTTTCAATGTCCTCCTTAGCAACTTTAATATAATGATAAGACTTATTTATATCTAATTTAGAAAAGACTTTTTTACCTGCCAATATGTAGGTGAAGTCGTGTAGACGAGGAACAGGGTAACGATCGGGCTTTGTGATGGCGTTGAGCCTCCGGTAGTCTCCACACGGCCGGATGTCTCCATTTTTCTTCGCGACCACATGTAACGGGCTGGACCACTCGCTTTTGGATGGTCTGCAGATGCCCATCTCCTGCATCATCCTAAATTCTTCCTTAACCTTGTGATACCTGTGAGGAGGAAGACGTCTAGCACGTGCATGAACAGGTAGACCTGTAGTTTCGATATGGTGGTATATAGTACTACTGCTATCGGTATCTGAGTCATCGTTATGAAATGGAATAGGCTTGGTTATGTCTGCGTACTCAGATAACATTTCGTATAAGGGATGATTGTTGCCCACTGTATTTACTGACGGTTCCCTATGCATGATTAAACTGCCGAGTGTTAACAACTTTGTTTGCTGATCAATTAATTTTTGTGCACTTAAATCTACTAATAATCTATAATGACGTAAAAAATCCGCGCCTAGAATAGGCTGTTTTACATTTGCTATTGTGGCGACCGAGGGTGGAACTGCCCAGCAGCGTAAATCAGTTTTAGAACTTTTAGAAAATACTAGACATTTCTGGAAGGAAAAGACAAGGACGGATAGATGTTAGAAAGGGATAGACGATAAAGGAAAGGAAGAGATAGATAGATGTTAGAAAGAGATGGACAATGAACGAAAGAAAGAGATAGATAGATGTTAGAAAGGGATAGATGTATAAACGAAAGTTCCCGAACAGAAGGTTCGGGAAAGAAGAGACAGAGATAGATATATGGTTTCTAGAAAATTCTTCCGGGTATATAAACAGCGTAAGGCGCGCCTACCGGGCAGTTTTAGAGTTGAAAGTTTAAGAGTTAAAAGTTGAGTCAGTCTAAGACGGTGAAGCAACAAGTGCGATACTAAAGAGTTGTTAGAGAAGATTAATAGAGTACAGAGACGAATCAAGTGGTGAATTTAGTGGCAAGTTTGGTGGATAGATACGTGAAGGAAGTGTGTAGCGTAGTTCGAGAGAGGAACCAGAGGCGAGCTACACGCGATAATTTCGGAGGTGGTCTACGCAATATCGGCGACGGTATTGAGGGTGTGACAACTTATCGTCGGAATTGTGCATCGTTGGTCGTGTGTTTAAGGACAGCAACTCTACAGGGAGCTACTGTGCGCGGCTTTGTAAGTCAATAAAAGCTTTTAAATTAAAAACTGGTGTTTTCTTCCAATTCACAAGTGCGTACCCCCGCTCGTACGTAACAATTTGGTGTCAGAAGTGGGATTGGAAGATAAAATGCCAGTAATGCCAAGAGACGGCGTCAACACCCGTGCTAGGGCCGCCGCCCAGCAACAAGAGAATTTGGAACCGGAGAGCTCTGTGAAAGAAAACCCGGGGAAGTTAAACGATCCTGTTGAGGGGACTTCAACCGATTCATCGAGTACGCAGCCACCTAAATCGGAGGTCTGGGCATTGTTCGAGCAGATGCGAGCAATGCAAGAAGAACAGGCCCGCCGACAGGAGGAACAGCTGCGAGCGATGCTGGATGAGCAAGCCCGCCGTCAGGAGGAGCAAGCCCGCCATCAGGAGGAGCAGCTACGAGCAATGCTAGAGGAACAAGCCGTTCGCTTGAGAGAAGATCAGAGGACCAGTGAAAGCAGCATCCTAGAGGCTATCAAAGATAGTGCACAGGCAGTTGAAGAGGTACGGAATAAGCTTCAAGAACATGAGGAATGTCTATTTGGATATGAGGAACGAATTTCGGCCATGGAAGAAGATTTGCAGAAAATAAAGGTAAAGGGTGTGCCAATGCCAATAGGTACAACCTCCTATGCAACGAATTTTAAGGCACCCCCTTATGATGGAGCATCTCCATGGGCAGCGTACAGGCGGCAGTTTGAGGCCGTGGTACAGATGAATGGATGGGATAGCGAACAAGCCAGGACTGCGCTTATTTTGGGACTCCGGGACAAAGCAATGAATGTATTAGAAGCTGTCAGTAAGGATACCTCTTACGAGCAGCTAATGGAAGCTCTGGAATCACGTTTTGGTGACTCTCATTTAGAGCACGTATTTCGAGCCCAACTTCGTGAGCGTTATCAGAGACCTAATGAATCGCTGCAGCAGTGGTCACTGGAGGTGGAGAAGCTGGTACGAAAGGCATATCAGAGCTCGCCTTCTACACTTGTTAACAGCATACTTCTTCAAACGTTTGTTGACGGTATATCTGACGTTGAGATAAGAGCAGCTGTACGATTAGGCCACCACGATAACATGAGGGAGGCTTTGGCGCACGCTTTAGAGGTCGAAGCTGTTCGTCGAGATTCGAGGAGTGGACGCATACGTGAGATCACGACGGGCGATGATTCCATGGGAGGTCGGAGGACATTTACCCTCAGATGTTATGCCTGTGGGGAGCGAGGACATTTCCGAAACAGGTGCCCAAGACGACCTTATGAGGGGCAAAGAACTGACGCTTCTGTATCAGAAAGAGCAAACAAAGCTAGAGGTGCGAGAACGATACAGGCTGGCAGACAAATTACCCCGGAAATTCGGATTTATCAAAGTTCAAATGGGAATAGTTTAATGGTTAATGGGATAGTGAATGGAGTTGCTTGTCTACTAACTATAGACACTGGAGCAACGCGTACAGTTATTGGACCGCAGTTATTGAGGAAAAATGGAAAAGTAACTAATGAAGACAACACTGTTGAGCTAACAACGGCTACTGGCCAACGGATACCGGTAAAAGGAGAGCAGAAAGTAGCTATCAAGATTGGTGAAAAGCTTTTCTGGCAACAAGCAGTTATAGCCGACATTATAGGGGAATGCATAATCGGTTTAGATTTCCTCAGAAGGCATCGGTGTACACTTGATATAGGAAACGGCAACCTCAAGTGTGGAGAAATGGAAGTTCCAATAAATGGCGGATGTAAAGACGCGGTCTGGCTAAGAATTAGTAAAGAAAATCAAAGGAAAAAGAAAGTGCACCGAAATGGGTTTCAGAAGCAAGTTTTGGTAGATGCGCCGAGGCTACGACGAGATCGCCAGAAACAACGATCTGAAGGGGTGCCGCGTGAAGTTGCTAGCGAATGTTACGGACAAACCATGAGGGTCATGTCAGAGGAACGCTGGTCTGGTTATACAGGAACATGGCATAAGGCGGACCGAAGGAAGAAGAGGGTTAAGAGACGAGCTACAACGGCGAATACTGGGGACTTAGTCAAGGATGTCCAGAAAAGACATCGGAGGCGGTGCCCTTCAGCATTGCGATGGTGTCGTGAGGAGTCACGGGCAGATGTGGGGAGCTTTCCACGAGAGTCTTTTTGGGACAGCGTTGGAGCAGCTATGTGGAGAAACGGAGTTACGAAGAGTCCTGCCGGGGAAGTCCATGTGGGTCGACCAGCGAAAATTCAATGTTCTAACGATGCTCGGGACGAGCACGTTTTAGGAGGGGGTAGTGTGGCGACCGAGGGTGGAACTGCCCAGCAGCGTAAATCAGTTATAGAACTTTTAGAAAATACTAGACATTTCTGGAAGGAAAAGACAAGGACGGATAGATGTTAGAAAGGGATAGACGATAAAGGAAAGGAAGAGATAGATAGATGTTAGAAAGAGATGGACAATGAACGAAAGAAAGAGATAGATAGATGTTAGAAAGGGATAGATGTATAAACGAAAGTTCCCGAACAGAAGGTTCGGGAAAGAAGAGACAGAGATAGATATATGGTTTCTAGAAAATTCTTCCGGGTATATAAACAGCGTAAGGCGCGCCTACCGGGCAGTTTTAGAGTTGAAAGTTTAAGAGTTAAAAGTTGAGTCAGTCTAAGACGGTGAAGCAACAAGTGCGATACTAAAGAGTTGTTAGAGAAGATTAATAGAGTACAGAGACGAATCAAGTGGTGAATTTAGTGGCAAGTTTGGTGGATAGATACGTGAAGGAAGTGTGTAGCGTAGTTCGAGAGAGGAACCAGAGGCGAGCTACACGCGATAATTTCGGAGGTGGTCTACGCAATATCGGCGACGGTATTGAGGGTGTGACAACTTATCGTCGGAATTGTGCATCGTTGGTCGTGTGTTTAAGGACAGCAACTCTACAGGGAGCTACTGTGCGCGGCTTTGTAAGTCAATAAAAGCTTTTAAATTAAAAACTGGTGTTTTCTTCCAATCCACAAGTGCGTACCCCCGCTCGTACGTAACACTATAATAAATTTCCATTGAAATTTTTTTCTTAGCCTAAGATTTAATACTAAATGTTTAGTGCCGTAAGTATGAATTTCAGTGCCATTTGCTGCAAATAACTTATAATCCGTAGGTTGACTTACATTGTTATAACGCTTTTTCACGGGTATAACCGATACGTTGGCGCCGGCGTCTACCAGAAAACGCATGCCGGAGTTGACATCCGTAACACACAGGCGGTGGCTTGAAGTATCGATGCAGTTATCCGCCGCTGTCTGCACCGATCCTAGTTTTCCGCATTGCGGGATTCCGGACCTTGGGGTTCCATATTCGCCGATCCATTGTTCCAGTTGCATGGTTTAATGCATTTCATAGCTCGGTTTCGGAAACGAAAATGGTAAAAGCATACCCAGTCTGCACTCGAAGGGTTGCGCCGTTGTGCTGACGTTACACGTTGCCGGTTCCTAGAATTGCTCCGCTCTCTTTGATAGCGAGAATATCGGTTTGGTGTCCTTCTTCTACTTAACTCGTCGACCCTCTGGTTGAGTTTAGCAATTTCGGCTATCACTTGGTCACTGCTGGAAGTGGTTCCCACTGTTTGTGTTACCTGGTGAATGGTGTCACCGCTTCCCGACGTTTCCATGACGCTGTCTGCTAATTTTGCCAATTTATCCAGATGCGCTACTTCGCTAATCGTTAAGATTGCTCGTACTGCTGGTGGAAGGTGTCCAGTCCACATAATACGCAGAGTTTGTTCCGGGAATTTGTCCTGTGCTAAGTCTTTCATTTTTCGCAACAGTTGTGAAGGTTTTTGATTTCCAAGGTCAATTTCACTAAGTGTAGTTTCTGAACTTTACGTATTTCTGATTCTTCATATACAGTCAATAATCTTTCTTTAAGTGCTGCATATGGTTTCTCTTGCGGCGGTTGAAGAAGTAGATCTGTTACCTGCTGTATGCTTTCTTTGTTCAATTTAGTTACGACCAAATTGTATTTGTTGCCTTCACTTAACTTTTGATTGGCCACTATAGCGTCGAATTGTGCAAACCATAAACGTGGTTGGTCCATCCAGAAGTCAAGAATTCGCGAAGATACAGTAATCTGAGCTAAATTGCTGTATTCAGCGATTTCCTGTTTGGTGCTGGCCGTGGCCGGCGCTTGCGTCGCTGGCGGTTGTTCCCAACTCATTTTCTATTACGTAATAATGTCACTATAGATGTTCACAAAAATGTTCACTTTTTACGCGTATTTTGTTTTTTTTTCGGAGGTCACCAATTTCGCGACAATTTCGCGATGTGATGCTGCGATCCGCGATGAGGTTTGGGATAATTTAAAAGTCGAATATTTTAACTTATTTTATTACCCCAAAGCGACAACCTCACTCACGCTTGGGTCGGCTCGCAGTGGCCGCCCGCCTTTCATACATCTCCTTGCACGATGCATTTTGCTTACCTAGCACGCTTACATATTCCCTACAAATCCACTTATTTAAGACAATTTTGGCTGATATAAAAACCCGTCAAGTGTCTGCCTGTCCACGCACATCGAAGGTTTCCATAGTGGCAAAAGATTTTCTGTATATGCTATATATAGCGTGCTATATATGCTATATATAGCGTGCTATATATGGTGTTCCATAAACTGCGATATTAATACTTTATTAATCACTCACGAATACCTATATATTATATTAAATCAAGTTTAAATGGTTTTAAACTTCAATTTTGTTCCTACGTTTCAACCACTTTTCAGTAGCAATTCTGATCACAAATAAATGTTGCGAGTTGCGAATAGATAAACTTATTAAGTGTTATTGATTTAAGTTTAACTGCGGCAAATCGACCTACAAATTTAAATATCTTTGGACTATGGCATTGAGTGCACTGACCTTTATTATTACCACTGCATAGGCTGCTGTCACTTTTGGTGCTTATTCGATTGGCGCCATATTGGCGCTGATAGTCAAAGCGGTGAGTGCGAGAGTTCCAGAAAACTAAAAAGATACTGGTGTTGTTGTATTAGTGGCAGACTGCCGTAAGCGGTGCTTCAAATTAACACACAAATCTGCTTGTCATTCATATGCAGCAGCTAGGAGCGCGATAAGAATAGAGGTCATTCTCGAGAGACAGGTAAAAAAATTGCAACTGTGATCAATTTAATGAGGAAATAATTATTTTTCCAGCTTCCGTTGCGTGTGCGGGCGGGGTTACAAAGCGAACGGCGACGTGTGCTCGGACGTGGACGAGTGCAGCATCAGGCCGCCGCCCTGCGAACAGCTCTGCAAGAACACCGACGGATCCTACGAGTGCTTCTGTCGATCCGGCTACGAGGTATACATGAATGTAATTCACACACCAAGTGTACAGTAAAAGTAATTCTTGAAAAAGGTGCTAAGCTGGAAAGAGCTAAGAATGCATAGCAAGTAGCACACTGTCATTTTAAGCTTGTACTTTCCTGCGCATACCAAATCTGGCGATTGGAATGATAAGTTGTGTAAAACTGTATTGTTCTTTCATGGGCTTAATCTTGGATTTGTGGTCAGGTGGACGAAGATGGAGCCAACTGTCGCGACATTGACGAGTGCGAGCGCGGCAGCCACACGTGCCAGCAGATCTGCACCAACACCGAGGGCTCCTACGAGTGCTCCTGCCAGGACGGATACGAGAAACGCGGAGACGCCTGTGTTGGTCGGTATATCCGCAATTTATTCACCTTTCTCACTTCGTTATTTTCTCAGAAGTTTTAGAAGGGCTATATATAACTCATTATTTTGAATCCACTTCGCAAGCCAAAATTAACGTCCTTATTGAGATTGGTTGGAAGAAGAAAGGGTGGAAACCAGACCCCGTGCTTGAAAATGAACACTCCCAATGTAACCAGGATTTTACACGCGGATCAGTGATGATGAAATTATATAAGGAAATGCTTTTGTTACTAATTATTGTCCATAGATACCTTTTCGGTAATTTTTTTGTCAAAATATTTTCTCGCATGTGGTTTCATTCGTGTAATGTAGTATATAGCTACTTAGGCAATCGCGAAATTCGTGCTTTTCAAAATGATAATTTCCGTCTTAGCACTTCACGTATTTCCTAGTTGACATTACTTCTCTTTTGTCTCGCAAGAGAACTCAAAAAATGGTTACAACGCAGGTTATTACAGTATGTGTAAGATTTAAATGGGTCTAAAATTAAGTAAGCTCTGTGAGTTGACGTGCATCCAGTTAAGTATTAATGTTTAATGCACCTGATAGTGTGTAGTGCGAAAGAGATAGTATATCAGTCTGGATAGCAGTCGAGTGAGAGCACAATATTCTTCTTATATGACATTATAATTGTGTTTTGCATAGTCTCTTGCACAAACTTCAAGAATGCGTTTTAAATTTTTACTCGTACTGTCTAAGGTGATAGGGCATTGCCCGACGGGATGGCTACCACCCCTAGTCTAGAGTATGCCGCCATAACAACTTTGAGTTGTATTCCGGCTGACGTCAGTGGCTAGGTTCCAGTTTCTCCTTCAAGGGCAGCAGCACATTGGCAGCACCTCTGGTATTGCTAATATCCATATGCGACGGCAACCACTTTCTATCACAGTTGGGCCTGTCTACTGTGCTTCAGAAATAATTTTTTTTTTTACTAAATATTACACCGTCAAGATGGACTGTGCCGGTAGAGACTGTATGGGGAAAGCGTAGGACTGGAAGATGTGTTCCAATCTTGGGGAGGCCTTTGACAATTGACGACGACGCTTATACCTCAATAACGATTGTGTTGCAGATGTGAACGAATGCCACGAGGAGGGCCTCTGCCCGGCGCCCGGCAAGTGCGTGAACCTGCTGGGCTCGTACCGGTGCGTGTGCCCGCGCGGCTTCCGGCTGGACCTGGCCGGCAGCAGGTGCCTGGACCGGGACGAGTGCGAGGACGGCCGCTGCCAGTCGCCGTGCAGGAACTACGCGGGAGGGTACCGCTGCGACTGTCCTGCAGGTGAGCTGTTTATATCTTCAATACAGTTTGATTATTGTGCATTAAATAATTTTAATGATTCAATTATTGTGTTAGGATATTTATCTACCATTGATTATGTTATTAATCCGTCAATTGTGAACCGTTTTTCAATATTTATTTTCTTATGGAAAGGTAATAAATAATTCCAAATTGGTCCCATTGTTACCATGACAGGAACTAATGATTCCGAGGAATTAGAAAAATCTCACGTAAATTGATAACGGGCTTCTTCGTAACACGATACCTTCATAAATTCTAAACCGATTTTTTTAATTTATTTATTTGTAAGCGTATACACCCGAAGTGTTCCCATGATTACCAAGTCAGGATCTGAGGAGCGAATCGCAGGCAAATCGAGGACAACCTTTGTTGACGAGCGTCAACAGGAAGTGTGAGATATCAACCTTGTATGCGCTTGCCATTGGTATAATTTCTACAGCTCACGCAACTAAAAAGTTGCAAATATTTTTTTCGATTTTGTGTTTGTTAATTTTTATTATCTTACTAGAAGTAATAGGTAATAATAATTGAGTGAAACATATTTAATTTAAAGCAAAGCTGCAACCACAGTATTCTTGTATTACCAATACACAAACATAATCTTTGACGGAACATAGAAATGCTTTTATTCCTCATTCAATCAAGTGTGACACCTTGGACTCCAGGCGACCAAACATTACGCTTATTACGCATCACGGTTGCCGTCGTGATATCTTGCGGGCTGTGATCTAAGTCTAGATATCCAGGTGCTAAATGCTAAATATTTCTCGTTGAAGGTACCACCCGCTCTTCGTCCGGCATCTGCGTACCCCAGGACGCGTGTTCGGCCGGCCCGTGCGCCGGCGCCCCGTGCTTCGCGGTCGGAGGGACGTACCGCTGCGGGTGCCCCAACGGCTACGGCTGGGACGCCGGACACGCTGTTTGCTTACAGGTGAGTTAACCTCTGCTGATGATGACGCACATAACGTCGCCTTAAGTGACGGAATATGGGATGGGACCAAAGTGGAATAAAGAGACTTGTATGTGGGAAATCTTGAGCTGATGATAATGTCTTGAAATGGTTGTTCACTAAAGTCACTCGGCTTTTTTAATGTCAAATTGTCATCACGATTACGAAACATGTGCGCGCGCGTGTTTACCCTATGACACTTCGAATGCAACTGGTGGCCCGTTCCAAGGATGGTTCCGGCAGAGGATGCGTCATCTAGTGATGTGCGTTTCTTTTAGTGACGTGACTTTGAATTAGAAAGTCGCGCTGTTTTGCATGAACAGCTGGGCTTAAGTTTTTTTATTCTAGGAAGACGGATAATACACTTATGTTCGTCTAAAGAGGAGCTTTGCCGCCAAAGTGGACTGGCAGGTTTCATAACGCAGCAAGCTCCCTTACGCTATTTTGCTTCAACGCCAGCACCTGCTAAAGAAATCGAACATAATAATATTATGAATTTAAGAGTAGAAAAAACTACATGCTTCCTGTCAGAATTCTATGCCACATCATTGAAAGGAGACGAGGCTGCTTTAGGTACTGTACTATCAAGGCTATAGAAACAGTTTAGGTATCTTGAGAGACTATCATCCGTGTAGAAATGGAGAAAGAATGCAATTTCCTGCGGCCGGGCGGCCTGTCGTAAGAGGCGGCAAAACAACCCATAGCCAGGCGGTAGGATATTTGACCGACTGAATGGTTACCACCCCTGGTCTAGGGTATGCCGTCATAACAACCTTGAGTTGTGTTCCAGCATTAGTGGCCAGTTTCCAGTCTCCCTTAAGAGAGCAGGAGCGCATTTGTAGCACCTTTGATGTTGCAAATGTCCATAGGCGATGGTAACCGCTTTCCATCAAGTGAGCCGTCTGCCTGTCTGCTGAACTTATGCAAAAAAGACTGTAATTATTCAGTTTTAGTCCTATGATGTGACATATTAATATCTCTTAAACACTTGAGTGGCATTCTTAATTTATGTTAATGTTGAACATTAATCGTATTTCATACAGAGAATGAGAATTTCTTTTATTTGCAGGAGGTCAGCAGACAGGCAGATGGCCCACTTAATGGAAAACGGTTACCATCGCCTATGGACATTTGCAACACCAAAGGTGCTAGAAATGCGCTCCTGCTTTCTTAAGGAAGACTGGAACCTGGTCACAAATACCGGAACACAACTCAAGGTTGTTATGGCGGCATACTTTAGAGCAGGGGTGGTAGCCATCCAGTCGGGCAAATGCCCTACCACCTGGCTGTGGGTTGTTTTGTCGCCTCTTACGACAGGCCGCCCGGCCACAGGAAATTGCGTCAGCATTATCTCTGGGTCTCGATTACGACTAAAATTGGCAATAGAATCGAATTGCAATCGTAATTTTTTAAAGGTTTTGGTAGTCTGTAAACAATCTAGAATGCAAGAATTTTGAGAAAGTAATTTCAATTTGGACAAGTATACCTAAAAGCTTAGGGCCTTACTTATAAGAATCTTGTTAAGAAAGTATTTGCCATCTCTTAAATAAGAGACTCTTAATCCCTTAATCAATGGCTGTTTCAAATAAAACTTGCCGTCTTGCCTCTTAACAGTCACTTAAACTACCTCTCGATGTTGGTTATTTTTGACAGTTAACTAAGTAACTCATAAGTTACTTTACCACCACCTCTTATCCTTAAGAGGAGTTTATGGGTAAGATTTTCGTTAATCAGTTGCTGAGCAGTTTCTAAAAATGTAACAAATGATTATAAGTAAGGCCATTAGTGCATGGATGAATGTAAGGATATTGTGATGATAAACCATGTTCGCGTACAGTTGGCTGGTGGATGCGCAACTGCGAGCTGTCTCTTCGGTTGTTCGGCTTTCGGTGATTCGTACCAGTGCGGGTGTCCCACTGGCTACCAGCTGGTGGGAGCGGGTCACTGTCTCACTGCACTGGACGGGGCGCTGCCGCCCGACGACATCGGGGACGCTCCCGTCTTCCCCGTCAGGGATCAGTACAAGATCGGCGGGAAGGAGGAGCTAATATCCAACGAAGGGTGCTTCAGTTGTAAGGTAAGATCAATTCACGAAACTGTCATCTACTGTGGTGATTTTCTGTGACTTCCCTAGCGTAGATTTTGAATACGTATTCCGTGGGGATTCTTGTGTTTTTTGTTGCAGATCTTTAAATTATTTCATACTAAATATCATTAGGACAGGTTTAGGTCTGGGAGTGACATTAGACTGAATTGTTTAAGATTTAATAGTCTTACTGCGGTTTGTTTAATTACTAATACTTAAACTTAACTATTAAACTTTTTTACATTACCGACCTTCACATAAATACAATTTTTTGTAACAAAAACAAAAGCGACTTTACTTTTTTACTTTGTAGTTGTGCAGATCCTTCAATAGCTTTAGAAATAATATATTAAGCATCTGTAGAAATTTTACAACTGGCACGCGTGTTCAAATTTGCCATCTCGCCCTTCAGTGTATATGCTTTTCAACAAGAGTTGCTCACGATTTCCTTGCAATCACTAATCTGATTCTGACTTGATTATCTGGGTAGTATATATACACTTACGAGTAAAGAAAAAAAAATGAACATCGGTTTACTCAATATCGTGTTACGAATAAGTTGGTTAATAATGTTTGTGAGTTTCTCTAATTGCTTGATAAAGGTAGAATCACAAAACAGGTATATGACAGTATTGCCAATGGTAGAGCTGTTGCCGGTAGACCGAGACGAACATACCATGAACAGATATCAGAATTGTTAAAGAAAGGTCAGGTAAAAAGCATTTCAAATAAACGCGCATGTATAAAGAGGTTAATGAAAGTAGGTGAAGCGAAAGTTGTTTGTCAGGATCGTCGCAAGTGGAGATCCATAGTCTCTGCCTACTCCCATGGGAAACAGGCGTGATTTTATGTATGTATGTAGATCTTGATATAGTAACAATGGGGCCGATTTAGTAGTATAAGCTTTCGATGAAAAAATGAAACTCTGTTCACAATTGATGGAGAAGTCGGGTAGTGCACAGATTAAAACAACATACAGACGGATTGAGAACCTCTTCTTTTTGGAAATTGGTTAAAAGGGAACTAAAAAATAAATACATATAAAATCTATATTTTTAGATTAAATATAAAAATAATATTACCATTTCTTTAAACAGGTGAATGGGAGGAGAAGAAGAGCACCAGATGAAGCTATTATATACGCCAATGGAACAACCGTTGTCAGAAAACGCAAACGACGCAGTCGCCGTAAGTAGAAATATTCTTTTCTTAAATCTAATGTCGAAGCAACTTGGAGGTGTGTTACTTTTATTTACTGAAGCCAGAACGAAAGAAATATTTATAATACGGGTCCACTTACCAAAGAATAATAAAACTTAATGTGGTATTCCAGGCCGCCGTTCGATCCTCGAACCTGACGTCGAGATGATAGTAGTAACGGCAACTCCAAAACAGACGTGGGGCAGATCCCCACTCATGCGCATAATCCCAGCCGAGGGTGGGGATAAGCCCCACTACAAGATCTCATACGGAGACGAGGGCAAAGACTTCATTCTGTCCAAACGCGACGGTGCTTGGGCGTTACGCTTAAGGAAGCATCTGAAGTCTGATGCAGTCCTGGAAAGGCAGTTGGAGCTCGAAGCGAGGTTCGTGCCGGTGCCGGAGATCGGCAGGAGGCGCAGGAGACGGCACGTGGACACCTCGGTGCCGGCGCCGCTGAAGCTGTATGTGTCGGTGCGCGTCGCGCCAGCAAAGCGTTGAGTTCGGCTTATGTAGTGAGACTTGTTTGGACGGTGTTGCCATTTGTCTTATTTCAAAGTTGCCATATTAACACATAAGTACATCTAAGGTCGCGTCAGCACGGTATTCATGCATTAACTGGTATCTGAGATGAGAATTGGTTCAATTAAATATTTACCCGTTTAAATGCATATTCATTTGAACGGGTTGTCTTCTTTACATATGTGCAGAGATTTGAATGTGTGCAAGGCTTGAAACCGGATAAAATTCGAACCGGTTATAACCTAAGTAGAAAGGAGTTTTTCTTTTCAGTTTTGTTCTTTCTTTTACCTTAAATTTAATGGATTCAGGAACAAAAGTTCGTTAAATAGATAATTATTGTCCTGTAAACCGGTTTTGGACGGTTTTCGCCGCACTTTATAAGTTCAATGTGGTATAGTTTTCAATCGCACATAAACATAATTTTATTGGAAACTGTTGTCATATAGAGAAAGTTATTCGCGCATAATATACCGGTTTGTGAAAGTTTAAATAATAATACTCTTTGTAACATTTATACTCGAGACGAAATAGTTGAATAAAACCGGTTATAACTATAACCGGTAAATTACAACCGGTTTCAAACCTTGTGTGTATGTTAAGAAAAACATCTAGATGAAAGTAGCTTCAGTGGTCCCAAATCTTTTAATGTTTTTTTGGGTTTGATATGTCTCAATAATAATAAGATCGTTAAAGATCGCATAAAGTAGTTTTAATGCTTTTTTAAGATTCGATACTTAAAGAGTGCAGCTTTTTTAAAGCTTATAAAATTAGTTAAATAAAATACTGTGGTACTTTGAAAAACACGTTGCGACACCCATGAATATTTTGAAGTCACTGCCATATTTAAGCGAGAAGCAAATCCACTGCCAACTTGTGTTCGAAATTGGGACCATTCCATGAATTTTCAATAATTCCATTTTGAAACGTTGGCTTGAAATCTCAGTATAAAATTAACAATTATTATTGAAATATTTAGATTAGTCTACTAATTATTGGTAATCATAATAAATATTCTCAACAATCATGGACCTTTAGATAAAAATATGAAATTACTGCAAATTTAAGAAAAAAGCTTTTAGATGAAACAACGTTTTTGCTTTTTTTTATCCATTTTAATTTTTGAGTACTTTGTAACCATATTTACTTACAGAATTAGCCATCTATCAAATGCCAGTGAATAATTTGTAAGTTCTTCGTGTTTTATTTTTCTTATGTTATGGGAATTATATACTGAAAATAATCGTTTAAAAAAATCAATCAAATAAATTGTCCATGCTTCGGTACTTTCAGTGCACGAGACAAAGTCTCAGTGTGCCGAGTTAAAATTCCCTATTTTTTTTAGAAAGACTCCATTCACTTGCAACATTATTTGTGCCTTTGTGTGCGTGTCTGCGAAAGTAATTTGATGGCGCTCACGCACACGTCGATCGGTTTTGTGCTTCAACTCTGAATGTAATTTTGTAGGAAACTGTCTTTTGGTATATACTCTAAGATTTAAATTCAAAGCCGCGTAAATCAAGAACAAAAATTATATATTTTTACATATTTAAGATAGGTCTATGATTTGTTACTACTGTGATTAGATATCAAAAAAATAAGAGAACAGAGGACCAGTATGACTTGGAGATTAGAATTCTTTGTGCCATAAATAATGGTTTGGTTTTGCCAGGATAATTTGCACCAGCTTTATTAACATATTTGCATAATAATCCTTGAAATTAGAGTCGTGTAATCAATGTAAAATTGTCGATAGTCTCACTACTTAAAATCATGAATGTATTGTCGTATGAAGAAAAGAAAGAAACTAAATATAGACTGGTTATGTTTTGTGTACGCGATGGAATGTTGTGTCGATGGTAATATTTATGAAATGCGGAATATTAATTTAAATGAAAATGGATTTTATTTTTTTACACAAAAAGTGTATGATGGCGATGAGAAACAATGTTAAAAAAGTATTGTTATAATTTATAAGGAACATCGTTTAGTATTTCAGGAGTTAAATTATTTTCGATTATGTTGTTATGATTAAATTTGGTGTGTTTAAAGTGATTATTTATGGTAATGTTAGCTGTCGCTCAAAATATTTCCAAAATTTCACCATCGGATCGTCATGCAGGCGATCTCGTCGGCAGTATTAAGAATAAATGTGTGAGATGTTTGTATGCATAATACTTAGTTAGAGATCGAAAAATCAACTCGACTCGAAACATATCGATGTATAATTGTCGATAATTTTATAATAACGAACGATACATCACTAGTTACTTTGCCATTGATTAAACCAGTGTATAGTTGTTTTGCAATTAAGCTTAATTTAAGTGAAGCTAAGTTAGAAGTAAGTTGGATGAACTTAACAAAATGTTTTCTTCATATCTGTGCTATGAAAGTAAGTTGTTAATTGTCCAAGTTAAGCTAAGTTAGCAGCATTTTAAGGAGTAAGAATGATCTAATAATATATGTTAAGTCATAATAATTTTATTATATTATTTATTTTTATTTCACATTCTTAAGTTTATTTTAGAATAAATAAAGGATGTCTACTTACTATTATGTGAAACATTGATAATCCTATTTAACGACTAATGCGTTTTAATGGCAATTTTATATTTTTTTAGAGAGTTAGTGAGAATGTCAACGCAATAGATTCTCTTGTAAATATGTGTATACAAAGTAAATTTATTAAAAATCTAATATACATGATCAATTGAAGATGTTTTATTGCTACTAATACATACTACATTATAGACTTGTGTAATTTTATCAGTCACTAATTGTTATACTCCTGGACTTAGGTCTTCCCATTATGGTATGGAAGGTCTTGATGTGCAGGTTTCCTCTCGAATTTGTTTTCACTCTTGAAATTGTAATAACATTTACATTAGAGCAAACAATGTCTAAGTGGTACATTCCCGACCAATATTCGAATCCATGACTTCTGTTATATTAATGTACTTTGTGAATCTATGTTATTGCAATAATGTATGAATACGAAAACGTTACCCAAAAAAGTATTAGGTTACTAAAAAAAATTAAAAAAAAAATAATTAAATAAATAAACATACTAAATAAGTTATGGCCTGTCCGCACAGCGATATTTCACAGAACGATTTTTATTCGCGCGTATTAAATTCTGCTACCGGAATTACACCTAGTACGCACTGCGAATAAAATTTCGTAATATTTTTTTCAGTTATTCAGTATTCAGTGCTTGGCTGAGATGCACGTGTAAAATAGACATCCGAACAAAAATTTTAATTTATCTAATGCTAAGGCGGCGAAACAGACGTATCAAAAGATGTCATGAACATTGGATTCACCCACTTACGGCATTGAGACCCATCAAAGGATATATCAAGAGTTACGAAAATACAGCAAAAAGTTTATTGGCTATTACAGAATGACAAAAAAATCATTCGATAATTTACTACAACTTTCAATAGCGACGTTGCACTACTGAGTGAATCGCGCGAATTTTATTCCACAGTGCGAACATAGCCATACTTACTCTACACGGTACAAAATATTCTCGCGAAAATAAATCGCACCGCTTCGCGATCAATTTTCATCAAGTCACTGATTTTTTTCTCGGGCGATTTTTTTACCGCCAGTGTGCGGCTACTCCTATAATATTCAATGTGTTACAGAATTACGCGAAAGAATCGTGCTGTGAAATATCGCTGTGCGGACAGGCTCTAAAGTAAAACAACAATCAGGGCGTTCCATTAGTAGCTCACAACGCCCAAACTGCTCCGTTAGCCGTTCCTCAAAGCGACCGCAGTCGTTGTGGTCGTGGCGAAAACGTCACTAATGAGGTCAACATTTTCGATCACACAACACTGACAACGACCCATGTCAAGAGGTGGGTCGAATAGCAGTTCCACTTAGGTTTACGATTGCAACGCCGGAAAGAAAGTGAAACGGGAAAAATCGCGGTCGTGAACGTGGTCTTTGTGAGTCCCTAATTGAATGTAGCCAATACACAGCGACCTTTTCAAGTGGCAACCAAAACCACTTGCTGTCACTCAAAAAGAAATACTCTGTCATGTCAAAATGTCACGCAAAATAAATACAAGAAACAATATTTTCCTAATACCTCTTTAACATTTTTATTCAATCCCTTGTCAAGGATTTCAACTACAAATAAAGGTTTTTGGTTTATTTTGGCTGTTTTTATATTGATTACTGGCTTTTTTTGAACTTTGAAAGGATTTTTCGATTTCGGACTTATGATAGAAGTGCAACATTAGCGAAAAAATCAGTGAAAATAAGTGAGGTTATGTTTATTAAAAAAAGTTTATTTCAAGCTCGCCGGACCTTAATGGTTGTAGTAAAGTTAAGTATTCCTCCCCCCTTCCCCACTTCACCACCCCGCTACTTGAAATTCCTGTATAAAGAAGCTATACATTTACCAAAAATTTTATATTCATTGAATAATGAAAAACTAGATATTGCCTGCGACTTCGTCTATGTGAAGTTTGGTTATTGTTTTTCCGAAGCAACTCTAATGTTTTGGGATAAAATTCCATAGGGGATTTGTGAATCTAAACAGTGACGTTTATCATTACATGCCCACTTTCTGAAGTTTTATTTGTTTAATTACTATTGTACTTCTCTTTTAGGTATTGGTCTTTCAACAATTTATAAAATTGTACAAGAAGGCGAAACGGCTGCAGAAACGGGTAGGTACCAAAATTACAACACCAGGAAAATCGAGACGAAGGACATGTGGCAAAATTGACGTGGACAGTTTTGATCAAGGGGTAATCAGGCGAAAAGTGCATGAATTTTATGCGTTTAAAAAGGAATTGCCTACTATAAATAAACTACTTACAGTACTGAGAGATGAAATAAATTTCAAAGGTGGCAGGGAAACACTTCGAAAATTGTTGCGATAAATTGGCTTTCATTATCGAAAAACACAAAGCAAACGCAAGGTTTTAACGGAGCGTAATGATATTTCGGCGTGGAGAGCTAAATATTTGCAAGAATTAAAACAAAACTCATTATCAGCAAATCCTCGTCCAGTAGTATACTTAGATGAGACGTATATACATTCATCACATACCACTAATAAATGTTGGCAAAGTCAAGAAACAGATGGAACTCTAAAACCTGTGTCTAAAGGGCAACGTTTTATTATTGTTCATGCAGGTGGAAAAATGGGGTTTGTCCAAAACGCTAATCTTGTATTTAAGTCAAATACAAAAAGCGGGGACTACCACGATGAAATGAACAACACAAACTTTAAAAAGTGGTTAACTGACAAATTACTACCAAATCTTGAAGAACCATCCTTGATAATAATGGACAACGCTCACACCTATCACAGCATTCGAGTGAATAAAACACCAACTACAAACACAAACAAACCTGAAATTCAAAAATGGTTAACTGATAATCACCTCGATTTCACGTCAGAATTAACCAAACCACAGTTGTTGGAGAGTGTCAAACGAAATAAACCTAACCCTGTGTATGAAATTGATAGTTTATTAGCACAACATGGCCACAAATGCTTACGATTACCAGCGTATCATTGTGATCTAAATCCCATTGAGATGGTATGGAGTTCAATGAAAAGGAAAGTAGCAGAAATAAACATAGAGCACAAAAATCAAAATATGCAAAAATTAATAACTGAAGCGTTCAATTCTATTGGTAACTCAGAATGGCAAAAATATTGTGCTCATGTGAATAAAATTGAAGAAGAATATAGACGAAAAGACGTATATTTAGATCAGCCCTTTGTAGTCCATTTAGACAGTGACTCTGACACTGATAGTGACAGTGATTCAGATTTTGAGGAAATTAGTGGAATATATCCACTGGACCACACTTATGGTATTAGTGCACATATTTCGTCTGCCTTAGATCATAATTACTGCTTGAAAGGTTTCGAGTGAAACGAAAAATCAAAATAAATAAAGCTTGATTTAATGTGTTACAATTAAAAATAAGAATTAAAAAAAATACTGGTTTGCTTTAATAATTCCAAGGCCAAATGGCTAAAAAACCCTTACAGTTAAGTCGGGACCTTTGTCTTTATCTTTCATGTACTTATATATTCTTTTATCTGTGATACCGAGCAAATCACGAACAGTAAAAGGCATATTTACGAATAATAAAAATGGCTGAAGTTGATTATTTTTATAATAGGTGGCAACCCTTTTCGATCGTAGCGCCATCGCTACATTCTACAGATAAGTTGGTGGCACTATAGTTAAGGGGTTAATGCGTTATTTGTGATGCGAACAATGACAGATACCGTATGTATATAATGTAGTTAATTGATGGTACCTTCCACCCATTTTAATCTTATATGTAAAATTCTCGAGTCGCGGTGTTTGTAGTTAACCTCCTCCGAAACGGCTTGACGCTTGACCGATTCTCATGAAATTTAGTGTGCATATTGGGTAGGTCTGAGAATCGGACAGCATCTATTTTTCATCCCCCTAAATGATAAGGGTAGTCCACCCCTAAATTTGTTTTTACGTTTAGATAAATTTTTATTTCTTTATGATACAGCATTTAAAAATACATACAACCCTAAATTTTCAACCCTCTAAGATCAATCCCTATTATTTATTGGGCAGGAGGACGTCTGGCGGGACAACTAGTATTATATAAAATTATTAGAGCTAGGCATGTTTGCTGATGAGTCTTGCGCCGCTTATTTTCTCAAGTGACAATACCTTTGTTGCGAAGTGGTGGTAAATTAGATTAGGCTCTCATAGGGTAATTAATAAAGATACTAATTGTGGTCAAATGAGTCTTATTTATAGAGTTAAAAATAACTCTACAAGTTAATAATAATTTATAGAGTTAACGAATAGTCACAGTGTACCCGTGTATATTTTTTTTTATTGCATGAGTTTAGCAGACAGGTAGATGGCCCACCTGATGGCAAGTGTAGCCCATAACAAGCGTGACTGGCTTAATTATGATATAATGTCTCTATTTGTCAGCCCATTGTTAAACAAAACTTGTAAGTAATAGTACTATCCTATAGCAATAAAATATAATATTTAACGGAATCCATGTCGAAAACAAGTACCTAAAGGCATCGAAACGGCAGTTGATGCGATAATATAAGAAAGAGGCGCGTCCCGGGGCAATAACAATAATGCGAGGATTTATCCCGGTTCGTGGTCCACTGTGCCGGATTTACCCGGACGATACTAGTCAGAGGTAAATGGACTCGAGATCACTATGTCATCATACCACTCGGCTTAACTCTGGATGTAAGTTTCATCGGTTGATATATGGTCAGTTATTTGGTTGCAAGTTTTCTAACACTGTTGTACTTGTAAATAACTTATTGTTATTAATAATTTCTTACGTTTTCTCGACTAGTATACATAATAAAGCTACGTTGTAACAAAACCAACTTGATTGATAATTTATTTTATTTTTCCTCCTACACATTTTAATATTATATACAATTATTAGGGCTAGGTATCTTTGCTAGTAAAGAGTTTCTTGCGCTACTTCTTCTCTTCAAGCCACAACATGTTGCGAAGCAGTGTTAAATTAGATAAGGCTCCCACAGAGTAAGTAATAAACATAAACAAAAATAAAACAAAATAATTAAAATGAACTAGTTGGCGGTAGGCTAAATAAAACATTAACAATACTCGTTGGACAGATGTCACCTTTGTCGTCCGTGACCACGGCCACTGAAAAGCGGCCGAAACATCGGAATAACCAATATCAAATAAATCACCGCGCTTAAAACCGTTAAAACGTAGTTTTATTATAATGTACAATTAACCAAAAGAATCTTATAACCGTTTTACTTACAGCGAATATAACATGATAAATTTTAATATTTGATTTAGGTATTTACGTTTACCCACATCTCCTAACTTCCAAAACTTAACAGCCATGTAGGTGAATGTTGAAACTGATTCCTGATTAAATATTTACATCTTGTTGGTAACATATTTCTTAAAGTTGCATCTCGTTTTCTCTAAATTCGCTCTTATTACCTCGAACCAAAGTTTATATTAAGGTCATGAACGTTCCATCTTGCCATATGTCTTAATCAAATTTTATATACAGCTCACGCACAGGAAAACAATACACCGGAGCACGCTGTAAGGTCGAAGAAGATGGCATAAATAAAGTTGGTAAATTCTTCATACAGCAAGACTACAAGTCTCGTAACTTCGATAACTTGGCACGTTTCGGTGAAGTTACAAAATCGAATTTTTGTTGGGGCATCGTTCTTGATATGTTTTTGATATCAAGAAATAATATATCCCTTATTTCAATGTCTTTGTTATCTGTGTTTCAAATGTAAACTAGTTTGCTTTGATTTGCTTCATGTTTCAATTGCTATAAGGTAGTTCAAAGGGCGCGAGTTCGATCCTGACTGGCACGCATGCACCTCTTAGCCAGTTTTCTGATCTAATGTGCATATTGTTACAATTACCACGTGCTTACAACGGTGAAGGAAAAAACGGTGTTCCGTCCTGCGCTGCGCCTTATCACAGTGGCCTTATCCGGACTACGGATCAGTATATATAAAGTACTCTGTGCTACGGATATATGACCTAGCCGTCAAACCGGTGGCACCTGGTCGACCGTCGAACTGACAATTCTCATTGGAACTGTCATAGGTCTCAAATGTCATAATCACAAACTGTCAGACTTCTTTGGCGGGAACTGAAAGGAGACATTGTGATGTGCAGTTTTATTTTCTAAAAATGTGTATAATTACTCTAAAATGAACAATAGTTGCAGGATGTTGACAGTTTTTGAGTAGAAATTATGTGTTTTTGTGAGAAATGTGAACTGTATAGTCAGATGTGGCCTTTCGAATTTTCACAAGAACTCCATTGAATGGCGTCGGTTGTAGCCTGCAATACAACTGCGCTAGTATACGAACTTACGAAGACCTATTAAACATCAGAATTGGCTGTATAGACTAAGATTCCTTTGCCCGCCTTTGTGGCGAACAAATAAACAACAACAACACAAACTGTCATAAGTGTCATAATGTCACTAGTTAAAAAAAAATGGACCACTAATGGATCAATTTTTGTGTTTTTGTACAAAAAAGTTACTTTGCGGATAATGAAAACAGAAAATTGTGCCGTAATAAGTCTCCGAGTTGTCGTAGCAGAAGTAAAATAAACTGGACTGCAACAAAAATGACTTCTTCAGAGTTAGAGAGCCGAAACATCACAATCTCAATGTTAGTGTTTTTGACGCACGTTTCCTAATTATAGAAGTAATAAGAAGTTATTTTGATTCATTGATGCTGAAAATAATGTTAGTTTGGTTTATTTGGTTGTTGTTTTTCGATGGGTTGTGAGTGAAAGAACAGGTTTTGCGCTAAGGTCATTGATCGTATCATCAGATTTGCTAAAATTACATTCATTGTCATTAGGTAGGCTTGCGGCAAAGCATGCATAGTACATTCTATTTAATTAGTGCATGTCTGGTTCCTACTAAATATTTCTAGTATGTATTTAAGATTATACATGTAGCAGCCAGCTCTGTGCATATTATCATAGATTAGCCGCTATGACTTGAAAACAATGTTTACTTAATAGTAAATTAAAAAAGTTTTATCAGCTCTCTATACCAATATTAAAATTTGGTGTTAAGTTTAGCTTAGTGGTAGGAGTGAGGCGTATATATCGGAACAGGTACACGGAACAGGTTTCTCTATGAAAAAACTTTACCCTGTTGAAAAACGAATTGCAATGGACAAGTGGCAAAACAAATCTGACAAAATTTTAACTTGAAATTATACCGGCAGTTTTTTCAAATTGGACAAGTACATTAACCCGCTCTTCGTCCGGCATCTGCGTACCCCAGGACGCGTGTTCGGCCGGCCCGTGCGCCGGCGCCCCGTGCTTCGCGGTCGGAGGGACGTACCGCTGCGGGTGCCCCAACGGCTACGGCTGGGACGCTGGACACGCTGTTTGCTTACAGGTGAGTTAACCTCTGCTGATGATGACGCACATGACGTCGCCTTAAGTGACGGAATATGGGATGGGACCAAATGTCTTGAAATCGTTGTTCACTAAAGTCACTCGGCTTTTTTAATGTCAAATTATCATCACGATTACGAAACGTGTGCGCGCGCGTGTTTACCCTATGACACTTCGAATGCAACTGGTGGCCCGTTCCAAGGATGGTTCCGGCAGAGGATGCGTCATCTAGTGATGTGCGTTTCTTTTAGTGACGCGACCTTGAGGAGATTTGCCGCCAAAGTGGATTGGCAGGTTTCATAAATCACCAAGCTCGTTTACGATATTTTGCTTTAACGGCACTACCTGATAAAGACCACGATCATAACATTATGAATATAAAAGCAGGAAAAACTACATGCTTTCTGTCAGAATTCCAAGCCACATCATTAGAAGGACACCGGCTGCTTTAGGTATCATCAAGACTTTACAATTAGTTTAGGTATACTAACAGGATGTAATTATTTATTATTAGGTTTTAGTCCTATGATGTGACAAATTATCATCTCTTAATACAATATCGACGTAAATTTTTTAATATTGAACATTAGTCGTATTTCGTATGGAAAATGAAAATACTGGTGTATATCTCCTTTACTATCTCATACCCTTCATCACATTCCTCCTATCTCACCTCCGAATCACATCATGTCAGTCTAAACGCTCGCAACACGTCAGGATTATTTCTGGGTCTCGATTCCGTAACTAAAATTGGCAATAGAATCGAATTTAAATCGTAACTTTTAACGGTTTTGGTAGTCTGCAAACAATTCCGAATGTAAGAATTTATTTTATTGTAGCAGTTCAGCAGACAGGCAGACGGCCCACTTGATGGAAAGCGGTTACCATCGCCTATGGACATTTGCAACATCAAAGGTGCTACAAATGCGCTGCTGCTCTCTTAAGGGAGACTGGAACCTGGTCACTAATGCCGGAACACAACTCAAGGTTGCTATGGCGACATACTTTAGACCAGGGGTGGTAGCCATCCAGTTGGGCAAATGCCCTACCACCTGGCTGTGGGTTGTTTAGTCGCCCCTTACGACAGTCCGCCCGGCCGCAGGAAATTGTATTCTTTCTCCGTTCCTGCACAGATATATTTTTAGACAAGTACAGCTAAAAGTTTAGTGCATGGATGAATGTATGGATATTGTGATATATGTAAATGATCATCAACCTTGTTCGGGTACAGTTGGCTTGTGGATGCGCAACTGCGAGCTGTCTCTTCGGTTGTTCGGCTTTCGGTGACTCGTACCAGTGCGGGTGTCCCACTGGCTACCAGCTGGTGGGAGCGGGTCACTGTCTCACTGCACTGGACGGGGCGCTGCCGCCCGACGACATCGGGGACGCTCCCGTCTTCCCCGTCAGGGATCAGTACAAGATCGGCGGGAAGGAGGAGCTAATATCCAACGAAGGGTGCTTCAGTTGTAAGGTAAAATCAATTCACGAAACTGTCATCTACTGTGGTGATTTTCTGTGACTTCTCTAGCGTAGATTTTGAATGCGTAGATTTCCGTGGGGATTCTTGTGTTTTTTGTTGCAGATCTTTAAATTATTTCATACTAAATATCATTAGGACAGGTTTAGGTCTGGGAGTGACATTAGACTGAATTGTTTAAGATTTAATAGTCTTACTGCGGTTTGTTTAATTACTAATACTTAAACTTAACTATTAAACTTCTTTACATAACCGACCTTCACATAAATACAATTTTTTGTAAAAAAGCGACTTTACTTTTTTACTTTGTAGTTGTGCAGATCCTTCAATGGCTTTAGAAATAATATATTAAGCATCTGTAGAAATTTTACAACTGGCACGCGTGTTCAAATTTGCCATCTCGCCCTTCAGTGTATATGCTCTTCAACAAGAGTTGCTCACGATTTCCTTGCAATCACTAATCTGATGCTGACTTGATTATCTGGGTAGTATATATACACTTACGAGTAAAGAAAAAAAATGAACATCGGTTTACTCAATATCGTGTTACGAATAAGTTGGTTAATAATGTTTGTGAGTTTCTCTAATTGCTTGCTAAAAGTAGAATCACAAAACAGGTATATGACAGTATTGCCAATGGTAGAGCTGTTGCCGGTAGACCGAGACGAACATACCATGAACAGATATCAGAATTGTTAAAGAAAGGTCAGGTAAAAAGCATTTCAAATAAACGCGCATGTATAAAGAGGTTAATGAAAGTAGGTGAAGCGAAAGTTGTTTGTCAGGATCGTCGCAAGTGGAGATCCATAGTCTCTGCCTACTCCCATGGGAAACAGGCGTGATTTTATGTATGTATGTAGATCTTGATATAGTAACAATGGGGCCGATTTAGTAGTATAAGCTTTCGATGAAAAAATGAAACTCTGTTCACAATTGATGGAGAAGTCGGGTAGTGCACAGATTAAAACAACATACAGACGGATTGAGAACCTCTTCTTTTTGGAAATTGGTTAAAAGGGAACTAAAAAATAAGTAAATATAAAATCTATATTTTTAGATTAAATATAAAAATAATATTACCATTTCTTTAAACAGGTGAATGGGAGGCGAAGAAGAGCACCAGATGAAGCTATTGTATACGCCAATGGAACAACCGTTGTCAGAAAACGCAAACGACGCAGTCGCCGTAAGTAGAAATATTGTTTTCTTAAATCTAATGTCGAAGCAACTTGGAGGTGTGTTACTTTTATTTACTGAAGCCAGAACGAAAGAAATATTTATTATACGGGTCCACTTACCAAAGAATAATAAAACTTAATGTGGTATTCCAGGCCGCCGTTCGATCCTCGAACCTGACGTCGAGATGATAGTAGTAACGGCTACTCCAAAACAGACGTGGGGCAGATCCCCACTCATGCGCATAATCCCAGCCGAGGGTGGGGATAAGCCCCACTACAAGATCTCATACAGAGACGAGGGCAAAGACTTCATTCTGTCCAAACGCGACGGTGCTTGGGCGTTACGCTTAAGGAAGCATCTGAAGTCTGATGCAGTCCTGGAAAGGCAGTTGGAGCTCGAAGCGAGGTTCGTGCCGGTGCCGGAGATCGGCAGGAGGCGCAGGAGACGGCACGTGGACACCTCGGTGCCGGCGCCGCTGAAGCTGTATGTGTCGGTGCGCGTCGCGCCACCAAAGCGTTGAGTTCGGGTTATGTAGTGAGACTTGTTTGGACGGTGTTGCCATTTGTCTTATTTCAAAGTTGCCATATTAACACAAAGTACATCTAAGGTCGCGTCAGCACGGTATTCATGCATTAACTGGTATCTGAGATGAGAATTGGTTCAATTAAATATTTACCCGTTTAAATGCATATTCATTTGAACGGGTTGTCTTCTTTACATATGTGCAGAGATTTGAATGTGTGCAAGGCTTGAAACCGGATAAAATTCGAACCGGTTATAACCTAAGTAGAAAGGAGCTTTTCTTTTCAGTTTTGTTCTTTCTTTTACCTTAAATTTAATGGATTCAGGAACAAAAGTTCGTTAAATAGATAATTCTTATTCTGTAAACCGGTTTTGGACGGTTTTCGCCGCACTTTATAAGTTCAATGTGGTATAGTTTTCAATCGCACATAAACATAATTGTATTGGGAACTGTTGTCATATAGAGAAAGTTATTCGCGCATAATATACCGGTTTGTGAAAGTTTGAATAATAATACTTTTTGTAACATTTATATTCGAGACGAAATAGTTGAAAAAAGTAGAAAATAGTTAAAACCGGTTATAACTATAACCGGTAAATTACAACCGGTTTCAAACCTTGTGTGTATGTTAAGAAAAACATCTAGATGAAAGTAGCTTCAGTGGTCCCAAATCTTTTAATGTTTTTTTGGGTTTGATATGTCTCAATAATAATAAGATCGTTAAAGATCGCATAAAGTAGTTTTAATGCTTTTTTAAGATTCGATACTTAAAGAGTGCAGCTTTTTTAAAGCTTATAAAATTAGTTAAATAAAATACTGTGGTACTTTGAAAAATACGTTGCGACACCCATATTTTGAAGTCACTGCCATATTTAAGCGAGAAGCAAATCCACTGTCAACTTGTGTTCTAAATTGTGACCATTCCATTACTTGAATTTGATTTTTTTATAAATCCATTTTGAAACGTTGGCTTGAAATCTCAGTATAAAATTAACAATTATTATTGAAATATTTAGATTAGTCTACTAATTATTGGTAATCATAATAAATATTCTCAACAATCATGGACCTTTAGATAAAAATATGAAATTACTGCAAATTTAAGAAAAAGCTTTTAGATGAAACAACGTTTTTGCATTTTTTTTATCAATTGTCCATGCTTCGGTACTTTCAGTGCACAAGACAAATTCTCAGTGTGCCGAGTTAAAATTCCCTATTTTTTTTCGAAAGACTCCATTCACTTGCAACATTATTTGTGCCGTTGTGTGCGTGTCTGCGAAAATAATTAGATGGCGCTCACGCACACGTCGATCGGTTTTGTGCTTCAACTCTGAATGTAATTTTGTAGGAAACTGTCTCTTGGTATATACTCTAAGATTTAAATTCAAAGCCGCGTAAATCAAGAACAAAAATTATATATTTTTACATATTTAAGATAGGTCTATGATTTGTTACTACTGTGATTAGATATCAAAAAAATAAGAGAACAGAGGACCAGTATGACTTGGAGATTAGAATTCTTTGTGCCATAAATAATGGTTTGGTTTTGCCAGGATAATTTGCACCAGCTGTATTAACATATTTGCATAATAATCCTTGAAATTAAAGTTGTGTAATCAATGTAAAATTGTCGATAGTCTCACTACTTAAAATCATGAATGTATTGTCGTATGAAGAAAGGAAAGAAACTAAATATAGACTGGTTATGTTTTGTGTACGCGATGGAATGTTGTGTCGATGGTAATATTTATGAAATTCGGAATATTAATTTAAATGAAAATGGATTTTATTTTTTTACACAAAAAGTGTATGATGGCGATGAGAAACAATGTAAAAAAAGTATTGTTATAATTTATAAGGAACATCGTTTAGTATTTCAGGAGTTAAATTATTTTCGATTATGTTGTTATGATTAAATTTGGTGTGTTTAAAGTGATTATTTATGGTAATGTTAGCTGTCGCTCAAAATATTTCCAAAATTTCACCATCGGATCGTCATGCAGGCGATCTCGTCGGCAGTATTAAGAATAAATGTGTGAGATGTTTGTATGCATAATACTTAGTTAGAAATCGAAAAATCAACTCGAGTCGAAACATATCGATGTATAATTGTCGATAATTTTATAATAACGAACGATACATCACTAGTTACTTTGCCATTGATTAAACCAGTGTATAGTTGTTTTGCAATTAAGCTTAATTTAAGTGAAGCTAAGTTAGCAGCATTTTAAGGAGTAAGAATGATCTAATAATATATGTTAAGTCATAATAATTTTATTATATTATTTATTTTTATTTCACATTCTTAAGTTTATTTTAGAATAAATAAAGGATGTCTACTTACTATTATGTGAAACATTGTTAATCCTATTTAACGACTAATGCGTTTTAATGGCAATTTTATATTTTTTTAGAGAGTTAGTGAGAATGTCAACGCAATAGATTCTCTTGTAAATATGTGTATACAAAGTAAATTTATTAAAAATCTAATATACATGATCAATTGAAGATGTTTTATTGCTACTAATACATACTACATTATAGACTTGTGTAATTTTATCAGTCACTAATTGTTATACTCCTGGACTTAGGTCTTCCCATTATGGTATGGAAGGTCTTGATGTGCAGGTTTCCTCTCGAATTTGTTTTCACTCTTGAAATTGTAATAACATTTACATTAGAGCAAACAATGTCTAAGTGGTACATTCCCGACCAATATTCGAATCCATGACTTCTGTTATATTAATGTACTTTGTGAATCTATGTTATTGCAATAATGTATGAATACGAAAACGTTACCCAAAAAAGTATTAGGTTACTAAAAAAAATTAAAAAAAAAATAATTAAATAAATAAACATACTAAATAAGTTATGGCCTGTCCGCACAGCGATATTTCACAGAACGATTTTTATTCGCGCGTATTAAATTCTGCTACCGGAATTACACCTAGTACGCACTGCGAATAAAATTTCGTAATATTTTTTTCAGTTATTCAGTATTCAGTGCTTGGCTGAGATGCACGTGTAAAATAGACATCCGAACTAAAATTTTAATTTATCTAATGCTAAGGCGGCGAAACAGACGTATCAAAAGATGTCATGAACATTGGATTCACCCACTTACGGCATTGAGACCCATCAAAGGATATATCAAGAGTTACGAAAATACAGCAAAAAGTTTTTTGGCTATTACAGAATGACAAAAAAATCATTCGATAATTTACTACAACTTTCAATAGCGACGTTGCACGACTGAGCGAATCGCGCGAATTTTATTCCACAGTGCGAACATAGCCATACTTACTCTATACGGTACAAAATATTCGCGCGGAAATAAATCGCACCGCTTCGCGATCAATTTTCATCAAGTCACTGATTTTTTTCTCGGGCGATTTTTTTACCGCCAGTGTGCGGCTACTCCTATAATATTCAATGTGTTACAGAATTACGCGAAAGAATCGTGCTGTGAAATATCGCTGTGCGGACAGGCTCTAAAGTAAAACAACAATCAGGGCGTTCCATTAGTAGCTCACAACGCCCAAACTGCTCCGTTAGCCGTTCCTCAAAGCGACCGCAGTCGTTGTGGTCGTGGCGAAAACGTCACTAATGAGGTCAACATTTTCGATCACACAACACTGACAACGACCCATGTCAAGAGGTGGGTCGAATAGCAGTTCCACTTAGGTTTACGATTGCAACGCCGGAAAGAAAGTGGAACGGGAAAAATCGCGGTCGTGAACGTGGTCTTTGTGAGTCCTTAATTGAATGTAGCCAATACACAGCGACCTTTTCAAGTGGCAACCAAAACTACTTGCTGTCACTCAAAAAGAAATACTCTGTCATGTCAAAATGTCACGCAAAATAAATACAAGAAACAATATTTTCCTAATACCTCTTTAACATTTTTATACAATCCCTTGTCAAGGTTTTCAACTACAAATATATTCGTGGACTATCAGAAACAAATACAAAATGTCAAAAAAGAAAGGCACAGAAGAGTTCTCCTGTGAAATGTATAGTAACAAGTTCTTCGCGCTATGTGCGGCAGGGGGCGCGTTGGCGTGTGGATCCACTCACGCATTTGTCACACCCCTGGACTTGGTCAAATGCCGACTCCAAGTAGACCCGAAGAAGTACAAGTCCATATTCACAGGCTTCGGAGTATCGTTCAAAGAAGGCGGTATGCCTAACCTGGTTAAGGGCTGGGCGCCGACCCTGATAGGCTACTCACTTCAAGGCTCAGCCAAATTCTGCGGATATGAATACTTCAAATATCGTTTCGCGAATATGGTAGATGAGGAAAATGCTTTCTTATACCGAACATACTTGTATCTAGCAGCAGCAGCGTCGGCCGAACTGATCGCCGACGTTTTCTTAGCTCCATTCGAAGCGACTAAAGTAAGGATGCAGACGACTCCAGGCTACACAGCACAAATGAGGAAAGCCATGCCACATATGCTCTCAACTGAAGGTATGGGGGTGTTCTATAGAGGATTATCGCCTTTATGGGGAAGACAGGTACCTTACACCATGATGAAGTTCTCTTCCTTTGAGAAAACTGTAGAATACCTGTACGCGAACCTGGTTCCAAAGCCCAGGGAGCAGTGCACGAAAGTTGAACAGTTAATAGTGACTTTCACAGCAGGATATATCGCCGGGGTGTTATGTGCTATTGTGTCACATCCAGCGGACACTATTGTGTCGAAGTTAAATAAGGACCCGGGGGCATCTATCGGTGGTATCATATCGGAAGTGGGGCCAGTTGGGATCTGGAGAGGTTTGGTGGCTCGTATTTTCATGATCGGGACTCTGACTGGGCTGCAGTGGTTTATTTATGACGCTTTCAAGGTGTATACGGGAATGCCTCGACCTCCTCCCGCACCGATGCCCGAGTCTCTCAGAAAGAAGCTGGCGGCACAAAAGAAATGAAATACCTAAATCAAATATTAAAATTTTTCATGTTATATTCGCTGTAACTAAAACGGTTATAAGATTCTTTTGGTTAATTGTACATTATAATAAAACTAAGTTTTAACGGTTGTAAGCGCGGTGATTTATTTGATTTTGGTTATTCCGACGTTTCGGCCGCTTTTCAGTGGCCGTGGTCACGGACGACAAAGGTGACATCTGTCCAACGAGTATTGTTAATGTTTTATTTAGCCTACCGCCAACTAGTTCATTTTAATTATTTTGTTTTATTTTTGTTTATGTTTATTACTTACTCTGTGGGAGCCTTATCTAATTTAACACTGCTTCGCAACATGTTGTGGCTTGAAGAGAAGAAGTAGCGCAAGACTCTTTACTAGCAAAGAAACCTAGCCCTAATAATTTTATATAATATTAAAATGTGTAGGAGAAAAAATAAAATAAATTATCAATCAAGTTGGTTTTGTTACAACGTAGCTTTATTATGTATACTAGTCGAGAAAACTGAATAAATTATTAATAACAATAAGTTATTTACAAGTACAACAGTGTTAGAAAACTTGCAACCAAATAACTGACCATATATCAACCGATGAAACTTACATCCAGAGTTAAGTCGAGTGGTATGATGACATAGTGATCTCGAGTCCATTTACCTCTGACTAGTATCGTCCGGGTAAATCCGGCACAGTGGACCACGAACCGGGATAAATCCTCGCATTATTGTTATTGCCCCGGGATGCGCCTCTTTCTTATATTATCGCATCAACTGCCGTTTCGATGCCTTTAGGTACTTGTTTTCGACATGGATTCCGTTAAATATTATATTTTATTGCTATAGGATAGTACTCTTACTTACAATTTTTGTTTAACAATGGGCTGACAAATAGAGACATTATATCACAATTAAGCCAGTCACGCTTGTTATGGGCTACACTTGCCATCAGGTGGGCCTGTCTGCTAAACTCATGAAATAATAAAAAAATATACACGGGTACACTGTGACTATTCGTTAACTCTATAAATTATTATTAACTTGTAGAGTTATTTTTAACTCTATAAATAAGACTCATTTGACCACAATTAGTATCTTTATTAATTACCCTATGAGAGCCTAATCTAATTTACCACCACTTCGCAACAAAGGTATTGTCACTTGAGAAAAGAAGCGGCGCAAGACTCATCAGCAAACATGCCTAGCTCTAATAATTTTAAATAATACAAGTTGTCCCGCCAGACGTCCTCCTGCCCAATAAATAATAGGGATTGATCGTAGAGGGTTGAAAATTTAGGGTTGTATGTATTTTTTAATGCTGTATCATAAAGAAATAAAAGTTTATCTAAACGTAAAAACAAATTTAGGGGTGGACTACCCTTAACATTTAGGGGGATGCAAAATAGATGCTGTCCGATTCTCAGACCTACCCAATATGCACACAAAATTTCATGAGAATCGGTCAAGCGTCAAGCCGTTTCGGAGGAGGTTAACTACAAACACCGCGACTCGAGAATTTTACATATGAGATTAAAATGGGTGGAAGGTACCATCAATTAACTACATTATATACATACGGTATCTGTCATTGTTCGCATCACAAATAACGCATTAACCCCTTAACTACATCTAAATGACAGAGTCACTAGCACCAACATATCTCCAGATTGAGGAGAGACATTACATTGCTCAAATAACACGATGTTAGGAGCGAATATTTGTAGAAGGTAGTTTGTACCTAGAAACCGATGAGTATTAAGACGTGACCTCTAGACCCCCTTGAAAAGTTTTGGATCATATCATAATAGACAGACTGAACAAATCAATCAATATTAATTGAACACAATAAAGTCTATTTTAATCGAGTATTTAGCAATCCAAAGATATAAAACTTGTTTATTTCAGAACTGACGAAATACAGACTTACAAAGAACTTCACCACAATTGATATCAACTCCACGGAACGCTTCATTTCTTTTGTGCCGCCAGCTTCTTTCTGAGAGACTCGGGCATCGGTGCGGGAGGAGGTCGAGGCATTCCCGTATACACCTTGAAAGCGTCATAAATAAACCACTGCAGCCCAGTCAGAGTCCCGATCATGAAGATACGAGCCACCAAACCTCTCCAGATCCCAACTGGCCCCACTTCCGATATGATACCACCGATAGATGCCCCCGGGTCCTTATTTAACTTCGACACAATAGTGTCCGCTGGATGTGACACAATAGCACATAACACCCCGGCGATATATCCTGCTGTGAAAGTCACTATTAACTGTTCAACTTTCGTGCACTGCTCCCTGGGCTTTGGAACCAGGTTCGCGTACAGGTATTCTACAGTTTTCTCAAAGGAAGAGAACTTCATCATGGTGTAAGGTACCTGTCTTCCCCATAAAGGCGATAATCCTCTATAGAACACCCCCATACCTTCAGTTGAGAGCATATGTGGCATGGCTTTCCTCATTTGTGCTGTGTAGCCTGGAGTCGTCTGCATCCTTACTTTAGTCGCTTCGAATGGAGCTAAGAAAACGTCGGCGATCAGTTCGGCCGACGCTGCTGCTGCTAGATACAAGTATGTTCGGTATAAGAAAGCATTTTCCTCATCTACCATATTCGCGAAACGATATTTGAAGTATTCATATCCGCAGAATTTGGCTGAGCCTTGAAGTGAGTAGCCTATCAGGGTCGGCGCCCAGCCCTTAACCAGGTTAGGCATACCGCCTTCTTTGAACGATACTCCGAAGCCTGTGAATATGGACTTGTACTTCTTCGGGTCTACTTGGAGTCGGCATTTGACCAAGTCCAGGGGTGTGACAAATGCGTGAGTGGATCCACACGCCAACGCGCCCCCTGCCGCACATAGCGCGAAGAACTTGTTACTATACATTTCACAGGAGAACTCTTCTGTGCCTTTCTTTTTTGACATTTTGTATTTGTTTCTGATATGTCCACGAATATATTTGTAGTTGAAAACCTTGACAAGGGATTGTATAAAAATGTTAAAGAGGTATTAGGAAAATATTGTTTCTTGTATTTATTTTGCGTGACATTTTGACATGACAGAGTATTTCTTTTTGAGTGACAGCAAGTGGTTTTGGTTGCCACTTGAAAAGGTCGCTGTGTATTGGCTACATTCAATTAGGGACTCACAAAGACCACGTTCACGACCGCGATTTTTCCCGTTCCACTTTCTTTCCGGCGTTGCAATCGTAAACCCAAGTGGAACTGCTATTCGACCCACCTCTTGACATGGGTCGTTGTTAGCGTTGTGTGATCGAAAATGTTGACCTCATTAGTGACGTTTTCGCCACGACCACAACGACTGCGGTTGCGGACTGCCTTGTGGAACGGCTAACGGAGCATTTTGGGCGTTGTGAGCTACTAATGGAACACCCTGATTGTTGTTTTACTTTAGAGCCTGTCCGCACAGCGATATTTCACAGCACGATTCTTTCCCGTAATTCTGTAACACATTGAATATTATAGGAGTAGCCGCACACTGGCGGTAAAAAAATCGCGCGGGAAAAAAATCTGTGACTCGATGCAGATTGAACGCGAAGTGGTGCGATTTATTTCCGCGCGAATATTTTGTACCGTATAGAGTAAGTATGGCTATGTTCGCACTGTGGAATAAAATTCGCGCGATTCGCTCAGTCATGCAACGTCGCTATTGAAAGTTGTAGTAAATTATCGAATGATTTTTGTGTCATTCTGTAATAGCCAAAAAACTTTTTGCTGTATTCCTTCCTTTGATGGGTCTCAATGCCGTAAGTGGGTGAATCCAATGTTCATGACATCTTTTGATACGTCTGTTACGCCACCTTAGCATTAGATAAATTAAAATCGGTTGTCCATTTTACACGTGCGTCTCAGCCAAGAACTGAATACTGAATAACTGAAAAAAATATTACGAAATTTTATTCGCAGCGCGTACTAGGTGTAATTCCGGTCGCGGAATTTAATACGCGCGAATAAAAATCGTTCTGTGAAATATCGCTGTGCGGACAAAGCCTAAATGTGTAACTGCGATAAGGATATTAATTTAGGTTAGGTTTCTGGATATTCAAAAGGGCTGAAAAATAGAAATTGAAAATTTAAATTTTGAGCAAGATTATCAGACGGGATAGATGAAAAGCGCAAGACTTAACTTTTAGACTGAATTATAAGACGGTCACTCTTTACTCTATGGATCATTTCAGTATTACCGAGAATAATGGCTTTACTTTCTATAATATATTTGAATTATATTAGTAACTAACTAACCGGTGTCTTCGTCTAGGTAGTCTTGACTTGGAATTCCTCGGACACAAATTATCGCGACTATCGTTTCAGTGAAAACTGTCGGAATAAGCAAATTTTTATGCATCCGACCATTTACAAACTGCTCCCGGGAAAAGTCCCGCGGGATTCCCGGTATAAAAAATATTACATAAAATCATCACTTACAATACACATTATTTTGTTAAATCTGGTTATATTAAATAACTCATAGAAATATTCCCCAGGGATTCTTAGGATTAAAAGTAACGCAGATTTTATGTCTATGAATTTGCTGTCGATCAGCGAAAACCGCATCGAAATCGGCCCAGTAGTTTCTACATGAATCCCGAACAAGAAATCTAACAAAAATGCAACGTATTCTACATCATTTATACAATACAATACAATACAATACAATATTCTTTATTGTACACCAACATTAAATGGAAAACAATAATACAAATACACAAAAAAACTTACTAAAAGGTTGTACAATGGGCGGCCTTATTGCTAAAAGCAATCTCTTCCAGGCAACCTTTCGATGGACAAGATCTTATTACACAGATGGCGTTGGCGTGCAGTTATATAGAACATTCTAGTTGATTTTTTAATTAGCTTCAATGTACAGATACGGCATGTTTAGAATTTTGTATTATTATAGATTGTAGATCAGGGAACAAATGATTCATCTGATGAATAATGTCTGGTTGATATTTTTACTTGGTTGCTTCTAACAGATCACCGTACGGGAACTTGTTGTGAAGTATCCATATACAAAACTATTTTGTTATGTTTCATAAAACTGACTTTGTTACTTAGCAACACATTGTTATTCTTTGACTTAAATAAAATGAAAACCACAATATTATACATAAAGATTCATTTAATCGTTTCTAATTTAACATGGTAGCAGAGCGTTGAATAAAGTTAAAATATAATATATGGTGCGTTTTCCGACATGTCACAAATAAAAATTGAATCTCTAACCCGAGATAACTACGACACTTGGGTGATTCAAGCCGAAGCCGTCCTTGTAAGGCAAAAATTATGGAAGTATATTGAGACTTCCTTAACTGCAGAATCGAGTGTAGCCGACAAAGAAGGAGATAAACAGGCCAAAGCCGAATTAATTCTTATAATTGCTCCTTCTGAATTAAAATTAATTTAAAATTGCTATACAGCGAAAGATTTATGGGACAAATTAAAGTCCACCTACGCAAGTAAGGGACCGGCTAGAAAGGCATCGCTATTGAAACAACTGATTTTGATGAAATTAGAAGGAAATGACGTACGTACACATTTGAATAATTTCATGGACAAAGTTGACAAATTAGCTGACATGGATGTTAATATAAACGAAGACCTGTTAACTATTATGATGTTATACAGTCTTTCATCTGAATTTGAGAACTTCAGAGTTGCAATAGAATCCAGAGACACTCTTCCAAAGCCAGATGAGCTAAAGATCAAAATAATTGAAGAGAGCGACGCACGTCATGGTCAAAGGATTACTATCAACGAACCTAAATCATCATTACAAGAAGAAGCATACTACGCTTCTTGTAAAATTTGCAAACGAAGAGGTAACATCTTTAAACGCAAATATCATAAAATTTGTACTAACTGCTATAAGAAAAACAATGAAAAATTAGATAAACCGAAAAGTTTTCAAAAGAACCATTTTGCTACGCAGTGCTTGCTCACACGAAACGAGAAGCCTGAAAACAGCATTTGGGTTTTAGATAGCGGTTGTACGTCTCACATGACCTATCAACGAGATTTATTTACGGCCATTGAGAGTACATCAAGAAAACTAAATTTTGCAACAGAAGACCATACAGCCGAGATTAAAGGAATTGGAACAGTATCCATTCTAACAACGAAGGGGAATGATACAACCCTCACACATTTGAAAAATACGCTGTATGTGCCTAGTCTAAGTACTAATCTATTATCCGTCAGCAAGATGACAGATGTTGGCTGCTCTGTAGTCTTCAATAAAAGGAAAGCGACGGTTATTAATCCAAAGATCGGTATAACTCTCACCGCATTTAAACAATCAGATGGCCTTTATTATATAAAATGTAACAAATTCAAATCTCATCAATCTACAAATCTTGCCAATGATAATGATGACACAGTCCTAACAAAAACAAAGAAAACGAACTCATCAAACATTAATGACTGGCATAGAAAACTCGGTCATATGAATGCTAAAGACATGCTATTAGCGCTGAAAAACGAGAACTTACTTGGCTTAGACTTCGATGCTTCTGAAACTTTAACGGAATGTGAAACATGCATTCAAGCAAAAATGCATCAAATACCAGTTCCTCGAGAGAAAACAACTCAACGAACAACTCACTGCTTAGAAATCGTACATAGCGATGTTTGTGGACCTATACTAACATCCACAATAAGCGGAAATAAGTACTTCGTAACTTTTATAGACGATTATAGCCGTTATAGTCGTGTGTATCTCATCAAAAATAAGAACGAAGTATTAGACAAATTTGAAGAGTTCAAAGAGTTATCTGAAACACAAACTGGGAATAAAATCAAGTTCTTACAATCAGACAATGGCACTGAATATGTGAACAAAGAGTTTGACACTTATTTAAAGCATCATGGAATACAACGAAGACTTACTGCACCTTACACACCAAGTCAAAACGGAGTTGCTGAACGGAAAAACCGTACCCTCGTGGAGAAAGCGAGAGCAATCATGATTGAAGCAAAGGCACCATTAAAATTCTGGGGCGAAGCAGTCTTTACTGCAAACTACCTATCAAACAGGAGTATAAATAGTGCCATACAGAATCAAACACCATTCGAAAAATGGGTTGGTAGAAAGCCATGCATTAATCATTTGTACGTGTTTGGTAGTAAGACTTATGTTTTAAGAAAAGGAACTAATGGTCATAAATTTGCACCAAAAGCTATTCCAGGTGTATTTGTAGGATATTCTGAAACATCCAAAGCGTTCAGAATCTTCATACCTTCTAGAAATAAAATAATTATCTCTAAGGATATTCGTGTTTTGAAGTCTATGTACTACGAGGAACACAACACAAACGATCTCTCCACTTTGTTCAAAGGGATTTCCCAAAACGAACAACCTAAACAAACAAAGCCACAGCACACACCACGTAAGCGGGTAGTTGTGACGTTTAACGAAGGAGATAATCAACTAGAAAACAGCGATACTGATAAAAATCAAAATACAATTTTACAGCATGATTTAGTCGAGAGCACTAATGAACTAGTAAATATAGAAAGCGAGGATGAATCACTCTCTAGTTCCTACAATATTGATAACGACGACCCTCTACATTATGCTGACACTGATACTGCGGAAGATACCACCACTCAAACGAGGTGTTTGAGGAATAGAACTACAATAGCAGCACCTAAGAGGTACGATGATTTTATTTTAGCAGCTGCTGAAGAAATTGAAAATTTGAATAAGCCTAAAGAACCCTCAACTTTCAAAGAAGCGGTGGAGTCTGCGGATAAACAAAAATGGATAGAAGCTATGAACAGCGAAATAACTTCCCTAAACGGTAATGAAACCTGGGATCTGGTGGATCTGCCTAAAGGTAGAAAAGCGCTACCCTGTAAATGGGTTTTCAAAGTGAAAATGAACCCTGATGGCTCCATACAAAAATACAAAGCCAGAATGGTAATCAAAGGTTATTCACAGCAACTTGGAGTGGACTATGATAAAACGTTTAGTCCGGTTGTTCGACTCAGCACAGTTAGAGCTTTACTCGCCATAGCTGTACAAGAAAATTTAAAATTAGGACAATTTGATGTTTCAACAGCGTTTTTAAACGGCGAAGTAAAAGAAGAAATATTCATGAAACAACCTGAAGGTTACCAAGATGGAACAAGAAGAGTCTGTAGGCTCAAACGGAGTCTATATGGACTGAAACAAGCGCCACTTTGCTGGAATACCTGCATAGCCGAGTTCTTAGAAAAGTCTGGTTTTAAACAAAGTGAATCAGATCCATGTATGTATATACGAATAAGAGGCCATACAAAAGTCTTTATTGCGCTTTACGTTGATGACGGACTTGTAGCTTACAACACAACTGCAGCAGGAGATGAGTTTATCAAAGAACTGAAAACAAGATTCAAGATAACATATAATCCTGCTTCATACTTTCTTGGAATGGAAATTAATGTTAGTAAGGACAAGACAATTACATTGTGTCAAAAGGCTTATACAAAGAAAGTTTTAGAAAAGTATGGCATGTTGAATTGCAAACCAGCACCAACACCCATCATTAAAGAAAATGATATGGAAGAGGAAGAGAATACTTATGCTAACTTTCCATACAGACAAGCTGTTGGTGCTTTGGCGTACTTATCAGTAGGCACGAGACCTGATATCTCGTATGCTGTAAGTGTCGCATCCAGAAATCTTGACACAGTTACCAAGAAAGATGTACAGTCAGTAAAACGTATCTTCCGATACTTAAAAGGAACCCAACAAAAAGGGTTAGTCTTTAAGAAGACATCAAATCCACCACACTTAGTCTGCTACAGTGACGCAGATCATGGAGGAGATCAGACTACCGGAAGATCAACATCTGGAACGGTGTGTATATTATCTGGAGCTGCAATTAGCTGGCGAAGTCAGAAACAAACGACAGTGTCTATTTCCTCAACTGAAGCTGAGATTATAGCTGCTAGTGAATCTGCACAAGAGATTTTATGGTTGAATCGTCTTATCAGTGACCTGATTAAAACTGGAAAACCAATACTGAACTTAGACAACGAGTCAGCTGTAAAACTTGCGCATAATCCAAAGTATGAATATCATAAGCGTACTAAGCATATTAAGCTAAAACACTTCTTTGTGAGAGAATGTGTTAGCAATGGAGAATTTACTGTCAGACACGTATCCTCGGAACTGCAACTGGCAGACATGCTGACTAAGCCACTATTTGGTCCACGATTGCATGATTTGAGTTCTAGAATGGGACTAAAGAATTTATTGACATAAATTCTTCAAATTTCCGAGGATGTGAAGTATCCATATACAAAACTATTTTGTTATGTTTCATAAAACTGACTTTGTTACTTAGCAACACATTGTTATTCTTTGACTTAAATAAAATGAAAACCACAATATTATACATAAAGATTCATTTAATCGTTTCTAATTTAACACTTGTCATAGATCTTTGGTGTCGGGTCGTTGCACGCCCGAACCGTGGCCCAGATCGATCTCATCCACGCCTCCACCGCCGAGTCAAGTAACCAAGTAAGTCAATGTTTCAAGTATAACTCTGAGAAAAGTAATATTTCCTTTACCTTCTTACAATATTTGGGGTCGGCACAATATGTTTTTTTTTGTACTCCTCTATTCTGATATTCATCCTCTATCACACCACAAATCATATCACTCTTCACACAATCCAGAGAAAAATAATCATGCGTAAAGGGGCTACAGATGGTAGTACGTATTCTTCATATGTTAATGTGTCTAGATTAAATACTTGTTATACTAACATTAGCATCTGAACGCCCCTCTATTAGATTCGGATCTTAGTAGTTTTGGTGAATAAACAAGTTTATATATCATACATATATACCATATACATGTAATATATACCATACATATTTAAGGGGCCATTTATGCTAGACCGTGTGGACGCTGGTGTCTCGTACGAGTCCTGTCCGAGGAATGGATTTAAAGCTTTTAAGAACATTTTGTATAGTAATTGATGTATACGATTATACGACTCGCTCACGTAACTGTCTAGCAAATAATATCCATATAACGGATAGAAGATTTGACGCATCGGGCTGACAGCCCATTGTATGGAAATGATTGCAGTTGCCTGGTATTATGAATAAGATTGTTGTAGCTAGCAACGTTGTAGCGGGAGGCGGGGGGTTTGTTTGGCTTGAACCTGGCTACTGATGACTCCAGGTTGTTATGGCAGTATATTCTAGGTCAAGGGTGATAGTCTTGCGGATGGCTAAATGCCCTACCATTTGTTCGTTCTTTGTAGTTGTCTTTTACGACAGCCCGCCGGGCTGCAGGAATCTCTATTCATTCCGTTCCTGTAAGGATCGGTGGTGCTAGTTATAATGTTTGAAGTGAAACTTATTGAGAATCGTTGTGATTTGAAACTCGGTGAAACAAGAACGCGACACTAAAAAGAATACATCTATAGGTCTAAGCCTGCGAGAGAATGAGTTAGAATACATTATATTTAATCATTTAAATATGCTCATACGGATAGAGTTGGGATTGTTTCGAAGTTTTTAGTTAATACTTCAAATTTCGTGTTTTAAAGCTTAAATATTATTACGAGTAGCAGGACTCGAATTAAAATGCCGTTAGAATTACTATAGAATTTATTAGAACTATACAAACACGTATAACACAGGTACAAATATAACCGGACGCAATAAGTCCAAACGTAATGCACAATTGAAAAACACGCCCAAAGTCCGTCACTAAATGTACACACGTCTTGCCTCGCTTGTGTTATCGTTTTGACTGCCTCGCTCCTTCGTTCGGGCATTCCTTTTATCCTGTACAAATACAATATGTCTCGACACAATACTCGACCGCATAACAATTATTTCCAAGAATCACACCTGGCTAATGCCTACCATAAAAGATTACAATACACAATAGGCTGTTTTTCTAATTACAATTTTTAAACACAAAGTAAACAAAAGTAGTCCAAATGCCGAAAAGGTAATAAACTGCATGTGTGACTTGGCCTTTGTCGGTCGCAACAATATATAACGATATATTAATTGAAATGTGACATCACGAAATTTATAATCCCTCCCACCCCTTGTCACACTTTGATTCACTTGTACTGCGTGTAAACTGCAAACATACATACAATTTTTTTATTCAGTCTCTCAATACATTAAATAAACATAATATTGATGTAAACTTTTAGAGCTCAATGCTGTTGCACCCTCGGCGTTGCTTGGGGACCAGAGTGTGAACTATGCCCAGCACCGGGTACTCCAGAACGAATGGAACTATGTACTGCTGCCAACTTGGGAGGGCCTGGAGGCAACATACCCGGTTTGATACCCGGCGGAGAAATCGGAAATGTGGGCATCGGGAACGGGGTGGATATCTATGGGGACGTGGACGAATGTGCAGCTATGCCTGGATTATGCGCTCCTGGTAGATGTGTCAACACTATAGGCAGGTTAGTGTCAACATTCTTTTTAAAGCTTTAAAGAGGTATTTTAGAATTTGGAATAAAACATTTCTTTAAACTAAAATTATTATTTGTCTCTTCTAGTAACTTATTTAACTCTATGTCCGTGCTTTGAGACAGTGCTAATTCCGAGAAATCGATTGCACCTGGGCAGTTTATGGTTTCAATTCGCGATAACGCGTCCGCTGCTGCATTCCTTTCGCCTTTTATGTACCTAATATCTGTAGTAAATTCACTAACAAATAATAATTGTCTAGTCCGTCTCGGTGTTTCACAATTACTTTCTAACTTATTAAATGCATATATTAAAGGTTTGTGATCTGTAAATATGGTTAACTGATTTCCCTCGAAAAGATAGCGGAAATGTTTTATGGCCATGTAAATTGCGCATAATTCTCTATCATATTTGGAGTACTTTTCTTGAGCTTTGGTAAACTTCTTAGAAAAGTATCCCAAGGGTTGCCATAAACCGTTTACTTGCTGTTGCAGTACCGATCCTGCGCATGTATTTGATGCGTCAGTCATGAGAGCTAAAGGTACTTGTGCTACAGGATGCGCTAACGAGACAGAGTTTTTCAAACTGTCTTTACACGATTGAAATGCTTGTATTGCGTCATCGATCCATTGAATAATAGTTATATCTTTGTGTTTAGAACCTTTTAAAAATTCGTTTAATTTTGCTTGATGTGTGGCGGCGTTGGGTATACTTGCTCTATAGAAATTCACCATGCCCAAAAATCGTCTTAGTGCTTCTATGGTTTTTGGTAACGGGTATTCTGTAATTGCCCTAATTTTACTGTTAAGAGGACGAATTCCATCAGTAGAGACTTCGTATCCCAAAAATTCAATATTAGGTTTACAAAACTCACATTTAGCGATATTTATTGTAATACCATACTTCCTAAATCTGTCAAAAACTTGACGTAAATAAATTTTGTTTTGTTCTATACTGTCACTAGCAATGATAATGTCATCGACAAAGTTGAATAGGAAATCTAGGCCTTGTAACACATTATGGTTCATAAAACGTTGGAATGTTTGACTAGCGTTTCGAAGACCGAAGGTCATACGCGGAAATTCAAACAGACCAAAAGGTGTTATAATGGCGGTTTTTTCAATGTCCTCCTTAGCAACTTTAATATAATGATAAGACTTATTTATATCTAATTTAGAAAAGACTTTTTTACCTGCCAATATGTAGGTGAAGTCGTGTAGACGAGGAACAGGGTAACGATCGGGCTTTGTGATGGCGTTGAGCCTCCGGTAGTCTCCACACGGCCGGATGTCTCCATTTTTCTTCGCGACCACATGTAACGGGCTGGACCACTCGCTTTTGGATGGTCTGCAGATGCCCATCTCCTGCATCATCCTAAATTCTTCCTTAACCTTGTGATACCTGTGAGGAGGAAGACGTCTAGCACGTGCATGAACAGGTAGACCTGTAGTTTCGATATGGTGGTATATAGTACTACTGCTATCGGTATCTGAGTCATCGTTATGAAATGGAATAGGCTTGGTTATGTCTGCGTACTCAGATAACATTTCGTATAAGGGATGATTGTTGCCCACTGTATTTACTGACGGTTCCCTATGCATGATTAAACTGCCGAGTGTTAATAACTTTGTTTGCTGATCAATTAATTTTTGTGCACTTAAATCTACTAATAATCTATAATGACGTAAAAAATCCGCGCCTAGAATAGGCTGTTTTACATTTGCTATAATAAATTTCCATTGAAAATTTTTTCTTAGCCTAACATTTAATACTAAATGTTTAGTGCCGTAAATATGAATTTCAGTCCCATTTGCTGCAAATAACTTATAATCCGTAGGTTGACTTACATTGTTATAACGCTTTTTCACGGGTATAACCGATACGTTGGCGCCGGTGTCTACCAGAAAACGCATGCCGGAGTTGACATCCGTAACACACAGGCGGTGGCTTGAAGTATCGATGCAGTTATCCGCCGCTGTCTGCACCGATCCTAGTTTTCCGCATTGCGGGATTCCGGACCTTGGGGTTCCATATTCGCCGATCCATTGTTCCAGTTGCATGGTTTAATGCATTTCATAGCTCGGTTTCGGAAACGAAAATGGTAAAAGCATACCCAGTCTGCACTCGAAGGGTTGCGCCGTTGTGCTGACGTTACACGTTGCCGGTTCCTAGAATTGCTCCGCTCTCTTTGATAGCGAGAATATCGGTTTGGTGTCTTTCTTCTACTTAACTCGTCGACCCTCTGGTTGAGTTTAGCAATTTCGGCTATCACTTGGTCACTGCTGGAAGTGGTTCCCACTGTTTGTGTTACCTGGTGAATGGTGTCACCGCTTCCCGACGTTTCCATGACGCTGTCTGCTAATTTTGCCAATTTATCCAGATGCGCTACTTCGCTAATCGTTAAGATTGCTCGTACTGCTGGTGGAAGGTGTCCAGTCCACATAATACGCAGAGTTTGTTCCGGGAATTTGTCCTGTGTTAAGTCTTTCATTTTTCGCAACAGTTGTGAAGGTTTTTGATTTCCAAGGTCAATTTCACTAAGTAGTTTCTGAACTTTACGTATTTCTGATTCTTCATATACAGTCAATAATCTTTCTTTAAGTGCTGCATATGGTTTCTCTTGCGGCGGTTGAAGAAGTAGATCTGTTACCTGCTGTATGCTTTCTTTGTTCAATTTAGTTACGACCAAATTGTATTTGTTGCCTTCACTTAACTTTTGATTGGCCACTATAGCGTCGAATTGTGCAAACCATAAACGTGGTTGGTCCATCCAGAAGTCAGGAATTCGCGAAGATACAGTAATCTGAGCTAAATCGCTGAATACAGCGATTTCCTGTTTGGTGCTGGCCGTGGCCGGCGCTTGCGTCGCTGGCGGTTGTTCCCAACTCATTTTCTATTACGTAATAATGTCACTATAGATGTTCACAAAAATGTTCACTTTTTACGCGTATTTTGTTTTTTTTTCGGAGGTCACCAATTTCGCGACAATTTCGCGATGTGATGCTGCGATCCGCGATGAGGTTTGGGATAATTTAAAAGTCGAATATTTTAACTTATTTTATTATCCCAAAGCGACAACCTCACTCACGCTTGGGTCGGCTCGCAGTGGCCGCCGCCCGCCTTTCATACATCTCCTTGCACGATGCATTTTGCTTACCTAGCACGCTTACATGTTCCCTACAAATCCACTTATTTAAGACAATTTTGGCTGATATAAAAACCCGTCAAGTGTCTGCCTGTCCACGCACATCGAAGGTTTCCATAGTGGCAAAAGATTTTCTGTTTGTACCACTGTGCTATATGCTATATATAGCGTGCTATATATGGTGTTCCATAAACTATCGAGCGATATTAATACTTTATTAAACACTCACGAATACCTATATATTATATTAAATCAAGTTTAAATGGTTTTAAACTTCAATTTTGTTCCTACGTTTCAACCACTTTTCAGTAGCAATTCTGATCCCAAATAAATGTTGCGAGTTGCGAATAGATAAACTTATTAAGTGTTATTGATTTAAGTTTAACTGCGGCAAATCGACCTACAAATTTAAATATCTTTGGACTATGGTATTGAGTGCACTGACCTTTATTATTACCACTGGATAGGCTGCTGTCACTTTTGGTGCTTATTCGATTGGCGCCATATTGGCGCTGATAGTCAAAGCGGTGAGTGCGAGAGTTCCAGAAAACTAAAAAGATACTGGTGTTGTTGTATTAGTGGCAGACTGCCGTAAGCGGTGCTTCAAATTAACACACAAATCTGCTTGTCATTCATATGCAGCAGCTAGGAGCGCGATAAGAATAGAGGTCATTCTCGAGAGACAGGTAAAAAAATTGCAACTGTGATCAATTTAATGAGGAAATAATTATTTTTCCAGCTTCCGTTGCGTGTGCGGGCGGGGTTACAAAGCGAACGGCGACGTGTGCTCGGACGTGGACGAGTGCAGCATCAGGCCGCCGCCCTGCGAACAGCTCTGCAAGAACACCGACGGATCCTACGAGTGCTTCTGTCGTTCCGGCTTCGAGGTATACATTTACACACCAAGTGTACAGTAAAAGTAATTCTTGAAAAAGGTGCTAAGCTGGAAAGAGCTAAGAATGCATAGCAAGTAGCACACTGTCATTTTGAGCATGTACTTTCCTGCCCAAACCAAAACTGGCGATTGGAATGATAAGTTGTGTAAAACTGTATTGTTCTTTCATGGGCTTAATCTTGGATTTGTGGTCAGGTGGACGAAGATGGAGCCAACTGTCGCGACATTGACGAGTGCGAGCGCGGCAGCCACACGTGCCAGCAGATCTGCACCAACACCGAGGGCTCCTACGAGTGCTCCTGCCAGGACGGATACGAGAAACGCGGAGACGCCTGTGTTGGTCAGTGCATACATAATTTTTTCACATTTCTCATTTCGTTATTTTCACAGAAGTTTTAGAAGAGCAATATAACTCATTATTTTGAATCCACTTCGCAAGCCAAAATTAACGTCCTTATTGAGATTGGTTGGAAGAAGAAAGGGTGGAAACCAGACCCCGTGCTTGAAAATGAACACTCCCAATGTAACCAGGATTTTACACGCGGATCAGTGATGATGAAATTATATAAGGAAATGCTTTTGTTACTAATTATTGTCAATAGATACCTTTTCAGTAATTTTTTTGTCAAAATATTTTCTCGCATGTGTTTTCATTCGTGTAATCCCTATTAATATTATAAATGTGAAAGTAACTCTGTCTGTCTGTCTGTCTGTTCCGTTTTCACGTAAAAACTACGGGACCGATTTGGCTGAAACTCAGTATATATATATTTTCGATACCGAGGATGAACATAGGATACTTTTTATCCCGAAAAATGAGATAGTTTCCGGGATAAAATGATATTTGTCTGTTTGTTTGTTATGCTTTTACGGAAAAACTACTGGACCGATTTGGCTGAAATTCGGTACGTACGTAAATTAAATACTGAGGATGGACAAGGGATAATTTTCATTTTGGCCTTTTTGGTAATTTTGGCCTATTTGGTCATTTTGGCCTTTTTGATCATTTTGACCTTTTTGGTCATTTTGGCGTATTTGGTCATTTTGACCTATTTGATCATTTTGACCTTTTTGGTCATTTTGGCCTATTTGGTCATTTTGGCCTATTTGGTCATTTTGGACTTTTTGATCATTTTGACCTTTTTGGTAATTTTGGCCTATTTGGTCATTTTGGCCTATTTGGTCATTTTGGACTTTTTGATCATTTTGACCTTTTTGGTCATTTTGGCCTATTTGGTCATTTTGGCCTATTTGGTCATTTTGGCCTATTTGGTCATTTTTCCTTTTTGGTCATTTTGGTCTATTTGGTCATTTTGGCCTATTTGGTCATTTTGGCCTTTTTGATCATTTTGACCTTTGTGATCATTTTGACCTTTTTGGTGATTTTGACCTTTTTGGTCATTTTGGCCTATTTGGTCATTTTTCCTTTTTGGTAATTTTGGCCTATTTGGTCATTTTGGCCTATTTGGTCATTATGGCCTTTTGGTTCATTTTGACCTTTTTGGTCATTTTGGCCTATTTGGTTATTTTGGCCTATTAGGTCATTTTGGCCTATTTGGTCATTTTGACCATTTTCATTATTTTGGCCTATTTGGTGGTTTTTGTCTATTCCGTCATTTTGGCCATGTCGGTCTCTGTGGCCTTTTTGACCATTTTGGCCTTTTTGGTCAAGTTTTGTCTTTTATGTTGTTTACAGATAGACAGGGGATGGTATAATTATAATAGAAAGCAAATACATACAAAATTAATATAATATAACCTGTAGTGCTTGCTCTATATACAAGAGACACGCAGTAGAGGTTAACCCGCGGCGCAGCCGCGGGGTAAACTCTAGTGTACTAGTATATAGCTACTTAGGCAATCGCGAAATTCGTGCTTTTCAAAATGATAATTTCCGTCTTAGCACTTCACGTATTTCCTAGTTGACATTACTTCTCTTTTGTTTCGCAAGAGAACTCAAAAAATGGTTACAACGCAGGTTATTACAGTATGTGTAAGATTTAAATGGGTCTAAAATTAAGTAAGCTCTGTGAGTTGACGTGCATCCAGTTAAGTATTAATGTTTAATGCACCTGATAGTGTGTAGTGCGAAAGAGATAGTATATCAGTCTGGATAGCAGTCGAGTGAGAGCACAATACTCTTCTTCTTATATGACATTATAATTGTGTTTTGCATAGTCTCTTGCACAAACTTCAAGAATGCGTTTTAAATTTTTACTCGTACTGTCTAAGGTGATAGGGCATTGCCCGACGGGATGGCTACCACCCCTAGTCTAGAGTATGCCGCCATAACAACTTTGAGTTGTATTCCGGCTGACATCAGTGGCTAGGTTCCAGTTTCTCCTTCAAGGGCAGCAGCACATTGGCAGCACCTCTGGTATTGCTAATATCCATATGCGACGCTAACCACTTTCTATCACAGTTGGGCCTGTCTACTGTGCTTCAGAAATAAATATTTTTTTTACTAAATATTACACCGTCAAGATGGACTGTGCCAGTAGAGACTGTATGGAGAAAGCGTAAGACTGGAAGATGTGTTCCAATGTTGGGGAGGCCTTTGACAATTGACGTCGACGCTTATGCCTCAATAACGATTGTGTTGCAGATGTGAACGAATGCCACGAGGAGGGCCTCTGCCCGGCGCCCGGTAAGTGCGTGAACCTGCTGGGCTCGTACCGGTGCGTGTGCCCGCGCGGCTTCCGGCTGGACCTGGCCGGCAGCAGGTGCCTGGACCGGGACGAGTGCGAGGACGGCCGCTGCCAGTCGCCGTGCAGGAACTACGCGGGAGGGTACCGCTGTGACTGTCCTGCAGGTGGCCTGTTGTTTATATCTTCAATACAATTTGATTATTATGCATTAAATAATTTTAATGTAATGATTAAATTATTGTGTTAGGATATTTATCTACCATTGATTATGATCGAGGACAACCTTTGTTGACGAGCGTCAACAGGAAGTGTGAGATTTCAATCTTGTATGCGCTTGCCAATGGTATAATTTCTACAGCTCACGCAACTAAAAAGTTACAAATATTTTTTTCGATTTTGTGTTTGTTAATTTTTATTATCTTACTAAATCAATCAATCAATCAATTAGTCTTTATTTGCAAAAACATAGGTACATGAATAGGTGTTACATAATATAAAGTTTCCAGTATGTTTTGTCATTTACATGACGTGCAAATACACTCGCATAACCCTAAAGTAATGTTTACAAATTAATTTAATTAAATATACATATCAAAAAAATAAAAATAAATTGTTAAACATTTTAAAAACAAAATTTAAATTAGTGAAAATATTAAACTTAAAAATGTCAACATTATTATCTTATTTTATTGTATTGTCATTAATATATTCGTCTACGCTATAGTATAATCTATTAAGTAAAAAAGTTGTCATATAAGGTTTGAACCGATTCAATGGTAGCCCGCTAATATTGATGGGTAATTTATTAAATATTGTTATTGCCATACAATATGCGTTTTTCTTAAACAATGATAATCTAATCGATGGGAAACATAGTTTTTCTTTATGTCTGGTTCTACTACCTTCCACCTCATATTTTGATTTAAATAAATAAAAGTGTTTTTTTACAAAAATACAAATTTCTAGAATGTACAAACAAGGTAAAGGAAGAATTTCAAGTTTTTTAAATAAGGGCTTACAGCTATCAAAATACGATGCTCCACAAATAGCTCTAATACACTTTTTTTGTATTTTAAAAATTCTATTAACATCTGTAGAGTTCCCCCATAACACAATTCCATATCTAAGTACTGAAGAAACGTATCCGTGGTAGGCACACATTGCTGCTTTTAACCCAACAACGTGTCTTATCCTACTTAACGCGTAAATAAAACGATCGAGCTTTTTTGCTGTCTTTTCGATGTGCGCTTTCCAATTACAATGACTGTCAATTGTAATTCCCAAAAATATACAGTCGTCTACGTTTTTTATATATGTCGAGTTATGATTAATATTAACTGGACTTTTAAATTTAGTATAATTGGTTTGGAATTGAATGTAGGTTGTTTTAGTCATATTAATTTGCAAATTATTTTGATGTAACCATGTGATAGCTGAATTTATGTCATTGTTAATTTGTCGTTCTAGTTCATTTTTATTATTTGCTATAGATATTAATGTTGTATCGTATGCAAACAGTATACAATCACTATTTAAAGCGTCTGGAAGATCGTTAATGTATAAAAGAAACAATAACGGACCTAAAATGCTTCCTTGAGGCACTCCAACATTATTTTGACGATAGGACGATCTATAACATATTTTGTGATGTTGACATATTTTACTGATTTCAACACATTGATGTCTGCCATTAAGATAATTTTTTATCCAATCATTAGCAGTGCCTCGTATACCGTAGCATGATAGCTTAGACAGTAGTGTTTTGTGGCAAACAAAGTCAAAAGCTTTTGTCATATCAAGAAATGTACATGCAACTAAACTCGAATCATTCATTTTTTCTGTAATCCTTTTCATTAAATTGAAACTGGCAAGAGAAGTTGAGTTATTTTTCCTGAATCCATATTGAACCTTTTTCAATATATTGCACGACTCTGCAAAATTATTTATTTTATTGAACATTACTTTCTCAAATATTTTTGAAAAGACTGGTATTAACGTAATAGGTCTATAGTTAGTCATATCAGTTCTGTCTCCTTTTTTGTATAACGGTTTTATTATTGAGTTTTTTAGCCGAGTAGTAAAAGTAATAGGTAATAATAATTGAGTGAAACATATTTAATTTAAAGCAAAGCTGCAACCACAGTATTCTTGTATTACCAATACACAAACATAATCTTTGACGGAACATAGAAATGCTTTTATTCCTCATTCAATCAAATCTGACACCTTGGACTCCAGGCGACCAAACATTACGCTTATTACGCATCACGGTTGCCGTCGTGATATCTTGCGGGCTGTGATCTAAGTCTAGATATCCAGGTGCTAAATGCTAAATATTTCTCGTTGAAGGTACCACCCGCTCTTCGTCCGGCATCTGCGTACCCCAGGACGCGTGTTCGGCCGGCCCGTGCGCCGGCTCCCCGTGCTTCGCGGTCGGAGGGACGTACCGCTGCGGGTGCCCCAACGGCTACGGCTGGGACGCCGGACACGCTGTTTGCTTACAGGTGAGTTAACCTCTGCTGATGATGACGCACATAACGTCGCCTTAAGTGACGGAATATGGGATGGGACCAAAGTGGAATAAAGAGACTTGTATGTGGGAAATCTTGAGCTGATGATAATGTCTTGAAATGGTTGTTCACTAAAGTCACTCGGCTTTTTTAATGTCAAATTGTCATCACGATTACGAAACATGTGCGCGCGCGTGTTTACCCTATGACACTTCGAATGCAACTGGTGGCCCGTTCCAAGGATGGTTCCGGCAGAGGATGCGTCATCTAGTGATGTGCGTTTCTTTTAGTGACGCGACCTTGAGGAGCTTTGCCGCCAAAGTGGATTGGCAGGTTTCATAAATCACCAAGCTCGTTTACGATATTTTGCTTTAACGGCACTACCTGATAAAGACCACGATCCTAACGTTATGAATATAAAAGCAGGAAAAACTACATGCTTTCTGTCAGAATTCCAAGCCACATCATTAGAAGGACACCCGGCTTCTTTAGGTACCATCAAGACTTTACAATTAGTTTAGGTATAGTAACAGGATGTAATTATTTATTATTAGGTTTTAGTCCTATGATGTGACAAATTATCATCTCTTAATACAATATCGATGTTAAATTTTTAATATTGAACATTAGTCGTATTTCGTACGGAAAATGAAAATACTGGTGTATATCTCCTTTACTATCTCATACCCTTCATCACATTCCTCCTATCTCACCTCCGAATCACATCATGTCAGTCTAAACGCTCGCAACACGTCAGGATTATTTCTGGGTCTCGATTCCGTAACTAAAATTGGCAATAGAATCGAATTTAAATCGTAACTTTTAACGGTTTTGGTAGTCTGCAAACAATTCCGAATGTAAGAATTTTTTTATTGCAGGAGTTCAGCAGACAGGCAGACGGCCCACTTGATGGAAAGCGGTTACCATCGCCTATGAACATTTGCAACATCAAAGGTGCTACAAATGCGCTGCTGCTCTCTTAAGGGAGACTGGAACCTGGTCACTAATGCCGGAACACAACTCAAGGTTGTTATGGCGACATACTTTACACCAGGGGTGGTAGCCATCCAGTCGGGCAAATGCCCTACCACCTGGCTGTGGGTTGTTTAGTCGCCCCTTACGACAGGCCGCCCGGCCGCAGGAAATTGTATTCTTTCTCCGTTCCTGCACAGATATATTTTTAGACAAGTACAGCTAAAAGTTTAGTGCATTGATGAATGTATGGATATTGTGATATATGTAAATGATCATCAACCTTGTTCGGGTACAGTTGGCTGGTGGATGCGCAACTGCGAGCTGTCTCTTCGGTTGTTCGGCTTTCGGTGACTCGTACCAGTGCGGGTGTCCCACTGGCTACCAGCTGGTGGGAGCGGGTCACTGTCTCACTGCACTGGACGGGGCGCTGCCGCCCGACGACATCGGGGACGCTCCCGTCTTCCCCGTCAGGGATCAGTACAAGATCGGCGGGAAGGAGGAGCTAATATCCAACGAAGGGTGCTTCAGTTGTAAGGTAAAATCAATTCACGAAACTGTCATCTACTGTGGTGATTTTCTGTGACTTCTCTAGCGTAGATTTTGAATGCGTAGATTTCCGTGGGGATTCTTGTGTTTTTTGTTGCAGATCTTTAAATTATTTCATACTAAATATCATTAGGACAGGTTTAGGTCTGGGAGTGACATTAGACTGAATTGTTTAAGATTTAATAGTCTTACTGCGGTTTGTTTAATTACTAATACTTAAACTTAACTATTAAACTTCTTTACATAACCGACCTTCACATAAATACAATTTTTTGTAAAAAAGCGACTTTACTTTTTTACTTTGTAGTTGTGCAGATCCTTCAATAGCTTTAGAAATAATATATTAAGCATCTGTAGAAATTTTACAACTGGCACGCGTGTTCAAATTTGCCATCTCGCCCTTCAGTGTATATGCTTTTCAACAAGAGTTGCTCACGATTTCCTTGCAATCACTAATCTGATTCTGACTTGATTATCTGGGTAGTATATATACACTTACAAGTAAAGAAAAAAAATGAACATCGGTTTACTCAATATCGTGTTACGAATAAGTTGGTTAATAATGTTTGTGAGTTTCTCTAATTGCTTGCTAAAAGTAGAATCACAAAACAGGTATATGACAGTATTGCCAATGGTAGAGCTGTTGCCGGTAGACCGAGACGAACATACCATGAACAGATATCAGAATTGTTAAAGAAAGGTCAGGTAAAAAGCATTTCAAATAAACGCGCATGTATCAAGAGGTTAATGAAAGTAGGTGAAGCGAAAGTTGTTTGTCAGGATCGTCGCAAGTGGAGATCCATAGTCTCTGCCTACTCCCATGGGAAACAGGCGTGATTTTATGTATGTATGTAGATCTTGATATAGTAACAATGGGGCCGATTTAGTAGTATAAGCTTTCGATGAAAAAATGAAACTCTGTTCACAATTGATGGAGAAGTCGGGTAGTGCACAGATTAAAACAACATACAGACGGATTGAGAACCTCTTCTTTTTGGAAATTGGTTAAAAGGGAACTAAAAAATAAATACATATAAAATCTATATTTTTAGATTAAATATAAAAATAATATTACCATTTCTTTAAACAGGTGAATGGGAGGAGAAGAAGAGCACCAGATGAAGCTATTATATACGCCAATGGAACAACCGTTGTCAGAAAACGCAAACGACGCAGTCGCCGTAAGTAGAAATATTCTTTTCTTAAATCTAATGTCGAAGCAACTTGGAGGTGTGTTACTTTTATTTACTGAAGCCAGAACGAAAGAAATATTTATAATACGGGTCCACTTACCAAAGAATAATAAAACTTAATGTGGTATTCCAGGCCGCCGTTCGATCCTCGAACCTGACGTCGAGATGATAGTAGTAACGGCAACTCCAAAACAGACGTGGGGCAGATCCCCACTCATGCGCATAATCCCAGCCGAGGGTGGGGATAAGCCCCACTACAAGATCTCATACGGAGACGAGGGCAAAGACTTCATTCTGTCCAAACGCGACGGTGCTTGGGCGTTACGCCTAAGGAAGCATCTTAAGTCTGATGCAGTCCTGGAAAGGCAGTTGGAGCTCGAAGCGAGGTTCGTGCCGGTGCCGGAGATCGGCAGGAGGCGCAGGAGACGGCACGTGGACACGTCGGTGCCGGCGCCGCTGAAGCTGTATGTGTCGGTGCGCGTCGCGCCACCAAAGCGTTGAGTTCGGGTTATGTAGTGAGACTTGTTTGGACGGTGTTGCCATTTGTCTTATTTCAAAGTTGCCATATTAACACAAAGTACATCTAAGGTCGCGTCAGCACGGTATTCATGCATTAACTGGTATCTGAGATGAGAATTGGTTCAATTAAATATTTACCCGTTTAAATGCATATTCATTTGAACGGGTTGTCTTCTTTACATATGTGCAGAGATTTGAATGTGTGCAAGGCTTGAAACCGGATAAAATTCGAACCGGTTATAACCTAAGTAGAAAGGAGTTTTTCTTTTCAGTTTTGTTCTTTCTTTTACCTTAAATTTAATGGATTCAGGAACAAAAGTTCGTTAAATAGATAATTATTGTCCTGTAAACCGGTTTTGGACGGTTTTCGCCGCACTTTATAAGTTCAATGTGGTATAGTTTTCAATCGCACATAAACATAATTTTATTGGAAACTGTTGTCATATAGAGAAAGTTATTCGCGCATAATATACCGGTTTGTGAAAGTTTAAATAATAATACTCTTTGTAACATTTATACTCGAGACGAAATAGTTGAATAAAACCGGTTATAACTATAACCGGTAAATTACAACCGGTTTCAAACCTTGTGTGTATGTTAAGAAAAACATCTAGATGAAAGTAGCTTCAGTGGTCCCAAATCTTTTAATGTTTTTTTGGGTTTGATATGTCTCAATAATAATAAGATCGTTAAAGATCGCATAAAGTAGTTTTAATGCTTTTTTAAGATTCGATACTTAAAGAGTGCAGCTTTTTTAAAGCTTATAAAATTAGTTAAATAAAATACTGTGGTACTTTGAAAAACACGTTGCGACACCCATGAATATTTTGAAGTCACTGCCATATTTAAGCGAGAAGCAAATCCACTGCCAACTTGTGTTCGAAATTGGGACCATTCCATGAATTTTCAATAATTCCATTTTGAAACGTTGGCTTGAAATCTCAGTATAAAATTAACAATTATTATTGAAATATTTAGATTAGTCTACTAATTATTGGTAATCATAATAAATATTCTCAACAATCATGGACCTTTAGATAAAAATATGAAATTACTGCAAATTTAAGAAAAAAGCTTTTAGATGAAACAACGTTTTTGCTTTTTTTTATCCATTTTAATTTTTGAGTACTTTGTAACCATATTTACTTACAGAATTAGCCATCTATCAAATGCCAGTGAATAATTTGTAAGTTCTTCGTGTTTTATTTTTCTTATATTATGGGAATTATATACTGAAACTAATCGTTTAAAAAAATCAATCAAATAAATTGTCCATGCTTCGATACTTTCAGTGCACGAGACAAAGTCTCAGTGTGCCGAGTTAATATTCCCTATTTTTTTTAAAAAGACTCCATTCACTTGCAACATTATTTGTGCCTTTGTGTGCGTGTCTGCGAAAATAATTAGATGGCGCTCACGCACACGTCGATCGGTTTTGTGCTTCAACTCTGAATGTAATTTTGTAGGAAACTGTCTCTTGGTATATACTCTAAGATTTAAATTCAAAGCCGAGTAAATCAAGAACAAAAATTATATATTTTTACATATTTAAGATAGGTCTATGATTTGTTACTACTGTGATTAGATATCAAAAAAATAAGAGAACAGAGGACCAGTATGACTTGGAGATTAGAATTCTTTGTGCCATAAATAATGGTTTGGTTTTGCCAGGATAATTTGCACCAGCTGTATTAACATATTTGCATAATAATCCTTGAAATTAGAGTTGTGTAATCAATGTAAAATTGTCGATAGTCTCACTACTTAAAATCATGAATGTATTGTCGTATGAAGAAACTAAATATAGACTGGTTATGTTTTGTGTACGCGATGGAATGTTGTGTCGATGGTAATATTTATGAAATTCGGAATATTAATTTAAATGAAAATGGATTTTATTTTTTTACACAAAAAGTGTATGATGGCGATGAGAAACAATGTTAAAAAAGTATTGTTATAATTTATAAGGAACATCGTTTAGTATTTCAGGAGTTAAATTATTTTCGATTATGTTGTTATGATTAAATTTGGTGTGTTTAAAGTGATTATTTATGGTAATGTTAGCTGTCGCTCAAAATATTTCCAAAATTTCACCATCGGATCGTCATGCAGGCGATCTCGTCGGCAGTATTAAGAATAAATGTGTGAGATGTTTGTATGCATAATACTTAGTTAGAAATCGAAAAATCAACTCGAGTCGAAACATATCGATGTATAATTGTCGATAATTTTATAATAACGAACGATACATCACTAGTTACTTTGCCATTGATTAAACCAGTGTATAGTTGTTTTGCAATTAAGCTTAATTTAAGTGAAGCTAAGTTAGAAGTAAGTTGGATGAACTTAACAAAATGCTTTCTTCATATGTGTGCTATGAAAGTAAGTTGTTAATTGTCCAAGTTAAGCTAAGTTAGCAGCATTTTAAGGAATAAGAATGATCTAATAATATATGTTAAGTCATAATAATTTTATTATATTATTTATTTTTATTTCACAATCTTAAGTTTATTTTAGAATAAATAAAGGATGTCTACTTACTATTATGTGAAACATTGTTAATCCTATTTAACGACTAATGCGTTTTAATGGCAATTTTATATTTTTTTAGAGAGTTAGTGAGAATGTCAACGCAATAGATTCTCTTGTAAATATGTGTATACAAAGTAAATTTATTAAAAATCTAATATACATGATCAAATGAAGATGTTTTATTGCTTACTAATACATACTACATTATAGACTTGTGTAATTTTATCAGTCACTAATTGTTATACTCCTGGACTTAGGTCTTCCCATTATGGTATGGAAGGTCTTGATGTGCAGGTTTCCTCTCGAATTTGTTTTCACTCTTGAAATTGTAATAACATTTACATTAGAGCTAACAATGTCTAAGTGGTACATTCCCGACCAATATTCGAATCCATGACTTCTGTTATATTAATGTACTTTGTGAATCTATGTTATTGCAATAATGTATGAATACGAAAACGTTACCCAAAAAAGTATTAGGTTACATAAAAAAATTTAAAAGATAAATAATTCCTTCTCAAACAAATTAAATAAATAAACATACTAAAAAAGTTATGGCCTGTCCGCACAGCGATATATCACAGAACGATTTTTATTCGCGCGTATTAAATTCCGCGACCGGAATTACACCTAGTACGCACTGCGAATAAAATTTCGTAATATTTTTATCAGTTATTTAGTATTCAGTTCTTGGCTGAGATGCACGTGTAAAATGGACATCCGAACTAAAATTTTAATTTATCTAATGCTAAAGGCGGCGAAACAGACGTATCATAAGATGTCATGAACATTGGATTCACCCACTTACGGCATTGAGACCCATCAAAGGAAGGAATACAGCAAAAAGTTTTTTGGTTATTACAGAATGACACAAAAATCATTCGATAATTTACTACAACTTTCAATAGCGACGTTGCACGACTGAGCGAATCGCGCGAATTTTATTCCACAGTGCGAACATAGCCATACTTACTCTATATGGTACAAAATATTCGCGCGAAAATAAATCGCACCGCTTCGCGATCAATTTACATCAAGTCACTGATTTTTTTCTCGTGCGATTTTTTTACCGCCAGTGTGCGGCTACTCCTATAATATTCAATATGTTACAGAATTACGGGAAAGAATCGTGCTGTGAAATATCGCTGTGCGGACAGGCTCTAAACTAAAACAACAATCAGGGCGTTCCATTAGTAGCTCACAACGCCCAAAATGCTCCGTTAGCCGTTCCACAAGGCGACCGCAGTCGTTGTGGTAATGGCGAAAACGTCACTCACTAATGAGGTCAACATTTTCGATCACACAACGCTAACAACGATCCATGTCAAGAGGTGGGTCGAATAGCAGTTCCACTTGGGTTTACGATTGCAACGCCGGAAAGAAAGTGGAACGGGAAAAATCGCGGTCGTGAACGTGGTCTTTGTGAGTCCCTAATTGAATGTAGCCAATACACAGCGACCTTTTCAAGTGGCAACCAAAACCACTTGCTGTCACTCAAAAAGAAATACTCTGTCATGTCAAAATGTCACGCAAAATAAATACAAGAAACAATATTTTCCTAATACCTATTTAACATTTTTATACAATCCCTTGTCAAGGCTTTCAACTACAAATATACTCGTGGACATATCAGAAACAAATACAAAATGTCAAAAAAGAAAGGCACAGAAGAGTTCTCCTGTGAAATGTATAGTAACAAGTTCTTCGCGCTATGTGCGGCAGGGGGCGCGTTGGCGTGTGGATCCACTCACGCATTTGTCACACCCCTGGACTTGGTCAAATGCCGACTCCAAGTAGACCCGAAGAAGTACAAGTCCATATTCACAGGCTTCGGAGTATCGTTCAAAGAAGGCGGTATGCCTAACCTGGTTAAGGGATGGGCGCCGACCCTGATAGGCTACTCACTTCAAGGCTCAGCCAAATTCTGCGGATATGAATACTTCAAATATCGTTTCGCGAATATGGTAGATGAGGAAAATGCTTTCTTATACCGAACATACTTGTATCTAGCAGCAGCAGCGTCGGCCGAACTGATCGCCGACGTTTTCTTAGCTCCATTCGAAGCGACTAAAGTAAGGATGCAGACGACTCCAGGCTACACAGCACAAATGAGGAAAGCCATGCCACATATGCTCTCAACTGAAGGTATGGGGGTGTTCTATAGAGGATTATCGCCTTTATGGGGAAGACAGGTACCTTACACCATGATGAAGTTCTCTTCCTTTGAGAAAACTGTAGAATACCTGTACGCGAACCTGGTTCCAAAGCCCAGGGAGCAGTGCACGAAAGTTGAACAGTTAATAGTGACTTTCACAGCAGGATATATCGCCGGGGTGTTATGTGCTATTGTGTCACATCCAGCGGACACTATTGTGTCGAAGTTAAATAAGGACCCGGGGGCATCTATCGGTGGTATCATATCGGAAGTGGGGCCAGTTGGGATCTGGAGAGGTTTGGTGGCTCGTATTTTCATGATCGGGACTCTGACTGGGCTGCAGTGGTTTATTTATGACGCTTTCAAGGTGTATACGGGAATGCCTCGACCTCCTCCCGCACCGATGCCCGAGTCTCTCAGAAAGAAGCTGGCGGCACAAAAGAAATGAAGCGTTCCGTGGAGTTGATATCAATTGTGGTGAAGTTCTTTGTAAGTCTGTATTTCGTCAGTTCTGAAATAAACAAGTTTTATATCTTTGGATTGCTAAATACTCGATTAAAATAGACTTTGTTGTGATCAATTAATATTGATTGATTTGTTCAGTCTGTCTATTATGATATGATCCAAAACTTTTCAAGGGGGTCTAGAGGTCACGTCTTAATACTCATCGGTTTCTAGGTACAAACTACCTTCTACACATATTCGCTCCTAACATCGTGTTATTTGAGCAATGTAATGTCTCTCCTCAATCTGGAGATATGTTGGTGCTAGTGACTCTGTCATTTAGATGTAGTTAAGGGGTTAATGCGTTATTTGTGATGCGAACAATGACAGATACCGTATGTATATAATGTAGTTAATTGATGGTACCTTCCACCCATTTTAATCTTATATGTAAAATTCTCGAGTCGCGGTGTTTGTAGTTAACCTCCTCCGAAACGGCTTGACGCTTGACCGATTCTCATGAAATTTTGTGTGCATATTGGGTAGGTCTGAGAATCGAACAGCATCTATTTTTCATCCCCCTAACTGTTAAGGGTAGTCCACCCCTAAATTTGTTTTAACGTTTAGATAAATTTTTATTTCTTTATGATACAGCATTAAAAAATATATACAACCCTAAATTTTCAACCCTCTACGATCAATCCCTATTATTTATTGGGCAGGAGGACGTCTGGCGAATATAAATACCTAAATCAAATATTAAAATTTATCATGTTATATTCGCTGTAAGTAAAACGGTTATAAGATTCTTTTGGTTAATTGTACATTATAATAAAACTAAGTTTTAACGGTTTTAAGCGCGGTGATTTATTTGATTTTGGTTATTCCGACGTTTCGACCGCTTTTCAGTGGCCGTGGTCACGGACGACAAAGGTGACATCTGTCCAACGAGTATTGTTAATGTTTTATTTAGCCTACCGCCAACTAGTTCATTTTAATTATTTTGTTTATGTTTATTACTTACTCTGTGGGAGCCTTATCTAATTTAACACTGCTTCGCAACATGTTGTGGCTTGAAGAGAAGAAGTAGCGCAAGACTCTTTACTAGCAAAGAAACCTAGCCCTAATAATTTTATATAATATTAAAATGTGTAGGAGAAAAAATAAAATAAATTATCAATCAAGTTGGTTTTGTTACAACGTAGCTTTATTATGTATACTAGTCGAGAAAACTTAAGAAATTATTAATAACAATAAGTTATTTACAAGTACAACAGTGTTAGAAAACTTGCAACCAAATAACTGACCATATATCAACCGATGAAACTTACATCCAGAGTTAAATCGAGTGGTATGATGACATAGTGATCTCGAGTCCATTTACCTCTGACTAGTATCGTCCGGGTAAATCCGGCACAGTGGACCACGAACCGGGATAAATCCTCGCATTATTGTTATTGCCCCGGGATGCGCCTCTTTCTTATATTATCGCATCAACTGCCGTTTCGATGCCTTTAGGTACTTGTTTTCGACATGGATTCCGTTAAATATTATATTTTATTGCTATAGGATAGTACTGTTACTTACAATTTTTGTTTAACAATGGGCTGACAAATAGAGACATTATATCACAATTAAGCCAGTCACGCTTGTTATGGGCTACACTTGCCATCAGGTGGGCCATCTACCTGTCTGCTAAACTCATGCAATAAAAAAATATATACACGGGTACACTGTGACTATTCGTTAACTCTATAAATTATTATTAACTTGTAGTTATTTTTAACTCTATAAATAAGACTCATTTGACCACAATTAGTATCTTTATTAATTACCCTATGAGAGCCTAATCTAATTTACCACCACTTCGCAACAAAAGTATTGTCACTAGAGAAAAGAAGCGGCGCAATACTCATCAGCAAACATACCTAGCTCTAATAATTTTATATAATACTAGTTTTCCCGCCAGACGTCCTCCTGCCCAATAAATAATAGGGATTGATCGTAGAGGGTTGAAAATTTAGGGTTGTATGTATTTTTAAATGCTGTATCATAAAGAAATAAAAAAAATTCTAGACGTAAAAACAAATTTAGGGGTGGACTACCCTTAACATTTAGGGGGATGAAAAATAGATGCTGTCCGATTCTCAAACCTACCCAATATGCACACAAAATTTCATGAAAATCGGTCAAGCGTCAAGCCGTTTCGGGGGAGGTTAACTACAAACACCGCGACTCGAGAATTTTACATATAAGATTAAAATGGGTGGAAGGTACCATCAATTAACTACATTATATACATACGGTATCTGTCATTGTTCGCATCACAAATAACGCATTAACCCCTTAACTACATCTAAATGACAGAGTCACTAGCACCAACATATCTCCAGATTGAGGAGAGACATTACATTGCTCAAATAACACGATGTTAGGAGCGAATATGTGTAGAAGGTAGTTTGTACCTAGAAACCGATGAGTATTAAGACGTGACCTCTAGACCCCCTTGAAAAGTTTTGGATCATATCATAATAGACAGACTGAACAAATCAATCAATATTAATTGATCACAACAAAGTCTATTTTAATCGAGTATTTAGCAATCCAAAGATATAAAACTTGTTTATTTCAGAACTGACGAAATAAACAGACTTACAAAGAACTTCACCACAATTGATATCAACTCCACGGAACGCTTCATTTCTTTTGTGCGGCCAGCTTCTTTCTGAGAGACTCGGGCATGGGTGCGGGAGGAGGTCGAGGCATTCCCGTATACACCTTGAAAGCGTCATAAATAAACCACTGCAGCCCAGTCAGAGTCCCGATCATGAAAATACGAGCCACCAAACCTCTCCAGATCCCAACTGGCCCCACTTCCGATATGATACCACCGATAGATGCCCCCGGGTCCTTATTTAACTTCGACACAATAGTGTCCGCTGGATGTGACACAATAGCACATAACACCCCGGCGATATATCCTGCTGTGAAAGTCACTATTAACTGTTCAACTTTCGTGCACTGCTCCCTGGGCTTTGGAACCAGGTTCGCGTACAGGTATTCTACAGTTTTCTCAAAGGAAGAGAACTTCATCATGGTGTAAGGTACCTGTCTTCCCCATAAAGGCGATAATCCTCTATAGAACACCCCCATACCTTCAGTTGAGAGCATATGTGGCATGGCTTTCCTCATTTGTGCTGTGTAGCCTGGAGTCGTCTGCATCCTTACTTTAGTCGCTTCGAATGGAGCTAAGAAAACGTCGGCGATCAGTTCGGCCGACGCTGCTGCTGCTAGATACAAGTATGTTCGGTATAAGAAAGCATTTTCCTCATCTACCATATTCGCGAAACGATATTTGAAGTATTCATATCCGCAGAATTTGGCTGAGCCTTGAAGTGAGTAGCCTATCAGGGTCGGCGCCCATCCCTTAACCAGGTTAGGCATACCGCCTTCTTTGAACGATACTCCGAAGCCTGTGAATATGGACTTGTACTTCTTCGGGTCTACTTGGAGTCGGCATTTGACCAAGTCCAGGGGTGTGACAAATGCGTGAGTGGATCCACACGCCAACGCGCCCCCTGCCGCACATAGCGCGAAGAACTTGTTACTATACATTTCACAGGAGAACTCTTCTGTGCCTTTCTTTTTTGACATTTTGTATTTGTTTCTGATATGTCCACGAATATATTTGTAGTTGAAAACCTTGACAAGGGATTGTATAAAAATGTTAAAGAGGTATTAGGAAAATATTGTTTCTTGTATTTATTTTGCGTGACATTTTGACATGACAGAGTATTTCTTTTTGAGTGACAGCAAGTGGTTTTGGTTGCCACTTGAAAAGGTCGCTGTGTATTGGCTACATTCAATTAGGGACTCACAAAGACCACGTTCACGACCGCGATTTTTCCCGTTCCACTTTCTTTCCGGCGTTGCAATCGTAAACCCAAGTGGAACTGCTATTCGACCCACCTCTTGACATGGGTCGTTGTTAGCGTTGTGTGATCGAAAATGTTGACCTCATTAGTGACGTTTTCGCCACGACCACAACGACTGCGGTTGCGGACTGCCTTGTGGAACGGCTAACGGAGCATTTTGGGCGTTGTGAGCTACTAATGGTACACCCTGATTGTTGTTTAACTTTAGAGCCTGTCCGCACAGCGATATTTCACAGCACGATTCTTTCCCGTAATTCTGTAACACATTGAATATTATAGGAGTAGCCGCACACTGGCGGTAAAAAAATCGCGCGGGAAAAAAATCTGTGACTCGATGCAGATTGAACGCGAAGTGGTGCGATTTATTTCCGCGCGAATATTTTGTACCGTATAGAGTAAGTATGGCTATGTTCGCACTGTGGAATAAAATTCGCGCGATTCGCTCAGTCGTGCAACGTCGCTATTGAAAGTTGTAGTAAATTATCGAATGATTTTGGTGTCATTCTGTAATAGCCAAAAAACTTTTTGCTGTATTCCTTCCTTTGATGGGTCTCAATGCCGTAAGTGGGTGAATCCAATGTTCATGACATCTTTTGATACGTCTGTTACGCCACCTTAGCATTAGATAAATTAAAATCGGTTGTCCATTTTACACGTGCGTCTCAGCCAAGAACTGAATACTGAATAACTGAAAAAAATATTACGAAATTTTATTCGCAGCGCGTACTAGGTGTAATTCCGGTCGCGGAATTTAATACGCGCGAATAAAAATCGTTCTGTGAAATATCGCTGTGCGGACAAAGCATAAATGTGTAACTGCGATAAGGATATTAATTTAGGTTAGGTTTCTGGATATTCAAAAGGGCTGAAAAATAGAAATTGAAAATTTAAATTTTGAGCAAGATTATCAGACGGGATAGATGAAAAGCGCAAGACTTAACTTTAAGACTGAATTATAAGACGGTCACTCTTTACTCTATGGATCATTTCAGTATTACCGAGAATAATGGCTTTACTTTCTATAATATATTTGAATTATATTAGTAACTAACTAACCGGTGTCTTCGTCTAGGTAGTCTTGACTTGGAATTCCTCGGACACAAATTATCGCGACTATCGTTTCAGTGAAAACTGTCGGAATAAGCAAATTTTTATGCATCCGACCATTTACAAACTGCTCCCGGGAAAAGTCCCGCGGGATTCCCGGTATAAAAAATATTACATAAAATCATCACTTACAATACACATTATTTTGTTAAATCTGGTTATATTAAATAATTCATAGAAATATTCCCCAGGGATTCTTAGGATTAAAAGTAACGCAGATTTTATGTCTATGAATTTGCTGTCGATCAGCGAAAACCGTATCGAAATCGGCCCAGTAGTTTTTACATGAATCCCGAACAAGAAATCTAACAAAAATGCAACGTATTCTACATCATTTATACAATACAATACAATACTCTTTAAATGGAAAACAATAATACAAATACACAAAAAAACTTACTTACTAAAAGGTTGTACAATGGGCGGCCTTATTGCTAAAAGCAATCTCTTCCAGGCAACCTTTCGATGGACAAGATCTTATTACACAGATGGCGTTGGCGTGCAGTTATATAGAACATTCTAGTTGATTTTTTAATTAGCTTCAATGTACAGATACGGCATGTTTAGAATTTTGTATTATTATAGATTGTAGATCAGGGAACAAATGATTCATCTGATGAATAATGTCTGGTTGATATTTTTACTTGGTTGCTTCTAACAGATCACCGTACGGGAACTTGTCATAGATCTTTGGTGTCGGGTCGTTGCACGCCCGAACCGTGGCCCAGAGCGATCTCATCCACGCCTCCACCGCCGAGTCAAGTAACCAAGTAAGTCAATGTTTCAAGTATAACTCTGAGAAAAGTAATATTTCCTTTACCTTCTTACAATATTTGGGGTCGGCACAATATGTTTTTTTTGTACTCCTCTATTCTGATATTCATCCTCTATCACACCACAAATCATATCACTCTTCACACAATCCAGAGAAAAATAATCATGCGTAAAGGGGCTACAGATGGTAGTACATATTCTTCATATGTTAATGTGTCTAGATTAAATACTTGTTATACTAACATTAGCATCTGCACGCCCCTCTATTAGATTCGGATCTTAGTAGTTTTGGTGAATAAACAAGTTTATATATCATACATATATATCATATATATACCATATACATGTAACATATACCATACATATTTAAGGGACCATTTATGCTAGACCGTGTGGACGCTGGTGTCTCGTACGAGTCCTGTCCGAGGAATGGATTTAAAGCTTTTAAGAACATTTTGTATAGTAATTGATGTATACGATTATACGACTCGCTCACGTAACTGTCTAGCAAATAATATCCATAAAACGGATAGAAGACTTTGACGCATCGGGCTGACAGCCCATTGTATGGAAATGATTGCTGTTGCCTGGTATTATGAATAAGATTGTTGTAGCTAGCAACGTTGTAGCGGGAGGCGGGGGGTTTGTTTGGCTTGAACCTGGCTACTGATGACTCCAGGTTGTTATGGCAGTATATTCTAGGTCAAGGGTGATAGTCTTGCGGATGGCTAAATGCCCTACCACTTGTTCGTTCTTTGTAGTTGTCTTTTACGACAGCCCGCCGGGCTGCAGGAATCTCTATTCATTCCGTTCCTGTACGGATCGGTGGTGCTAGTTATAATGTTTGAAGTGAAACTTATTGAGAATCGTTGTGATTTGAAACTCGGTGAAACAAGAACGCGACACTAAAAAGAATACATCTATAGGTCTAAGCCTGCGAGAGAATGAGTTAGAATACATTATATTTAATCATTTAAATATGCTCATACGGATAGAGTTGGGATTGTTTCGAAGTTTTTAGTTAGTACTTCAAATTTCGTGTTTTAAAGCTTAAATATTATTACGAGTAGCAGGACTCGAATTAAAATGCCGTTAGAATTACTATAGAATTTATTAGAACTATACAAACACGTATAACACAGGTACAAATATAACCGGACGCAATAAGTCCAAACGTAATGCACAATTGAAAAACACGCCCAAAGTCCGTCACTAAATGTACACACGTCTTGCCTCGCTTGTGTTATCGTTTTGACTGCCTCGCTCCTCTGTTCGGGCATTCCTTTTATCCTGTACAAATACAATATGTCTCGACACAATACTCGACCGCATAACAATTATTTCCAAGAATCACACCTGGCTAATGCCTACCATAAAAGATTCCAATACACAATAGGCTGTTTTTCTAATTACAATTTTTAAACACAAAGTAAACAAAAGTAGTCCAAATGCCGAAAAGGTAATAAACTGCAGGTGTGACTTGGCCTTTGTCGGTCGTAACAATATATAACGATATATTAATTGAAATGTGACATCACGAAATTTATAATCCCTCCCACCCCTTGTCACACTTTGATTCACTTGTACTGCGTGTGAACTGCAAACATACATACAATTTTTTTATTCAGTCTCTCAATACATTCAACACTTCAATAAACATAATATTGTGTAAACTTTTAGAGCTCAATGCTGTTGCACCCTCGGCGTTGCTTGGGGACCAGAGTGTGAACTATGCCCAGCACCGGGTACTCCAGAACGAATGGAACTATGTACTGCTGCCAACTTGGGAGGGCCTGGAGGCAACATACCCGGTTTGATACCCGGCGGAGAAATCGGAAATGGGGGCATCGGGAACGGGGTGGATATCTATGGGGACGTGGACGAATGTGCAGCTATGCCTGGATTATGCGCTCCTGGTAGATGTGTCAACACTATAGGCAGGTTAGTGTCAACATTCTTTTTAAAGCTTTAATCCACTTATTTAAGCCAATTTTGGCTAATATAAAAACCCGTCAAGTGTCTGCCTGTCCACGCACATCGAAGGTTTCCATAGTGGCAAAAGATTTTCTGTTTGTACCACTGTGCTATATGCTAAATATAGCGTGCTATATATGGTGTTCCATAAACTGCGATATTAATACTTTATTAATCACTCACGAATACCTATATATTATATTAAATCAAGTTTAAATGGTTTTAAACTTCAATTTTGTTCCTACGTTTCAACCACTTTTCAGTAGCAATTCTGATCACAAATAAATGTTGCGAGTTGCGAATAGATACACTTATTAAGTGTTATTGATTTAAGTTTAACTGCGGCAAATCGACCTACAAATTTAAATATCTTTGGACTATGGCATTGAGTGCACTGACCTTTATTATTACCACTGGATAGGCTGCTGTCACTTTTGGTGCTTATTCGATTGGCGCTGATAGTCAAAGCGGTGAGTGCGAGAGTTCCAGAAAACTAGAAAGATACGGGTGTTGTTGTATTAGTGGCAGACTGCCGTAAGCGGTGCTTCAAATTAACACACAAATCTGCTTGTCATTCATATGCAGTCAATTTAATGAGGAAATAATATTTTTTCCAGCTTCCGTTGCGTGTGCGGGCGGGGTTACAAAGCGAACGGCGACGTGTGCTCGGACGTGGACGAGTGCAGCATCAGGCCGCCGCCCTGCGAACAGCTCTGTAAGAACACCGACGGATCCTACGAGTGCTTCTGTCATTCCGGCTACGAGGTATACATATACGAGAATGTAATTTACACACCAAGTGTACAGTGAAAGTAATTCTTGAAAATGGTGCTAAGCTGGAAAGAGCTAAGAATGCATAGCAAGTAACACATTGCCATTTTGAGCTTGTAATTTCCTGCGCAAACCAAAACTGGCGATTGGAATTAGAAGTTGTGTAAAACTGTATTGTTCTTTCATGGGCTTAATCTTGGATTTGTGGTCAGGTGGACGAAGATGGAGCCAACTGTCGCGACATTGACGAGTGCGAGCGCGGCAGCCACATGTGCCAGCAGATCTGCACCAACACCGAGGGCTCCTACGAGTGCTCCTGCCAGGACGGATACGAGAAACGCGGAGACGCCTGTGTTGGTCAGTGCATACATAATTTTTTCACATTTCTCATTTCGTTATTTTCACAGAAGTTTTAGAAGAGCAATATAACTCATTATTTTGAATCCACTTCGCAAGCCAAAATTAACGTCCTTATTGAGATTGGTTGGAAGAAGAAAGGGTGGAAACCAGACCCCGTGCTTGAAAATGAACACTCCCAATGTAACCAGGATTTTACACGCGGATCAGTGATGATGAAATTATATAAGGAAATGCTTTTGTTACTAATTATTGTCAATAGATACCTTTTCAGTAATTTTTTTGTCAAAATATTTTCTCGCATGTGTTTTCATTCGTGTAATCCCTATTAATATTATAAATGTGAAAGTAACTCTGTCTGTCTGTCTGTTCCGTTTTCACGTAAAAACTACAGGACCGATTTGGCTGAAACTCAGTATATATATATTTTCGATACCGAGGATGAACATAGGATACTTTTTATCCCGAAAAATGAGATAGTTTCCGGGATAAAATGATATTTGTCTGTTTGTTTGTTATGCTTTTACGGAAAAACTACTGGACCGATTTGGCTGAAATTCGGTACGTACGTAAATTAAATACTGAGGATGGACAAGGGATAATTTTCATTTTGGCCTTTTTGGTAATTTTGGCCTATTTGGTCATTTTGGCCTATTTGGTCATTTTGGCCTTTTTGATCATTTTGACCTTTTTGGTCATTTTGGCGTATTTGGTCATTTTGGCCTATTTGATCATTTTGACCTTTTTGGTCATTTTGGCCTATTTGGTCATTTTGGACTTTTTGATCATTTTGACCTTTTTGGTCATTTTGGCCTATTTGGTCATTTTGGCCTATTTGGTCATTTTGGCCTATTTGGTCATTTTTCCTTTTTGGTAATTTTGGCCTATTTGGTCATTTTGGCCTATTTGGTCATTATGGCCTTTTGGTTCATTTTGACCTTTTTGGTCATTTTGGCCTATTTGGTTATTTTGGCCTATTAGGTCATTTTGGCCTATTTGGTCATTTTGACCATTTTCATTATTTTGGCCTATTTGGTGGTTTTTGTCTATTCCGTCATTTTGGCCATGTCGGTCTCTGTGGCCTTTTTGACCATTTTGGCCTTTTTGGTCAAGTTTTGTCATTTATGTTGTTTACAGATAGACGGGGGATGGTATAATTATAATAGAAAGCAAATACATACAAAATTAATATAATATAACCTGTAGTGCTTGCTCTATATACAAGAGACACGCAGTAGAGGTTAACCCGCGGCGCAGCCGCTGGGAAAACTCTAGTGTAGTATATAGCTACTTAGGCAATCGCGTAATTCGTGCTTTTCAAAATGATAATTTCCGTCTTAGCACTTCACGTATTTCCTAGTTGACATTACTTCTCTTTTGTTTCGCAAGAGAACTCAAAAAATGGTTACAACGCAGGTTATTACAGTATGTGTAAGATTTAAATGGGTCTAAAATTAAGTAAGCTCTGTGAGTTGACGTGCATCCAGTTAAGTATTAATGTTTAATGCACCTGATAGTGTGTAGTGCGAAAGAGATAGTATATCAGTCTGGATAGCAGTCGAGTGAGAGCACAATACTCTTCTTCTTATATGACATTATAATTATGTTTTGCATAGTCTCTTGCACAAACTTCAAGAATGCGTTTTAAATTTTTACTCGTACTGTCTAAGGTGATAGGGCATTGCCCGACGGGATGGCTACCACCCCTAGTCTAGAGTATGCCGCCATAACAACTTTGAGTTGTATTCCGGCTGACATCAGTGGCTAGGTTCCAGTTTCTCCTTCAAGGGCAGCAGCACATTGGCAGCACCTCTGGTATTGCTAATATCCATATGCGACGCTAACCACTTTCTATCACAGTTGGGCCTGTCTACTGTGCTTCAGAAATAAATATTTTTTTTACTAAATATTACACCGTCAAGATGGACTGTGCCAGTAGAGACTGTATGGGGAAAGCGTAAGACTGGAAGATGTGTTCAAATGTTGGGGAGGCCTTTGACAATTGACGTCGACGCTTATGCCTCAATAACGATTGTGTTGCAGATGTGAACGAATGCCACGAGGAGGGCCTCTGCCCGGCGCCCGGCAAGTGCGTGAACCTGCTGGGCTCGTACCGGTGCGTGTGCCCGCGCGGCTTCCGGCTGGACCTGGCCGGCAGCAGGTGCCTGGACCGGGACGAGTGCGAGGACGGCCGCTGCTAGTCGCCGTGCAGGAACTACGCGGGAGGGTACCGCTGTGACTGTCCTGCAGGTGGCCTGTTGTTTATATCTTCAATACAATTTGATTATTATGCATTAAATAATTTTAATGATTAAATTATTGTGTTAGGATATTTATCTACCATTGATTATGATCGAGGACAACCTTTGTTGACGAGCGTCAACAGGAAGTGTGAGATTTCAATCTTGTATGCGCTTGCCAATGGTATAATTTCTACAGCTCACGCAACTAAAAAGTTACAAATATTTTTTTCGATTTTGTGTTTGTTAATTTTTATTATCTTACTAAATCAATCAATCAATCAATCAGTCTTTATTTGCAAAAACATAGGTACATGAATAGGTGTTACATAATATAAAGTTTCCAGTATGTTTTGTCATTTACATGACGTGCAAATACACTCGCATGGTTATGCGAGTGTATTTGCACGTAATGAGTACAAAGTAATGTTTACAAATTAATTTAATTAAATATACATATAAAAAAAATAAAAAAAAATTGTTAAACATTTTAAAAACAAAATTTAAATTAGTGAAAATATTAAACTTAAAAATGTCAACATTATTATCTTATTTTATTGTATTGTCATTAATATATTCGTCTACGCTATAGTATAATCTATTAAGTAAAAAAGTTGTCATATAAGGTTTGAACCGATTCAATGGTAGCCCGCTAATATTGATGGGTAATTTATTAAATATTGTTATTGCCATACAATATGCGTTTTTCTTAAACAATGATAATCTAATCGATGGGAAACATAGTTTTTCTTTATGTCTGGTTCTACTACCTTCCACCTCATATTTTGATTTAAATAAATAAAAGTGTTTTTTTACAAAAATACAAATTTCTAGAATGTACAAACAAGGTAAAGGAAGAATTTCAAGTTTTTTAAATAAGGGCTTACAGCTATCAAAATACGATGCTCCACAAATAGCTCTAATACACTTTTTTTGTATTTTAAAAATTCTATTAACATCTGTAGAGTTCCCCCATAACACAATTCCATATCTAAGTACTGAAGAAACGTATCCGTGGTAGGCACACATTGCTGCTTTTAACCCAACAACGTGTCTTATCCTACTTAACGCGTAAATAAAACGATCGAGCTTTTTTGCTGTCTTTTCGATGTGCGCTTTCCAATTCAATGACTGTCAATTGTAATTCCCAAAAATATACAGTCGTCTACGTTTTTTATATATGTCGAGTTATGATTAATATTAACTGGACTTTTAAATTTAGTATAATTGGTTTGGAATTGAATGTAGGTTGTTTTAGTCATATTAATTTGCAAATTATTTTGATGTAACCATGTGATAGCTGAATTTATGTCATTGTTAATTTGTCGTTCTAGTTCATTTTTATTATTTGCTATAGATATTAATGTTGTATCGTCTGCAAACAGTATACAATCACTATTTAAAGCGTCTGGAAGATCGTTAATGTATAAAAGAAACAATAACGGACCTAAAATGCTTCCTTGAGGCACTCCAACATTATTTTGACGATAGGACGATCTATAACATATTTTGTGATGTTGACATATTTTACTGATTTCAACACATTGATGTCTGCCATTAAGATAATTTTTTATCCAATCATTAGCAGTGCCTCGTATACCGTAGCATGATAGCTTAGACAGTAGTGTTTTGTGGCAAACAAAGTCAAAAGCTTTTGTCATATCAAGAAATGTACATGCAACTAAACTCGAATCATTCATTTTTTCTGTAATCCTTTTCATTAAATTGAAACTGGCAAGAGAAGTTGAGTTATTTTTCCTGAATCCATATTGAACCTTTTTCAATATATTGCACGACTCTGCAAAATTATTTATTTTATTGAACATTACTTTCTCAAATATTTTTGAAAAGACTGGTATTAACGTAATAGGTCTATAGTTAGTCATATCAGTTCTGTCTCCTTTTTTGTATAACGGTTTTATTATTGAGTTTTTTAGCCGAGTAGTAAAAGTAATAGGTAATAATAATTGAGTGAAACATATTTAATTTAAAGCAAAGCTGCAACCACAGTATTCTTGTATTACCAATACACAAACATAATCTTTGACGGAACATAGAAATGCTTTTATTCCTCATTCAATCAAATCTGACACCTTGGACTCCAGGCGACCAAACATTAGGCTTATTACGCATCACGGTTGCCGTCGTGATATCTTGCGGGTTGTGATCTAAGTCTAGATATCCAGGTGCTAAATGCTAAATATTTCTCGTTGAAGGTACCACCCGCTCTTCGTCCGGCATCTGTGTACCCCAGGACGCGTGTTCGGCCGGCCCGTGCGCCGGCGCCCCGTGCTTCGCGGTCGGAGGGACGTACCGCTGCGGGTGCCCCAACGGCTACGGCTGGGACGCCGGACACGCTGTTTGCTTACAGGTCAGTTAACCTCTGCTGCTGATGACGCACATAACGTCGCTTTAAGTGACGGAATATGGGATGGGACCAAATGTCTTGAAATCGTTGTTCACTAAAGTCACTCGGCTTTTTTAATGTCAAATTATCATCACGATTACGAAACGTGTGCGCGCGCGTGTTTACCCTATGACACTTCGAATGCAACTGGTGGCCCGTTCCAAGGATGGTTCCGGCAGAGGATGCGTCATCTAGTGATGTGCGTTTCTTTCAGTGACGCGACCTTGAGGAGCTTTGTCGCCAAAGTGGATTGGCAGGTTTCATAAATCACCAAGCTCGTTTACGATATTTTGCTTTAACGGCACTACCTGATAAATACCACGATCATAACATTATGAATATAAAAGCAGGAAAAACTACATGCTTTCTGTCAGAATTCCAAGCCACATCATTAGAAGGACACCCGGCTTCTTTAGGTACCATCAAGACTTTACAATTAGTTTAGGTATACTAACAGGATGTAATTATTTATTATTAGGTTTTAGTCCTATGATGTGACAAATTATCATCTCTTAATACAATATCGACGTTAAATTTTTAATATTGAACATTAGTCTTATTTCGTACGGAAAATGAAAATACTGGTGTATATCTCCTTTACTATCTCATACCCTTCATCACATTCCTCCTATCTCACCTCCGAATCACATCGTGTCAGTCTAAACGCTCGCAACACGTCAGGATTATTTCTGGGTCTCGATTCCGTAACTAAAATTGGCAATAGAATCGAATTTAAATCGTAACTTTTAACGGTTTTGGTAGTCTGCAAACAATTCCGAATGTACGAATTTATTTATTGCAGGAGTTCAGCAGACAGGCAGACGGCCCACTTGATGGAAAGCGGTTACCATCGCCTATGGACATTTGCAACATCAAAGGTGCTACAAATGCGCTGCTGCTCTCTTAAGGGAGACTGGAACCTGGTCACTAATGCCGGAACACAACTCAAGGTTGCTATGGCGACATACTTTAGACCAGGGGTGGTAGCCATCCAGTTGGGCAAATGCCCTACCACCTGGCTGTGGGTTGTTTAGTCGCCCCTTACGACAGGCCGCCCGGCCGCAGGAAATTGTATTCTTTCTCCGTTCCTGCACAGATATATTTTTAGACAAGTACAGCTAAAAGTTTAGTGCATGGATGAATGTATGGATATTGTGATATATGTAAATGATCATCAACCTTGTTCGGGTACAGTTGGCTGGTGGATGCGCAACTGCGAGCTGTCTCTTCGGTTGTTCGGCTTTCGGTGACTCGTACCAGTGCGGGTGTCCCACTGGCTACCAGCTGGTGGGAGCGGGTCACTGTCTCACTGCACTGGGCGGGGCGCTGCCGCCCGACGACATCGGGGACGCTCCCGTCTTCCCCGTCAGGGATCAGTACAAGATCGGCGGGAAGGAGGAGCTAATATCCAACGAAGGGTGCTTCAGTTGTAAGGTAAGTTCAATTCACGAAACTGTCATCTACTGTGGTGATTTTCTGTGACTTCTCTAGCGTAGATTTTGAATGCGTAGATTTCCATGGGGATTCTTGTGTTTTTTGTTGCAGATCTTTAAATTATTTCATACTAAATATCATTAGGACAGTTTTAGGTCTGGGAGTGACATTAGACTGAATTGTTTAAGATTTAATAGTCTTACTGCGGTTTGTTTAATTACTAATACTTAAACTTAACTATTAAACTTTTTTACATTACCGACCTTCACATAAATACAATTTTTTGTAACAAAAACAAAAGCGACTTTACTTTTTTACTTTGTAGTTGTGCAGATCCTTCAATAGCTTTAGAAATAATATATTAAGCATCTGTAGAAATTTTACAACTGGCACGCGTGTTCAAATTTGCCATCTCGCCCTTCAGTGTATATGCTTTTCAACAAGAGTTGCTCACGATTTCCTTGCAATCACTAATCTGATTCTGACTTGATTATCTAGGTAGTATATATACACTTACAAGTAAAGAAAAAAAAATGAACATCGGTTTACTCAATATCGTGTTACGAATAAGTTGGTTAATAATGTTTGTGAGTTTCTCTAATTGCTTGATAAAGGTAGAATCACAAAACAGGTATATGACAGTATTGCCAATGGTAGAGCTGTTGCCGGTAGACCGAGACGAACATACCATGAACAGATATCAGAATAGTTAAAGAAAGGTCAGGTAAAAAGCATTTCAAATAAACGCGCATGTATCAAGAGGTTAATGAAAGTAGGTGAAGCGAAAGTTGTTTGTCAGGATCGTCGCAAGTGGAGATCCATAGTCTCTGCCTACTCCCATGGGAAACAGGCGTGATTTTATGTATGTATGTAGATCTTGATATAGTAACAATGGGGCCGACTAAGTAGTATAAGTTTTCGATGAAAAAATGAAACTCTGTTCACAATTGATGGAGAAGTCGGGTAGTGCACAGATTAAAACAACATACAGACGGATTGAGAACCTCTTCTTTTTGGAAATTGGTTAAAAGGGAACTAAAAAATAAATAAATATAAAATCTATATTTTTAGATTAAATATAAAAATAATATTACCATTTCTTTAAACAGGTGAATGGGAGGCGAAGAAGAGCACCAGATGAAGCTATTGTGTACGCCAATGGAACAACCGTTGTCAGAAAACGCAAACGACGCAGTCGCCGTAAGTAGATATATTGTTTTCTTAAATCTAATGTCGAAGCAACTTGGAGGTGTGTTACTTTTATTTACTGAAGCCAGAACGAAAGAAATATTTATTATACGGGTCCACTTACCAAAGAATAATAAAACTTAATGTGGTATTCCAGGCCGCCGTTCGATCCTCGAACCTGACGTGGAGATGATAGTAGTAACGGCAACTCCAAAACAGACGTGGGGCAGATCCCCACTCATGCGCATAATCCCAGCCGAGGGTGGGGATAAGCCCCACTACAAGATCTCATACGGAGACGAGGGCAAAGACTTCATTCTGTCCAAACGCGACGGTGCTTGGGCGTTACGCTTAAGGAAGCATCTGAAGTCTGATGCAGTCCTGGAAAGGCAGTTGGAGCTCGAAGCGAGGTTCGTGCCGGTGCCGGAGATCGGCAGGAGGCGCAGGAGACGGCACGTGGACACCTCGGTGCCGGCGCCGCTGAAGCTGTATGTGTCGGTGCGCGTCGCGCCACCAAAGCGTTGAGTTCGGGTTATGTAGTGAGACTTGTTTGGACGGTGTTGTCATTTGTCTTATTTCAAAGTTGCCATATTAACACATAAGTACATCTAAGGTCGCATCAGCACGGTATTCATGCATTAACTGGTATCTGAGATGAGAATTGGTTCAATTAAATATTTACCCGTTTAAATGCATATTCATTTGAACGGGTTGTCTTCTTTACATATGTGCAGAGATTTGAATGTGTGCAAGGCTTGAAACCGGATAAAATTCGAACCGGTTATAACCTAAGTAGAAAGGAGCTTTTCTTTTCAGTTTTGTTCTTTCTTTTACCTTAAATTTAATGGATTCAGGAACAAAAGTTCGTTAAATAGATAATTCTTATTCTGTAAACCGGTTTTGGACGGTTTTCGCCGCACTTTATAAGTTCAATGTGGTATAGTTTTCAATCGCACATAAACATAATTGTATTGGGAACTGTTGTCATATAGAGAAAGTTATTCGCGCATAACATACTGGTTTGTGAAAGTTTAAATAATAATACTCTTTGTAACATTTATACTCGAGACGAAATAGTTGCATAAAACCGGTTATAACTATAACCGGTAAATTACAACCGGTTTCAAACCTTGTGTGTATGTTAAGAAAAACATCTAGATGAAAGTAGCTTCAGTGGTCCCAAATGTTTTAATGTTCTTTTGGGTTTTATATGTCTCAATAATAAGATCGTTAAAGATCGCATAAAGTAGTTTTAATACTTTTTTAAGATTCGATACTTAAAGAGTGCAGCTTTTTTAAAGCTTATGAAATTAGTTAAATAAAATACTGTGGTACTTTGAAAAACACGTTGCGACACTCATGAATATTTTGAAGTCACTGCCATATTTAAGCGAGAAGCAAATCCACTGCCAACTTGTGTTCGAAATTGGGACCATTCCATGAATTTTCACGTTGGCTTGAAATCTCAGTATAAAATTAACAATTATTATTGAAATATTTAGATTAGTCTACTAATTATTGGTAATCATAATAAATATTCTCAACAATCATGGACCTTTAGATAAAAATATGAAATTACTGCAAATTTAAGAAAAAGCTTTTAGATGAAACAACCTTTTTGCATTTTTTTATCCATTTTAATTTTTGAGTACTTTGTAACCATATTTACTTACAGAATTAGCCATCTATCAAGTGCCAGTGAATAATTTGTAAGTTCTTCGTGTTTTATTTTTCTTATATTATGGGAATTATATACTGAATATAATCGTTTAAAAAAATCAATCAAATAAATTGTCCATGCTTCGGTACTTTCAGTGCACGAGACAAAGTCTCAGTGTGCCGAGTTAAAATTCCCTATTTTTTTTCGAAAGACTCCATTCACTTGCAACATTATTTGTGCCTTTGTGTGCGTGTCTGCGAAAATAATTAGATTGCGCTCACGCACACGTCGATCGGTTTTGTGCTTCAACTCTGAATGTAATTTTGTAGGAAACTATCTCTTGGTATATACTCTAAGATTTAAATTCAAAGCCGCGTAAATCAAGAACAAAAATTATATATTTTTACATATTTAAGATAGGTCTATGATTTGTTACTACTGTGATTAGATATCAAAAAAATAAGAGAACAGAGGACCAGTATGACTTGGAGATTAGAATTCTTTGTGCCATAAATAATGGTTTGGTTTTGCCAGGATAATTTGCACCAGCTGTATTAACATATTTGCATAATAATCCTTGAAATTAGAGTTGTGTAATCAATGTAAAATTGTCGATAGTCTCACTACTTAAAATCATGAATGTATTGTCGTATGAAGAAACTAAATATAGACTGGTTATGTTTTGTGTACGCGATGGAATGTTGTGTCGATGGTAATATTTATGAAATTCGGAATATTAATTTAAATGAAAATGGATTTTATTTTTTTACACAAAAAGTGTATGATGGCGATGAGAAACAATGTAAAAAAAGTATTGTTATAATTTATAAGGAACATCGTTTAGTATTTCAGGAGTTAAATTATTTTCGATTATGTTGTTATGATTAAATTTGGTGTGTTTAAAGTGATTATTTATGGTAATGTTAGCTGTCGCTCAAAATATTTCCAAAATTTCACCATCGGATCGTCATGCAGGCGATCTCGTCGGCAGTATTAAGAATAAATGTGTGAGATGTTTGTATGCATAATACTTAGTTAGAAATCGAAAAATCAACTCGAGTCGAAACATATCGATGTATAATTGTCGATAATTTTATAATAACGAACGATACATCACTAGTTACTTTGCCATTGATTAAACCAGTGTATAGTTGTTTTGCAATTAAGCTTAATTTAAGTGAAGCTAAGTTAGAAGTAAGTTGGATGAACTTAACAAAATGCTTTCTTCATATGTGTGCTATGAAAGTAAGTTGTTAATTGTCCAAGTTAAGCTAAGTTAGCAGCATTTTAAGGAGTAAGAATGATCTAATAATATATGTTAAGTCATAATAATTTTATTATATTATTTATTTTTATTTCACAATATTAAGTTTATTTTAGAATAAATAAAGGATGTCTACTTACTATTATGTGAAACATTGTTAATCCTATTTAACGACTAATGCGTTTTAATGGCAATTTTATATTTTTTTAGAGAGTTAGTGAGAATGTCAACGCAATAGATTCTCTTGTAAATATGTGTATACAAAGTAAATTTATTAAAAATCTAATATACATGATCAAATGAAGATGTTTTATTGCTTACTAATACATACTACATTATAGACTTGTGTAATTTTATCAGTCACTAATTGTT